>JALAZF010000232.1:0-1369166 GCA_022829125.1 Lathyrus tuberosus
TGTTCTCTTCATGATATTTCTTCGTGGTCTCATAGCAGCTTCTGAAGGATCCTTCTTGTAGAGCTGTTTTGGAGATGCTGATGTTGCTCATCTGAAGTAGGTTTTGTAAGAAGCACATAGTCAGTAGTGGATGATGTAGAAACATCTTGTTTCTGGCGTTTTTTGGATTTTTTCGTCTTGTTGGACGCTTTGAGATCTCTGTTACCACAGATTTCTTGTTGCTCTCAACTGATGACTCCATTACTCTTGAAGATTTTGTTTAAAATGAACTAGGTGTTAGGTCCTTTTTACTGTAGTTTCTGAGTATCCTAATCGTTGGAATAAGATCTCTTGCTTTATTCTTGAGACTGTTTTTGACCAATAACTGGTTTGCACAATCGTCAATGACCCTTGCTACTTGATTACTTTTCTTTCTTGGAAACTGATTAAGTAATGATGATCTGAATTGCATTAATTAGTGGAAATTATTTTCCTTTCCTTCTTTTCTTCTTTTTCCTTCTTTTAATTCTTTCTTTTTTATGTGACAAAAGGGGGAGAAAATAATAGTAAGTATTTAAGGGGAAACTGAGCCCATTGAGTACCCATTCAGTTGTACATATTGGTAATTTATTTTCTTGTTATTTACTAGTCTATCAGACTCAGAAGGAGCTTACAAACCTCTTATTTTGGTGTTGCCAAAAGAAGTTAAAAGGGAAACATATTTTAACTTTCTTAAACATAGTGCTGAGTAAAAGCTTACAAACCTCAAACTTAGCATATCAGACTCAGAAGGAGCTTACAAACCTCGCATTCTGATGTTGCCAAAGAAAGTTAAGATATTTTTATTTTGGTTTCTTAAATATGGAACTGAGGGGGGAGCTTACAAACCTCAACCTTGGAACTGTTTGAACTCAGGGGGAGCTTACAAACCTCAGACCCTGATATTACTAAAAAGACTCATTTATTTTTTCTTAAAAAGTAGTTCTTAGTGTTATAGTCAATGAAACTAAGCCTTTGGACTATCAAACTCAGGGGAAGCTTACAAACCTCATACCATCATGTTGCAGAGAAAATAAATGCCCAACATTGTCCTTTAAATACGTGTGTTTGTCATTATAAAAAAAGGGGAGATTGTTAGAACAAGATTTGTTCATGACATATTCTCTTTTAGTTTAGATGATAACAAAAGTATTGAAAGAACAATGGTTTATTTGATGTGTGTTTTATTTATGCAGGTTCTTGTTCTTGTACATAAATAATCAGAATCTGTTTTACTTAGACACACTTGGGAGTTGCTTCATTGCTAGCTTCTGGTGGCAGAATCTGAAGAACGTTTGTTGGTGTGGCTTAATGCGTACTCCGTTGCTGAAGGTCTAGTATTTAGACGAGTCACTACACTTGGCAATTGTATATCAAAATCTGGCACCACTCAGAGTTGGTGATAAAGCTGGAAGCCGTCCGTGCTATGGAAAACAAATAGTAATGTCTTATCAGTTTGTCAGCTAGAGTCTACGGATTGCAAGGCTCAAGAAAAGCTGACATGCTTTATGCATGACTACTTCTAACGACTCTATCAGTACAAGAACCACTTGAAGACTCAAAGGTTAAACGTGTTACACACTGGATTCAGAATCTGTTGTGCATCCATCTGTCATACCCCAAATTTTGACCACTAAGATCTCCCATCATTGTGCAAATCATCATCATAATATGGATGAACCATCATGCCTCATCAGTCTCCCCAAAGATGGGTGAGCACTCACTACAAACAATAATTAGGGTTTCAAGCCCTCTTAGAGCTTTTAGACAAAAGATCAATCAAGGAATGACATGATCTTTAACTTTTCTAAGCCTCTCAAATACTTATAAAGGATCAAGAGGACTCCCACCTCAAGGACTAAGCACAAGGCTGCAACATTCTGAGTGGATTAAGCCTCAAGATCACCAGTGTCACCAAATTAGGGTTTGGTCGACCAGGGCCTCCAGATGGAAATTTTCCTCTGGGCATGAGCCAATGCTTCAAAGCATAACCTAAAATACTCCATGGGACATCATGGACCCAATCATCAAGTCAATTTAGCCTATGGGGATGCATTCATAAAAAATCAGGAATTAGGGTTTCTTGACCTAATTCACCCCTAATTTGACTTTTGGGACAAAACATGAGCCAAGACCTCAAAGGAGGATTTGAGGGTCTCTAATACACCACATTGATCCATTTGCAACAATGGATTGATCCAAGAAGCTTGATTCCCAAGTTTCAAGTTCATCAGAACCACAGTAGGGTTTCGCGGAAAAAGTCAACTGTACCTTTGACTTTTGACCAAGACATGCTCCCAAACCTTGGGACATGATTTAATACACCCTATAACACCTATGAAATCAATCCATCAAGTTTGATTTAGGTCAAGGACTTGATTTCATAGAGGATCGCACAGTTTGGAATTCATCTGACAAAAAGTCAACTGTGCACAAAAGTCAACTTTGACTTTTTGAGATTTTTCACAATTAAGGTTCTTTGACCCTAAAATGATGTTAATGTGTGATTGGAATCATCATTCATTAAGAAAAATCAAGAAAAGTGGGATAACTTGTAAAAGGGGTAACCATAAAAAACTTAGAAATTTTTATAAGTTATGGAACAAAGTGGCTAGGGTACCAACTTTGGAGGATCATAACTCCTAAACCACAAGGCCATTTTCCCCCATTCAAAGCTGGATTTGTAGCTCTCGTGGCACTCTACAAAAGCTTCAAACATAACTCATTCCAATTCCTTATGGATTTTAAGTTATGGAATGATCAAAATCACAAAAAGTGAAAATGTCACTTTTTTCCAACACTTAGTGAAATTTTCACTAAGTCAGAATCTGCCTTCACTTTTTTCCAAATGTAGGGGCATTTTTCACTTGGATCCAAAAAGTATCAAAACCAATTATGATCAAACAGTTGTTGTATCATATGAGGTCTTTCCAAAATGACCAAGAACTTCACCTAATTCAACTTGAGCCATATGATATGACAATGGCAACATGCCTTGCTGAAAACTGCCAAAGCAAGGCAGATTTGTGCATTTTGCTCGATTTGCCAAATTTTTGCAAATGACAAGCACGTTTATCCATCTAAACACCTCAAGGGGAGACCAAGGAGGAACCAACTCTGATCCCAGGCCTCCCAAGTCCTTGGAACTAAAAATAGCATGCCAAACCTAGAAATCCCTAAAGAGGGGACAAGACTCCGATTTTGTTTTGGAGCATGCAATGGATGCACTAAGGTGGCATGGACTGAGCCATTTCTAACTGAATTCAGTCAAGACTTATCCAAGACCAAGGGAACTAGCAGCCTGTGCCCTAAATTGACTAGAGGAGACTTGGATTCTCATTGCTCAACATTGGCCAAACCTATGCAGCAATTGCCATTCACTATTCCTTACAAAACAAACTTGCTCTACTATAAATAGAGCTCATTTGTGATCAGTTTGAGTACACCAAATCCATCAAACAGATGTTTTCCTCAAAATTTCCTTCTTCACTCCAAAATTGCCTTCCAAAGCAAGTCACTATCGGGTTTTGAGTTTGAGAGCTATTCCAAAACCAATCACACACACACCTCATAAACATCATATAGAAGTGATCCAAACACTTAAACAACATCTGGAACCCTGATTTCTCTGAATCACCAGCCATTTGCACAAGCCTTTGACAAATTTGTAGTTGAGGTGCCAAATCAAGTTCCAGCTCAATTCAATCCACTCCAAGCATCTAGACACACTCCATAGCACCTAGGGAAGCTGTCCATATCCTTGGAACCAAGCTGTAACACCTCTAACACAAAACACGATCACCAGCTGCAAGAGGTAAGCATGAGCTATTCTAACTCTATGATCCATGCATTTTTTGCTGCACAATAATTTGGCCATATGTTCATAATCATGCATGGAGTGTTTTCCTTCAATCAATTGCTTTGTTTGAATCGTGTATGGAATTTCTGAGCCTTCATGCAAATTTTAGGGTTCTTGAGGTTTCTCTTTGATTTCTTATTCCATACTTAAAATAAATGAAATTAAAGACCATAGACATGATCGTGAGGTGAAAACGAGTAGATTGATATGTAGATTGCATGTTATCATCAAGTATTCAGTGAGATTGGATAGAAAACGCAAATCTGCAGAAAAAGAGGATGGCGTGTGTTCTTGCCATGTTCTTGGCTCCCTTTTTGAAAATTCAAATATTTGAATTTTGGGATTTTATTTAATTGATTAAAAAGTTAACTTCTCTCTGAATTTTAATGATTTTGAGTTGATTCTTTTTTTAATAATTCACAAAAATGTTAAAATATTTTATTTTCCCAAAAAATCCCAAAAAATATTATTTATTTCATATACATGATATTTTTGTAAAGAATTAATATTTTAATTGTTTTTTACATTTAAAATATTTTCTCCTTCTTAATTTTTCGAATTTTAGTGATTTCCAAACATTTTGTGGATCAAAACCTGATTTTTGAAACATTAATCCAAGATCACAATTTGGGCCTCTAATAGAGTGTAAGACCCAACCCCCTTTGAAAACCAAAACCTTTTTGGGCCTCAGTCATTGTATAAGACCCACTGTGTTTTCAAAAACCTCAGCACAATCACCGTTTTCAAACAAACCAGATGGGCCTCTCCTTGAGCTATAAGACCCATTCATTAAACTTTTGGGCCTCTTGGTAGAGTGTAAGACCCAACCCTTTGTAGAAACCAAAATATTTTGGGCCTCAGTGTATTGTATATGTCCCGATACCGTCAAAAAGTTCGGCGCGATCGTCGCCTTTTTAACAAAAACCCATGGGCCTCTCCTTGAGCTGTAAGCCCCATCACTTGTACAAAAATAAATCATTGGGCCTCTAATGGAGTGTAAGACCTAACCCCCTTTTAACTAAAACTTTTTGGGCCTCAGACACGGTATAAGTCCTTCCACGTTAAAAAAGGAAATCTCGGCGCGATCACCAATTCAAAAACAAATCATCTGGGCCTCCCCTCGTGTTATAAGCCCCATTATTTTTCTTTAAACACCTTTGGGCCTCTTGAGAGAGTGTAAGACCCATCCCTTTGTACATAAAACCTTTTTGGGCCTCAGTCACTTGTATAAGTCCCTGTACAACACAACAGTGCAATCACTGATAAAACCTTGGGCCTCTCCTTGAGCTGTAAGCCCCAACAATCATTTCAAAGCACTTTCTCCTTTGATTTTGAATATAATATTGTTATCAAATCTTTTTTTGTTGAACAACTAACCAAACAACATGGAAGCTCTACAACCGAGTAAGTGTTTACCCGCTTTCATATATATAACTGTATTGTGGGGCTGCTCATTGTAAGTCTTCTTTCAAAAACTTTTATATACTCATCAAATATCAACTATGTAATACTAGTATAGTTATTTAGAGTTTTCCCCGGCAACTACGTCTAGCACTAGGTAAAGCCCTGTTGGTCACTCTTAAATACAAACAAAACTAGATCCCCATAGGATTACCAGACACAGTCTTCCCTCCTCTTGGGGTTAAACAATATGGAGACGTGAAAGGCAACATTCTCAGTGAGCCCTTTCTCAGACTGTCACCCTTAGAAATCGTCAAAGAAACTCTACTCCCCAAAGATGTCTTTTCTCCGTGAATGACATCTCTTTCCAAATTCTCGGACTTTCCTAGCTTGATCTATTCTCGGTGAATGGCATGTCTTGAACTTCTCGGGGTTTGGGGACCCACAGGCTTCTTAAAAGCATCCCCGCCTTATCTTGGGCGTTGTACAAGGACCTTTCGGCTTCTTAAAAGCTCTCATGCCTTCTCTTGGGCTTAGTACAAGGACCCAGAGACCTCTAAAGCTATAGGAACAGAACCTAGTCATCAATTTGCTAGAGCTGTCTTTCTGAGTCAAGTGTCAGACCAGTTAATGGGTTGACCTTCATCCCTTAACATACCAACCTTCTCTTGGGCATCATACAAAGATCATTCACTACTTGAGAATCAATTTCTCAAAACATCAGTAGACTTAGACAGTCTAAATACCCCTTTGGATTTCCCATTTCCTTAAAGAACATGAAATAACCCTGATCCTCTGATCAATCCTAAAGGCCAGCCTTACCTTTAATCGTTCCCTTCATAAGAACTGATTTTCTCTTTTATCCAACATACTGGACCTGTCACTAAACTGAAATATTCACCAGCACAATAACCTCCTCTTAGGCTTTGTATAAAGATCCTTCCTCAGTGAAGTTAGCCTCCTCTTGGGCTTTATAAAATGATTCTCCCCGGCGGAGCTAACCTTTTCAGACTCTCTCGTTGAGTCAAACCTTCTTAGCCTCCATCTCGGGCTTCGTACGAGATACAAAAAACACTCGCTTATTGAGTATAAAAGACTCTCTTGTTGAGTTAATCACCTTTCAACCTCAATCTCGGGCTTCGTACGAGATACAAAAACACTCTCTTGTTGAGTGTAAAAGACTCTCTTGTTGAGTCACACCTTTTAGCCTCCATCTCGGGCTTCGTACGAGATACAAAAACACTCTCGTGTTGAGTATAAAAGACTCTCTTGTTGAGTCAATCCACCTTTTACCCTCTCTCTCGGGCTTTATACGAGATACATAAAAGCACTCTCTTGTTGAGTCAACCCTTTTAGCCTCTCTCTCTCGGGCTTCGTACGAGACACATAAAAACACCCTCTTGTTGGGTCAATAGCCTCCTCTTAGGCTTCGTATAAGAAAACCCCCGGTTGAGTCAATCAACCTTTTAGCATCAAAATCTATGCCTCGTTCACAATATACAAACATCAACAACTCCTTTTCCTTCATCTAATTGCTGTAAGCGGCAAGCCTCTAGATTATTTACATCCACGCCACTGTCCCTCTTTTAGCATGAGAAATTCCTAAGGAAAGATGGCATTGCTCTAAACTGAGTTAAAGTCTTATCCTTCAGGTTAAATAACCCCTATAAAGGAAATTATGGCATTGCTGGATTCACATATCCCAGTTAAAGTAATTCTCCTTTATAATCAGTCACCCCAATAGTTGTGACAAACAGACTAAATATCCCCTTTAAAGATGACAAATTCTCTCTAAAGTCAAAACCCTTTAGCTTCACATCTTGGGCTTCGAACAAGATACAAATAGACCCTTCAGCTTCACATCTTGGGCTTCGAACAAGATACAAACCACATTTAGCTTCACGTCTTGGGCTTTGAACAAGACACCAAAATGACCTTTTTTCCTCCCATAGAATATGAGGAACTACGATCGCTCTGATTTCCCTGTTTCATTAAACGGGAATACGTAGGCATAAGATTGAAAAATCTTAGTGAGCACACTAATCAAAAACCCAAATTCCCATACATCAATAAAAAAAAGAGCATCAGACCTAACATCCTACCGATAGCCTAGACATTGTTTTTAACAAAATAACCTAAGAGAAACCCACAATTTTTGTAGCATCTGTAAACCAACAGTCACCTGTTCAAACTCAGTTTGCAAGCAGGGTTAATTGGAGACATCTATTTCCCTTCCTTCATAAGCTTCAATAGGATAAAAAATGAATCGAGCTGTAGTACTCCAAAGCGATAGTGCTTCGCAACCACGCAAAAACTCGCGCTACAGAAAAATGGAGACTCTGCTGGGGTCGTTTTATATGATCTTGTTCCCTCCTCATTTCTTAGTTAGAAACCTTAGATAGTGCCACAGCAGATTGGTGACCACAGCGAGAGGCATTTTTTCTTACTTTCCCAAGGTACGAAATCCTAAATTCACGTCACAGAAAATGACAGCTCTGCTGGGGAGTCATTGTCTGTGTAGGATCATAAGACTAGAGGTCTAGGATGATTAAGACAAATATATATACTGCTTTTCCTAATTGATATCTGTGTTTATTTTTCTACTAATGGGAATGCATGTGATGCCGCATGTGGAAAGATTGAGTATACACCTAAGATAGGTGATGGCAATGCGGGTAATCTTACTGGGAGTGAATTCCAGTTAAGAACCCCCGGCCCGATCGACCATCAAACTCAGCGGAGACTCCCTTTGCAGATACATTGCCTATACGACTTCGGTTGTTGAAAGTAGTGTGGTCAACTGGGTCATCTAAGAAGCTGAGGTTTTTAGTAGACTTAAGCCATTTTGTAGTGCGGAAGCTATCAGAAATAGTTGTCACACGATACTACCCTCATTTGAGATCACTCTAGGATACATCAGCTCGCTCGCGATCCGCTTGCTGTTGCTATCCCAGAGGGGTCAATGATTTTGTGGACAGGTACAAAAAATCACCAGTATAAACCTTTGGGGGGGGGGGGTAGAGCCTTGACTTCATGACACCGACCCTTTGACCCCATGTTTTTTCTATGTTTTTGTGTGCTGCATTCATGCATTCATTTAAAAAAAATTAAAACAAAGAAAATCTTCTCTTCTAGTCTCTCTTTTTCAAACTAAACTAAGACATTGATTGCAAATGTCAGAGAGAAAGAAGATTGCGCTAATGGATTTCGGTAGAAGGAAAACTCATAAGTATACCTTCAAGGTTCCAAAGTTAGAGGATTTAAGAGGTTTGGCGAGAATGATCACCAACCACGAGGCTTTCAGAGCCAAGTATGGAGGACTGTTGTCCTTATTAAGGGTCCACGTAATTGAAGGAATCCTATCCATGCTAATCCAGTTCTACGATCCGGTTTATCACTGTTTCACATTCCCGGACTATCAGCTAGCACCAACGCTGGAGGAGTATTCTCACCTGACTGATTTACATATCACTGATCAAGCTCCATTTTTTGGACTGGAAGAAATTCCAAAGGATCAAACCATTGCAAGAGCAATCCATTTGGACGAGTCGAAAGTCAGGACTCACATGATCACTAAGGTGGAAATACAAGGTTTGCCAGCCCAGTTCTTGACAAAGAAAGCCCTGTACTTCGCTAGTATAGGGAACATGGTCGCTTTCGAGAGCATCTTTGTTTTGCTCACCTACGGGTTATTTTTGTTTCCCAACATCGATAACTTTGTAGATATCAACGCCATTAAGATTTTCCTGATTGGAAACCCCGTACCGACCTTGCTCGCAGATGCGTATCATTCGGTACACTTAAGGAATTTATACAGCGGCGGAATGATCATGTGCTGTGTACCCTTGCTTTATAAATGGTTCACTTCCTATTTGCCCAAGTCTGCTGCATTTTGGGATCAAAAGAGTACTTTACGTTGGTCGCAGAGAATCATGTCCCTTACCAACTCTGACTTCGATTGGTACAATCGAATCTACGACGGGATCAGAATCATTGACCGTTGTAGAAATTTCCCAAATGTACCCCTTATAGGAACTAAGGGAGGAATCAACTATAATCTAATTCTCGTTCGTCGTCAATTTGGATACCCAATGAGGCATGTCCCGCGAAATGCTCATCTGGAAGGTATTTTCTTCAAGGAAGGAGAAAATGACAGGGCACTAAAGACAGAAATAGTGCACGCTTGGAAACACGTTCATAGGAAAGGACGAGAGTCTCTAGGAAAACCAGACTGTGTCTCGGGGGAGCCTTATCTCCACTGGGTACAAACTAGAGCTCTCAAGCTGAGGATGCCTTACCCTCGTCAGGAAGTTCTTTCGTTAAGGGACTCTGCCCTTTATTTCATGTCTGAGACGGAAAAACTTCAAGTTACTCTCAGCAAAGTTCAGCAGGAGAAGAGGTCTTGGAGGAACAAGTACCGTATTCTCAATGTGGAGTGTAAGAAAATACAACAACTATTAAGTGAAAAAGATGCTTTGATTGAGATTTTAGAGCAACATGCTGTAGAGAATCAGGATGACCAAAGGAATTTGCTCGCTCCTTTCACTTGGCAAAGGAATGTCAACCCGACAACGGCCCAAGAGCCCTGGTCAAAGAAAAGGAAAACACCCGAACCAGCACCTGAGCTCTCTTCAGAGAGGACTCAGGATCCATTAGTTTAGATTTCCTTTTTCAGCACTTTGTAATCTACTGTATTTCCATTTCCGCAATCCTTTGAATTTAATAAAACGAGGTTTCCCCACTATTTGATATTTGCAATCCAATTGTTAAAGTTTACTTTGAATAAACAAAAATAATTAATAATCATTGCATTCATCATTCTCATAAATACCTTATTCTTACCTACGAATCTCACGTTTGCATCTCGATTCTAGAGTTAAACCGTCTCATTCGTACAATACTCGGGCCAATCGTCAGAAAAAGATGGATGATCTCGAGGAAGAGAACAGAGAGTTGAGAGAAGAGATCGACACTCTGAAAGAGGATCTGAGAAAGCTTCATAACGACATGCAAGCTCTAGCAGAAGTTCAGATGCAACAACAAAGGACTGTGATCTCAGAGATCACATCAACGTCCATAGTGGAGAAGTATGATCCTAGGTACAAGATGCCGAAAGATCGTCCTTGGGGCATGCCTATCAACTATATACCAGAAGGATATGTTTCGCCGATCGCTGAGGATTAGGGAACCGTAGCAGGAGCCGCTGGGCCTGAAGGTTACAAACTTCGAGAAAATGAAGATGCCAGGGGCATGACAGGAACTCCTGAAGGTTACAAACTTCGAGAGACACCAAGAGTCTCGACCATAATGACTATACCACCGCCCATGGTACACACTGTCCCGGAAGGAGAGATTCCACAGATACCTCCTGGTGGAAACGAAAGTATGTTCGACACAATGAATGAATTCCAGGAACAATTCCTGGAGATGCAGAAAGAACTGCAGGCCCTTCGCGGTCAGGATCTATTTGGAAAGGACGCCGCAGATCTTTGCTTGGTCCCCAATGTGAAAGTCCTGCACAAATTCCAGGTGCCCGACTTTGAAAAGTACAAGGGTAACTCTTGCCCTCAGAGCCATTTGTTGATGCTCGCTCGGCGAATGTCAGCTCAAACAAAGAACCAGGAGCTGCTCATTCACTACTTTCAGGACAGTTTAACCGGTGCCGCATTAAAATGGTACATGGGGATTAAATCGCGCTACGATCGGCACGTTCAGAGATCTTGGCGCTGCTTTTGTTCAACAATATAAATACAATTTAGACATGGCACCGGACAGAGATCAACTCAGATCAATGTCACAAAAGGACAAGGAAACCTTTAAGGAGTACGCTCAGAGATGGTGTGAAATTGCCGCCCAGATTTGTCCACCTCTTGAGGAAAAAGAGATGACAAAGATCTTCTTAAAGACCTTAAGCTCATTTTACTATGACAGAATGGTTGCCAGTGCACAATGACTTCACCGAGATGGTGGGCATGGTAGTTCGTCTTGAGGAAGCCGTCCGAGAAGGACGTTTAGTAAAAGACGTTGGGTCATCAAGTAGTACGAAACAATACGGTAGTGCCCTCCCTAAGAAAAAAGAGCAGGATATTGGGAATATCTCTCTCGGAAAGCAAAGGCAACGTTACCAACCAGTAGCAGCTGTAACTCCTGCTATCAACCCCGTGCCTAATCCTACGTATCAACCTCAGGTTGCGCAGAGCCAACCTAATCAACAGCAACTTTAGCAAAGGACACAACAGTCTCTTCAGCAGACTCGTCCTCAGTACAACAACAACCGTACTACACGACCACCAGGGTTCGACCCTATACCGATGTTGTACGCGAAATTGCTCCCATTATTACTGGTCAAGGGGCACGTCCAAACCAGGTCTCCTCTTACAGTATCGGAAAATCCTCCTTTTTGGTTTAAAACAGATTAGACTTGTCCTTACCATCAAGGAGGACCAGGGTACAACATAGAAAACTGTCTCAGTTTCAAATCTGACGTACAAAAGCTTGTTAGGAGCGGGGTCTTATCTTTCAAAGATACGAATCCAAACGTTCTCATAAACCCGCTGCCTCAACATGAGAAAACTGCAGTCAATTTGATAGAGGGAGAGTCTCACAACACCTATCAAATTCATGATGTACTCTCGTTAAGGGCCAACTTGGTCAAGACGCATTGTAGACAGAGCGAATATGGCCATGTGCCACCTCATAATTATCACCAGTGTGATATCTGCTCTAAAAACAATCAAGGATGTTCTGTGGTGCAAGCAGCTCTACAGGAACAATTGGATCTTGGATGGATCCAAGAGCATCGAGTTCGTGGAGTCAACATGACCTATACAAATTCTAACATCATTCAGAACCACGACATTCATGTATCATAATCTGCCGCAACACGATTATAATTCCTGTCTGACTTGCTCGGTAAACAAACAGGGATGCTCTTTTGTACAAGAGACCCTCCAACGTCAGATGGATCTTGGATGGATCTAGGACTACCATGATAGAAATCCCTATCAGATCAACATGATTCAAATCTTCGATATTCGCTTGATGAATACCAGCTTGGTAGAGTTACATGTCAGGCAGGTTCGACTCGGTTTTCTCACTTCACATGATTATCAGAACTGTAAAGGATGTTGTGAGAGTAACTAAGGGTACGCTATCGTGCAAAGAACTTTACAACACTTGTTAAACTACTGGTGGCTTCTGATCTATCTGGATGAAGACACACAACAAATCAGTGTGCTTAATGTAAACCCTACTCAGCGTCAAAGTCAGGATGTCTGATCTACGGAAACAAACCTGGTAAGGTTGCACTGCATTCAAAGCGGGCGTGGCCAAGTGCCACCACACAACTATGAACGTTGTAGAGTCTGCTCGGAGAATAACCAAGGATGCTACCTTGTGCGGGCAGCCCTTCAAGGTCAGTTGGATTGTAAAGAGATTCACCCGTGTCCGAGTCCCGAGCTAATCAACTGGACGCCAGACTACTTCGCTGATCAAATCAGAGACGTTGTCATAATCTCTGATCATCAACAGAACAAGGATGTTTGTCCCATCATCCCTCTACTGGACGAATCAAAGGTTCTTAACCAGGAACTAATTGAAGTTTCCTACGACAGTCAGAAAAATCAGAAGGCTCCTGTAGTTATCTATCTACTGGGACCATTACCGTATTAATCAGCTAAGGTGATCCCTTACAAATACGGTGCAACAATAATTGAGAATGGAAAGGAAATTCCATTACCCACCGTCGTGAATATTGCAGACATCAGTCGAGTAACACGGAGCGGTCGAATCTTTAACCGAGGAGTTGGAGAACCTAACAAAGAAAAGGAACTTCCGACAGAAGCTCCTGATCCACTGGTCGGTCAATCCAGTAATCCCGACCTTTCGAAAAACAATGATGAGATGCTGAAGCTCGTCCAAAGGAGTGAATACAACATTGTCAATCAGCTGTTACAAACTCCTTCAAAGATCTCTGTGCTATCACTTTTACTCAGTTCCGAAGCCCACAGAGAGGCTCTACAGAAAGTCTTAGAGCAGGCCTTTGTGGAACAGGATGTGTCAATACGACAGTCCGATAGCATCATCTTTAACATCACTTCCTGCAACAACTTAGGATTCAGTGATGAGGATTTGCCAGAGGGGGGCAAAAGTCACAACATGGCGCTCAATATCACAGTTAACTACCAGGACGATGCTTTAGCAAGGGTACTGGTACACACAGGATCGACCATCAATGTTATGCCGAAGTCCACTTTAATGCGACTATCATTCAAAGGGTCCCCGATGAGGGGCAGTGAGGTCATCGTCAAAGCATTTGACAGGTCTCGGAAAGCAGTTATCGGCGAAGTCGACCTTCCCATAACTATCGGTCCTCACACTTTCCTAATCACTTTCCTGGTCATGGATGTCCGGGCAACGTACAACTGTTTATTAGGAAGACCTTGGATACACCAGGTTGGGGCAGTCACTTCGACGCTGCACCAAAAACTGAAGTTCGTCAAGAACAATCAACTCATCACGGTCTGTGGAGAGCATGCCTTGCTCGTGAGCAACTTGTCATCATCTACTTGTGTAGAACCCGAGGAGGCTGTTGGGACTCAGTTCCAAGCACTTTCGGTGAGCAATGAGAATCAATCAGAGAAAGGAACCTCAATTTCCTCATATAGAGATGCTCTCGAAGTGATCAAAAATAACAATACAAAAGGATGGGGACAGCTTGTCATTCCTACTGATAATAAAACAAATAAGGGTCTTGGTTTTTCTATTAACGATGAAAGTCTTCATCCCATTCAGGACTTCTTCCACAGTGGAGGTTTCCTTCACCCAGTGCCTCAAACAGTCCATACTATCAACGAGGAGGATCCCTCTGACACAGATGAGGAATGGAAGTCTTATCTTAACAAGGACGGTTATATGTCTCAGGAAGAGGTGCCTACGCCATTTTTCTATCCCGCACAGAGTCCGAGATTTATACCCAAGTCAGACGTCGAAATGATATATGGAGATTGTGATCCGGAGGGATGCTGTGCTCCACCAAATTCATTAGAGGAAGACACTCTGATGAAAGACAACTTTGACCACGACTATTATGGCCCAATGGATGGCCTGCCTATCTGGCAACCGTATCTAGGAGACTTGGGGCAAGAAAATCAACCGAACTATGAAAATCAGCTGAGCATCATTGAAAAGAATACCTGCGTCCCCACCATGTCATGGGATCAACATTCAGGGTATTCAGAACCTATCCAATACGACGATGAATTGGCAAAGCTTGCCGGACTATAATTCATCAACTATGCTTTTCCCGAGGTCAACGTCATCGAAAGAGATGACTCCTCCAATTCCAAAGAAGTGTGGGACACCTTGGGACAACCAAGTGGAAAATACGACTATATGGTCAAGTACACTGCTCTCGAAAGCTCTCGTATCAAGCTCGAAGACATCCAGCCAACTGGATGGGGAGATTCACCTGAGAGCACAAACACTATACAAAATACAACAGAGGAATCCTCCTACGACAACTCTGCCTGGGAGACAGATTCCAATGATCTTGCTCCACCACAAGTCAGCGTTATTTCTGAAGACAAATCGAGGAAAGTACCAGACTTTGTGAGTAACCGAGGAGTTCGCCGCCAATGGGTTGCTGTCGATGTTCCGAAGATTGTTCATAAGTCAAAGTAATTGCCGTCTTTACTTTAACCTTTCACCCTGCCCAAGTGAAACAGATGTTTTGATAGGGCTCGCTTGTAACGACCTGAAAATCTAAATTAATCAATTATTTATTTATTTAATTAATTTAGAAGGAATTAAGAGGTTTTTGGTAATTTGGAGAATTATGGATTAAAAGAGTATTTTTAAATAATGTTAATAAAGTGAATAATCCTGTATTATTTAGATTATTACTGTTATTAAAAATAATAAGAAAAGGGCAAGGTGGTCATAAAGGAAAAGGAGTAAGGGTAGAGTTGGAAGTTCATAAACTGGGATAATGTAACTAAAGAAGAAAGATCGATCAATTTTCTAACTGATCGTATTTTTGTGAAGAACGCTGAAGAAGAGAAGAGGAGGAGAAAGCCTAGGGTTTTGAAGGATTGCTAGGAGAATCTTGGAGAAAGAAGGAAAAAGCTTCGAATTACTCTAAGGTATAGGGAGATTTCATAATTTCTTATAGTTCTTTAGGACACGGTGATGAATAGATTAGGTATTCATGAATTGTGTATAATTGTGGTGAATGTTGATGTAGAATGAATGATTTGATGAGAATATGATGAAATTGAGTGGTATGAGGTTATATATGTGTGTTATGTGAGCATTTTAATCAGATTTTCGTGGGGGAAAACTGATTTTTGGGGTAATCGAAGTCAAAAACGCAGAAAATCACTTTTCGGGAAAAGTTAGGTTTTGTCGCACTCTGACACGGGCCGTGTCACACAACACGGGCACCCGTGTCAGCTTTCTGGTTGGGCGTGTGAAATTTTTTATTAACAGGTTGCCTGACACGGGCCGTGTCACAGGACACGGGCGGCCGTGTCAGACTACTGTTCCTGTATAATTTTTGGTTTTTTTTGGGAATTTTGTCCCAGACTTTCTGACACGGGCCGTCTCACAGGACACGGGTGACCGTGTCAGGTTGCTGTCCTGCTACACTTTTGTTGTCTTGGAATCGTGTCAGACTACTATTTGTTTTGTTTTTGCTGTTTCTTGAGGTTTCTTGATGTTTTCTCGTATTGATTCCTTGTGGTCGAGTTGTTGCTGATATATGGATGATAAAACATGAATTTATGATGAATGTTGCTGAAAAATGAAATGAATGATGCACATGTTGATATTTGGATGAAATGAGGAGAATTAGCATCATTGCATTTCATGGCATTTTATTATGTTGGGGATTCGGCCTATTGGTAGCTTCAATCCCATTGTGCGGATTGAAGTGATATGTTGTTATGTTGTGCTCCCTTGTGGAGGGTTGATGACCAGTGTCCATCAAATGGAGAAATCGGTACCACATGCATTCCTTGCATTTCATTATATTTGACATTGCATTTTATGAGGTATTTGTGATTGTGTTGCGAAGGATTTGATGATAATACGATGTTGTTGTTACTTATTCTGTTTATTTTCCAAGTCTTTATATTGTTATAATGAATTATGTTTTCTCACCCTGCCTGCTTGGAAATGTTGCCTCTTATGTGGGTAACTTGCAGATAACCAAGAGTAGATTCACGATGATGGAGTAGGTAGCCTTGAAGTGTGTCGTTATCGCAGTTTAGTTTAGAGGTGTCCTGCTCTGTGTCATGTCACATCGGGTTGGGATTTGTTGTGAACCTCGCGTTCTTTTGTTTTATGTTGAATTTTTACATTGTTGGTAATGATTTGATTTGGATACATTTAGTATGAAGTATTTTATTGAATTGACATAAAAAGTTGATTTCCGCTGCGTAGTTGTTGATTTTATTATTAAGAATGGGTAACCCGTGTTACGGGACAGGAAAATGATTGTTAATTGATGTTTTGAATATATGTGGCACCTTTCATGTTGATTTTACTCTGATAATATGAAATATTTTCCTAAAATTGTATGTGGGGTAGAAGGGTGTTACATTAGTGGTATCAGAGCAGGTCAGTCTGTCCGGCCAAGTTTTGTGTTGTCAGTTTGTTGTCAGTCGTTACTTGTTAACGATTATTTGTTTTCTTTTTCTGACGTGGCGAGTGTTGTACAGAATGGCTGGAAATAACACGCGTGCTCTTGCTGAGGCTATTGCAGCTCTTGCTCAGAACAATGCTCCTGATGAGTTTCGTGTGTTAGAGAAGTTTCAGAGGAACAACCCACCGAAGTTTGAAGGAACTCATGATCCGACGAGCGCACAAAAGTGACTCAAGGCGATTGAGAAGATTTTTAGAGTGATGGGGTACTCTGATGCGCAGCAAGTGCAGTTCGGGACGCATATGCTGGAAGAAGAGGCCGAGGACTGGTGGGATAACACCCGTCAGAGGCTGGAAGATGTTGGCACTGTAGTGACTTGGAATGTGTTCAAGCAAGAATTTCTGGGCAAGTATTTTCCTGAAGATGCTCGTGGTAAGATGGAAGTGGAATTCATTGAATTGAAACAAGGAAATATGACTGTGGTAGAGTATGCTGCCAAATTTGAGAGGCTTGTGAAGTTTTGTCCTCATTACAACCGTGCAGATGCTGAACTTTCTAAGTGTCTCAAGTTTGAGAATGGGCTGAGACCAGAGATTAAATAGGGGATTAGATGCCAACAGATTCGCAGGTATGCGGAACTGGTGGATAAGAGTAGGATCTATGATGAAGATAGTCGAGCTCGATCTGCTCACTATAAACAGCTAAGTGAAAAGAAAGATAGGGGTCAGTTTAGAGGAAAACCTTATGCGACCCCAGGTGATAAAGGGAAGCAGAGGGTATCAGATGAGAAGAAGTCAAGTAGGGGAGCCGTTAATGCACCTACTAAGTGCTATAAGTGTGGAGAGTCAGGTCACAAAGTTGATGTGTGTACTAACAAAGTTTTGAGATGTTACCGTTGTGGTAAGACTGGGCATAGAATTGGTGATTGTCCGAATGAGGGTCCGACCTGTTTCAGCTGTGGTGAACAGGGGCATATCAGTACTCAATGCCAGAAACCAAAGAAGACTGCTACTGCTGCCCAGACTACTGGAAGAGTGTTTGCTTTGGCTGGATCAGAAGTTCCCAAGAAGGACAACTTGATTCGAGGTACTTGTTTTATTAACAATGTTGAGTTGATTGCTATTATTGATACTGGAGCTACGTATTCATTTATCTCTCTTGAGTGTTCTACTAGATTGGGTTTGAATTTGTCTAACATGAATGGTAGTATGATAATAGAGACTCCGGCTAATGGTTCTGTGACTACCATGCTTGTTTGTTTGAAGTGTCCTTTGACAATCTTTGAGAAGAATTTTGTGATGGATTTAGTGTGCTTACCTTTGCACCAAATCGATGTTATCCTTGGTATGAACTGGTTGGAGTTCAACTACGTTCATATTAATTGTTATAGTAAGACTGTGAGGTTTCCGGAGTTAGGTGAGAATGGTGAACTGATGTTCTTATCTGCTAAGCAAGTGGATGAACTTTTATTAGATGAAGCGTTGATGTTCGCAGTGTTTGCATCATTTCAAGTTGATGGTGAAGCCGTCAGTGTTGAGTTGCCTGTGGTTTGTGAGTTTCAAGATGTGTTTCCTGAGGATATAAGTGATTTACCTCTGAAACGTGAAATTGAGTTTGCTGTGGACTTAATACCAGGTACGAGTCTAGTGTCGATGGCTCCTTATCGGATGTCTGCTTCGGAATTGAGTGAGCTGAAGAAACAACTAGAAGAATTATTAGAAAAGAAGTTCATTCGACCTAGTGTTTCTCCGTGGGGTGCTCCGGCGTTGCTCGTTAAGAAGAAAAATGGTAGTATAAGATTGTGTGTCGATTATCGGCAGTTGAATAAGATGACCATCAAGAATAAGTATCCGCTTTTGAGAATCGACGATTTGATGGATCAACTCGTAGGTGCTTGTGTGTTCAGTAAGATTGATCTGAGGTTTGGTTATCATCAGATTAGAGTTAAAGCTGATGATATTCCGAAAACAGCTTTCAGAACGAGGTATGGTCATTATGAATATACGGTGATGCCATTTGGAGTTTCTAATCTGCCTGGTATGTTCATAGAGTATATGAACAGGATCTTTCATGAATACCTTGATAAGTTTGTGGTGGTTTTCATAGATGACATCTTGGTATATTCTAAATCAGAAGAAGAACATGCGGAACATTTGAAGATTGTGTTACAAGTGTTGAGGGAAAAGAAATTGTATGCTAAGTTGTCAAAGTGTGAGTTCTGGTTGAAGGAAGTGAGTTTCCTAGGCCATGTGATTTCAAGTGGTGGAATTTCTGTGGATCCCTCAAAGATTGATGCGGTGTTGCAGTGGGAGACTCCGAAGTCTGCTACGGAGATTTGTAGTTTTCTTGGATTGGCTGGTTATTATCGTAAATTCATTGAAGGTTTTTCTAAGTTGGCTTTGCCGTTGACGCAATTGACTCGAAAGGGACAAGCGTATGTATGGGATGTCACTTGTGAGGAAAGTTTTGTGGAACTAAAGAAAAAGCTGACAACTGCTCTAGTGTTGGTTTTGCCAGACCCGAATGAGTCCTTTGTGGTTTATTGTGATGCTTCAAAGATGGGCCTTGGTGGAGATATGATGCAAAATGGTAAAGTGGTCGCTTATGCTTCTAGGCAGTTAAGAGCCCATGAGAGGAATTACCCTACACACGACTTAGAGTTGGCTGCTGTAGTATTTGTGCTGAAGATTTGGAGGCATTATCTTTTTGTTCGAAATTTGAGGTATTCAGTGATCATAAAAGTTTGAAATACTTGTTCGATCAGAAAGAGTTAAACATGAGGCAGAGAAGGTGGCTAGAATTGTTAAAGAATTTTGAGTTCGATTTGAATTATCATTCCGGTAAAGCAAATGTAGTGGCTGATGCTTTGAGTAGAAAGTCATTGCATATTTCGATGCTTATGGTGAGAGAACTTGAAATGATTGAGCAATTCAGAGACATGAGTTTGTTGTGTGAGACGACCGCTGATAGTGTGAAATTGGGCATGCTAAAGCTGACTAGTGGAATTTTGGAGGAAATTTGGGAAGGTCAGAAATATGATTTGAAATTAGTTGACCAGTTAATAAAGATTAATCAAGGTGATGGAGGTGAGTTCCGAATTGATGAAGATGGAGTTTTGAGATTTCGAGATAGAGTATGTATTTCGGATATTTCTGGAATAAAAAAGAGTATTTTGGAGGAAGGGCATAGAAGTCGATTGAGTATTCATCCTGGTGCTATGAAGATGTATCAAGACCTGCGTAGATTATTTTGGTGGCCAGGTATGAAAAGAGATATTGCTGAATTTGTGTATGCATGTTTGACTTGCCAGAAGTCCAAGATTGAACATCAGAAGCCTTCAGGTATGATGCAGCCGTTGAATGTTCCTGAATGGAAATGGGATAGCATTTCCATGGATTTTGTGACTGGGTTACCGAAGACTGCAAGAGGTAATGACTCGATATGGGTGATTGTGGATAGGTTAACTAAGTCGGCGCATTTCTTGCCGATGAGAATTAATCATTCTATGCAGAAGTTAGCTGAGATTTATATTGATGAAATTGTGAAGTTGCATGGAACACCTTTGAGTATTATATCGGATAGAGATCTGTGGTTTACGTCAAGGTTTTGGAAGAGTCTACAGGATGCTTTGGGTACTAAGTTGAGGATGAGTTCTGCCTATCACCCGCAGACAGATGGTCAGACGGAAAGAACAATCCAATCTTTAGAAGATTTGTTGAGAGCTTGTGTGCTGGATCAAGGAGGATCTTGGGATAGTCACTTGTCGTTGATCAAGTTTACATACAACAACAGTTTTCATGCTAGTATTGGGATGGCTCCATATGAGGCGTTGTATGGTAGACGTTGTCGAACGCCATTGTGTTGGTATGATTCGGGAGAGAGTTCTGTACTTGGACCTGAGATTGTTCAAGAGACAACGAAGAAGATTAAAATGATTCGGGATAAAATGAAGATGTCGCAGAGTCGTCAGAAGAGTTACCATGATAAGAGAAGAAAAGCACTTGAATTCCAAGAGGGAGACCACGTGTTCTTAAGAGTTACTCCGATGACTGGTGTGGGACGAGCTTTGAAGTCTAGAAAGCTCACTCCGCGCTTTGTTGGTCCGTATGAGATTATGCAGAGGGTAGGAGAGGTTGCCTATCAGGTGGCTTTACCACCGTCACTTGCGAATTTGCATGATATGTTTCATGTGTCGCAGTTGGGGAAGTATATTCCGGATCCGTCGCATGTGATTCAAATGGATGATGTTCAGGTGAGAGATAACCTGACAGTAGAAGCTTTTCCTGTGAGGATTGATGGTCGAGAATTGAAGCAACTGCAAGGTAAAGAGATTGCTTTAGTGAAAGTATTGTGGGGCGGACCAGCTGGTGATAGTTGGACTTGGGAGCGTGAAGATCAGATGAAAGAGTCGTATCCGACTCTGTTTACTTCAGGTAATTTTCGAGGACGAAAATTCTTAAAGTAGGGGAGAGTTGTAACGACCTGAAAATCTAAATTAATCATTTATTTATTTATTTAATTAATTTAGAAGGAATTAAGAGGTTTTTGGTAATTTGGAGAATTATGGATTAAAAGAGTATTTTTAAATAATGTTAATAAAGTGAATAATCCTGTATTATTTAGATTATTACTGTTATTAAAAATAATAAGAAAAGGGCAAGGTGGTCATAAAGGAAAAGGAGTAAGGGTAGAGTTGGAAGTTCATAAACTGGGATAATGTAACTAAAGAAGAAAGATCGATCAATTTTCTAACTGATCGTATTTTTGTGAAGAACGCTGAAGAAGAGAAGAGGAGGAGAAAGCCTAGGGTTTTGAAGGATTGCTAGGAGAATCTTGGAGAAAGAAGGAAAAAGCTTCGGATTACTCTAAGGTATGGGGAGATTTCATAATTTCTTATAGTTCTTTAGGACACGGTGATGAATAGATTAGGTATTCATGAATTGTGTATAATTGTGGTGAATGTTGATGTAGAATGAATGATTTGATGAGAATATGATGAAATTGAGTGGTATGAGTTGATATATGTGTGTTATGTGAGCATTTGATCGGATTTTCGTGGGGGAAAACTAATTTTTGGGGTAATCGAAGTCAAAAATGCAGAAAATCACTTTTCGGGAAAAGTTGGGTTTTGTCGCACCCTGACACGGGCCGTGTCACACAACGCGGGCACCCGTGTCAGCTTTCTGGTTGGGCGTGTGAAAATTTTTATTAACAAGTTGCCTGACACAGGCCGTGTCACAGGACACGGGAGACCGTGTCAGACTACTGTTCCTGTATAATTTTTGGTTTTTTTTGGGAATTTTGTCCCAGACTTTCAGACACGGGCCGTGTCACAGGACACGGGTGACCGTGTCAGGTTGCTCTCCTGCTACACTTTTGTTGTCTTGGAATCGTGTCAGACTATTGTTTGTTTTGTTTTTGCTGTTTCTTGAGGTTTCTTGATGTTTTCTCGTATTGATTCCTTGTGGTCGAGTTGTTGCTGATATATGGATGATAAAACATGAATTTATGATGAATGTTGCTGAAAAATGAAATGAATGATGCACATGTTGATATTTGGATGAAATGAGGAGAATTAGCATCATTGCATTTCATGGCATTTTATTATGTTGGGGCTTCGGCCTATTGGTAGCTTCAATCCCATTGTGCAGATTGAAGTGATATGTTGTTATGTTGTGCTCCCTTTTGGAGGGTTGATGGCCAGTGTCCATCAAATGGAGAAACCGGTACCACATGCATTCCTTGCATTTCATTATATTTGACATTGCATTTTATGAGGTATTTGTGATTGTGTTGCGAAGGATTTGATGATGATACGATGTTGTTGTTACTTATTCTGTTTATTTTCCAAGTCTTTATATTACTATAATGAATTATGTTTTCTCACCCTGCCTGCTTGGAAATGTTGCCTCTTATGTGGGTAACTTGCAGATAACCAAGAGTAGATTCGCGATGATGGAGTAGGTAGCCTTGAAGTGTGTCATTATCGCAGTTTAGTTTAGAGGTGTCCTGCTCTGTGTCATGTCACATCGGGTTGGGATTTGTTGTGAACCTCGCATTCTTTTGTTTTATGTTGAATTTTTACATTGTTGGTAATGATTTGATTTGGATACATTTAGTATGAAGTATTTTATTGAATTGACATAAAAAGTTGATTTCCGTTGCGTAGTTGTTGATTTTATTATTAAGAATGGGTAACCCGTGTTACGGGACAGGAAAATGATTGTTAATTGATGTTTTGAACATATGTGGCACCTTTCATGTTGATTTTACTCTGATAATATGAAATATTTTCCTAAAATTGTATGTGGGGTAGAAGGGTGTTACATCGCTTTCTGTAAATTTCCCTCTTCGCTTTGCCCAAAGCGACAGAGTTTTGTTTTTTAGGGCTGTAGTTTCAAGAATCGACTTGTTCATAAATAAAATAACGTCGTTCTGTAATTTCCGCAGTTATTGCTGTTTTCTCTTTTCGCTTTTTCAGAAAATGGTAATCCTAAAAAACAACTCAATAACAAAAACAAGCAGTTTTCAAAGAAAATACACTGCACACACTCTTGCATTCTCTCTATTTCTTCTAAACATAAATCATCACGTCATGCAGATTGCTTGTTTTAAACCCCGTTGAAACATACGATCTGATGCCTTCTCCCGACTTTGAGTTCCCGGTATTTGGGGCTGAAGAAGAAGTTGACGACGAAATTCCAGAAGAGATCTCCCGGTTACTCCGACAAGAGGAAAGGTCCATTGAACCTCACAAAGAGCCGTTGGAAACGATCAACGTGGGTTCAGAAAAAGAGAGAAAAGGAATCAGGATTGGGGCACTGCTCAGTCCAACTGCCAAAGAGAGTCTGAGAAAGCTTCTCAGAGAATTTCCCGATGTGTTTGCTTGGTCCTACCAGGACATGCCAGGGTTGGATACCAGCATCGTGGAACATCATTTACCATTGAAATCGGAATGTCCGCCAGTAAAACAGAGGTTGAGACGGACTCACCCGGACATGGCCATCAAAATCAAAGAGGAGGTACAAAAACAGATTGACGCGGGTTTCCTCGCCACGTCAGAATATCCTCAATGGTTAGCCAATATCGTACCCGTTCCAAAAAAGGATGGAAAGGTCAGAATGTGTGTTGATTATAGAGATCTAAACAAGGCTAGTCCAAAGGACGACTTTCCTTTACCACACATTGACATGCTGGTTGACAGTACAACAAAGTTCAAAGTTTTCTCCTTCATGGATGGATTCTCGGGCTATAATCAGATAAAAATGGCGCCGAAAGACATGGAGAAAACTTCGTTCATTACCCCATGGGGTACCTTTTGTTACAAGGTAATGCCGTTCAGTTTGAAAAATGCCAGGGCAACCTATCAAAGGGCCATGACTACTCTCTTTCATGACATGATACACAAGGAAATTGAGGTATATGTCGATGATATGATTGCAAAATATAAGACAGAGGAGGAGCATGTGACCCACCTGTCAAAACTATTCGAGCGGTTAAGAAAGTACAAACTCCGCTTGAATCCCAACAAATGCACATTCGGTTTCCGTTCAGGGAAACTCTTAGGGTTCATCGTCAGCCAAAAAGGAATTGAGGTTGATCCTGACAAGGTCAAGGCTATTCAAGAAATGCGTTCTCCGAAAACTGAAAAACAAGTCAGAGGATTCCTGGGACGGTTGAACTACATTTCCAGATTTATATTCCTCATGACGGCGACATGTGCGCCAATTTTCAAATTACTCAAAAAGAATCAGGAATGCGTTTGGACAAAAGACTGTCAAACCGCCTTCGATAGTATTAAGGAATACCTGTTGAACCCACCGATTCTATCACCTCCAGTGGAAGGAAGACCACTAATCATCTACCTCACAGTCCTAGAGGACTCAATGGGATGTGTACTTGGCCAACAAGACGAAACCAAACGGAAAGAGTCTGCCATCTACTATTTGAGCAAGAAATTCACCGACTGTGAGACTCGGTACACTATGCTTGAGAAAACTTGCTGCGCTTTGGCTTGGGCAGCCAAACGTCTTCACCAGTACATGATTCGTCACACTACTTGGTTAATCTCAGAAATGGATCCAATCAAGTATGTCTTTGAAAAACCTGCTCTCACGGGAAGGATTGCTTGTTGGCAGATGTTATTATCGGAATATGACATCGAGTACCACGCTTAGAAAGCCGTTAAAGGGAGTATTTTAGCCGATCATTTGGCTTATCAACCGATTGACGACCAAGAATCAATCGGGTTTGACTTCCCAGATGAAGATGTCATGTATTTAAAAATGAAAGATTACGATGAACCGCTACCCAATGAAGGGCCAGAACCAGGTTCCCATTGGAGACTTATCTTTGACGGAGCAGCTAATCGTTACGAAAGCAGAATTGGGGCAATCATCATAACACCTCAGGGTACCCATATTCCTTTCACTACCAGACTTACATTCAAGTGTACAAACAATGAGGCCGAATACAAAGCTTGTATCATGGGTCTCGAGGAAGCGATCGACTTAAGGATCAAAAACTTGGATGTATATGGTGACTCAACTTTGGTTATCAATCAGATCAAAGGAGATTGGAACACATACCAATCAGGATTGATTCCTTACAAAGATTATGCGAGAAGGTTGTTACCTTTCTTCAACATAATCAAGTTTCATCACATCCCTCGTGATGAGAATCACATGGCTGATGCATTAGCCACTCTCTCTTCCATGATTAGTGTAGGTTTATGGAGCAACCTGCCTAATATCGACATAATGCGCCTAGAACGACCCGCTTACATCTTCATGATTGAAGCAGTCATAGAAGACAAACCTTGGTATCACGATATCAAACGTTTCCTTTAGAAACAAGAGTACCCACCTAGGGCACTCAGGAAAGACAGAAAGACCCTCAGAAGGCTGGCCGACAACTTCTTTCTGAGCGGTGATACACTCTATAAGAGGAAATTTGACATGGCCTTGCTCCGATGCGTAGACAGACTAAAAGCAAACATGCTGATAAAAGAAATTCACAAAGGATCCTTTGGCACTCATGCCAACGGACACACAATGGCGAGAAAAATTTTGAGAGTAGGGTACTACTGTTTGACCATGGAATTCGACTGCTACAAGTACATAAGGAGGTGTCACAAGTGTCAGATATACTCCGACAAAATTCATGTACCGCCAACGTATCTCAAAATTCTTTCTTCCCCGTGGCCTTTTTCCATATGGGGAATCGACATGATTGGCATCATTGAACCCAAGGCTTCAAACGGACATCGGTTCATCCTGGTAGCCATTGACTACTTCACCAAGTGGGTCGAGGCAGCATCGTACGCCAATGTAACCCGACAAGTGTGGTCCGATTTATCAAAAACAATATCATTTGCCTTTATGGTGTTCCAAGCCAGATCATTACCGATAATGGATCTAACTTGAACAGTAAGATGATGAAAGAGTTGTGCGCATAATTCAAGATCGAACAACATAACTCATCTCCCTACCGACCCAAGATGAACGGGGCGGTAGAAGCAGCTAACAAGAACATTAAGAAGGTCGTTCGAAAGATGGTTGTAACCTACAAAGATTGGCACGAGATGCTACCCTTTGCTCTTCACGGTTATCATACATCTGTCTGCACTTCAACAGGGACAACCCCTTTCTCTCTAGTATATGGCATGGAAGCAGTGCTCCCCATCGAAGTAGAAATCCCATCAATCCGGGTATTGATGGAAGCTAAGCTAACAAAGGCTGAATGGTGTCAAAGTCGACACGATGAGCTGAATTTTATCGAAGAGAAACGAATCACGATACTATGCCACGGTCAGTTGTATCAACAAAGAATGAAGAAGGCGTTTGCCAAAAATGTCCGACCTCACGTCTTCAGAAAATGAGACCTTGTGCTAAAAAATATACAATCTTTTCTCACTGATTCTCGGGGAAATGGACTCCGAATTATGACGGCCCCTACGTGGTCAAGAAAGCCTTCTCAGGCGGCGCCTTGAGACTCGTAACCATGGACAGAAAGGAATTTGCCTACCCCACAAATGTTGATGTAGTCAAGAAATACTTCGCCTAAACTAAACTAAAAAAAATGTCTCGGTGGATTGAAAACCCGAAAGGGCGGTCCAGGAAAAAATTAGAGGCATACTAAAAAATCATCTCGATGGATTGGAAATTTCAAAGTACAATCCAGGCAAAAGTTAGGGATAATGGCAAGTAACTACGTCCAACAGGGGCAAATCCCTCAGCAGCAGTTACACCATCCATCGGAAGAAAACTCCAGTCAAGGTCATCTTCGACGGAAGCTCAGGATGTCCCGAATTCAAAGTTGGTAGAAGGATAATGGTCGTTATGTTTCAATGTAGCCCTTTTCCCTTAAATTACCATTTTTAAACTTTGTAAATACTCTACGGAATCACACGCTTGGCTGATTTCCATCCTATCAATAAAATTTGAGCCCTCGTGCTTTTGTTTGCAATTCTCATTTGTTTTAGCTTTATAGAACGACATTTTAACATGATCAACGATTCTTGAAACGAAACAAAAATGAATTTACTTGTTAAAAATTTTTCTTCTTTTTAAATAAAGATGACAATTTCTTTTGAGTGTTGAATAGTGAAAGAACATCAATTACGTCTCCAAAGGTGTTCGAGCCTTAAAGTGCAGAATCAAAGGACTCCTTCTAAACCAGTGTGCCTGAACAAAGGATCAGTTATGTCAGATGCGAATACTCCATTTGACACCCTCGGCCGAGTTCTCATCTCCTAAGCCCGACCAATGATGTTCTCCACAGGGACTATTTCTCCTAAGCAAGGCAGAATTGCTATCTTGGACCAGCGATACTTTTTATCTCCCACTGTGGCCGAGTATCCAGTCGTGTTCATCTACCAATTTGTATGTCGCGTCAGTTTTGTCAGCATAAACATACATACATCATGCATTATTATTTACATTCATATTCATATTGCATCACTATCACTCTAGTCGGTCTTATCCCCTAGTGATAAACCGTCTTCTCAATTGAGTTATTAGTTCTTTCCTCTTTAGGAAATGTTGGGTCTGAACAATCTCTCCTCCGGTTTATTTCTGGATTGGAGTTGGTCCTCGACTACTTTGATAACTTGAACCTCAGAAAGACTAGAAAATATTTGACAAACGTCACTCTTTGCCATTGAAGATGATATTTCCGCTTTCTCGGATTAAGGAAAATCCCCAGAGAAAGCCTCTTAATCAGAGATTCGACAATACATCAATTTTTCTCCAAAAAATTCGCTGACGAAAAGGTCATCAACACCTCAAAATTGGATCACATCATATGGCATTTCTCTGAGAAGATCCCGAGAAAAGTATGATGTAATACCCACAAGCAGAAACAACCTCTCAAGAGACTCGTTTTCCCCAGTGGATTCGACAAATGGCGTCTCCAACAGAGAAGTTTGTACACCTCTACAACTTAGACGACTGGGTTCCCCAGCAAGTCTGACATCAAATCTTTTTCCATCAAATGGCATCTCCCCAGGAAAATTCGGCGAGAAGTTTGAGGAAAATCGCTACACATAGTGTCCCTTGTCAAGAAAGGTTATTGACAAAAGAAACTTAGACCAGTTCCTTGGTAGGAAACCAGGATCGAGGGAAAGTTTAATTCAGAAGCTGAGACCAGTTCCTTGGTAGGTAACCAAGATCGAGGGGAAGTTTATAGCAGAAACTTAGACCAGTTCCTTAGTAGGAAACCAGGATCGAGGGGAAGTTTACATCAGAAACTTAGACCAGTTCCTTGGTAGAAAACCAGGATCGAGGGGAAGTTTATTTCAGAAACTGAGACCAGTTCCTTGGTAAGAAGCCAAGATCGAGGGGAAGTTTGTACCTTTTCTAAGCATCATTTCTTAGCAAAAGAATATGAATGCGTAAGCTACCATTCATAACCGCCATCAAAATTTCGGGTATTCCGATATTTAATCATCTTGCACTCCGAATACCCGAATATCTTCGCCATTCATACCTTCGGGTCCAAGAAGATTAAATAGGGGCATTTGTCATACCCCAAATTTTGACCATTAAGATCTCCCATCATTGTGAAAATCATCATCACAATATGGATGAACCATCATGCCTCATCAGTCTCCCCAAAGATGGGTGAGCACTAACTACAAACAATAATTAGGGTTTCAAGCCCTCTCAGAGCTTTTAGACAAAAGATCAATCAAGGAATGACATGATCTTCAACTTTTCTAAGCTTCTCAAATACTTATAAAGGATCAAGAGGACTCTCACCTCAAGGACTAAGCACAAGGCTGCAACATTCTGAGTGGATTAAGCCTCAAGATCACCAGTGTCACCAAATTATGGTTTGGTCGACCAGGGCCTCCTGATGGAAATTTTCCTCTGGGCATGATCCAATGCTTCAAAGCAAAACCTAAAATACTCCATGGGACATCATGGACCCAATATCAAGTCAATTTAGCCTCAGGGGATGCATTCATAAAAAATCAGGAATTAGGGTTTCTTGACCTAATTCACCCCTAAGTTGACTTTTGGGACAAAAAATGAGCCAAGACCTCAAAGGAGGATTTGAGGGTCTCTAATACACCACATTGATCCATTTGCAACAATGGATTGATCCAAGAAGCTTGATTCCCAAGTTTCAAGTTCATCAGAACCACAGTTAGGGTTTTGCGAAAAAAGTCAATTGTACCTTTGACGTTTGACCAAGACATGCTCCCAAACCTTGGGACATGATTTAATACACCCTATAACACCTATGTAATAAATCCATCAAGTTTGATTTAGGTCAAGGACTTGCTTTCATAGAGGATCACACAGTTTGGAATTCATCTGACAAAAAGTCAACTGTGCACAAAAGTCAACTTTGACTTTTTGAGATTTTTCACAATTATGGTTCTTTGACCCTAAAATGATGTTAATGTGTGATTGGAATCATCATTCATCAAGAAAAATCAAGAAAAGTGGGATAACTTGTAAAAGGGGTAACCATAAAAAACTTAGAAATTTTTCTAAGTTATGGAACAAAGTGGCTAGGGTACCAACTTTGGAGGATCATAACTCCTAAACCACAAGGCCATTTTTCCCCATTCAAAGATGGATTTGTAGCTCTCATGGCACTCTACAAAAGCTTCAAACATAAATCATTCCAATTCCTTATGGATTTTAAGTTATGGAATGATCAAAATCACAAAAAGTGAAAATGTCACTTTTTTCCAACACTTAGTGAAATTTTCACTAAGTCAGAATATGCCTTCACTTTTTTCCAAATGTAGGGGCATTTTTCACTTGGATCCAAAAAGTATCAAAACCAATTATGATCAAACAATTGTTGTATCATATGAGGGCTTTCCAAAATGACCAAGAACTTCACCAAATTCAACTTGAGCCATGAGATATGACAATGGCAACATGCCTTGCTGAAAACTGCCAAAGCAAGGCAGATTTGTGCATTTTACTCGATTTGCCAAATTTATGCAAATGACAAGCACACTTATCCATCTGAACACCTCAAGGGGAGACCAAGGAGGAACCAACTCTGATCCCAGACCTCCCAAGTCCTTGGAACTAAAAATAGCATGCCAAACCTAGAAATCCCTAAAGGGGGGACAAGACTCCAATTTTGTTTTGGAGCATTCATTTCAAGCATCCAGACACACTCCATAGCACCTAGGGAAGCTGTCCATATCCTTGGAACCAATCTGTAACACCTCTAACACAAAACACGATCACCAGCTGCAAGAGGTAAGCATGAGCTCTTCTAACTCTATGATCCATGCATTTTTTGCTGCACAATAATTTGGCCATATGTTCATAATCATGCATGGAGTGTTTTCCCTCAATCAATTGCTTTGTTTGTATCGTGTATGGAATTTCTGAGCCTTCATGCAAATTTTAGGGTTCTTGAGGGTTCTCTTTGATTTCTTATTCCATGCTTAAAATAAATGAAATTAAAGACCATAGACATGATCGTGAGGTGAAAACTAGTAGATTGATATGTAGATTGCATGTTATCATCAAGTATTTAGTGAGATTGGATAGAAAATGCAAATCTGCAGAAACAGAGGGTGGCGCGTGTTCTTGCCATGTTCTTGGCGCCCTTTTTGAAAATTCAAATATTTGAATTTTGTGATTTTATTTAATTGATTCAAAAATTAATTTCTCTCTGAATTTTAATGATTTTGAGTTGATTTTTTTTTAATAATTCACAAAAATGTTAAAATATTTTATTTTCCCAAAAAATACCAAAAAATATTATTTATTTCATATACTTGATATTTTTGTAAAGAATTAATATTTTAATTGTTTTTGACATTTAAAATATTTTCTCCTTCTTGATTTTTCAAATTTTAGTGATTTCCAAACATTTTGTGGATCAAAACCTGATTTTTTAAACATTAATCCAAGATCACAATTTGTTTTCCACATGTTTAACAATTTTGATCATTTTAATTGAATTTTTTATTCAATTAAAATACATTTTGAAAACAAATTAGGGTTTTTGATTAATTCAACCCTCATCAAACTTTTTCAAACACTTTGGGCCTCTAATAGAGTGTAAGACCCAACCCCCTTTGAAAACCAAAACCGTTTTGGGCCTCAGTCATTGTATAAGACCCACTGTGTTTTCAATAACCTCGGCACAATCACCGTTTTCAAACAAACCAGATGGGCCTCTCCTTGAGCTATAAGACCCATTCCTTAAACTTTTGGGCCTCTTGGTAGAGTGTAAGACCCAACCCTTTGTAGAAACTAAAATATTTTGGGCCTAAATGTATTGTATAAGTCCCGATACCGTCAAAAAGTTCGGCGCGATCGTCGCCTTTTTAACAGAAACCCATGGGCCTCTCCTTGAGTTGTAAGCCCCATCACTTATACAAAAATAAATCATTGGGCCTCTAATAGAGTGTAAGACCCAACCCCCTTTTAACTAAAACTTTTTGGGCCTCAGACATGGTACAAGTCCTTCCGCGTTAAAAAAGGAAATCTCGGCGTGATCACCAATTCAAAAACAAATCATCTGGGCCTCCCCTCGTGTTATAAGCCCCATTCTTTTTCTTTAAACACCTTTGGGCCTCTTGAGAGAGTGTAAGACCCATCCCTTTGTACAGAAAACCTTTTTGGGCCTCAGTCACTTGTAGAAGTCCCTGTACAAAACAATAGTGCAATCACTGATAAAACCTTGGGCCTCTCCTTGAGTTGTAAGCCCCAACAATCTTTTCAAAGCACTTTCTCCTTTGATTTTGAATATAATATTGTTATCAAAGCTTTCTTTATTGAACAACTAACTAAACAACATGGAAGCTCTACAACCGAGTAAGTGTTTACCCGCTTTCTTTATCCGCTTTCATATATATAACTGTATTGTGGGGCTGCTAACTGTAAGTTTTCTTTCACAAACTTTTATATACTCGTCAAATATCAACTATGTAATACTAGTATAGTTATTTAGAGTTTTCCCCAGCAACTACGTCTAGCACTAGGTAAAGCCCTGTTGGTCACTCTTAAATACAAACAAAACTAGATCCCCATAGGATTACCAGACACAGTCTTCCCTCCTCTTGGGGTTAAACAATATGGAGACATGAAAGGCAGCATTCTCAGTGAACCCTTTCTCAGACTGTCACCCTTAGAAATCGTCAAAGAAACTCTACTCCCCAGAGATGATCTTTTCTCAGTGAATGGCATCTCTTGAGTTTCTTCCAAATTCTCGAACTTTCCTGGCTTGATCAATTCTCGGTGAATGGCATGTCTTGAACTTCTCGGGGTTTGGGGACCCACAGGCTTCTTAAAAGCATCCCCGCCTCTTCTTGGGCATTGTACAAGGACTCTTCGGCTTCTTAAAAGCTCTCACGCCTTCTCTTGGGCTTAGTACAAGGACCCAGAGACCTATAAAGGTATAGGAACAGAACCTAGTCATCAATTTGCTAGAGTTGTCTTTCTGAGTCAAGTGTCAGACCAGTTAATGGGTTGACCTTCATCCCTTAACATACCAGCCTTCTCTTGGACATCATACAAAGATCATTCACTACTTGAGATTCGATTTCTCAAAACATTAGTAGACTTGGACAGTCTCAATACCCCTTTGGATTTCCCATTTCCTTAAAGTACATGAAATAACCCTGATCCTCTAATCAATCCTAAAGCGCAGCCTTACCTTTAATCGTTCCCTTCATAAGAACTGATTTTCTCTTTTGTCCAATATACTGGACCTGCCACTAAACTGAAATATTCACCAGAACAATAGCCTCCTCTTAGGCTTTGTATAACGATCCTTCCTCAGTGAATTTAGCCTCCTCTTGGGCTTTATACAATGATTCTCCCCGATGGAGCTAACCTTTTCAGACTCTCTCGTTGAGCCAAACCTTCTTAGCCTCCATCTCGGGTGTTTCTCCCGGGATTTTCATCCAAGTACAAACGCGAAAGTGGCGCAGAAACAGAGTCGCCAGCAATGTGTATTTATCCCAAGAGAGGGAAAGGAAACACTGCGTAAACCTGAGGGAAAGGAAAAGGATGGTCTCGCAACCAAGAGAAATGGGTAAGGGAGTCGGTTACGCAAGAGGAAGGTATTAGCACCCCCTCGCGTCCATCGTACTCGATGGGATCCACGCTTACTGTCTCAATCAAAGGGTGTCGTCATCTGGAGCTCCACTGCTACTGGAAAGGAAAAGGAACGGGAACAGAAAAGAATGAAGAAACGGGGAAGAAAAGTGAAAAAATTGACTCGATAGGACATAGTCGTCCTAGGCCTACGTATTCCCTCGTGCAATGGGAAAGTCAGAGTCAACGTAGTTCGGACTACGGTTTGCGGGAAGGGTGAAAGGATTGTGCTCGGAGAGATCTTGCACGATCTCCTGCCTACGTATCTCGCTCGCACGCGAGAATCTGAGCGACGTAGTTCCCCTCACTAGGGATGGCTTCGGTTTGTTTGTGTTTTTTAACGGAAGTTGTCCAGGCTCACGTTCCAGCAGTTTGGGTGTCGCAGCTCATTGTACGGAGTCTTAGGCATTTACATGTTTGCGGTAGAACGGAAGTGACGCGTCCTTTATGAATGGAGTGAGGAAGATGAGAAGAGAATTATTTGTTTATTGTCTTTTAAGAAGAAGTGTTTTGATTGATTGTGTTTGTAACACGTATTGCACTACAGTCTATGACATAGGATCGAATGCTCCGCATATCGACCCAAGACGGGACATACGCTAAACACTCTAAGAAAGTGAAAAAAGATCCTCCACTATCTTATTTCCCACATGCAAGGCTCATATGAAATACATGTTAATCCTTTATTAGATGTTTTTGCTTTTTGTTTTGAGATGAGAAAGAAGAGAGAGACTCAAAGTTGTAAAGAAAAATGGAAGTTAGTTGTTAGTGTGCGCGCCGAGATATCGCATCTCGTGCCTACGTATCCGCAATCTGAAAAGAAAGAGGAATTAGAGCATCCGTAGTTCACGCCACTATGCAACGCAGGGAACGGTCTCGATCGCATGGGTGCGAGAGAAAAGGGTCGGGACTCACAGAAAGTCTAAAGGGGAAACTCGGTCCTACAAGTTATCATGAAAAGTAGCCCTAATGTCAGGATTAGAAGGGAGCTAACCTAATGTTATCATGCTTGGATTGAGAGCCTAATGTCTATCCTACTCCGAGCTTAATCAGAAATTAAGTCGGACTAGGAGCCTTACGGGAGCATGCGAATACAGAGTAATCATCAAGTAAACATCAGACAACTCAATCACAAAAGAAAATCAAGCAAGAGACAAGTAAGTATTTAATCAGGAATTAATCAGAAATTAATCAAGAATATTAGAATGCTAAGTAAAAATCACGATTAAATTCTAACAAGAAAATTTAACTTGATTAATTCTAAAATTAAACCTAAAATTAGTTCAAGTTAATTCTAAACTAAATCTAAAGAAAGTTAATCCTAAAATTAATTCTAGAATTAAAACTAATATTAAAATCTAAATGGAAATTCTAATTTCTAATTAAAATCCAGTTATAAACTAATCTTGAAAATTATTATCTAGTTATTATCTAATTAGAAAAAGTTAGAAATAGATTTGAAAATAAAAAATAAAAAAAAAGAGGTGCAGTTCTGATTTAAGGGTGAGAAAAGCAAATCAAGCGCTGGGCTTTGAAGTAGGCTCAAAGATTTAGCAATGAATCCTAAGGGAGGGTGAATGAGCAACTCAGAGGGTGTGGCCAGATTCTGGGCGTTTGGGCTTTTAACTCAGGCCCAAGATTTTGCTCCGTTCCAAGGGGGTGCGCAGAGTGATAAAGGGCGTGCGGGTAAGGAAAATCGTGTGGGCTTGGCCTAATAACCTTCATGAAGTCACAGGCGGGGGGTGCGTTAGTGAGTTAGGGGTGAGGACAGAAAAAAAAACCCAATGGGCATAGGCCCGGTCCAATCTAACAAGAAACTGGTTTTAAAAATAAAGAAAACCCTAATGGTTTTCCTCTCAGCACATGCTTCCCACCCCGTCGTCGTTTCTCACTTTCTTCTCTTAACCTCTTTGTAAAAAATAACGCCTCCGCGGACCATCATCCATTAACATCCTCTCCTTCTCCTTCGCAAAACTCCGGCCACCATCTCCGTTTCACTCACCATCTCCGATGTCTCCACATCACCTTCATCAACCGTCACTTTTCGATCCTTCTTGTTCTTCAATAATATTACCGCCGAGGCCATCTACGTCGTGTCCTCATCCTCTATCTCCGTGCTCGCCTCACGCCGGCGACAAACATTCAACATCACGACATCATCTTCGCATCTCATCTTTAACTCGAATCGCCTTCGTCGTCGAAAATCAGGACGTCATCATAAAACGACGGCTCCTCCTCTCCATCATCTCACACAACTATTAATCTTCATCACGCCGTTCTATCTAAAACACAAGCGAAGGACTCCACCACGCCACGACTCGTTACCGGCGATGGCGGAGTGAAATCAATCAACACAACGCGAGCTGTGCTATCGAATATCGATTTGCAAAAAACGAAACAACAAGGAGGTTCGACGAGCTTACCGACTAGAGACAGTCCGGTGCTTCTTCAGATCGAAGGAAATTGATAAGAAAACCAGAGGTAATGTCCGCTATTCCTTGAATCTTTCGCGGTTCAGCTACGTGCTTCTTCCGATTTCACTTTGTGCGTGTCGTTGTTGTTGATTTTCAGTGACTGTCGTTGTTGTTGATTTTCAGTGAATGTCGTTGTTGTTGATTTTCAGTGAGTGTTGCAGAGAATCATGGAGCTGCGGTTTTGTGTTGATGATGAAGAATTGGTGTGGATAGTTTTTCTGTTGGAATTTGATGAAGGTAATGTAGAGGAGATGAAGATTGAGGAGAGTTTCAGAGTTCATGAAAATGCAGAGTTGCAGAGATTTGTGAATGAGAGGGAGTAGAAAAGTGAAGATTGGTGAGAAATTGTGCAGAATGAAAAAACCCCCTCTTGAAGATGATGGTGCCTCAGTTATATAGTAGCAGAAAAGCTTGTGAAAAGTTTGTTACAAGAACAATTAATCAGGGCCCTTGATTCAAGAGTTAGTTACAAGAAATGGAGAGTTGAGATTGAATCTTGTTAGAGGAATAAATTTTCTGTTATCTTGAATTGGAGAATGATTTTTGAATTTGGAAATTTTCTGTTTGGAGCTTTTAATTTATCGGAAAGGTGAAGGTGAGTTTCTGAAGTGAAAATCTGGATTGTCGTTTACGCGTTTTGCATTTTGCACGTAACGTTTTAGTGTCGTTTTGCTCACGTATTTGTCATGCTGTTTTGCTCACTGCATTTCAAAATATCCCTGCGTTTCACTTGTTTTGCAGATGCCGTTTTGATGTGACATGGATTTGCAGCTTAGCTTGTTGGCTTGGAAGCTTGACATGCATCGTGATGGCTTATGGCTGAGATATTGTGGCTCAACGGCCTGTGGAGTGTATTTTTGGGAATTGAAAATTGGCACAGCTTAACCTATGAAGTGGCTGGAAGAGGGCTGTGATCTTTTGTCATGACTTTTACAGGCCTGGAAACACGCAATACTGCTACCGACTACTATCCATTATGATGCTGTTATCAAATATTGTAATGAAAACTTTTTTTTATTTTTTATCATGGAATTTTCCTGTTGAAAATAAACTCAACTCATTACTCTAAGGCTCTGACTTGTATATGCTGCCTCTTTGAATAAGCCATCAGTTCAAAAGTCTATTTGAAAACTAATTAAAATAATTACTAAAACAAGCTGTGAATGAATTAGTTAATGGAATAAAAAAATTCAACCAATTTGGTGATTGAAAGCGAAAAGGAAAGTGGAGTTCATGATGAATTCGGCTATGAACAAATGGGTTTAAAATGAATTTGGATTTTTGTAGAAAAATGGTTTAAGAAAATGTTAACGGATAGAAAATGGGTTTAGAAAGAAAATGGTTATCCAAACGGATAAGTGGGTTAATGAAGGGGTTTTGGATATGGGTTAATGAATTTTGAATAAAAATGGATATGGATATTTGTAATGGGAAGTGAAAATGGATATAGTTAAAATGGATATTGGAAAGAAATGGTCAATTAGATTTCTAAGAAAAATGGATATCGAAATGGTTATTTGGAATGGGATAATGAATATGGCCATGAATTTGGATAATTGGAATGGTTTAATGGATAAAATGGATTAAAAAAAATAGAGTGGATAACTGAAATTTAATGGATATTTAGTGATTTTTTGAATAAGATGGATAATGAAGAATGAATTTCAAGAAATCCACATAACCAACTAGACTTCAAATCAAATTTGTATTCTCAATGGATCCCCAACAATAAGTGATAAGTAACTAAGCAGACAACAGTGCCTTGAACACAACATGAATCCATAATTGGATCTCTTATATCATAACCCAAGATACCGTCACCATGAACCTTGATCCAATGAAACTTAACTGATAAACATTCCACAAGCCCAACCTTAAACAAGAAACCCTAATTCACCTTGATGTGCACTGATGAACTTCTAACCCAAACCCTTTGATGAATCTTCTGAATAAGAATATTACAACGAACAGAATTCAACCTCTTACTCCAACTCCACCTAAAATAGAAATCGACTGAATCACCTCTGAATAAGGTAAACACCAATAACAAGAAAACCCTTTGATCCCATGTCTAGAAACAATGATATGATTATGTGTTACATGACCTAATAAAGATGCAAATGAAAAAGAAACATAAGCCAGTTAGGGTTAGGAATAAGGTAGGGCAAATTTTGGGGTGCTACAGGTGCCCCTATTCAATCAACTTAAATCGGAAGGGGTGATAGCAACGACTTTCAGACATTCAAGGTAGAAGGTGATTGAATACAAAAAGAACCGCAAAATTTGCAAACCGCGAGGAGAGAAAATATTATTGGAACCCAGTCACACCTCGTCAAAGGAATTTGACAGAAAGACAACTACCCAGAGAACCACATCATAAAGGGGTTTGACGGAAAGAAGATGGAACCCAAAGAATACCCGGACCGAAAAGAACATATCGTCAAAGGGGTTTGACGGAAAGAAATCTTAACTTAGGGGAGCACATCGTCAAAGGGTTGATGGGAAGAGAAATGGAACCTAAGAAACATCTGAACTGAGGAAGAATATCGTCAATGGGTTGACGGAAAGAAAATCTAGAATCCGACCGAAGGGACACGTCGTCAAAGGGTTGACGGGAAGAAAACCTGACCGAAGGAAACACGTCATCAAAGGGGTTTGACGGAAAGAAAAACTAACCGAAGAAATCACATCGTCAAAGGGGTTTGACGAAAAAAAGACATGACCAAACGAAGCACATCGTCAAAGGGGTTTGACGGAAAGACGACTCGACCAAATAAAGCACATCGTCAAAGGAGTTTGACAGAAAGAAGACTTGACCAAACGAAGCACATCGTCAAAGGGGTTTGACGGAAAGAAGACTCGACCAAACAAAGTACATCATCAAAGGGGTTTGACAGCAAGATGACTCGACCAACCAAAGCACATCGTCAAAGGGGTTTGACGGAAAGACGACTCGACCAAGCGAAGCACATCGTCAAAGGGGTTTGACGGAAGGACGACTCGACCAAGCGAAGCACATCATCAAAGGGGTTTGACGGAAAGAAAACCTGTTTTGAAATGTCATCATCAAAGGGTTGATGGATAAGGACTGACCGAGGGTAAGATTGACATATGATCTATCACCCGGGAAAAGAGTAAGCGTATGGGTTAATTGTAATGTCTGCTGGGGATATGCCACCGTCTTGACTGAATGTTGATTTGGGCTTTCGCACAAGGTACCAAATCTGGCTTATGCTTCGCATGCATATGTTTGAATTTTCTTTCTATGGCGTAATGCTCCATATCAGATGGAAATGCTACGCGATTTGAGGATGCCATGATTACTATATGCTGAATGCCGACATATGCTCGGGCTGCCGGGGAAAGAAGAGTGTGCCAAGTATGATTGGACTTTGCTGACAAGGATAGGTGAAACCTGATGGTGATTATTTTTTTCAAAGGCAAAATCTTTCTGGGTACCAATGGGGATTGGATTTTGAATGAAGTGCCAATAGGGATTGGACTTTTCTTTAAAGGGAACGCCAATAGGGATAGGGCTTCAGGTTTTTGAAAGATGCCACCAAAGTGGGCTGTGGAAGGATGTCGAGCAAGGTTGGGCTTTAGATTTTCTGTTAAGTTTTACACGGTTTCATGAAATGCTATGCTAATGATATGCATGGTAATGATTATGCCATGATGTTTATGATATGCAACAGGACCACTCCAGCAAAATAAATGCTGATGAGACGAGGCCAACTCTGCTGGGGATAATAAATTGAATCGCCTTCAGGGTCATAACTGCTCGAGATCTGACTAAACCGCCATTCTGCAGGAAAGTATGAGTAACAAATTTCTGCTGGAGAAACATCCCAGGAATCTGTTGGAGAAAAGTGCCAATGACAAGTCTTTGAATTGCTGGGGAAAGCTAACCACCACCCAAAAATATACTTGGGGGATAATGGTTGATGATATCAGCTCTGCTAGGGGACAAGATCAGATTTGGTCCTCTGTTGGGAATCTACCTTCTACCCTTACTCCGTTGGGGAGACGGAAACAACTTTACCGTAAACTAGGGAAGCATAAACCCAACACTCTGTACAGGAATATGAACTCTTGTTGAAGAGCAGTAAACTTTGCCAAGCTGGCTAGGGGAGAGCGATTCCCTGAATTCTTGCTAGGGAGAATGATTCACAATCTTCATAATGCTCTGCTGAGTGACAAAACTTCAGCCATCTCTGCCGAGGAGTGAAACTCTACTGGGGACGCCACGTGTTAACTATCAACGTGAACCCTGCAGATGTGATATAACCAAAAGAGGTGCCCCGATGCAGCATAACCTGCAAATGAACATGTTTTCAAGATCCGGCATATCTTTCCCCATGACTTTGATTAACCGTCCTCCGGAGGGAATAACTTCTTGTGCTCTTAGGGTGACCTGCCCCAACCTTGAAATGATTTATGCCCCTGTCTGGCTGATCTATGAAGGAGTAACTTTAACTGACTGACCTTTGAGAGATTTGTTGAATCTCGACCTGATTGCCCCAGATTAACTGAATCTTGGAATGGATCGCCCATATGATATGACTTGCCCCTGCTCAACGGAGTACACAGGCACTTTGCACCTTAGATTAATCAATCTTTCTATTGTAGAAACTTTCCTGATGTCAAGTACTGGCTCGCAAGTAAAACAATTCATTTTGAAAAGATAACTTTGATGCAATACATATGACAGTTTTGCAATCCAAGTCTGTTCACTGGAAAAATTTTGTGGCATATAATGAACGAATCATTAATCAGAATGTCACATCGATACCAACATAAATGGTAAGAAAGATCCTTTTAGGAGTCAGAACTGACACAATTTTAACCGAAGTATGCTTTCGAAACAACCCTGCTTCAATTAGGTCTTTCGAAGGTTGTAAGGTGGCCTGGTTCGCGGTTTAAGAAAGAAAGGATATAAGGCTCAAAATTTTGTTTTAACCCACCCATCTTCCTTGATGTTCTCCAGTACTACGTTCAGCTAATTCGACACAGGCGCTCACCTTTCACAAAAGGTTAATGAATAGTAAGAGGATAAAAGGAACCCACACGGTTTGCGGAGTGACAGTCACCCCTTTTTGTCTTTGGTGTCTGTGGTCACACGACTTGTTCTTTACTCGAGGATTTTTCTTTTATAATCCTTTTCGCTTTTCATTATTTTGTTTTTGATATCCCTGATTTTTGCCTAGACTGATTCCTTTTGAATTTTCGATTTTGAAGTCCAGCGGGATGCCCTAACTTTTTCCTAAGTCACTTATTTTCAAGTCTTGACTTGGCGGGCTTTTTCTTTTTTTTTGAACCAATCGTGTGACACAGGTTTGTCTTGACTTGTAAAGGGTTGCGACCGTCTCACTCTTCGGTTGGTGAGGGATAACCGTGGATGTAATTGATCCTCGAACGGAACACTCCTTTTGAAATTTGAACGCACGGTCAAATTAGCTGACACCTACCCTGCCCCAGGTTAAGATTGAGGGTTTTTCATTTTCAGAAATAAACTCCTACTACTAGGCTCAATGGGGTTTGCAAGGGATTATCTTCCTCATGTCTCCGGCGTTTAGGAATTAGAAATAATGCCTGTACATCATCAACAGGGTTTTTGTTCAAAAGCATACAATCGGTAGTTTTGCGCCTTTCAATTTCGTCATCCTCCCTAGGATCCTGCTTAAACAAGCATATGATATCGATAAAAAGTATGAGTGAACACGACTGGATTTAATCAAAACATGCATATTTATTTCATTACCATTATCAATCGAAAACAACAAGTTTTACAAATGAGTTTGTAACAGAAAAGAAACTACAAATGCAAAGAAATGACATGATCTAAATGGTCGCCAGCTTTGAGGAACTGGGATTTCCAAGCATGATTTGCTAATGAGCTAGCCATCTTCAGTATTGCTCGTCGAAGTCAGTCCGATAATCATCTGCATAACTGCTCTCAGTGACTCCTTCCATAACCTGGACTGATGAACCCACCTGACTGGATGACGGAGAATTATTGATCTGAATACCCTGAGGTGTGAACGAGAACATATTGGAGTTAAGAAGTGTCTGAACCTTGCTTCTGAGCACCTTACAGTCTTCAGTTGAATGCCCCTGTGCCCCAGCATGGTAGTCACAACGGGCGTTGACATCAAAATCTGGTGGATACGGAAAAGGCACGGGCTTTAAATCCTTTGGAACTATTAATCCACCTTCGATCAAATCTGGCAGTATTTGACTGTACGACATTGCAACTGAGTGAAATTCCTCTCTGGATTCCTTGGTTTTTGTCGGGCGTGCTGACGCGGCTGACGGCGATATGATCGTTGACTCTGAGGAGGTCTCTGATTTGCAGAAGAATATTGTCCCTGATATGAAGACCCATAAGATTGTTGTCTCTGAACAGTTGATATGTCTGAACACCGAGAACGAGGTGGCGAAGATTCTTGAATGAAACTATTTTCTTCCTCGAATTCTTCCTGAGAACTGACAACTGATTCATTTTTAATAGTTTGGAAGTTAGAGACGCCTTGGAGCTTTCCACACTTGATCAGGCTCTCGATACGTTCTCCCACCATTACCAGGTCAGAAAATTTTGCTGCCCCATTGACAATCATCTTTTTCAGGTACGGACCTTGCAAGGTATCCATGAACAAATCAACCAATTCTCTATCCGAAAGTGGCGGTTAAACACGAGCGGCTAACTCTCTCCATCTCTGAGCATACTCTCGGAATGATTCATTATCTGCCTGACATAAGTCTTGCAAATGCATTCGGCTTGGAGCCATGTCAAGATTATAGTTGTATTGCTTCACAAAGGCGTTGACTAGATCTGACCATGATTGGATGCTACCACTCTACAACTGCATATACCAATACAAAGATGCCCTACTCAGACTGTCTTGGAAACAATGGATCATGAGCTTGTCATCGTGGGTGTGTGAAGTAATTTTTTGGCAAAACATCACCAAATGTTGCTTCGGACAGCTATCCCTTTGTACTTTTCGAATTTTGGCATCTTAAACTTTGGAGGCATTACCAGGCCCGGTACCAAACACGTGCTCGAAGCATTCAAATCAGGAGTATCACGCCTCTCCAGGGCTTTAAGCTTCTCCTCCAACACACGATATATTTCGTCATCAACAGATCATGGATCCTTAGGCTTCATCATTGGAACTACCCCCTGGACATCTGGCATAGAGAAGGCAAAACTCTGATAGTATGTGGCATCAAGAGAAGAAGAATGTCCATCTCGGACAATGGGATGTTCTTGCATAACAGGATCCTCAACAGGGATTCGCACCGGCTGAGCTTGGGCAACATTGTTCACCGCAGGTGGAATAACATTCTCATTTCTTTGAACATTGGCCTCTCCCCTTGTCATGGCGGCCATAGCTTCCACAAGTTGGTCCAACTGATTTTTCATCAATTCAACATCGGCCCTAGTCACAAACTGATTCTGTTCCCCAGAGTTCATGATATTTCTAGAAGCTGATTCAAGTCCAATACGAAAATCGGGAAACCAACTGCAGTTCGAGGCAAAGGATGGATGAGCTCACTGGCCTGGCCTGGAGAAAGATATGCAAAATGATGCAAGATGCAAATGCAATGCAATAATATGAATGCACTAAGACATGGGATCAAAGCTTCCATATAGTATGAATAATCACTGTGCTGATGACTGAATAAGTTCATGGGTCTGCTCTGAAGAATACCGGAATACCAGAATATCCGAATAATCTGAATACCAGAATGCCAGAATATCGGCATAATCGAAGTACCGACCTAATCAGAATACCAAGATAGTCAGATCACAATAATATCAGGCTGATAAGTTCACACTGATAAGAAGACCATAATACCGGGTAGGATGAAGGTTATGGATACCTGCAAACCTGTAAACACCCGCCCATTCTCACATGTGGGTACTAGAAAGGCGAGGATCCTCAATATCACGGAATCCCAGGTCGAGAAATGATGATACGTTCACCATTTCTAGTTTGGCATCATCATCAATCGAGGAGGTCTCAACTGATTCCCCTAAAAAAGGATATCCTATAGCAAGTTCCCCAGCATTGGGTCCTCAGATCGACAAGTGTAATGGGTTTGCCATTTCTGGCCTGCCATTATCACATCTCAGGAGGAGAGGCACAACTGAGTCCTCGGGAATGGTCACCAGAGTCGACAGCTTTCTAGGTTAACACCCCGAGATGCACAAGACGCGCAAATCAGAACATCTCCCAAGAAAACCTCATCTGGTTGTGGATTTCGTTTAAACCAAACGTACCAAGACGCTACGTAGGCCACACTACTTTCCACTCTAGTCCTATGTGTGTACTCAAGCCTGTGTAATGGGCTTATCTCTCAGATCACCCTGCCCGCTAAACAGAAAAATCCAGCACAGTCCAGCACAGTACAATATATATGGCAACAGTAAATGAAAAGCAAGTAAATGTAATAAAATAGTATACATGCAATATTGCCATAAATAAAGCGAGTAAAGCAAACAGATAAAACACCCTACAATCGAAATAAACAAGTGCTAGGATTGACTCGCTCAGGAAACCAAGATCCCCAGCAGAGTCGCCAGCTGTCGTTCCCGGGATTTTCATCCAAGTACAAACGCGAAAGTGGCGCAGAAACAAAGTCGCCAGCAATGTGTATTTATCCCAAGAGAGGGAAAGGAAACACTGCGTAAACCTGAGGGAAAGGAAAAGGATGGTCTCGCGACCAAGAGAAACGGGCAAGGGAGTTGGTTACGCGAGAGGAAGGTATTAGCACCCCCTCGCGTCCATCGTACTTGATGGGATCCATGCTTGCTGTCTCAATCAAAGGGTGTCGTCATCTGGAGCTCCACTGCTACTGGAAAGGAAAAGGAACGGGAACAAAAAAGAACGAAGAAACGAGGAAGAAAAGAGAAAAAATTGACTCGATAGGACATAGCCGTCCTAGGCCTACGTATTCCCTCGTGCAATGGGAAAGTCAGAGTCAACGTAGTTCGGACTACGGTTTGCAGGAAGGGTGAAAGGATTATGCTCGGAGAGATCTCCTACGATCTCCTGCCTACGTATCTCGCTCGCATGCGAGAATCAGAGCGACGTAGTTCCCCTCACTAGGGATGGCTTTGCTTTGTTTGTGTTTTTTAACGGAAGACGTCCAAGCTCACATTCCAGTAGTTTAGGTGTCGCAGCTCGTTGTACGGGGTCTTAGGCATTTACCTGTTTGCGGTAGAACGGAAGTGACGCATCCTTTATGAATGGAGTGAGGAAGATGAGAAGAGAATTGTTTGGTTTTTGTCTTTTAAGAAGAAGTGTTTTGATTGATTATGTTTGTAACACGTATCGTACTAAAGTCTATGACATAGGATCGAATGCCTCGCATATCGACCCAAGACGGGACGTACGCTAAACACTCTAAGAAAGTGAAAGAAGATCCTCCACTATCTTATTTCCCACATGCCAGGCTCATATGCAATACATGTTAATCCTTTATTAGATGTTTTTGCTTTTTGTTTTGAGATGAGAAAGAAGAGAGAGACTCAAAGTTGTAAAGAAAAACGGAAGTTAGTTGTTAGTGTGCTCGCCGAGATATCGCATCTCGTGCCTACGTATCCACAATCTGAAAAGAAAGAGGAATCAGAGCATCCATAGTTCACGCCACTACGGAAAGCAGGGAACGGTCTCGATCGAATGGGTGCGAGAGAAAAGGGTCGGGACTCACAGAAAGTCTAAAGGGGAAACTCGGTCCTACAAGTTATCATGCAAAGTGGCCCTAATGTCAGGATTAGAAGGGAGCTAACCTAATGTTATCATGCTTGGATTCAGAGCCTAATGTCTATCCTACTCCGAGCTTAATCAGAAATTAAGTCGGACTAGGAGCCTTAAGGAAGCATGCGAATACAGAGTAATCAACAAGTAAACACCAGACAACTCAATCACAAAGGAAAATCAAGCAAGAGACAAGTAAGTATTTAATCAGGAATTAATCAGAAATTAATCAAGAATATTAGCATGCTAAGTAAAAATAACGATTAAATTCTAACAAGAAAATTTAACTTGATTAATTCTAAAATTAAACCTAAAATTAGTTCAAGTTAATTCTAAACTAAATCTAAAGAAAGTTAATCCTAAAATTAATTCTAGAATTAAAACTAATATTAAAATCTAAATGGAAATTCCAATTTCTAATTAAAATCTAGTTTTAAACTAATCTTGAAAATTATTATCTAGTTATTATCTAATTAGAAAAAGTTAGAAATAGCTTTGAAAAAAAAAAAGAGGTGCAGTTCTGATTTAAGGGTGAGAAAAGTAAATCAAGCGCTGTGCTTTGATGTAGGCCCAAAGATTTAGCAATGAATCCTAAGGGAGGGTGAATGAGAAACTCAGAGGGTGTGGCCAGATTCTGGGCGTTTGGGCTTTTAACTCAGGCCCAAGATTTTGCTCCGTTCCAGGGGGTGCGCAGAGTGATAAAGGGCGTGCGGGTAAGGAAAATAGTGTGGGCTTGGCCCAATAACCTTCATGAAGTCACAAGCGTGGGGTGCGTTAGTGAGTTAGGGGTGAGGACAGAAAAAAAACCCAATGTCCATAGGTCAGGTCCAATCCAACAAGAATCTGGTTTTAAAAATAAAGAAAACCCTAATGATTTTCCTCTCAGCACATGCCTCCCACCCCGTCGTAGTTTCTCACTTTCCTCTCTTAACCTCTCTGTAAAAAAAAACGCCGCCGCGGACCATCATCCATTAACATCCTCTCCTTCGCCTTCGCAAAACTTCGGCCACCGTCTCCGTTTCACTCACCATCTCCGATGTCTCCACATCACCTTCGTCAACCGACACTTTTCGATCCTTCTTGTTCTTCAATAATATTACCGCCGAGGCCATCTACGTCGTGACCTCATCCTCTATCTCCGCACTCGCCTCACGCCGGTGACAAACATTCAACATCACGACATCATCTTCCCATCTCATCTTCAACTCGAATCGCCTTCGTCGCCGAAAATCAGGACGTCATCATAAAACGACGGCTCCTCCTCTCCATCATCTCACACAACTATTAATCTCCATCACGCCGTTCTCTCTAAAACACAAGTGAAGGACTCTGCCATGCCACGGCTCATTGCCGGCGATGGCGGAGTGAAATCAATCAACACAACGCGAGCTATGCTATCGACTACCGATTTGCAAAAAACGAAACAACTAGGAGGTTTGACGAGCTTACCTACCGGAGACAGTCCGGTGCTTCTTTAGATCGGAGGAAATTGATAAGAAAACTAGAGGTAATGTCCGCTATACCTTGAATCTTTCGCGGTTCTGCTACGTGCTTCTTCCGATTTCACTTTGTGCGTGTCGTTGTTGTTGATTTTTAGTGACTGTCGTTGTTGTTGATTTTCAGTGAATGTCGTTGTTGTTGATTTTCAGTGAGTGTTGCAGAGAATCATCGAGCTGCGGTTTTGTGTTGATGATGAAGAATTGGCGTGTATAGTTTTTCTGTTGGAATTTGATGAAGGTAATGTAGAGGAGATGAAGATTGAGGAGAGTTTCAGAGTTCATGAAAATGCAGAGTTGCAGAGATTTGTGAATGAGAGGGAGTAGAAAAGTGAAGATTGGTGAGAAATTGTGCAGAATGAAAAAACCCCCTCTTGAAGATGATGGTGCCTCAGTTATATAGCAGCAGAAAAGCTTGTGAAAAGTTTGTTACAGGAACAATTAATCAGGCCCTTGATTCAAGAGTTAGTTACAAGAAATGGAGAGTTGAGATTGAATCTTCTTAGAGGAATATATTTTCTGTTATCTTGAATTGGAGAATGATTTTTGAATTTGGAAATTTTCTGTTTGGAGCTTTTAATTTATCGGAAAGGTGAAGGTGAGTTTCTGAAGTGAAAATCTGAATTGTCGTTTACGCGTTTTGCATTTTGCACGTAACTTTTTAGTGTCATTTTGCTCACGTATTTGTCATGCTGTTTTGCTCACTGCGTTTCAAAATATCCCTGCGTTTTGCTTGTTTTGCAGATGCCGTTTTGATGTGACGTGGATTTGCAGCTTAGCTTGTTGGCTTGGAAGCTTGACATGCAGCGTGATGGCTTATGGCTGAGATATTGTGGCTCAACGGCTTGTGGAGTTTATTTTTGGGAATTGAAACTTGGCGCGGCTTAACATATGAAGTGGCTGGAATAGGGCTGTGGTCTTTTGTCATGACTTTTACAGGCATGGAAACACGCAATATTGCTACCGACTGCTATCCATTATGATGCTGTTATCAAATATTGTAATGAAAACTGTTTCTTATTTTTTATCATGGAATTTTCCTGTTGAAAATAAACTCAACTCATTACTCTAAGGCTCTGACTTGTATATGCTGCCTCTTTGAATAAGCCATCCGTTCAAAAGTCTATTTGAAAACTAATTAAAATAATTACCAAAACAAGCCGTGAATGAACTAGTTAATGGAATAAAAAAATTCAACCAATTTTGTGATTGAAAGCAAAAAGGAAAGTGGAGTTCATAATGAATTCGGCTATGAACAAATGGATTTAAAATGAATTTGGATTTTTGTAGAAAAATGGTTTAAGAAAATGTTAATGGATAGAAAATGGGTTTAGAAAGAAAATGGTTATCCAAACGGATAAGTGGGTTAATGAAGGGTTTTGGATATGGGTTAATGAATTTTGAATAAAAATGGATATGGATATTTGTAATGGGAAGTGAAAATGGATATAGTTAAAATGGATATTGGAAAGAAATGGTCAATTGGATTTCTAAGAAAAATGGATATCGAAATGGTTATTTGGAATGGGATAATGAATATGGCCATGAATTTGGATAATTGGAATGGTTTAATGGATAAAATGGATTAAAAAATAGAGTGGATAACTGAAATTTAATGGATATTCAATGATTTTTTTGAATAAGATGGATAATGAAGAATGAATTTCAAGAAATCCACATAACCAACTAGACTTCAAATCAAATTTGTATTCTCAATGGATTCCCAACAATAAGTGATAAGTAACTGAGCAGACAACAGTGCCTTGACCACAACATGAATCCACAATTGAATCTCTTGTATCATAACCCAAGATACCGTCACCATGAACCTTGATCCAATGAAACTTAACTGATAAACATTCAACAAGCGCAACCTTAAACAAGAAACCCTAATTCACCTTGATGTGCACTGATGAACTTCTGACCTAAATCCTTTGATGAATCTTCTGAATAAGAATATTACAACGAACAGAATTCAACCTCTTACTCCAACTCCACCTAAAATAGAAACCGACTGAATCACCTCTGAATAAGGTAAACACCAATAACAAGAAAACCCTTTGATCCCATGTCTAGAAACAATGATATGATTATGTGTTACATGTCTTAATAAAGATGCAAATGAAAAAGAAACATAAGCCAGTTAGGGTTAGGAAAAAGGTAGGTAAAATTTTGGGGTGCTACATCGGGCTTCATACGAGATACAAAAAACACTCTCTTGTTGAGTATAAAAGACTCTCTTGTTGAGTCAATCACCTTTCAGCCTCCATCTCGGGCTTCGTACGAGATAGAAAAACACTTTCTTGTTGAGTATAAAAGACTCTCTTGTTTAGTCACACCTTTTAGCCTCCATCTCGGGCTTCGTACGAGATACCAAAACACTCTCTTGTTGAGTATAAAAGACTCTCTTGTTGAGTCAATCCACCTTTTAGTCTCTCTCTTGGGCTTCGTACGAGATACATAAAAGCACTCTCTTGTTGAGTCAACCCTTTTAGCCTCTCTCTCGGGATTTGTACGAGACACATAAAAACACCCTCTTGTTGGGTCAATAGCCTCCTCTTAGGCTTCGTATAAGAAAACCCCCGGTTGAGTCAATCAACCTGTTAGCATCAAAATCTATGCCTCGTTCACAGTATATAAACATCAACAACTCCTTTTCCTTCATCTAATTACTGTAAGCGGCAAGCCTCTGGATTATTTACATCCATGCACTGTCCCTCTTTTAGCATGAGAAATTCCTAAGGAAAGATGGCATTACTCTAAACTGAGTTAAAGTCTTATCCTTCAGGTTAAACAACCCCTATAAAGGAAATTATGGCATTGTTGGATTCACATATCCCAGTTAAAGTAATTCTCCTTTATAATCAGTCACCCCAATAGTTGTGACAAACGGACCAAATATCCCCTTTAAAGATGACAAATTCTCTCTAAAGTCAAAACCCTTTAGCTTCACATCTTGGGCTTCGAACAAGATACAAATAGACCCTTACCTTCACGTCTTGGGCTTTGAACAAGACACTGAAACAACCTTTTTTCCTCCCATAGAATAGGAGGAACTACGATCGCTCTGATTTCCCTGTTTCGTTAAACGGGAATACGTAGGCATAAGATTGAAAAATCTTAGTGAGCACACTAATAAAAAACCCAAAATCCCATACATCAATAAAAAAAAGAGCATCAGACCTAACATCCTACCGATAGCCTAGACACTGTTTTTAACAAAATAACCTAATAGAAACCCACAATCTTTGTAGCATCTGTAAACCAACAGTCATCTGTTCAAACTCAGTTTGCAAGCAGGGTTAATTAGAGACATCTATTTCCCTTCCTTCATCAGCTTTAATAGGATAAAAAATGAATCGAGCTGTAGTATCCCAAAGCAATAGTGCTTCGCAACCACGCAAAAACTCGCGCTACACCATCTTCCACATCTCTTGTACTATGGGGCAAAGACAAAGACACTTGATCAAGTTACTTCCTCAACGACTTGTTTTCTGCAAAGGCTATAAATATGGTTGAAGGTTCTTACTGAAAATAAGAACAAGGATTCTCCAGACGAAGGAGTAGCAAGATCAAGCAATTATCAACTCTATTGTAATATGCAGATTTTCTATTTGTAGGTTGTAATTGTAAAAGCCTTAAGATTTCTTAAACACTGTATATCTTAGAAATCTTAAGTGCTTTAGGTATTTGTTATGGTGATTTACCGTACCTCTGATATTTGTATCATGTACACCTTGTTCTCTATCCTGCTGGGTGTTGAAACAGTATCAGTGTGGGTTTTTGTTATCGCATCTGCAGGGATTGTGTGATATTAGATGCATGCCATTCAATAGTTTACCGTTCTAAGCAAAGGGTTTTCAAAAGATTTCTTTTCTTGTAACATAATTTTGTAGCAAAGAGTAAATTAGGTCAAAATATGTTTTGTATAAAAGGAAAGCATGTCAAGATTAAAGGTCGTTAATTCTTTTTATACGTATCCGATTAATCAAGCATATGAACTTAGTTTCGATCAATACAATTGTGTATCCTCGCGAATCCATTTATGTCTAAAGCAACTTTGTGAGTATTATTGTTTAAATCGTTAGATGATGTCTCAACCCAACAATCGAAACAATAAACATTAAGATCAATACAAAGCAAATATTAAATCCCAAATCTATGTCTAGAGTTTGGTTGTTAATAGATGAAGACATTAGATCAAGATTTGTAAAATCTATGTCTAGAGTGATTCAAACCATAAATACAACATTAAAAGCAAACAACTTCATCATATATTGATCATCAACCTTGTTCATATACAATAAGATCAAAAGAAATACATATAAGCAAGAATAACTACCTCTAATCTAGACACAAAGGTGTTTAGCAAGAATAACTACCTCTATAAGCAATAAATACATATAAGCAAGAATAACTACCTCTATTGTCATGTTCGCACTGCGAACATTTTATTCGCCTAGCTGTAGCACACGATTTTAGTCGGTGACACGACCACCTTATCGCGGAATTTGGGTTTTCTCCTCAGTGAAGAGGAGGGGGTGCTACTTTCTGATTTCTTATTTATCCCGTGAATCTGGAAGGGAAAGGGAAGCTATCTAAAACTAACCTTGCACGCGAATGTTTAACTGAACAAACGCTTAAAGAGATTCGGGGAGTCGTGGCCAGGTTATACGATGGGGAGTTGTCAATTACCCATCCTATATGTGGTTATCCATAGGTCATCAGCTTTAGGTTTCGCTTTGTACTTGATGGTGTTTATCCGTTAATGGGTTGGGGAAAGTTTCTTGGGAAATATGAGAGGGAGAGTGAGTTTTTGTTGATGTTCGGGTTTTCCCGATGTTTTTGGTAAGGTACTGGACCTAATGTTTGATTGATGTGAAGGTTCTGGACCTAGAGTTTTTGATTAGTATGCTCGCTAAGATTTCGCAATCTTATGCCTACGTATTCCCGTTTAAACGAAACAGGGAAATCAGAGCAATCGTAGTTCCTCCTATTCTAAGGGAGGAAAAAGATATTTTGGTGTCTTGTTCAAAGCCCAAGATTGAAGCTAAAAGGTTATATTTGTGTCTTGTTCAAAGCCCAAGATTGAAGCTAAAAGGTTTGAGTGAGAGAGAATTGGTCATCTCTAAAGGGAGACATTTGGTCTGTTTATCACAGTTGTTGGGTGACTGTTTATAAAGGAGGATTACTTTAACTGGGATATAAGATTCCAGCAATGCCATAATTTCCTTTATGAGGGATTCGTCCTGAAGGAGAAAACTTTAACTCAATGTAGAGCATTGCCATTTTTCCTTAGGAGATTTCATGCTAAGAGAGGGACAGTGGCGTGGATGTAAATAATCCAGAGGCTTTCCACTTACAGCAATTAGATGGAAGAAAGGGTTTTACCAGGATAAGAGATGGACGACAGCTTGGATATTTTAATCAATAAGTGTGCCACTTACATCAATTATCTGGGATTAGGGTTTGTTTTTAATGTCTGTTTTATTGAGTGATAAACAGAGAAATGACTTTCTACAGAGATATTTTGATTTTCTCTGAGGGGATGTTGATTTTTGTGTGCCTTGATTAAATCCCAAGGTTGAAGCTAAGAGGTTGATTGACTCCACTAGGGAAGTCCTTATGCAAATCCTAAGAGGAGGCTAGAAATGACCGACTCAACAAGAGAGTGTTTATATGTCTTGTACAAAGCCCAAGATTGAGGCAAAAAAGAGACTGGCTCTTTGGGGATATCATTATACGAAGCCTAAGAGGAGGCTAAAAGTTTGACTTTTCCGGGGAAAATATTCTATCTGTCTTGTACAAAGCCCAAGATTGAGGCCAAAAGTGGTTTTGACTCCGTCGGGGAGGGTTTGTATGTGTCTTGTACAAAGCCCAAGATTGAGGCTGAAAAGAAATTGACTCAGTGGGAAAGAAATCTTTATCTGTCTTGTACAAAGCCCAAGAATGAGGCTAAAATGAGATTTTACTGACTCGGCTGAGGATATTTTAGGTATCTCGTACAAAGCCCATGATAGAGACTGAAATGAGTTTTACTCTGCTTGGGAAAGTATTTCTCAAAGCCTAAAGGAAGGCTGGGAGGATTTGACTCCATTGGGGAAGAAATTTGTCCCAAGCTTAAGAGAAGGTTATGAAGATTCATGTCTTGTACAAAGCCCAAGATTGAGGCTAAAAAGGGTTTGACTCAACAAGAGAGTGCTTTTATCTGTCCTATACGAGGCCCAGGATTGTGGCTGAACAAACTGGAGAAATCATTATACCCAAACCTATGAGGAGGATGACTTCTGCTAGGGGAAATCCTTATACCGAGCCTAAAAGGAGGCTGGAAAAGATTGACTCAACAAGAGAGTGTTTTTATCTGTCCTGTACAAAGCCCAGGATTGAGGCCAAAAGGGTCGACTCAACAAGAGAGTGCTGAAAGGTGATTGACTCAACAGGAGAGTCTGAAAGTTGAATGTCTCAACAAGAGAGTCTGAAATGGTGATTGACTCAACAAGAGAGTCTAAAAAGGTTAGCTCCGCTGGGGAGAATCATTGTACAAAGCAAAAGAGGAGGCTAACTATGCTGAGGAAAGATCATTATATAAAGCCTAAGAGGAGGCTATCTTCTGCTGGGAATTATTGAGATCCCGAGGCAAGTCCAACTGGGGAATCAACTCTTGCAGAGGGTTACAGAAGAGTTAAGGTATCAGATGCCTTGAGGTTCTGATAGTGTTATACTGATGATAAACTGACCCTGGCCGGGGAATTTTAGGAGAGAGACTGGGTTTTAGAACCCAAAGGGTTTTAACTCCTTTGGAGATTGATCAAGACTGGCTGGGGTTTCTCCTATGTTTGTAGGGAACTTGAGAATGTCTTGGAGACTCAAGAGGAGATTTAGACTGTCCAAGTCTATTGGTGTGGAAGAGTTTATCTTTGTATGATGCCTAAGAGAAGGCTGGTATTTCAAGGGATGAGAATCAACCCTAAAGAGTTTGATGTGTTGACATTGGAAAGACTGCTCTAGCAAAGGATGACTAAGTTCTGTCTTATACCTTTAAGAGGTCTTCAGGGTCCTTGTATTAAGCCCAAGAGAAGGTATGAGAACTTCTAAGAAGCCGAAGGGTCCTTGTACAAAGCCCAAGAGGAGGAGGGGATGCTTTTAGGAAGCTTGTGGGTCCAAACTTAAGAAGAGTTCAAGAAACGTTTCACCGATTGAAGAAATTCAAGAGAAGTTTCACCAGGAATTAATCCTCTCTGGGGAAACTAAATTTCTTTGACAAGTTCTAATAGTGATAGTCTGAGAAAAGGTTCACCGAGAATACCGCCTTTCTCTTTGTTCCATATTTTTTAAACCCAAGAGAAGGCAAGACTGTATCTGGAAATCCTATGGGGATCTAGTTTACTGTATCAAAGAGTGACCAACTGGCTTTACCTAGTTCTAGACCTAGTTGTCGGGGAAAACTCTAAATAGGTATACTAGTATATATATAGTTGATATATGACAAGTATTAAAAAGGATATGAAAGAAGGACTTACAGAGGAGCAGCTTCCCACAATACAGTTATATATATTAAAGCATGCAAATGAAAGCTGATAAAACTTACAGGCGAGCAAGCTTCCATGCTGTATTGTTAGTTGTTCAAATAAATTAAAGAAAGTTTTGATAACAACTGTATATTTGAACCTAAATCAAAAGAGAAGTTGTTTTTGAAAAGATTGTTCGGGCTTATACTCAAGGAGAGGCCCAGAGAAAAACAGTAATCACACCGTTGTTTTGAAGATCGTATCGGGACTTATACAACGACTGAGGCCAAAAAAGGTTTATTTACAAAAGGGTTGAGTCTTACAAATCAAGGAGAAGCCCAAAAGATGTTTTGAAAAAGAAAGATGGGACTTACAACATGAGGGGAGGCCCAGATGATTTTATTTTACAAGGCGACGACCGTGCCGTGATTTTGAAAATACGGTGGGACTTATACAATCTTTGAGGCCCAAAATTGTTTGTATTTACAAAGGATTGGGTCTTACACTCTATTAGAGGCCCAAATATTTATTTTTGTACAAGTGATGGGGCTTACAACTCAGGGAGAGGCCCAGATGATTTCGTTTTGAAATGGCGATCGCGCCGAGATTTTTGAAAATACAGAGGGACTTATACAATGTCTGAGGCCCAAAAATTATTTTATTTACAGAGGGATGGGACTTACACTCTACCAGGAGGCCCATAGATGTTTGAAAAAAAATTGGTTAGGGTGAAAATCAAAGAAACCCTAATTTCATCATTCTTTAAAGTAATTATTCAGAGAAAATTAATTAAAATGATAAAAACACCAAAAAAGTTTGAATAAACAACTTGTGATTTTTGGTTGAGGTTTGAAAAATGATGTTTTAATCACAAGATGAATTAAAACTCATTTGGTTTTGATTTTCAAGACGATAATTCCTTTTTGAAATGTTTAAAAATAATTAAAAATGAATTTATTTTCAAAACTATCAAATATATTAAATAAATAATTTAAATTTTATTTTTTTGTGGAATACAATATTTTAACATTTTTGTGATTTTTTTGCAAAAAGAACAAATAAAAAATAATTAAAATTGAGAGAGAAATTAATTTTTCAAATCATTTAAGAAAATAATATGAAAAATATAAAAAGTGGAAAAGTGATAAAAATGGTCTGGGACGAGGGGGATTCGAACTCCAGACCTCCAAGCCAAACACATGCGCGCGCAACCACTTGGGTGGTGATACATCCGTGTATCAAAATCCCCCCATAAATACATATGGGATACCAATTTTCAGGCCTGGCCAAGGCAAGGCAAGACAAGTTCTTGGGCCAAAACGTGAAGGTTGTAACTCTCTCATTTCTCCATGGATTGGGACAAAATTTAGGTCTATCTTGCCTAGAATTTCACAAGGAATCCAATGGTGCCCTTAGTTTTTTCAGATGAGGCCCCCATTTTAAAACCCGATAGTGGTTTTGAAATATGCCACCATTTGCATTTTCTATGCTACCTCATGGTATAGGCAAGAATTACATGATGAATTGGTTCAAACACAACATATACAACATGTATGAGATGTTTATGATCAGTGGACTTCAAAGTAATGCATAATTCAAAGAGTTCAAGTTGTCATGCACTTACCTCTTGGAGCTTTTTGTGCTATCTGCCAAGTTCCTTGTGCTAGAAGTAATTTGATGCTTTGGAGACTCTCAATTGATCCCTTAGAAGCTTTTAGAATGATCAGAACCAGCTGGAATCCTCAGGAACAAGTTTGAGCTCTTTCTCACAAAAGGGGCAAAAGTGACCAATATGGCAACTCTCTCAAATGGTGTTCCAGATGAGGGGAACCAATTGAGACAGTTCAAGGATGATATTTGAAGTGTGTTTGAGGTTTTATCTGGTTTTGAAAGTGATTGAATCAAGACATGGCTTGAAAAATGCAAAAAAGTCCAATTTTGAGGTTTTGGAAGTTGAATTTGTGATTTTGGTGTTTCAGGTCACAAATGAGAGTTTGAACAGCTTAGATACAACATATTAGAGGTGTTTGTATCATGAGCTGTGATGGAATTGCTCTCTAACTCAAAAACTCAGAGATACCTTGCAAAAGAAGGCATCTTGGCCTAGAGAAAGGGATTTTGAGGAAAGCAAGTGTTGTAGTGCTTTGGTGTACTCAAACTGAGCACAAATGAGCTCTATTTATAGTAGAGCAAGTTTGTTTTGCAAGCAATAGTGAATGGCAACTGCAGCAGGCCTTTGGCCAATGTTATGCAAAAGGAATCTCAAGTCTCCTCTAGCCATTGACTTGAGGTTAGGGTACAGGCTTTATAGCTTTGGTTTAGAGATAAGTCTTGACTGAATTCAGTTGGAATAGGCTCAGTTCATGCCACCTTGGTGTATCCATTGAATGTTTGGAAACAAAATTGGAGTTTTGGCATCTTTGTAGCCTTTTTAGGGATGACAAGCCTAATGTAGATTCTTGGACTTAGGAGGCTTGGAGATCAGATCATCCCCCTTGGATTTGATCCTATGATGTGTCCAAATTGATGACAAGGCTTGGAGTTATTAGATTTGGACAAATCGAGTAAATGTGCACAATTCTGCCTTGTAAAACCAGTTCATGATGCCATGTTTCAAGGGTTGTATCTCCCTGTTCAAATTGAATTTGGAGATGATATGGTACTTGGTGGAAAGCCGTTATGGCATACTTTAACTTTGATGTTCACCCCTAGACCTGGTTTGACTTGGATCAAGGTGAAAAATGTCCCTACATTTTGGAAAAAGTAAGGCAGATTCTGACTTAGTGAAAATTTCACTAAGTGTTGGAAAAATGTCATTTTCATGTTTTTAGCCATTTTGATCACTCCATAACTTAAAATCCATGAGGAATTGGAGTTTAATGTAGTTGAAGCTTTTGTAGAGTGTAGCAATACCTACAAATCCAGCTTTGGATCACCCAAAATGGTTGCTTGGATCTCAAGTTATGGTCCTTGGAAGTTGGTATCCTAGCCACTTTGTTCCATAACTTAGAAAAATTCTAAGTTTTTTATGGTTACCCCTTTTACAAGTTAACTCACTTTCTTTGATTTTTCTTGATGAATGATGATTCAAATCACATATTAACATTGTTTTAGGGTTAAGGAACCTTGGTTTACCAAAAATCCAAAAAGTCAAACTTGGATTTTTGTACAGTTGACTTTTCAGCAGATGAAATTTTGACTTTGTGATCCCTTTGTGAAATCAATCCTTGGGCTCAATTAAACTTCATGGATGGCCTCCAAGGGTATTTAGGGATGTCTTGGACCCCTCCCCAAGGATTGTGATCAAGGGTAGGCCAACAGTCAAGGGTAGGGTTGACTTTTTCCATCAGAAACCCTAATTTGTGATCAGATGGTTTTGAGTTCTTATGGCTTATGACTTGAGCTCTTTGAGCAATCAAATCTTATAAACATTTCAATATGATGTATTTGAGGTCTTTGAAGTTTATTTTGAAGCTTCAAGCCAGGCCTCACTTCACAAGTTAACCAAGGGTTGAATTAGGTCAAAACCCTAATTTTTGATTTTTTGATAGATGGACCTTCAAGGTGATTTTGCCATTGTGGATGGGCTCTTGATATTCCTTTGAGCTTAATGGACCAAATATTGAGGCATTGGCTCAAGCCTTGATGGAAATTTTCATCTGGAGGCCTCAGGCGACCAAAACCCTAATTTAGTGACACTGGCGATCTTGAGGCTTGATCCACTTGGAATGCTACAATCTTGTGCTTGATTCTTGGTGTGGGAGTCCTCTTAATCCTTTGTGGATGTTTGAGAGGTTAGACAAGTTTAAGATCATGTCAATTCTTGATTGATCCTTGTCTAAATGCTCTAAGAGGGCTCAAAACCCTAATCTTTGATTGTAGTGAATACTCAACCATCTTTGAGGAGATTGATGAGGCATGATGGTTCATCCATATTATGATGATGATTTGTACAATGATGGGAAATCCTGGTGGTCAAAATTTGGGGTATAGCAGATGCCCCTATTTAATCTTCTTGGACCCGAAGGTGTGAATGGCGAAGGTATTCGGGCATTCAGGGTGCAAGAGGATTAAATATCAGAATACCTGAAATTTTGATGGTGGTTATGAATGGCTGCTTACTCATCCATATTCTTTTGCTAAGCAATAATACTTAGAAAAGGGTGAAACTTCCCCTTGATCCCGGTCTTCAGCCAAGGAACTGGTCTAAGTTTCTTTTGTCAATAAACTTCCCCTCGATCCTGGTCTTCAGCCAAGGAACTGGTCTCAGTTTCTGATGTGAACTTCCCCTCGATCCTGGTTTTTATCCAAGGAATTGGTCTCAGTTTCTAAAATAAACTTCCCCTCGATCCTGGTCTTCAGCCAAGGAACTGGTCTCAGTTTCTTTTGTCAATAAACTTTTTTGACAAGGGATGCTATTTGTAGCAGTTTTCCTCAAACTTCTCGCCGAATTTTCCTGGGGAGATGCCATTTGATGGGAAAAAGTTTTGATGTCAAACTTGCTGGGGAACCCATTTGTCTGAGTTGTAGTGTTGTACAAACTTCTTTGTTGGAGACGCCATTTAATGACTCTACTGAGGAAAATGAGTCTCTTGAGAGGCTGTTTCCTGCTTGGGGATATTACATCATACTTTTCCTCGAGATCTTCTCAGAGAAATGCCATGTGATGCAATCCAATTTTGAGGTGCTGATGACTTCATTAACATTGACTCTCTTGGAGAGAAAAATCAATGTGTTGCTGAGAGTCTTTAGTTGCAAGACTTCCTCTGGGGATTTTCCTTAATCTGGGAAAGCGAAGATATCATCTTCAATGGTGAAGAGTGACATTTGTCGAATGTCTTCTTGTCTTTTAGAGGTTCAAGTTATCAAAGTGGTCGGGGACCATCTCCAATCCAGAAATACCCCGGGGAAGAGAGATGGTTTAGACAAGTCATTTCCTGACAAGGAAAGAACTGACAACTCAATTGAGAGGACTTTTATCCCTAGGGGATAAGACCGACTAGAGTGATAGTGATGCAATATGAATATGTATATGAATCAATAATGCATGATGTATGTATGTTTATGCTGACAAAACTGACACGACATACAGATTAGTGGATGAACACGACTGGATACTCGACCACTGCAGGGGATGAAAAGTATCACTGGTTCAAGATAGCAATTCTGCCTTGCTTAGGAAAAATGGTCACTGTAGGGAGAAAGAATTGTTTAATTGGTCTTAAGAGATACAAACTCTGCCGGGGATATCAGATGGGAAAATCACATCTGATACAGTTGATCCTTCATTCAGGCGTACTGGTTTTAGAAGGAGTACTTTGAGTCTGTACTTTGAAGCTCAACCACCTTCGGAGAAGCGATCGATATTCTTTTGATATTCAATAGTCAAAAGAATTGCCATCATTATTTTAAAAGCAGAAAAAAATTGACAAGTAAATTCATTTTTGTTTTATTTCAAGAATCGTTGATCATATTAAAAACATCATTCTGTAAAGCTAAAACAAATAATAATTACAAACAAAAGCACTAGGGCTCAAATTTTATTGATAGGATGGAAGTCAGCCAAGCGCGTGATCCCATAGAGTATTTACAAAGTTAGAAAATGGTAATTTAAGGGAAAAGGGCTACATTGAAACATAACGATTGTTATCCTTCTACCAACTTTGAATTCTGGACATCCTGAGCTTCTACCGAAGAAGACCTTGACTGGAGTTTTCTCAGATGGATGGCATGACTGCTAAGGGATTTAACCTTGTTAGACGTATTTACTTGCCATTAATCCCTAACTTTTGCCTGGATTGTACTTTGAGATTTCCAATCCATCGGAATGATTTTTTTTTAACTTATGTCTCTAATTTTTGCCTGGACCGCCCTTTCGGGTTTTCAATCCACCGAGACATTATTATTATTATTATTATTTTATTTAGGCGAAGTATTTCTTGACTACATCGACATTTGTGGGGTAGGAAAATTCCTCTCCATCCATGGTTGTGAGTCTCAAGGCGCCGTCTGAGAAGGCTTTCTTGAATGGCCTTCACTTTGTCAGGATCAACCTCAATTCCTTTCTGGCTGACGATAAACCCTAGCAGTTTTCTTGAACGAACACCGAATGTGCATTTATTGGGATTCAAGCGGAGTTTGTACTTTCTCAGACGCTCAAATAGTTTGGACAAGTGGGTCACATGCTCCCCTTCTGTTTTAGATTTGGCAATCATATCATTGACATACACTTCTATTTCTTTGTGTATCATGTCATGAAATAGAGTGGTCACGGCCCTTTGATAGGTTTCCCCGACGTTCTTCAAACCGAACGACATTACCTTGTAACAAAAAGTGCCCCATGGGGTGATGAATGAAGTTTTCTCCATGTCATTCGGCGCCATTTTGATTTGATTATAGCCCGAGAATCCATCCATGAAGGAGGAGACTTTGAACTTTGCTGTACTGTCTACCAGCATGTCAATGTGCGGTAGGGGAAAGTCATCCTTTGGACTGACTTTGTTCAGATCCCTGTAATCTACACACATTCTAACCTTTCCGTCCTTTTTTGGAACTGGTACTATGTTGGCTAGCCATTGAGGATACTCTGATGTGGCGAGGAAACCTGTGTAAATCTGTTTTTGCACTTCCTCTTTAATTTTGATGGCCATGTCTGGATGAGTCCGTCTTAGTCTTTGTTTCATCGGCAGACATTCTGATCTTAAAGGTAAATGGTGTTTCACGATGCTGGTATCCAACCCTGGCATATCCTGATAGGACCAAGCGAATATATCGGGAAACTCTCTGAGAACCTTTATCAAACCTTCTTTGATAATTGGACTGAGCAGTACCCCAATCTTGACTTCTTTTCTCTCTTCTTCTGAACCCAAGTTGACCATTTCCAACGGCTCTTTGTGAGGTTCAATGGACCTTTCCTCTTGTCTGAGTAATCGGGAGATCTCTTCTGGAATTTCTTTGTCCTCTTCTTCTTCAGTCTCAAATACCAGGAATTCAAAGTTGGGAGAAGGCATTGGATTGTATGTTTCAATGGGGTTTAAGACAAGCAATCTGCATGACGTGATGATTGTTTTTAGAAGAGATAGAGAGAATGCAGGAGTGTGTGCAGTGTATTTTCTGAAAACTGCTTGTTTTTATTTTTTGAGTTATTTTTTGGATTACCATTTTCTGAAAAAGCGAAAAGAGAAAACAACAGTAAACGCGGAAACTACAAAATGACGTTATTTTATTTATGTTCTTGTCAATTCTTGAAACTACAACCCTATAAAACAAAACTCTGTCGCTTCGGGCAAAGCAAAGAGAGACATTTACAGAAAGTGAGCCCTATCAAAACATTCGTTTCACCTGGGCAAGGTGAAAGGTTAAAACAAAGACGGCAATTACTTAGACTCATGAACGACTTTTGGAACGTTGACAGCAACCCATTGGCGGCGAACTCCTCGGTGAATCACAAAGTCTGGTACCTTCCTTCTTGATTTGTTTTCAGAAATAACGCTGATTTCTGGTAGAGCAGGATCGTTGGAATCTATCTCCCAGGAAGAGTTGTCGTAGGAGGATTCTTCTGTTATATCTTGCACAGTGTTTGTACTCTCAAGTGGATCTCCTAATCCAGTGGGCTGGATGTCTTCGAGCCTGATACGAGAGCTTTCAAGAGCGGTGTACTTGACCATGAAGTCGTATTTTCCACTCGGTTGTCCTAAAGTGTCCCACACTTCTTTGGAACTAGAGGAGTCATCCCTTTCGATGACGTTGACCTCAGGAAAAGCGTAGTTAAGGAACTTTTGTCCTGCAATCTTTGCAAATTCATCGTCGTGCTGGATATTTTCTGAATGCCCTAAGTAATGATCCCATGATTCACTGGGGACGCAGGTATTCTTTTCAATGATACTCAGCTGATATGCATGGTTCGACTGACTCTTTTACCCCAAGTCTCATGGGTACGGCTGCCAGATAGGCAGGCCATTCATTGGGCCATAATAGTCGTGGTAAAAGTAGTTTTTCATCAGAGTGTCCTCCTCTAATGAGTTTGGTGGAGCACGACATCCTTCCGGATACCAATCTTCGTATTTCTTTTTGACATCTGACCTTGGTATATATCTCAGACTCTGTGCGGGATAGCAAAATGGTGTAGGCACCTCTTCCTAAGACATATAACCGTCTGTGTTAAGATAGGACTTCCATTCTTCATATGTATTAGATGAGTCACCCTCATTGATGGTATGTACTTCTTGAGACACTAGGTGAAGGAAACCTCCACTGTGGAAGAAGTTCTGAATGGGATGAAGACTTTCATTGTTAGTAGCAGTCTGGGTACAGGTGGAGGAAAAACCAAGACCCTTCTTTGTTTTGTTATCAATAGGAATGATGAGCCGTCCCCATCCTTTTGCATTGTTACTTTTGATTACTTTGAGAGCATCTTTGTACGAGGAAATCGATGTTCCCTTTTCTGGTTGATTGTCATTGCTCACCGAAAGTGCTTGGAACTGGGTTCCAACAACCTCCTCCGGTTTTACACAAGTGGGTGACGATAAGTTGCTCACGATCAAGGCTTGCTCTCCGCAGACTGTGACTAGTTGGTCATTCTTGACGAACTTCAGCTTCTGGTGAAGTGTCGAAGTGACTGCCCCAACCTCGTGTATCCAAGGTCTTCCTAACAAACAGTTGTATGCTGCCCGGATGTTCATGACCTGGAAAGTGACTTGGGAAGTGTGAGGACCGATAGTTATGGGAAGGTCGACTTCACCGATAACTGTTTTTCGGGATCCGTCAAATGCTTTGACGATGACCTCGCTGCCTCTCATCAGAGATCCTTGAAATGATAGTCGCATCAGAGTAGATTTTGGCATAACATTTAGAGCTGATCTGGTGTCTACCAGTACGCTGGCTAAAGCATCATCCTGGAAGTTGACTGTAATCTTGAGTGCCATGTTATGATTCTGGCCCTCTTCCGGCAATTCTCCATCACTAAACCCTAAGTTGTTGCAGGAAGTGATGTTGGAGATGATGCTGTCAAATTGTCTTATTGTCACATCTTGTTCTACAAAGGTTTGCTCTAAGACTTTCTGTAGAGCATCTCTGTGGGCTTCGAAACTGAGTAAAAAAGATAGCACAAAGATTTTTGAAGGAGTTTGCAATAGTTGGTCAACAACGTTGTACTCACCCTTCTGGATGAGCTTCAGCATCTCATCGTTGTTCTTTGAAAGGTCGTAATTACTGAATTGACCGACTGGTTGATTAGGACCTTCTGTTTGAGGTTCCTTTTCTCTGGTGGGTTCTCCAACTCCTCGGTTAAAGATCCGACTGCTCCGTATTACTCGACTGATGTCTGCAATATTCACGACGGAGGGTAATGGAGTTTCCTTTCCTTTCTCAATTGTTATTGCACTGTATTTGTAAGGGATATGCTTATCGGGTTTGTACGGCATTGGTCCTGGTAGATAGATAGCCACATGAGCCTTTTGATTTTTCTGACCATCGTAGCTGGCCTCAATTGGTTCGAGGTTGAGAATCTTTCCACTATCAAGAGGAATTCTTGATTCATGGAGTAGAGGGATTATGGCGCACACATCTTTGGCTACTTCTCGCTTAGGGATCAAGACAACTTCTTTGCCTTGATGGGGAATGTAGTCTGACATTATGTTAATTGAACTAGAGCTTGAACATGGTTGACCCTCTTTGTGGTCCAACTGACTCTGAAGGGCTACTCGCACGAGGTAGCATCCTTGGTTATTTTCTGAGCAAACTCTACAGCGCTCATAGTTATGTGGTGGCACCCGGCCACATCCGCTTTGTATGCAGTGTAACCTCACTAGATCTATTTCCATTGATCGAACATCTTGAATTTGATGCCTAGTAGGGTTCCCGTCAGTCATACTGACCTGTTGTGTAGCTTCGTCGATATAGATCGGAAGCCACTAGCGGTTCAACAAATGTTGAAGCATTCTTTGAACGAGTGTACATCCTTGGTTACTCTCACGACATACCTTACAGCTCTGATAATCGTGCGTAGTCAGAAAATCGAGCTGGACTTGCTTAGCGTGTAATTTCACCAGACTGGTATTCATCAAGCGAATATCAAAGTTTTGAATCATATTAACTTGATAATGACTTCTATCACGGTATTCTTGAATCCATCCAAGATCCATCTTGTAACACCCCGTTTTATTTTAATTATTATTCATAATTATATTTATGTGTTGACGTGTGTAATTGTGTGATTTTGCGTGCTTCATCATGTTTTGAGTACCCTTGATGGTGGGTAGTGGCCTTAAGAATTGTCTTTAAGGTAGTAGGGGTGTGTGACCAAAAGCGTAGAGATTGGTGGTGTGGGGAGTAAGACTAATTAGATTATTTTAGTTAGTAATTATTTAATTATAATAATAGTTGAATATTGATTTAATTAAATATGTGATGAAAAACTATTATTATTGTTATTATTTTATTAGTGGAATAAGTGATAGTAATAATAATAATATTATAATAATAAGAAAAAGGGAATTAGAGAAGAGAGAAATCATTATACGTGAAAATAAGAGAAATGAGCAAGAGGGAAGTCTAGGGCTCAAAGGAGAAGAGGAAATCACAATTGTTTGAGGTAGAAGAGAATCTTGCAAGAACTCTAAGGTAAGGGTGAGGTTCTTTAATCTCTTAAGGGATATATGATATATGTATGAGGGTAGATAAATCGTTAGGTCTTATTCCCGTATTTTATTGATCGTTGAATGTTTCCGGTGAGAAGTTGAAGTTACGTGTCGGTAATAAAGAAAATGCTCTAATTGTGTGAATTTCTTCATTAAATTGGTGTTTTGTTGTGTTATAAGAGTTCATATTATATGTATAATGTTGCATACTGATTTTGGGGGTCAAATTATGCGGTATATGTGGTTTGGGATTATTGGATTGGGGTTGAAAAGTGATTTTCGTAACAGAAACAACAGAGAATTGATTCTGCAGGTCAAGTAACCGGTTACCGTGTGGGACGTAACCGGTTACATAGTGCAAATTTTGGGTTTTTGGGCATTTTTCAACTGTGTAATCAGTTACGGCATATGTGCTAACCGGTTACCACTGAACGTGACAGTTTTTGTAAATTTTCAAAAATTCATAACTTTCAAACCGTGAGTCCGTTTGGGTCGCCGTTCGAATAGTTGGAAAGCTGGTTTTATGTACTTTCTGTTAAAATTATTTTCAATAACATAATTCCAACTATTCAACATGTAGTGTATGTTTGTGTTTTGTATGGGAATATGTTGAACCGTGAAAAGTGGAAGTTAGTCGTGTGATGCGTGTTATTGTGGTGGATTGCAATGTTTGCATGTTTGAACAGGTGTATACTGAATATTGGGCAGTTGTGAGGTAATGTATTGGTTGTATGTTGTTGTTGAGTGCCATAGTTGTTGCTTATGATATAGTATGATGCTGTTGTTGAGTTGTTGTGACATAACTTGTAAATGCAATAGTTGTTGCTTATGATATAGTATGATGTTGTTGTTGAGTTGTTGTGGCATAACTTATAAATGCTATAGTTGTTGATTATGATATAGTATGATGCTGTTATTGAGTTGTTATGACATGTTGTGTTGTGGCCTACAGTGGCGTGATACATTGATTTCATAAGAGTCATTGTATGTTGTTGTTGATATGCATTCATGTTGCATGAGTTGTGGGATAGGACGTGTGCCCATGTGGGGTGTGTGTGTTTATCCGGATTCTTTAAAATAGAATCGAGTCGATGTTGTTGTTGTTGTTGTTGAGGTAATCGTGTGCCCATGTGGGGTGTGAGCGATTACGGGTGATCGTGTGCCCATGTGGGGTGTTGTCGCACCCTAATTTTTGACCCTAAGATCCCTTTTCTTTTGCATAACATCCTTAGGTCATACGGTTTGTGTGCATGTTTAGTGTGACTAACTAGTTTATGCAGATGCAGTATTTTCAAGTGGAGTTAGTATTCATTTTCCAAGTTAAGCATTTCAGGGCATGACAAGTTGCGTCTGACTCAAAGCGGTCCTGTGGTTTCTACTTTGATCTGGGCTCCACTTCTAGAATTATTTCTCATTCATGGGCTATTCTTGGAGAAAGACTTTTTTCGGATGGATTTTATGGCCATACCTCACAAAAAGTCAAAGATGAGTTTTTTGTGGAATCTTTATATGTTTGTTCTTGATGACGCGACATTAATCTCAAACTCGAGTTTGTTGGGCTAAATGTATTATGACACGGTTCATGCTATATCAAATCTGGTAGCAATATGATTATTTCAAGAGATTTTGGGCGTGTTACACTTGTTAAGAAGTTCTGGCCATTTATTAAGCAATTTGCATACCAAGTTGCGAGGTTGAGTTTTTGTTCAAGAAATCATTCCAAGTTATTCCTATAAAGATGCTAAGAGCAAAATTCAAATAAATGTTGAATTAAATTGCCCTACACACTGAAATGTTTCCAGAAACTGAGACTCCTCCTATTTCCAATCACAAATAAAGTAGGGTGAATAAAAAATTTTAGAGTGGCTACTGAACTTTTATCCTACGGAACATAGTCATGATATAAAATCTTCAAAGGCTGCACTTGAAGCGGACCAGTATATGCCATCAAAGCTTATAATGTTTTACTGGATCCATGATAATTTCAAATCCCATTCTTTAAATTTCTAAATAGAAAATATAAAAGTTCCTAAGCCCTGCGAATTCAAAGTTATAAAGCAATGCTCATTTCAAGTTTAAATAAAGACAAGAAGTGTCAAGCTTAAATTATAACTTCAATTCAAGTTACATTCACAAAATAAATTTACAAAGGTTTATGTCAGGGGGCAGCCGTTCTCTATAGAAGCATTCAGAATGCTCTATGAATCAGCGTAAAGGCTGGGAGGTTATGTTAGCATCACCATCGGTTGAGCATTTTTTGCTGTTATAGTTCTTGCTAATAAATGCTATGGATACTTCCTACAAGGAAGGAATGCTGGGAACATGAGCTACATCAAGTAGGACTCCATCACCTCAATACATTCCTTACGTTTGCTTTTCCGATCGCAACTGTTTCATGGAAGATTTGGCACCAACTCAACTGGTACGTAGAAGAGGATCCAGTTCTTCTTGACGCGGCACTAGAAGCGTTAAAATCGTTTCCTTTTGCGCACTTGTCCCAATTATAAAGTTCACGTTCCAGCAATGTCTATAGAGTGGTTGTACGCAAGTTAATCTATTATGGCTGTGCCGGAAGATCTGGATATCTCAGACGGTTCCTTTCTGCTGTAGTACAACGGAGTTTATCTGCGCAAGTTAAGAGATCATTAATTTCCAAACACATATAATCAAACACGATCAAAGTAAAATGTGGAAGTAAAAAGCAGAAATCGTGGGAGGTCCTAAATCATTCATGGAAAGATCACAAGAATTGCAAGATCACGAAAATCCAAAGCGACCCTATAAACATGAAAACACATTACTCATATGCTTACTTTGGTTATATCTTAGAGCCATCTACCTCGTCCTCGTGGTGAGCCTTCTTTTGATGTGCGTATCGCGACGCTCCACGGTAATCGAATTCTACAAGTGTGCTCCAAGGATTGAGAACAGGGTCAATCCGCCGCTGCACCCGACATTTCCTGCAACATAGTGGGAATGTCTGTCATTGTAAAGTTCGAAAGCAGAAGCAGCATTGGGAACCAAGAGTGGTTGCAAGATTTAGCAGTCGTAAAATCATAAACAGGAGCATGGATAGATGCCGTAACTAGTAATACTCCACAATGGGACACTCCACAGGTAGAGGTCTATGGAGTTGTGCGACCTAACTTGAAGTCCTACTCTGCAAAGCACGATGTTACGATCAAATTCCGATTTGGCAGAGAAATTAAACCAGGCCTCTACTATAAGAATCAGCAAAAAAAATGTGTTAAGAGGACCGCATTATCTATCATTGAGACTTGTTGAAATATAATGAATAAATAAAAGCAACGATCCATACCAACTTGAAAAAATACTGGGAAAAAGCAGAATTGGAAAGAAAAACCGGCAGAAGTACTAATTGGAGTATCGTCCCTTTAGCTCGCCATCGTCGCAAACCAGGAGTGCATCCCTTCTACTATGGATCCAGGCCTGTACCAATACCTTATGCTTCATACATCCAACCAATACAAAAAAATTATCAATAAACAAGTTATAATATGTGTGACATGGTTTGGGTTTTGTGACGTCAATTTGAAAGGTTTCAGCATACACGCATTTGGAGTACAAGATGTGGTACTTGTTAGTTCACATGGCATCAGCTTTCAAAATACGGTTTTGCCTTGATGGTCGGTGACTTTGCTGGAACTAAAAGAGAAAAGAATAAGAAGTCAGTGGACAAGACTGGTTAAAAAGAATCTTATCAATAACATATTGATGGTGTTTGGCGCATGTTTAAGATCATTAACAAAGCGAAGAAGATCTAACTAGGGATCCTATCTCACCATGAACATTAATATCAAGGCGAATAATTCATACCGTGTATCAAGCCAGTTTGCAAAACATTTTAAATCGTGATGTTTTAAATTGAAAATATTCATCAGAATGATCACCTGAGATTTTCCCATAGTGAAGTAGGTGATACGTTTAACAGATACGTTGCCCATGCTCGGTATCTCAGTTTATACCTACATTAAAGTTACATGCTGTCAAAAGACAATATTGGCAAGTTCAGATGCGGGATAAATGCAGTTTTGGCATAAATCATCATAAATTACACAATCAAACAAATTGAATCACATAATCACAGTAAGGAAATCATAAAGAATGCATGAATCAAATCTTCAAATAAGGAAAGTGTCGCTCCCGGGATTTTCATCCAGGTACAAACGCGAAAGTGGCACTGAACAGAGTCGCTAGCAATGTGTATTTATCCCAAGAGAGGGAAAGGAAACACCGCATAAACCTGAAGGAAGGGAAAGAGCATGGTCTTACGACCAAGAGAAATGGGTAAGGGAGTCGATTACGCGAGAGGAAGGTATTAGCACCCCCTCACGTCCATCGTACCCGATGGGATCCACGCTTGCTTGTCTCGATCAAAGGGTGTAAAGAAAAGATACTGGAAAAGGAACGAAAAGAGAACTGGAAAAGGAATGGAAAAGGAAAGGAAAGAGAAAGAGAAACAAATGTAGGGAAAATAAAGAAGTGCTCGAATGGGCCCTACCCCACTGCCTACGTATCTCATCGGGATCATGAGAATCAGAGCGACGTAGTTCCCCTCACTAGGGACGGTTGTTTGTGTTTTTTTTTAGAGAACGGCTTACGTTCTAGCTCAGGTGTTGCAGGCTCGCTGGTCCGAGTGCGTTACCGTCTTGCAAGAGAACGAGTAGGAGCGCGCTCGTGCGTTGAGAATGAGTGAGGTGAGAAAAGAATTCCCGAAGGAAAGACGTTATTGTTTGTTTTAGTCTTTTAAGAGTTTTTTCATTTGTTTGCATATGATAGTGTATCTGAATCTTAGTCATTGGAATGTGTACATTCTCACATTCCAAGATGGAATGAGTAAGAAAGCACACTAAGGGTGAAGAAGACCCCCACACTTAGTTCCAATTGTCAAGGTTCAAACACACTAGTATACTTGTATTTATTAAGTGTTTTTGTTGATTAAGAAATGAAGAAGTGTTTTTTATTATTTGCACCTTCAACAAGTATTGCATTTAAGTCCCTCATACAAGATCAAATGTTTAACACATTGACCCAAGATGGGCTATATGCTACACATTCTAAGATTACAAGAGAAGACCCCTTATAAACTTTTCTTTATATGAAAGGCCTAGATGCAATAAATGCCTACCTTTATTAGATGTTTTGAGTTTCCTTTAAGAGATGAGAAGAGAGACTCAAGAGAGGAGAAAAGGTAAAACCTATGTGGACTAAGACTCAATCCTAATTGAAGATTAAAGGGAGTGATCCTAAAGGTTTGTGAGGTTTCAACCTAAAGTCTAAAGAAAGAAAGAATTAAATAATTCACTTCTAAAGTAGAAGATGAATTGTAATTCAAAAAGGGAAAGTGATGAGTTATTAAAAGAAAGCACATAAGTGCTTAACAAAACACAAAATGGAATTGTAAAAGAGATGAAAGGAAAGAAGTTTGAATGTGGATTCCTTATCCACACTCAATTGCAACTTACCAAAGCCCCTACATGATTAGTAAACATGTGTACAAGTATAGGAAGCAAGGAAACATTTAATGCACCATAAAACTCAAAAGAATTAGATGAGACATCAAATCCTATAACCATAATCAGAATGTTCATCATATGGAAAACAAATGATTATCATCATGCAAGTCCAAGTGGATAGGCAACAAACATCATCCATGGCATTAGAACATGCTACCATAAGAAAAGGGAGAATGAAAGATGAAAAGAAATGGAAAAAAAAAATAATGCATAAATGGAACATGTAATCCATGGATCAGAATTGAAATAAAATGAAAAATGATTCACAAACATCTCACAAGTATTCATGCATGACACATCAAAACATTTGAGAAGTGATAGAAGAAGTAGAATTGAAATGGAAGTTCCAAACAAAGGAAAGTGCAAACACAACATGTTAAAGGTGCACAAGGTTCAAATGATAACCAACATGCAAAGATGACATATAATATGTACCAATGACCTATAATGTCAAGTGAATGGTTCACCAAATATGCAAATGATCATGCAAGTATGTACAAAAGAAATCATGTGAACAAGCACAAAGATCACAATGATATGACATGTTATTATGCTTTAAAGGTATTGCATTAAACAAAAATTAGATGGCCTCATGAAAATTATGAAAACATGGTATTGAAGTTCACAAATCAGAGATGAATCACATATCAAAGTAGCATGCAAGAAACCAAGGCAAAATGATGTCAAACAATGCACTTAGGTCAAATAGACATATCATACAAAGTAGCACAAAAGTGAACACCAAATATGCCATAAACTGACCCAAAAAAATAAAATAAAAATCACCTAACATACCACAAGATGATAATGACTCAATGCAAAAAGAAGAGCATCAAAACAATTTTTAATGATTGAGAACAAAAATGCACAAATTTATGTATCACAATAAGCATGCATACAAATAAAAATCAAAGAAAATTATGGAACAGGGGCAAAAATGTCATAAAATCAAGAAATAAAATCATGAAAAATTTTCTAAATGTTTTAATGATGCTCATGAATTTTTTTGGAATTTTATGATGCTATTTAGTATTTTTAAAAATTAAAAAGCAAACGTGTAGAAAAATGGAAAAATAAAATGCAATGCAAAAAGGAATGGGGGTGCATGACTAGTAATTAATCAGTTCAAAATCATTGGGCTTTGGAAAAGGGAGGTGCGAATATCAAATTGGTCTAGGTCCAAGTCTGCGCAATCCACACTAATTAACATGTACACTCAGTCAACATGAGTCAAACAAAAGATCACCATTGGATCAGGTCAAGTCAACCAACAAGTCAAAGTATTTGGATCCAACGCACTCACATGAATGTCCACGCACACTACCATGCACTGCACCACACGTTGATTAATTGAATTCAGAAATAAGGCACGTGAGGTGCATGTGCATTTTAATGTGTTGGCACGCTCCTCACCACACGATTAGAACACATCAACGGCCATGATTTAAACTGCAAACAAAACCCTAACCAAAAACCACCGGCCGGAGAGGGACCTCCGGTCACCTTCTCCGGTCACACGCCACCATCTGCAACTTCAATTTTCCCAGAATCTTACAAACAGTATACCAAAATGAAGAGGAAGTAATGTAGAGCATGAATCCAGTGACAAAACATACAAAAAGTTCATGAAATGGGAGAATCGAGCAGATGAAGATTTGCCCTAACATTTCAACTATGCCTCTAAAGGCCTATCAACTAGCCAGACAAGTTCTTGAGCTTATATGAAGCATCGAGAACCTGATAACATCTTCACATTAGGTCTATAAGGGAAGAAATTCGTACCTGAAGATTTATGATCTTGATGTGTTCTTCAGAAAAACCAGAGATGTTGCTTCTTCTTTGAGCTTCTTTTGGCCAAATAAAGGCTTAGATGCAAAGAATGGATGATGCTTCAGTGAAGGAGAGTTGATATCCAAGCTTCAAAACAGTTGCAATGTGATGAAAATGGAGATAGAATCAGAGAGATTCTGAGATGAAGATGAGGAAGATGAATGAAATGGAGCTTGAAAATCAGTTGCAATGTGGAGGAATTGAGAGAGAATCGAGAGAGTTTCTGAGTTGAATGTGAGAAAATGAAGTTAGGAATGAAATTTGAGAGTGAAGTTTTTATTTATAGTGTGAGCTAACCATAGTTAAACTGAGTGAGTCAGCTGAGTCGTGGTGGTTTGGGTGAGTCATCCCTAACTAACTGAGTCAAGTTAGTTAGGGAGAGCAATGATATGGTGATGGCAACTCATGATATGCTATGGTGGAGGTGAAAAGAAAATGAAGGTACGGCTGGTTGTAGCAGAAACTTGCTCAGCAAGTTTGTTTCTTTCCATTCTCATGTATGCCAAGGCAAGTGTGCAAGGTGTAAGTCATGTGTGTTTGGTTTAATGTGGAAAGCTGATGTGATGAAGTGTTTGGGGTGTGTGTGAACCAAAATCGTGCACCAGTCTGTCAATGCATCAGTATCAACATGAGGTGGTTTGAGGAAGTTTTTCTCTCTACTCAATGAATGAATTGGTGTGTTTTAGGAGTCATTGGAAAGAGGAGATGTAATGCTACATGTTTGGTATGAAAAATGAAATGAAATGATGCTTGGAAGAGGTTGAAAAACGACTTATAACACATAGGTTTGGAACTGGTATGAGGGCGTGGCAAAGGTTGGTTGACAAGGTAACATGGCCCCTAGGTTTTCAGCATGATCAAAGCACATTGGACTCAACATAACTTCTTGACCTTTGATCAAATGAAAAAAACATGAACACCAATCTTAAAGATCTCACATAGAGGAAAAACTTTCATGTTGAAAGATTTTTCATTTGAGGCCTTTAACCATGAGAAAAATGAGTGGACATTTGGCCCACCACATGTTTGTTAAAATGACTGCGCTCGTGCCCTGAAAATCTTGGTCATGACCTAGTTTTGAACCTACTTTGCTCAAACTTTGATCAATCATATCTCACTCAATTTTTATCCAATAGAGATGTTCCACATATGGATGTGAAGCTTAAAACAAGATCTTTTGTTGTGGCCGAGTGGAATTTTCATTTGGTGCTTCAATTTTAAATAGCCTTGGCTCAAACTCTGATGCAAAATGGCCAAAACTTGCTATTTTTAGTAACCCTTCTTCTTCCAAAAATGGCAACTTTCCACCTCTTGATTTTTTCATAATTCCTTTGGAGTTTCTTGACCAAATTTTGTACATTGGACACATATAACATGAATTTTATGGATTTGGCCTCAAAAAGTCAAGAGTTGACTTTTTCCTCTGATTATTTGACTTGGCCCCAATTTTCTTGATTTCTGATCTTTCTTCCAATTGAACCACTTCTAAAACCAATTGAGAGGCAATTTTCCATACACATACACTTAAGAACATGTAGGACACCATGACATCAAGTTTTGTCCAAGAAATCAAAGATTCCCTGATTTAATGGGAAACCCTAGTTTTGGTGCCCACCTCCTAGGAGAAAAATGTGCAGTCTTCAATTTCAAATTCCTCAGAGTATGTTGTGTATCCTCTTAAAGGATGATGAGATATACCATTTGAGGATGATTTTGGATCAATGAGCTATCCCTTTTGAGGGTTTTTGAACCTCTTGCATAGTGAAAGATGTAGTGCTTCAATCTCCCATTGAATCTCTCATCCTTGAGGTTGTGGATGATCCATTGAGATGGTATGAGACATGAAAGGCCTCTTGGCTTGCCTTGAGGAAACTTGATTGACCTTTTTGTGCTTTGAATGATCCCTTGATTGACCACCTTCCACCTGATCCATGCCCTGATGGTAAGAAGGATGCTATGCTTCATTTTTCTATGCTAAATGCAATATAATGTTAATGAGGTGGATATGATATGATAGATGATAATGCTATGCTAAGATGACAAAATGGGAGAGCAAATTTTGGGGTATTACAGAAAGGAATCGAAAAATATTCATAATTCAAAACACACAATCACACGCAGTAAATTGATCAAGGAGTGTGTTCAAACATGTCAGAACCAAGACGGAAATAAATCACTATTTCATCAAGAATATTCCAATGTGAAATCAAGGCTGCTGTGACATTTCCAAAACAAAAGCAGACAAAACAATCTGACGAATTCAAGACGAAAATCAAATAATATCAGGACCAAACTCAAACGAATCACACAATTCAAAAACTTTCCAAAAAAAATCATAACCGAATTAAACCGAATCAAATTAGCATCTAAGCAAAATCATTCACATTGAAAAAGTTCCCAATTTAAACTCATCACTGGCCTTATAAATACCCGGTCCCTATGCATCAGAAGAAGGCGAAAAAAACCTGGCAAAGAGATACACGTAAAAATCAGACGAAACCCACAACAACAAAGAATCACAATTTCCAAACCCACACAAAACGCAGAGATTCAAATTTGTTTCCATTCATCATCATCTCCGAAAGAAGGCTACGGACAAAGAAGCAGAATAATACAAAAGGCAAACAAAGCTCACAGGAAGGTAAAGAAGAAAGAGAACTTCCCTCGACGAAGCCACCGGAGCCATCCACCGCCGGCGTCGCCATCATCTCCCTTTCCTTTACTTTTTTTTTGTTTTTTCCACTATCTACAATGTAAAATGTAATCGCTATAAAATAGTGAAAATCGGGGTAACGGGTCGTGTGGGGTGGGGTTTATATGTTTGATTTTGTTGTTATCGAGTGAGACGAGAGATCGGGAGCGATGAGAGGAGAACGACGACGCAATTTAGGTTTTTTTTTAAACCCTAATTTCATCTTGAGCGAAGAAGGAGAGGCGAGAGTGAGAGTAGAGCGTTGATGTCGTGTGAGTTCCCCTTCATTTTCCTTGTTTCTGTGTGCCTCATTTTTTTTATTAAATTAAATTTAATTTTGTTTAAACATAATTTATATATTAACATACCTTTTAATATAACTGAGGCAATGAAAACCTTTTCTTTTATTAATAAAATCTTTATAAAAAAACCTTTTAAAACATAAAAATTTAAGATCTTTTTCTAATTTAAAAATAAGACTCTTTTTTTTCCTCCTTTAAATAAAAACCTTAGTATATAATTAAACCTTTTTCTTTTAATAATTAAAATCCTTTTTTATAAGAAATCTTTTTTTTTTTCCTTTTAATAAAAAAAATCATCTTTAGCACAATAGTTCAAAAATAATAAAACCTTTGACTTTTATCAATAAACCTAAAAATCAACTTTCTCTTAATAAACCTTAAAATCAAATCAACTCTTTTTCTCAATAAATCAAAACTCATTTAGAATCTCTCGCGCCCGAGTGTACGCTTGCGTGTTTATCTGTTTACTATGCCTCTATTTGAATGTATGCTTTGTTTGTCTAAACCCTTTTAAAAATATTAAAAATCCTCGATCCAACGTCGAGCCCATTTTCTGCCCATGTAAGTCGATCGCCTTAGGGCATCGCATTCAACCTTTTGGTCACTAGTCACAAGACTAGCCCACTTTGCTAGCACCCTCGCCTAAATATAAATAATTAACTGCATAAAATATCCAAGGGAAAATCCCATGCATGATAACCATGTTATTGTGCATGGTGCACATCATTTGCATCATAATCGGCACCTTAAGATAAGTCAATTAGATAACTTAGGATAGATTTCCTAGGTTAGTCCCCCCTTAATTTTGATTTTTTAAATCAAACTTTAGCCCACCTAATTCTCCACACAAGAGAATTAGTTGTTAATCATCTCAAAGAAGGGATATACAATCCCATACCCCACAAAATACAAACATTTTCAAAACTGTGGTGGTTTTCTTAAGATGATGACTCATCTTCTCTCCTAAATCTTTAAAATAATTTAGTATCCTTAATAAGGAACTACAGGTGCTCTGATTCCCTCCTGACAGGATATGTAGGCACAAGATGCGATATCTTGTCGAGCACCCTTAAGAATAAAAATAATAAATCACCTACCCTTAAACCCTTAGCAAAACAGATAACAAAAAACATAATGAATCAAGAGGTTCCTGTAGAGTACTACAGATATCTAGGATGCTAACACCTTCCCTAGGTATAACCAACCCCCGAACTTAGAATCTTAGTGCATTTGCATTGCATTGTGGGAATTCGGGTTTTCTCCCTTCCCTTGGATAAAATCAAAGACCAGTGGTGACATTAAAAATGCGATCCTAGTTAACCAATAACTATGGTATCCAATTTTCACCGCGACAAAAATGGCGACTTCACTGGGGATTGCTCATAAGAGGGTTCCCCCTAACTTGATTAATTATGTTTTTATATATTTGTATCTGTTATGTTTGCTTAGGTTATTACTTGTGTGGTGAGACAAAGTCCTAGACCCGGACTAGAGTGAAAATTATGATAGGAACGGTGAGAATTCAAGGATACTTTGAGGGAGTCGATTCCTGAAGAAGTTGAATTGAGACTTCACCACTTTGTCTAGGCCCTCTCGAATTTAATTTTTTCCAACGAGTCTATTCGTGAAGACGCTATTATTTCGAACTAAAGGCCATCAAGACTGGGGACCGTAGTTACCTTTAACCCAACTTGGCCTATTTGGATGTAGTGCGGGGACTATGCGGGACTCTATTTCTGCAATAGTCGCTACGCGATACTACACTCAGACGATATTCTCTTGAGAATATTATTGACTACCAAGTGATTTAGGAAATCGATAATATCCGAAAGATGGGTTGTAGACTCTGGGAACTTTGTAGAACCCGTTCGGAAGGTACATTTGAAACTATAGTGCACACCTATTGGGATGGGTAGACCTTGGCTCCATGCTGTGACCTTTCAAACCTAGGACCCCTTGCCTGTTTGTGTGCTTTGTGCGTTGCATACATTCATTAACATCATATCATAAAGATTCATGGAACTTAGTCTTGTTTATAAACATCATAAGGATATCTTGGACTCTAAAAAAATTTTAAAGAAAAAAAAACGTTGAAGTACCTTTACAAGAGTCATAACCTGGACGATCTAAGGGGACTGGAGACCTTGCTGACGGATAAAGAAAGGATCGAGACCAGATATGGGAAGTTATTATCTCCATTCTATTACTGTTTCCCTGATTATCAATTGGTACCTATCCTTGAAGAATTTCCTCAGCTGATGGAGTTACTAAATTAAGACAAAAACTCATTTCCTATCTCCGGTTAATATTCAAGCTAAGATGACTACAAAAGAAGGTTTATTAGAAAGGAGCTATTTTTTTGCAATAAACAGAAAGCTCAAGACGTCCTATTCCATTCTAAGTCACCAGTCAACTCTGGAAATTGATCGTGGACAAGCTTATTCTAGAAGAAGCTCAGTTGGAAGAAAGAAGTCAAAGGATTCAAGAAAACCGTTGGAAGAGTCTCCTTAGATCCATCATTATTAGCTTTTATTTAACTTTTCCATTATGACTTTTGGAAAGTGTACCGACGCGTTATTAATAAATCTGTTTTAATATTCCGGATATTGGTTATCGTAACCGTTTTTATTTTTTTTAAATCGATTCTCTTGATATTGCATGATGATTATAAATAGCTGAGTTCCATGAATCTTGTTGCATCATACGCATCATTTGCATTTGCATTCCTTTGCATTCCCGGTTCTCATTCGTGTCTCTCTTCTTAGACTCCGAGTCATCGATACGATACTCGAGCCAGTCGCAAGAAAAGGATGGATCATTTGGAACAGGAAAACCAAGCACTCCGAGCGGAGATTGCCACTCTAAAGGCCAACATGGAAACTTTTCCTACTACAATGAAGAATCTGATAGATTTTCAAGAGCATGAAAAGCAAGAACTTCGTGACGAGGTTGTAGACTTAAAGATTACCAAGAGGAGCCTGATGGATTTGGTCAAAGAGTTGGCCATATCCCAACGCCAGGATGGATTTTCTGCCTCCTCAACTAACCATCCAGTTGAGCGAAGTGGTGAATTTTTGGATATCCCTGTGCTCTACCCTAATCTGTTCCCTACCCTCTTACAATATGGTTTAATCAAGAAGGAAACTCCACTATCCGTCCCGATGACCCATGGGAGTTATTTCAAAGCTGATGCCTTCTGTGCCTTCCATCAAGGGGCACCCGACCATGACATCGAGGAATGTCATGTTTTGAAGAAGAAAGTGAAAGAGATGGTTCAGAAGGGAGTCTTGTCTTTCGAATTGTGCAAACCCCAAGTTGAGATCCATCTCTTACTTGAACAAGAAGCAATCCCCTCCTTGCACATGGTGGATTGATACAGAGGATGGTTTTCTCTAGGCTATGTCTCGTCATATTTTAAGCTTAATTGCTGTTTTCATATGTAATTTTCTACGTTCGTTAATGCACTTGTTTTGCATGTGAGAACTCGTTAATTTTGAATAATTGATGCAATGAATAATGTTTGTCTTGAAGAAATCCATCCGTTTCACTCATTTTAAAACACTTTTTCTATTTTATAATGCCAATGCTGCCCAATCTCTTGCCTCGACAAAGAATTGAATGGAGGATGATGAAATCAAATGCTAGATCTCTTGTTGTATGCTTTTGAATAAAACTCTGCTAGTGATATAAGGCATTGTTTCAAAATCCCTAAACACTGGAGGTATAAGGGAGATAGACCCTCGTTAACCCTTTTGAGCCTTTGAAGTAGGAGTTTTTCTTCTTCCAAATAAAAAAAAACTCACTCTTAACCTGGGGCAGGGTAATTTTCATTAAAAAAAAAGGAGTAAAATATCACGAAGATTGGGTGGGCACAAACAAACTTTGAGCATTATATCCTTTGTTTCTTAAACCGTGAACCAAACCAAGTCACAACCCTTAAAAGACCTAATTGAAGCAGGGTTTATTTCAAAGGCATACTCATTGAGATAACGTTTCCTGACTCCTATGAGCTATGCTCAAATTTGTCTTGGCATTATAAAATTGGTAATTCAACCACAAGTATTTAAAAAAAAAACTTTCAAGACAAACATGGTGTTGCATTAGCAATGTCAGAATTAACATTTTCTACTTGCTAACATTGCTTGACCTAATAGAAATTAACATACGTGTGGCAATGATGAGCTAAAATTTAGTACTGTTTCAAGGATGACCATAACCAGGGGCACATTACCTGAAGACTTTGTTGAGTAGGGGCAAGTTATTTCCCATCTATTACTCCATAGTCTAAAGAAAAAGTTTGAAGACTCAGAATACCGTTAATCTGGGGAAGTTACGTCGAGATTTGATAAATCTCTCCAAACTTGAAGATTCAGTTACACAGAATACCGTTAATCCGGGCCAGTTACGTCGAGATTCGACAATCTCTCCAAGAGTTTGGAAACATTGGGACAGTTGGATGCCAAGTTTTCTGTAAAATCCTCTTGAGATCACTTATTCACATAAACCATGTACTCTGGGGCATTTTGAGAAGTGAAGATTACTCTTCATCCATTCGCAACAACTGTTTGTTCAAAATGGCGACCCTGTGTCATTTTTTCACGCGTAATGGCGATTACCATGTAGGTCATCAATGCAGAGTTACGTCAGTCTCACGACATTATTCATCCATGTCTCAAAGAGTTTCTATCCCGAGTAATGTGACGACTCCCCAGTTAGTTTCACTTCAGGTGGTCGCGACTATTCCCCGGTAAACCTCTACTTCAAGAAGTTATGACACCTTTGATGCAAGACTCCTCCGAATGGAAGCCTAAGAATCCCCGGTGAACTTCTTCGGTTTCGACCTTCCCCAGCGAAGCGAGTGTTTATTTCACTCCTCATTAGACTATATCAATCTTCTCCAGCAAAGGAGGATGTTTATTTCATCCTCTCGAAGTTTTATCTCCGACATTTCCAACTACTATTGATCCCAGTTTCCCCGACGAAGTGGGTATTTAATTTATCCAGCTACAACTTTCATTCAGACTACGTCAGTTCGCAGTGGATATTTATTTTATCCCCCATGAAGTCTTTTCGATCATGAGTTTGATTTGTTCCCAGTGAATCTTTCGCATTCCCAACAGAATCCAAGGTTCATCTTGACAATCCTAAGTGAAGTCACGACGTTCATATCCCAAGTGGAGTGCTCTCTTTTCCCCAAAGAATTTTGAAGCTTAAAGTGGGACTTGTTTCCGTATATGGATTTCCTTTCATCCCCAGTGATGCTTTTTATATTGCAAAGATTGGCCGAGTATTCGTATCGAGATGCTTGTTCTCATCTCCAGTTTGCTTCTTGTTGTTGTTTTGTCAGCATAAGCATAGCATGGCATCCTTGCATATAGATTCATGGCATGTGCGTATCTTGCATCTTGCATTTTTGTGTTGCTTGTTTTGTTCTTTCACTTTGGTTGTGTTTATCCCCAAGTGACTGGGTTTTGTCTGCTCCCTCCAAGTATAGTTGTTAGCCCTAGGCAGAAAAAGCACATACTTTCTAATTCCCCACTGAGCTCGATCCTCGTGGAAGATGGTTGCTTTAGTTTTCTTTTCCATTTTTGGATAAGGATAAACCCGTTGAGTTCAATCCTCAATGGATGGAGTCCTTGTTTGACCGTTTCTTTCCAGTTACTTCCTGGATTGAACTTTGGTCCCTGACAATCACAAATTTTGGATATCTCTGAGATGTTGAACCCGAACTAAGCGTGCATTTATTTTGCACTTTGTCTCCCAAAGAAGAGTTTGCTTGAAGATCTCTATGGAAGACATAAACTATTTCTCCAACAATGATTATTACATTTTCAAGGGATTTGCACCCAGACAACAAGTAACAGCTCTTTATTTGAGCAGTTTGGTTATCAAGATTTCTACGACAAATAGCAGTCTCCTTAAGACAGTTTGTCTACCCCCATAAAGTTATCAAGATTTTCCATTTATTCTCCGTCAGATGTTATCTCCCCGAAAATCCGTCAGAGAAACTTATTGAAGACTTTACAGGCATTCTCTTTATTTGAGAACTCCCATTGCGAGAATTCTATTTACTTCACTGAAATTTCAACTACAACAACATCGCCCTACAATGGCTATCTCCAGTGAATCCACTATTCAAGTTACTCCCGCCAGATGATATCTCTTTGAAGAGGGTGGGAAATTCAAGACTTCGCTCGAGGCAGAGAACCTCACAACATCTTTTCAAGACTTACCCGTGGCATACAACCTTGAGGCATGGGAAAGTATTTACTCCTCCTAATCGGAACATTTAAGGAAGCTGAATCATCGTCTTGATTGTTGAAGCTCACTCCAGTCTATTACCTATGCTTAGGCTATCGTGGGATAGTAGGTAATACGTCTGTATTTTGGGTCAGATGCCTCGCTTAGGCTACCATGGTGGTAGTAGGTCATCTTTCCTTCTTGTGTTTACCTGGCTTAGGCTATCATATGCTTGATAGTAGGTAACACACCCTGTTTGGGTCAGATGCCTCGCTTAGGCTACCGTGGTGGTAGTAGGTCATCTTTCCTTCTTGTGTTTACCTGGCTTAGGCTATCATATGCTTGATAGTAGGTGACACACCTTTTTTTGGTCGAACGCCTTTGCTCAGGCTGCCACAAGTTGGTAGTAGGTGATCCTCCTTTTCCAGTCTATTACCTCTGCTTAGGCTATCGTGGGATAGTAGGTAATACGTCTGTATTTTTGGTCAGATGCCTCGCTTAGGCTACCATGGTGGTAGTAGGTCATCTTTCCTTTTGTGTTTACCTCGCTTAGGCTATCATATGCTTGATAGTAGGTAACACACCTTTTTTTGGTCGGACGCCTTTGCTCAGGCTGCCACAAGTTGGTAGTAGGTGATCCTTCTTTTCTAGTCTATTACCTCTGCTTAGGCTATCGTGGGATAGTAGGTAATACATCTGTATTTTTGGTCAGATGCCTCGCTTAGGCTACCGTGGTGGTAGTAGGTCATCTTTCCTTTTGTGTTTACCTCGCTTAGGCTATCATATGCTTGATAGTAGGTAACACACCTTTTCGGGTCGGACACCTATGCTTAGACTACCGTGTTCGGTAGTGGGTGACCTTTCCTCCCCGGTTTATTACCTCTTCTTAGGCTATCCTGCATGATAGTAGGTGATATATGCCCTTTTTATTTCAACTGGATACCTTTGCTTAAGCTACCAGCTATTGGTAGTAAGTTATCCCTCTTTTCAAGTTTTTTGCCTTATGCTCAAGCTACCCTGTGATTGTCGGTTGGTAGTCTCTTTTCCCCTTAGTGGAGTTAAATCTTTTCCCGTGGAGTCTTGTCTCGCTGAGTCGTCCTCGTCGGGTCTCTCTCTCTTTGTGTTTTAGCATCGGTGATCCCCTGTGACATTAGCCCTCACAGGATCTTTGTCTTGCTTTCCCTTGTGTTGCATTCATATATTTTTTCATATCATATCATGTGCATTCGGCGGCATCTTAGGGCCAAAAATTTGTGCATGTTTGTATTTAAGTCCCTCCTATCTCGTCGAGACGAAGATTTCGATCTCCCTATCTCCGGATAGAAGAAACTTAAATAGGGGCATCTGTCGCACCCTAATTTTTAACCCTAAGATCCCTTTTCTTTTGCATAGCATCCTTAGGGCATACGGTTTGTGTGCATGTTTAGTGTGACTAACTAGTTTATGCAGATGCAGTATTTTCAAGTGGAGTTAGTATTCATTTTCCAAGTTAAGCATTTCAGGGCATGACAAGTTGCGCCTGACTCAAAGTGGTCCTGTGGTTTCTACTTTGATCTGGGCTCCACTTCTAGAATTCTTTCTCATTCATGGGCTATTCTTGGAGCAAGACTTTGTTCGGATGGATTTTATGGCCATACCTCACAAAAAGTCAAAGATGAGTTTTTTGTGGAATCTTTATATGTTTGTTCTTGAAGACGCGACATTAATCTCAAACTCGAGTTTGTTGGGCTAAATGTATTATGACACGGTTCATGCTATATCAAATTTGGTAGCAATATGATCATTTCAAGAGATTTTAGGCATCTTACACTTGTTAAGAAGTTCTGGCCATTTATTAAGAAATTTGCATACCAAGTTGCGAGGTTGAGTTTTTGTTTAAGAAATCATTCCAAGTTATTCCTACAAAGATGCTAAGAGCAAAATTCAAATAAAGTTTGAATTGAATTGCCCTACACACTGAAATGTTTCTAGAAACTGAGACTCCTCCTATTTCCAATCACAAATAAAGTAGGGTGAATAAAAAATTTTGGAGTGGCTACTGAACTTTTATCCTACGAAACATAGTCATGATATAAAATCTTCAAAGGCTGCACTTGAAGCGGACCAGTATATGCCATCAAAGCTTATAATGTTTTACTGGATCCATGATCATTTCAAATCCCATTCTTCAAATTTCCAAATAGAAAATATAAAAGTTCCTAAGCCCTGCGAATTCAAAGTTATAAAGCAATGCTCATTTCAAGTTTAAATAAAGACAAGAAGTGTCAAGCTTAAATTATAACTTCAATTCAAGTTACATTCACAAAATAAATTTACAAAGGTTTATGTCAGTGGGTAGCCGTTCTCTATAGAAGCATTCAGAATGCTCTATGAATCAGTGTAAAGGCTGGGAGGTTATGTTAGCATCACCATCGGTTGAACATTTTTGCTGTTATAGTTCTTACTAATAAATGCTAAGGATACTTCCTACAAGGCAGGAACATTGGGAACATGAGCTGCATCAAGTAGGACTCCATCACCTCAATACATTCCTTACGTTTGCTTCTCCGATCGCAACTGTTTCATGGAAGATTTGGCACCAACTCAACTGGTATGTAGAAGAGGATCGAGTTCTTCTCGACGCGGCACTAGAAGCGTTAAAATCGTTTCCTTTTGCGCACTTGTCCCAATTATAAAGTTCACGTTCCAGCAATGTTTATAGAGTGGTTGTATGCAAGTTCATCTATTATGGCTGTGCCGGAAGACCTGGATATCTCAGACGGTTCCTTTCTGTTGTAGTACAACGGAGTTTATCTGCGCAAGTTAAGAGATCATTAATTTCCAAACACATATAATCAAACACGATCAAAGTAAAAATGTGGAAATAAAAAGCAGAAATCGTGGGAGGTCCTGAATCATTCATGGAAAGATCACAAGAATTGCAAGATCACGAAAATCCAAAGCGACCCTATTAACATGAAAACTTATTATTCATATGTTTACTTTGGTTATATCTTAGAGCCATCTACCTCGTCCTCGTGGTGATCCTTCTTTTGATGTGCGTATCGCGACGCTCCACGGTAATCGAATTCTACAAGCGTGCTCCAAGGATTGAGAGCAGGGTCAATCCACCGCTGCACCCGACATTTCCTGCAACATAGTGGGAATGTCTGTCATTGTAAAGTTCGAAAGCAGAAGCAACATTGGGAACCAAGAGTGGTTGCAAGATTTAGCAGTCGTAAAATCGTAAACAAGAGCATGGATAAATGCCGTAACTCGTAATACTCCACAATGGGACACTCCACAGGTAGAGGTCTGTGGAGTTGTGCGACCAAACTTGAAGTCCTACTCTGCAAAGCACAATGTTACGATCAAATTCCAATTCGGCAGAGAAATTAAACCAAGCCTCTACTATAAGAATCAGCAAAAAAAATGTGTTAAGAGGACCGCATTATCTATCATTGAGACTTGTTGAAATATAATGAATAAATAAAAGCAACGATCCATACCAACTTAAGAAAATACTGGGAAAAAGCAGAATTGGAAAGTAAAACCGGCAGAAGTACTAATTGGAGTATCGTCCCTTCAGCTCGCCGTCGTCGAAAACCAGGAGTGCATCCCTTCTACTATGGATCCAGGCCTGCACCAATACCTTATGCTTCATACATCCAGCCAATACAAAAAAATTATCAATAAACAAGTCATAATATGTGTGACACGGTTTGGGTTTTGTGACGTCAATTTGAAAGGTTTCAGCATACACGCATTTGGAGTACAAGATGTGGTATTTGTTAGTTCACATGGCATCAGCTTTCAGGACACAGTTTTGCCTTGATGGTCGGTGACCTTGCTGGAACTGAAAGAGAAAAGAATAAGAAGTCAGTGGACAAGACTGGTTGAAAAGAATCTTATCAATAACATATTGATGGTGTTTGGCGCATGTTTAAGATCATTAACAAAGCGGATAAGATCTAACTAGGGATCCTATCTCACCATGAACATTAATATCAAGGTGAATAATTCATACCGTGTATCAAGCCAGTTTGCAAAACATTTTAAATCGTGATGTTTTAAATTGAAAATATTCATCAGAATGATCACCTGAGATTTTCCCATAGTGAAGTAGGTGATACGTTTAACAGATACGTTGCCCATGCTCGGTATCTCAGTTTATACCTACATTAAAGTTACATGCTGTCAAAAGACAATATTGGCAAGTTCAGATGCGGGATAAATGCAGTTTTGGCATAAATCATCATAAATTACACAATCAAACGTATTGAATCACATAATCACGGTAAGGAAATCATAAAGAATGCCTGAATCAAATCTTCAAATAAGGAAAGGAATCGAAAAATATTCATAATTCAAAACACACAATCACACGCAGTAAATTGATCAAGGAGTGTGTTCAAACATGTCAGAACCAAGACGGAAACAAATCACTATTTCATCAAGAATATTCAAACGTGAAATCAAGGCTGCTGTGACATTTCCAAAACAAAAGCAGACAAAATAATCCGACGAATTCAAGACAAAAATCAAATCATATCAGGACCAAACTCAAACGAATCACACAATTCAAAAACTTTCCAAAAAAATCATAACCGAATTAGACAGAATCAAATCAGCATTTAAGCAAAATCATTCACATTGAAAAAGTTCCCAATTTAAACTCATCACTGGCCTTATAAATACTCGGTCCCTATGCATCAGAAGAAGGCGAAAAAAACTGGCAAAGAGATACACGGAAAAATCAGACGAAACCCACAACAACAAAGAATCACAATTTCCAAACCCACACAAAACGCAGAGATTCAAATTTGTTTCCATTCATCATCATCTCCGAAAGAAGGCTACGGACAAAGAAGCAGAATAATACAAAAGGCAAACAAAGCTCACAGGAAGGTAAAGAAGAAAGAGAACTTCCCTCGACGAAGGCACCGGAGCCATCCACCGCCGGCGTCGCCATCATCTCCTTTTCCTTTACTTTTTTTCCTTTTTTCCGCTATCTGTAATGTAAAATGTAATCGCCATAAAATAGTGAAAATTGGGGTAACGGGTCGTGTGGGGTGGGGTTTATTTGTTTGATTTTGTTGTGATCGAGTGAGACGAGAGATCGGGAGCGATGAGGGGAGAACGACGACGCAATTTAGGTTTTTTTTAAACCCTAGTTTCATCTTGAGCGAAGAAGGAGAGGCGAGAGTGAGAGAGGAGCGTTGATGTCGTGTGAGTTCCCCTCCGTTTTTCTTGTTTCTGTGTGCCTCATTTTTTTTATTAAATTAAATTTAATTTTGTTTAAACATAATTTATATATTAACATACCTTTTAATATAACTGAGGCAATGAAAACCTTTTCTTTTATTAATAAAATCTTTATAAAAAAACCTTTTAAAACATAAAAATTTAAGATCTTTTTCTAATTTAAAAATAAGACTCTTTTTTTTCCTCCTTTAAATAAAAACCTTAGTATATAATTAAACCTTTTTCTTTTAATAATTAAAATCCTTTTTTATAAGAAATCCTTTTTTTTTCCTTTTAATAAAAAAAATCATCTTTAGCACAATAGTTCTAAAATAATAAAACCTTTGAATTTTATCAATAAACCTAAAAATCAACTTTCTCTTAATAAACCTTAAAAGCAAATCAACTCTTTTTCTCAATAAATCAAAACTCATTTAGAATCTCTCGCGCCCGAGTGTACGCTTACGTGTTTATCTGTTTACTATGCCTCTATTTGAATGTATGCTTTGTTTGTCTTAACCCTTTCAAAAATATTAAAAATCCTCGATCCAACGTCGAGCCCATTTTCTGCCCATGTAAGTCGATCGCCTTAGGGCATCGCATTCAACCTTTTGGTCACTAGACACAAGACTAGCCCACTTTGCTAGCACCCTCGCCTAAATATAAATAATTAACCGCATAAAATATCCAAGGGAAAATCCCATGCATGATAACCATGTTATTGTGCATGGTGCACATCATTTGCATCATAATCGGCACCTTAAGATAAGTCAATTAGATAACTTAGGATAGATTTCCTAGGTTAGTCCCCCCTTAATTTTGATTTTTTAAATCAAACTTTAGCCCACCTAATTCTCCACACAAGAGAATTAGATGTTAATCATCTCAAAGAAAGGACATACAATCCCATACCCCACAAAATACAAACATTTTCAAAACTGTGGTGGTTTTCTTAAGATGATGACTCATCTTCTCTCCTAAACCTTTAAAACATTTTAGTATCCTTTGTTAGTTCCTGGATTGGCTGGAATTTTGGTAAAACAAAGTATATTCAATGTTGATGTCAAGGTGCTGATGTTGCAACATTGAAGTCTTAACACTGGGCTGTGTTAAGTATTTAATTGCTGAAGTTGGATGTCTGATGTCACACAGGTGATGTTGTAACATCAGATATGCAGAATTAACAACAGCAGGTTATGATGTTGTTAGGGTTGCGTATTAGCTGGAATTGTGGAGAGCAAGCTGTCTCATTGGATGCGAATATCTTGTGATAGATATTTGCTGCTGCATAGGAGATCTGTTGCAGATTTGTAGGAGATTTAAAAGGTTGAAGATTTAAAAAGATTTTAGGAGAAAATCTATTTTAGATATTCAGTTTTAAATAACAAATCTGGGAGATATTGTAGCAAGTCCAAGACCAATTCAAGGAGCTATATAAAGCGCACAAGACCAAAGGAAAAAGGCACAGAAAACATTCAGAAGATCAGGAGCTGGAGGCTTAGTGTCTAGAGTTTGTTTAGAGTGCTTGTATTTACACTATTCTAGGGTTTGAATAGGTGTTGAGTTTCTATCCTCTCTAGAAGCTGTGAAGCAATAGAGAGTGTTTGCTTGATCGAAGCTGTGAAGTAAGATCAAGGGTACTCAAAGTGGTCTCTTTGAGAGTTTGTAAGGGATTGAGTGGTGTTCTCATACCTAAGTGGTTTCTTAGGTAGGAAGTCATTAGTAGAGTATAAGTTTAGGAGATTGTCAACGGGTTGTTGAGTCTGTAAATTATATCTACAAGTAGTGAATTCCATCCCTGGCTTGGTAGCCCCCAGAGTAGGTTGGTTGTAACCGAACTGGGTCAACAATTCTTGGTGTTATTTTACTGTTATTGCTGTCCATTGTGCAGAGTGTGTTGTTGTGACATCACACCTTAACATCACACGTCTGATACCAGAATTTCAATTGGTATCAGAGCAGGCATCCTGTCTATCTCTGGGTGAGATCTAGGGAAGGTACTTTCTGGTGAAAAGATGGACAAAGAAGTTGGAGGATTTGTCAACAGACCCCCTATTTTGGATGGATCCAATTATGACTATTGGAAGCCAAGGATGACCACCTTCTTAAAATCCTTGGACAGTAGGGCTTGGAAGGCTGTTATTAAAGAGTGGAAAGCACCTGTTGTATGTGAGAAGGATGATGCTGGTAAAGATAAAGAAGGCACCTCTAAGCCAAAGCCTGAAGAAGAGTGGACCAAGGAGGAAGACGAGCTTGCCCTTGGAAATTCCAAAGCTCTAAATGCCATATTCAATGGAGTGGATAAGAATATCTTCAGGTTAATCAATACCTGTGAAGTTGCTAAGCAAGCATGGGATATCTTGCAGGCTACTCATGAAGGAACATCTAGAGTCAAGATGTCGAGACTTCAGATTTTAACATCAAAATTTGAAAGCCTGAAGATGAAGGAAAATGAGACTATTCATGATTTCCACATGAGTGTTCTTGAGCTGGCCAATGCATCTAGTGCTCTTGGAGAGAAGATGTCAGATGAAAAGCTTGTGAGGAAGATCCTTAGGTCCCTACCTAAGAAGTATAAGATGAAGGTTATTGCCATTGAAGAATCACAAGACATCAGAAAGATGAGAGTAGATGAGCTCATTGGATCTCTTCAAACTTTTGAGCTTGGGTTGAATGAGGAAGAACCTGAAAAGAAGCCAAAAAGTATAGCCTTGGTGTCAAATGATGTAGAAGAAAAAGGAAAGAGTTCTGAATCGCAGGAGGATCTATCTCAGGCCATAGTGATGTTGGGAAGACAGTTCACCAAAGTATTCAAGAGAATGAATAATAACTCCAGACCTAATGTCAAGAACATGACTTCTGACACCAGCATGAAGGATGAAGAGAAAACCTCAAGATAAAGGAGTTCAGTGCTTTGAGTGTGAAGGGTATGGACATGTCAAGAAAGAATGTCCCACCTTCTTGAAAAAGCAGAAGAAGGGCATGCCAGTTTCCTGGTCTGACTCTGATAGTGAAAGTGAAAGTGAGTCAGCAAAGCATGTGAGAGCTTTAACAGGAGCTGTGGTTTCTGATGATGATTCTAGTGATGGAGAAGTAACTTATGAGGAGTTAGCATCTACCTATCAAGAGCTGTGTTTAAAAAGTGCTGAGATTTGTCAAGAAAACAAGTGCCACAACCAACAGATTGCTCAGCTAGAGAATGAAAAGACAGATCTGGAAAATGAAGTGGTGCTGGTTAGAGCTCACCTTGATCAAATGACCAAGTCTGTTAGGATGCTGAGCTGTGGTACAGACACACTTGACAAGATTCTTCAGTCAGAAAAAGCTGCTGGAGACAAAGCTGGGCTAGGTTATGTGGCTGAGGATAAGGGAACTTCAGAAGAAAGCACTTCAGGTTCAAAGAAGGAAGTGTCACAACTTTCATCTCAATATCATCCAAAGAAGCAGGATACTACCCCTAAGAAAGCTGATGTTTCACAACCTAAGAAGATTGAGAAGAAGACTGGTCCCTATCAGAAGAGAAAGCAGCCACAAGGAGCTAGTCAGTATATGCCCCCACAATACCACGAGAGCATGCAAGCTGCTCAGTTCAAACAGCACATGTCTCATCAGGTGTCTCAACATCAGGACAACTGGTATGGTTATGAATATGGATACACTAATACTGTTCCTTATATATATGGAAGAAGAAAGCTACGCCATCATGGGAGATAATCCAGGAAACAACATTCCAGCCGTCTTATGGGAGAAGATATCAACATAATAGATGGCAGGGCAGTTATGGTAGGAGGAGACCACATTATGGATGGCAGCATAAGCAATCTCATCATGGCAGAAGATTCAGAGATGAAAGGGTGAAATGCTATTATTGTGGAAGGTTTAGACATATGCAGTACTCTTGCTACAAGCTGCATGGATACCCTCAACCTCAAAACAGATGGAGAGAGCACAGGCCCAAAGTTGTTAAACAATGTGTACCTAAGGAGAAGGTGAAGTGCTTATTGGCTCACATGAGTGATAGAGAAAGAACATGGTATACAGTGGGTGTTCCAAACACATGTTTGGATGTAGATCCATGTTTGCTGAAGTCAGTCATTGTCCCTCTCATGAGGTTATATTTGGCAATGGAGGAAAAGGTGTTGTTGCAGGAGTTGGGAAAGTGCAAGGTGATGGTAGACCTGAACTTGACAATGTTATGTTTGTCAATGGGTTAAATGCAAATTTGATCAACATAAGCCAATTGTGTGATGAAGGTTACAAGGTAAACTACACTAAGCATGAGTGTGTGGTTTCTGATGAGCATAATCAGATTGTTATGAAGGGTACCAGAACCAAGGATAACTGCTATCAGTGGATTTCTCTTGAAGGAAATTCAACTAATGATGTTCAAGTTGATGTTATAACATCAGACTATGACATCAGGATGCTGAAGGGTCACTCAGAGTTAGTGAGTCCTGATGTGAATTGTTTAAAAGGAAAGTCTTTAAGGAGGGAGAAAATTAGTAATTGGTCTTTAAAGAGTATTCAAAATCAGGCGCCTTACTATATTGATACTACTTCAAGACTTACCAAAGCATTCTCATCGCAACGTTTCATCTCCCTAAATCTCAACATAATAGAAAGCTCTTCTCCAAACCTAGTCTGTCACAAAGGAACGATGTCTTTCTCTTCCAAGAACTCAGAGCAGGTACGAACTAGGGTTTCTTCCGAAGAACACATCTCTATTGCTCTTCCCGAGTCAGGTAACCCAAACCCTCAACCACGGTGAATAAACCTGAAGCTAGGTCATCATCCTCTCAAGCTGTTGAGGAGAAGTTTGATGTAGACAAGCATTTGGAACAGCTTGCCACCAAAATCCTTGAGAAAGGGATACGGGTGAAAGGGATTTCTGTCCCTTTAAGGCAAATGCTTGCTGAACAAGTTGACTCTCAAGGTGAGGACATAAATTCTCAAAGACAGGCCCTGAGTCAAGAAGCTGAAGGTGAAGATCCTAATAACACTGATTTCAGCTTGGATGTTAGAACATCGTCCCCTAGGAATGAAAGTCACAGGGGTAAAGGGAAGGAACAGGTTGAGGTTATAGAGATTGAGGACTCATCTGATGATGATAAAATTGGAAGAAGGAAGGATAAGAAAAGGAGCAAAGGGGCCAGGTCTGGCAAGAAGAGGAGAATCAGGGAAGAGTCAGAAAGTGATGCTCAAGACATCAACCTTGCTACAAATCAAGTGCCTGATAACATCTCATCTCACAGTGCCAGAAGTGCATCCTTGTGGAGGTGTGTGAGCCTAAGAAAGATAGCTTTGGAAAGAGAGGTAGTAGCAAAAGACTTAGAGTCTACTAAAATTATAGACCTAATTAAGCTTGCTGGTCTCATAAGGACTGTGTCGGGGTTGACTAATTGCTATAATAGACTAGTCAGAGAATTCATAGTTAATATACCTGAATCGATAAATGACAGCAAGAGCCGAACTTTCAGAAGAGTTACCATCAGGGGTAAGTGTGTCTGGTTCTCTCCTGAGATGATCAATGCCTACTTAGGAAGAAATGAGGAAGATTGTGAGGAATTAGAAGCCTCCAACAATATTATATGCAAAGAAATCACTGCTGGTCAGGTAGATGTTTGGCCCGTAGAAGGAAAGCTGTTAGCCAGTTTGTTGAGTGTCAAATATGCTTTTCTGCATAGAATAGGTATTGCCAACAGGGTTCCTACTAGTCACAAGACCACAATTTCTGTTGAATTGGGGAAGATAATTTATGCAGTTGGGACAAAGCAAAGAATTGACTATGGCTCCTACATCTATGATCATACTATTAAGCATGCTGCTACAAATGCTGTGAAGATGACCATTGCTTTTCCCTCTCTCATTTGTGGGATGTCTTGTCTCAACATCCTGGAATTCTACAGCATTCAGATGTTGCTTGCAAAAGGAAGCCTGCCTTGTCTCTCCATCACAAGTTGAAACATGTTCCTTACAGTGTCAAGACATCTGCTTCAACATCACAACGGTCACCAGCCAAGACTGGGTTGATTACAGAACTAGAGGAGGCTTGCAAGGAGTTAGATGAAGTCATAAGAGTTAGTACTGAAAGGAAACAAAAATTTGAAAGACTTGTTATGTCTCTGAGATTGGCAACAAAGGAAGGTGAAGCTGTCAACACAAGGAAGGATGTTGTTGATGAAGAGATAATGATAATCTCAGCTCAGAAGATTCAAGCTTTTAATGTTTGCCTTCTATTTTAGTAGGGTTAGCTTTATTTTCTGTCTTTGTTTTAGCACTTAATATGCTTGGTTTTGTAATTTGAATATTGTGTTGTTTTATGCACTGGTTATGTTTTTAGTTTCCTTCTATGATTTGTTTTGCCTGTTTACTAACTGAGAGGCTAACAATGAGAACTAGGGTATACTGACTAGAGTTAATAGGGCTTCTAACTGAAGTTTGCCTAATTGTGGCTAAAAAGGGGGAGAAAATAGCCAAGATAGTCAAGAGTATCAAAGAGTATTATTGCCATATGCTGCTAATGTGATGCAGATATTAAGGGGAAGTTAAATTAATGCTGTATTGAGGGGGAGTTTTGACTGAACTAGTCAGGATATCATGACATTTGAAGAGTGCAGCCAAGCAGACATCAAGGGGGAGAAAAAGTGCTGGACATTGTGTGCTATTGAACAACTGTGATGCTGGTTCATGTTTTAGAGGGGGAGCACCAATTGGCTGTTGTCAATAATGAAGATGGTGCTGCAGCAGATCAAGTGATGAAGACTATGTAAAGTGTCAAACTGCTGCTGATAGAGTTTCAAATTTTTAAAGATTATTCCGCTGCTGAAGTCTCTGAAGATGCAGAGATTGTTTTAGCCAAAATTAGCCTAAGGGGGAGATTGTTAGTTCCTGGATTGGCTGGAATTTTGGTAAAACAAAGTATATTCAATGTTGATGTCAAGGTGCTGATGTTGCAACATTGAAGTCTTAACACTGGGCTGTGTTAAGTATTTAATTGCTGAAGTTGGATGTCTGATGTCACACAGGTGATGTTGTAACATCAAATTTGCAGAATTAACAACAGCAGGTTATGATGTTGTTAGGGTTGCGTATTAGCTGGAATTGTGGAGAGCAAGCTGTCTCATTGGATGCGAATATCTTGGGATAAATATTTGTTGCTGCATAGGAGATCTGTTGCAGATTTGTAGGAGATTTAAAAGGTTGAAGATTTAAAAAGATTTTAGGAGAAAATCTGTTTTAGATATTCAGTTTTAAATAACAAATCTGGGAGATATTGTAGCAAGTCCAAGACCAATTCAAGGAGCTATATAAAGCGCACAAGACCAAATAAAAAGGCACAGAAAACATTCAGAAGATCAGGAGCTGGAGGCTTAGTGTCTAGAGTTTGTTTAGAGTGCTTGTATTTACACTATTCTAGGGTTTAAATAGGTGTTGAGTTTCTGTCCTCTCTAGAAGCTGTGAAGCAATAGAGAGTGTTTGCTTGATCGAAGCTGTGAAGTAAGATCAAGGGTACTCAAAGTGGTCTCTTTGAGAGTTTGTAAGGGATTGAGTGGTGTTCTCATACCTAAGTGATTTCTTAGGTAGGAAGTCATTAGTAGAGTATAAGTTTAGGAGATTGTCAACGGGTTGTTGAGTCTGTAAATTATATCTAAAAGTAGTGAATTCCATCCCTGGCTTGGTAGCCCCCAGAGTAGGTTGGTTGTAACCGAACTGGGTCAATAATTCTTGGTGTTATTTTACTGTTATTGCTGTCCATTGTGCAGAGTATGTTGTTGTGACATCACACCTTAACATCACACGTCTGATACTTGAATTTCAAGTATCCTTAATAAGGAACTACAAGTGTTCTGATTCCCTCCTAACAGGATATGTAGGCACAAGATGCGATATCTTGTCGAGCACCCTTAGGAATAAAAATAATAAATCACCTACCCTTAAACCCTTAGCAAAATAGATAACAAATAACATAATGAATCAAGAGGTTCCTGTAGAGTACTACAGATATCTAGGATGCTAACACCTTCCCTAGGTATAACCAACCCCCGAACTTAGAATCTTAGTGCATTTGCATTGCATTGTGGGAATTCAGTTTTTCTCCCTTCCCTTGGATAAAATCAAAGACCGGTGGTGACATTAAAAATGCGATCCTAGTTAACCAATAACTATGGTATCCAATTTTCACCGCGACAAAAATGGTGACTTCACTGGGGATTATTCATAAGAGGGTCCCCCCTAACTTGATTAATTATGTTTTTATATATTTGTATCAGTTATGTTTGCTTAGGTTATTACTTGTGTGGTGAGACAAAGTCCTACACCCGGACTAGAGTGAAAATTATGATAGGAACGGTGAGAATTCAAGGATACTTTGAGGGAGTCGATTCCTGAAGAAGTTGAATTGAGACTTCACCACTCAGTCTAGGCCCTCTCGAATTTAATTTTGTCCAACGAGTCTATTCGTGAATACGCTATTATTTTGAACTAAAGGCCATCGAGACTGGGGACCGTAGTTACCTTTAACCCAACTTTGCCTATTAGCATGTAGTGCAGGGACTATGCGGGACTCTATTTCTGCAATAGTCGCTACGCGATACTACACTCAGACGATATTCTCTTGAGAATATTATTGACTACCACGTGATTTGGGAAATCGATAATATCCGAAAGATGGGTTGTAGACTCTGGGAACTTTGTAGAACCTGTTCGGCAGGTACATTTGAAACTATAGTGCACACCTATTGGGATGGGTAGACCTTGGCTCCATGCTGTGACCTTTCAAACCTAGGACCCCTTGCCTGTTTGTGTGCTTTGTGCGTTACATACATTCATTAACATCATATCATAAAGATTCATGGAACTTAGTCTTGTTAATAAACATCATAAGGATATCATGGACTCTAAAAAAATTTTAAAGAAAAAAAAAACGTTGAAGTACCATTACAAGAGTCATAACCTGGACGATCTAAGGGGACTGGAGACCTTGCTGACAGATAAAGAAAGGATCGAGACCAGATATGGGAAGTTATTATCTCCATTCTACTACTGTTTCCCTGATTATCAATTGGTACCTATCCTTGAAGAATTTCCTCAGCTGATGGAGTTACTAATTTAAGACAAAAACTCATTTCCTATCTCCGGTTAATATTCAAGCTAAGATGACTACAAAAGAAGGTTTATTAGAAAGGAGCTATTTTTTTGCAATAAACAGAAAGCTCAAGACGTCCTATTCCATTCTAAGTCATCAGTCAACTCTGGAAATTGATCGTGGACAAGCTTATTCTAGAAGAAGCTCAGTTGGAAGAAAGAAGTCAAAGGATTCAAGAAAACCGTTGGAAGAGTCTCCTTAGATCCATCATTATTAGCTTTTTTTTAGCTTTTCCGTTATGACTTTTGGAAAGTGTACCGATGCGTTATTAATAAATCTGTTTTAATATTCCAGATATTGGTTATCGTAACTGTTTTTAATTTTTTTTTAAATCGATTCTCTTGATATTCCATGATAATTATAAATAGCTTAATTCCATGAATCTTGTTGCATCATACGCATCATTTGCATTTGCATTCCTTTGCATTCCCGGTTCTCATTCGTGTCTCTCTTCTCAGACTCCGAATCATCGATATGATACTCGAGCCAGTCGCAAGAAAAGGATGGATCATTTGGAACAGGAAAACCAAGCACTCCGAGCGGAGATTGCCACTCAAAGGCCAACATGGAAACTTTTTCTACTACTATGAAGAATCTGATAGACTTTCAAGAGCATGAAAAGAAAGAACTTCATGACGAGGTTGCAGACTTAAAGATTACCAAGAGGAGCCTGATGGATTTGGTCAAAGAGTTGGCCATATCCCAACGCCAGGATGGATTTTCTGCCTCCTCAGCCAACCAGCCAGTTGAACGAAGTGGTGAATTTTTGGATATCCCTGTGCTCTACGCTAATCTGTTCCCTACCCTCTTACAATGTGGTTTAATCATGAAAGAAACTCCACTATCCGTCCCGGTGACCCATGGGAGTTATTTCAAAGCTGATGCCTTATGTGCCTTCCATCAAGGGGCACCCAGCCATGACATCGAGGAATGGCATGTTTTGAAGAAGAAAGTGAAAGAGATAGTTCAGAAGGGAGTATTGTCTTTCGAATTGTGCGAACCCCAAGTTGAGATCCATCTCTTACTTGAACAAGAAGAAATCCCCTCCTTTCACATGGTGGATTGATACAGAGGATGGTTTTCTCTAGGCTATGTCTCATCATATTTTAAGCTTATTTTCTGTTTTCATATGTAATTTTCTACGTTCGTTAATGCACTTGTTTTGCGTGTGAGAACTCGTTAATTTTGAATAATTGATGCAATGAATAATGTTTATCTTAGAGAAATCCATCTATTTCACTCATTTTAAAACACTTTTTCTATTTTATAATGCCAATGCTGCCCAATCTCCTGCCTCGACAAAGAATTGAATGGAGGATGATGAAATCAAATGCTAGATCTCTTGTTGTATGCTTTTGAATAAAACTCTGCTAGTGATATAAGGCATTGTTTCAAAATCCCTAAACACTGGAGGTATAAGGGAGATAGACCCTCGTTAACCCTTTTGAGCCTTTGAAGTAGGAGTTTTTCTTCTTCCAAATAAAAAAAACCTCACTCTTAACCTGGGGCAGGTAATTTTCATTAAAAAAAAAAGGAGTGAAATATCACGAAGATTGGGTGGGCACAAACAAACTTTGAGCCTTATATCCTTTGTTTCTTAAACCGTGAACCAAACCAAGACACAACCCTTAAAAAACCTAATTGAAGCAGGGTTTATTTCAAAGGCATACTCATTGAGATAACGTTTCCTGACTCCTATGAGCTATGCTCAAATTTGTCTTGGCATTATAAAATTGGTAATTCAACCACAAATATTGAAAAAAAAAAATTCAAGACAAACATGGTGTTGCATTAGCAATGTCAGAATTAACATTTTCTACTTGCTAACGTTGCTTGACATCATAGAAATTAACATACGTGTGGCAATGATGAGCTAAAATTTAGTACTGTTTCAAGGATGACCATAACCAGGGGCACGTTACCTGAAGACTTTGCTGAGCAGGGGCAAGTTATTTCCCAGCTATTACTCCATAGTATGAAGAACAAGTTTGAAGACTCAGAATACCGTTAATCTGGGGCAGTTACGTCGAGATTTGATAAATCTCTCCAAACTTGAAGATTCAGTTGTACAGAATACCGTTAATCTGGGCCAGTTACGTCGAGATTCGACAATCTCTCCAAGAGTTTGGAAACATTGGGATAGTTGGATGCCACGCTTTCTGTAAAATCCTCTTGAGATCACTTCTTCTCATAAACCATGTACTCTGGGGTATTTTGAGAAGTGAAGATTACTCTTCATCCATTCGCAACAACTGTTTGTTCAAAATGGCAACCCTGGTGAAGATTACTCTTCATCCTCCGACTGGCAGCCTAAGAATCCTTGGTGAACTTCTTCGGTTTCGACCTTCCCCAGCGAAGCGAGTGTTTATTTCACTCCTCATTAGACTATATCAATCTTCTCCAGTGAAGGCGGATGTTTATTTCATCCTCTCGAAGTTTTATCTCCGACATTTCCAACTACTATTGATCCCAGTTTCCCCGACGAAGCGGGTATTTATTTTATCCAGCTACAACTTTCATTCAGACTACGTCAGTTCGCAGTGGATATTTATTTTATCCCCCATGAAGTCTTTTCGATCATGAGTTTGATTCGTTCCCAGTGAATCTTTCGCATTCCCAACAGAATCCAAGGTTCATCTTGACAATCCTAAGTGAAGTCACGATGTTCATATCCCAAGTGGAGTGCTCTCTTTTCCCCAGAGAATTTTGAAGCTTGAAGTGGGACTTGTTTCTGTATATGGATTTCCTTTCATCCCCAGTGGTATTCTCAGTGGTATTCTCCCCAGTGAAGTCGCCATTTCTGTCGCGGTGAAAATTGGATACCATAGTTATTTGTTAACTAGGATCGCATTTTTTAATGTCACCACCGGTCTTTGATTTTATCCAAGGGAAGGGAGAAAAACCGAATTCCCACAATGCAATGCAAATGCACTAAGATTCTAAGTTCGGGGGTTGGTTATACCTAGGGAAGGTGTTAGCATCCTAGATATCTGTAGTACCCTACAGGAACCTCTTGTTTTATTATGTTATTTATTATCCATTTTGCTAAGGGTTTAAGGGTAGGTGATTTATTATTTTTAATCCTAAGTGTGCTCAACAAGATATCGCATCTTGTGCCTACATATCCTGTCAGGAGGGAATCAGAGCACTTGTAGTTCCTTATTAAGGATACTAAATGTTTAAAGGTTTAGGAAAAGAAGATGAGTCATCATCTTAAGAAAGACCACCACAGTTTTGAAAATGTTTGTATTTTGTGGGGTATGGGATTGTATATCCCTTTCTTTGAGATGATTAACATCTAATTTTCTTGTTTGGAGAGTTAGGTGGGCTAAAGTTTGATTTAAAAAATCAAAATTAAGGGGGGACTAACCTAGGAAATCTATCTTAAATTATCTAATTGACTTATCTTAAGGTGTCGATTATGATGCAAATGATGTGCACCATGCATAATAATTTGATTATCATGCATGGGATTTTCCCTTGGATATTAATGCAATCGATTATATTAGTTTTAAGCGAGAGTGCTAGCAAAGTGGTGCTAGTCTTGTGTCTAGTGACCAAAAGGTTGAATGCGATGTCTAAAGGCAATCGACTTACATGGGTAGAAAATGGGCTCGACGTTGGATCGAGGATTTTTCAATTTTGAAAAAGGTTTGAATAACAACAATAGCCAGTAAACAATCAAATAGAGGTAAGCATACCAGGGCATGATATCAAGTAGAGACAAGATAAATAAACATACATGCATACGATTCACTCGGGCGGGAGGGATCTAAAAGGGAACGGTTTGTTAAGAGAAGTTGATTAATTTTTAAGGTTTATTATTTGAGAATTTTATGTTATTGATTTAAAAAGTTAGAGCTTTTCTTAAAAAGATCTTGATCTTATTGTCTTAGTAAAAAACTATTTACAAAGGGTTAAAAGAGTTTCCTTATTAATGAAAAAGAAAAAGTTGTTTTTTATTATTTAATTATAAAAGGTTATTTTAAAGAAAAGAAAAAAGTTACTAAAAGAGTTTTTATTAATTAATTAGAAAAGATTTTAATTTTAACATAAAAGGTTTTTATTATTTTAAAAAGGTTTGGTCAAAAGTTAAAAATTAATTTTGTTGGTTATATTTTATTAAAAGAAATGATATTTTAAAATAAGAAGTCATATTTTTTAAAAGAAAAAAACTACATATTTATCTTTAAAAGAGGATTGCTTAAGTTTTTTTTTTACCAAATTTAGTTATTTTAGGAAAAAACAAAATGAATATGAATTTATCTATTTAAAAAAAGGTTAAGTTGATTAAAAAATAGGTTTATTAATTAATTAGAACGGAGGGATCTGGTGTCTTACGAGGGAGAGAGGGTCCATCGTGGACCCTCGGATCTCAACCTTGTGATTCAAAAACTCAACGATCCAACGGATCAGGGCGAGGGCGCACGGAGTGAGGTGTCTGCATGTGTACAGGATAAAATAAAATAACAAAAACCAAAACACAAAACTCTCACCCTCTTGTTCTTCTCTCTCGCTATCGTATTCGTCCCTCTTTCTCTCTACCTCTCTTAAATCTTTTGACCTCTCCATTCCTCTTCTCTCTCGTTCTCTCGAACAAACAAAACAATAAACCCTGTCCCCACACAACCCAATACCCCATCTTCACTATGATTTCATTACATATTACAAAGTTAGAGCAATGGAAAAAAAAAAAAAAGGTCGCCGGCTGTTGAAGGCGAGGAACGGTGATCGCGACCTCAAAATCTCCTCTCAGATAAGTCTCGTTCTTCTTTCGTGTGGTGTGTGTTGTGCGACTTTGAAGGGATTTTATGCCCTGAGTATTTGTGAATCTCTGCGATGATGTGGGTTTTGGGTTAATGTCTGTATCGTTGTTCTTTCTGGTTAAATATGAACTGGTATATTTGTTTTGAATCGTGAGTTGGTTTGAGATGGCTTTGAATTTTTGGTTTTGGATTGGTTGTGGAATGATAAGTTTTCTGGTTGTTGATGATAAGTTTTCTGGTTGTTGATGAATGGCTTTTTTTTCTACCCCTGATACCTGTATGATCTGCTCTTTATATAGGGTAAAAGGGGTGCTTCCATTGTATTGTGTGATGATGAGGATTCTATTTTCGTTTGAACATGTCTAAACCTCTTTTGGAAAGGATTTGAATCATGTCGGCAACATGTTTATGAACTGTTCTTCAACTATTCCCTTTTCTAGTTCGGTGTGTTTTGGAAACTATTCGCATTTTTGGAAACATGTTTGATTGTGTCTAGTGAGTCAAAGCCTGTCATAACTGATCTCTGATTTGTCCATTGGATGCTATAACTTGCTGTAATTTTCATGATTAAGCTGAAGATTTGTGTCTGCATATTTTATGGGCCTCCCATTTTTATCATATTTGATTAATGTTTGTGATTTCCTATTGGTTTCTTGTGATAATCATGATTGATGATGACAATTCTGCTTGCTTTTTCCAAAACCACGCATTCTTAATTTTGTTGGAATTTTTTATACCGATAATGCAATGTCTTTATGTTCTCCTGAACTGGTCATTTATACTACCGAATTTGACTTCATAAATTATTTTCCTAGACACTTGAGCATGATCCTTCAAAGGTTTAAGCATGATGAAACACTTTTGCTTGGTTGTATGTCCTTGGAGGTATGGCGGCTGTTGAATGCAAATGAGGAGTCCCTTTTGAATTTTCATTTCTTTTATGCGCATAGTGTGAGAAGATTTTGGTTATCCCAACAAATGGAGGCCTATAACAAACGTGTGCTTTCAACCATATTTTGGACAAGGTCGTGAATTTTGAATTAGAAGTTGGAAGTAACTCCAGTAGAGAAATCCAGTTTCAGGACTAATAGTAGGGGTAAGGAAATTTCAGACACTCGGGCACGAATTTTACTCCATTCTTTTTGTTCAGTAACGACACTAGTTCTCTTCAGTTCTTCTTTGCTTGCTGAAATTCAAACTCAGTTTCTTTACTTAAGATCAGGTTCTTTCTCATGTCGGTTTTCTTTGTTAATACAACACCAGTATCGTTTGTGGTTAGTATCTTTGAACTGTTTTGCGATTGTTTGGACAGGTCTGAATGACTTTGTTTTGAGAGGATTGGTAGCTGGTGCGAATAGTTCCGTGTAGCTCGGTAAGTGTTGGCTTCAACGGAGGATGAGGAATTTTCTTAACCAAAATTCATGTAAATAATTCTCTTTGAAGAAATAGTTTATAACACTTGTGGGTTTTTTTGCGGTGATTTCATGTGATGAATACTGAATGTTTTGTCGCTTTCGTTTTATTCACGTTGGTAAGTGTTGTAGATATTCATTGCCTATTTTCCTTGCTTGTGTCATAATCTTTGAACGCTTTCTCTTCATGAAGTTCGTATTTCCCATGACAGATGTCGTGGCCGTCAGAGAGTCATTGCTTCAAATGTTCACTTGGCTGGCTGCTAGGACTTGAAAGGGCATATGGGTGCAGGATGGGAGCTACCCTATATTCACCAACGATGCTGAGCTATTAGACTTTGGTTGAACTTTTCCGCAACATCCATTCTCGATTGATCCTGTTTGAACGACTCGTATGGGTCAACATCCAATGCGTCTAAACTTGGCTTCTGTATCTGTGTGGTATACTCCTAGCATCCCGACTGCCTAGACTTGAATTTGCATACTCTTACATATCATAAGACGTGAGGGATGGAGATGATGTAAATGACGTTGATTCACTCTTGTAACGGTTTGCAAATTTGTTTAAGTGCTCAATCATAGGTTATTCCTACGACATCCTTGTTTCTCCTCTTCATTGCCTTGCAATTTTCTTGCATAGAGATTTACTTAGGAGAAAGTGGATGTGTAATACGAAAAATCCAATGTTGTGGTCAGGCTTTTGTAAACTAAATACTTAACACATGAAACAACTTTGATTACTATGTATCTTGAGAATGTTTCTTATTTGTTCTTTTGGGATTTGAAATGAAGTGCACCGGTACTATATCTGGACTTTGCATATGGCATGATCTTTGCATTGGAAAGTGTGTTAGTTCGAGTTGAGTGTAGGACCAGATAAATAAACCCACCCCTTTGTACTTGTAATCTTGCAGTAAAGTTGAAATTTGGAAATCCTTAAACTTGCGCTAGAAGAACTTGGCTCAAAATTTTGGAGGGAAAATACATGACCTTGATTCTTGATTTTTCTTTTAGAAATCAAATTTTGTAATTTCACGCTTTGAAGTTTTGAATGATCTTAAAATGCAAGGAAATCTTGAACAACTTGGAGTCTTAAATTGTATTAATTTGAGCTTAACATGTTTCAAAGTATACGAATCCTCAACGTGCACCTCATGGTTAGTAACTTTACAATTCACGACTTAGAATTACTCGACATTTGGAAATCAACTGAACATGGTTCGACCACACTTGAAGCCTTGGTTGCAACTTGGAGTTCAAACTTCTACTTCCTTCCCAAATTGGATTTTCCTTGATGGACCCTTACTCAAGAACAAAGAGTAGTCACATCTTTTCAACTTGAGGAGCTTACAGAGGGGTGAAGATACCATCTTGCAGTAGCCTGACACACAATCAGTGACCAGTCTTCAGGGGACCAAATTTCATATCAGAGGGTATAAGGACTTAATCTGTGGGGGGAAAACTGAGGAGTCTTGAGGGGAAAAATGCTTGGTAGCGGATTAGGGATCAAGAAGGGTGAAGGCATAACTCACAGGAGTCCATACACACCTTGCAAAGACCAGAGAACCTCAATAAACACACACATAACACAACCTTCAAGAGCTCGGGCCTTCCGCAGCAGCGTCTGTCCTTAAAAGAAAAACAAACAGACAAAACTAGATAAAGTGGTTAGTTATGCACGGATGATTGACCTAGGATGTTATACAAAAAAAAACAAAGCGGGGATCTTAGGGTCAAAAATTAGGGTGCGACAGGTGTGAGCGATCACGAATGTCGTGTACCCATGTGGGGTATGAGCGACTATTATGACGTCCCGACGGGGATTGTGACCATGAAACAGGGGTCGAATTGGTACCACATGCATTGAGTCAAGTTGGTGTCTCATTGCATTATATAAGAGTTATGTTGCATTATGAAATGTGTGATTATCTGTTTGTGTTGAAATTAATGAAAGTTGTGTTGAAGGGTGAATGACTTGATGATTTTATGCTTTTATATTTATATCATCTGTTTCTTTTGTTGATTTAAGAATTTCACCCCTTATGTTTGAATGTTGCCTCCACGTGGGTAACGTGCAGATAATTCGTAGTAGGAGATCTGATGTGAGTGGAAGATGAAGTCTTCTGTTTATGCCTTTGTGTCGGTGTCTGCTCTGATATGTAACACTGGGGTCATGGAACGCTATGTTTTCTTAGGCTATGTTTTGATTGAGATTTTAGATATCTCTTAATTTTAGTTATTTATTTAATTGAATACTATGCTTACGCTGTAATGAATATGTGTTGATGTTTCCACTGTTTTAATAAAAGAAAATGAAGTTAGAGGTCTTTTATCAATATCATTGATGTTAAAATAAATTTAAAATGATGTGTTGCATATCAAGTATATGAGCAGATGTTTGATGAAACTAGCATCCTAAATGTTTGATATTTTATTTTACTCTGATTTTATTTATATTACGCGGGGGATTATTTAGGGTGTTTCACATCTGACGCTGGAGGACCTCTTGTACAAAAGTGCATCCCTGATTGTTTACTGAGCAGATCAGACAGAAATCATAGTAGTGCCGTGGCAGATCATGATGTTGTCTTTGCCTTGAGTGCATTGCCACCAAGTTGACATTCATCACACGGATGTCGTGGTTTTGAACGATGTTGGAATTTGTATAAGTCATGTTGACCTCACGGATTCACTGATCTTGGATCCATCCGAGATCCATCTGTTCCTATAGAGCTGATTGCACCATAGAACATCCCTGACTGTCTTTAGAGCAGATATCACACTGGTGATAGTTATGAGACGGTACATGACCGTACCCGCTCTGTCTGCAATGCATATTGACCAGGTTGGTTCCTAATAAGTGTACATCATGAATTTGATAGCTGTGTTTAGACTCTTCCTCTATCAAATTTACCGCAGTTTTCTCATGTTGAGGCAACGGGTTTGTCTGAACATTTGGATTTGTAACCTTGAAGGATAAGACCTCGTTTCTGACAAGCTTCTGCACATCGGACTTGAAGCTGAGACAGTTTTCTATGTTATGCCCCGATCCTCCTTGATGGTAAGGGCAAGTCTGATCTGCTTTGAACCAAAAAGGAGGATTCTCCGGTATTGTAAGAGGGGACCTAGTTTGGACGTGCCCTTGACCAGTAGTAGTGGAAATAGTTCTGTGTACAACATCGGTATAGGGTCGAACCCTGGTGGTCGTGTTGTACGGTTGTTGTTGTACTGAGGACGAGCCTGCTGCAGAGGCTGTTGTTTCCTTTGCTGATATTGTTGTTGATTTGGTTGGCTTTGAGCAACCTGAGGTTGATACGTTGGAACAAGCGTAGGGTTGATAGCAGGAGTTACAGCTGCTACTGGTTGGTACCGCCGCCTTTGCTTTTCGAGAGAGATATTACCAATATCTTGCTCTTTTTTCTTAGGGAAAACACTACCGTATCTTTTGGTACTGCTTGATGGTCTGACATCTTTTACCAGACGTCCTTCTCAGACTACTTCCTCAAGACGTACTCCCATACTCACCATTTCAGTAAAGTCGCTGGGCGCACTAGTGACCATTCGGCCGTAGTAGAATGAGCTCAAGGTTTTCAAAAATATTTTTGTCATCTCTTTTTCCTCAAGAGGTGGACAAATCTGGGCGGAAATTTCATGCCATCTCTGAGCATATTCCTTAAAGGTTTCCTTATCCTTCCGCGACATGGCTTTGAGTTGATCTCTGTCTGGTGCCATGTCCAGATTATACTTATATTGCTGAACAAAGGCAGCTCCAAGATCTCTGAAAGTGACGATCTTAGGGCGGTTTAAACCCATGTACCATTTGAGTGCGGAACCGATTAAACTGTCTTGGAAATAATGGATCAGTAGCTGTTGGTTCTATGTCTGAGTTGACATCTTCCGAGCGTACATCAACAAATGACTTTGAGGGAAAGAGTTTCCCTTGTATTTTTCAAATTCGGGCACCTTGAATTTGTGCAGAATTTTCACATTGGGGGACCAAACAAAGGTCTGCGGCGTCCTTTCTGAATAGATCCTGACCGCGAATGGCATGCAGTTCCTTCTGCATCTCCAAGAATTGTTCCTGGAACTCATTCAATCTGTCGTACATACTTTCATTTACACCAGAAGGTATCTGCGGAATCTGTCCTTCTGGGACGGTGTGTACCACGGGTGGTGGTATAGTCATTACTGAAGGTGCGAGAAAGACACAAGAAATGGGGGGTTTGAATTGTGTATTTACTCTTTTAACAACTTTTCGCTTCTTGTCAATAAGACACTTTACGTTACATCAGAGTTAGTTGAGAGACACTGACTTGCGTAGTTATATTAAGACTTGGAAATGCTTAGAGCGTGAGAACCAATAAGAGTCTGAACGCTATGTACATCATTCAGAACTTGCAGAGCGGAAGCTTATCAGAGTTGCAAGGTTCTGACTTGCTTATGTAAGATTATGATCCTCAATATAGAAACATAAATAAAGACATTAAGCATAAGAGTAAAGAACACACGATATATCCTGGTTCACCACAAAGGTTAATCCAGTCCACCCTACTCAGGTGATTTCGCCTTGAACACAAGGTCTTAATCCACTATAATCAATCTCGATTACAGATGCACGGGCAACAGTCGGTGACTAACAAACTGCACAACCACACTGTGACTAACATACAATGAATCGTTCAGGGATTCAACTTAATTAATATAAGGAACATTGACCTGCAGGTTCCAATCTCGCAAGATCTACTGCTAGGCTTTCACAGCTAGACGTTTAGGGATTCATCGCAATGAATATAATGCTACTGACCCTAGTTCAGGATTTCCCATAATGACATCTCGCCATTGTCTTCTCGAGTCTCCGGTCACACTGACCACTCAAGGAATCATAATTCACCAAGAATTAGTTTTACAGGAGATTACAACAGTGCTTCTTAACAAGCAGATTACTCCTAAGTTTAAGTACAAAGAACACACAAGTGTTCGAGCAAGACATGAGCAACATCTCCTTGCTATCTTAAGAAACTACAAAGATGTATGTTGATTTGATAATTGTTGACGTCTTGTAGATCTTCTTCTTCTTCGTCTTTTTGGGTGAGCAAGCTTTGAGCAACAACTCCTTACTTCAGATCTTCAATGTAGCGCTGACGAGAAGGTGGTTGATGACTTGACTGATTTGCAATATTGTCCTCTTCATCACCAGCTTCTGTACTATTTTGTTGTTGTTGTGTTGAATGATGATCTTAAGCTCCAACAAAAATTGCCATGTGTAAATGGTGATAGCTTTGAATGTTTAAGTGTTACAATGAGAACTCATCGTTGTTGCGATCTTCACACAATGACTTTGATCAATTCTCCATTCATGGACTGAATCGATACCTTCATAAGCCTGAGCTCTTTCCTTTAAATAGCCCAGTAGAAATATAGCCGTTTGAAATACTAGTGGCTGTTGGAAAAGAGATGTCGTGTAGTAATTCGCTGTACTGACACGTCTCCTTTTTGTTGTGGGAGAAGTGATGGGATATATCTTTCTTGGGTACTGTGTACAATCGTTCACAACAGTAACATTTGACTTCCAAACTTGAGAGGCTTCTGATGGTAATTTATTGAAGCATGAGTAGAGCCTTCTTAATAGGATATCTGAAACTTCAAGTCTTCAGTCTTTTGAAGAAGTCCATTAGGAATCAGTCTTCAGAACTCCAGCACTTGTCATTAAGAGCATTATCCTTTACTTCTTTCAAGTCTTCCGAAACTTCAGAGCTCGTCCATTAGGAATACATCTTCAGAGTCTTCAGCACTTGACCTTTGGAACTGTAATCTTCAGAACACATAAGTCTTCAGAGTCTTTCTGCACTTAGTCTCCAGAACTTTAAGTCTTGAGGGTCTTCAGCCTTTCGGTTCTCCAGAAGATTATCTTCTTCAGAAGCTTCGTAATCTTCAGAATCTCGACCACTTTCAAAGAGCATCCACAAGAGCATTGCAACAGCAATATCAGCATCCTTGGATCTGACTGATCACGATCAGATACAAAAGCGTTCTTGCTTCTTGCGACTTGTGTCACACATAGTAACTTCGCATATTATCAATTACGCACATCTGGCTGGTGCTTGTTGGATCTGATATCTTCTATCATTATGATTGTAGCGAGCAATTTTGGACGCGGTTCTTAAGCGCTGGTCGCTCTCTGCGGTTGAGCTTAAAACTACAGGTCGATTCATTTTTTATCCTATTGTGAGCTGATGAAGGAAGGGAAATAGATGTCTCCAATTAACCCTGCTTTGCATACTGAGTTTAAACAGCGGTCTGTTAGGTTACGAATGCTATCAATGTAGGGGGGCCTTTGGACTGGTTATTTGTATTTTCGCCAATACTGATTTCTTTCTTTTTATCTAGACAGAAGGTTTCTGGCGGGGAACAAGGATTAGGATGTTAGGACTGATGCTTTTTGAATTACTGCTTTTGATTGATGGAGATATGGGATTTTGGGTTTTTGTTTAGTGTGCTCGCTAAGATCTTTTCTTTCGATCTTATGCCTACGTATTCCCGTTTATCGAAATAGGGAAATCAGAGCGTTCGTAGTTCCTCCTATTCTATGGGAGGAAATGATTATTTTTGGTGTCTTGTTCAAAGCCCAAGACGTGAAGTGAAAGGTAGTTTGTATCTTGATCAAAGCCCAAGATATGAAGCTGAAAGGTCTATTTGTATCTTGTTCAAAGCCCAAGATGTGAAGCTGAAGGTCCCAACTTTAGAGAGAATTTGTCATCTCTAAAGAGGGGGTTGTATGTCACAACTGTTTTATAAAGGAGAATTACTTTAACCGGGATGTGTGAATCCGGCAATGCCATAATTTCCTTTATAGGGGATTTCCAACCTGAAGGAGAAGACTTTAACTCAGTGTAGAGCAATTCTATCTTTCCTTAGGAATTTCTCATGCTAAAAGAGGGACAGTGGCATGGATGTAGATGATCCAGAGGCTTGCCGCTTACAGCGATTAGATGAAGGGAGTTGTTTGATGTTTGTGTACTGTGAACGAGGCACAGTTTTGATGCTAAAAGGTTAATTGGATTAACCAGTGATTTTCTTATACAAAGCCTAAGAGGAGGCTATTATGTGTCTCGTACAAAGCCCGAGAGAGAGGCTAAAAGGTTTTGACTCAACGAGGGAATCCTTTGGTATCTCGTATAAAGCCCGAGATGGAGGCTATTATTTATTTGGCTCAATAAGAACCTTTTTGTATCTCGTATAAAGCCCGAGATGGAGGCAAAAGGGGTAATTGACTTAGCAAGGGAGTCTCTTATGTGTCTCGTACAAAGCCCGAGAGAGAGGCCGAACGTTGTTTGACTCCGCTGGGGAGGATCATTGTACAAAGCCCAAGAGGAGGCTATGGTGACTGTTTCAGTTGAGTGACAGGTCCAGTATACTGATTTTGAAAGAGAAAATCAGTTCTTATATGAGCAATACTGTACTCAAGGATTTGATTCAGGGATATTTCCTCTTCTTTGAGGAAACAGGAAATCCAAAGGGTATTGAGACTGTCCGAGTCTACGGGTTTCCTTCCTATTTAACGAAGGGGTCACTTGAGAATGTCTTTGAGACTCAAGGATATTAGACTGTCTGTGTCTAGAGTTTTATCTTTCGTACTATGTTTTGAGAAACAGTAGTAGACTCTATGAAAGGACTGTTCTATGAAGATGACTAAGTTCTGTTCCTATACCTCTAGGAGGTCGTCGGGACAATTTGTACGAAGCCCAAGAGGAGGCTGAAATCTTTTAAGAAGCCGACGGGTCCTTGTACTAAGCCCAAGAGGAGGCTATCATTCCCGGAGGAAGAGATCATTATTCGAAGCCTAAGAGGAGGCTGTGAATACTTCTAAGAAGCCGTATGGTCCTTGTACTAAGCCCAAGAGGAGGCGGGGGTTGCTTTTAGGAAGCCTGTGGTCCTTGTACAATGCCCAAGAGGAGGCCGATGCTTTTAAGAAGCCCGTGGGTCCCCAAAGCCCGAGAAATTCAAGGCAATGCTATTCACTGAGAATAGATCAAAGTCAGGAAAGTTCGAGAATTTGGAAGAAACTCAAAGATGCCATTCACGGAGAATACATTCATCTCTGGGAGTAGAGTTTCTTGACAATTCCTAATGAGGACAGCCGAAGAGAAGACTCTATCTGGTGATCCTATTGGGGGATCTAGTTGTCTATTTCTACGAATAAACGAAAACGGCGTCACCTAGTTCTAGACATAGTTGCCGGGGAAACTCTAAATATCTATACTATTATTACACAGTCGATATGAGTTTATGAAAGAAGACTTACAGTGAAACAGCCCCACAATACAGTTATATGTATACGAAAGCGGTAAATGAAAACAATAACCACTTACTCGGTTGTAGAGCTTCCATGCTGTTTGGTTAGTTGTTCAACAAAGAAAGATTGAAAACAACAGTATATTCAAAATCAAAGGAGAAAGTGCTTTGAAAAAGAAAGTTTTGGGGCTTACAGCTCAAGGAGAGGCCCAGGGTTTTATCAGTGAGCGCACTGTTTGAATTTGTACAGAGGGACTTATACAAGTGACTGAGGCCCAAAAAAAGGTTTTCTGTACAAAGGGATGGGTCTTACACTCTTTCAAGAGGCCCAAAAGGTTTAAAAAAAAAATATGGGTCTTACTACTCGAGGGTAGGCCCAGATGATTTTTCCGTTTGAAATGGCGATCGCGCCGAGGTTTTCTTTTAACGCAGAGGGACTTATACAATAAGTGAGGCCCAAAAAGATTTTGGTTAAAAGGGGATTGGGTCTTACACTCTAATAGAGGCCCAAAATGTTTTGAATGGGTCTTATAGCTCAAGGAGAGGCCCAATTGATTCTTTGAATAGGCGACGATCGCGCCGTTTGTTTTTGATGGTATCGGGACTTATACAATACACTGAGGCCCAAAAATGATTTGGTCAAGAAAGGATTGGGTCTTACACTCTATTAGAGGCCCAAAAAGTTTTGAAAATGATTTATGAGGTTTGAATTAATCCAAAAACCCTAATTTGTTTTCAAAAATGTATTTAATTGAATAAAAATTCAATTAAAACGATCAAAATTGTTTAACATGTGAAAAACAAATTGTGATTTTGGATTAATGCTTCAAAAATTAAGTATTGACCTACAAAATAATTAGAAAGCATTAAAAGTTGCAAAATCAATGTAGAAAAAATATTTAATATGTCAAAAACAATTAAAATATTAATTCTTTGCAAAAATATCAATTATATGAAATAAATAATATTTTTGGGATTTTTTGGGAAAATAAAATATTTTAACATTTTTGTGAATTATTAAAAAAAGAATCAACTCAAAATCATTAAAACTCAGAGAGAAATTAATTTTTGAATCAATTAAATAAAATTACAAAATTCAAATATTTGAATTATTCAAAAATGGCGCCAAGAACACACCAAGAACACGCGCGTGTTCTGGGTTTGGCTGATTTGCATTTTCTCCTCAATCTCACTGAATACTTGATTATATCATGCAATCCACATATCATTATGCTCGTCTCAACCTCACGATCATGTCTATAACACTTAATTTCATTTAAATTAAACATATAACAAGAAATCATGAAAAATCCTCAAGAACCCTAATTTCTGCATGAAGGCTAAGATTTTTGATACACGATTCAAACAATGCAATTAATTGAGGGAAAACATTCCATGCATGATTATGAACATATGGCCAAATTATTGTGCGAGGAAATATGCATAGATTGAGAGATGACCAAGTATATGCTTACCTCTAAGCCGTGACAGCAAGTGCAATGTGATTTTTGATTTGGAGGTGTTACAGATGAGTGGTGATGATCTGAACAGCTTCCCTACACCCTATGGAGTGTGTTTGAATGGTTGGACTTGATTGAAATTGGCTGGATCAATTTGTGGTACCTCAGCTGCAACTTGGTTGAAAATTTGAGCAACCAGCTGGTGATTTTGTGAAATTGGTGTTTCAGAAGTGATCTAAGTGTTTGATCAGCTCATATGTGATGTATGTGAGGTGTGTGAGTGATTGGTTTGATTGGAATAGCTCTCAAACTCAAAACCCGATAGTGACTTGCCTTAGAAGCCAAAATTGGAGTGAAAGAAGAGATTTTGAGGAAAGCATCTGTTTGATGGCTTTGGTGTACTCAAACTGATCACAATTGAGCTCTATTTATAGTAGAGCAAGTTTGTTTTGCAAGGAATAGTGAATGGCAGCTGGTAAGTAGGTTTGGCCAATGTTGGCAAGTGAAAATCCAAGTCTCCTCTAGCCATTGACTAGAGGTTAGGGCACAGAGCTTTGGTTCCCTTGGTCTTGGATAAGTCTTGACTGATTTCAGATGAGAATGGCTCAGTCCATGCCACCTTGATGCTTCCATTGAATGCTTCAATCCAAATTTGGAGTCTTGTCCCTATTTTGGCCATTCTAGGTTCAACATGCTATTTCTTGTTCCATGGACTTTGGAGGCTTGGCTCAGTGATTGTCCCCTTTAGATTCAATCCTCAGATGTGTCTAAGTGGATAGGAGCATTTGAATTTAGCTGATTTTGACAAATCGAGCAAAAATGCAAAATCTGCCTTGCCTTTGACAGATTTCAGCAAGGCAACTTGACAATGTCATATCTCATGGGGTAAGTTGAATTTGGCAATGTTCTTGGCCATTTTGGAAAGCCCTTACATGATACAACAATTGTTTGAACAATTTTGGTTTTGATATCTTTTGATTCCAAGTGAAAAATCCCTCTACATTTGGCAAAAAGTGAAGCAAAATCTGACTTAGTGAAATTTTCACTAAGTGTTGGAACAAAGTGTGATTTCTTGATTTTGATCACTCCATAACTCAAAATCCTTAATGAATTGGCCTTAGGTCTAGTTGAAGTTTTTGTAGAGGGTAATGAGGGCTACAAATCCATCTTTGGATGAGAAAAAATGGCCATGTGGTTTAGGAGTTATGATCCTCTAAAGTTAGTGTATTAGTGGTACTTTTTCCATAACTTAGAAAAATTTCTAAGTTTTATGGTTACCCCTTTTACAAGTTATCCAACATTCCTTGATTTTTCTTGATGAATGATGATTCAAATCATACATTAACATCATTTTAGGGTTAAAAATCCATTTTGGTGAAAAATCTCAAAAGGTCAAAGTTGACTTTTGTGCACAGTTGACTTTTTATCAGATGAATTCCAAATTGTGCAATTCTTCAGGAAATCATGTCCTTGACCTAAATCAAACTTGATGGAAATGTTCCATGGGTGTCATAGGGTATATTGGGGCATGTCCTAGGGTTTGGGAGCATGTCCTGGTCAAAAGTCAAAGTTACAGTTGACTTTCCTCGCGAAACCCTAATTGTGGTGCAGATGAAAATGAGACTTGTTGCTCAAGCTTCTTGGATTAATCCATTGTTCCAAATGGATCAATATAGTTCATTAGAGACCCTCAAATCATGTCTTGAGGTCTTGGCTCTTGATTTGTCCCAAAAGTCAACTTAGGGGTGAATTAGGTCAAGAAACCCTAATTCCTGATTTTTGATGTATGCATCCCCTGAGGTCAAATTGACTGGATAGATGGGTCCATGAGGTTCCATGGAGTATATTAGGTTGTGTTTTGGATCTTTGGCTTGTGCCCAGATGAAAATTTTCCATCTGGAGGCCCTGGTCGACCAAAACCCTAATTTGGTGATACTGGCGATCTTGAGACTTGATCCACCTAGAAGGGAGCAACCTTGTGCTTAATCCTTGAAGTGGGAGTCCTTTTGATCCATTGTGGATGTTTGAGAGGTTAGACAAGTTGAAGATCATGTCATTCCTTGATTGATCCTTTGTCTAAGGCTCTGAGAGTTCTTAAAACCCTAATTTTGATTGTAGTGAATGCTCACCCATCTTTGGGGAGACTGATGAAGTATGATGGTTCATCCACATTGTGCTGATGATTTGCACAATGATGGGAAATCTTAGTGGTCAAAATTTGGGGTATGACAATGATCTGCACACAACACACGTTAGAACATAAAATAGTTCTTTCACAAATACTTATTGTTATCATCAAAACATAGATTGACTTGTAGAGACAACTCTTGCTCTCACAATCTCCCCCTTTTTGATGATGACAAAACCAAGTATTTTGATTGAACATTTAATACAAGTTAATCACCAAACAAACATATTCAGAGTCTGGAACAACAACTCCCCCTGAATGTGTTAACCTCAAAGTTTTATCTGTGATCATCTAGAATCTTATATGATCCAAAGATATACAGAATAACAACTTGAGTTTCCAGAACAAAGAATAGAAAAGGATTTCTTCTCTATATTGTCTATAAGAAAATAGAGAGTCTTTAGCATCTGGACTTAGTTCATCAGAACTTCCATCTTCAGATCTTCAGAACTCAATTCCTTTTGTAGTCGTATCAGAGTTTATAATCTTCAGAGACATCTGAAGCATTTCTACTTTTCAGGAGATTCATTTAAGCATAAACAGAACAGTTCTTATCTAATAACATAGCATCGCTATTCATCAGAGACATAAACTGTCTTTTAAGAAACTCCCCCTGAGTTTCAGACTTTGTGAAGATTTTAGATTTTGCAATAGAATCTTCTGAGTAGTCTCCCCCTAATTTCCATAAGTCAGATATTGGGATCTTCAGAATCATAATTCAGGAATATGAATTTTTAATCACCAATATGACTTTTTTCAGAGTTTGACTTTTGAACACAAGTCTTTATCTCAGAACCTTGTTACTGTCACAACTCAGTGGTTCATGAAAGCTTGATTTTTTATCAGATACCAATTGAAGGTTAATTATTGTGATCAATCAACGCTTGATTCTGAAACTGGTACATATGTTTTAATCTTAGTCTGATACTGAGTTATACCAGAGTATGTTGTGTCTGATTCCAACTGAAGGAATTCTTTTCATACCACTTGAAGGGTATTTCCTTAATGTGCTGAGATTGATACCAATGAAGGTATAGAAAACATTTCACAGCTTAGCTTTGATTGATATTACTGCAGACTGAGTCTGATACCAATCTTTATGTATACCGAGTCTGATTACTAATTGTTGATTTAGTTTGAAACCAAATCATTTTTTTTAATTGAGTTCTTGGTAGACATCAGAACTACTTCTTCTTGGATCTTCAATCCAGATCTTCAGGCAGTTCTTGACTTCTGATTTGCCCAGTTCTTCTGAATAAGCATCTTGAGATGTAAACTTTGTCTTGATTGCTTTCAAAGATTTCTTCTTCTGATTCTTACGTTCTGAATCTCATATTCTTAGACAGCTTACAACTTCTGAACCAAGTGAGACAGAGATCAAGATAAACTTTAACTTTCAGATAGTTCTCAACTTCTGAACAATACTGGGTAGATCTGATTCTGAACATATGTACAACTTCTATCATATGAACAACAGTTCTTCTTTCTCAACCTGTTCTTAGAATGCCTAGTGAACTTGTTCAGAGTTCCTCGGTTAAACATCAAACAATAAACGTTAGTAGTAACACATTTTATATGATTGATTACTCGTTTAAGTTGCATTCTTTTCCTTTTAAGATTTCTTTCTTTCCAATCAAAATCATATTTCTTTCTCCCCCCTTTTGACATCATCAAAAAGTTTTAGAGCATTTGAGCATTTAGGCTTAGATTAACATGATAGATTCAAAAGATATTATTATTTAAGCAATAAGCATATATAGGCTATGTAAGCATATTAAGCATATGATTAAGAACAATGATAAACATCTTTAGAGATTAATTATAGCATTTTCATTGATGGACAGATAGTTGGAAATTTAAACTCAGAATCACAAAATAGTTTCAAAATATAAGGCATAGGTTAAGTTTAATCCTAAATGGTTCAAGGCAATCAAAACACAGACCTAATGAGGATAGATTCCTAAGGATTAGACTAAAAGGAGCCTAATGATGATGAGGAAGATGAGGGTAAGTTTTCAGAATTATCAGTTCTTGAGGTATGCAGCTTTCCTTCAGCTTGAGTAATTGCCAGTTTCATTTCTAAGAGATCTTTTAAATTTGAAATATCTACTGATCTTTGAAGACAAGTGATGATGTTAACCTTGCATTATTTCTAATCATTGTTAGGTTTATGATAGAGTTATAATTGTTTAAGCAATGTAATCCTTTTAGATGATGATAAAGATTTTAGGAACGAATTTCATACAGATGTGAGTATAAAATACATAAGGTAGCATTAATTCATAAGTGCAAAACACAAACAGTACAGACATATACTTAACAAATCAGTTCATGTTGATTCCTTAACCTAGTTCCAACTAGCAACTATCTTATCCTAAGAGAACCAACTACTGTCGAAGGTTTCACAAAACTTCCTATCCAGAGCAGTATCTGGACCACATCAAACTCTGCAGATCTTTTGTACGATTCCTGCTCTGAAGAGTACCTCTGGTAAGACTCTTCCGTAAGGAATGAATGATTTGTTCATGGTTCTTGAGATGACAATTGACTCTTTAAGATGGTCGAAGATTACTTGGGAAAGATCTATAGGTATTGGCCTAATAAGACACATGATAAGGAGCTTATCATCATGATACAGAAAGTCCTTAGTTATACCGCGAGGTTTAATATTTGTCAGGATGAACTTGAACCATCCTTTTGTTGTAGGCAGGAGTTTTTTAGGGTTTGTGGATTCAAAGGCAGATTCTTCATAAAAAATATAATGCATTTCAGCATCGGAGGCGCATCGAATGGATGCATGATTTGGTGTGACACCACCTAGGGAATAGTCAATGGCTTCAACAATGTTTGTGGCATTGAGTGTAACAGGAAGACCATAGATGTCAGAAGAGATGGTCAGACCATTGCTGCTAATAGAGGCGTTGATCCAAAAGGTCTTTAAGATGTTTAGATAAATCGATCCCCTTAGCATGGATAGGTACCCATTCCAGTTTTGAAAATGAATCCCAAGATAAAAGTTTCGACTAATATTTCCTAGATTTGGTCGTTTCTCAATGATGATTTCTAGAAGATCATCCTTCCCATGAAAGGTTCTTGGAGTCATTTTCAGACGTGTTTTAGAGTACTAAGATGATTGAGGACAGGAGATAATGAAGGATTTTAGAAGAGTGGTATGACCCTAAATAGGCAAGGGAAGAGACTTTGAATTGAATGGGTTAATGACTGAGGATGACTTAGAGGAATTGGTTTATGATTTCCTAGACTCTAGAGTAGGTAGGAATAGTCTGGAATAGTCACTCGGTGTAATAGTCTGTTAGCCTAGGGAAGACCAAGACTTTACTCATACGATTCTTCTTAATTAATTCTTGGCAGAGGTTAACGTTTTGTGATGAGCGGTGTTATAAAAACGAAGAGACATAATTCCTAGTGCCAAGAATTTTTATTTATTTTCCTTAATGAGCGCGTAACCATAGACGCAAGAATGAGAATTTTTATTTCTTCCAACATGAAATCAAGTCCTAAATTGTCAGACAATTATCACGCTGGGTTAGGAACTGTATAACTAGGTTACAGACTATTATTGACAAGGAAGCACGCTTTCCAATTTCGTACTTAAACGTACAAAAATATGGCATATAATATGTGTATTTTAAGGATAATTGAGTGGTTAAGATATTCCTAATTAGAGAACAGGGACAGATTAAGAAAATGTCGTTCAGTTTAATTGAACATCATGGTTTCTTAGACTAACTAGGTTAGGTAGAGGGACTCTAAGAGAGAGAAAGTTAGGTCTTGAATAGGAGAATCTTACATATGTGACTGTTTTACTTTAACTATTTCAAAAAGCATATGCAGACACATACGAAAGCAGACAAAAGATTTGCTAAATATATTTCTAATCCCTTCTCACGAAACTTAACACAACATAACAAAAAAACTTAATAAAGTGTTTCCGGTTGTTATCATGAATTTAAATAAGTCATAAATGAAGGAAGGATGGTACCTGAGATCTTTATAGACTTATCTAAATGCATTCCATTTTGATTCCGATATTTCTTTCTAAGGAATTTGGAATCTCTATGTCATACCTTTTATGGGTGCATTCCTTTCTGAGCTATTAACCATTGTCTTTTTTATTCTGCTTACTTCTGAGTGAACTGCTATGGGTTCTCGAATTTTTCAAGATTCTCTTGCATTCTGGTTCCTGAAGAACGTGATCATTTTCTGAGATCTGATTCTAGGTAGAGAGCTGGAATCATTCTACGCAAAAATCCTTTCCTTTTTCTTGTTCAAACATACTCATCAGATTCCTTAAAGATACAGAGATCATTTCAGACTATCTAAGTCCTTTTTCACTCTGACTTTGATCTTCCTCTCTTGGAAAATATATCGACTTTATTGCCTACTGCATTTGAGTGCATTCCAATTTGAGCCACCTGATCATCGTCTTTCGTCTTCAACTTCCTTCAGAGAGAGCTACCAGATATTGGCTGAATTATGTATAACTCTGAGTTTGAACAATGTAGATATCTCCTACATTCTGATCATACAAATCATATTTCAGATGATCCATTCTTTTCTTGTTTAGAGCTGTTCATCTGACTTCTGAGAACAACCAATCAGAGACTTTGAATCTGCGTATTCAAAACTACAAGCTTCCATCAAACTCTATAGTTTTTTAGAGGATCATTAATTTATAATCATCGACCATTTAATGATTATGTGCTTCTAAAATTGATTTCTACAACATCTTCTGACATTGTTTCTTCAACAAATGCAGATTATGTTTAGAAACAAGTATCATCAAACATGTGTGTAGCACAACATATAGTTTGCATGCCACTTCTTGATCTCACAATGCTGATCTAGCTTAAAACATCATATTTATTTCTGAAGGGAATGTCAGCTGATTTCTTCATTCTTTTGATTCAGGACTAAGGAAGTTCTGAGAAACTTATCAGATAGAGATCTGATCAATAATGTTTGATTCAACTGAGAGATAGTCTCAAGTTATCAGAACTTAGTTATGCTGATTTAGTCAAAACTTAAGAGTTCATACATGATCAAGTGCTTGATGAATCTTTGAAATTCTTCTTCCTGAATATTCTATCAATTTTCTGCATAACTCACCAAGGAAACAATATTCAGGTCTTCATGAAACTTTTAACCTCTAGATCATTCAAGATTTAGATGTTGAATCATTTCTAAGAGTTTGAATTCTTCAGATTTTCTAACTTCAACAGACTTCACTCTGAAGTTCAAAATCATAGAACAACAATCTTTCTTCTTTACATGAAGAAGTTCTGAATGAGCTTTAAACGAGAAAGTCAAGGGTGGACCTAATCCGTTTCTTGAAAACATCTCAAAAACTCATAAAGAATTAATCTTCAACAAACAAGACTTCTTGTTTTCTGATGATTCAACTTTGAGCAAATACGTTGTTCATCCACACGTATCTTCCAAGATAAGCATTCAACAAATACTACTTCTTATATGATGAATCTATCTTATCAGTTGTTTCTTGAATCTTCATTAAAACTTAAGTGAGGAAGATTTAGTTGTTTGATAACTGCAAAACTTTCAGAATCAGTGATTTACTCAAGTACTCAGATTGATTACAATTTTATACACAGTTATCTTCTGAACTGTTACAGAAATTGTAAGTGGATTTTAATCTCACCCAGGGTATTTATACGCACCATATCTGGATCTTTTTCTGACACTGTTAAGTGTTTGATATCCATCAATAGCAGAACCGAAGCTCTGATACCAATTGAAGGTGCGAGAAAGACACAAGAAAGGGGGGGGGGGGGTGAGTTTGAATTATGTATTTACTCTTTTAACAACTTTTCGCTTCTTCTCAATAAGACACTTTACGTTACACAGAGTTAGTTGAGAGACTCTGACTTGCGAAGTTATATTCAGACTTGGCAATGCTTAGAGCATGAGAACCAATAAGAGTCTGAACGTTATGTACATCAATTAGAACTTGCAGAGCGGAAGCTTATCAGAGTTGCAAGGTTCTGACTTACTTATGTAAGGTTCTGATCCTCAATATAGAAACATAAACAATGACATTAAGCATAAGAGTAAAGAACACACTATATATCCTGGTTCACCACAAAGGCTAATCTAGTCCACCCTCCTCAGGTGACTTCGCCTTGAACACAAGGTCTTAATCCACTATAATCAATCTCGATTATAGATGCACGGGCAACAGCCGGTGACTAACAAACTGCACAACCGCACTGTGACTAACATGCAATGAATCGTTCAGGGATTCAACTTAATGAATATAACGAACATTGACCTGCATGTTCCAATCTTGCAAGATCTACTGCTAGGCTTTCACAGATAGACATTCATGGATTCATCACAATGAATATAACGCTACTGACCCTATTTCAGGATTTCCCACAATGACATCTCGCCATTGTCTTCTCGAGTCTTCGATCACACTGACCACTCAAGGAATCCTAATTCACCAAGAATTAGTTTTACAGGAGATTACAACAATGCTTCTTAACAAGCAGATTACTCCTAAGTTTAAGTACAAAGAACACACAAGTGTTCGAACAAGACATGAGCAACAACTCCTTGCTATCTTAAGAAACTACAAAGATGTATTTTGAATTGACAGTTGTTGACATCTTGTAGATCTTCTTCTTCATCATCTTCTTGGGTGAGCAAGCTTTGAGCAACAACTCCTTGCTTCAGATCTTCAATGTAGCGCTGACGAGAAGGTGGTTGATGACTTGACTGATTTACAATGTTGTTCTCTTCATTAACAACTTCTGTACTATTTTGTTGTTGTTGTTGTTGTGTTGAATGATGATCTTAAGCTCCAACAACAATTGCCATGTGTAAATGGTGATAGCTTTGAATGTTTAAGTGTTACAACGAGAACTCATCGTTGTTGCTATCTTCACACAATGACTTTGATTAATTCTCCATTCATGGACTGAATCGATACCTTCAGAAGCGTGAGCTCTTTCCTTTATATAGCCCAGTAGAAATATATCCGTTTGAAATACTATTGGCTATTGGAAAAGAGACGTTGTGTAATAATTAGTTGTACTGACACGTCTCCTTTTTGCTGTGGGAGAAGTGATGGGATATATCTTTCTTGGGCACTGTGTACAGTCGTTCACAATGGTAACATTTGACTTCCAAACTTCAGAGGTTTTTGATGGTAATTTATTAAAGCATGAGTATAGCCTTCTTAATAGGATATATGAAACTTCAAGTCTTCAGTCTTTTGAAGAAGTCCATTAGGAATCAGTCTTCAGAACTTCAGCACATGTCTTTAAGAGCATTATCTTTTACTTCTTTTAAGTCTTCCAAAACTTCAGAGCTCGTCCATTAGCAATCCGTCTTCAGAGTCTTCAACACTGACCTTTGGAACCATAATCTTCAGAACACATAAGTCTTCAGAGTCTTTCTGCACTTGGTCTTCAGAACTTCAAGTCATTAGAGTCTTTAGCACTTCGGTTCTCCGGAAGATTATCTTCTTCAGAAGCTTCGTAATCTTCAGAATCTCGACCACTTTCAGAGAGCATCCACAAGAGCATTGCAACAGCAATATCAGCATCCTTGGATCTGACTGATCATGATCAGATACAGAAGCATTCTTGCTTCTTGCGACTTGTGTCACACATAGTAACTTCGCATATTATCAATTATGCACATCTGGCTGGTGCTTGTTGGATCTGATATCTTCTATGATTATGATCTACACATAACACACGTTAGAACATAAAATAGTTCTTTTACAAATACGTATTGTTATCATTAAAACATAGATTGACTTTTAGAGATAACTCTTGCTCTCACAATTACGGAAGTGACTCTTGGTGCTTCCCTATCCCGAAGTTTGTAACCTTCAGGAGTTACTGTCATGCCCCTCGCATCTTCGCTTTCCCAAAGTTTGTAACCTTCAGTCCCAATGGTTTCTGTTGTAGTTTCTGGATCTTCCGTGATCGGCGGAATATATCCTTCCGGGATATAGTTGAGTGGCATGCCCCAGGGACGATCTTTAGGCATATTGTACCGAGGATCATACTTTTCCACTATGGGCGTAGATGTGATATCTGAGATCACAATCCTTTGTTGTTGTATCTGAGCTGCTGCCAGAGATTGCATGTCATTGTGAAGTTTCCTCAGATCTTCTTTCAGAGTGTCGATTTCTTCTCTCAACTCTCAGTTCTCTTCCTCGAGATCATCCATTTTCTTTTGTCGATTGGCCCGAGTATTGTACGAATGAGACAGTTTGACTCTAGAATCGAGACACAAACATGAGATTCGTAGGTAAGAAGAACGCGTTATGTGAGAATGATGAATGATATGCAATAATTATATTTTAATTATTTTTTTAATCAAAAGAAACTTCAACAATTGGATTGCAAATATCATACAGTGGGGAAACCCCATTTTATTAAATTCAAAGATTGCGAAAATGAAATACAGTAATTTACAAGGTGCTGCAAAAGGAAATGTCTAAGCTTATGGATCCTGAGTCCTCTCTGAGGAGAGCTCAGGTGCTGGTTCTGGTATTTTCCTTTTCTTTGAGCGGGGCTCTTGAACCGTTGTCAGGTTGTCATCCTTTTGCCAAGTGAAAGGAGCGAGCAAATTTCTTCGGTCTTCTTGATTTTCTACAGCATGTTGCTCTAAAATCTCGATCAGAGCATCTTTTTCTTTTAACAGTTGTTGTATTTTGGTACACTCTACATTGAGAATGCGGTACTTGTTCTTCCAAGATTTCTTCTCCCGTTGGACTTTGTTGAGAGTAACCTGGAGCTTTTTCGTATCAGGAATAAAATAAAGGACAAATTCCTTTAACGGAAGAACTTCTTGACGAGGGTAAGGCATCCTTAGCTTGAGAGCTCTAGCTTGTACCCAGTGGAGATAAGGTTCCACAGAGACACACTCTGGTTTTCTTAGAGACTCTCTTCCTTTCCTGTGAACATGTTTCCAGGCATGCACTATTTATGTCTTTAGTGCCCTGTCACTTTCCCCTTCCTTGAAGAAAAAACCTTCCAGATGAACATTACACGGGACATGTCTCATCGGGTATCCGAGTTGACGACGAACTAAAACTGGATGATAATTGATTCCTCCTTTAGTTCCTATGAGGGGTACATTAGGGAAATTTTCACATTTGTCAATGATCCTTATCCCGTCATAGATCCGATTGTACCAATCTATGTCAGAGTTAGTAAGAGGCATGATTCTCTGTGACCAACGTAGAGTACTCTTATGATCCCAAAAAGCAGCAGACTTGGGTAAGTGGGAAGTGAACCATTTGTATAGCAGGGGTACACAGCATGTGATCATTCCTCCGCTGTACAAATTCCTTAAGTGTACAGAATGATAAGCGTCTGCGAGCAGAGTTGGTACAGGGTTTGGGAATGTGAAACAATGATAGACTGGATCGTAGAACTGAATCAGAGTAGATAGTATTCCTTCAATTACATGGACCCTTAACAGAGACAACAGTCCTCCGTACTTAGCTCTGAAAGCATCAGGGTTGGTGATCATCCTTGCCAACCCTCTTAAATCCTCTAGTTTTGGAACCTTGAATGTGTACTTGTGAGTCTTCCTTCTACCGAAATCCATAACGCGATCTTTCTCTCTGATATTTGCAATCATTGTCTTAGTTTAATTTGAAAAAGAGAGACTAGAAAAGAATATTTTTTCTTTGTTTAAAGTTTTTTAATGAAATGAATGCATTAATACAGCACACAAAAACATAGAAAAAACATGGGGTCAAAGGTTCAGCGTCACGAGCATGGAGTCATGGCTCTACCCATTCCCAAAGGTTGTACTGGTGAATTTTTGTACCTGTCCTCAAAATCATTGACTCCCCTTGGGATAACAACAGCAGGCTGGTTCACCCGAGCGAGGTGCAGTATCTTAGGGTAATCTCAAATGAGGGTAGTATCGCCTGACAACTATTTCCAATAGCTTCCGCACTACAAAATAGTCACATGGTCTTAGTATACTAAATCCTCAATTTCATGGATACCACAATCAAACAATCTGCTTTCAACAACCGAAGTCGTTTAGACATTGAATTCGCAAAGGGTATCTCCACTGATTCGATGGTCTACCAGGATCGCTTATTCGGGAATCACTCCCTATAAGACCACCCGTCTATGCCATCACTTATCTTAGGTATGACTCAAACTTTCTAGATGCGGCATCACCCGCAGTCCCATTAGCAGAAAAATAAACACGGATATCAATTAGGAAAAGCGATATATATATATATATATATATATATATATATATATATATATATATATATATATATATATATTCATTCCTAAAACTAACATCCTAGACCTCTTAATAATTCTAGTCTATAATCCTAACAGATCAATGACGCCCCCAGCAGAGTTGCCATTTTTACTGTAGCGCGCGATTTTTGTCGGTGACGCGACCATGTTATCGCGGAATTTGGGTTTTCTCCTTAGTGAAGAGGAGGGGGTGCTACTTTCTGATTTCTTATTTATCCCGTGAAGCTGGAAGGGAAATGGAAGCTATCTAAAACTAACCTTGCACGCGAATGTTTAACTGGACAAATGCTTAAAGAGATTCGGGGATTCGGGGTCAGGTTATACGATGGGGAGTTGTCAATTACCCATCCTATATGTGGTTATCCACAGGTTGTTAGCTTTAGGTTTCGCTTTGTACTTGATGGTGTTTATCCGTTAATGAGTTGGGGAAAGTTTCTTGGGAAATATGAGAGGGAGAGTGAGTTTTTGTTGATGTTCAGGTTTTCCCGATGTTTTTGGTAAGGTACTGGACCTAATGTTTGATTGATGTGAAGGTGTTGGACCTAGAGTTTTTGATTAGTATGCTCTCTAAGATTTCACAATCTTATGCCTATGTATTCCCGTTCAAACGAAACAGGGAAATCAGAGCAATCGTAGTTCCTCCTATTCTAAGGGAGGAAAAAGGTATTTTGGTGTCTTGTTCAAAGCCCAAGATTGAAGCTAAAAGGTTGTATTTGTGTCTTGTTCAAAGCCCAAGATTGAAGCTAAAAAGTTTGACTGAGAGAGAATTGGTCATCTCTAAAGGGAGACATCTGGTCTGTTTATCACAGTTGTTGGGTGACTGTTGTTAAAGGAGGATTACTTTAACTGGGATATAAGAATCCAGCAATGCCATAATTTCCTTTATGAGGGATTCGTCCTGAAGGAGAAAACTTTAACTTAATGTAGATCAATTCCATTTTTCCTTAGGAGATTTCATGCTAAGAGAGGGACAGTGGCGTGGATGTAAATAATCTAGAGGCTTGCCACTTACAGCAATTAGATGGAAGAAAGGATTTTACCAGGATAAGAGATGGACGACAGCTTAGATATTTTAATCAATAAGTGTGCCACTTACAACAATTATCTGGGATTAGGGTTTGTTTTTAATGTCTGCTTTGATGAGTGATAAACAGAGAAATGACTTTCTACAGAGATATTTTGATTTTCTCTGAGGGGATGTTGATTTTTGTGTCCCTTGATTAAAGCCCAAGGTTGAAGCTAAGAGGTTGATTGACTCCGCTGGGGAAGTCCTTATACAAAGCCTAAGAGGAGGCTAGAAATGACCGACTCAGCAAGAGAGTGTTTATATGTCTTGTACAAAGCCCAAGATTGAGGCAAAAAAGAGACTGACTCTTTGGGGATATCATTATACGAAGCTTAAGAGGAGGCTAAAAATTTGACTTTTTCGGGGAAAATATTCTATCTGTCCTGTACAAAGCCCAAGATTGACTCTAAAAGTGGTTTTGACTCCGTCGGGGAGGGTTTTTATGTGTCTTGTACAAAGCCCAAGATTGAGGCTGAAAAGAAACTGACTCAGTGGGAAAGAAATCTATATCTGTCTTGTACAAAGCCCAAGATTGAGGCTAAAATGAGACTTTACGGACTCGGCTGAGGATATTTTAGGTATCTCGTACAAAGCCTAAGATAGAGGCTGAAATGAGTTTGACTCTGCTTGGGAAATTATTTCTCAAAGCCTAAAGGAAGGTTGGGAGGATTTGACTCCGCTGGGGAAGAAATTTGTCCCAAGCTTAAGAGAAGGTTATGAAGATTTATGTCTTATACAAAGCCCAAGATTGAGGCTAAAAAGGGTTTGACTCAACAAGAGAGTGCTTTTATCTGTCCTGTACGAGGCCCAGGATTGTGGTTGAACAAACTGGAGAAATCGTTATACCTAAACCTAAGAGGAGGCTGACTTCTACTAGGGGAAATCCTTATACCGAGCCCAAAAGGAGGCTGGAAAAGACTGACTCAACAAGAGAGTGTTTTTATTTGTCCTGTAAAAAGCCCAGGATTGAGGCCAAAAGGGTCGACTCAACAAGAGAGTCCTGAAAGGTGATTGACTCAATGAGAGAGTCTGAAAGTTGATTGTCTCAACAAGAGAGTCTGAAAAGGTGATTGACTCAATAAGAGAGTCTGAAAAGGTTAGCTCCGCTGGGGAGAATCATTGTACAAAGCCCAAGAGGAGGCTAACTTTGTTGAGGAAAGATCATTATACAAAGCCTAAGAGGAGGCTATCTTCTGCTGGGAATTATTGAGATCCCGAGGCAGGTCCAACTGGGGAATCAACTCTTGCAGAGGGTTACAGAAGAGTTGAGGTATCAGATTCCTTGAGGTTCTGATAGTGTTATACTGATGATAAACTGACCCTGGCTGGGGAATTTTAGGAGAGAGACTGGGTTTTAGAACCCTAAGGGTTTTAACTCCTTTGGAGATTGATCAAGAATGACTGGGGTTTCTCCTATGTTTGTAGGGAACTTGAGAATGTCTTGGAGACTCAAGAGGAGATTTAGACTGTCCAAGTTTATTTGTGTGGAAGAGTTTATCTTTGTATGATGCCCAATAAGAGACTGGTATTTCAAGGGATGAGAATCAACCCTAAAGGGTTTGATGTGTTGACACTGGAAAGACTGCTCTAGCAAAGGATGACTAAGTTATGTCTTATACCTTTAAGAGGTCTCCAGGGTCCTTGTATTAAGCCCAAGAGAAGGCATGAGAACTTCTAAGAAGACGGAGGGTCCTTGTACAAAGCCCAAGAGGAGGCGAGGATGCTTTTAGGAAGCCCGTGGGTCCAAACTTAAGAAGAGTTCAAGAAAAGTTTCACCGAGAATATTCTTTTCTTTAATGAACAGTTATAGGATTTGAAGAAATTCAAGAGAAGTTTCACCGAGAATTCATCCTCTCTAGGGAAACTGAATTTCTTTGACAAGTTCTAATAGTGACAGTCTGAGAAAAGGTTCACCGAGAATACTGCCTTTCTCTTTGTTCCATATATTTTAAGTCCAACATAAGGCAAGACTGTATCTGGAAATCCTATGGGGATCTAGTTTACTGTATCAAAGAGTGACCAACTGGCTTTACCTAGTTCTAGACCTAGTTGTTGGGGAAAACTCTAAATAAGTATACTAGTATATATACAGTTGATATATGACAAGTATTAAAAAGGATATGAAAGAAGGACTTACAGAGGAGCAGCTTCCCACAATACAGTTATATATATTAAAGCATGTAAATGAAAGCTGATAAAACTTACAGGCGAGCAAGCTTCCATGCTGTATTGTTAGTTGTTCAAAGAAATTAAAGAAAGTTTTGATAACAACTGTATATTTGAACCTAAATCAAAAGAGAAGTTATTTTTGAAAAGATTGTTGGGGCTTATACTCAAGGAGAGGCCCAGAGAAAAACAGTAATCATACCGTTGTTTTGAAGATCGTATCGGGACTTATACAATGATTGAGGTCCAAAAAGGTTTATTTACAAAAGGGTTGGGTCTTACAACTTAAGGAGAAGCCCAAAAGATGTTTTGAAAAAGAAAGATGGGACTTACAACACGAGGGGAGGCCAAGATGATTTTATTTTACAAGGCGACGACCATGCCGTGATTTTGAAAATACGGTGGGACTTATACAATGTCTGAGGCCCAAAATTGTTTGTATTTACAAAGGATTGGGTCTTACACTCTATTAGAGGCCCAAAGATTTATTTTTGTATAAGTGATGAGGCTTACAACTCAGGGAGAGGCCCATATGATTTCGTTTTGAAATGGTGATTGCGCCGAGATTTTTGAAAATGCAGAGGGACTTATACAATGTCTGAGGCACAAAAATTATTTTATTTATAGAGTGATGGGACTTACGCTCTACCAGGAGGCCCAGAGATGTTTGAAAAAAGATTTGTTAGGGTGAAAATCAAAGAAACCCTAATTTCATCATTCTTTAAAGTAATTATTTAGAGAAAATTAATTAAAATGATAAAAACACCAAAAAAGTTTGAATAAACAACTTGTGATTTTTGATTGAGGTTTGAAAAATGATGTTTTAATCACAAGATGAATTAAAACTCATTTGGTTTTGATTTTCAAGACGATAATTCCTTTTTGAAATGTTTAAAAACAATTAAAAATGAATTTATTTACAAATATATCAACTATCTTAAATAAATAATATAAATTTGATTTTTTTGTGGAATAAAATATTTTAACATTTTTGTGATTTTTTACAAAAAGAACCAATAAAAAATAATTAAAATTGAGAGAGAAATTAATTTTTCAAATCATTTAAGAAAATAATATGAAAAATATAAAAAGTGGAAAAGTGATAAAAAGGGTCTGGGGCGAGAGGGACTCGAACCCCAGACCTCCAAGTCAAACACATGCGCGCGCAACCGTTGGGGTGGTGATACATTCGTGTATCAAAACCACCCTATAAATACATATGGGATACCAATTTTCAGGCCTGGCCAAGGCAAGGCAAGGCAAGTTCTTGGGCCAAAACGTGAAGGCTGTAACTCTCTCATTTCTCCTTGGATTGGGACAAAATTTAGGTATATCCTGCCTAGAATTTCACAAGGAATCCAATGGTGCCCTTAGTTTTTTCAGATGGCGTCCCCATTTTAAAACCCGATAGTGGTTTTGAAATAGGCCACCATTTGTATTTTCAATGCTACATCATGGTACAGGCAAGAATTACACGATGAATTGGTTCAAACACAACATATAAACCATGTATGAGATGTTTATGATCATTGGACTTCAAAGCAATGCATAATTCAAAGAGTTCAAGATGTCACGCACTTACCTCTTGGAGCATTTTGTGCTATCTGCCAAGTTCCATGTGCCAAAAGTAATTTGATGCTTTGGACACTCTCAATTGATCCCTTAGAAGCTTTTAGAATGATCAGAACCAGCTGGAATATGGCAACTCTCTCAAATGGTGTTCTAGATGAGGGGAACCTATTGATACAATTCAAGGATGATATTTGAAGTGTGTTTAAGGTTTTATCTGGTTTTGAAAGTGACTGAATCAAGACATGGCTTGAAAAATGCAAAAAGTCCAATTTTGAGGTTTTGGAAGTGGACTTTGTGATTTTGGTGTTTCAGGTCACAAATGAGAGTTTGAACAGCTTAGATACAACATATTAGAGGTGTTTGGATCATGAGCTGTGATGGAATTGCTCTCTAACTCAAAAACTCAGAGATACCTTGCAAAAGAAGGCATTTTGGCCTAGAGAAAGGGATTTTGAGGAAATCAAGTGTTGTAGTGCTTTGGTGTACTCAAACTGAGCACAAATGAGCTTTATTTATAGTAGAGCAAGTTTGTTTTGCAAGCAATAGTGAATGGCAACTGCAGCAGGCCTTTGGCCAATGTTATGCAAAAGGAATCACGAGTCTCCTCTAGCCATTGACTTGAGGTTAGGGCACAGGCTTTGTAGCTTTGGTTCACAGATAAGTCTTGACTGAATTCACTTAGAATAGGATCAATTCATGCCACCTTGGTGTATCCATTGAATGCTTGGGAACAAAATTGGAGTCTTGGCATCTTTGTAGCCTTTTTAGGGATGACAAGCCTAATGTAGATTCTTGGACTTGGGAGGCTTGGAGATCAAATCACCCCCCTTGGATTTGATCCTCTGATGTGTCCAAATTGATGACAAGGCTTGGAGTTATCAGATTTGGACAAATCGAGCAAATGTGCATAATTCTGCCTTGTAAACCAGTTCATGATGCCATGTTTCAAGGGCTGTATCTCCCTGCTCAAATTGAATTTGGAGATGATATGGTACTTGTTGGAAAGTCCTTATGGCATACTTTAACTTTGATGTTCACCCCTAGACCTGGTTTGACTTGGATCAAGGTGAAAAATGTCCCTACATTTTGGAAAAAGTAAGGCAGATTCTGACTTAGTGAAAATTTCACTAAGTGTTGGAAAATGTCATTTTCATGTTTTTAGCTATTTTGATCACTCCATAACTTAAAATCCATGAGGAATTGGAGTTTGATGTAGTTAAAGCTTTTGTAGAGTGTAGCAATACCTACAAATCTAGATTTGGATCACCCAAAATGGTTGCTTGGATCTCAAGTTATGGTCCTTGGAAGTTGGTATCCTAGCCACATTGTTCCATAACTTAGAAAAATTCTAAGTTTTTTATGGTTACCCCTTTTACAAGTTAACTCACTTTCTTTGATTTTTCTTGATGAATGATGATTCAAATCACATATTACCATAGTTTTAGGGTTAAGGAACCTTGGTTGACCAAAAATCCAAAAAGTCAAACTTGGATTTTTGTACAGTTGACTTTTTCAGCAGATGAAATTTTGACTTTGTGATCCCTTTGTGAAATTAATCCTTGGGCTCAATTAATCTTCATGGATGGCCTCCAAGGGTATTTAGGGATGTCTTGGACCCCTCCCCAAGGTTTGTGATCAAGGGTAGGCCAACGGTCAAGGTAGGGTTGACTTTTTCCATCAAAAACCCTAATTTGTGATCAGATGGTTTTGAGTTCTTGTGGCTTATGACTTGAGCTCTTTGAGTCAATAAAATCTTGTAAACATGTCAATATGATGTATTTGAGGTCTTTGAAGTTCGTTTTGAAGCTTCAAGCCAGGCCTCACTTCACAAGTTAACCAAGGGTTGAATTAGGTCAAAACCCTAATTCCTGATTTTTTGATAGATGGACCTTCAAGGTGACTTTGCCATTATGGATGGGCTCTTGAGATTCCTTTGAGCTTAATGGACCAAATATTGAGGCATTGGCTCAAGCTTTGATGGAAATTTTCATCTGGAGGCCTCAAGCGACCAAAACCCTAATTTGGTGACACTGGCGATCTTGAGGCTTGATCCACTTGGAATGCTGCAATCTTGTGCTTGATTCTTGGTGTGGGAGTCCTCTTGATCCTTTGTGGATGTTTGAGAGGTTAGAAAAGTTGAAGATCATGTCAATTCTTGATTGATCCTTGTCTAAATGCTCTAAGAGGGCTCAAAACCCTAATCTTTGATTGTAGTGAATGCTCAACCATCTTTGAGGAGATTGATGAGGCATGATGGTTCATCCATATTGTGATAATGATTTGCACAATGATGGGAAATCCTGGTGGTTAAAATTTGGGGTATGACACTAGCGAACATCAAAATAAGCACCTGATGTGCCTCTGCATAGTTAAACCGCCTCTGAGATAACTCAGAAGTTTGCAATGCGAATGATTATTTGCCTAGCGAACTATTCGCCTACAAGTTCGTACAACGAACTTAGGTGCATTTAGCTACTGCCTCTTTTCTAAGATGCCTCGCCAGGTCTTCGCTGGAGCGTTGCCACAGCGAACCTTTACTGGCTTGTTCGCACAGCGAACTTAGGGGCCTTTTGCTACTGCCTCTAATCTGGGAGCCTTTGCTGGCACCTCGCCAGTTGTTCTCCCAGCGAACATTCGCTAGCAAGTTCGTAGCAAACTTACTGATTTTGTTCCCTTCCTTTGGCAAATTTACTCACTTCCCCTGTGTCTTACTCTTTGATGACTTAATGCCTTTTTTCTGCACAATAACATACAAATTAAAAGTACCAAAGGTATTTTCACATAATTTGAAGAATGGTAACTTCCAAGTAACAATTCCAATAAATCAATATAAAAGAGTTGAAAAATGCGAATAATAAATGAGAAATTTAAGGCATGATTGAAATCTAACAAACTTTCCCCAACTAACTTTTTTCTTGTCCTCAAGCAAAGTTTTCCTCTCATTGAAAACAAGAGGATTTTCTTAAGCATTTAACTCAACCAAGAAGAGATTTAAGGCTCAAATAAACAACGCATGTAAACAAGCAATGATTACAAATTCCTAGAATTGAACAATGCAAAAGAAATTAATTCTTAAACAAATATCAAACAATGTTTCAAGTAACAACTAAACTATCATGCTCATATCACTCTAACACTCCTCTTCGAAAAAGAATTGAAGGAATTGCGCACTTAGAAACGCGAGGTAATTTCACTCATCTGACAAATGATGCAAATAAAAACCAATTCATACAATATCTAAACGATCAATAAAGAAATTATGGAAGCAAAAAGATCACTAAGGGCTTTTAAGGTTGTAGCTTGGTCGGGTTTACAATAAAGGGACATTTCTAAAGGCCATTGAATCGAAATTTCCGATGCAAAAGAACATTCACTATACAAGGTATTTACACATCTCACTTTTATTCACCACTTTCATTCCTCTATCACAAACCTTCTCAAACTTCCTTATGCACAATTATTTTGTTCTCTATTTTTCTCTTTCAAGCAAACATTGTTTTTCTTTCTTTTTCACATTCATATCCACACATTTTCTTTTTCTTTTCATGCTTGCTTGAAAATTTTCAAAAGTTTTAGCAACCTACCATTCTTCTTTTTCATTCTCCCCAACTTATTTACAACCAAACCTTAAATGAATGCTCATTGCTTTTTAAGGCAAGGAAATCAATGAAAACAACGTTCAAAGGTTCAGGAAGAAATTTTTTTAGAATCTCTCAAAATTCAATGATGAACTAAATTTTCAAATTATGTACATAAACAAAGTTCATCACTAAAATGAGATCTAAATTGTTTAGGCTCAAAGGGTTAACGAATACTCACTACTCACAAGTAAATTACTGTTTGGAATTAGTTGTGCTTGTAGCACGAGTTTTATGTGTGGTTGCGAAGCACTATCGCTTTTGGGTACTACATCTCAACTCATTTTTTATCCTATTGAAGCTGATGAAGGAAGGGAAATAGATGTCTCCAATTAACCCGGCTTGCATACTGAGTTTAAATAGATAACTGTTGGGTTACAGATGCTACAAAGATGGGGTCTCTCTTAGGTTAGGTTGTTAAGAACACAGGGTCTAGACTATTGGTAGGATGTTAGGACTGATGCTTTTCGATTTATGTATGAAGGTAAGGGATTTTGGTTTTTTTGATTAGTGTGCTCGCTAACATTTTTCAATCTTATGCCTACGTATTCCCGTTTGACGAAACAGGGAAATCAGAGCGATCGTAGTTCCTCCTATTCTATGGGAGGAAAATGGTTGTTTTGGTGTCTTGTTCAAAGCCCAAGATGTGAAGCTAAAGGTAATTTGTATCTTGTTCAAAGCCTAAGATGTGAAGCTGAAGGGTCTATTTGTATCTTGTTCGAAGCCCAAGATGTGAAGCTAAAGGGTTTTGACTTTAGAGAGAATTTGTCATCTCTAAAGGGGGTCTGTTTGTCACAACTATTGGGTGACTGGTTATAAAGGAGAATTACTTTAACCGGGATGTGTGAATCTAGTAATGCCATAATTTCCTTTATAGGGGATTTTTAACCAGAAGGAGAAGACTTTAACTCAGTGTAGAGAAATGCCATCTTTCCTTAGGAATTTCTCATGCTAAAAGAGGGACAGTGGCGTGGATGTAAATAATCCAGAGGCTTGCCGCTTCAGCAATTAGATGGGGGGACAAGGAGTTGTTGATGTTTGTATATTGCGAGCAAGGCACAAATTAATGCTAAAAGGTTGATTGACTCAACCGGGGTTTCCTTATATAAATCCTAAGAGGAGGCTATTGACCCAACAAAAGGGAGTTTTTATGTGTCTCGTACGAAGCCCGAGAGAGAGGCTAAAAGGGTTGACTCAACAAGAGAGTGATTTTGTATGTGTCTTGTACGGGGCCCAAGACAGAGGCTAAAGGTGTTTGACTCAACAAGAGAGCCTTTTATACTCAACAAGAGAGCTTTTGTATCTCGTACGAAGCCCAAGATGGAGGCTGGACAATGTTTGACTCAACAAGAGAGTCTTTTAGACTCAACAAGAGAGTGTTTTTTTTTATATCTCGTACGAAGCCCGAGATGGAGGCTAAGGGTTTGACTCAACAAGAGAATCTTTTATACTCAACAAGAGAGTGATTTTCTATCTCGTACGAAGCCCGAGATGGAGGCTGAAGGTTTGACTCAATAAGAGAGTCTTTTATACTCAACAAGAGAGTGATTTTGTATCTCGTACAAAGCCCGAGATGGAGGCTAAAGGTTTTGACTCAACAAGAGAGCCTTTTTTGTATCTCGTACGAAGCCCGAGATGGAGGCTAAAAGTATGACTCAACAAGAGAGTCTGAAAAGGTTAGCTCCGTTGGGGAGTATCATTGTATAAAGCCCAAGATGAGGCTATTGTAACTGTTTCAGTTTAGTGACAGGTCCACTATAAAGAGAAAATCAGTTCTTATGAAGATTAAAGGTAAGGTTGTGCTTTTTTGGGATTGATCAGAGGATCAGGGTTATTTCCTGTTCTTTAAGGAAATGGGAAATCCAAAGGGTATTGAGAATGTCCAAGTCTACGGGTATTTTTCCTATTTTTGAAAGGAACTTGAGAATGTATTTGAGACTCAAGGGGTTTTTAGACTATCCAGGTCTAGAGTTTCATCTTTTGTACAATGCCCAAGAGGAGGCACATGCGTTGAGGGATGAGTATCAACCCTAAAATGGGCATAGTTTTGATGCGAGAAAGACTGCTCTAGCAAAGGATGACTAAGTTATGTCTTATACCTTTAAGTGGTCGTCAGGGTCCTTGTATTAAGCCCAAGAGAAGGCATGGGAACTTCTAAGAAGCCGAAGGGTCCTTGTACAATGCCCAAGAGGAGGCGAGGATACTTTTAAGAAGCCTGTGAGTCCCCAAAGCCCGAGAAGTTAAAGACATGCCATTCACAGAGAATAGATCAAGCCAGGAAAGTTCGAGAATTTTGAAGAAACTCAAGAGATGCTATTCACGGAGAAAAGATCATCTCTGGGGAGTAGAGTTTCTTTGACAATTTCTAAGGGTGCTTTTAGGAAGCCTGTGGGTCCCCAAACCCCAAGAAGTTCAAGACATGCCATTCACAGAGAATAGATCAAGCCAGGAAAGTCTGAGAATTTGGAAGAAACTCAAGAGATGCCATTCATAGAGAAAAGATCATCTTTGGGGAGTAGAATCTCTTTGACAACTTCTAAGGGTGACAGTCTGAGAAAGGGTTCAAAAAGAATCTGCCTTTCACATCTCCATATTGTTTAACCCCAAGAGGAGGGAAGACTGTGTCTGGTAATCCTATAGGGATCTAGTTTTGACTGTATTCAAGAGCGATCAACAGGGCTTTACCTAGTGCTAGACGTAGTTGCCGGGGAAAACTTTAAATAACTATACTAGTATTACACAGTTGGTATATGACAAGTATATAAAAGTTTGTGAAAGAAGACTTACAGTGAGCAGCCCCACAATACAATTATATATATATATATATATATTTGAAAGCGGATAAAGAAAGCGGGTAAACACTTACTCGGTTGTAGAGCTTCCATGCTGTTTTGTTAGTTTGTTCAACAAAGAAAGCTTTGATAACAATATTATATTCAAAATCAAAGGAGAAACTACTTTGAAAAGATTGTTGGGGCTTACAGCTCAAGAAGAGGCCCAAGGTTTTATCAGTGATTGCACTGTGGTTTTGAATTTGTACAGAGGGACTTATACAAGTGACTGAGGCCCAAAAAGGTTTTATGTACAAAGGGATGGGTCTTACACTCTCTCAATAGGCCCAAAGGTTTATTTTTATACAAGTGGTGGGGATTACAGCTCAAGGAGAGGCCCAATGATTTTTAAAGAGTGGGGCTTATAACACGAGGGTAGGCCCAAAAGTTTTTGTTTAAAAAGGCGACGATCGCGCCGAATTTTTTGATGGTATCGGGACTTATACAATACACTGAGGCCCAAATTATTTTGGTTTTCAAAAAGGGTTGGGTGTTACACTCTACTAGAGGCCCAATGATTTTTAAAGAGTGGGGCTTATAACACGAGGGTAGGCCCAAGGGTTTGATTTTCCAACTGGCGATCGCGCCGAGGTTTTCTTTTAACTCAGAGGGACTTATACAATATCTGAGGCCCCAAAATTGTTTGGTTAAAAGGGGGGTTGGGTCTTGCACTCTATTAGAGGCCCAAAGAGTTTGAAAAAAACAGTTTGATGAGGGTTGAATTAATCAAAAACCCTAATTTATTTCCAAAATGTATTTTAATTGAATAAAAATTCAATTAAAATTATCAAAAATGTTAAACATATGGAAAACAAATTGTGATCTTGGACTAATGTTTCAAAAATCAAGTTTTGACCTACAAAATGATTAGAAGTCATTAAAATTTACAAAATCAAGAAGAAAAAAATATTTTAAATGTCAAAAATAATTAAAATATTAATTCTTTACAAAAATATAAATTATATGAAATAAATAATATTTTTGGGATTTTTTGGTAAAATAAAATATTTTAACATTTTTGTAAATTATTAAAAAAAGAATCAACTCAAAATCATTAAAACTCAGAGAGAAATTAATTTTTGAATCAATTAAATAAAATCACAAAAATTCAAATATTCAAATATTTGAAAAAGGGCGCCAAGAACATGGCAAGAACACGTGCCCTTCCTCTGTTTCTGCAGATTTGCGTTTTCTATCCAATCTCACTGAATACTTGATTATATCATGCAATCTACATATCAATCTACTCGTTTCAACCTCACGATCATGTCTATGGTCTTTAATTTCATTTATTTTAAACATGGAATAAGAAATAAAAGAGAAACCTCAAGAAACCTAAAATTTGCATGAAGGTTCAGAAATTCCATACACGATTCAAACAGTGCAATTGATTGAGGGAAAACACTCTATGCATGATTATGAACATATGGCCAAATTATTGTGCAGCAAAAATTGCATAGATCATAGAGTTAGAAGAGCTCATGCTTACCTCTTGCAGCTGGTGATCGTGTTTTGTGTTAGAGGTATTGCAACTTGGTTCCAAGGTTATGGACAGCTTCCCTAGGTGCTATGGAGTGTGTCTGGATGCTTGGAGTGGATTGAAATGATCTGGAACTTGAGATGGTACCCCAACTACAAATCTGTCAAAGGCTTAGGCAGTTGGCTGGTGATTTTGTGATTTTGGTGTTCCAGATGTTATGTGAGTGTTTGGATCACATTTATATGATGTTTATGAGGTGTGTGTGTGATTGGTTTGATTGGAATTTCTCTCAAACTCAAAACCCGATAGTGACTTGCTTTAGAAGGCAAATTTGGAGTGAAAGAAGAGATTTTGAGGAAAGCATCTGTTTGATGGCTTTGGTGTACTCAAACTGAACACAAATGAGCTCTATTTATAGTAGAGCAGGTTTGTTTTGCAAGGAATAGTGAATGGCAACTGCTGCATAGGTTTGGCCAATGTTGATCAATAAGAATCCAAGTCTCCTCTAGCCATTGACTAGAGGTTAGGGCACAGGCTGCTGGTTCCCTTGGTCTTGGATAAGTCTTGACTGAATTCAGTTGGCAATGGCTCAGTCCATGCCACCTTGGTGTATGCATTGAATGCTTCAATCCAAAATTGGAGTCTTGTCCCTCTTTTAGGCAATTCTAGGTTTGGCATGCTATTTTTGGTTCCAAAGACTTGGGAGGATTGGGATCAGAGTTGGTTCCTCCTTGGTCCCCTCTTGAGGTGTTCAGATGGATAAAGTTGCTTTCCCTTTGCAAAATTTGGGAAAATCGAGCAAAACTCCAAAATCTGCCTTGCTTTGGCAGTTTTCAGCAAGGCATGTTGCCATTGTCATATCTCATGACTCAAGTTGAGTTTGGTGATGTTCTTGGCCATTTTGGAAAGCCCTTATATGATACAACAACTGTTTGATCATAATTGGTTTTTATACTTTTTGGATCCAAGTGAAAAATGCCCCTACATTTAGAAAAAGTGAAGGCAGATTCTGACTTGGTGAAAATTTCACTAAGTGTTGGAAAAAAGTGACATTTTCACTTTTTGTGATTTTGATCATTCCATAACTCAAAATCCATGATGAATTGGAATGAGGTGTAGTTCAAGCTTTTGTAGAGGGTAATAAGAGCTACAAATCTAGCTTTGGATGGGGCAAAATGGGCTTGTGGTTTCGGAGTTATGATCCTCCAAAGTTGGTACCCTAGCCACTTTGTTCCATAACTTAGAAAAATTTCTAAGTTTTTATGGTTACCCCTTTAACAAGTTATCCCACTTTTCTTGATTTTTCTTGATGAATGATGATTCCAATCACACATTAACATCATTTTAGGGTTAAAAAACCATAATTGTGAAAAATCTCAAAAAGTCAAAGTTTGACTTTTGTGCACAATTGACTTTTTGTCAGATGAATTCCAAACTGTGCGATCCTCTATGAAATCAAGTCCTTGACCTAAATCAAACTTGATGGATTTATTTCATAGGTGTTATAGGGTGTATTGAATTATGTTCTAGGGTTTGGGAGCATGTCCTGGTCAAAAGTCAAGCTACAGTTGACTTTTTCCGCGAAACCCTAACGGTGGTTCAGATGAAATTGAAACTTGTTGCTCAAGCTTCTTGGATTAATCCATTATTGAAAATGGATCAATGTGGTGTATTAGAGACCCTCAAATCCTTTCATGAGGTCTTGGCTCATGATTTGTCCCAAAAGTCAACTTAGGGGTGAATTAGGTCAAGAAACCCTAATTCCTGATTTTTGGTGAATGCATCCCCTGATGCAAAATTGACTTGATGATTGGGTTCATGATATCCCCTGGAGCATCATAGGTCATGCTTTGAAGCATTGGCTCATGCCCAGAGGAAATTTTCCATCTGGAGGCCCTGGTCGACCAAAACCATAATTTGGTGACACTGGCGATCTTGAGGCTTGATCCACCTAGAAGGGAGCAGCCTTGTGCTTAATCCTTGAAGTGGGAGTTCTTTTGATCCCTTGTGGATGTTTGAGAGTTTAGGAAAGTTGGAGATCATGTCATTCCTTGATTGATCCTTTGTCTAAGAACTCTGAGAGGGCTTGAAACCCTAAGCTTGATTATAGTGGATGCTCACCCATCTTTGGGGAGACTAATAAAGTATGATGGTACATCCATATTGTGCTGATGATTTTCACAATGATGGGAAATCTTAGTGGTCAAAATTTGGGGTATGACAGTGCTTATTATCAACAAATGCCTTGATCATTTCTAATGCTTCCACAAAATCAAACAAATCATAAGATAAAACATGAATCAAAAGTACTAATCAAAATTTATTAGACATCCTATGCATTTAGTAGACCATGAATATTTCTCACCATTTTGGCTTTTGGACCTAAGTGATACAAGCATTCAACAAAGTTGTAACAAGAAAAAAATTACATTTGTACAAAGAAAAGAAGTTCTAACACATTCAAAATCCTAGAAAGAGGTAACCATGTACCTTGCCAACATTTACATGCTTAAGTACTATCATTGCCATCCAAACTTGGAAGAATCTTCCTTGATGAACAATTATCACCAACCTATAAGTTCTTACAATTCAATCACCAAAAATGGAAACATTAAAATTCCTACAAGCATACCAGCAAAACACATAAATAAGCATACCAACAATACAATTTAAGAGTTAAACATTCTTTAACTGAAGAATTCAACTCTTAATAACATAAAAAAACGAAAGTAAAAATGCAAGATGAATATTTGTAACTGAAAAATTCAACTAAATAACAATAATAATAATGTGCTATGGTGTAGAAACACCAACAAAAGTATTTGTACCCCAAACATGGTACATAGTACAATAATATCCAAAAATGCTCCACAAAGTGGATAAAGTACAACAAATGATAATACAGTAATCATAAATATCCAACAATGATCAAATGCAAACATAAAACTTCACTATGTAGCCCAAAGGAAGTTGCATAATATCATTGCCCAAAATGACATTAACAAAAAGAACTAGTCCTCCTCAAACTCAGACTCCTCCATCTCGACCTCATCACCACTACCAGACACCTCCACAGATCCAGACTCGGAACCATCATCACCAACAACATCATCATCTCTGACCTCCTCAGCAGCATCCTCATGACCTACATCTGCCCCCTCGCCAAACTGTGGTCTGGCCTCAGGCCATACAGCATGTGCTAGGAACTGCTCCCTAGGCATCATCGAGTGTTCCGCTGTGGGTTCCATATACTATAGTTGAAGTACCTACATAGAGTCATGTAAGTCAATCATGGCGCGCTGAGTCGCCGCCATCCAATCCCAGTTATAACTGTATACATCCATCTGAAAGGGATCAAAACCATGAGAGCCTGCCAATCCTAAACCAGATGCTCCGCCAGCATAAGTACCGGTGCTAGAAGTCTGTCCACTCTTCCATCCTTTGGGCCTATAGAACTTGTCCATAAAACGGTCATCAATAGCGGCAGGAACCGTCACCTGACGACGGGAGGGTACTTTCACCCTCGCATGCAAACATAACAACATAATCAAGCAAGGAAAAACTAAAGGGCAGTTCTTCCTAGATCCGAAACCAAGTCCGCTTTCAACTACTGCACGTATCTCGTTCGCAATGATTTGGGCCACATCAATCTGCACATTTGTTAGAATACTATGGACAATGTGAGAAATAGGTATAGGCACAGTAGAGGTGTGTGACTTTGGCTTAATATTGGTCAAAACCAACAAAAGAATAAGTTGGGCCAAAGGAAGCATGTCCTCCCTGTGATATCTCCTAGGAACCCCATATGGGTTCAATTCAACAGTCTTTCCTTCCAGCAACAAATCACGAGTAATCACATCCGTATCTCGATGCAACCTCAAAGTATGGTGATAAGTGTCAATCTCATTCTCTCCTAAAGTCAGATGGTTACCTAAAATGTGTTGATTATGTCACAGTCGAACTTTACCTCTCTTCTGCACACCAAAGTAGCCCATGTAAAAACCTCATCATCATTCGGGAGTGCGTTCGCGTAGAACTCTCGAACCAACTCCACATTGTAACTATCTCCAGGGGTGATCAATTTCCCCCATTTCTTGCTTTCCAGGATTCCTGCAACCGCCCGGTAGGATCCTTGTGGGTTTAGGTTGAAATGCTTTTTGGGCAGGATGCTCATCCTCTCAAGCGTGAGGTATCGAACAACTTGCTTTGCTTCTTTAAATCGGTCTAAATCAAATTGGATTGGGGGCGGACGTGATGTGCTTCTGACTTTTCACTTTTTTGGAAGGAATGATCTTAGGAGCCATCTGCAAAACCATCAAACAAAACCAACTAGCCAATACACAATTTTTATTAGTGAGGAAACAAAATAATTGAAATCAGAATCAGAAATCAGCATTAAATTTTTTTTTTTGAAAAATCTGCCTTGTTCGTCCAAAAGTTCGTAGGGTGAAGCCCTGGCGAACACTCGCCCCAGATTCGCTAGGCGAAGTCCTGGAGAATATTCGCCATAGGTTTGCAAGGCGAACTAATGGCTAACCCTGCGAATTTCAGATTCTGCAGGTTTTGCCTACACTTATATTACAACAAACTCTTCCACATGCAACAACTATTCTTACTAATTGGTAATACCCACTTGCAATAACACAGAATCGATAAGAACAGATATGCATTGGTAACATTTCAACCTAGAATCAATTTTTTTCTTATTGTTCTACACTAACCCTAACCACATGTTACTATAAAGAATCAAAAGAGAGAATGAAATCAACCCCGTGATACTGATAAGATTTGTTTGGAAAAATAAATAAGAAGTTGCAGAATTCTTCAAAGCTCGTAAGATGTTGAGAGAGTGAGAGTGACAAAGTGTGTGAGAATTGTGAAATGAGAGTGGCAAGTGAGGTGGGGTAGGGTTTCCTCATAAAGTCTGAAGATTGGGTCATGGGCCCAGACATTTGGCCCACCCACTTTTTACACTTTTTAAGTGATGTGGCAGCAGACATAATAAGTGTGTCTCGCTACGTTCGCCATGAAAACTGGCCACCGAATGCTCGCTCCAGGTTCGCAGTGCGAACTTTCCAGTGAAGCTGACAAAAATTTGAAAACTTTTAACAGTCGGCTAACACATCCTCCACACTCATTCTAAACAATTTATAATACACAAAAATAGTAAAAATTCAAGAATACTTACAATGTTGGGGTGCCTACCAACAAGTGCTTTGTTTAACGTCGTTTTGAGCTCGACAGTCAGGAGGCTTGAAACCTCGAAACTAAAAACTCATGGATAGCTTTCGAGAAAAACAACACTCCAACAACAAAGAATTCAACCATTATCATGACCAGCTTTTGATCCCTTTTTCCTTAAGAAGGAAAAGTGCCAACACAATTTCATCATTGCCGTTTTTGCGTCTTCATCATTCTTTTTCTTTAAAGCCTGTCTTGTAAATTCTTTTTCTTTATGAAAGTCTTTTTCCACTAGATTTGAATACAATACTCCTTTAAAGAGTGTGAAACATGATTCTTCCTCACTAGTCCTCACCTTCATGATGCCTTTATCAACATCTACCAACATTTTTGCGGTTTTCATGAAGGGTCTTCCAAGGATGATCGGAGTATCCTCATCTTCGTCCATATCCATGATCACAAAATCAACCGGAAACAGAAATTAATCCACTTTTAATAGCACATCCTCCACAACACCATGAGGACGAGTCCTTAACTTATCCGCAAGTTGCAATGTCATGGTGGTTGATTTCACGTCCATGTTCTCAAGTCTTTTGACCACGGACAAAGGAATTAAATTGATGCTAGCATCCATGTCGATAAAAGCTTTACATTTAAACTCATTACCTATAGTGATAGGTAAAGCTACTCTTCCCGGATCTTTTTCCTTCCGCGGAAGTACACTTTGAACAACGACACTATAATTGGCATTGAGATCAATGTTTTCCTTATCCGTGTACCTCTTTTTTCGTAAGTATGTCCTTCATAAATTTGGCATACTTAGGCATTTGTTCGAGAACCTCATAGAAATTGTGGAGAAAAGTGTGTAATGGCCAAGTGGGTTTGAGTTTACATCGTGTGTTCAAAACGAAGTACCAAACTTCACTGTAAAATGGTAAGCCATGTGAAGCCAAATCCTCCCCACTTGTTATTTCCAATCTCCTCTCCTTATTTTCATGCGCCGCTGGGACTGCTTTCTTGGTCTTCTCTCACCACAACGTAAACAGATATCTACTAGGTTTACTTTTTTAAAAGAAGCAAATACAAAAAACACTTTCCAAAACTTAATAAATAAGTTTACTAAAAAAAAAGGTAAAAACAAATATTTAACAACGAACAATTAGACAGGTATCGAAGTGCTCGAAAAAAATTTAAAACGAATGCACCAAAATGATCAACGCGGAATAAAAGACTTAGAAAAATACATCATTTTGTCAAATTTCAAAATAAATTTTCCCCGGTTAAAAGGCTCAGACTGATCAAAATGTGACCGAAAAGCAGCCAAAAAAATTAAAACGAGCACGCCAAGTTAAACTACGCGGAACGTAGATTAATATAACTGACATTTGAAAGATCAATTTTGAAACTTTTCGTCCACAAATTTTTTCGTATAGTTGACCTTTAGTTTGACCGATTTTACTATAAATCCGACAAGTTTATTCTGGCTGATAATTTAGGTCGTATGCATGATGAAAAGTAAGTTATACTATACAGATGATGAAAAGTGAAAAATACATGTAAGAAGAATGCAAGTTTTAAAATGTCTAGTCAAAATTTGTGGTAGGACAAGAGTTAGAGTGTGTTGATTCCAGAATTCGAAGACGTCACACATCAAAGCTTCAAAGTTAAAACATGCTCAGCAAAATTTACACACTCGACAAAAACCATTTGTGTACAAATTGTTTTCTAAAAAATAATGCATTGCTATTATCAAACTAAGGGTCATATGCATAACCAAATCTTGTTCTAACAATCACCCCTTTTTTATGATGACAAAATCATGTATTTTGATGAACAATTGTTACTAGTTTTAATCACATAAAAACATCAGAGTGAGGTTTGTAAGTTCCCCCTGAATTTTATAATATTAAAAATTATTTTTCAGCTTAGAAAATCAGAGTTAGGTTTGCAAGCTCCCCCTGAAGTTAAGACTTAAAATAATCTTAACACATAAAAATTTTAAAATAGCATGAAATAAATAACTTCCCCTTAGGAAGAAGCTTGATTTTACTACTTTCCCATCAGGAAGAAGCCTGGTTACTCTCTTCACATAAGGCAGAAGCCTGGTTGAAACGGTTTACGTAACTTCCCAAAATGCAACAACTTGGGTATAGAAATATTTCATTCAGATTCCATTACTTGAGTGTTAGAAGGTATGATTATCAGTCTCGTCAAAGAGCATAATTTTTTTTGAAAGGGTTTTATGGGGGCAAATAGTCATAGAGCATGATTTTCCAGAGCTTTCAGAAGCCTGGCTTCATGGTCTGGTTTACCTTTGTTCCACAAAAACTTAGTTCCTAAACATAGGTTTGATTCCAATGAACTCAACTTAGTTAGGTTAGAACCTGAAACACTAAGTTAAAAAATGATTAACTTTCACAAAGTTCTTAGAATTATTACCAAGTCAGAAACGGTTAGAAACATGTTTGGGTTTCATAGTGGAAATATATATATATATATATATATATATATATATATATATATATATATATATATATATATATATATATATATGAAAATATGTCACTATTTCTCCCCCTTTGTCATCATTCAAAAAGAATTATAAAGACAAAGTAAATAAACCAAACTTCATTTCATTGAAAGGATAAACAGATACAGAAATGAAAATAAAGACAAAAACAACACAAAGTTTTAAAACTAAGGTTTAAGAGGGTTTAGGTAGTCTTGATAAGATCTCTCCTGCATCCATTTGATGTCTTTTCCTTAAATTTAGAATTCTCAGCCGCTAGATGCTCCAATTTCTTCAGAATATACTCCTCAAAATCAAAAGTCTTCTTGACGCCAAAATTACTTGCAACATCAAGAGAAGTCTCAGAAGCAACCAAGATAGTTTGAACTGGAGATGGAGGAGGAATAACTTCTGGAGTAGGGAGCAGAAGAGTGGGAGGAACCTTCTGAAGTAGAGGTTCGACTATACTAGAGAGTCTGGCATGGAAGTTCCTCTTAGTCTTCTTCATTTAGGAAAACTCCAACTCTTCAAAGCTGACCTATATCCATCTTCTGAAGTTGTTGGTTAGATCACGTACTTCAGAGAGGTTTCCGTTATCCTTTCAAGCCTCAATGAGAGCATCAAGTCTGCCAGTATCCTCATCTTCAAACTGTTTAACTAATTCATCCAAGGGCGTAGGACGAATGTTGATTTGGGAGATTGTTTGGTCAGAATAGGGGTAAGGAGTTCTATCTGGGAGGGCTATGAGTTCAACATCTAACTCATCATTAGAATTATTGGGTGATATGTAAACAAGGATGTCAGAGTGAGAGGTGTTTATTAGTTTAGGGGTTTTAAAAGCAGTGTGGGAGGGAGAGATTCCAAACTGAGATAGTTGTGATTTGGTTAGGAGAAAAGGTGGAAAGATTAGAAGTTCACCAATTGATGGTGGGGTGGTGAAAGGGTAATATTTGAATTTGTGGTTTGAGAAGCAGAAACAGGAACGAGTTCCAAAACAAAAGCAATTGAATAAGTGATAGTGGTTGATGGGGTGGATGACCTGTCAACAACAGTAAGTGGATGAGTATTAGAAGGAATAATAGTTTGAACAGAGATAGAAATAACAACAGTTTTGGGTTCTACAGAAGAAGTCTCCAGACCCTTCTCAGCAGCCTTAGCCCTTTTACGCATTTCCTCATATTGCTCTTGGGAAAATTTCTTTTCTTTTTCTTCTTAGTAGGTTCAGAGGCTGTGGGAGTAGCACTTGCAGAATTTCTGTGAAGATATCTACCCTCATAATTCACAGACTCAGGATTGTAGAAGATAGGAAAATCTTCTAGAGGAATCCTTCTGCTGCTGATTTCTTCCTTTAGAATTTCAACAACTATGCATTTCAATTCAGAAATCATGTCCATGTTTTTCAAACTCTTGGCATTGAAGAAATTTCCAACAGTAGATACCAGCCCTTGAGAATTTTCATCATCTTTTAGAGAGTCTATCAGTTAGCTCTCCATCAGAATGTCTGAAATAAGCCTACCTAGAGGAATCCAGGACTTCATCTTTCTGCTTCCATTCCCTGTTTCCTTCACAGTATCTCTTAAGAACCAAAATAAAAGCCCAGAAAGGTTCACCTTCTTATCAGCAGCAATAAAATCCAGAACATATTACTGATCAATGTTGATGTAGTCAGGAGAGTTAGTTGGCTTTTTATGATTGATGCAACCAATAAGAATTTTTGCCCAAATCTTCAAAATAGGGTGAAGATTCTTGATCTTGCTAGCAATAATTCCAGAAGTAGAAATTGTTTTGGCCATCTCAACCTGATCAGATCATCTTTCCCCCCATCAGTTCACACCTTATACCTGATCTATACGGACCAATAAGTTTGACAATGAGTTTCTTAGTAATGACAATCTTCTTGCCAAACACAAGAAATAACTTGTGAATAAGAAGTCTTGGCATAGGTCCAGAATTTTCTTACAAGAGATGGGAAAATTGGACAATGAAGACATTCAAAGAACTTCTCTCAGCCTTGAAATTGAATAGCAGGTAGAAGGTCAAAACCATGAACTTTCAGGCTGTCAAAATTATTCATAAGTTCACAGAGAACTTCCAAGTCTTCTTCGGGTGTCAAATAGTGAGACTTCAGGAGTATCATACAATTCTTCAATGTACATAAACTTACCAGGGAGCATAGTAGACAGTGTTCTATGAGATTGGAGAAGATGAGGAATATATTCGGGTGGTTATGACGAAGAAGATCTACGAGTAGCCCTTTGAATCACAACATTGCATTGTTAATTTCAGAAGGTTGTGGAGTGGATTGTTGTGCTTGTTTTAGTAGAGGTTGTTGTTGACCTTGTTATTATTGATGCTAAGATTGTTGTTGTTGTTGTTGGGAAGCCATTCATGAAGAAAGAAAGGGTTTTAGGGTTTGTAGAAATTTTTCTCAAAGATTGAAAGTGTAGGTTGTGAGAGTAGTGAAGGCGTGTGAAGTGAGTTTAAACAGAGGTTTTTGCAATCATGAAAAAATATATTAAATGGCATAAATAATGACAAGAGGGTAAGGCGTGAAGATTTTACCTAATCCCAAGGTTTATTCACCCAACGTGTCATAGGAGTGTTAAAAACAGTTCAGTTTTCTAAGTCTTTAAAACTGTTCTGCTTTCCAAGACTGATTAACAGCTCATTAATGCAAAAACTATTCAATGTCCAAGATTCATAATGCTCAACAAAAAGGTTGTGACTGGATACTTTTGAACATATGAAACCTTCTAACTTTCACAAGACTCACACGTTCATAGTAAAAATTATCTCAGAGTCTCATTAACCATTCTGAGAGATTAAAATTTTGAGAACATCTTTTTCCTTCTGGACATAAGTCCATTTTCAAATTTTTCAGAATGAAAATGAATCTATCTTTAGCAAGGGGTTTTGTAAAGATATCATCCCATTGATGGTCTGTATCAATAAAATTTTAAATCTAAAATACCCTTCTGAACATAGTCACGTATGAAGTGATGTTTTATCTCAATATGTTTAGCCCTAGAATGAAAAATGGGATTCTTATTGTCATACCCCAAATTTTGACCACTAAGATTTCCCATCATTGTACAAATCATCATCACAATGTGGATGAACCATCATGCCTCATCAAATGCCTCAAGGAGTATTGAGCATTCACTACAATCAAAATTAGGGTTTTAAGCCCTCTCAGAGCCTTAGACAAAGGATCAATCAAGGAATGACATGATCTTCAACTTGTCTAACCTCTCAAACATCCACAATGGATCAAAAGGACTCCCACTTCAAGGATTAAGCACAAGGCTGCTCCCTTCTAGGTGTATCAAGTCTCAAGATCGCCAGTATCACCAAATTAGGGTTTTGGTCGACCAGGGCCTCCAGATGGAAAATTTTCATCTGGACACAAGCCAAAGATCCAAAACACAACCTAATGTACTCCATGGAACCTCATGGACCCATCTATCAAGTCAATTTTGCCTCAGGGGATGCATTCACAAAAAATCAAGAATTAGGGTTTCTTGACCTAATTCACCCCTAAGTTGACTTTTAGGGCAAATCAAGAGCCAAGACCTCAAGACATGATTTGAGGGTCTCTAATGAACTATATTGATCCATTTGGAACAATTGATTAATCCAAGAAGCTTGAGCAACAAGTCTCATTTTCATCTGCACCACAATTAGGGTTTCGCGAGGAAAGTCAACTGTAACTTTGACTTTTGACCAGGACATGATCCCAAACCCTAGGACATGCCTCAATACACCCTATGACACCCATGGAACATGTCCATCAAGTTTGATTTAGGTCAAGGACATGATTTCCTGAAGAATTGCACAGTTTGGAATTCATCTGATAAAACGTCAACTGTGCACAAAAGTCAACTTTGACTTTTTGAGATTTTTCACCAAAATGGATTTTTAACCCTAAAATGATGTTAATGTATGATTTGAATCATCATTCATCAAGAAAAATCAAAGAAAGTTGGATAACTTGTAAAAGGGGTAACCATAAAACTTAGAAATTTTTCTAAGTTATGGAAAAAGTACCACTAATGCACTAACTTTGGAGGATCATAACTCCTAAACCACATGGCCATTTTCTCATCCAAAGATGGATTTGTAGCCCTCATTACCCTCTACAAAAACTTCAACTAGACCTAAGGCCAATTCATTAAGGATTTTGAGTTATGGAGTGATCAAAATCAAGAAATCACACTTTGTTCCAACACTTAGTGAAAATTTCACTAAGTCAGATTTTGCTTCACTTTTTGCCAAATGTAGAGGGATTTTTCACTTGGAATCAAAAGATATCAAAACCAAACTTGTTCAAACAGTTGTTGTATCATGTAAGGACTTTCCAAAATGGTCAAGAACATCGCCAAATTTAACTTACACCATGAGATATGACATTGTCAAGTTGCCTTGCTGAAATCTGCCAAGGCAAGGCAGAATTTTGCACTTTGCTCGATTTGCCAAAATCAGCCAAATTCAAATGCTCCTATCCACTTGGACATATCTGAGGATTGAATCTAAAGGGGACAATCACTGAGCCAAGCCTCCAAAGTCCATGGAACAAGAAATAGCATGTTGAACCTAGAATGGCCAAAATAGGGACAAGACTCCAAATTTGGATTGAAGCATTCAATGGAAGCATCAAGGTGGCATGGACTGAGCCATTCTCATCTGAAATCAGTCAAGACTTATCCAAGACCAAGGGAACCAAAGCTCTGTGCCCTAACCTCTAGTCAATGGCTAGAGGAGACTTGGATTTTCATTTGCCAACATTGGCCAAACCTACTTACCAGCTGCCATTCACTATTCCTTGCAAAACAAACTTGCTCTACTATAAATAGAGCTCAATTGTGATCAGTTTGAGTGCACCAAAGCCATCTAGCAGATGCTTTCCTCAAAATCTCTTTCTCTTGGCAAAAATGCCTTTCTTAGCAAGGTAGCTATCGGGTTTTGAGTTTGAGAGCTTTTCCAATCAAACCAATCACTCACACACCTCACATACATCACATATGAGCTGATCAAACACTTAGATCACTTCTGAAACACCAAATTCACAAAATCACCAGCTGGTTGCTCAAACTTTCAATCAAGTTGCAGCTGAGGTACCACAAATTGATCTAGCCAATTTCAATCAAGTCCAATTATTCAAACACACTCCATAGGGTGTAGGGAAGTTGTTCAGATCATCACCACTCATCTGTAACACCTCCAAATAAAAAATCACATTGCACTTGCTGTCACGGCCTAGAGGTAAGGACATACTTGGTCATCTCTCAATCTATGCATATTTCCTCGCACAATAATTTGGTCATATGTTCATAATCATGCATGGAATGTTTCCCCTCAATTAATTGCATTGTTTGAATCGTGTATCAAAAATCCTAGCCTTCATGCAGAAATTAGGGTTCTTGAGGTTTCTTCGTGATTTCATGTTTTATGTTTAATTTAAATGAAATTAAGTGTTATAGACATGATCGTGAGGTTGAGACGAGCATAATGATATGTGGATTGCATGATATAATTATGTATTCAGTGAGATTGGATGGAAAACGCAAATCAGCCAAACCCAGAAAAACGCGCGTGTTCTTGCTTGTGTTCTTGGCGCCTTTTTCACAAATTCAAATATTTGAATTTTGTGATTTTGTTTAATTGATTCAAAAATTAATTTCTCTCTGAGTTTTAATGATTTTGAGTTGATTCTTTTTTTAATAATTCACAAAAATGTTAAAATATTTTATTTTATCAAAAAATCCCAAAAATATTATTTATTTCATATAATTGGTATTTTTGCAAAGAATTAATATTTTAATTGTTTTTGACATTTTAAATATTTTTCTACATTGATTTTGCAACTTTTAATGCTTTCTAATTATTTTGTAGGTCAATACTTAATTTTTGAAGCATTAATCCAAAATCACAATTTGTTTTTCATATGTTAAACAATTTTGATCATTTTTAATTGAATTTTTATTCAATTAAATACATTTTTTGAAAACAAATTAGGGTTTTGGATTAATTCAACCCTCATAAATCATTTTCAAATCACTTTGGGCCTCTTGAGAGAGTGTAAGACCCAACCCACTTGTACAGAAACATTTTGGGCCTCATTCGTTGTATAAGTTCCTCTGTACATTTTCAAATAAACGGCACGTTCATCGCCTTTTGAAAAATAACCCTGGGCCTCTCCTTGAGCTATAAGACCCATTCAAAAACACTTTGGGCCTCTAATAGAGTGTAAGACCCAATCCCCTTTTAACCAAAACATTTTGGGCCTCACTTATTGTATAAGTCCCTCCGCGTTAAAAGAAAACCTCGGCGCGATCGCCATTTCAAACGAAAAATCATCTGGGCCTACCCTCGTGTTATAAGCCCCACTCTTTTTCTTTAAACCTTTTGGGCCTCTTGAGAGAGTGTAAGACCCATCCCTTTGTACAGAAAACCATTTTGGGCCACAGTCACTTGTATAAGTCCCTCTATACAAATTCAAACAGTGCGATCACTGATAAAACCCTAGGCCTCTCCTTGAGCTGCAAGCCCCAAATCTTTCTTTTTCAAAGCACTTTCTCCATTTATTTTGAATATACTGTTGTTTTCAATCTTTCTTTGTTGAAAAACTAACCAAACAGCATGGAAGCTCTACAACCGAGTAAGTGGTTATTGCTTTCATTTACCGCTTTCATATACATATAACTGTATTGTGGGGCTGTTTCACTGTAAGTCTTCTTTCATAAACTCATATCAACTGTGTAATAATAGTATAGATATTTAGAGTTTCCCCGGCAACTACGTCTAGAACTAGGTGACGCCGTTTCATTTAGTCATAGAAATAGACAACTAGATCCCCAATAGGATCACCAGACACAGTTTTCTCTCAGGCTGTCCTCATTAGGAATTGTCAAGAAACTCTACTCCCAGAGATGAATGTATTCTCCGTGAATGGCATCTTTGAGTTTCTTCCAAATTCTCGAACTTTCCTGACTTTGATCTATTCTCGGTGAATAGCATTGCCTTGAATTTCTCGGGGTTTGGGGACCCACGGGCTTCTTAAAAGCATCGGCCTCCTCTTGGGCATCGTACAAGGACCCACAGGCTTCCTAAAAGCAACCCCGCCTCCTCTTGGGCTTGGTACAAGGACCCTACGGCTTCTTAGAAGTATGTACAGCCTCCTCTTAGGCTTCGTATAATGATCTCTTCCTCTGGGAATGATAGCCTCCTCTTGGGCTTAGTACAAGGACCCGTCGGCTTAAAAGTTTCCCGCCTCCTCTTGGACTTCGTACAAATTGTCACGACGACCTCCTAGAGGTATAGGAACAGAACTTAGTCATTTGCATAGAACCGTCCTTTCATAGAGTCTACTACTGCTTCTCAAAGCATAGTACAAAAGATAAAACTCTCGACTTGAACAGTCTAACTTCCTTGAGTCTCAAAGACATTCTCAAGTGACCCCTTCGTTAAATAGGAAGGAAACCCGCAGACTCGGACAGTCTCAATACCCTTCAAATTTCCCGCTTCCTTAAAGAACAGGAATAACCCGGATCCTTGAATCAAATCCTCGAGTACAGTGTTGCTCATATAAGAACTGATTTTCTCTTTTAAAATCAGTATACTGGACCTGTCACTTAACTGAAATAGTTACCGTAGCCTCCTCTAAGGCTTTGTATAATGATCCTTCTTCAGTGAAGTTAGCCTCCTCTTGGGCTTTGTACAATGATTCTCCCCAGCGGAGTCAAACAATGTTTAGCCTCTCTCTCGGGCTTTGTACGAGACACATAAAAAACTCCCTTGTTGAGCCAAATAGCCTCCATCTCGGGCTTTATACGAGATACCAAAAGATTCCCTCGTTGAGTCAAAACCTTTTAGCCTCTCTCTCGGGCTTTGTACGAGACACATATTAGCCTCCTCTTAGGCTTTGTATAAGAAAACCACTGGTTAATCCAACTAAGTTGTGCCTCGTTCACAGTACACAAACATCAACAACTCCTTCCCCTTCATCTAATCGCTGTAAGCGGCAAGCCTCTGGATCATCTACATCCATGCCACTGTCCCTCTTTTAGCATGAGGAATTCCTAAGGAAAGATGGCATTGCTCTACACTGAGTTAAAGTCTTCCCCTTCAGGTTAAAAACCCCCTATAAAGGAAATTATGGCATTGCCGGATTCGCATATCTCGGTTAAAGTAATTCTCCTTTATAACCAGTCACCCAACAGTTGTCACAAACAAACCCCTCTTTAGAGATGACAAATTCTCTCTAAAGTCAAACTCTTTTAGCTTCATATCTTGGGCTTCGAACAAGATACAGATAAACCTTTCAGCTTCACATCTTGGGCTTTGAACAAGATACAAACCACCTTTTCGCTTCACGTCTTGGGCTTTGAACAAGACACCAAAAACAACCATTTCCTCCCATAGAATAGGAGGAACTACGAACACTCTGATTTCCCTATTTTGGATAAACGGGAATACGTAGGCATAAGATTGAAAGAAAAATCTTAGCGAGCACACTAAACAAAAAACCCAAACCCCATACTCCCATATCAAAAGCAGTAATTCAAAAAGCATCAGTCCTAACATCCTAATCCTTGTTCCCCGCCAGAAACCTTCTGCCCAGATAAAAAGAAAGAAATCAGTATTGGCGAAAATACAAATAACTAGTACAAAGGCCCCCCACATTGATAGCATTCGTAACCTAACAGACCGCTGTTTAAACTCAGTATGCAAAGCAGGGTTAATTGGAGACATCTATTTCCCTTCCTTCATCAGCTTCAATAGGATAAAAAATGAATCGACCTGTAGTTTAAGCTCAACCGCAGAGAGCGACCAGCGCTTAAGAACCGCGTCCAAAATTGCTCACTACACTTATACAAACAAATAGCAGAGGTGTTATTAAAGAGTGTCATACCCCAAATTTTACCCCTAGATTCAATCATCATTTACATATCATTCTAGGTCATTCATTCAAGCATAACTAACCAAGTTATCAGACTTTGCTTTGTTTTGTTTCCTGTGGATTATGGTTTGCTTCAAAAGGTTTAATGGATTGATCAGTCAAGGTTTTGGATGGATCATCAACCAATCAAGTTATCATACACTCAAGAGACCTTTCTTCATCAAATTCATCTGGCCATAGTCAACTGCATCTTTGACATTTGATCAAGACATGATTCCAAGCCTTGAGACATGATTCAAGACATTCAAATACACCCTTGAAGTCCATCCATGATGTTAAAATGGATCAAAGGATTGAAATCATTGAAGATCAAGAAGTGACGATTCATATGGTACACAAGCCATTAACTGCAAAGTCAAACCTTTGACTTTAGGGTTTTTGGTCAAATATGAACTTCTCAAGTTAAATTCCATGAAAACATGTCTTATGATTAAGTTTGATCAAGAAAAATCAAGAGAATTGAGGTTACTTGCAAAAAGGGCAACAATGAAGAAATTGGAAATTTTTCTAAGTCATGGAAAACCATAATTTGGTGTTGACTTGATAAGACCATAACTTCCAAAACCACCAAAATCATGCCATAATCGTACCCTTTCCCATGACCCTCATTTTTTCAAATTCTTGCAAAACCACCAACCAAGTATTTTAACCCTAGTCAATTTGTTTTAACCTTACAAAAAGCCATCATATATATCCTAAAAACCCTAGCAAGAGGTAGGAACCTCATTCTTACATAAGAAGAAAACAAGAAACCCTCTCTCATTCTCAAAATTTTCGTCCATTCGAACCCCACTTTACAAGGTTTATTTCTTTTTTTCCTTGTTCATTTCATCATCCTCAAGACTCAAGGAATCAAAAGGTGAAGTTTGGTGAGGTGTTTGAGCAAGAACAAAAGCTACCAAGCTCTCACGTGGGTAACACTTTCTCCAACTTTTTTCTCACTCTTTAATGCTTATTTGAATTTATGTTTGGTGCATTTGGAGTTCTGGAGTCATAAGGATCATGTTTGTGTTGTTGTTGTTGTTCTGTTTTGATGAAGTTGCATTATATGCATCATTCTTTCGTGCTCCTTTTTAGTAGCTTTAGAGTGAGTTTTAGCTAAAACTAAGGTCATAAATGAGTTCAACATGAAAAACCATGCGAAAGAGTCTGTTTGTTTTTTAATTTTAATGGAGTTTGCAGGGAACTCCGGCAAGGGCCGCCGTAGAAGACGACTGGAGCCTTAGCTCCGGCGTCTGGTTGTTTTGGCTGATGTGTACCTCTTTGACCCTGGTCTTTGCATGCGTGGCGTTGATATGGTGCCACATCAATTAATGAATGCACACATGGCATTCTTTTTGTTGTTTCTGAGCCTATTTTAAGTTCCTGGGCCTAGAATTTTCCTTTCCACACCCCCATATTTTTGTCCCAAACGTATTTAAGATAACTTTAGTGCATTCTGATTTTACTTCCCCACCCTCTTTCTCCACTTATTTCATTTATTTCCTTTTCTTTTCCATTTCAATTTTAATTTTATTTTTAATTTTCTTTTCATTTTAAAAATCACCAAAAATATATTTTAGACACTTTATTGTCTTAAAATTTTTATAATATTTTTTTATTTTTATTTTTTTAATTATTTTCCTATTTTATTTTTATTTATTTATGAAGAGTGTTTTACTAAACTACCCTTGAACTATGGTTTTGTGTTTTGATGCCTTATACATACCTTTTCGAGTCAATCTTTTTCCACCTTTTGACACATGACTACTTGATGTTTGAGTGGTTTTGTGGTGCTTTGATGATGCTTGTTTGGTCACTTTTCATTTGATTTTGTGGAGCCTCGATTCATGCTCGATGAGTAAGGTATCTTAAACTTGTTGATTGGTTTTGTTTGAGCACTTGTACTATTCTTTTGGGGATCTTTTCACCACATATTCTTGAGTATTTTGCCATGAGATAGAGACTTTAACTTGCATTTATTTGACCATATTAATATTTTTGATTGATGCCTCAAGTTAGGGTTGTTTTGAACATGATTTTGGTTTATCTTTGACCTAGTTTTAGGACTAGTATTCTTGTGTGAATCCCTTTGATGCTTGGTGCTTTTATATGACTTGAATACCATGTTTGAGCTTCTGACTTCCATTTTTTCAATGTCTATTGCTTGCTCATTTGTCTCCTTTACTTGCATTAGATGTTTGCTTCCTTTTGTGGATGACTTTGATGGATGCACGCCTAGCTGTTCGTTCATGTTTTGAATATGATACTTGTTGAACCTTTCTTGATATTATGGTTTTGTTTATGAGTTGAAATGTTAGGTATTGCTACTGACCCATCTTGGTTTCATGCCTTAACCTCAATGTTTGATTCATCTTTGACTTTTTCTTGTGAACTTGTAGTTGACAAGTGTATGACTAATGATTTTATTCATGTTTGATGCATTGGTGTTCCTTTCTAAATCTTTGAAGTGTGTTGAAAATGTTGTAGTGTAGCTACTGACTTGTATGAGTTCTTATCTAACATACCCCAAATTTTGACCACTAAGATTTCCCATCATTGTATAAATCATCATCACAATATGGATGTACCTTCAGGCCTCATCAATCTCCTCACAGATGGATGAGCATTCACTACAACTAAGAATTAGGGTTTCATGCCCTCTCAGAGCTCTTAGACAAAGGATCAATCAAGAAATGACATGATCTTCAACTTGTCTAACCTCTCAAACATCCATAAAGGATCAAGAGGACTCCCACAACAGGAATCAAGCACAAAGTTGCAGCATTCCAAGTGGATCAAGCCTCAAGATCGCCAGTGTCACCAAATAAGGGTTTTGGTCGACTGAGGCCTCCAGATGGAATTTTTCCTCTAGGCATGAGCCAATGCTTCAAAGCATAACCCTAGATACTCCAAGGGACCTCATAAACCCAATCATCAAGTCAATTTTACCTCAGGGGATTCATTCACCAAAAATCAGGAATTAGGGTTTCTTGACCTAATTCACCCCTAAGTTGACTTTTGGGACAAGACATGAGCCAAGACCTCAAGGCATGATTTGAGGGTCTCCAGCACACTACATTGATCCATTTACAACAATGGATTGATCCAAGAAGCTTAACTCACAAGTTTCAATTTCATCTGGACCACAATTAGGGTTTCGGGGAAAAAGTCAACTGAACCTTTGACTTTTGACCTAGACATGCTCCCAAACCTTGGGACATGACTCAATACACCCTATAACACCTATGAACATGTCCATCAAGTTTGATTTAGGTCAAGGACTTGATTTCACAAAGGACCGCACAGTTTGGAATTCATCTGATAAAAAGTCAACTGTGCACAAAAGTCAAAGTTTGACTTTTTGAGATTTTTCATAATTATGGTTCTTTAACCCTAAAACAATATTAATATGTGATTTGAATCATCATTCATAAACAAAAATCAAAGAAAGTGGGATAACTTGTAAAAGGTGAAATTCTGGTACCAGATATGTGATGTTATGTGTGATGTCACAACAACACACTCTGCAATGGACAATGTAAAACAACAGAAGAGTACACAAAGTATTGTTCACCCAGTTCAGTTAAACAACTTACTCTGGGGGCTACCAAGCCAGGAAGGAATTTCACTATCAGTAGAATTAATTTACAGACTCAACAACCCTGTTGACATCTCCTAAACTTAATCTCTACCTAATGAACTTTCTACCTAAGAGACCACTTAGGTATGAGACCACTACTCACTTCCTAAAACACCTCAAAGATCACACTTTGAGAAACACCTTGATCCTTCTTACAAGCTTTGATCAAGTTCCAATACTCTCTTGCTTCACAGCTCTAAGAAAGTACATCTTACAACTCACCAATTCAACCTAGATTGGTTTACAAAATACTCGTACAAAGGCAATGATTGACACTCAGTCTATGCTCTCTATCTTCTGTCCTTTCTTTAAAGGAATGATCCGCTTTATATAGATATTTGATTTGGTCTTAGATCTCCTACAATATCTGACCTGATTTTTTATTTAAAACTGAATCTTCAAAACAGATTTTATCTCACAAAATCTTCTTAAATCTTCAGCCTTTAAACACTCCTACAAATCTGCATCAAATCTGTTTGCAACAGAAAATATCTCCTCCAAGATATTTGTATCCAATAACTCTAACAGCTCTCCCAAATTCCAGCTAATACGCTTAACCCTAAAAACATCTCAAACCTGATGTTTTAATGATCTGCATATCTGATGTCATGACATCACATGTGACATCAAACTTCAAAACTTCAACAACTTAAAAATATAACATTATCCAATGTTAAAACTCAATGTCAAGACATCACCCATGTGACATCAACATTGAACAACTTTGTTTTACCAAAATTCTAGCCAATCCAAGAGCTAACAATCTCCCCCTTTGGGTAATTTTGGCTAAAACAATCTCTACAACATCAGAGACTGCAGCAGCAGATAAAAATGTTAGAAATGTTAAAAACTCCTAGCAGCACTCCTTTAAAACAGCTCCCACTTCAAAATGCTGCACATACTCCATCAGCTCAGCAAAGGGTCAAGCTTCCCCTCAAAACCAGAATCATCATATAGCTGCACACAGCTGCACAAACATCACAAACATACTCCCCCTCAACTTCTGCAGCACATCAGAAACAGGATTCACAACCACACCTTCGCTTGGCTAACTCTCCCCCTTTTTAGCCATAATTGGACAAACACCTACTAACTACCAGTTAGTCCTAAGCTAGCTCTCATTGTCACTCTAAAGTCAGCATTCAAGACAAGACAAATCATAGAACATAAAAAGTGCTTAAAAAGCCACAATATTCAAATTACATAATTAAGCACATCAAGTGCAGAACAAAACAACAAAAGCAAATAAACTATTGTCTAGTAGAAACAACAAAAGAAACTTAATCTTCATCAGAGCTAGGCCCATCTTCATCATCCTCATCATCTTCCTCAGAATTGACACCTTCATGAACCTCATCATCATCATCTTGTTCCAAGGACTGAATCAGCTTCTCAATCTCCTTCTTTCTAGTCATGCTGGTACTGATCACAACATCCAGATCCTTGCAAGTAGCCTTCAATTCTGCAAGCAAATCAGCCTTAGTACTTTTCTTCTTGTTACCAGCATCTGATGTTGAGACAATGTCTGGAACATGACTCCCAACAAACAATTTTGGATGCAGAGATAAAGTAGACTCCCTCTTGCAGGCTGTGTCTAAACTTGTCAATATGCCAGGATGTTGTTTCAGAATTACTCCACAAATGAGAGATGGGAATGCTATAGGCATTTTGATAGCATTAGTGGTGGCATGTTTCACAGTCTGTTCAAAAATATATGATCCATAGTCAAATTTCTTCTTAGTGCCCACAACATAAATGAACCTTCCTAATCCCAAAGCTGTTTTGGTTTTATGATTAGTAGGCACCCAATTTGCAGCTCCAATTCTGTGCAAGATAGCATACTTCATACTAAGTTTGCTAGTTGACAATTTTCCTTTCAAGGGCCACACCTTTACTTGACCAGCAGTTATCTCCTTGCAGACATCATTATCAGTAACTTCTAACTCTGTAAACTCTTCTTCTTTTCTTCCTAGGTAACTGTTGATAACCTCAGGAGAGAACTCAATACGTTTGCCTCTAACAAACACTTTCATGAAATCCACACTTCTTTTGTCAGAGATATTTATAGGAATGTTAACCATAAATTCCTTAACCAGACTGTTATAACACTTGGAGAACCCACACACAGTCTTCATCAATCCAGTAACCTTTATCACCTCTATGACTTCTTTAATTTCCATAGCCTCTTTGCCAATCTCTCTTTCAAGAGCAAGTCTTCTTTGAAAAACAAATTTCCACATGGAAGCACTGCTTGCATAATGGAATGAAATGTTGTCAACAGGAACATCAGGTATCTTGTCAGCAATTCTCTTCAAGATTGACTTTCTCACAGGAGTGATGTCTTGAACATCATCCTCAACATCATACTCTGATTCAGATTCTTCCACTAGCTTCCTCTTTCTGGGATTCACATCAACTTTGCTCCATGTTTTTGTAGGACAAACAATGTAAGTCTTTTTCCTCTTTCCTTCAGCTGACTTCTTAGGAGAAGGTTCCACATTCTTTCCTTTCCTTGTTTTCAGTCTCTTGGCAAGACTAGGAACAACATTTCCAATCACTTCATCATCAGACAGGTCAACAACATTTACCACATCTTCATTCTTCTTTCCACCAGGGCTAGTTTCAACATTCCTTTCAGGCGATGTTCTGACATTTATTTCAACATCAGCTTCCTCATGAACAACTTCTTCTTCACCACCTACTTCAGCATCCTCAATAACAGACATAGCCAGTCTGTGAAGATTTGTATCAACACTTTGCATGTCCTCCTTTTCAGCAGGCATTTGTCTAAGGGGAACATAAATGCCTTTTACAGACAAACCCTTATCCAAAATTTTGTTGGCAATCTGATTAAGACTGCGATCAACATCAAACCTCTCTTCAATAGCTTGAGAGGTGGAAGACCTAGATGCAGATTTATCGCTAAAAAGTACACTAGTGACTAGCCTCATAGTTTCATCATCATTAAATTTAGTTGCAGCCCTTTTGGGTTGAAGTTTGGAAGGTCTTGACTTACCAGATTCAGGAACCATCATGGAGATGGGTGCTATATTCAAAGCTTCTTCTGCAGAGCACTCTTCTCTAGAAACCCTAGCTTTATCTCGCGATGAACTTTGTGAAGCAGATTTCTTAGATGGAGATGATATATGTTTTGACATTGTTCCTGTGAAGCACTTGAGGATCAGGGAAGGATTGCCACTTCTGTTGATGGAGAAGGAGACGAACAGTCTAGGGGTATGGTTTTTGATGAAGCGTGTGATAGCTACAATAGGAAATGATGGCCTAAAGTATGGAGCTTGATTTTGTGGATCACTTAAACGCCCATCAATGAGTTTCTCCCTCCAAAATAACTTTCCTTTTAAATTTTTAAAAGAATTCACACCATAATTTATTAACCCTAATTGACCTTTCACCATGTTCAGACTTTCACACTTAATGTTACAGTCTGATGTCACAACATCAACCTTAACATCATTAAATGAGCAAACCTCTTGAGGTATCCATTGATAACAATTATCTATGGATCTGACTCCTTTCATAACTACCTCATTTTCCTCATTAGTTATCAAACACTCATCTTTAGTGTAGCTGACCTTATATCCATCATCACAGAGCTGACTTATGCTAATCAAGTTAGCACTCAAACCTTTGACAAGAAGCATATTGTCAAGATCAGGTCCATCATGACACTTCACTTTTCCAACACCTTTTACCACCCCTTTCTCTCCATTTCCAAAAGTAACATCAATTGAGGAGCAAGAATTGACATCCACCAATTGGTTTTTGAATCCAGTCGTGTGCTTTGAGCAGCCACTGTCAAAGTACCATTCATCCTTAGCAGATTGTCTATCTGAAATGTGAGCCAATAGACATGTAACCTCAGCCTTAGGAACCCACTGTTTAACAACCTTGGGCCTGTTATCCTTCTGTCTAGGTTGAGGGATAGACTTGGGATAGCCATGAAGCTTGAAGCAAGAAAATTGCATATGGCCAAATCTTCCACAATAGAATCACCTTACTCTTTCTTCTCTGAAGTTGTTAAACTTCCTGCCACCTTGATGATGAAACTGCTGTGGCTGCCGTCCATAGTACTGGTGTTGTTTTCTTCCATAGTTTGCCTGTCTCCTGTAGTGAGGATTCTGTCTCTTAGGCTGTCTTCTATGGTGACGTGGCTTCCTTCTTCCATAATAATGAGGCACAGAATTATTATATTCAAAGCCATACATGTTCCCCTGATGTTGAGACATCTGATGGAACATGTTGAACCTAGGAGCCTGCATACTCCTATGGTATTGAGGAGGCATATACTGCCTAGCTCCATAAGTATGTACCTTCCCTTGATGAGGACCATGAGCATACCTTTTCCCAACATTTTGAGGCTGTTAGTGAGCGACCTGCTTGGGTTTAGGATTATGTCTCTTTTTGTTATGTTGAGACATTGGTTGAGACATGTCCTTTTTGGTTCCTGAAGTACTAGCTTCAGCAGAAACCTTCTCCTCAACAAATCCTAAGCCAGATTTGTCTCCTGCTACTTTTTCTGCCTGAAGGATCTTATCAAGAGTATCAGATCCAATGTTCAATTTTCTAACAGATTTTGTCATTTGATCAAGTTGAGATTTAACCAACAAGACTTCATTTTCAAGATCAGCTTTGACAGTCTCAAGCTGAACAATTTGTTTCTTTTGTTTCTCACTTTCTTGACATACCTCTGCACTCTTCAGACATAACTCTTGATAGGAGGCTGCTAACTCCTCAAAAGTCAGTTCCTCATCACTTGATTCTCCATCAGACACACATGTCCCTGTCAAAGCTCTGATATGCTTGGCTGACTCTTCTTCACTTTCACTGTCAGTATCAGACCAGGAAACTGTCATGCCCTTCTTCTGCTTCTTAAGGAATGTAGGACATTCTTTCTTGACATGTCCATATCCTTCACACTGAAAGCATTGAATCCCTTTATCTTGAGCAGTCTTCTCTTCATCCTTCTCTTTTGACTTTCTGATGTCTGAGGAGATGTTCTTAACATTAGGTTTGTAGTTCTTATTCATCCTCTTGAAAACCTTGTTAAACTGTCTTCCCAACATAGCAATGGCCTGAGACAGTTCCTCCTGAGATTCAGCACCATTCCCTTTCTTCTCTTCTTGAGTATTAGATACCAAGGCTATACTCTTGGTCTTCTTTTCAGGTTCCTCTTCATTCAACCCTAACTCAAAGGTTTGAAAGATCCAATTAGCTCATCAACTCTCATTTTGCTGATGTCTTGAGCTTCTTCAATTGTAGTCACCTTCATCTTATATCTCTTGGGAAGGGACCTAAGGATTTTCCTCACCAGCTTTTCTTCAGTCATCTTTTCTCCAAGAGCACTAGAGGCATTAGACAGCTCAAGAATACTCATATGAAAGTCATGAATAGTTACATCTTCCTTCATCTTTAGACTTTCAAACTTTGATGTCAGAAGTTGAAGTCTTGACATCTTAACCTTTGAAGTTTCTTCATGAGTAGTCTTCAAGATGTCCCAAGCTTCCTTAGCAACTTCACAGGTATTGATCAACCTGAATATGTTCTTATCAACTCCATTGAAAATAGCATTTAAAGCTTTGGAATTACCAAGGGCAAGCTCATCTTCTTCCTTGGTCCATTCTTCTTCAGGTTTCAGTTTTGAGCTACCTTCTTTTTCTTTCCCAGCATCATCTTTCTCAACAACAACAGGTGCTTTCCATTCTTTTATGATAGCCTTCCAAGCCCTGTTGTCCAAGGATTTCAAAAAGGTAATCATCCTTGGTTTCCAATAATCATAATTAGAGCCATCCAAAATAGGGGGTCTATTCACAAATCCACCAACTTTCTTGTCCATCTTTACCAGAAAGTATCAGCCCTAGATCTCACCCAGATGCAGAGCAGGATGCCTGCTCTGATGCCAATTGAAATTTTGGTACCAGATATGTGATGTTACGTGTGATGTCACAATAACACACTCTGCAATGGACAATGTAAAACAACAGAAGAGTACACAAAGTATTATTCACCCAGTTCAGTTAAACAACTTACTCTAGGGGCTACCAAGCCAGAAAGGAATTTCACTATCAGTAGAATTAATTAACAGACTCAACAACCCAGTTGACATCTCCTAAACTTAATCTCTACCTAATGAACTTTCTACCTAAGAGACCACTTAGGTATGAGACCACTACTCACTTCCTAAAACACCTTAAAGATCACACTTTGAGAAACACCTTGATCCTGCTTACAAGCTTTGATCAAGTTCCAATACTCTTTTGCTTCACAGCTCTAAGAAAGTACAACTTACAACTCACCAATTCAACCTAGATTGGTTTACAAAATACTCGTACAAAGGCAATGATTGACACTCAGTCTATGCTCTCTATCTTTTGTCCTTTCTTCAAAGGAATGATCCGCTTTATATAGCTATTTGATTTGGTCTTAGATCTCCTACAATATCTGACCTGATTTGTTATTTAAAACTGAATCTTCAAAACAGATTTTATCTCACAAAATCTTCTTAAATCTTCAGCCTTTAAACACTGCTACAAATCTGCATCAAATCTGTTTGCAACAGAAAATATCTCCTCCAAGATATTCGTATCCAATAACTCTAACAGCTATCCCAAATTCCAGCTAATACGCTTAACCCTAAAAACATCTCAAACCTGATGTTTTAATGATCTGCATATCTGATGTCATGACATCGCATGTGACATCAGACTTCAAAACTTCAACAACTTAAAAATATAAATTATCCAATGTTAAGACTCAATGTCAAGACATCACCCATGTGACATCAACATTGAACAACTTTGTTTTACCAAAATTCTAGCCAATCCAAGAGCTAACAAAAGGGGTAACCATAAAAACTTAGAATTTTTCTAAGTTATGAAACAAAGTGGCTAGGGTATCAACTTCCAAGGATCATAACTTGAGATCCAATCAACCATTTTGGATGGTCCAAAGATGGATTTGTAGCTCTCATGGCATACTTTAAAAGTGTCAACTACACCTCATTCCAATTCTTCATGGATTTTTAGTTATGGAGTGATCAAAATGGCTGAAAACATGAAATGTCACTTTTTCCAACACTTAGTGAAATTTTCACTAAGTCAGAATCTGTCTTGCTTTTTTTCAAAATGTAGGGGAATTTTTTACTTGGATCCAAAAAGTTTCAATAGAAACTATGATCACACATGTATTATGTCACATAAGGGCTTTCCAAAATGTCCAAGAACTCCATCAAACTCCACCTGAGCTAGGAGTTATGGCAGCTGTAACATGCCTTGCTGTAAACTGTTTTGGCAAGGCAGATTTGTGCATAAAGGCTCGATTTGCTCAAATTGTGCAATTCCAAGCATGCTTATCTATCTGCACACCTCAAGGGGGAACAACCAAGGGACAAGCACTGATTCATCAGCCTCCCAAGTCCAAGATTCCCCAAGTAGCATGCCAAACCCTAAAAAGCCTTAAAAAGGCCAAGACTCCAATTTTGTTTCCAAGCATTCAATGGATGCACCAAGGTGGCATGAACTGAGCCTATTCCAACTGAATGAGTCAAGGATAAGCTTTGAACCAAAGAACCATAGGCATGTGCTCTAACCTCTAGTCAATGGCTAGAGGAGACTTGAGATTCCAAAATGATCCAATTGGCCAAAGGCTTGCTGCAGCCACCATTCACTATTGCTTGCAAAACAAACTTGCTCTACTATAAATAGAGCTCATTTGTGCTCAGTTTAAGTACACCAAAGCACTATAACACTTTCTTTCCTCAAAATCTCTTTCTCTAGGCAAAAATGCCTTCTTTTGCAAGGTAACTCTAAGTTTTTGAGTTAGAGAGCATTTCCATCACAACTCATGATCCAAACACATCCAATATGTCATATCTAAGCTGTCCAAACTCTCATAAGTGACCTGTAACACCAAAATCACAAAGTCCCCTCTCAAAACCTCACAATTGGACTTTTTTGCATTTTTCAAGCCATGTCTTGATTCAGTCACTTTCAAAACCAGAAAAACCTCAAACACACTCCAAATATCATCCTTGAACTGTCCCAAATGGTTCCCAACATCTGGAACACCATTTGAGAGAGTTACCATATTGGTCACTTTTGCCCTTTTTGCAAGAAAGAGCTCAAACTTGTTCCTGAAGATTCCAGCTGGTTCCAACCATTCTAAAAGCTTCTAAGAGATCAATTGAGAGTGTCTAAAGCCTCAAATTACTTCTGGCACAAGAAACTTGGCAGATAGCCCAAAAAGCTCCTAAAGAGGTAAGCATCACAACTTGAACTCTTAGGAATATGCACTTCTTTGAAGTCCACTGATCATGCACATGTCATACATGTTATATATGTTGTGTTTGAACCAATTCATCATGTAATTCATACCTGTAACAAGAGGTAGCATAGAAAATGCTATTATAGGCCTATTTCAAGAACACTATCGGGTTTTGAAATAGGAGCCTCATCTGAAAAAAAAAACACCACCACCATTGGATTCCTTGTGAAATTCTAGGCAGGATAGACCTAAATTTTGTCCCAATCCATGGAGAAATGAGAAAGTTATAAGCTTCACATTTTTGGCCAAAACTTTGACTTGCCTTGCCATGGCCAGGCCAAAAACAAGGCATGCCTCATATATTCATGGGGTGGTTTTGATACACGGATGAATCACCACCCTAGTGGTAGAGGGTGCGCGCTACACCCTAGAGGTCTGGGGTTCGAATCACCCTCGCCCTAGATCCTCTCTTTTATCACTTTTTCCACTTTTTATAAATTTTCATGTTATTTTTAAATGATTGGAAAATTAATAACTCTCTCAATTTTAATTATTTTTTATTGGTTCTTTTTGTAAAAAATCAAAAAAATGTTGAAATATTTTATTCCACAAAAAAATCATATTTATATTATTTATTTAATATAGTTGGTATTTTTGTAAATAAATTCATTTTTATTGTTTTTAAACCTTTTAAAAATGAATATTCATCTTGAAAATCAAAATCAAATGAGTTCTAAATCATCTTGTGATTAAAACCTCATTTTTCAAACCTTAACCAAAAATCAAAAGTAGTTTATTTAGACTTATTTGGTATTTTTGTCATTTTATTCATTTTAAAAGGATTGCTTTTAAAAGAAAATGAAATTAGGGTTTCTTTGATTTTCACCCTAAAAAATCTTTCTCAAACACTCATGGGCCTCTTGAGAGAGTGTAAGATCCAACCCTTGGAAAATACAAAACCATTTGGGCCTCAGATATTGTATAAGTCCCTCTGCGTTAAAAAAATCTCAGCGCGATCGCCATTTTTAAACAGAAAATTATCTGGGCCTACCCTCGTGTTGTAAGTTCCATTTCTTCTCTTTAAATAATCATTGGGCCTCTAATAGAGTGTAAGACCCAACCCCTTTTGAAAACCAAAACTTTTTGGGCCTCGGTCATCGTATAAGGCCCACTGTGTTTTCAAACCTCGACGCGATCGCCATTTTTCAAACAAATAACCCTGGGCCTCTCCTCGAGCTATAAGTCCCATTTTTCCAACACTTAGTGAAATTTTCACTAAGTCAGAATCTGCCTTCACTTTTTTCCAAATGTAGGGGAATTTTTCACTTGGATCCAAAAAGTGTCAAAACCAATTATGATCAAACAGTTGTTGTATCATATAAGGGATTTCCAAAATGGCCAAGAACATCACCAAACTCAACTTGAGTCATGAGATATGACAATGGCAACATGCCTTGCTGAAAACTGCCAAAGCAAGGCAGATTTTGGAGTTTTGCTCGATTTTCCCAAATTTTGCAAAGGGCAAGCAACTCTATCCATCTGAACACCTCAGGGGGAGACCAAGGAGGGACAAACACTGATCTTCAAGCCTCCAAAGTCCTTGGAACCAAAAGTAGCATGCCCAACCTAGAATTGCCTAAAAGAGGGACAAGACTCCAATTTTTTTTGGAGCATTCAATGGATGTACTAAGGTGACATGGACTGAGCCATTTCCAACTGAATTCAGTCAAGACTTATCCAAGACCAAGGGAACCAGCAGCCCGTGCCCTAACCTCTAGTCAATGGCTAGAGGAGACTTGGATTCTCATTGATCAACATTGGCCAAACCTATGCAGCAGTTGCCATTCACTATTCCTTGCAAAACAAACTTGCTCTACTATAAATAGAGCTCAATTGTGATCGGTTTGAGTACACCAGAGCCATCAAACAGACGCTTTCCTCAAAATCTCTTTCTCTAGGCAAAAATACCTTCTTTAGCAAGGTAACTCTGAGTTTTTGAGTTAGAGAGCAATTCCACCATAGCTTATGATCCAATCACATCCAATATGTCATATCTAAGCTGTCCAAACTCTCACAAGTGACCTGTAACACCAAAATCACAAAGTCACCTCTCAAAATCTCAAAATAGGCCTTTTTGTGCATTTTTCAAGCCATGTCTTGAATCAGTCACTTTCCAAACCAGATAAAACCTCAAACACACTCCAAATATCATCCTTGAATTGTCCCAAATGGTTCCCCCCATCTAGAACACCATTTGAGGGAGTTGCTACTTTGGCCACTTTTGCCCCTTTTGCAAGAAAGAGCTCAAACTCATCCCAGAGGTTTCCAGCTGATTCCAACCTTCCTAAAAGCTTCTAAGAGATCATTTGAGGGTGTCCAAAGCATCAAATCATTTCTGGAACAAGTGGCTTGGTAGATTGCACAAAAACTCCAAAAAAAGGTAAGCATCACAACTTGAACTCTTTGAAATATGCATTGCTTTGAGGTCCACTGATCATGCACATCTTGTACATGTTATATGTGTTGTGTTTACACCAAATTTCCATGCAATTCTTGCCTGTATCATGAGATAGCACAAAAAATGCAATTGGAGGCCTATTTCAAAACCACTATCAGGATTTAAAATGGGGACATGATCTTGAAAAACTACCACCACCATAGGATTCCTTGTGAAATTCTAGGCAGGATAGACCTAAATTTTGTCTCAATCCATGGAGAAACGAGAAAGTTATGACCTTCACGTTTCTGAGCCAAAACTTGCCTTGCCTTGCCTTGGCCAGGCCTAGAAAACAAGGCAAGCCTTGTGTATTTGTTGGTTTGTTTCAATCAACGGATGTATCACCACCCCAGTGGTAAGGCGCGCGCCCTATAACCTTGAGGTCGTGGGTTCAAACCCCACCCAGACCATTTTTTGTTTTCTCACATTTTTGCTATTTTTCCAATATTTTCATGTTTTATTAATTAATTGGAAAATTAATAACTCCTTCAATTTTAATTATTTTTTATTGCTTCATTTTGCAAAAAATAAAAAAATGTTGAAATATTTTATTCCACAAAAAAAATCAGATTTATATTATTTATTTAATATAATTGGTATTTTTGTGAATAAATTTCTTTTTAATTGTTTTTTAAACATTTAAAAGTGAATATTTACTTTGAAAATCAAAACCAAATGAGTTTTAATTCATCGTGTGATTAATCTCTCATTTTTCAAACCTTAAACTAAAATGACAAATGTTTTATTCAAACTTATTTGGCATTTTTATCATTTTTATTTGATTTTCTTTAAATATTTACTTTTAAAGAAAAGCAAAATTAGGGTTTCTTTGATTTTCACCCTCACAAAACATTTTCAACCTTTGGGCCTCGAATAGAGTGTAAGACCTAACCCCCATTTTTAACCAAACCTTTTTAGGGCCTCAGATATTGTATAAGTCCCTCTGCGTTAAAAGAAAACCTCGGCGCGAATGCCAGTTGAAAAATCAAACCCTTGGGCCTACCCTCGTGTTATAAGCCCCATTCTTCTTTTTTAAACACCTTTGGGCCTCTAGTAGAGTGTAATACCCAATTCTTTTTGAAACCAAAATGATTTGGGCCTCAGTATATTGTATAATTCCCGATACCATCAAAAAGTTTGGCGCGATCGTCACCATTTTTATATACAACCCTGGGCCTCTCCTTGAGCTGTAAGCCCCATCCATTTTACAAAAATAAACCTTTGGGCCTCTTGAGAGAGTGTAAGACCCATCCCTTTGTATAGAAAACCTTTTTTGGGCCTCAGTCACTTGTATAAGTCCCTCTATACAAATTCAAAACAACAGTACAAACACTGATAAAACCTTGGGCCTCTCTTTGAGCTGTAAGCCTCAACAATATTTTCAAAAATACTTTCTCCTTTGATTTTGAATATAATATTGTTATCAAAGCTTTCTTTGTTGAATAACTAACCAAACAGCATAGAAGCTCTACAACCGAGTAAGTGTTTACCCGCTTTCGTTATCCGCTTTCATATATATAACTGTATTGTGAGGCTGCTCATTGTAAGTCTTCTTTCACATACTTTATATACCGTGTAATACTAGTATAGCTATTCAGAGTTTTCCCCGGCAACTACGTCTAGCACTAGGTGAAGCCCTGTTGATCACTCTTAAAAACAGTCAAAACTAGATCCCCATAGGATTACCAGACACAGTCTTCCCTCCTCTTGGGGTTAAACAATATGGAGATGTGAAAGGCAGATTCTTTTTTGAACCCTTTCTCAGACTGTCACCCTTAGAAGTTGTCAAAGAGACTCTACTCCCCAGAGATGATCTTTTCTCCATGAATGGCATCTCTTGAGTTTCTTCCAAATTCTCGAACTTTCCTGGCTTGATCTATTCTCTGTGAATGGCATGTCTTGAACTTCTCGGGGTTTTGGGACCCGCAGGCTTCTTAAAAGCATCCTCGCCTCCTCTTGGGCGTTGTACAAGGACCCGTCGGCTTCTTACAAGTTTTCACAGCCTCCTCTTAGGCTTTGTATAATGATTCTTCCTCAGCGAAGATAGCCTCCTCTTGGGCTTCGTACAAATTGTCCCTTCGGCTTCTTAAAAGTTTTCTAGCCTCCTCTTGGGCTTTGTACAAATTGTCCCGACAACCTCTTAAAGGTATAGGAACAGAAAGTGGTCATCTTAATAGAGCAGTCTTTCAAAAGAGTCTAGACCTTCATCCCTTAACGTTCCAACCTTCACTCAGGCATCATACAACATGCCTTCGCTATCTGAGAATATATTTCTCAAAACACCCGTAGACTTGGATAGTCTCAATACCCTTTGGATTTCCCGTTTCCTTAAAGAACAGGAAATAAACCCGATCCCCTGATCAGTGCCAAAGCATAACAATACCTTTAATTAGTCTCTTTATAAGAACTGATTTTCTCTTTTATCCAACATACTGGACCTGTCACTAAACTGAAACAGTCACTAGCACACTAGCCTCCTCTTGGGCTTTGTACAATGATTCTCCCCAAGGGAGCAAACCTTTTCAGACTCACTTGTTGGGTAACTTCCCTTTTCAGCCTCCATCTCGGGCTTCGTACGAGATACAAAATCACTCTCTTGTTGAGTATAAAAGACTCTCTTGTTGAGTCAAACTTTTAGCCTCCATCTCGGGCTTCGTACGAGATACAAAACCACTCTCTTGTTGAGTATAAAAGACTCTCTTGTTGAGTCAAACTTTTAGCCTCCATATCGGGCTTCGTAAGAGATACAAAACCACTCTCTTGTTGAGTATAAAAGACTCTCTTGTTAAGTCAATCACCTTTCAGCCTCCATCTCGGGCTTCGTACGAGATACAAAAAACACTCTCTTGTTGAGTATAAAAAGACTCTCTTGTTAAGTCAATCCCTTTTCGCCTCTCTCTCGGGCTTCGTACGAGACACATAAAAACACCCTCTTGTTGGGTTAATAGCCTCCTCTTAGGCTTTGTATAAAGAAAACCCCGATTGAGTCAATCAACCTTTTAGCATCAAAGCTGTGTCTTGTTCATAGCATACAAACATCAACAACTCCCCTTTAGAGATGACAAATTCTCTCTAAAATCAAAACCCTTTAGCTTCATATCTTGGGCTTCGAACAAGATACAAATAGACCCTTCAGCTTCACATCTTGGGCTTTGAAGAAGATACAAACCACCTTTAGCTTCACGTCTTGGGATTTTAACAAGACACCAAAACACATTTTTTTCCTCCCGTAGAATAGGAGGAACTACGATCGCTCTGATTTCCCTGTTTCGTTAAAACGAGAATACGTAGGCCTAAGATTGAAAAATCTTAGCGAGCACACTAATCAAAAACCCAAAATCCCATACCTTTGTACATCAATCGAAAAGCATCAGTCCTAGCATCCTCACAAATAGTCCCGTCATTTCATTGTTAACAAAATAAGCAGAGAGAGGCCCCCAATCTAAACCGCATTTGTAAACCAACAGTCATCTGTTCAAACTCAGTATGCAAGCAGGGTTAATTGGAGACATCTATTTCCCTTCCATCATCAACTTCAATAGGATAAAAAATGAATCGACCTGTAGTCCCCCAGAGCGACAGTGCTTAAGAACCACGTCCAAAATCGCTCGCCACAGAAAAAATGGCGCCCACCGTGGGGCCTGTAGCACCCCAAAATTTGTCCTCCTTACTTTATTACTAACTGGCTTATGTTTCATCTCATTTTTGCATTATCATGTGTGCATATAATTGGTTCTTAGCATGGGGTCAAGGTGCCTGAGGCATGTTCAAGAGGAGAAGATATTCTTCAAAGGGTCAAGCAAGAGAGCTCAAGTGGATCACTCTCTCCTAACCAGTGCATAAATTAGGGTTTTGAAATTCTTGGGTTTATTGCTCCAATGGTCCAGCTCCTTGGGTTTTTATCATCACCAAATGACATATCTTATCTTTGTTGGAGAGGATACACATCATATTCAGAGGAATTTGGATTTGGAGACTGTGTTATTTCCTCCTAGACTGAGGGTACCAAAACTAGGGTTTGCTATAAAGTCAGTTTATTTCTGATTTTTTAGGCAAGACTTGATTCCATGGTATTCCTTGGGTCCCTAAGTATCTAGGGATGGGAGGTTGTCCATCAGTTTGGTTCAGGAGAGGTTTAATTGGCCAATGGATTGTAAATTAGGTGAATTGGGTAAAAGTCAACACTGAGAGGGGAAGTCAACTGTGGAATTTTGAGGTTCTCTCCAAGGTTTTCAAGGTCTCACATCCTCATATGGTCATCAAGATTCAAGTCTCATGCCATTTATCAAGAATTAGGAGTTGGTGCAAAAGTTACTAAATATGGAAATGACCTATAATTTGGAAGTTTCCTTTTTGGGCAAGTTCCTGCACTGCATTCAACTTGACTTTTCATCATCAAGAAAGCTTCAAATGAATTTTTCTCCAACATGAAAGTTGAATATATTTTTCTCCTCTTTCCAACAAGTACAAGTGGGTCCCCATATCATTTGTGAAACTCAACTTATGACCAAAAGAAGGCAGAGTGGTTTTTAGGGTTTCTCATGATTCCATTTTCACAAACTTTGGCATAGTGACCTATAATTAATTCCATTGCTTCAAGACATGTTCCAACATCCAAGAACAATCCCTAAGGAGCATTTTTGGCCTTTTAATCAAGTGGTTTCATGGGTTATTCTTCACTTATTCTCCATTATTTCAAAATTGCCAAGTCATTAAAAACTCATGAATCAAATTGTTTCAAGGCCCAATCAAATGTGGGTGTCATTAGCAATTAGAAGTTAAGTGATCCATCATGAAATGTTTGAATATCCATGCATGGGAGGAGGTGTATCTCACATAATGCAAAATTCCAAATTTGTCCAAAACTCTTTAAACAAAGAATTGCCCAAGCCCAAACCATTATCATTGAGAAACCCTAATATATTTAAACTCATCCATGCACTGGTTAGGGGAGATTACACGTACCTTTGTGGAGATTTCAAGCTTGAACCCTAAAGCATCTCATATTCATATCTCTCAATCTACAAGGAGTTTTCAAGAAATTCTTTCACCAACAGCACCCTTGTGATTTCTAGAGCACGAACCAATCACCCTTTGAAGCTAATAGTGGAGACACGTGTTGTGCCATCTCAGGTTAGCCATTCTTTTGACCATCATAAAACTCAGTTTTTAAGTGCGCAAATTGATGTGTGGTTGTCACTGATAACTCTGATGTAATTTGTTTGGTGTTTGGACGTATGTATTGCTTGTACTTTGAGTTTAAAGTTTTGAGCCCTAACATATTTCTCTTCGTTTTTCATTATGCGTTTGTTACTGGTGATTTTTGATTGCATATTTGGAACCCTCACGATTTTCTGATCAAAATGATGTAGTCGCATGAAATTTTTGGGTAAGTTTGAGCTGCAGGTGACCGGAGAAGGGAGCGGAACCCTAGTTCCGGCGGCGGCGGGCGAACCAGTCCGGCGAGGGTGGCTGGAGGTAGATGGTGATGTTTTGGCCATTGGATCTAGAGATCTGACGGTCCTTGGTGTGCCACGTTTATTTTTTTTGGTTTTTATTTTATGTGATCATATGTTCATTACCCCACCATAGCTATCGTGTTCCACCAATTATGTTTTTTTATTTCGTTTACTTTTTCTGATGTTGACCAATTATAACGTGTTGGATGAATCGTGTGGAGGAGATTGAGCCAGTGCATTAAAAAGGGCGCGTGCCTGGCACATGGGGTGAGTAGGGTATGCTGACCAGTTGTGTGTGTGTGTGTGTGTGCGTATCATTGCCATGGTGTGCCTTTTCATCCTGACCACTAATCTTTATTACTGGTTGATCTTGTTGACTAAATGCTGAACGTATGATCAATCCAAGGGCCCAAGTTAAGTCAATTCGTTGACTGAAGCCTATTGTTCCTTTTTTATTTTATTTTTTCGCTGATGGACTGGGCTCGCTATTAACACCCCCACCCTTCAGCCCATATTCTCTTTCAACGTGTTTGGATCACTATTTACACCCCCTTGCATTTTCTTTCTATTTTTATCTTGTTTAAATTAATTTTTAAAAATATATTCTTGCATTAAAAAACCCCAAGAAAATTCATGAAACATATTTGGCATTTATAAAATTTTATCAAATTTTATTTTTTATTTTTATTTTATTTTTTATCATCTAAATTAATTATTGGATTATTTTTTTTTTTGAATTATCCATATCATGCATATCTAAATTTGTTTATTTTATTTCTCTGCATCCATAAAACATTTTCAATCCGTTCTTTTTGCATTTGTTAGATAACATTCTGAAGTGCATTAAAATATTTTTCTATCATTTTTAAAATTATTTCATATTGCATTTTAGTCTTTTCCTTTTGCATGTTGAACCATGATCCTCATCTAAACTTTGCGTAATTGTTTGAGTGACTAACACCTTGAATTTTTGCAGCAGTTTTTGATATTTTGTTTACCTCTGGTTTAGTAACTTTGATATTTAATTTGGTGATTTTAGAAGTTGTTTTACTATTTTTTTAATGGCTCTTTGTGTGAAATCTTCTTGTATGCCTATTTCTGATCACGTCTGGTTACCTTGCTTGAAAAGGCACTTGTGCCATTGTCTTGGGGTTGTTTATTTGACTTCTTAATTCATGTTTGGATTGTTATCAGTATTATATGCCATTGTTTGGTTTTCATTTGCCTTGATATTATTCATGTCTGTTTGGTACTAACCTTTTATGCAGGGTATGGATAAGTATCCATGGTCACCCTTACTCTTTCCTTCTCTCATCTTTTTCCTTTAGGTTTAGGTTATCGTCAAACCTCACTAACCGTAGGTCACCCATGCATGATAACATTAGGGCTCTTAGTTCCCCTTTAGAGTATCCCTTGTGTCTTCTCTCTTCTCATCTTAAATCTTCTTGAAAATACTTAATAAGGATAAATTGTATTGCACACGAGCCTTAAGCGTGGGGAATGAGAAATGAGGGGCTTCCTCTCATCTTTCTAGAGTGCTTAGCGAGCTTCCTGTCTTGGGACGATGCGTTAAGTATTCGCCCCTGTGCCCTTGACTTTGGTGCAATGCGACTTATGAACTAACTTAAGCCACTTCTGTCCTAAAAAATACAAACAAACGTCAAACCTTTTTGTCCTTCGGGATTGTCAAACTAAAGGCTATTTTCGAAAAAGGGCACGTTACTTTTCGTCTGAGACGCAAACAGGCCTCGACCCTAACTGCCGGACGTGGACTTAACGTCGCTCATTAAAAAACACAAAAAGAACTCGGTCCGAACTACGTTGACTCTGAATTCCCCATTGCACAAAGGGGGTACGTAGGCCTAGGACGTCGACGTCCTACCTAGTCTGTCTTTATTTTTCCCCTCTCCCGTCTTAGTACAGCCATAGATGATAGGATAACTCACCCTTAGAATAGACAACAAGCGTGGATCCCATCGAGTACGATGGACGCGTGGGGTGCTAGCACCTTCCCCTCGCGTAACCGACTCCCGAACCCAGGTTATGGTTGCGATGACCATTCCTTTCCCTCTTCCTAAGGTTTATGCGGTGTTCCCTTTCCCTCTCTTGGGATAAATTTACACGGCTGGTGGCTCTGTTTTTCTGCGCCACTCTCGCATTTGTACCTAGATGAAAATCCTGGGAGCGATAGCTGGCGACTCTGCTGGGGACTCTGGTTGACCTATGCTGGTCCATCCCTAAGCGAGTCAATCCTAGCGCTTGCTTGTCTTTGTTCTCTTTGGGTGTTTTGTGTTTGTTTTGCTTTATTTGTTTTATTTTATTTTTACCGCATTTTCTGCATTGCATTTCATTTTTATTACTGTCATACTGCTGTGTTGTGCTGGCTGTTCTTGTTTTGCAGGTTGGGTTGTTTTGGGAGATAAGCCCAATACCCAGGCTTGAGTACACCCTAGGACTAGAGTGGAAAGTAGTGGGACCTACGTGCCCGCTTGGTACGTTTGTGTGTTCACGAAATTCACAACCAGATGAGGCTATCTTGGGACGCATTCTGACGTATGTCTTGCGCATGTTAGGGTGTTGATCTAGAGAGTTGTCGACTTTGGTGACTGATCATCGAGGACCTTAGTGGAAACATCCCTCTTTAGTGGTGACAGTGGCAGACCACATCCTGTGGCAAACCCATTCACACCCGAGGGCCCGCTTTGGAACTCGCATAGGATGGCCCCTATCTTTTGAAGAGAATCAGTGGAGGCACTCCTCGATTGACGATAGTACTGTACCCCGAGGGATGAATGTACTATTGTTTCTCGACCTCGGTGCCAAAGTTGAGGACCTTCCGTTTTGGAGAATCAGTTGAGGCCTCCTCGATTGATGATGATGCCAAACCAGAAATGGTGAACGTATCATCATTTCTCGACCTGAGAGCCCAGGATACTGAACATCCTAGTACCCATACGTGAGAGGGGATGGGTGTTTGCAGGTTTGCAGGTAACCGAAACCTTTAACCTACCCTGTTTTTCTGGATTTCTCATCAATGTCTGATTATTTGGGTTCATGGTTATCTCAGTGGTTCGGAATTCTAGTTTTCTGGGTTGTGGTTCTCGTTCAGTTAACAGCACAACACATCCAGCAGTGTTGCCTGGATCCCATGTTTGCATAAGCATATCATTTTCTTGTATTCTAACATGTTTGACATTTTTCAGGGCTTGCATCTTACTCTTGATTCCGGTTTTCTGAGGTTACCCTAGCATGGATGTCCAGAGAAAGAAGACTGTTGCCTATTCGTTCCCAGATCCGACTTTGACATTGATTCACAAGTTGATTAATATGGCTGGTCCTGGAGTTCGTACAGAGTTCAGTCGAGGGTATGGGAGACTTCTGAAGTTTGTCTACAATATCTCCAAGTATGAGAAGGATGTCATTCATACACTTTTTCAGTTTTACGATCCGTCTTTGCGTTGCTTCACTTTCCCAGACTACATCTTGGCCCCAACGTTGGAGGAGTTCTCATTTATTTTGGGAATCCCCATCAGGCATGACATAGTATTCTTTTCTGAAGAACACCCCGGGGTAAAAGAAATGGTTGTTGCTCTTCATATTAGTGAATATGTTCTGAGCAGTAATATTGAGGAAAAACAAGGAGCTAAGGGTTTCTTATTGAAGTTCTTGTTTGATCAAGCTTGCATACATGTTAAAGAGAAGAATTGGACTGCTTTCCAAGCTATTTTGGCTATGTGCATCTATGGGATTGTCCTGTTTCCCAATGTTCCTGATCTGGTGGATATGCATGCTGTCAGAGTCTTTATTTCAAAGAATCTTATTCCTACCTTGCTAGGTGATGTGTATCACTCAGTTCACTACAAGAATGAAAATAGGCGGGGAAAAACTGTGAGTTGTTGTGCACCGCTCTTATCTACTTGGTTTCTGAGCCATCTCCCTGAAACTGGCGCCTTTATTGATACGAAAGATTCTCTGAAGTGGTCAAAGAGGTTAATGGGCTTGACTGCTGACAACATTGTTTGGTTCAATCATGACTTGCTAGGAATGGAGATTATTTGCAAGTGCGGAGAATTCCCTAATGTACCCTTGATAGGGAGAAAAGGTGGAATTAACTATAATCCTTCCCTCGGTATCAGGCAGTTTGGTTATCCTTTGAGAGGTCCACCTGATGAGAGAGATATCAGAGAGTCCCTATTCTTCAATGGTATTGAGGATCAAGAGATGATGAGGAAGATTGTGAATGCTTGGAAACAGGTGACCAAGAAGGGTAAAACTTCGTTCGGGAAATGTAATAACCGGGCTTTTCCTTCGTATAAAGAGTGGATTAAGAAGAGAGCAGAAGATGAGCTTCTTCCCTTCCCGGTGGAACCACCTTTGTATCCTTTACTTATTGAGCCTCCTACCACAGTTGAGATAGAGAAGTTTAACAAGTTGTGGGCTGAAAGGGAGAAGCTGCGGGAAGAAAATAGTGAGCTAAAAAGAGAGATCTATCAGTGGAAGGATGAGCGGGGTGAAGCTGTTCATACCGCCAAGTTGAAGACAGAGCTTCTTGCTAAGGCAGAAAAAGAGCTAGCTGACATGGTCGCATCCAGAAAAAGGATGAAAGAAGCTTTGGATGGTATCAGTAAGGTTCTCGAGTCTAAGAAGGAGGAATTAGACAAGGCCTTGTTGAAAATCCACAGGTTTGATGATCACCGAGAAACTGCAATGGCTGAGAATAAGAGAAAGGAAGATGACTATCTAGCTAAGATTGATCAGTTGAAGTTGACGCTCAAGAAGAAGGATGCTGAGATCCTGTCAGGGGTATTCAGGAGACAAGTAGTCGAGGGTCGACTCAATGAAGTCATAGCCTCCATAGAGGAACTGAAGGTCCAAGCTGAAGTGAAGAAACCTATACATGAGGGTCCTAGCATGGATGGTGTTTCTGGAGAAGACGCTTGGGAGTTGCATTGCCGATACTTGGAAGGGATTATACATAGGAGAGATGTTCTCATTCAAGATCTAATTCAGAGACCAAAGCATCCCGACACCAAAAAGTTGTTCAAGGAAATCCAAGACTGGAGCAGAAAGCATAATGGACGGGGGGGATTGACACTTGTGAACTTTGATGACACGCCGTAGTTTTCTATTCTCTTTTATTGTATTTGGATCACCACCAGGCTTGTTGGTTGGGACCTCTATGATTTTTGTGTTCAGATTTATTATCTTGGATTCCTGATTGTTGACATTTGGTTTTCCTCTGGTTTTCTTAATATATGAGCAGAAGTTCCGTTCTATCTTGTTATTAAACTGGAATCAAGGGGTGAATCGCCATGCTAATATTCAAACAAGTTCATTTGCATTTGCATAATCATTTTGCATAATAATTCTGCATGACAAGTGTTTATCTCTGGTATTCTTATCTTGTTCTCATCTCAGAATTGCAGATCAGCACATTCACCGGTATCCTACCAGACAAAATCAGAAGAAACTCATGGATCAGCTACAGAATGAGATCATTGAGATGCGGACTTGCATGAACCAATTCATGGAATTAATGCAAGGGGTTCCTCAGGGACAGGAGCAGTTGAGGACTCTCGTTCAGCCACTGATTGCGAGGGTTGATGATGACGGTGTCCTTCATGGAGGACTTCATACTGGTGTTACTGGTAATAATGGTCAGAATGGCCCTACTGGCGGAGGTATTCCTGCTTCTGGTGTTGTAATTCCTCCGGGCGGAGCTGAAAATGCTGGGGGAGGTGGTGTTGGTGCTGGCGCAGTTCATGGCCATCAGTATGATGATGTTCAAGATGATGCATTTTCTCTGCCAGGTGGGGATGCTGGTCCCCAGATTGACAATGATCAGAGAATCAGGTTGATTGAGGAACAGCTAAGGGGTGTTGTGAATCAGGATTCTGTGGGAATGGATCTAGAGGATTTGGGGCTGGTTCTAGGCATTGTTATTCCGCACAAGTTTCAGACTCCCACTTTCGAGAAGTATAATGGTATGACTTGTCCAAGGACACACGTCAGGGCATACGCAAGTAAGATGGCCGCGCATGCGAAGAATGAGAAGCTGATGATGCATTGCTTCCAGGACAGCCTATCTGGGGCATCCCTGGAGTGGTACATGCAACTAGAGAGGAAGGATGTGCGTAGTTGGAGAGATCTGGCAGGAGCATTCATTAGACACTACCAATATAACACTGATATGGCTCCTAATCGAACACAGCTGCAGAATTTGTCACAGAAGAATAATGAGAGTTTCAAGGAGTACGCTCAGAGGTGGCGTGAACTGGCAGCAAGGGTTCAGCCTCCCATGTTGGAACGTGAAATGATAACTATGTTTATGGCCACCTTGCAGGGTCATTATTATGAAAAGCTGGTACCGTGTATGACTAGAAAGTTTGCAGATTTGATCTTAGTAGGAGAGATGGTAGAAAGCGGAATTAAGGCGGGGAAAATATCAGGCGGTGATGGGTCCTCATCTGGAGGAAGTAAGAAGCCTTATGCTAGTAGTTACAAGAAGAAGGAGGGAGATACAAACTCTCTGTCATCATATCGTGGTAGAGAAGGACCTCGTCAGAACTTCAATCAGCAGGTGGCTTCTGTAACCATCCCAGCAGCACCTCAGCAGCCAGCAGCATCTCAACGACAAAATCAGGCTCCTCGCAGACCACAGCCTAGGCAGGATAGGCATCTTGACACTCCACCTCTTCCCTACGCTCAATTATTTCAGTACTTGTTAAAGCTACAATTAATTCAGAAGAGAACATTGGCTCCACCTACTGGTAATCCACCTCCCGGCTATGACGCCAATGCCCACTGTGAGTTTCATTCTGGGGTACCCGGACATTATATTGAGAACTGTAGAGCTTTTAAGCATCAGGTTCAAGATTTGGTGGATTCCAAGGCCATCAATTTCTCCAATGACGTTCCAAATGTGAATTAGAACTCGATGCCGAATCACGGCGGGTCGTGGGTTAATGCCATTATTAAAGACTGTGAAGACTTGAGTTTGATTTCAGATGTGAACGAAGTCCAAACTCCCTTAGGTGTGGTAAAGGAAAGACTATTGAAGGGAGGGGTATTTCCCGGTTGTGATGAAGGTTGTGTAAAATGTGTGTCGCAACCAGGCGGTTGTGATTTATTGAAAGCAGGTATTTAGAAAATGATCAGCAAAGGGATATTACAGTTTGACAGGGGTTGTAGGCAGAGTATTGTTGCTGAAAGAGAGATTGATGTTGCCACAATAACAATTCCGTTCAAGACAGTAACTATATCAGCGCCGGCGAGAACAGCGCCGGTCACTATCACTGTTCCAGGACCAGTCCCGTATGAGAGTACCAAGGCCATCCCATGGAACTATGGGGCCGAGGTGTTTGTTAATGGTAAGAAGCTGGAATTGGAAGAGTCATCAGCTGTGAACACAGAGGTTGGAAATCTTGTTGAAGCAGGGGCTATCACTAGGAGTGGTAGAGTCTTTATTCCGTCCGAGAATCAAGCTAGCAGTTCAAGACAAGACAAAGGTAAACAGATGATGGATGAGTCTGCACAGAGGCAGGAAGCAAATAATTCTATGACAAATCCAGGTGGGAATACTTTCTCAGAAGACGTAGAAGAGTTTATGAGGTTGATCAGAAAAAGTGATTACAAGATTGTCGACCAACTTCACCAAACTCCATCGAAGATTTCCATTATATCCTTACTATTGTGCTCTGAAGCACACCGAAATGCATTGCGGAAGGTTCTGAATATGGCTTATGTACCGCAGGAAATATCTTTCAACCAATTAGAAGGGGTTGTGGCTCATGTGAATGCTGGTAATGGTTTGGGTTTCACCGATTTAGATCTAACTCCGGCTGGGAGGAATCACCACAACGCTCTGCATATTTCAGTGGAATGTCGTGGTTCTTTAATGTCGCATGTGTTAGTTGATACTGGGTCGTCTTTGAATGTGCTACCGAAGAAGGCTTTGATGAAGTTGGATACTCGTGGGTTGATTTGTATGCCAAGTGACTTAGTGGTACGTGCTTTTGATGGCTCTAAGAGGTCAGTGTTTGGAGAGTTAGTTCTGCCGATCAAGGTGGGTCATGAGGTTTTCAACACCACCTTCTACATAATGGATATTCAGCCTGCCTATAGTTGTTTGTTGGGTCGTCCTTGGATCCATGGTGCTGGGGCAGTAACTTCTACGCTGCACCAGAAGTTGAAGTATATGGTGGATGGCCACGTTGTGACTGTTTGTGGTGAAGAAGATATTATGGTGAGTCACCTATCGACCTTCAAGTATGTAGAGGTAGATGGTGAGATACAGGAAACTTTGTGCCAGGCCTTTGAAGCTGTGAAAATTCCCGAGGAACCCCCAAAGGCAGTCAGTCAGCCTGAGGTGGTTGCCCAACCTGAAGTCGTCAGACAACCAGAGGTTCCAATGTCCTCTTTCAAAGAGGCGCGTGCTATAGTTGAAGCTGGTGGTTCTCAGAAGTAGGGCAGTGTTATTGATGTTCAAAGAAAGCAAGATACTCATGAACTGGGTTACAAGCCACCTAGGCATTCTGAAGAGCCTCCCAAGTTCTATGGTCCAGTCCGTTTCACCAGTGCCAGTGTTTTCTTCGACAGAGTCAATGCTATTGAGGATGAAGGAGATAGTGATTGTGACATGGATGAGTGGATCCGTCCCTGCATTCCTGGTCAGAGTTTAGGCAACTGGTCCTCCGAGAAAGTTATCCAAGTGACGCGCCCGGAGTAATTTATTTTTGTTTTCTGTTATGTTGAGTCCTACGTTCTGCCCAAGACGTAGTGATATTTATTTGTAGGTCTTGGATGTTTTATTTGCTATTTTTATCATCAATAAAGGACGTGTTTTCATTCAAATATTTTGATCCCTGTCTTTCTATTTTTTACTTTTTGCATTAACCCACATCAAAATGGCAATGTATTTTCTTGTTTGTTGCACTCATAATAAACATAAAACATCCATCATGCAGGTTCCTTTGTTCAAATTCCACCCAGGACTTAGCTATGGCTCGATATGACTTCGACAATCCTATCTATCAGGCTGAAGAAGAGACTGACGAAGACTGTGACTTACCAGAAGAATTAGCCAGGTTACTGAAACAAGAGGAAAGGGTTATTCTACGTCATCAGGAGGAGGTTGAGACTGTTAATCTGGGAACCGAGAATGTTAAACGAGAAGTAAAGGTTGGGGCTGCCTTGGAAGACACTGTTAAGAGAAGATTGGTTGAGTTACTTCGAGAGTATACAGACATCTTCGCCTGGTCTTACCAAGACATGCCTGGCTCGACACTGACATTGTCTCACACCGGCTGCCGCTTAAAGAGGGTTGTACTCCAGTCAAGCAGAAATTGAGAAGGACGAAACCAGATATGGCTGTCAAGATCAAGGAAGAGGTTCAGAAACAGTGTACGACAGATTTCTTGCTGTGATAAATTATCCTCCGTGAGTTACTAATATTGTACCTATACCTAAGAAGGATGGGAAGGTCAGGATGTGTGTTGATTACCGAGATTTGAATAGGGCGAGCCCGAAGGATGATTTCCCGCTCCCCCACATTGACGTGTTAGTGGATAATACTGCTCAATATTCTGTGTTTTCCTTCATGGATGGCTTCTCTGGGTATAACCAAATCAAAATGGCCCCAGAGGACATGGAGAAGACTACTTTCATAACACCGTGGGGAACATTTTGCTACAAGGTAATGCCCTTTGGATTGAAGAATGCTGGGGCAACCTATCAGCGGGCAATGGTGACTCTCTTTCATGATATGATTCACAAGGAGATTGAAGTCTATGTTGATGACATGATTGCGAAGTCACAAACAGAGGAAGAACACTTGGTGAACCTCCAGAAGCTGTTTGAAAGGTTGAGGAAGTTCAGATTGAGATTGAATCCGAACAAGTGCACTTTCGGTGTGAGGTCTGGTAAATTGCTGGGGTTCATTGTTAGTGAAAGAGGTATCGAGGTTGATCCTGCAAAAATAAGAGCCATACAAGAGATGCCTGAGCCAAGGACAGAGAAAGAGGTTCGTGGTTTCTTGGGGAGGTTGAATTAAATTGCTAGGTTTATCTCTCATCTGACAGCTACATGTGAACCAATTTTCAAGTTGTTAAGAAAAGATCAAGAGGTCAGGTGGAATGAAAATTGTTGAGAGGCGTTCGAAAGGATAAAGACGTATTTGCAGGAACCTCCAGTCCTTATGCCACCGGTGTCTGGGAGACCGTTGATTATGTACCTTACGGTTCTTGAGAATTCGATGGGTTATGTGCTCGGTCAACACGACGAGACACGTAGGAAAGAGCATGCCATTTACTACCTGAGTAAGAAGTTCACTGATTGCGAATCAAGATATTCTATGTTGGAGAAGATATGTTGTGCACTCGCTTGGGCAGCCAAGCGCCTAAGGCAGTATATGCTAAACCACACAACCTTGTTAATTTCGAAGATGGATCCGATTAAGTATGTGTTCGAGAAGCAAGCACTTTCTGGAAGGATAGCCCGTTGGCAGATGGTTTTGACAGAGTACGATATTCAGTATGTTTCTCAGAAGGCCATTAAGGGGAGTGTTTTATCGGAGTATCTTGCTGAATAGCCGGTCGAGGATTATCAGCCAATGAAGTTTGAGTTTCCGGAAGAGCATGTCATGTTTCTAAAAATGAAAGATTATGAAGAGCCTCTTCCAGATGAAGGACCTGAGATTGGGTCACAGTGGAAGATGATTTTCGATGGAGCTGTCAACTCATATGGTAATGGAATTGGGGCAATAATTACAACCCCGAAGGGTTGTCATATACCTTTCACTGCCCGGTTAGCGTTCGTGTGTACCAACAACGAGGCGGAGTATGAAGCATGCATCATGGGGCTAGAGGAGGTAATTGATTTGAGAATTAAGAACCTTGATGTTTATGGTGATTCCGCGTTGGTAGTTAATCAGATTACAGGAGAATGGAAGACTCGTCAGGCAAATTTGGTACCTTATAACAACTATGCCAAAAGGTTGTTACCGTTCTTTGACAGAGTGGATTTTCATCATGTGCCCAGAGCTGAGAATCAGATGGCCGATGCGTTAGCGACATTGGCATCCATGTATAAGGTGAACCGTTGGAATGAAACTCCGTCGATTAGAATCATGCGTCTGGATAGACCAGCTTTTGTGTTTGCGATTGAAGATGTGTCTGATGACAAACTGTGGTATCATGATATTAAGGTCTTTATGAAGAGACAGGAGTATCCAGAGGGTGCCTCCACCAAGGATAAGAAGACTCTGAGAAGGTTAGCAGGAAATTTCTTTCTGAACAAGGATGATGTGTTATATAAGAGGAACTTCGATATGGTCTTGCTACGTTGTGTTGATGAACACGAGGCAGGTTTGTTGATGGAGGAAGTTCACGAGGGTTCTTTCGGTACTCATTCCAGTGGACACACCATGGCTAGAAAGGTGTTGAGGGCAGGATATTACTGGCTGACTATGGAGTCTGACTGTTTCAAGTACGCCCGAAAGTGCCATAAATGCCAGATTTATGCAGATAAGATGCATGTACCGCCTACGCCTCTAAATGTGTTGTCGTCTCCTTGTCCTTTTGCGATGTGGGGCATATATATAATTGGAAAGATTGAGCCCACTGCTTCCAATGGGCATCATTTCATTTTGGTTGCTATTGACTATTTCACAAAGTGGGTGGAGGCAGCCTCGTACGCCAACGTCACCAAGCAAGTGGTAGCCCGGTTTATAAAGAAGGACATCATCTGTCGTTATGGGGTCTCGGAGAGAATCATTACTGATAATGGCTCAAATTTGAACAACAAGATAATGAAGGAATTATGTCAGAGTTTCAAGATCGAGCATCACAATTCTTCTCCATATCGTCCGAAGATGAATGGGGCTGTTGAGGCTGCAAATAAGAATATCAAGAAGATTGTGCAGAAGATGGTGGTAACGTATAAAGACTGGCATGAGATGCTACCTTATGCCCTACATGGTTATCGTACTTCGGTGCGTACATTAACTGGGGCAACTCCATTCTCATTAGTGTATGGTATGGAAGCAGTTTTACCCTTAGAGGTCGAGATTCCGTCTTTAAGAATTCTGGCAGATGTGAAGCTTGATGAAGCTGAATGGGTGCGTTCCAGGTTGGATCAATTGAACCTTATTGAAGAAAAGAGATTGGCAGCCATCGCACATGGTCGGTTGTATCAGAGCAGGATGAAGCACGCCTTTGACCAGAAAGTGCGTCCTCGGAATTTTCAAACGGGTGAATTAGTTTTGAAAAGGATCCTTCCTCCTCAGATAGATCACAGGGGCAAACGGACTCCAAACTACGAAGGGCCGTATGTAGTGAGAAAGGTTTTCTTTGGTGGAGCTTTACTACTTTCAACTATGGATGGCGAAGATTTTACATCCCCTGTGAACGCAGACGTAGTCAAAAAATACTTCGCATAAAAGAGACCCGCTGGACATACAAAGAAAGTCCAGGCAAAAAAGGGGCATCCCGGTGAACCATAAAAAGGAAAAGGTTCAGGCAAAAGTTAGGGATAAAATCTAAAAAGAAACGCGTAAACCCGCAAAGTTGAAAACCTGAAAAGGCGACTTTGGCAAAAATGGGTATCCCGGTGGATTAAAAACCCGAAAAGGGCGATCCAGGCAAAAGTTAGGGATTTATAAGCGAAAGGCTATGGTCTGTGTTCGATCTGTGAGCACCTTCAATACCTGGAAGTTCTGAAAGAAAAGGATCAGTACAGTTAGTCGCTTCAAAGGTCAAGACATTTGTGGATAAGCAAGACATATGGGTCATAGCTGAGTCGAATCATGGTGGATATCTGTTCCCACATTGCCGACATGTGTATTTTATTTTTGCTTTTGTGCAATTACCTCTTTTTAGGAATTGCTTCCTATTGTAAATGCCCATTTACAGGCCACTCTTCTCAATAAAATATTCATTTCACTCAAAGAGCTTTCCATTGTTTGTTTTACTTTTACTTTTACTGTTTTGTTTGCAAAAAATGTCCGATATTTTTTATAAACATTGCATATAAAATTTCGAGCTTTGCGGAGCATAACGAAAAACAGTGGAAATTACTTAGGCGTTAACGGTGATAGTCATGTTGTGGCATATTCTATTTGTTGTTATTTGACTTGCAGGGTAACAGGATTGCATTCCCCCAGCAGGTTGCTCTCCCCAGCATTGAGATTGCACTTTTCTCAGCAGAGCAGACCTTCCCCAGCAGGAGACTTGGGAGGTATTTTCCCCGAATCAAGACGTTATTTCCCCACAGAATCAGGGTGCTCACTTCCCCCATCCAGTCAGGAAGTGTACTTTTGCCGACAATGTCATATTCTAGTCCCCAGCAAGGTGGGAGTAAAGTCATTCTCCCCATCAGCAGGCTAAGATCAGCAGTATCCCCAAGCAGGATGATATTATGGGCTGGCATCCCCCAGCAGGTCCTAAGCCCATCCGTTATTAGCAACCCTCAGTAACAGACTTCCGGTTCCGTTATTGGCATTTATTCTCAACTCCCCCAGCAGAGGAGAAAACTCAGGTTTTGGATGTTACCTTCAGTAAAGGACAGGTGTAGCCCTGGTAGTTCTTTCGGGATTTCATCCCCAACAGAAGTTGTTGATCCGAAGAGTCGATCAGTATGACCCTTCTCAGCAGAGTTCCTGGATTCAGAGGACAATTTATTTTTGTCATCCCCAGCTGAATCAATCTTTTCTCTCCGGCATTTATTTTGCTGGAGGGACCCCTTTTGCATATCATAAGCACTTGCATTGCATCCTCAAACGCGTAGCATTTCCACTTCGTGTGGAGCATTACGGCAAAATTCAAACATTTGCATTCGAAGCATAAGGCAGGTTTGATACTTTCTTTGCCAGTTCTCTTTCTCAGCAGAGATGGCATAACTCAGGAGATTTTGGAGGGATGCGTTCCTCATATTTGTGCTCCCCGGCAGAGTCTTTTATTTAGACTTATCCATTCCCCAGCGAGATTAATCCCCGGTAAAAGTTGCTTTACACCTCTTTACACCCGTCCGTGTACCTCTTTTCGATACCCGTCCGTATTGAGCCTTTTACACCCGTCCGTGTACCCTTTCGATACCCGTCCGTATTGAACCCCTTTACACCCGTCCGTGTACCTTTTTGATACCCGTCCGTATTGAACCTCTTTACGCCAGTCTGTGTACCTTTTCGATACCCGTCCGTATTGAACCTCTTTACACCCGTCCGTGTACCTTTCCGATGCTCGTCCGTATTGAGCCTTTTATACCCGTCCGTGTACCTTTTCGATACCCGTCCATATTGAGCCTTTTACACCCGTCCGTGTACCTTTTTGATACCCGTCCGTATTGAAACTTTTTACACCCGTCCGTGTACCCTTTTGATACCCGTCCGTATTAAAACCTTTTTACACCCGTCCGTGTACCTTTTCGATACCCGTCCGTATTGAACTTTTTACACCCGTCCGTGTACCTTTTCGATACCCGTCCGTGCTGAACCTCTTTACATCCGTCCGTGTACCTTTTTCGATACCCGTCCGTATTGAGCCTTTTACACCTGTCCGTGTACCTTTTCGATACCCGTACGTATTTAACCTTTCTACACCCGTCCGTGTACCTTCTCAGTACCCGTCCGTACTTGATATCTTTGATTCCTCGACACCCGTCAGTGTTTATTCTCAGCATAGATAACACTCGTTAGTGTTCATTTCGAGACATTTCAACACATTGTTTGTATTGGTTTCCAACACTCGTACGTGTTGTGACAGTGCAACATTTATTGCTTGTTCCCTAGTGGAGTCGTCCCTCCTTTGTTGATTGCAAATTTCCAGGTTCTTTGGTATTCAATCTCCGTGTATCCCGATTGTCTGAAAGCCGTCGCTATCATACCCTCAGGACCAAGTTGATTGAATAGGGGCAGCTGTAGCACCCCAAAATTTGTCCTCCTTACTTTATTACTAACTGGCTTATGTTTCATCTCATTTTTGCATTATCATGTGTGCATATCATTGGTTCTTAGCATGGGGTCAAGGTTCCTGAGGCATGTTCAAGAGGAAAAGATATTCTTTAAAGGGTCAAGCAAGAGAGCTCAAGTGGATCACTCTCTCCTAACCAGTGCATAAATTAGGGTTTTGAAATTCTTGGGTTTATTGCTCCAATGGGCAAGCTCCTTGGGTTTTTATCATCACCAAATGACATATCTTATCTTTGTTGGAGAGGATACACATCATATTCAGAGGAATTTGGATTTGGAGACTGTGCTATTTCCTCCTAGACTGAGGGTACCAAAACTAGGGTTTGCTATAAAGTCAGTTTATTTCTGATTTTTTGGGCAAGACTTGATTCCATGGTATTCCTTGGGTCCCTAAGTATCTAGGGATGGGAGGTTATCCATCAGTTTGGTTCAGGAGAGGTTTAATTGGCCAATGGATTGTAAATCAGGTGAATTGGGTAAAAGTCAACAGTGAGAGGGGAAGTCAACTGTGGAATTTTGAGGTTCTCTCCAAGGTTTTCAAGGTCTCACATCCTCATATGGTCATCAAGAGTCAAGTCTCATGCCATTTATCAAGAATCAGGAGTTGGTGCAAAAGTTACTAAATATGGAAATGACCTATAATTTGAAAGTTTCCTTTTTGGGCAAGTTCCTGCACTACATTCAACTTGACTTTTCATCATCAAGAAAGCTTCAAATGAATTTTTATCCAACATGAAAGTTGAATATCTTTTTCTCCTCTTTCCAACAAGTACTGGTGGGTCCCCATATCATTTGTGAAACTCAACTTATGACCAAAAGAAGGCAAAGTGGTTTTTAGGGTTTCTCATGATTCCATTTTCACAAACTTTGGCATAGTGACCTATAATTAATTCCATTGCTTCAAGACATGTTCCAACATCCAAGAACAATCCCTAAGGAGCATTTTTGACCTTTTAATCAAGTGGTTTCATGGGTTATTCTTCACTTATTCTCCATTATTCCAAAATTACCAAGTCATTAAAAACTCATGAATCAAATTGTTTCAAGGCCCAATCAAATGTGGGTGTGATTAGCAATTAGAAGTTAAGTGATCCATCATGAAATGTTTGAATATCCATGCATGGGAGGAGGTGTATCTCACATAATGCAAAATTCCAAATTTGTCCAAAACTCTTTAAACAAAGAATTGCCCAAGCCCAAACCATTATCAGTGAGAAACCCTAATATATTTAAACTCATCCATGCACTGGTTAGGGGAGATTACACGTACCTTTGTGGAGATTTCAAGCTTGAACCCTAAAGCATCTCATATTCATATCTCTTAATCTACAAGGAGTTTTTAAGAAATTCTTTCACCAACAGCACCCTTGTGATCTCTAGAGCACGAACCAATCACCCTTTGAAGGTAATAGTGGAGACACGTGTTGTGCCATCTCAGGTTAGCCATTCTTTTGACCATCATAAAACTCAGTTTTTAAGTGCGCAAATTGATGTGTGGTTGTCACTGATAACTCTGATGTAATTTGTTTGGTGTTTGGACGTATGTATTGCTTGTACTTTGAGTTTAAAGTTTTGAGCCCTAACATATTTCTCTTCGTTTTTCATTATGCGTTTGTTACTGGTGATTTTTGATTGCATATTTGGAACCCTCACGATTTTCTGATCAAAATGATGTAGTCGCATGAAATTTTTGGGTAAGTTTGAGCTGCAGGTGACCGGAGAAGGGAGCGGAACCCTAGTTCCGGCGGCGGCGGGCGAACCCGTCCGGCGAGGGTGGCTGGAGGTAGATGGTGATGTTTTGGCCGTTGGATCTAGAGATCTGACGGTCCTTGGTGTGCCACGTTTATTTTTTTTGGTTTTTATTTTATGTGATCATATGTTCATTACCCCACCATAGTTACCGTGTTCCACGAATTATGTTTTTTTATTTCGTTTACTTTTTCTGATGTTGACCAATTATAATGTGCTGGATGAATCGTGTGGAGGAGATTGATCCAGTGCATTAAAAAGGGCGCGTGCCTGGCACATGGGGTGAGTAGGGTATACTGACCAGTTGTGTGTGTGTGTGAGTATCATTGCTATGGTGTGCCTTTTCATCCTGACCACTGATCTTTATTACTGGTTGATCTTGTTGACTAAATGCTGAACGTATGATCAATCCAAGGGCCCATGTTAAGTCAATTCGTTGACTGAAGCCTATTGTTCCTTTTTTATTTTATTTTTTCGCTGATGGACTGGGCTCGCTATTAACACCCCCACCCTTCAGCCCATATTCTCTTTCAACGTGTTTGGATCACTATTTACACCCCTTGCATTTTCTTTCTATTTTTATCTTGTTTAAATAATTACATTTCATTTTTAATTTTTAAAAATATATTCTTGCATTAAAAAACCCCAAGAAAATTCATGAAACATATTTGGCATTTATAAAATTTTATAAAATTTTATTTTTTATTTTTATTTTATTTTTTATCATCTAAATTAATTATTGGTTTATTTTCTTTTTGAATTATCCATATCATGCATATCTAAATTTGTTTATTTTATTTCTCTGCATCCATAAAACATTTTCAATCCGTTCTTTTTGCATTTGTTAGATAACATTCTGAAGTGCATTAAAATATTTTTCTATCATTTTTAAAATTATTTCATATTGCATTTTAGTCTTTTCCTTTTGCATGTTGAACCATGATCCTCATCTGAACTTTGCGTAATTGTTTGAGTGACTAACACCTTTAATTTTTGCAGGAGTTTTTAATATTTTGTTTACCTCTGGTTGAGTAACTTTGATATTTAATTTGGTGATTTTAGAAGTTGTTTTACTATTTGTTTAATGGCTCTTTGTGTGAAATCTTCTTGTATGCCTATTTCTGATCACGTCTGGTTACCTTGCTTGAAAAGGCACTTGTGCCATTGTCTTGGGGTTGTTTATTTGACTTCTTAATTCATGTTTGGATTGTTATCACTATTATATGCCATTGTTTGGTTTTCATTTGCCTTGATATTATTCATGTCCGTTTGGTACTAACCTTTTATGCAGGGTATGGATAAGTATCCATGGTCACCCTTACTCTTTCCTTCTCTCATCTTTTTCCTTTAGGTTTAGGTTATCGTCAAACCTCACTAACCGTAGGTCACCCATGCATGATAACATTAGGGATCTTAGTTCCCCTTTAGAGTATCCCTTGTGTCTTCTCTTTTCTCATCTTATATCTTCTTGAAAATACTTAATAAGGATAAATTGTATTGCGCACAAGCCTTAAGCGTGGGGAATGAGAAATGAGGGGCTTCCTCTCATCTTTCTAGAGTGCTTAGCGAGCGTCCTGTCTTGGGACGATGCATTAAGTATTTGCCCCTATGCCCTAGACTTTGGTACAATGCGACTTATGAACTAACTTAAGCCACTTCTGTCATAAAAAATACAAACAAACAACAAACCTTTTTGTCCTTCGGGATTGTCAAACTAAAGGCTATTTTCGAAAAAGGGCACGTTACTTTCCGTCTGAGATGCAAACAGGCCTCGACCCTAACTGCCGGACGTGGACTTAACGTCGCTCATTAAAAAACACAAAAAGAACTCGGTCCGAACTACGTTGACTCTGAATTCCCCATTGCACAAAGGGGGTACGTAGGCCTAGGACGTCGACGTCCTGCCGAGTCTGTCTTTGTTTTTCCCCTCTCCCGTCTTAGTACAGCCATAGATGATAAGATAACTCACCCTTAGAATAGACAACAAGCGTGGATCCCATCGAGTACGATGGACGCGTGGGGTGCTAGCACCTTCCCCTCGCGTAACCGACTCCCGAACCCAGGTTATGGTTGCGATGACCATTCCTTTCCCTCTTCCTAAGGTTTATACGATGTTCCCTTTCCCTCTCTTGGGATAAATTTACACGGCTGGCGGCTCTGTTTTTTCGCGCCACTCTCGCGTTTGTACCTGGATGAAAATCCTGGGAGCGACAGGGCCTAACGCAGGACATCTTGTCCCTCTTATCTCTCTGGTTGAAACCTTAAGTCTGAAAACTCGCGCTATAGGAAAAATGGCGACTCTGCTGGGGACAATCTTGTCCTTATCAGATGTTCCCATCTCTTGGGCAGAAACCTTGAATTCACATTCATGTCACAGAAATGACTGCTCTGTTGGGGTGTCATTGTCTGTATAGGATCATAAGGCTAGAGGTCTAGGATAATTAAGACAAATATATATACCACTTTTCCTAATTGATATCTATGTTTATTTTTCTGCTAATCGGAATGTGTGTGATGCCGTATGTGGAAAGATTGAGTATACACCTAAGATAGGTGATGGCAATGCGGGTAATCTTACTGGGAGTGAATTCCAGTTAAGAGCCCCTGATCTACCATCAAACTCAGTGGAGACTCTGTTTACAGATACATTGCCTATACGACTTCGGTTGTTGAAATTAGTGTGGTCGACTGGGTTATCTGAGAAGCTGAGGGTTTTAGTAGACTTAAGCCATTTTGTAATGCGGAAGCTATCGGAAATAGTTGTCACGCGATACTACCCTCATCTGAGATCACTCCAGGATACATCAGCTCACTGGCGATCCGCTTGTTGTTGTTATCCCAGAGGGGTCAATGATTTTGCGGATAGGTACAAAAAATCACCAGTATAAACCTTTGGGGGGGTAGAGCCTTGACTTCATGACACCGACCCTTTGACCCCATGTTTTTTTATTTTTTTTTTGTGCTGCATTCATGCATTTATTTAAAAAACATTAAAAATATTCTCTTCTAGTCTCTCTTTTTCAAATTAAACTAAGACAATGATTGCAAATATCAGAGAGAAAGGAGATTGCGCTAATGGATTTCGGTAGAAGGAAAACTCATACGTACACCTTCAAGGTTCCAAAGTTAGAGGATTTGAGAGGTTTGGCGAGAATGATCCCCAACCACGAGGCTTTCAGGGCCAAGTATGGAGGACTGTTGTCCTTATTAAGGGTCCACGTAATTGAAGGAATCCTGTCCATGCTAATCTAGTTCTATGATCCGGTCTATCACTGTTTCACATTCCCGGATTATTAACTTGCACCAACACTGGAGGAGTACTCTCACCTGACTGATTTACATATCACTGATCAGGCTCCTTTTTCTGGACTGGAAGAAATTCCAAAGGATCAAACCATTGCAAGAGCAATCTATTTGGACGAGTTAGAAGTCAGGACTCACATGACCACTAAGGGTGGCATACAAGGTTTGCCAGCCCAGTTCTTGACAAAGAAAGCCCTGTACTTTGCCAGTATAGGGAACGTGGCTGCTTTCGAGAGCATCTTTGTTTTGCTCATCTACGGGTTATTTTTGTTTCCCAACATTGATAACTTCGTAGATATCAACGCCATTAAGATTTTCCTGATTGGAAACTCTGTACCGACCTTACTCGCAGATGCATATCATTCGGTACACTTAAGGAATTTATACAGTGGAGGAATGATCACATGCTGTGTACCCCTACAGTACAAATGGTTCACTTCCCATTTGCCCAAGTCAGCTGCATTTTTGGATCAAAAGAATACTTTACGTTGGTCGCAGAGGGTCATGTCTCTTACCAACTCGGACATCGATTGGTACAATCGAATCTACGACGGGATCAGAATCATTAACCGTTGTGGAAATTTCCCAAATGTACCCCTTATAGGAACTAAGGGAGGAATGAACTATCATCCGGTGTTAGTTCGTCGTCAATTTGGATACCCAATGAGGCATGTCCCACGCAATGCTCATCTGGAAGGTCTTTTCTTCAAGGAAGGAGAAAATGATAGGGCACTAAAAACAAAAATAGTGCACGCTTGGAAACACGCTCATAGGAAAGGACGAGAGTCTCTAGGGAAACCGGACTGTGTCTCGGTGGAGCCTTATCTCCATTGGGTATAAACTAGAGCTCTCAAGCTGATAATGCCTTACCCTCGCCAGGAAGTTCTTCCATTAAGGGACTCTGCCCTTTATTTCATGTCTGAGACGGAAAAACTTCAAGTTACTCTCAGCAAAGCTCAACAGGAGAAGAGGTCTTGGAGGAACAAGTACCGTATTCTCAATGTGTAGTGTAAGAAAATACAGCAGTTATTAAAAGAAAAAGATGCTCTGATTGAGATTTTAGAGCAACATGCTATAGAGAATCAGGATGACCAGAGAAGTTTGCTCGCTCCTTTCACTTGGCAAAGGAATGACAACCCGACAACGACCCAAGAGCCCCGGTCAAAGAAGAGGAAAGTAACCGAATCAGCACTTAAGCTCTCCTGAGAAAGGACTCAGGATCCATTAGTTTAGGTTTCCTTTTCCAGCACTTTGTAATCTACTGTATTTCCATTTCCGCAATCCTTTGAATTCAATAAAACGGGGTTTCCCCACTGTTTGATATTTGCAATCTAATTGTCGAAGTTTACTTTGAATAAACAAAAATAATTAATAATCATTGCATTCATCATTCTCATAAACGTATTCTTCTTACCTACGAATCTCACGTTTACATCTCGATTCTAGAGTCAAACTGTCTCATTCGTACAATACTCGGGCCAATCGTCAGAAAAAGATGGATGATCTCGAGGAAGAGAACAGAGAGTTGAGAGAAGAGATCGACACTCTGAAAGAGGATCTGAGAAAGCTTCATAACGACATGCAAGCTCTAGTAGAAGCTCAAATGCAGCAACAAAGGCCTGTGATCTTGGAGATCACATCGACGCCCATAGTGGAGAAGTCCGATCCTAGGTACAAAATGCCGAAAGATCGTTCCTGGGGCATGCCTATCAATTATATCCCGAAAGGATATGTTTCGCCGATCAATGAAGATCAGGGAACCACCGTAGAAGCCACTGGGCCTGAAGGTTACAAACTTCGGGAAAGCAAAGATGCCAGGGGCATGACAGCAACTTCTGAAGGTTACAAACTTCGGGAGGCATCGAGAGTCTCGGCCATAATGACTATACCACCACCTGTGGTACACACTGTCCCGGAAGGACAAATTCCACAGATACCTTCTGGCAGAAACGACAACATGATCGACAGAATGAATTAGTTCCAGGAACAGTTCCTGGAAATGCAGAAAGAGCTGCAAGCCCTTCTCGGTCAGGATTTATTTGGAAAGGACGCCGCAGACCTTTGTTTGGTCCCCAACATGAAAGTTCCGCACAAGTTCCAAGTGTCCGTCTTTGAAAAGTATAAGGGTAACTCTTGCCCTCGGAGCCATCTGGTGATGTACGCTCGACGAATGTCAGCTTAGACAGAGAACCAGGAGCTACTGATTCACTACTTTCAGGATAGTTTAACCAGTGCCGCCTTGAAATGGTACATGGGTTTAAACCGCGCTACAATCGGCACATTCAGAGATCTTGGCGCTGCTTTCGTTCAACAATATAAATACAATTTGGTCATGGCACCGAACAGACATCAACTCAGATCAATGTCACAAAAGGACAAGGAAACCTTTAAGGAGTACGCTCAGAGATGGCGTGAAATCGCCGCTCAGATTTGTCCACCTCTGGAGGAAAAGGAGATGACAAAGATCTTCTTAAAGACCTTGAGCTCATTTTACTACGACAGAATGGTCGCCAGTGCGCCCAGTGACTTCACCGAGATGGTGGGCATGGGGGTTCGTCTTGAGGAAGCCATCTGAGAAGGACGTTTAGTAAAAGACGCTGGATCATCAAGTAGTACAAAACGATACGGTAGTGCTCTCCCTAAGAAAAAAGAGCAGGATATTGGGAATATCTCTCTCGGAAAGCAAAGGCGACGATATCAACCAGTAGCAGCTGTAACTCCTACTATCAATCACGCGCCTGTTCCTACGTATCAACCTCAGGTTGCATAGAACCAACCAATTCAACAGCAACTTTAGCAAACGACACCACAGTCTCTTCAGCAGACTCATCCTTCATACAACCACAATCGTGCAACGCGACCACCAGCGTTCGACCCTATACTTGTGTTGTACGCAGAGCTATTTCTGTTACTACTGGTCAAGGGACATATCCAGACTAAGTCTCCTCTTACAGTACCGGAAAATCCGCCTTTCTGGTTCAAAGCGGATCAGACTTGTCCTTACCATCAAGGAGGACCAGGGCATAACATAGAGAACTGTCTCAGTTTCAAATCCGACGTACAAAAGCTTGTTAGGAGCAGGCTCTTATCTTTCAAAGATATGAATCCTAATGTTCTCACAAACCCGCTGCCTCAGCATGAGAAAGTTGTAGTCAATTTGATAGAGGGAGAGTCTAACAACACCTATCAAATTCATGATGTACTCTTGTTAAGGGCCAATTTGGTCAAGATGCATTGTAGATAGAGTGGATATGGCCATGTGCCACCTCGTAATTATCACCAGTGTGATATCTGCTCTAAAAACAATTAGGGATGTTCTTTGGTGCAATCAGCTCTACAGGAATAATTGGACCTCGGATGGATCCAAGAGCATCAGGTTCGTGGAGTCAACATGACCTATACGAATTCTAACATCATTCAGAACCACGACGTCCGTGCAATGTATGTCAACTTGGTGGCGATGCACTCAAGGTAAAGCCAATATCATAATCTGCCGTGGCACGATTACAGTTCCTGTCTGACTTGCTCGGTAAAAAAACAGGGATGCTCTTTTGTACAAGAGGCCCTCCAGCATCAGATGGATCTTGGATGGATCCAGGATTATCATGATAAAAATCCCTATCAGATCAACATGATTCAAATATTCGATATTCGTCTGATGAATACCAGCTTGGCGGAGTTACATGCCAGGCAGGTCCAACTCGGTTTTCTCACTTCGCATGATTATTTGAGCTGTAAAGGACGTTGTGAGAGTAACCAAGGGTGCGCTCTCGTTCAAAGAACTTTACAACACTTGTTAAATCACTGGTGGCTTCCAATCTATATGGATGAAGACACGCAACAAATCAGTATGCATAATGGAAACCCTACTCGGCGTCAAAGTCAGGATGTCCGATCTATAGAAACAAACCTGGTAAGGTTGCACTGCATTCAAAGCGGGCGTGGCTAGGTACCACCACACAACTATGAACATTGTAGAGTCTGCTCGGAGAATAACCAAGGATGCTACCTCGTACGAGTAGCTCTCCAAGGTCAGTGGGATCGCAAAGAGATTCACTCATACCTAGCTTCGGGGTCCGTTGACTGGACGCCAGACTACTTCACTGATCAAATCAGAGATGTTGTTGTAATCTCTGACCCTGAGAGAAACAAGGATGTTCGTGCCATCATTCCTCTACTGGACGAATCAAAAGTTCTTAGCAAGGAACTGATTAAAGTTTGTTACGACAGTCAGAAAAATCAGAAGGCTCCTGTAGTTATCTATTTGCCGGGACCGTTACCGTATGAATTAACTAAGGTGATCCCTTACAAATACGGTGCAACGATAGTTGAAAATGGAAAGGAAGTTCCATTACCCTCCATCGTGAATATTGCAGACATCAGTTGAGTAACACGGAGCGGTCGAATCTTCAACCGAGGAGTTGGAGAACCTAACAAAGAAAAGGAACTTTAGACAGAAGCTCCTGATCCACCAGTCGGTCAATCCAGTAATCCCGACCTTTCAAGAAACAATGATGAGATGCTGAAGCTCATCCAAAGGAGTGAATACAACATTGTTGATCAACTGTTACAAACTCCTTCAAATATCTCTGTGCTATCACTTTTACTCAGTTCCGAAGCCCACAGAGAGGCTCTACAGAAAGTCTTAGAATAGGCCTTTGTGGAACAGGATGTGTCAATACGACAGTTCGATAGCATCATCTCTAACATCACTTCCTGCAACAACTTAGGATTCAGTGATGAGGACTTGCCAAAGGGGGGCAGAAGCCACAACATGGCGCTCAATATTACAGTTAACTGCCAGGACCATGCTTTAGCCAGCGTACTGGTAGACACTGGATCGGCCATCAATGTTATGCCGAAGTCCACTTTAATGCGACTATCATTCAAAGGGTCCCCGATGAGGGGCAGTGAGGTTATCGTCAAAGCCTTTGACGGATCTCGGAAAGCAGTTATTGGCGAAGTCGACCTACCCATAACTATTGGTCCTTACACTTTCCTAATCACTTTCCAGGTCATGGACGTCCAGCCAGCGTACAGCTATTTATTAGGAAGACCTTAGATACACCAGGTTGGGGCAGTTAGTTTGACGCTGCACCAAAAACTGAAGTTCATCAAGAACGATCAACTCGTCACGGTTTATGGAGAACAAGCCTTGCTCGTGAGCAACTTATCATCATCTACTTGTGTGAAACCCGAGGAGGTTGTTGGGACTCAGTTCCAAGCACTTTCGGTGAGCAATGAGAATCAATCAGAGAAAGGAACCTCGATTTTCTCATACAGAGATGCTCTCGAAGTGATCGAGAATAACAATACAAAAGGATGGGGACAATTTGTCATTCCTACTGATAACAAAACAAAGAAGGGTCTTGGTTTTTCTGCAACCTGCAACTAGACAGCTGCTAACAATGAAAGTCTTCATCCTATTCAGGACTTCTTCCACAGTGGAGGTTTCCTTCACCTAGTGCCTTAAACAATCCATACTATCAACGAGGAGGATCCCACCGATATGGATGAGGAATGGAAGTCCTATCTTAACGAGGACGGGTATATGTCTCAGGAAGAGGTGCCTACACCATTTTGCTATCCCGCGCAGAGTCCGATATTTATACCCAAGTTAGACATCGAAATGATATATGGAGATTGTGATCCAGAAGGATGTCGTGCTCCGTCAAATTCATTAGACGAAGACACTCTGATGAAGGACAACTTTGACCATAAATATTATGGCCCAATGGATGGCCTGCCTATTTGGCATCCGTACCCAGGAGACTTGGGGCAAGAAAATCAGCCGGACAATGAAAATCGGCTGAGCGTCATTGAACAGAATACCTGTGTCCCCACCATGTTATGGGATCAACACTCAGGTCATTCAGAACCTATCTCGTACGACGATGAATTGGCAAAGCTTGCCGGACTAGAATTCATCAACTATGCATTTCCCGAGGTCAACGTCATCGAGAGAGATGACTCCTCCAGTTCCAAAGAAGTGTGGGACACCCTAGGACAACCAAGTGGAAAATTCGACTATATGGTCAAGTACACCGCTCCCGAAAGCTCTCGTACCAGGTTTGAAGATATCCAGCCTACTGGATGGGAGATCTGCCTGAGAGCACAAATACTCTGGAAAATACAACAGTGGAATCCTCCTACGACAACTCTGCCTAGGAGACAGATTCCAATGATCCTGCTCCACCAGAAATCAGCGTTATTTCTAAAGAAAAATCAAGGAAGGTGCCAGACTTTGTGATTCACCGAGGAGTTCGCCGCCAATGGGTTGTTGTCGATGTTTCGAAGATCGTTCATAAGTCAAAGTAATTGCCATATTTAACCTTTCACCCTGCCCAGGTGAAACGGATGTTTTGATAGGGCTCACTTTCTGTAAATTTCCCTCTTCGCTTTGCCCAAAGCGAAAGAGTTTTGTTTTATAGGGTTGTAGTTTCAAGAATCGACTTGTTCATAAATAAAATAACGTCATTCTGTAATTTCTGCATTAATTGCTGTTTTCTCTTTTCACTTTTCTCAGAAAATGGTAATCCTAAAAAAAACAACTCAATAATAATAAACAAGCAGTTTTTCAAAAAAATGCACTGCACACACTTGCATTCTCTCTATCTCTTCTAAAACACGAATCATACCGTCATGCAGATTGCTTGTTTTAAACCCCGTTGAAACATACGATCCGATGCCTTTTCCCGACTTTGAGTTCCTGGTATTTGGGGCTGAAGAAGAAGTTGACAGCGAAATTCCAGAAGAGATCTCCCGATTATTCCGACAAGAGGAAAGGTCCATTGAACCTCACAAAGAGCCGTTGAAAACGATCAACGTGGGTTCAGAAAAAGAGAGAAAAGAAATCAGGATTGGGGCACTGCTCAGTCCAACTGCCAAAGAGAGTTTAACGAAGTTTCTCATAGAATTCCCTGATGTATTCGCTTGGTCCTACCAGGACATGCCAGGGTTGGATACCAGCATCGTGGAACATCATCTACCGTTAAGGTCAGAATGTGCACCAGTAAAACAAAGGTTGAGAAGAACTCATCCAGACATGGCCATCAAAATCAAAGAGGAGGTCCAGAAACAGATTGACGCGGGTTTCCTCGCCACGTCTGAGTATCCTCAATGGTTAGCCAACATCGTACCCGTTCCAAAAAAGGACAGAAAGGTCAGAATGTGTGTCGATTATAGAGATCTAAACAAGGCTAGTCCAAAGGACGATTTCCTTTACCACACATTGACATGCTGGTAGACAGTACAACAAAGTTCAAAGTTTTCTCCTTCATGGATGGATTCTCGGGCTATAATCAGATAAAAATGGCGCCGAAAGACATGGAGAAAACTTCGTTCATTACCCCATGGGGCACCTTTTATTACTAGGTAATGCCTTTCGGTTTAAAGAATGCCGGGGCAACCTATCAAAGGGCCATGACTACTCTGTTTCATGACATGATACACAAGGAAATTGAGGTATATGTCGATGACATGATTGCAAAATCTAAGACAGAAGAGGAGCATGTGACCCACCTGTCAAAGCTATTCGAGCGGTTGAGAAAGTACAAACTCCGCTTGAATCTAAACAAGTGCACCTTCGGTGTCCGTTCAAGGAAACTACTAGGGTTCATCGTCATCCAGAAAGGAATTGAGGTTGATCCTGACAAAGTCAAGGCCATTCAAGAAATGCCTTCCCCGAAAACTGAAAAACAATTCAGAGGATTCCTGGGACGTTTGAACTACATCTCCAAATTCATATTCCTCATGACCGCCACATGTGCGCCAATTTTCAAATTGCTTAAAAAGAACCAGGACTGCGTTTGGACAGAAGACTGTCAAACCGCCTTTGACAGTATTAAGGAATACCTGTTGAACCCACTGATTCTATCACCTCCAGTGGAAGGAAGACCGCTGATCATCTATCTCACAGACCTAGAGGATTCAATGGGATGTGTACTTGGCCAACAAGACGAAACCAAAAGGAAAGAGTCTTCCATCTACTATTTGAGCATGAAATTCACCGACTACGAGACTCGGTACACGATGCTTGAGAAAACTTGTTGCGCTTTGGCTTGGGCAGCCAAACGTCTTCATCAGTACATGATTCATTACACTACTTGGTTGGTCTCCCAAATGGATCCAATCAAGTATGTATTTTTAAAGCCTGATCTCACGGGAAGGATGCCCGTTGGCAGGTGTTGCTATCAGAATATGACATAGAGTACCATGCTCAAAAAGCCGTTAAGGGGAGTATTTTAGCTGATCATTTGGTTCATCAACCAATTGACGATCAAGAATCAATAGGGTTTGACTTCCCAAACGAAGATGTCATGTATTTGAAAATGAAAGATTGTGATGAACCGCTACCCAGTGAAGGGCCAGAACCAGGTTCCCAATGGGGGATAATCTTTGACGGAGCCTTCAATCAGTATGGAAACAGAATTGGGGCAATCATTGTTACCCCTCAGGGTACCCACATTCCTTTCACCGCCAGACTTACGTTCAAGTGTACAAACAACGAGGCCGAATACGAAGCTTGTATCATGGGTCTCGAGGAAGCAATCGACTTAAGGATCAAAAACTTGAATGTATATGGCGACTTAGCCCTGGTTATCAATCAGATCAAAGGAGATTGGAACATGTACCAATCAGGACTGATTCCTTACAAAGAGTATGCAAGAAGGTTGTTACCTTTCTTCAACAGAATTGAGTTTCATCATATCCCTCGTGATGAGAACCACATGGTTGATGCATTAGCCACCCTCTCTTCCATGATTAGTGTAGGTCAATGGAACGACTTACCTAAGATCGACATAATGCGCCTGGAACGGCCCGCTTACATTTTCACAATCGAAGCAGTCATAAACGACAAACCTTGGTATCATGATATCAAACGCTTCCTTCAGAAACAAGAGTACCCACCTGGGGCACTAAGAAAAGATAGAAAGACCCTCAGAAGGCTAGCAGGAAGCTTCTTTCTGAGTGGTGACACACTCTATAAGAGAAACTTTGACATGGTCTTGCTCCGATGCGTAGACAGATCAGAGGCAGACATGCTGATAAAAGAAATTCACGAAGGATCCTTTGGCACTCATGCCAACGGACACACAATAGCGAGAAAAATTCTAAGAGCAGGGTACTACTGGTTGACCATGGAATCTGACTGCTACAAGTACATGAGGAGGTGTCACAAGTGTCAGATATACTCCGACAAAATCCATGTACCGCCTACGCATCTCAAAGTTCTTTCTTCCCCATGGCCTTTTTCCATATAGGGAATCGATATGATTGGCATGATTGAACCTAAGGCTTCAAACGGACATCGGTTCATTCTGGTAGCAATTGACTATTTCACCAAGTGGGTCGAAGCAGTGTCATACGCCAATGTAACCCGACAAGTAGTGGTCTGATTTATCAAAAACAATATTGTCTGCCATTATGGTGTTCTGAGCCAGATCATTATGGATAATGGATCTAACTTGAACAATAAGATGATGAAAGAGTTATGCGCAGAGTTCAAGATCGAACACCATAACTCATCTCCCTGCCGACCCAAGATGAACGGAGCGGTAGAAGCGGCTAACAAGAACATCAAGAAGATCGTTCAAAAGATGGTTGTAACCTACAAAGACTGGCACAAGATGTTGCCCTTTGCTCTTCACAGTTATCGTACATCTGTCCGAACTTCAACAAGGGCAACCCCTTTCTCTCTATTGTATCGTATAGAAGTAGTGCTCCCCATCAAAGTAGAGATCCCATCAATCTGGGTATTGATGGAAGCTAAGCTTACAGAAGCTGAATGGTGTCAAAATTGACACGACGAACTGAATCTGATCGAAGAGAAGTGAATAACGGCACTATGCCACGGTCAGTTGTATCAGCAAAGAATGAAGAAGGCGTTTGACAAAAGGGTTCGACCTCGCGTCTTTAGGAAAGGAGACCTTGTGCTAAAAAAGATACAATCTTTTCTCACTGATTCTCGGGGCAAATGGACTCCGCATTATGACGACCTCGCGTCTTCAAGAAATACTTCACCTAAAAAAAAACGTCTCGGTGGATTGAATACCCGAAAGGGTGGTCCAGGCAAAAATTAGAGACATGATCAAAAATCATCCCGGTGGATTGGAAATCTAAAAGTACAATCCAGGAAAAAATTAGGGATTAATGGCAAGTAACTACATCTGATCAGTTCAACTCCTCAGCAGTAATGCCATCCATCGAAAGAAAACTCCAATCAAGGTCATCTTCGACAGAAGCTCAGGATGTCCCAAATTCAAAGTTGGTAGAAGGATAGAGGTCGCCATGTTTTAATGTAGCCTTTTTCCCTTAAATTACCATTTTATAAACTTCGTAAATACTCTATGGAATCACACGTTTGGCTGATTTCTATCCTATCAATAAAATTTGAGCCCTTGTGCTTTTGTTTGCAATTCTTATTTGTTTTAGCTTTATAGAATGATATTTTAACATGATCAGTGATTCTTGAAATAAAACAAAAATGAATTTACATGTTAAAAATTTTCTGCTTTTAAAATAAAGATGGCAAATTCTTTTGACTGTTGAACATCGAAAGAACACTGATCGCTTCTCCAGAAGTGTTCGAGCTTCAAAGTACAGAATCAAGGTATTCCTTATAAACTAGTGCGCCTGAATGAAGGATCAACTGTATCAGATGCGGCTTTACCATCTGATAACCTCGGCAGAGTTCTTACCTCCTATGCCCGACCAATGGTGTTCCCCGCAGGGACTATTTCTCCTAAGTAAGGCAGAATTGCTAACTTGAACCAGCGGTACTTCTTCGTCCCCAACAGTGGCCGAGTATCCAGTTGTGCTCACCCGTCAGTTTGTATGTCGCGTCAGTTGTGTCAGTATAAACATACATACATAATGAATTATTGATTTACATTCATATTCATATTTCATCACTATCACTCTAGTAGGTCTTATCCCCTAGTGATAGAAGTCTTCTCAATCGAGTTGTCAATTCTTTCCTCGTCAGGAAATGTTGCGTTTGAACAATCTCTCTCCTCCAGTTTATTTCTGGATTGGAGTGGACCCTTGACCACTTTGATAACTTGAACCTTTGAGAAGCCAGAGAGCTTTCGACAAACGTCACTCTTCGCCAGTGAAGATGATATCTCCACTTTCCTAGATTAAGGAAAATCTCCCGAGAAAGCCTCGTAATCAAAGATTCGACAATACAGTTATTTCTCTTCGGGAAAAAACCGCTGACGAAAAGGTCATCAGCACCTCAAAATTGGATCACATCATATAGCATTTCTCCGGGAAGATCCCGAGAAAAGTATGGTGTAATACCCCAAGCAGAAGCAGTCTCTCAAGAGACTCGTTTTCCCTAGATAGAGTCGACAAATGGCGTCTCCAACAGAGAAATTTGTACACCTCTATAACTCAGACGACTGGGTTCCCCAACAAGTCTGACATCACCACTTTTTCCATCAAAGGGCATCTCCCTAGAAAAATTCGGCGAGAAGTTTAAAGAGACCCGCTACACATAACGTCACTTGTCAATAAAGTTTATTGACAAAAGAAACTCAGACCAGTTCTTTGGTAGGAAACCAGGATTGAGGGGAAGTTTACATCAGAAACTTAGACCAGTTCCTTGGTAGGAAACCAGGATCTAGGGGAAGTTTACATCAGAAACTTAGACCAATTCCTTGGTAGGAAACCAGGATCGAGGGGAAGTTTACATCAGAAGTTTAGACCAGTTCCTTGGTAGGAAACCAGGATCGAGGGGAAGTTTACATCAGAAACTTAAACCAGTTCCTTGGTAGGAAACAATGATCGAGGGGAAGTTTACATCAGAAACTGAGAGCAGTTCCTTGGCAGGAAACCAGGAATGAGGGGAAGTTTACCTTTTCTAAGCATCATTGCTTAGCAAAAGAAGATGAATGCATAAGCCACCATTCATAACCACCATCAAAATTTTGGATATTCCGATATTTAATCATCTTGCACCCCGAATGCCTGAATACCTTCGCCATTCACACCTTCGGGTCCAAGAAGATTAAATAGGGGCATCTGTCATACCCCAAATTTTGACCACTAAGATCTCCCATCATTGTGTAAATTATCATCACAATATGGGTGTACCTTTATGCCTCATCAATCTCCTCAAGGAATTGTTGAGCATTCACTACTATCAAAGATTAGGGTTTCAGGCCCTCTCAGAGCTCTTAGACAAAGGATCAATTAAGGAATGACATGATCTTCAACTTGTCTAACCTCTCAAACATCCACAAAGGATCAAGAGGACTCCCACTTCAAGGATTAAGCACAAGGCTGCTCCCTTTTAGGTGGATTGAGCCTCAAGATCGCCAGTGTCACCAAATTAGGGTTTGGTTGACCAGGGCCTCCAGATGGAAATTTTCCTCTGGGCATGAGCCATTGCTTCAAAGCATAATTTGAATTACTCCATGGGACCTCATAAACCCCATCATCAAGTCAATTTAGCCTCAGGGGATGCATTCACTAAAAATCAGGAATTAGGGTTTCTTGACCTAATTCACCCCTAAGTTGACTTTTGGGACAAAACATGAGCCAAGACCTCAAGAGAGGATTTGAGGGTCTCTAATAAACCACATTAATCCATTTGTAACAATGGATTGATCCAAGAAACTTGAGCAACAAGTCTCAATTTCATCAGAACCACAATTAGGGTTTCGCGAGAAAAGACAACTGTAGCTTTGACTTTTGACCAGGACATGCTCCCAAACCCTAGGACATGATTCAATACACCCTATAACACCTATGAAGTTAATCCATCAAGTTTGATTTAGGTCAAGGATTTTATTTCATAGAGGATCGCATAGTTTGGAATTCATCTGATAAAAAGTCAACTGAGCACAAAAGTCAACTTTGACTTTTTGAGATTTTTCACAATTATGGTTCTTTGACCCTAAAATGATGTTAATGTGTGATTTGAATCAACATTCATCAAGAAAAAGCAATAAAAATGGGATAACTTGTAAACGGGGTAACCATAAAAACTTAGAAATTTTTCTAAGTTATGGAACAAAGTGGCTAGGGTACCAACTTTGGAGGATCATAACTCCTAAACCACAAGGCCATTTTTCCCCATCCAAAGTTGGATTTGTAGCTCTCATGACCCTCTACAAAAGCTTCAACTACACCTCATTCCAATTCATTATGGATTTTGAGTTATGGAATGATCAAAATCAAGAAAAGTGAAAATGTCACTTTTTTCCAACACTTAAGTGAAATTTTCACTAAGTCAGAATCTGCCTTCACTTTTTTTCAAATGTAGGGGCATTTTTAACTTGGATCCAAAAATTATAAAAACCAATTATGATCAAACAGTTGTTGTATCATATAAGGGATTTCCAAAATGGCCAAGAACATCACCAAACTCAACTTGAGTCATGAGATATGACAATGGCAACATGCCTTGCTGAAAACTGCCAAAGCAAGGTATATTTTGGAGTTTTGCTCTATTTGCCCAAATTTTCCAAAGGGCAAGCAACTCTATCCATCTGAACACCTCAAGGGGGGACCAAGGACGGACAAACACTGATCTTCAAGCCTCCAAAGTCCTTGGAACCAAAAGTAGCATGACAAACCTAGAATTGCCTAAAAGAGGGACAAGACTCCAATTTTGTTTTGGAGCATTCAATGGATGTACTAAGGTGGCATGGACTGAGCCATTTCCAACTGAATTCAGTCAAGACTTATCCAAGACCAAGGGAACCAGCAGCCTGTGCCCTAACCTCTAGTCAATGGCCAGAGGAGACTTGGATTCTCATTGATCAACATTGGCCAAACCTATGCAACAATTGCCATTCACTATTCCTTGCAAAACAAACATGCTCTACTATAAATAGAGCTCAATTGTGATCAGTTTGAGTACACCAAAGCCATCAAATAGATGTTTTCCTCAAAATCTCTTTCTCTAGGTAAAAATACCTTCTTTAGCAAGGTAACTCTGTGTTATTGAGTTAGAGAGCAATTCCACCACAGCTCATGATCCAAACACATCCAATATGTCATATCTAAGCTGTCAAAACTCTCACCAGTGACCTGTAACACCAAAATCACAAAGTCACCTCTCAAAACCTCAAAATAGGCCTTTTTGTGCATTTTTCAAGCCATGTCTTGAATCAGTCACTTTCCAAACCAGATAAAACCTCAAACACACTCCAAATATCATCCTAGAATTGTCCCAAATGGTTCCCCCCATCTGGAACACCATTTGAGGGAGTTGCTATTTTGGCCACTTTTGCCCCTTTTGCAAGAAAGAGCTCAAACTCATCCTTGAGGTTTCCAGCTGATTCTAACCATCCTAAAAGCTTCTAAGAGATCATTTGAGGGTGTCCAAAGCATCAACTCATTTCTGGAACAAGTGGCTTGGCAGATTGCACAAAAACTCCAAAAAAAGGTAAGCATCACAACTTGAACTCTTTGAAATATGCATTGCTTTGAGGCTTACTGATCATGCATATCTTGTACATGTTATATGTGTTGTGTTTGCACCAAATTTCCATGCAATTCTTGCCTGTATCATGAGATAGCACAGAAAATGCAATTGAAGGCCTATTTCAAAACCACTATCGGGTTTTAAAATGGGGACATGATCTTGAAAAACTACCACCACCATAGGATTCCTTGTGAAATTCTAGGCAGGATAGACCTAAATTTTGTCTCAATCCGTGGAGAAATGAGAAAGTTATGGCCTTCACGTTTCTGAGCCAAAACTTGCCTTGGCCAGGCCTAGAAAACAAGGCAAGCCTTGTGTATTTGTTGGTTTGTTTCAATCAACGGATGTATCACCACCCCAGTGGTAAGGCGCGCGCCCTATAACCTTGAGGTCGTGGGTTCAAACCCCACCCAGACCATTTTGTGTTTTCTCACATTTTTGCAATTTTTCCAATATTTTCATGTTTTATTAATTAATTGGAAAATTAATAACTCCTTCAATTTTAATTATTTTTTATTGGTTCTTTTTGCAAAAATTCACAAAAATGTTGAAATATTTTATTCCACAAAAAAAAATCAGATTTATATTATTTATTTAATATAATTGGTATTTTTGTGAATAAATTCCTTTTTAATTATTTTTTAAACATTTAAAAGTGAATATTTACTTTGAAAATCAAAACCAAATGAGTTTTAATTCATCTTGTGATTAATCCCTCATTTTTCAAACCTTAAACAAAAATAACAAATGGTTTATTCAAACTTATTTGGCATTTTTATCATTTTTATTTGATTTTCTTTAAATATTTACTTTTAAAGAAAAGCAAAATTAGGGTTTCTTTGATTTTCACCCTCACAAAACATTTTCAACCTTTGGGCCTCAAATAGAGTGTAAGACCCAACCCCCCTTTTTAACCAAATCTTTTTAGGGCCTCAGATATTGTATAAGTCCCTCTGCGTTAAAAGAAAACCTCGGCGCGATCGCCAGTTGAAAAATCAAACCCTTGGGCCTACCCTCTTGTTATAAGCCCCATTCTTTTTCTTTAAACACCTTTGGGCCTCTAGTAGAGTGTAAGACCCAATCCTTTTTGAAATAAAGATGATTTGGGCCTCAGTGTATTGTATAAGTCCCGATACCATAAAAAAGTTCGGCGCGATCGTCGCCTTTTTTAGATACAACCCTGGGCCTCTCCTTGAGTTGTAAGCCCCATCCCTTTTACAAAAATAAACCTTTGGGCCTCTTGAGAGAGTGTACGACCCATCCCTTTGTACAGAAAACCTTTTTTGGGCCTCAGTCACTTGTATAAGTTCCTCTATACAAATCCAAAACAACAGTGCAAACACTGATAAAACCTTGGGCCTCTCTTTGAGCTGTAAGCCCCAACAATATTTTCAAAAATATTTTCTCCTTTGATTTTGAATATAATATTGTTATCAAAGCTTTCTTTGTTGAACAACTAACCAAACAGCATGGAAGCTCTACAACCGAGTAAGTGTTTACCCGCTTTCTTTATCCGCTTTCATATATACAACTGTATTGTTGGGCTGCTCACTGTAAGTCTTCTTTCACGTACTTTATATACCATGTAATACTAGTATAGCTATTTAGAGTTTTCCCCGGCAACTACGTCTAGCACTAGGTGAAGCCCTGTTGATCACTCTTAAAAACAGTCAAAACTTGATCCCCATAGGATTACCAGACACAGTCTTCCCTCCTTTTGGGGTTAAACAATATGGAGATGTGAATGGCAGATTCTTTTTTGAACACTTTCTCAGACTGTCACCCTTAGAAGTTGTCAAAGAGACTCTACTCCCCAGAGATGATCTTTTCTCCATGAATTGCATCTCTTGAGTTTCTTCCAAATTCTCGAACTTTCCTGGCTTGACTATTCTCTGTGAATGGCATGTCTTGAACTTCTCGGGGTTTGGGGACCCGCAGGCTTCTTAAAAGAACCCTTAGAAGTTGTTAAAGAGACTCTACTCCCCAGAGATGATCTTTTCTCCGTGAATGGCATCTCTTGAGTTTCTTCCAAATTCTCGAACTTTCCTGGCTTGATCTATTCTCTGTGAATAGTCTGTCTTGAATATCTCGGGGTTTAGGGACCCACAGGCTTCTTAAAAGCATCCTCGCCTCCTCTTGGGAGTTGTACAAGGACCCGTTGGCTTCTTAGAAGTTTTCACAACCTCCTCTTAGGCTTTGTATAATGATTCTTCCTCAGCGAAGATAGCCTCCTCTTGGGCTTCGTACAAATTGTCCCTTCGGCTTCTTAAAAGTTTTCTAGCCTCCTCTTGGGATTTGTACAAATTGTCCCGACGACCTCTTAAAGGTATAGGAACAGAAATTAGTCATCTTAATAGAGCAGCCTTTCAAAAGAGTCTAGACCTTCATCCCTTAACGTTCCAGCCTTCACTCAAGCATCATACAACATGCCTTCGCTATCTGAGAATATATTTCTCAAAACACCCGTAGACTTGGACAGTCTCAATACCCTTTGGATTTCTCGTTTCCTTAAAGAACAGGAAATAAACGCGATCCCTGATTAGTGCCAAAGCACAACAATACCTTTAATCAGTCTCTTTATAAGAACTAATTTTCTCTTTTATCCAACATACTGGACCTGTCACTAAACTGAAACAGTCACTAGCACACTAGCCTCCTCTTGGGTTTGGTATAATGATTCTCCCTAAGGGAGCTAACCTTTTCAGACTCTCTTGTTGGGTCACTTCCCTTTTCAGCCTCCACCTCGGGCTTCTTACGAGATACAAAATCACTCTCTTGTTGAGTATAAAAGACTCTCTTGTTGAGTCAAACTTTTAGCCTCCATCTCGGGCTTCGTACGAGATACAAAACCACTCTCTTGTTGAGTATAAAAGACTCTCTTATTGAGTCAAACTTTTAGACTCCATCTCGGGCTTCATACGAGATACAAAACCACTCTCTTGTTGAGTATAAAAGACTCTCTTATTGAGTTAATCACCTTTCAGCCTCCACTCGGGCTTGGTACGAGATACAAAAAACACTCTCTTGTTGAGTATAAAAAGACTCTCTTGTTGAGTCAATCCCTTTTCGCCTCTCTCTCGGGCTTCGTACGAGACACATAAAAGCACCCTCTTGTTGGGTTAATAGCCTCCTCTTAGGCTTTTTATAAAGAAAACCCTGGTTGAGTCAATCAACCTTTTAGCATCAAATTTGTGCCTTGTTCATAGCATACAAACATCAACAACTCCCTTTTAGAGATGACAAATTCTCTCTAAAATCAAAACCCTTTAGCTTCATATCTTGGGCTTCGAACAAGATACAAATAGACACTTCAGCTTCACATCTTGGGCTTTGAACAAGATACAAACAACCTTTAGCTTCATGTCTTGGGCTTTGAACAAGACGCCAAAACACCTTTTTTTTCCTCCCGTAGAATAGGAGGAACTACGATCGCTCCGATTTCCCTGTTTCGTTAAAACGGGAATACGTAGGCATAAGATTGAAAAATCTTAGCGAGCACACTAATAAAAAACCCAAAATCCCATACCTTCGTACATCAATCGAAAAGCATCAGTCCTAACATCCTCACAAATAGTCCCGTCATTTCATTCTTAACAAAATAAGCAGAGAGAGGCCCCCAATCTAAACCGCATTTGTAAACCAACAGTCATCTGTTCAAACTTAGTATGCAAGTAGGGTTAATTGGAGACATCTATTTCCCTTCCTTCATCAGCTTCAATAGGATAAAAAATGAATCGACCTGTAGTCCCACAGAGCGAAAGTGCTTACGAACCACGTCCAAAATCGCTCGCTACACTAGCCTCCTCTCAAGTTCTCCAGCTTGTTCTGCCACAATCTTGGGCTTTGTACAAGACATAAATTTATCTCTCTTGAGTTGGGGACAGATACCTTCCCCAGTCGAGTCATTTTCTCCCATCCTTCATTTAGGCTTTGAAAAATAATGTCCCTAAGCAGAGTCAAACTCATTGTAGCCTCAATCTTGGGCTTTGTACAAGACACATCCTCACCAGAGTCAGTTAAATTTCCCGTTTTAGCCTCAATCTTGGGCTTTGTACAAGACAAATAATACTCTACAGCAAGAGTCAAATCCATTTCAACCTCAATCTTGGGCTTTATACAAGACACATATAAACCTCCCCGACGGAGTCAAAACCTTTTTTTAGCCTCCTCTTAGGCTTTGTATAATGATATCCCCAAAGAGTCTGTCTCTTTTTAGCCTCAATCTTGGGCTCTGTGCAAGACAGATAAAACACTCTCTTGTTGAGTCGGTCTTATCCAGCCTCCTCTTAGGCTTTGTATAAAGAAATCCCCTAGCCAAATCAATTAACCTTTTAGCATCAACCTTGTGCTTTGAACAAGGCACACAAAAGTCAACAATCTCTCTGTAGAGATGACAAATTCCCTCTCAAATACCCATTTAGCTTCAATCTTGGGCTTTGAACAAGACACCAAAACATTATTTTCCTCCCTTATAATAGGAGGAACTACGATTGCTTTGATTTCCCTGTTTTGTTTAAACAGGAATACGTAGGCATAAGATTGCGATATCTTAACGAGCATACCAATCAAAAACCCTAGGTTATGTACCTTCATATCAATCAAAACTTAGGTCCAGTACCTTACCAAAAACATCGAGAAAAACTCGAACATCAACAAAAACTCACTCTCCTGTCATACTTTCCCAAGAAACTTTCCTAACCCATTACCAGATAAACAACATCAATAACAAAGCGAAACCCTAAAGCTAATATCCTGTGGATAACCATATATAGGATGGGTAATTGACAACTACCCATTGTATAACCTGACCCCGGACCCCCCAATCTCTTTAAAACGTTTGTTCAGTTAAACATTCGCGTGCAAGGTTAGTTTTAGATAGCTTCCCTTTCCCTTCCAACTTCATGGGATAAATAAGAAATCAGAAAGTAGCACCCTTTCTCCTCGAGGAGGAAAACCCAAACTTCAGCGATAAGGTGGTCGCGTCACCGACAAAAATCGCTCGCTACATTATCCTATTTGGTTCATCTTGTCTTTGTGTGATAAATAATGATCTTTGGCTAGCACTTTAAGATACAAATGCTTGTTTGCCATTTTAATTAACATGTTACATGCTTAATTGTTGACATGATGTGTTGCCTCATTATTTGATTAGTTACTTTAGCATTTGCTTTTCATATGTTGCCATTCATTCATGATTTAGATTTTGATACTTGGGGCTTTTCACTGTACTCCTTTGATGACATGATTTGCCTATGACTAAATCCAAAGGAAAGGATCATTTCTGTTGACTTTATGTCATAGTTAGGATAATTTATCCTACCTCACCTTTCCCATATGACCTTGTTAGAGTCATTTCCCTATTTAACTTAGCCATAGACTAGAGTTTGTAAACTCTATGTAAGTTTCATTGTTATGAACACTTACATTCCCCTTTTGACCTTGTTAGAGTCATTTAGTCTTTCAATTTAGATTTAAGATAGAGTTTGTAAACTCTATGTAAGTGTCATTGTCATGAACACTTACCTTCCCCCTTGGACCTTGTTAGAGTCCTTATCCCTTTCCAAATTAGAATTAGGATAGAGTTTGTAAACTCTATCTAAGTGTCATTGTCATAGACACTTACTGACCCCCTTGGAACCTTGATCACTATCAAGAGTTCCTCACCCGTAGTTAGGTGAACTAGGAATGCTCTGATTCCTTCCTTGTTAGGATACGTAGGCACAAGACCGCGAAGTCTTGGCGAGCATACTTAGCAATACCTTTAGGTATTCCCCATAGGACTTTCCCAAACAATAGCAAACAATAACATAACACAATACAACAAGAGGTTCCTATAGAGTACTATAGATACTTAGGGTGATAATACCTTCCTTTAGTATAACCAACCCTCGAACCTTAGATCTTAGCTTTGTCGTTACATTGCGAAGTTAGGGTTTTATTCGATCTTTTCCCTTTCCTTTGGATAAATTAAAGTTCAGTGGTGAACTTCAAAGATTTGTGATTCAAGTTAATTCAATAGCCTGATATCTGATTCTCACCGCAACAAAGAGTATAGGAATGTTACTCTCATATATCTGGAAATCTACTAGATGCCTTTTCATCAAGAGCATCAAAGTGCTGCATTCAGAAGCTACAATATATTTAGCTTCAGCAGTTGATAGCGCTATTGCTGATTGCCTTTTGCCGGAATACGAGATCAGATTATCTCCTAGAAACTGACATCTTCCAGAAGTGTTTTTCCTCTCAAGTCTATCTCCAGCTTAGTCAGCATCACAATAACCCACTAGCTTGAAATCTTTATATTTTCTCTGTATAGCTTTTGATCTACCTTAGCACTTACCTCATCCTTCTCAAGAATACATGTAGGATGCATAAGAGTTTTAGACATCTTGCATTCTGACATTTAAAACTTCTTCAGAAGTTCCTTGGTGTACTTTCTCTAATGGATGTAAGTTCCTTGTGGACTTTGATTGATTTGAGTCCATAGAAAGAACTTAAGTTCTCCCATCAGACTCATTTCAAATTCTTCCTGCATAGACTTAGCAAATTCCTTGCACAAAGTAACATTAGCAGAACCAAATATGATATCATTGTCATACCCCAAATTTTTACCACTAAGATTTCCTATCATTGTGCAAATCATCATCACAATATGGACGAACCATCATACCTCATTAGTCTCCTCATAGATGTTTGGGCATTCACTACTATCAAACTTAGGGTTTCAAGCCCTCTCAGAGCTCTTAGACAAAGGATCAATCTAGGAATGACATGATCTTCAACTTGTCTAAACCTCTCAAAAATCAACAATGGATCAAGAGGACCCCATCATCAAGTCAATTTAGCCTCAGGGGATGCATTCATAAAAAATCAGGAATTAGGGTTTCTTGACCTAATTCACCCCTAAGTTGACTTTTGGGACCAAGCATGAGCCAAAACCTCAAGACATGATTTGAGTGTCCCCAATACACTACATTGATCCATTTGCAACAATGGATTGATCCAAGAAGCTTGATTCACAAGTTTCAAGTTCATCAGAACCATAGTTAGGGTTTCGCGAAAAAAGTCAACTGTGCCTTTGGCTTTTGACCAGGACATGCTCCCAAACCTTGGGACATGATTAAATACACCCTATAACACCTATGAAATCAATCCATCAAGTTTGATTTAGGTCAAGGACTTGATTTCATAGAGGATCGCACAATTTGGAATTCATTTGATAAAAAGTCAACTGTGCCCATAAGTCAAAGTTTGACTTTTTGATTTTTTGATCAATTATGGTTCCCTAACCCTAAAATGATGTTAATGTGTGATTGGAATCATCATTAATCAAGAAAAATCAAGAAAAGTGGGATAACTTGTAAAAGGGGTAACCATAAAAAAACTTAGAAAATTTCTAAGTTATGGAACAAAGTGGCTAGGGTACCAACTTCCAAGGATCATAACTTGTGATCCAAGCAACCATTTTGTATGATCTAAAGATGAATTTGTAGATCTCATGGCATACTTTAAAAGTGTCAACTACACCTCACTCCAATTCTTCATGGATTTTTAGTTATGGAGTGACCAAAATGACAAAAACATGAAAATGCCACTTTTTCCAACACTTAGTGAAATTTTCACTAAGTCAGAATCTGTTTCACTTTTTCCAAAATGTAAGGGAATTTTTCACTTGGATCCAAAAAGTGTCAATACAAACTATGATCACACATATGTTGTATCATATGAGGGCTTTCCAAAATGGCCAAGAAGTCCATCAAATCCCATTTGAGCTAAAAGTTATGACAATGGCAATATGCCTTGCTGCAACTGTCATAACAAGGCAGATTTGTGCATTTTGCTCGATTTGAGAAATTTGTGCAAATGACAAACAAGTTTATCCATCTGAATACCTCAGGGGGAGACCAAGGAGGAATAAACACTGATCCATCAGCCTCCCAAGTCTTTGGAACTAAAAGTAGCATGCCAAACCTAAAATGCCTAAAACGGGGACAAGACTCCAATTTTGTTTTGGAGCATTCAATGGATGCACCAAGGTGGCATGAACTGAGCCTTTTCCAACTGAATGAGTCAAGGATGATCTCTTAACTAGGGAACCAAAGGCCTATGCTCTAACCTCTAGTCAATAGCAAGAGGAGACTTAAGATTCCAAAGTGATGCAATTGGACAATGAGCTGCTGCAGTTGCCATTCACTATTGCTTGCAAAAAAAACTTGCTCTACTATAAATAAAGCTCATTTGTGCTCAGTTTAAGTACACCAAAGGCCTACAACACTTGCCTTTCTCAAAATCATCTTCTCACTCTCAAAAATGCCTTTCTTAGCAAGTCACTATCGAATTTTTCAGTAGAGAGCAATTCCACTCAAACCAATTGCTCTAACACCTCATAAACATCATATGTGAGCTAATCAAACACTAAACACACAACTGTAACACTGATTTCTCAGAATCACCAGCCAGTTGCTCAAGTTTTCAACCAAGTTGCAGTTGAGATGCCATGAAGTGATCCAGCCATTTCCAATCAAGTCCAAGCATTCAAACACACTCCATATGGCGTAGGGAAGCTGTTCAGATCATCACAACTCATATGTAACACCTCCAACTCAAAAATCAAATTGCTCTTGCTGTCACGACCTTCAAGTAAGCCTAAACTTGGTCATCTCTTAATCTATGCATATTTCCTCGCACAATACTTTTGCCAAATGTTCATAATCATGCACAGAATGTTTCCCCTCAATTAATTGCTTTGTTTGAATCGTGTATCAAAATTCTCAGCCTTCATGCAAATTTTAAGGTTCTTGATGTTTTGTCTTGATTTCTTATTTCATGCTTAAAATAAATGAAATCAAAGACCATATACATGATTGTGAGGTGAAAACGAGCAGATTGATATGTGGATTGTGTGATTTCATCAAGTATTCAGTTAGATTAGATAGAAACGCAAATCTGAGCAAAACTCCCTTCGCGCATGTTTTTGGCCCATGTTCTTGGCGCCTTTTTCACAAATTTGAATATTTGAATTTTGTGATTTTATTTAATTGATTCAAAAATTAATTTCTCTATGAGTTTTAATGATTTTGAGTTGATTCTTTTTTTAATAATTCAAAAAATGTTAAAATATTTTATTTTACCAAAAATTCCCAAAAATATTATTTATTTCATATACTTGATATTTTTGCAAAGAATTAATCTTTTATTTGTTTTTTAACATTTAAAATATTTTTTCCTCCTTGATTTTCCAAATTTAATTGATTTCCAATCATTTTGTGGATTTAAACATGATTTTTGAAACATTGATCCAAGATCACCACTCATTTTTCACATGTTTTCAATACTTTTTTATTAATTTTTACCAAAATTAATTCCTTTTTTAAACAAAATTAGGGTTTTGATTAATTCAACCCTTATCAATCATTTTCAAACACTCATGGGCCTCTAATAGAGTGTAAGACCCAATCCCCTTTTAACCAAAACTTTTTGGGCCTCATATATTGTATATGTCCCTCTGTACTTTACAAAACCACGCGCGATCGTCGCCTTTTCAATAAAATCATCTGGGCCTCTCCTCGATCTATAACTTCCAATTCCTTTTCCTAGAAAAACCTTTGGGCCTCTAATAGAGTGTAAGACCCAACCCCTTTGTAAATAATACCTATGGGCCTCACACATTGTATAAGTCCCTCTGTATATTTTCAAACGTTCGGCACGATCGTCGCCCTTTTAAACAAAAACCCATGGGTTTCTCCTTGAGTTGTAAGTCTCATCTCTTGTACAAAAATAAATCTTTGGGCCTCTAATAGAGTGTAAGACCCATCCCCTTGTACATAAAACATTTTGGGCCTCAGTCGTTGTATAAGTCCTGATACAATCTTTAAGACAACTGTGTGATCATCGTTAAAACTTGGGCCTCTCCTTGAGCTATAAGCCCCAACAATCTTTTCAAAGCACTTTCTCCTTTGATTATGATTTTCAAACATATGTTGTTATCAAAACTTTCTTTAATTTCTTTGAACAACACACAAAACAGCATGGAAGCTCTACAACGGGTAAGTGTTTATCCGCTTTCATTTACCGCTTTCATATGTATATAACTGTATTGTGGGGCTGTTTCACTGTAAGTCTTCGTTCACATCCTTTTATATACTTGTCACATATCCACGGTGTAATACTAGTATAGTTATTTAGAGTTTTCCCTGGCAACTACGTCTAGAACTAAGTAATGCTTGTTGGTCACTCTCGAATACAAACAAAACTAGATCCCCCATAGGATTTCCAGATACAGTCTTCCTTTCTCTTGGGGTTAAACAATATGGAACAAAGAGAAAGGCAGTATTCTCGGTGAACCTTTTCTCAGACTGTCACCCTTAGAAATTGTCAAAGAAACTCTAACTCCCCAGAGATTATCTTTTCTCCGTGAATGGCATCTCTTGAGTTTCTTCCAAATTCTCGAACTTTCCTGGAATGATCTCTTCTCTGTGAATTGCATTTCTTGAACTTCTCTTGGTTTGGGGACACACATGCTTCCTAAAAGCATCCCCGCCTCCTCTTGGGCGTTGTACAAGGACCCTTCGGCTTCTTAGAAGTTCTCAAGCCTTCTCTTAGGCTTAATACAAGGACCCTGACGACCTCTTAAAGGTATAAGATAGAACTTAGCCATCCTTTGCTAGAGCAGTCTTTCCAACCTCAAAACTCCTACCACTTTAGGGTTGATACTCATCCCTTAATGCCCGCGCCTCCTCTTAGGCATTGTACAAAAAACAAAACTCTAGAATTAGACAGTCTAAACCTCTTGAGTCTCAAAGACATTCTCAAGTTCCTTTCAAACATAGGAAAAAACACCGATCACTCTGGATCAATCTCCAGCAAAAACCCGGTCTCTCTCATGAGAGTTCCCCCACTTGGACCCACTTCAGGATCTCAATAATCCTCAGCAGTAAGTCAGCCTCCTCTTGGGCTTTGTACAAATGATTCTCCCCAGCGAAAGTAACCTTTTCAGACTCTCTTGTTGAGTCAACCACTTTTAGCCTCCGTCTTGGGCTTTGTACAAGACATGTAAAAACACTCTCTTGTTGAGTATAAAAGACTCTCTTGTTGAGTCAATATCCTTTTAGCCTCAATCTCGGGCTTCGTACGAGACAGCAAATCACTCTCTTGTTGAGTATAAAAGACTCTCTTGTTGAGTCAATCTCCTTTTAGCCTCAATCTCGGGCTTCGTACGAGACAACAAATCACTCTCTTGTTGAGTATAAAAGACTCTCTTGTTGAGTCAATCAAACTTCAGACTCTCTTGCTGAGTCAATCACCTGTTCAAGACTCTCTTGTTGAGTCAACCTTTTTAGCCTCCGTCTTAGGCTTTATACAGGACAAATAAAAGTACTCTCTTGTTGAATCAAACCCTTTCAGCCTCCATCTTGGGCTTTATACAAGATACATTCTCCCCAACGGAGTCAAAATCCCTTTTAGCCTCAATCTTAGGCTTTGTACAAGACAGAAAGAACATTTTCCCCGGAAAAGTCAAACTTCCAGCCTCCTCTTAGGCTTTGTATAAAGAAACTCCCCGATTGAGTCAATCAACCTCTTAGCATCAAATATGTGCTTTGATCAGGGCACACAAAAATCAACAATTCCCTCAGAGGAAGTCCAATCCCTTTTTAGAGATGACAAATTCTCTCTCGGTCATAACTTTTTAGCTTCACGTATTGGGCGTTGAATAAGATAAAAATCACCTTTAGCTTCAATCTTGGGCTTTGAACAAAACACCAAAACATCTTTTTCCTCCCATAGAATAGGAGGAATTACGATCGCTCTGATTTCCCTGTTTCGTTAAACGGGAATATGTAGGCATAAGATTGCGAAATCTTAGCGAGCATACTAATAAAAAAACTCAAATTCCAGTACCTTCACACATCCATCAAAAACGTCAGACCTAGTACCTTACCAAAATCCTCCTGTACAGTCACAACACTCTGTTCTTAAGCAAATAAACCTAAGACATACCTCCCCCTTTTGATAGCATCTGTAAACCAACAGTTTTGACTGTTTAACCTTAGTATGCAAGCAGGGTTAATTGGAGACATCTATTTCCCTTCCTTAATCAGCTTCACAGGATAAAAAATGAATCAAACTGTAGTACCAAAGCGATAGTGATTTGAAACCACAAAAATCGCGCTACAATCATAAACATAAATTTGTACAACAAGAATGTTATTTTTGAATGACTTACAGAAGAGAGTTGTATCGACCTTCCCTTTGGAGAAATCATTTTCAAATAGAAAATTGCTTAGTCTTTCATACTGTCATACCCCAAATTTTGACCACCAGGATTTCCCATCATTGTGCAAATCATCATCACAATATGGATGAACCATCATGCCTCATCAATCTCCTCAAAGATGGTTGAGCATTCACTACCATCAAAGATTAGGGTTTTGAGCCCTCTTAGAGCATTTTGACAAGGATCAATCAAGAAATGACATGATCTTCAACTTGTATAACCTCTCAAACACTCACAATGGATCAAGAGGACTCTCACATCAAGAATCAAGCACAAGATTGCAGCATTCCATGTGGATAAAGCCTCAGGATCGCCAGTGTCACCAAATTAGGGTTTTGGTCGACCAAGGCCTCTAGATGAAAATTTTAATCTGGACAAGAGCCAATGCCTCAATGTATAGCCCTATAAGCTTAAAAGGATCTCAAGAGCCCACCCACAATGGCAAAATCACCTTGAAGGTCCATCTATAAAAAAAATCAGGAATTAGGGTTTTGACCTAATTCAACCCTTGAATTAACTTGTGAAGTGAGGCATGGCTTGAAGCTTTAAAATGAACTTCAAAGGCCTCAAATACATCATATTGACATGTTTACAAGATTTGATTGACTCAAAGAGCTCAAATCATAAGCCAAAAGAACTCAAAACCATCTAATCACAAATTAGGGTTTCTGATGAAAAAAGTCAACCCTACCCTTGACTGTTGACCTACCCTTAATCTCAAACCTTGGGGGGGGGGGTCCAAGACATCCCTAAATACCCTTGGAGGCCATCCATGAAGTTTAATTGATCCCAATGATTGATTTCACAAAGGAATCACAAAGTCAAATTTTCATCTGATGAAAAAGTCAACTGTATAAAAATCCAAGTTTGACTTTTTGGATTTTTGGTCAACCAAGGTTCCTTGACCCTAAAACAATGTTAATATGTGATTTGAATCATCATTAATCAAGAAAAATCAAAGAAAGCGAGTTAACTTGTAAAAGGGGTAACCATAAAAAAACCTTAGAACTTTTCTAAGTTATGGAACAAAGTGGCTAGGGTACCAACTTCCAAGGAACATAACTTGAGATCCAAGCAACCATTTTGGATGGTCTAAAGCTGGATTTGTAGCTCTCATTACATACTTCAAAAGTGTTGACTACATCTCATTCAAATTCTTCATGGATTTTTAGTTATGGAGTGATCAAAGTGGCTAAAAACATGGAAATGACATTTTTCCAACACAGTGAAATTTTCACTAAGTCAGAATCTGCCTTATTTTTTCCAAAATGTAGAGGCATTTTTCATTGTAATTCAAGTTGATTCAAAACCAAAGTTGTACATCATGTTGAAATAGGATATATCAGCTTTCCAAAATGTCCAAGAACTCCATCAAACTCCACCTGAGCTAGAGGTTATGACAGCTGCAACATGCCTTGTTGCAAACTGTTTTGCAAGGCATATTTGTGCCTTAGTGCTCGAATTGATAAATTTGGTCAAATTCAAGCATGGTTATCCATCTGCACACCTCAAGGGGGAACAACCAAGGGACAAACAATGATTCATCAGCCTCACAAGTCCATGAATCTATGTTTAGGCATGTCATCCCTAGAATTCAAGATGCTTTAAATATTCAATTTTGTCTCAAGGCATTTAACTGATGCATATAGGTGGCATTCATCAAGACAATGTTATCCAAGTTCAGTCAAGACTTATCCTTGAACCAAAGAACCATAGGCATGTACTATAACCTCAAGTCAATGGCTAGAGGAGACTTGAGATTCCATTTGATCACAATTGGCCACAGACCTGTACCAGTTGCCATTCACTATTGCTTGCAAAAACAACTTGCTCTACTATAAATAGAGTTCATTTGTGATCAGTTTGAGTACACCAAAGCACCCAAACTAATGCTTTCCTCAAAATCTCCATTTCACTCCAATTTTGCCTTCTAATTCAAGTCACTATCGGGTTTTGAGTTTGAGAGAAATTCCAACCAAACCAATCACACACACACCTCATAAACATCATATGTGAGTGATCCATAACACAAATTCACATCTGGAACATCAGATTCTCAAAATCACCAATCAATTGCTCAAGTTCTTGACAGATTTGTAGTTGAGGTACCACAACCAGTTCCAGCTCAATTTAATCCACTCCAAGCATTCAAACACACTCCTTGGCACCTAAGGAAGCTATACAGATCATTGGAACCTAGCTGTAACACCTCCATCACCAAACTCGATCACCAACTGCAAGAGGTAAGCATGAACTCTTCCAACTCCATGATGCATGCATATTTTACTGCACAATAATTTTGCCACATGTTCATAATCATGTATGGAGTGATAACCCTCAATCAATTTCCATGGATCAATCATGTATGGAATTTCATTGTGTTCATGCTGAAATTAGGGTTCTTGAGGTTTTCTTCAGATTTCTCACTCAATACTTAATATAAATGCAATTAATCTATATGGTTGCGATCCTTGTTCAAAAACGAACAAGATTGGTACTTGAATCGTGCAAAACCATTGAGAAATCATGGACAAAAGTGAGAAAACGAAAATCTGCAGAAATAGGGCAAACGGGAAAGAACTTAGTGTTCTTGGCGCCCTTTTTCAAATTTTCAAACATTTGAATATTTTGATATTTTTGTTAATTGATTCAAAAATTAATTTCTCTCTGATTATTTATGTTTTTGAATTGATTCTTTTTCTCAAAATTCACTAAAATGTTTAAATATTTTATTTTACAAAAAAAATCCAATTTATATTATTGATTTAATATAGTTAGAATTTTTGTAATTAATTTCATTTTATTTCTTTTTAAACATTTTTAAATGAAATTCCCACTTTGGTCTTTCAAAATCAATTGAATTTTAAACTTTCATATGATTAAACATGATTTTTCAAGATATTTTCCAAAGTGCACAACTTGTTTTTTTAAATATAATTGATATTTGTCATATATTATTTAAATTACCTTTGAAAAATAACATTTTATTTAAAATTAGGGTTTTCTCTCGATTTTAAATTTTCAAACAAATCTTTGGGCCTCTAATAGAGTGTAAGACCCAATCCCTTTTTAACCAAAACAATTTTGGGCCTCAGACATTGTATAAGTCCCACTGTATTTTCAAAAATCTCGGCGCGATCTCCAGTTCAAAACCAAATCACCTGGGCCTCTCCCTGAGTTGTAAGCCCCATCACTTGTACAAAAATAAATCTTTGGGCCTCTAATAGAGTGTAAGACCCAATCCTTTGTAAATACAAACAACTTTGGGCCTCAGACATTGTATAAGTCCCACCGTATTTTCAAAATCATAACACGGTTGTCGCCTTGTAAAATAAAACCATCTGGGCCTCCCCTCATGTTGTAGGTCCCATCTTTCTTTGTCAAAACATCTTTGGGCTTCTCCTTGAGTTGTAAGACCCGGCCTTTTTGTAAATAAACCTTTTTGGGCCTCAGCCGTTGTATAAGTCCCGATACGATCTTCAAAACAACGGTGAGATCACTGTTAAACCTTGGGCCTCTCTTTGAGTATAAGCCCAAACAATCTTTTCAAAAACAACTTCTCTTTTGATTTAGATTCAAACATACATGTTGTTATCAAAACTTTCTTTAATTTCTTTGAACAACTAACAATACAGCATGGAAGCTTGCTCACCTGTAAGTTTTATCAGCTTTCATTTACATGCTTTAATATATATATAATTGTATTGTGGGAAGCTACTCCCCTGTAAGTCCTTCTTTCATACCCTTTTAAATACTTGTCATATATCAACTGTATATATACTAGTATAGATATTTAGAGTTTTCCCAGGCAACTAGGTCTAGAACTAGATAAACCCAGTTGGTCACTCTTAAATACAGTTAAAACTAGATCCCCATAGGACTTCCAGATACAGTCTTACCTTCTCTTAGGCTTAAACAATATGGAACAAAGAGAAAGATAGTATTCTCGGAGAACCTTTTCTCAGACAGTCACTATTAGAACTTGTCAAAGAAATTCAATTTCCCCAGAGAGGATTAATTCCCGGTGAGACTTCTCTTGAATTTCTTCAATCCCTAGAAATGTTCATTAAAGAAAAGATTATTCTCGGTGAAACTTTTCATGAACTCTTCTTAAGTTTGGATCCACAGGCTTCCTAAAAGCATCCCCGCCTCCTCTTGGGCTTTATACAAGGACCCTCCAACTTCTTAGAAGTTCTCATGCCTTCTTTTGGGCTTAATACAAGGACCCTGAAGAGCTCTTACAGGTATAAGACAGAACTTAGTCATCCTTTGCTTGAGCAGTCTTTCCAGTGTCAACACATCAAACCAATTTAGGGTTGATTCTCATCCCTTAAAACACCTGCCTCCTCTTGGGCATCATACAAGGATAAACTCTTCCATACAAATAGACCTAGACAGTCTAAATCTCCTCTTGAGTCTCCAAGACATTCTCAAGTTCCCTACAAACATAGGAGAAACCCCGGTCATTCTGGATCAATCTCTAAAGGAGTTAAAACCCTTAGGTTCAACAACCCAGTCTCTCTCCTAAAAATTCCCCGGCCAGGGTCAGTTTATCATTAGTATAACACTATCAAAACCTCAAGGCATCTGATATCTCAACTCTTCTATTACCCTTAGCAAGAGTTGATTCCCCATTTGGACCTGCCTCGGGATCTCAATAATTCCCTGCAGAAGTTAGCCTCCTCTTAGGCTTTGTATAATGATCTTTCCTCAACATAGCAGGCCTTATCTTGGGCTTTGTACAATGATTCTCCCCAGTGGAGCTAACCTTTTCAGACTCTCTTGTTGAGTCAATCACCTTTTTCAGACTCTCTTATTGATTCAATCACTCTCTTGTTGAGTCGACCCTTTTGGCCTCAATCCTGGGCTTTGTACAAGACAGATAAAAATGTTCTTTGTTGAGTCAATCTTTCCAGCCTCCTTTTAGACTTGGTATAAAGATTTCCCCTAGTAGAAGTTAACCTCCTCGTAGGCTTTGTATAATGATTTCTCCAGCTTGTTCAGCCACAATCCTGGGCTTTGTACAGAACAGATACAAGCACTCTCTTGTTGAGTCAAACCCTTTTAGCCTCAATCTTGGGCTTTGTACAAGACATAAATCTTCATAACCTTCTCTTAAGCTTGGGACAAATATCTTCCCCAGCGGAGTCAATTCCTCCCAGCCTTCTTTTAGGCTATGAGAAATAATACCCTAAGTAGAGTCAATCCTTTTTTCAGCCTCAATCTTGGGCTTTGTACAAGACAGATAATACTCTCCAGTAGAGTCAAACTCTTTTCAGCCTCAATCTTGGGCTTCGTACAAGACACTTAAAATATCCTCAGTCGAGTTAGGAAAGTTTCATTTTAGCCTCAAGCTTGGGCTTTATTTAAGACAAATAAAGATCTATTTCCCACAGAGTCAGTTTCTTTTCAGCCTCAATCTTGGGCTTTGGACAAGACACATACAAACCCTCCCCGACGGAGTCATAATACCCTTTTTAGCCTCAATCTTGGCCTTAGTACAAGTCAGACAAAACATTTTCCCCGGAAAAATCAAAATTTTAGCCTCCTCTTAGGATTTGTATAATGATATCCCCAAAAGAGTCTGTCTCTTTTAGCCTCAATCTTGGGATTTGTACAAGACATATATAAACACTCTTTTGTTGAGTCAGTCATTCCTAGCCTCCTCTTAGGCTTTGTATAAGGACTTCCCTAATGGAGTCAGTGAACCTCTTAGCTTCAACCTTGGGCTTTGATCAAGGAACGCAAAAATCAACATCCCCTTAGAGGAAATCAAAATCTCTCTGTAGGAAGTCATTTCTCTGTTTATCACTTATCAAAACAGACATTCAAAACAAACCCTAATCCCAGATAACTGCTATAAGTGGCACACTTGTTGATTCAAATATCCAAGTTGTTGTCCATCTTTTATCCTGGTAAATCATTTCTTTCATCTAATAGATGTAAGCGGCAAGCCTCTGGATTATTTACATCCATGCTACTGTCCCTCTCTTAGCATGAGAAATTCCTAAGGAAAAATGGCATTGCTCTAAACTGAGTTAAAGTTTTCCCCTTCAGGACAAATCCCCTATAAAGAAAATTATGGCATTGCTGGATTCACATATCCCAGTTAAAGTAACCCTCCTTTATAAACAGTCACCTAACAACTGTGATAAACAGACGATATATCTCCCTTTAGAGATGACAAATTCTCTCTCAGTCAAACCGTTTAGCTTCAATCTTGGGCTTTGAACAAGACACAAATAAACCTTTTAGCTTCAATCTTAGGCTTTGAACAAGACACCAAAACATCATATTTTCCTCCCTTAGAATAGGAGGAACTACGATTGCTCTGATTTCCCAGTTTCATTTAAACGGGAATATGTAGGAATAAGATTGCAAAATCTTAGCGAGCATACTAATAAAAAACTCTAGGTCCAGTGCCTTCATACCAATCAAAACTTAGGTCCAGTACCTTACCAAAAACATCGGAAAAACCCGAACATCAACAAAAACTTACTCACTCTCTCATATTTCCCAAGAAACTTTCCCAATCCATTAACGGATAGACACCATTAAGTACAAAGCGAAGCCTAAAGCTAAAAACCTGTGGATAACCACATATAGGATGGGTAATTGACAACTCCCCATTGTATAATCTGACCCCGAACTCCCCAATCTCTTTAAGCGTTTGTTCAGTTAAGCATTCGCGTGCAAGTTTAGTTTTTGATAGCTTCCCTTTCCCTTCCAGCTTCACGGGATAAATAAGAAATCAGAAAGTAGCAACCCCCTCCTCTTTATTGAGGAGAAAACCCAAATTCCGCGATAAGGTGGTGTAGCGAGCGATTTTGGACGTGGTTTTTAAGTACTGTTGCTCTGGGGTACTAAAGGTCGATTCATTTTTTATCCTATTAAAGTTGATGAAGGAAGGGAAATAGATGTCTCCAATTAACCATGCTTGCATACTGAGTTTGAACAGCGGTCTGTTAGGTTACAGATGCTATGTGGATATGGGGCCCAATCTTTGGTTATTTCGCTTGAGAACACGGTGTTTAGACTATTGGTGAGGTTTTTTGATACTGTGTTTAGATTTGATGCTTTTGGGTTGATTTGGTGGAGATACTGGATTTTGGGTTTTTTTATTAGTGTGCTCGCTAAGATTTTTTCAATCTTATGCCTACGTATTCCCATTTGATGAAACAGGGAAATCAGAACGATCGTAGTTCTTCCTATTCTATGGGAGGAAAATGGTTGTTTTGGTGTCTTGTTCAAAGCCCAAGACGTGAAGCTAAAGATGATTTGTATCTTGTTCAAAGCCCAAGATGTGAAGCTGAAAGGTCTATTTGTATCTTGTTCGAAGCCCAAGATGTGAAGCTAAAGGGTTTTGACTTTAGAGAGAATTTGTCATCTCTAAAGGGGGGTATTTGGTCTGTTTGTCACAACTGTTGCGTGACTGATTATAAAGGAGAATTACTTTAACTAGGATATGTGAATCCAACAATTCCATAATTTCCTTTATAGGGGATTTTTAACCTGAAGGAGAAGACTTTAACTCAGTTTAGAGCAATGCCATCTTTCCTTAGGAATTTCTCATGCCAAAAGAGAGACAGTGGCGTGGATGTAAACAATCCAGAGGCTTGCCGCTTACAGCAATTAGATGGGGGGGATGAGTTGTTGATGTTTGTATACTGTGAACGAGGCATATATTTTGATGCTAAAAGATTGATTGACTCAACCGGGGGTTCCTTATACAAAGCCTAAGAGGAGGCTATTGGCCCAACAAGAGGGTGTTTTTATGTGTCTCGTACGAAGCCCGAGATCGAGGCTAAAAGGGTCGACTCAACAAGAGAGTGCTAACAAGTGTCTGACTCAACAAGAGAGTGCTTTTATATGTGTCTTGTACGAAGCCCAAGATGGAAGCTCAAAGGTGATTGACTCAACAAGAGAGTCTTTTATACTCAACAAGAGAATGTTTTTGTATCTCGTACGAAGCCCAAGATGGAGGCTAAAAAAGGTTTGACTCAACAAGAGAGTCTTTTATACTCAACAAGAGAGTGTTTTTGTATCTCGTACGAAGCCCGAGATGGAGGCTAAAAAAGGTTTGACTCAACAAGAGAGTCTTTTATACTCAACAAGAGAGTGCTTTTGTATCTCGTACGAAGCCCGAGATGGAGGCTAAAAGGTTTGACTCAACAAGAGAGTCTTTTATACTCAACAAGAGAGTGTGAAAAGGTTAGCTCCGCTAGGGAGAATCATTGTACAAAGCCCAAGAGGAGGCTAAAAGAAAATTGACTCAACAAGAGAGTCTTTTAGTATCTCGTACAAAGCCCGAGATGGAGGCTACTTATGCTGGTGACTGTTTCAGTTTAGTGACAGGTCCAGTATGTTGGATAAGAGAGAAAATGAGTTCTTATGAAGGGAACGATTAAAGGTATTGTTGTGCTTTGGGATTGATCAGGGTTATTTCCCATTCTTTAAGGAAACGGGAAATCCAAAGGGTATTGAGAGTGTCCAAGACTACTGGTGTTTTGAGAAATCGATTCTCAGGTAGTGAATGATCTTTGTATGATGCCCAAGAGAAGGCTGGTATGTTAAGGGATGAAGGTCAACCCATTAACAGGTCTGATACTTGACTCAGAAATACAACTATAGCAAATTGATGACTAGGTTTTGTTCCTATACCTGTAGAGGTCTATGGGTCCTTGTACTAAGCCCAAGAGAAGGCATGAGAGCTTTTGAGAAGCCGAAGGGTCCTTGTACAACGCCCAACAGGAGGCGGGGATGCTTTAAAGAAGCCGGCGGGTCCCCAAACTCCGAGAAGTTCAAGACACGCCATTCACCGATAATAGATCAAGCCAGGAAAGTCCGAGAATTTGGAAGAAACTCAAGAGATGCCATTCACGGAGAAAAGATCATCTCTGGGGAGTAGAGTTTCTTTGACAATGTCTAAGGGTGATAGTCTGAGAAAGGGTTCACTGAGAATGCTGCCTTTCACGTCTCCATATTGTTTAACCCCAAGAGGAGGGAAGACTGTGTCTGGTAATCCTATGGGGATCTAGTTTTGTTTGTATTTTAAGAGTGACCAACAAGGCTTTACCTAGTGCTAGACATAGTTGCCGGGAAAAACTCTAAATAACTATACTAGTATTACATAGTGGATATATGACGAGTATATAAAAGTTTATGAAAGAAGACTTACACTGAGCAGCCCCACAATACAGTTATATATATGAAAGCGGATAAAGAAAGCGGGTAAACACTTACTGGGTTGTAGAGCTTCCGTGTTGTTTGGTTAGTTGTGCAACAAAGAAAGCTTTGATAACAATATGATATTCAAAATAAAAGGAGAAAGTGCTTTGAAAAGATTGTTGGGGCTTACAGCTCAAGGAGAGGCCCAAGGTTTTATCAGTGATTGCACTGTTGTTTTGAAATTGTACAGGGACTTATACAAGTGACTGAGGCCCAAAAAGGATTTATGTACAAAGGGATGGGTCTTACACTCTCTCAAGAGGCCCAAAGGTGTTTAAAGAAAAAGAATGGGTCTTATAACACGAGGGTAGGCCCAGATGATTTGATTTCGAATTGGCGATCGCGCCGATATTTATTTTAATGCAGAGGGACTTATACAATGCATTGAGGCCCACAATTGTTTAGGTTAAAAGGGGATTGGGTCTTACACTCTATTAGAGGCCCAAAGTGTTATTTTTGTACAAGTGGTGGGGCTTACAGCTCGAGGAGAGGCCCATTTGGTTTGTTTGAAAATGCAGTGGGTCTTATACAATGACTAAGGCCCAAAAAAGTTTTGGTTTTCAAAAGGGGATTGGGTCTTACACTCTATTAGAGGCCCAAAGTTTTGTTTTGAAAAGGAATGAGACTTATAGCTCGAGGAGAGGCCCAATGTTTATTTTAAAAATGCGACGATCGCGCCGTTGTTTTTGAAAATACAGTGGGACTTATACAATGACTGAGGCCCAAAAAGTGGTGTATTTACAATGGGGATGGGTCTTACACTCTAATAGAGGCCCATAGTGTTTGAAAATGATTTGTGAGGGTGAAAATCAAAGAAACCCTAATTTTGTTTTCCTTTAAAAGCAAATATTTAAAGAAAATCAATAAAATGATAAAAATACCAAATGAGTTTGAATAAACCACTTGTGATTTTTGTTTAAGGTTTGAAAAATGAGGTTTTAATCACAAGATGATTTAGAGCTCATTTGGTTTAGATTTTCAAAGTAAATATTCACTTTTAAATGTTTAAAAACAATTAAAAATGAATTTATTCACAAAAATACTAATTATATTAAATAAATAATATAAATCTGATTTTTTTGTGGAATAAAATATTTCAATATTTTTGAGGATTTGGGGCGAGGGGGATTCGAACCCCAGACCTCTTGTGTATAGGGCGCGCGCCTTACCACTGGGGTGGTGATACATCCATTGATTGAAACACAACCACAAATATACAAGGCTTGCCTTGTTTTTGGCCGGGCCCAAGGCAAGGCAAGGCAAGATTTTGGTTGAAAACGTGAAGGCCATAACTTTCTCATTTCTCCATGGATTGGGACAAAATTTAGGTTTATCCTGTCTAGAATTTCACAAGGAATCCAATGGCGGTGGTGTTTTTTTTTCAGATCATGCTCCTATTGAAAAACTCGATAGTGGTTTTGAAATAGGCCATGATTTGCATTTTCTGTGCCATCTCTTGGTACAGGTATGAATTACATGATAAATTGGTGCAAACACGACACATATAACATGTATAAGAGATGCATGATCAGTGGACATCAAAAGGAAGCATGATTCAAAGAATCCAAGTTGTGATGCTTACCTCTTTTTGGAGTTTTTGTGCAATCTGCCAAGGGCTTTGTTCCATAAAAGATGTGATGCTTTGAACAACCTCAAATGATCTCTTAGAAGCTTTTAGGATGGTTGGAATCAGTTGGAAACCTCAGGAACAAGTTTGAGCTCTTTCTTGCAAAAGGGGCAAAAGTGGCCAAAATAGCAACTCTCTCAAATGGTGTTCCAGATGTGTGGAACCATTTGGGACAGTTCAAGGATGATATTTGGAGTGTGTTTGAGGTTTTATCTGGTTTGGAAAGTGACTGATTCAAGACATGGCTTGAAAAATGCACAAAAGTCATATTTTGAGGTTTTGAGATGTGACTTTGTGATTTTGGTGTTACAGGTCACTTGTGAGAGTTTGGACAGCTTAGATATGACATATTGGATGTGTTTGGATTATGATCTGTGGTGGAACTGCTCTCTAACTCAAAAACTCAGAGTTACCTTGCTAAAGAAGGTATTTTTGCCTAGAGAAAGAGATTTTGAGGAAAGCAAGTGTTGTAGTGCTTTGGTGTACTCAAACTGAACACAATTGAGCTCTATTTATAGTAGAGCAAGTTTGTTTTGGCCGCAATAGTGAATGGCAACTGCAACATAGGTTTGGCCAATGTTGAGCAATGAGAATCCAAGTCTCCTCTAGCCATTGACTAGAGGTTAGGGCACAGGAAGCTGGTTCCCTTGGTCTTGGATAAGTCTTGACTGAATTCCGTTGGAAATGGCTCAGTCCATGCCACCTTGGTGCATCCATTAAATGCTCCAATTCAAAATTGGAGTCTTGTCCCTCTTTTAGGTATTTCTTGGTTTGGCATGCTACTTTTGGTTCCAAAGACTTGGGAGGCTGATGGATCAGTGTTTGTCCCTCCTTGGTCCCCCCTTGAGGTGTTCAGATGGATAGAGTTACTTGCCCTTTGCAAAATTTGAGCAAATCGAGCAAAACTCCCAAATCTTCCTTGCCATGACAGTTTGCAGCAAGGCATATTGGCATTGTCATATCTCATGGCACAAGTGGAATTTGATGGAGTTCTTGGCCATTTTGGAAAGCCCTCATATGATACAACAACTGTTTGATCATAGTCGGTTTTGATACTTTTTGGATTCAAGTGAAAAATGCCCCTACAATTTGAAAAAAGTAAGATAGATTATGGCTTAGTGAAAATTTCACTAAGTGTTGGAAAAAAGTGACATTTTCACTTTTTGTGATTTTGATCATTCCATAACTTAAAATCCATAAGGAATTGGAATGAGTTGTGTTTGAAGCTTTTGTAGAGGGCCATGAGAGCTACAAATCCAGCTTTGGATGGGGAAAAATGGCCTTGTGGTTTAGGAGTTATGATCCTCCAAAGTTGGTACCCTAGCCACTTTGTTCCATAACTTAGAAAAATTTCTAAGTTTTTATGGTTACCCCTTTTACAAGTTATCCCACTTTTCTTGATTTTTCTTGATGAATGATGATTCCAATCACACATTAACATCATATTAGGGTTAAAGAACCATAATTGTGAAAAATCTCAAAAAGTCAAAGTTGACTTTTGTGCACAGTTGACTTTTTGTCAGATGAATTCCAAACTATGTGATCCTCTATGAAATCAAGTCCTTGACCTAAATAAAACTTGATGGATTGATTTCATAGGTGTTATAGGGTGTATTGAATCATGTCCCAAGGTTTGGGAGCATGTCCTGGTCAAAAGTCAAAGGTACAGTTGACTTTTTCCGCGAAACCCTAACTGTGGTTCTGATGAACTTGAAACTTGGGAATCAAGCTTCTTGGATCAATCCATTGTTGCAAATGGATCAATATGGTGTATTAGAGACCCTCAAATCCTCTCTTGAGGTCTTGGCTCATGATTTGTCCCAAAAATCAACTTAGGGGTGAATTAGGTCTAGAAACCCTAATTCCTGATTTTTTATAAATGCATCCCCTGAAGCAAAATTGACTTGATGATTGGGTTCATGATGTCCCTTGGAGCATCATAGGTTATGCTTTGAAGAATTGGCTCATTCCCAAAGGAAAATTTCCATCTGGAGGCCCTGGTCAACTAAAACCCTAATTTGGTGACACTGGTGATCTTGAGGCTTGATCCACTTGGAAGGTAGCAGCCTTGTGCTTGATTCTTGTTGTGGGAGTCCTATTGATCCTTTGTGGATGTTTGAGAGGTTAGACAAGTTGAAGATCATGTCATTCCTCTATTGATCTTTTGTCTAAAAGCTCTGAGAGGGCTTGAAACCCTAATTATTGTTTGTAGTGAGTGCTCACCCATATTTGGGGAGACTGATGATGCATGATGGTTCATCCATATTGTGATGATGATTTGCACAATGATGGGAGATCTTAGTGGTCAAAATTTGGGGTATGATAGGTGGTCGCGTCACCCACAAAAATCGCGCGCTACAGTAAATGGCGACTCTGCTGGGGAATGCATTTTATTTTTTTAGGACTAGGATTATAGCTCCTAAGAGGTCTAGGATGTTAGTTTTAGGAATGAATATATATATATATATATATATATATCGCTTTTCCTAACTAATATTCGTGTTTATTTTTCTGCTAATGGGACTACGGGTGATGCCGCATTTGGAAAGTTTGAGTGATACCTAAGATAAGTGATGGCATAGACGGGGGGTCTTATAGGGAGTGATTCCCGAATAAGCGATCCTGGTAGACCATCAAATCAGCGGAGATACCTTTTACAGATCCAATGTCTAAATGACTTCGGTTGTTGAAAGCAGATTGTTCGATTGTGGTATCCATGAAATTGAAGATTTAGTAGACTGAAACCATGTGACTATTTTGTAGTGCGGAAGCTATCGGAAATAGTTGTCATGCGATACTACCCTCATTTGAGATTACCCTAAGATACTATAGCTCTCTCGGGTGAACCAGCCTACTGTTGTTATCCCAAGGGGGGTCAATGATTTTGAGGACAGGTACAAAATTCACCAGTACAACCTTTGGGAATGGGTAGAGCCATGACTCCATGCTCGTGACACTGAACCTTTGAACCCATGTTTTTCTATGTTTTTGTGTGCTGCATTCATGCATTCATTTCATTAAAATACTATTAAAAAAAGAAAAAAAAACTTCTTTTCTACGCTCTCTTTTTTCAAATTAAACTAAGACAATGATTGCAAATATCAGAAAGAAAGATTGCATTATGGATTTCGGTAGAAGGAAGACTCACAAGTACACCTTCAAGGTTCCAAAACTAGAGGATTTAAGAGGGTTGGCAAGGATGATCACCAACCCTGATGCTTTCAGAGCTAAGTACGGAGGACTGCTGTCTCTGTTAAGGGTCCATGTAATTGAAGGAATCCTGTCTATGCTGATTCAGTTCTACGATCCGGTCTATCACTGTTTCACATTCCCAGATTATCAGCTAGAACCAACGCTGGAGGAGTACTCTCACCTGACTGATTTACCCATCACTGACCAAGCTCCCTTTTCTAGACTAGAAGAAATTCCAAAGGATCAAACCATTGCAAGAGCAATCTATTTGGACGAGTCGGAAGTCAGGACTCACATGACCATTAAGGGTGGAATACAAGGTTTACCAGCCAAGTTTTTGGTAAAGAAAGCTCTGTACTTTGCCAGTATAGGGAACGTGACTGCTTTCGAGAGCGTCTTTGTTCTGCTCACCTACGGGTTATTTCTATTTCCCAACATTGATAACTTCGTTGATATCAATCCCATTAAGATCTTTCTGATTGGAAATCCCGTATCAACCTTGCTCGCATATGCTTATCATTCTATACACTTAAGGAATTTGTACACCGGAGGAATGATCACATACTGTGTACCCCTACTATATAAATGGTTCACTTCCCATTTACCTAAGTTTGCTACTTTTTGGGATCATAAGAGTACTCTACGTTGGTCACAGAGAATCATATCTCTTACCAACTCTGACATAGATTGGTACAATCGGATCTATGACGGGATAAGAATCATTGACCATTGTGGAAACTTCCCTAATGTACCCCTCATAGGAACCAAAGGAGGAATCAATTATCATCCAGTTTTAGTTCGTCATCAATTCGGATACCCGATGAGACATGTCCCGCGTAATGTTCATCTAGAAGGTCTTTTCTTCAAGGAAGGATAAAATGACAGGGCACTAAAGACAGAAATAATGCATGCCTGGAAGTATGTTCACAGGAAAGGAAGAGAGTCTCTAGGAAAACCAAATTATGTCTCTGCGGAACCTTATCTCCACTTGGTACAAACTAGAGCTCTCAAGCTGAGGATGCCTTGCCCTCATCAAAAAGTTCTTCTGTTAAAGGAATTTATCCTTTATTTTATGTCTGATACGAAAAAAACTCCAGGTCACTCTCAACAAAGTTCAACGGGAAAAGAAATCTTAGAAGAACAAGTACCGCATTCTCAATGAGGAGTGTGCCAAAATACAACAACTGTTAAAAGAAAAAGATGCTTTGATCGAGATTTTAGAGCAACATGCTATAGAGAATCAAGACAACCAAAGGAATTTGCTCGCTCCTTTCACTTGGCAAAAGGATGACAACCCGACAATGGCTCAAGAGCCCTGGTCAAAGAAAAGGAAAATACCAGAACCAGCACCTGAGCTCTCCTCAGAGAGGACTCAAGATCCATAAGCTTAGACATTTCCTATTGCAGCACTTTGTAAATTACTGTATTTCCATTTCCGCAATCTTTGAATTCTATAAAACGGGGTTTCCCCACTGTATGATATTTGCAATCCAATTGTTGAAGTATCTTTTGAAAAAAAATTATTAATATAATCATTGCATATCATTCATCATTCTCACATAACGCATTCCTCTTCCCTACGAATCTCACGTTTGTGTCTCAATTAGAGCGTCAAACTGTCTCATTCGTACAATACTCGGGCCAATCGACAAAAGAAAATGGATGATCTCGAGGAAGAGAACAGAGAGTTGAGAGAAGAAATCGACACTCTGAAAGAAGATCTGAGGAAACTTCCCAATGACATGCAATCTCTGGCAGCAGCTCAGATACAACAACAAAGGACTGTGATCTCAGAGATCACATCTACGCCCATAGTGGAAAAGTATAATCCTCTGTATAACATGCCTAAAGATCGTCCCTGGGGCATGCCACTCAACTATATCCCGGAAGGATATATTCCGCCGATTACGGAAGATTCAAAACTGCAGCAGGAACCGCAGGGCCTGAAGGTTATAAACTTCGGGAAAGCGAAGACGCCAGGGGCATGACAGTAACTCTTGAAGGTTACAAACTTTGGGATAGGGAAACACCAAGAGTCACAGCCGTAATGACTATACCACCACCTGTGGTACACACTATCCCGGAAGGACAGATTCCACGGATACCTTTTAGTGGAAACGAAAGTATGTACGACAGATTGAATGAGTTCCAAGAATAATTCCTGGAGATGTAGAAGGAACTGCATGCCATTCGCGGTCAGGATTTATTTGGAAAGGACGCCGTAGACCTTTGTTTGGTCCCCAATGTGAAAATTCAACACAAATTCAAGGTGCCCGAATTTGAAAATTTTAAGGGCAACTCTTGCCCTCAAAGTCATTTGGTGATGTACGCTCGAAAGATGTCAACTCAGACAGAGAACCAATAGCTACTGATCCACTATTTCCAAGATAGTTTAACCGGTGCCGCACTCAAATGGTACATGGGTTTAAACCGCAGTAAGATCGTCACTTCTTGGCGCTACCTTCGTTCAGCAGTATAAGTATAACCTGGACATGGCACCAGAGTGAGATCAACTCAAAGCCATGTCGCAGAAGGACAAAGAAACCTTTAAGGAATATGCTCAGAGATGGCGTGAAATTGCCGCCCAGATTTGTCCACCTCTTGAGGAAAAAGAGATGATGAAAATCTTCTTGAAAACCTTGAGCTCATTTTACTTCGACTGAATGGTCGCCAGTGCGCCCAACGACTTTATCGAGATGGTGAATATGGGAGTTCATCTTGAAGAAGCAGTCCGAGAAGGACGTCTGGTCAAAGAGGCTGGACCATCAAGCAGTACCAAAAGATACGATAGTGCTTTCCCTAAGAAAAAAGAGCAGGATATTGGTAATATCTCTCTCGGAAAGCAAAGGCGACGGTACCAACCAGTAGCAGCTATAACTCCTACTATCAACCCTGCGCCTTTTCCAACGTATCAACCTCAGGTTGCTTATAGCCAACTGAATCAACAACAATATCAGCAAAGGACACAACAACCTCTTCAGCAGACTCGTCCTCAGTACAATAACAACCGTACAACAAGACCACCAGGGTTCGACCCTATACCGATGTTGTACGCAGAACTGTTTCCACTACTACTGGTCAAGGGGCACGTCTAAACCAGGTCTCCTCTTACAGTACCAGAAAATCTGCCTTTTTGGTTTAAAGCGGATCAGACTTGCCCTTACCATCAAGGAGGACCAGGGCATAACATAGAAAACTGTCTCAGCTTCAAATCCGATGTGCAAAAGCTTGTCAGGAGCGGGGTCTTATCCTTCAAGGATACAAATCCAAATGTTCAGATGAACCCGTTGCCTCAACATGAGAAATCTGCAATAAATTTGATAGAGGAAGAGTCTAAACATAGCTATCAAATTCATGATGTACTCTTATTGGGAGCCAACCTGGTCAAGATGCATTGCAGATAGAGCGGGTACGGTCATATACCGTCTCACAATTATCACCAGCGCGATATCTGCTCTAAAGACAATCAAGGATGTTCTATGGTGCAATCAACTCTACAGGAACAGATGGATCTCGGGTGGATCCAAGACCACCGAATCCATGAGGTCAACATGACTTATACAAATTCCAATATCATTCAAAACCACAACATCCGTACGATGAATGTCAACTTGGTGGCAATGCACTCCAGGCAAAGCCAGCATCATAATCTGCCACGGTACGACTATGATTCCTGTCTGATCTGCTTGGTAAATAATCAGGGATGCTCTTTTGTACAAGAGGCCCTCCAGCGTCAGATGGATCTTAGATGGATCCAGGATTACTGTGATAGAAGTCATTATCAAGTTAATATGATTCAAATCTTTGATATTCGGTTGATGAATACCAGCTTGGTGGAATTACACGTTAAGCAAGTCCAGCTCGATTTTCTAACTTCGCATGATTATCAGAACTGTAAAATATGTCGTGAGAGTGACCAAGGATGTGCACTCGTTCAAAGAACGCTTCAACACTTGTTGAACCACTGGTTGCTTCCGATCTATATGGACGAAGCTACACATCAGATCAGTATGACTGAAGGGAACCCTACTAGGCATCAAAGTCAGGATGTTCGATCAAGGGAAGCAGATCTAGTATGGTTACACTGCATACAAAGCAGAAGTGGTCGGGTGCCACCACACAACTATAAGCGCTATAGAGTTTTCTCAGAGAATAACCAAGGTGCCACCTTGTGCGAGCAACCCTTCAAAGTCAGTTAGACCACAAAGAGATTCAACCATGTTCAAGCTCTGGTCCGGTCAATACAATGTCCGACTATCTTCCCGATCGAGGCAAAGAAGTTGTCTTAATCCCTAAATGATAAGTGGCCAAAGATGTATGCGCCATAATCCCTTTACTCCATGAATCGAGAGTTCCTCTTGATAGTGGAAAGATTCTCAACCTCGAATCAATTGAGGCCGGCTACGATGGTCAGAAAAATCAAAAGGCTCCTGTTGTTATCTATCTGCCAGGACCAGTCTTGTACAAACTCGATAAAGCTATCCCTTACAAGTACGGTGCAACAATAATTGAGAATGGAAAGGAAACTACATTACCCTCCATCGTGAATATTGCAGACATCAGTCGAGTAACAAGGAGCGGTCGGATCTTCAACCGAGGAGTTGGAGATCCCAACAAAGAAATCGAACCTCAAACAGAAGTTCCTAATCAACCAGTCAGTAAATCTAGTAATCCCGACCTTGCAACAAACAACGATGAGATGCTGAAGCTCATCTAGAAGAGTGAGTACAAAATTGTTGATCAACTGTTGCAAACTCCTTCAAGAATCTCTGTGATATCTCTTTTACTCAGTTACGAAGCTCACATGGAAGCTCTACATAAAGTCTTAAAGCAAGCCTTTGTGGAACAAGATGTGACAATAAGACAATTTGACAGCATCTTCTCTAACATCACTTCCTGCAACAACTTAGGGTTTAGTGATGAAGAACTGCCGGAAGAGGGCCAAAATCACAACATTGCACTAAATATTATAGTCAACTATCAGGACGATGCTTTAGCCAGTGTACTGGTAGACACCGGATCAGCTCTGAATGTTATGCCAAAATCTACTCTGATGCGACTATCATTTCAAGGATCTCCGATGAGAGGCAGCGAGGTCATCGTCAAAGCATTTGACGGATCCCAAAAAACAGTTATCGGCGAAGTCGACCTTCCCATAACTATCGGTCCTCACACTTTCCAAGTTACTTTCTAGGTCATGGACATTCGGGCAGCATACAACTATTTGTTAGGAAGACCGCAGATACACGAGGCTGGGGCAGTCACTTCGACACTTCACCAAAAGCTGAAGTTCGTCAAGAAGGACCAACTAGTCACAGCATGTGGAGAGCAAGCCTTGATCGTGAGCAACTTATCGTCATCCACTTGTGTAGAACCAGAAGAGGTTGTAGGAACCCAGTTCCAAGCACTTTCTGTGAGCAATGACAATCAATCAGAAAAAGGAACATCGATTTCCTCATATAAAGATGCTCTCAAAGCAATCAAGAGTAACAACGCAAAAGGATGAGGGCAGCTTGTCATTCCTACTGATAACAAGACAAAGAAAGGTCTTGGTTTTTCTTCAACCTGTACCCAGACTGCTATTAATGATGAAAGTCTTCATCCCATTCAGAACTTCTTCCACAGTGGAGGTTTCCTTCACCCGGTGTCTCAAGAAGTGCATACCATCAACGAGGGTGATTCCTCCGATACAGATGAAGAATGGAAGTCCTATGTTAACGAATAAGGTTATATGTCTCAAGGAGAGGTGCATACGCCATTTTGCTATCCCGCACAGAGACCGAGATTTATACCGAGGTCAGATGTCAAAATGATGTACGAAGATTGTGATTCAGAAGGATGCCGTGCTCCACCAAACTCATTAGAGGAGGACACTCAAATGAAAGACAACTTTGACCACGACTATTATGGCCCAATGGATGGCCTGCCTATCTGGCAGCCGTACCGGGAGACTTGGGACAAAAGAGTCAGCCGAACAACGCTTATCAGCTGAGCATCATCGAAAAGAATACCTGCGTTCCCACAGAGTCATGGGATCATTACTCAGGGCATTCAGAAGATATCCAGTACAACGATGAATTTGCAAAGTTGCAGTACAAGAGTTCATCAACTAGGCTTTTCGCGAGGTCAACGTCATCGAGAGGGATGTCTCCTCCAGTTCCAAAGAAGTGTGGGACACCTTAGGACAACTGAGTGGCAAATACGACTTCATGGTCAAGTACACCGCTCCTGAAAGCTCTCGTATCAGGCTCGAAGACATCCAGCCCAACGGATGGGGAGATCCACCTGAGAGTACAAACACTGTGCAATATACAACAGAAGAATCCTCCTACGACAACTCTGCCTAGGAGACAGATTCTAATGATCCTGCTCCACCGAAAATTAGCGTCATTTCTGAAGACAAGCCAAGAAGGAAGGTACCAGACTTTGTGATTCACCGAGGAGTTCGCCGCCAATAGGTTGTTGTCAACGTTCCAAAAGTCGTTCATAAGTCTAAGTAATTGTCGTCTTTGTTTTAACCTTTCACTTTGCCCAGGTGAAACAGATGTTTTGATAGGGCTCACTTTCTATAAATGTCTCTCTTCGCTTCTCCCCAAGCGACAAAGTTTTGTTTTATAGGGCTGTAGTTTCAAGAATAGACTAGATCATAAATAAAATAACGTCGTTCTGTAATTCCCGCATTTATTGTTGTTTTCCCTTTTCGCTTTTTCAGAAAATGGTAATCCTAAAAACAACTGAAATAATAAAAACAAGCAGTTTTTCAGAAAATACACTACACACACTCTTGCATTCTCTCTATCTCTTCTAAAAAACAATCATCATGTTATGCAGATTGCTTGTTTTAAACCCCATCGAAACATACGATCCAATTCCTTCTCTCAACTTTGAATTCTCGGTATTTGAGGCTGAAAAAGAAAATGATGAAGAAATTCCAGAAGAGATCTCCCAATTACTCAGACAAGAGGAAAGGTCCATTGAACCTCACAAAGAGCCGTTGGAAATGGTCAACTTGGGTTCAAAAGAAGAGAGAAAAGAAGTCAAGATTGGGGCACTGCTCAGTCCAACTGTCAAAGAAGGTTTGATAAAGCTTCTCAAAGAATTTCCCGATGTATTCGCTTGGTCCTACCAGGATATGCCAGGGTTGGATACCAGCATCATGGAACATCATCTACCATTGAGATCAGAATGCCCGTCGGTAAAACAAAGACTAAGACGGACTCATCCAGACATGTCCATCAAAATCAAAGTGGAAGTACAGAAACAGATTGACGCGGGTTTCCTCGCCACATCAGAATATCCTCAATGGTTAGCCAACATAGTACCAGTTCCGAAAAAGGACGGAAAGGTCAGAATGTTTGTAGACTACAGGGATCTGAACAAAGCCAGTCCAAAGGATGACTTTCCCTTACCACACATTGACATGCTGGTAGATAGTACAACAAAGTTCAAAGTATTCTCCTTCATGGATGGATTCTACGGGGCTATAATCAAATCAAAATGGCACCGAAAGATATGGAGAAAACTTTATTCATCACCCTATGGGGCACTTTTTGTTACAAGGTAATGTCGTTCGGTCTAAAGAACTCCGGGGCAACCTATTAAAGGACCATGACTACTCTATTTCACAACATGTTACACTAATAAATAGAGGTGTATGTCAATGATATGATTGCCAAATCTAAGACAGAAGAGGAGCATGTGACCCACCTATCAAAACTATTCGAGCGTCTAAGAAAGTACAAACTCCGCTTGAATCCCAACAAATGCACGTTCGGTGTTCGCTCAGGAAAACTGCTAGGGTTCATCTTCAGCCAGAAAGGAATTGAGGTTGGTACTAACAAAGTCAAGGCCATTTAAGAAATTCCTTCTCCAAAGACTGAAAAACAAGTCAGGGGATTCCTGGTACGTTTGAATTACATTTCCAGATTTATATTCCTTATGACCGCAACATGCGCGCCGATCTTCAAATTACTCAAAATGAGTCAAGACTGTGTATGGTCAGAAGATTGCCAAAAAGCTTTCGATAGTATCAAAGATTATCTGTTGAATCCCCCGATTTTATCACCTCTAGTAGAGGGAAGACCACTGATCATTTACCTAAGAGTCTTGGAAGACTCCATGGGTTGTGTACTTGGTCAACAAGACGAAACCAAAAGGAAAAAGTCTGCCATCTATTATTTGAGCAAGAAATTCACCGACTGCGAGACTCGGTATACTATGCTTGAGAAAACATGCTATGATCTGGCTTGGACAGCCAAACGTCTTCACCAGTATATGATTTGTCACACTACTTGGTTAATCTCTGAAATGGATCTTATCAAGTATGTCTTTGAAAAACCTGCTCTCATGGGAAGGATCGCCCGTTGGCAGATGTTGTTATCAGAATACGACATTGAGTACCATGCTCAGAAAGTCATCAAAGGAAGTGTTTTAGCTGATTATTTGGCTCATCAACTGATTGACGATCAAGAATCAGTCGGATTTGACTTCCCAGACGAAGATGTCATGTACTTGAAAATGAAAGATTGTGATGAACCACTACCCAGTGAAGGGCCAGAACCAGGTTCCCAATGGGGACTAATTTTTTACGGAGCTGTCAATCATTATGGAAACGGAATTGGGGCAATCATCATAACACCTCAAGGTACCCATATTCCTTTCGCTGCCTTATTAACATTCAAGTGCACAAACAATGAAGCCGAATACGAAGTTTGCATCATGGGTCTCGAAGAAGCGATTGACTTGAGAATAGACATGGCAACGGGGTGGGTCGGGGACGGTTTTTACCTCCCCCAAACCCAAACCCGAACCCCCAAACAATCCCCATTCCCCGCTCCAAACCCAAACGGGGATGGATAATTAAAACCCAAACCCATCCCAAACGGGTTCGGGTATCCCCGCCCTGCCACCATCCATTTAGTAAAATCAATTTTTTTAATATAAAATATTTATTTTTTCCAAAATCAAATTACATTTCAAATAATAAAAAAAATTTCAAAGAAAATTCTTACATACATTTTAAATATTTTAAATAATTAATACAAATCAAAATATCAAAACATTGGCCACATATTTAATATTTTAAATTAACAAAATTAAATAATAATGTACATAATAAAATAAACGGGGTGGGTTCGGGGACGGGTTCGGAGTGGGTACTAGTGTCCCCATTACCCGACCCGTTCCCATATTTTTTAATTGGGGAAAACCCAAACCCAGTCAAAGCGGGTTTTCCCCGTCAACTTTGGGGCGGGTTCGGGTGGGTACCCGCGGGTATGGGTTTTATTGCCATGTCTACTTGAGAATTAAGAACTTGGATGTGTACGACGACTCTGCCCTGGTTATCAATCAGATCAAAGGAGATTGAAACACATACCAATCAGGACTGATTCCTTACAAAGACTATGCGAGGAGGTTGTTACCATTCTTCATCAGAATCGAGTTTCATCACATCCCTCGTGAAGAGAATCACATGGCTGATGCATTAGCCACTCTCTCTTCCATGGTTAGTGTAGGTCAAATGGAATGGCATACCTAAGATTGACATAATGCGCTTAGAATGACCCGCTTACATCTTCGAGATTGAAGCCATCATAGACAAAAAAACCTTGGTATCATGATATCAAATGCTTCCTTCAAAAACAAGAGTACCCACCTGGGGCATCCAGAAAAGATAGAAAGACCCTCAGAAGATTGGCGGGCAGTTTCTTCCTGAGCGGTGATACACTCTATAAGAGAAACTTCGACATGGCCTTGCTTCGATGCGTAGATAGATCAGAAGCAAACATACTGATAAAAGAAATTCACGAAGGATCCTTTGGCACTCATGCCAACGGACACACAATGGCGAGAAAAATTATGAGGGCAGGGTGCTATTGGTTGACAATGGAATCTGATTGCTACAAGTACATGAGGAGATGTCACAAGTGTCAGATATACTCAGACAAAATCCATGTACCGCCAACACATCTCAAAGTTCTTTCTTCCCCATGGCCTTTTTCCATATGGGGAATTGACATGATTGACATGATCGAACCCAAAGCTTCGAACGGACATCGGTTCATCCTATTAGCCATTGACTACTTCACCAAGTGGGTCGAAGCAGCATCGTACACCAATGTAACCCGACAAGTGGTGGTCCGTTTCATCAAGAATAATTTCATCTGTTGTTATGGTGTTCCAAGCCAGATCATTACTGATAATGGATCTAACTTGAAAAATAAGATGATGAAAGAGTTGTGCACTGAGTTCAAGATCGAACACCATAACTCATCTCCCTACCGACCTAAGATGAACGGAGCGGTAGAAGCAGCTAACAAGAACATCAAGAAGATCATTCAAAAGATGGTTGTAACCTACAAAAACTGGCAAGAGATGCTACCATTTTCTCTTCACGGTTATCGCACATCTGTCCACACTTCAACAGGGGCAACCCCTTTCTCTCTAGTATATGGCATGGAGGCAGTGCTTCCCATAGAAGTAGAGATCTCATCAATTCGGGTATTGATGGAAGCTAAGTGTCGCTCCAAGGATTTTCATCCAGGTACAAACGCGAGAGTGGCACGGAAAAACAGAGTCGCCAGCAATGTATATTTATCCTAAGAGAGGGAAAGGGAACACCGCATAAACCTTAGGAAGAGGGAAAGGAATGGTCATCGCAACCATAACCTGGGTTCGGGAGTCGGTTACGCGAGGGGAAGGTGCTAGCACCCCACGCGTCCATCGTACTCGATGGGATCCACGCTTGTTGTCTATTCTAAGGGTGAGTTATCCTATCATCTATGGTTGTGCTAAAACGGGAGGGGAAGACAAAGACCGACTCGGTAGGACGTCGACGTCCTAGGCCTACGTACCCCCTTTGTGCAATGGGGAATTCAGAGTCAACGTAGTTTGGACCAAGTTCTTTTTGTGTTTTTTATGAGCGACGTTAAGTTCGCGTCCGGCAGTTAGGGTCGATGCCTGTTTGCGACTCGGACGGAAGGTAACGTGCCCTTTTCGAAAATAGCTTTTAAGTTGAAGGTCCCGAAGGACAAAAAAGTTTGAAGTTTGTTTGTATTTTTTAAGACAGAAGTGATTTAAGTTAGTTCCTAAGCTGCATTGCACCAAAGTCTAGGGCACAGGGGCGAATACTTAACGCATCGTCCCAAGACAGGATGCTCGCTAAGCACTCTAGAAGATGAGAGGAAGCCCCTCATTTCTCATTCCCCATACTTAAGGCTCGTGCGCAATACACCTTATTATTATTAAGTGTTTTAAGGAAATTTGAGATGAGAAGAGAGAAGACAAAAGGGTAACTCTAAAGGAAACTAAGAGTCCTAAGGTTATCATGCGTGGATGGCCCTACGGTTAGTGAGGTTCGACCTAAACCCTAAAGGAAGAAAGATGAAGGAGGAAAAGGTAAGGGTGACCATGGATATTTATCCATACCCTTAAAGAACTTACCTTGATCCTGCATAAAAGGTTAGTGAGAAACAGACATAAGTAAGAGAAACGGGGTGAATTAAAATTAAGCAATGGCAGCCAATAATGAAAACCATTCAATCATGAACCTAGAAATCAAAAGAGCACCCCTAAAGCAAATGGCATGAATGCCTTTCAAACAAGGTAATCATATAAGGTCAAAAATGCGCCTGCAAGAAAATCTCAAGTGAAAATAACTCCCATAATTAGAAAAATAATTCCTAAAATTCCCAAATTAATCATTAAAGTTCCTCAACCAGAGGTAAACAACATATAAAAAGTCCCTGCAAAAATCCAAAGTGTTAGCCATTCAAACGGTCATACAAAACTCAAGTGAGGGATAGGGTTCAATGTGCCAAAGAGAAGGACCTAAATGCAATGTAAAATAAATTTAAAAATGCAAGAAAAATATTTTTAAGCACTTTAAAATGTTAATGACTGAATGCAAAAATAACGGATGAAAAACATTTTATAGAGGAAGAGAATTAAAATAAAGAAATTTATGTATGCATGAGATGTGTAATGTAAAAAGAAAATGAATGTAATAATTAATTCAGACGATGAAAAAAATAAAATAAAATAAAAATAAAATTTGTAAAAATTTTATAAATTAATAAAGATGATGCATGAATTTTTTGGTAATTTTTAAATGCACTTAGGTATTTTTTTAAAGTAAAAATATGAAAATGTAAAATTAAAATAAAATAAAAAGAAATGAAATGGGCTGGGGTGCAGATAGTAGAAAAACGTATTGGAATTGAGGTTGGGCTGGAGGTCGGGGGGTGCAAGCAGCAACCCAATCCAACAACCAGCGAGAAGAAAAAAAAAAGAAGAACAGTGGACTATGGTCAACGGATTGACTCAATAGCCACCGTGGGATCCATCCAACGCCATATAATTAGTCAACGAATCACATAAGTACATGCGATCAGTGGCTACGATGGAAGCATACACCGTAACCATGGTACACTCACGCACATGCGGTCCTCAGAGTAGCCTACAACCCCCACGTGAGCAGCACATGGGGTCATTAATTTGTTGGCAGCACTCTATCCGTCAGATTAAATAGACGCACCATATTTAGTCAAAAGTCCAGAAAGTAATTGAGATAGGAGGCTGGGATTAGGTGGCGCATGGTAATACCTGTGGATGTCACACACACGATCGTTAAGTAAATCTCAGAAAAAAATAGAAAAAAAAGACACATGGCACGACTACAGCCACGCGATGAAGCCAACGGATGGCTGAGATTATTTCTTCCCCAAATCAACCCTCGCCGGACTGGTTTCAGGCAGCTGCCGGAGCTAGGGCTCCGGCCACCCTCTCCGGTGGGCTGCGATGAGTTTTTTCTCCAGAAATTGCGCATGAGTACATCATTTTAACCAGAAAAACGCAAGGATCATGAATATGGCCTTAAAAATTGCAAATTGTTAGCGTATAATAAAAAACAAATAAAAAAACCATTAGGGTGCAAAACTTTAAATCCACATTGCATGCAATTCACACATCCATAATTAAAAATAATTATACCAGAGTGATCACCATTCATCACACGTCAATATTCATGCAAAAAATAGGAGTTTTAAGAACACGAAAAAACCTCTCAACCGGAGATGGAGCAGCTCCAATCCTTGCCTTTGGCTGCGAATGGCGATTGATTTGCACTCTAGAAATCCCCAGGAAAATATTTGTGGAAGAACTTTTGGCCAAAACCTTGTGGATCTTGAGTTTTGATGAAAAAAAGCTTTAGGGTTCAAGCTTGGATTCCCCTCCAAAATCACGTGTGTCCCCTCTAACCAATGCATGAGTAGGTTTTAAATACTTAGGGTTATTCTTCTGATGATGAGTTGGGCCTGAATAATCCATTGTTTAATTATTTTTGAATTATTTCATTTAATATTGAATTTTAACTAATTAAATCCAATAAAAATAAAATAAAATGAGGAAAAATCAAATATATGCTCTTTGGGTCGTGCATGGCTTTATGTTTATGTTTGGTTTAAGAAACTTATGGCCCATTTGTCAAAATTTGGATTTTAGGCATAGTTTGCTTTGTGCACCTCCTCAAAATTGCCCAACTTTGACTAAGCATAACTCCCTCAATTTTTAGCTCCTTAATGAAAACTAATACTTTTTAGAAACCTCAAGATGTCCTCTAACCAACCTTTTTGGTCCCATGTCAATTTGATCTTCCATGTTCAAGTTATGAGCTTTTGAAAAAGGTTGGCTTTTGTTGACTTTCAAAATGACCTATAATGTCTTGGTTCATATCTCCCAAATGAAGCATTTCTGGACTTGGCTTGTGAGACACAAAGTTGCAGGGAATTAAATTTCCTTCAAGATGGGCTTTGGTTGAGGAATTTTTGATGAAGTATGTTGAAGTTAGGCCTGGTCAAAGTGCAGTTGACTTTTCCTACAAAAACCCTAGTTTAGTAACTCCCGATTCTTGATGATTCTGAGGTTTCCCTGATGAATCATGATCAACCCTTGATCAAATGATGAATTTCACCCCATAATCTTGATGTTGACCAAAAATCTTGAGGTTTGACTTTGTGTTGACCACCGTTGACTTTTTGACCAAGTTAACTGATTTTCAATCCACTGGCCAGTTGAACTTCTCCTAAACCAAACTGATGGACAATCTTCCACTCCTAGATACTTAGGGACCCAAGGAATACCATGGGATCAGGCCTTGCCCAAAAAAATCAGAAATAAACTGACTTTATAGCAAACCCTAGTTTTGGTACCCTCCGTCTAGGAGGAAATAACACAGTCTCCAAATCAAAATTCCTCTGAATATGATGCGTATCCTCTCCAACAAAGATAAGATATGCCATTTGGTGATGATAAAAACCCAAGGAGCCTGCTCATTGAAGCAATAAACCCAAGAATTTCAAACCCTAATTCATGCACTGGTTAGGAGGGAGTAATCCACTTGAAATCCCTTGCCACCTGTGAACCCCTGATGATGTAGTAGACCAGATAAGACCTTCTTGAACTGTTTCAAGCACCTTGACCCCATGCTAATGATATGCATACATGATAATGTAAAAAAAATGAAATGAAACATAAGCCAGTTAGTAAAAGTAAGGAGGGCAAATTTTGGGGTGCTACAGCTACCCCTATTCAATCAACTTGGTCCTGAGTGTATGATAGCAACGGCTCTCAGACATTCCAGGATACACGGGGATTGAAAACTGAAAGAACTCCAGAAATTTGCGACCAACAGAAGAGGGACGACTCACTGGGGAACAAACAAAAATGCTGCACTTGTCACGGTACGTACGAGTGTTGAAAACCAAGGTATTGGAAAGTCACGAACACAAACGAATGTTAACTATGCCGGGGATAAACACTGACGGGTGTCAAGGAATTCATAAAATCCATACGGACGGGTATCTAAAAGGTACACGGACGGGTGTAGAAAGCTCAATACGGACGGGTATCAAAAAGGTACACGGACGGGTGTAAAGGTTTCAATACGGACGGGTATCAAAAAGGTACATGGACGGGTGTAAAGGTTTCAATACGGACGGGTATCTAAAAGGTACACGGACGGGTGTAGAAAGCTCAATACGGACGGGTATCAAAAAGGTACACAGACGGGTGTAAAGGTTTCAATACGGACGAGTATCTAAAAGGTACACGGACGGGTGTAAAGGTTTCAATACGGACGGGTATCAAAAAGGTACACGGACAGGTGTAAAGGTTTTAATACGGACGGGTATCTAAAAGGTACACGGGCGGGTGTAAAGGTTTTAATACGGATGGGTATCTAAAAGGTACACGGACGGGTGTAACGGTTTCAATACGGACGGGTATCAAAAAGGTACACGGACGGGTGTAAAGGTTTCAATACGGACGGGTATCAAAAAGGTACACGGACGGGTGTAAAGGTTTCAATACGGACGGGTATCAAAAAGGTACACGGACGGGTGTAAAGGTTTTAATACGGACGGGTATCTAAAAGGTACACGGACGGGTGTAAAGGTTTCAATACGGACGGGTATCAAAAGGGTACACGGACGGGTGTAAAGGTTTCAATACGGACGGGTATCAAAAGGGTACACGGACGGGTGTAGAAAGCTCAATACGGACGGGTATCTAAAAGGTACACGGACGGGTGTAAAGGTTTCAATACGGACGGGTATCAAAAGGGTACACGGACGGGTGTAAAGGTTTCAATACGGACGGGTATCAAAAGGGTACACGGACGGGTGTAGAAAGCTCAATACGGACGGGTATCTAAAAGGTACACGGACGAGTGTAAAGGGTTTCAATACGGACGGGTATCAAAAGGTACACGGACGGGTGTAGAAAGGTGTAAGGCAACTTTTACCAGGGATTAATTTCGCTGGGGGATGGATAAGTCTAAATAAAAGACTCTGCCGGGGAACACAAATATGAGGAACGCGCCCCTCCAAAATCTCCTGAGTTATGCCATCTCCGCTGAGAAAGAGAAACTGGCAAAGAGAGCGTCAAACCTGGCTTATGCTTCGAATGCAAATGTTTGAATTTTGCCATAATGCTCCACACGAAGTGGAAATGCTACGCGTTTGAGGATGCAATGCAAGTGCTTATGATATGCAAAAGGGGTCCCTCCAGCAAAATAAATGTCGGAGAGAAAAGAATGATTCAGATCGGGCTGACAAAAATAAATTGTCCTCTGAATCCTAGAACTCCGTTGAGAAGGATCACCGTGACCGACTCTCTGGATCAATAACTTCTGCTGAGGATGAAGTCTCAGATGAACATTCGCTCTACTGGGGATTATACATAACTCTTTGAAAAAGGAGGCCACGGCCTGGATCAAGAGAGTGTCAAATATCACTTGGACTTAAAACCTGCTGGGGATACTGCTGGACTTAGCCTGCTGATGGGGGAGAAGGAGCACCTTGACTTTGTGGGGAAAGAACGTCTTGACCTGGGGAAAATACCTCCTAAGTCTCCTGCTAGGGAAGGTCTGCTCTGCCGAGGAAAGTGCCACCTCAATGCTGGGGAGAGTAAGCTGCTGGGGAAGTACGATCCTGTTGCCCTTCAATCCTGACTTGTTTCTAAGGTCATAGACGGCCCTTTGAACTTTCCACTTGCCCCAGACCACCAGGTCTAATGGAAGAAATCACCTCAAGAGGATTTTACAGAAGACCGGGCGTTCGCATTGCCCCAGGGTCTTCAAACTCTTGGAGAGATTTATCATATCTCGACGTAACTGCCCCAGTCTTCATAATCCATGAAGTACATTACTTCGAAAGGGATTTGTAATGACCTGAAATATTCTGCCTTGAAGAGGTGCTTTCAATTAACCATTTTCAGGAGTGGATAATATCCCACGCTCTGGAGGTGGCCTGCCCCAATATGAGCTTTGAAGTAACTTTGCCCCTGATCTTAGAATGAATGCCCCAGAATAACTGAATTTCAGAGGGACTTCTCGACGTGACCGCCCCAGATTGGCTCCATCTTAACACGACTTACTGGGAGAGCCCACTCTACACTGAGTCTCTTGGCAGCATGCCTCTTGATATGATTGTCCTTCGGAATTTTCAAGCAACCCAACTTGGCAGGATCAAGCTTCTTGACTGACTTTCACTGTGTAAGCTACATTGATGCTTAGGCACATGTATGCAAACAGAACAAGTTATCTATGAGAATTCTAATGCAACACTCATGTTAACCTAGAAGTTTTTATTGAAAATGCGTCGCCCAACCTTGTGAACGAATCACTAGCTGGGACGCGACCTTGATTTTTGAATGGCAAAACAATGCGCACATGCAATACCAACAAATCTTATTAACACAACTTATAGGAGTCAGGAACGCTGTCCTGTTGAAGTACGCCTTCGGAATAAACCCTGTTTCAATTAGGACTTTAGAGGGTTGTAATGTGGTCTGGTTCACGGTTTCAGAAAAAGGATTTATGGCTCAAAGTTTATCGGTGCCCACCCACTCTCCGTGATGTTCTCCAGTCCTACGTTCAGTTAATCTGACCCAAACGCTCATTTCTCGAAAGATTTATGATCTTCAAGGAACCTATGCCACTAATGGTTTGACCCCTAAGGAGGTTTTGGAGTGACAGTCATCCCTTTTATCTTTTGTGTCTGTAATCACACGAATTTGTTCTTATCGGGGATTTTCTTTTCGCCTTTCGCTTTTTTCTTTTTGCTTTTTTGATCCCTAATTTTTGCCTGGACTGACTCTTTTGAGTTTTTTTTTTATTTTGAAGTCCAGCGGGATGCCCTGACTTTTGCCTAAGTCGCTTGTCTTCAATTTTCGACTTAGCGGGCTTTCTCTTTTTATTCCCCTTTTGAACAAAGCGTGTGACACTGGTTGTCTTACTTGCTTGAAAGGGTTGTGACTGCCTCACTCCTTAGTTGTTGACGGATAACCATCGGGGTTTCATATCTCTTGCACACTCTCCTTGGAATTTGAGCGCTCGGTCAAACTAACTGACGTTTACCCTGCCCCTGGGTTAAATATGAGGGTTTTTTCGTACGAAAGAAACTCCTACTCCGAGGCTCAAAGGGGTTAACGAGGGTTTATCTCCTTATCTCTCCAGTGTTTATGGTTTTGAAACAGTGCCTGTACATCCTCAACAGGGTTCTATCCAAAAGCGTACCATTAGAGACCTGCGTTCTTATTTCGTCATCCTCCCTCAAGAGTTCTTAACAAGAAAAATTGATATTGCAGTGCATATAAACATTTAAGAGTGAATACGAATGGATATCTTCAAGGAAAACATACTCATTGCATTAATATCATCATAAAAACAAACAAGTCTTGCATACATAAGATGCTTTAACAAAAAATAAAAACTACAAATGAAAATGCATTAAAGAAGCTGAAGATTGCTATTGCTGAGGAAGCTTAATTCTGCCTGGACGTACTTGCAGACTGAGTGTTCATTTGAGAAAGGAGGCTTCCATTGATGTACATATCATCTTCAGTGAATACAATGATCTCCGAGTCCACCAGGTCTTGCTCCTTATGCCTGAATACATTACACTCATCAATCGTGTGCCCGAACGTTCCCGAGTGGAACTTGCACCTAGCAGTCATGTCATAATCGGGAGGAATAGGGTACGGTACTGGCGCGGTACCCCTTGTTTGAATCAGAGACTTCTTAAGCAGGCGCGTAAACAGCTGACTATAAGGGATAGGAACAGGATCAATTATCCTTTTGGGCCTTCTTGGTCTCGATTGCCCCTGTTGCTGATAATTCTACTGTCGGTGCTGATTTGGGCGCCCAGTCTGGCCCTGCACTTTCCTTTCTGCACTCGGCTGAGGCAGAAACAAGGGTTGTGGAAGAGATCCCTGACGCGAGGTGGATCCTCTGGCAAAAGAGGGAGTCATCAGTCCCTTTGCAACACTGGGAGTAACATCACTTTGTTTACCAGTGCCAACTGATGTAAACTTGATTGCCCCTGAGTCAATGAGCTCTTGGACTTTATACTTGAGCATCTTACAGTCTTCAACATTATGACCAGGTGCCCCTGAATGGAATTCACACCTATCATGGACGTCGGAACCCATACAAAACTTGGTGTGTGAAGGTCCCACAGCAATCAATTCAATCAGCTGAAACTTGAGCAGGTGCTGAAGCAACTGAGCGTATGGCACCGGGATCTGATCAAACTTCTTTTCAAGCTTTTCTGGATTAAGACCCTCAAGAAATGGTTGTTGATGAAAAAGCTCTGACGGTGGGGAGGATCCACGAGGCAGTTCATGGTCTAGAGGAGACCCCAAAGAGATGGGAGGATTGAGATCCTCTGCTGTGGAAGCGGGCACAGGACTGTCTTCCTTTTTCAACACCCTATTCAAAATTTCCATGATCAAACCCATCTGAGTCTTCATCTGATTGATCTCTTCCCTTAGCATCCTCTGCTCCTGGAGCATGTCTTCCCCAAATTGCCCCATCTGGCTTCCCATTTCCCTCAACTCAGCTTGAACTTGCTCCATGATCAACCCTGAACGGCCTGAGGAGTTAAGTCTGCAATTCTGAGATGAGAACAAGATAAGAATACTGGAGATAAACACCTGTCATGCAAAATGATTATGCACAATGATTATGAATATGCAAATTCAAATGAACATGTTTGAATATTAGCAGGGCGATCCACCCCTTGATTCCGGTTTAATAACAAGATACAATGGAACTTCTGCTCATATATTAAGAAAACCAGAGAAAAGCCAAATGTCAACAATCACAAATCCGATATGACAAGTCTGAATATAAAGACCATAGGTCCCAACCAACAAGCCTGGTGGTGATCCATATACAATGAAAGAAAACAAAAAACTATGGCATATCATCAAAGTTTACAAGCGTCAATCCTCCCCATCCATTATGCTTTCTGCACCAGTCTTGAATCTCCTTGAACAGCTTTCTGGTATCAGGATGCTTCGGCCTCTGAATTAGCCCTTGAATGAGAAGGTATCTCCTGTGTATGATCCCATCCAAGTATCGGCAATGTAGCTCCCAAGCGTCTTCTCCAGTAGCACTATCTATGCTAGGACCCTCATGTCTAGGTTTCTTCACTTCAGCTTGGACTTTCAATTCCTCTATGGAGGCTATAGCTTTGTTGAGTTGATCTTGGACAGCTTGTCTCTTGAATATCCCTGATAGAATCTCGGCGTCTTTCTTCTTGAGCGTAGACTTCAACTGATCAATCTTAGCTAGGTAAGCGTCTTCCTTTCTTTTATTCTCAGCCATGGCAGTTTCTTGGTGATCATTGAACCTGTGAATCTTTAACAAAGCCTTGCCTAGTTCCTCCTCCTTGGACCTGAGAACGCTACTGATACCATCCAAAGCTTGTTTCATTCTTTTCCTGGATGCAACCATGTCAGCAAGCTCTTTTTCTGCTTTAGCAAGGAGCTCTGTCTTTAACTTGGCGGTATGAACAGCTTCACCCCGCTCATGCTTCCACTGATAAATCTCTCTCTTTAGCTCACTATTCTCTTCCCGCAACCTTTCTTTTTCAGGCCATAATGTGTTATACTTCTCCAACTCAACGGTGGTAGGAGGCTCGATCACCAAAGGATACAGAGGTGGTTCCACCGGGAATGGGAGAAGCTCCTCTTCTGCTCTCTTCTTAATCCACTCTTTATATGGATGGAAAGCCCGATTGTTACTTTTCCCGAATGGAATCTTACCCTTCTTAGTCACCTGTTTCCAAGCATTCACAACTTTCCTTATCAACCCTTGATCCTCAATACCATTGAAGAATAAGGATTCTCGGACATCTCACTCTTCGGGTGGATTCTTCAAAGGATAGCCAAACTGTCTGATAGCTAGGGAGGGATTATAGTTAATTCCACCTTTCCTCCCTATCAAGGGAACATTAGGAAATTCTCCGCATTTGCAAATAATCTCCATTCCTAGCAAGTCACGATTAATCCAAACGATGTTATCGGCAGTCAAGCCCATAACCCTCTTAGACCACTTCAGAGAATCCTTCGTATCGACGAAAGCGCCAGATTCAGGGAGACGACTCAAAAACCAAGTAGCTAAGAGCGGCGCACAGCAACTCACAATTTTCCCACGCCTATTCTCATTCTCATAGTGAACTGAATGGTACACATCACCTAGCAAGGTAGGTATAGGATTCTTCGACATAAAGATCCTGACGGCGTGCATATCCACCAGATCAGGAATATTCGGAAACAGAACAATCCCATAGATACACACAGCTAGAATAGCTTGGAAAGCAGTCCAGTTCTTCTCTTTGACATGTATACAAGTTTGATCAAATAGGAACTTCAATAGAAAACCCTTAACTCCTTGTTTTTCTGCAACGTTGCTGTTCAGAACAGGCTCACTAATATGAAGAGCGACAACCATATCTTTTATACCGGGGTGTTCTTCAGAAAAGAAAACTATATCATGACTAATAGGAATTCCCAAAATAAATGAGAATTCCTCCAACGTCGGAGCCAAGATGTAGTCCGGGAAAGTGAAGCAACGCAGAGGCGGGTCGTAAAACTGAAGAAGTGTGTGAATGACATCCTTCTCATACTGGGAGATATTATAGACAAATTTCAGAAGTCTTCCATACCTTCCACTGAACTCTGTACGAACTCCGAAACCAGCCATATTAATCAATTTGTGAATCAATGTCAAAGTCGGCTCTAGGAATGAATAGGCAACAGTCTTCTTTCTTTGAACATCCATACTGAAGTAACCTCAGAAAACCGGAATCAAGAGTAAGATGCAAGCCCTGAAAAATGTCAAACACGTCAGAATGCAAGAAAAATGATATGCTCATGTAAACATGGGGTCAAGGCACACTGCTGGATGTGCTGTGCTGTTAGCTGAACGAGAAACCAGAAAACCAGAACTCTGAACCACTGAGGAACCCACATAATCAGACATTGATGAGAAATCCAGAATAAGGGTATGTTGAAGGTCTCGGTTACCTGCAAACCTGCAAACACCCATCCCCTCTCACGTGTAGGTACTAGGATGTTCAGTATCCCCGGCTCTCAGGTCGAGAAATGATGATACGTTCACCATTTCTGATTTGGCATCATCATCAATCGAGGAGGCCTCAACTGATTCTCCAAGGCGTAAGGTCCTCAGCTTTGGCACTGAGGTCGAGAAACAATAGTACGGTGGAGAAATGACTTTTTACTTTTGTTTTTCGCAAAACATGTTGCGGTTAGCAAGAGTCACCACCGACTTTTCTTTTATCCAATTTATTAAGGAAAGGTGAAAAGAACAGGAAAGACCGTTTTGAAAATATTTTTGAGTTCGGGGGGTAAGTTATGAAAAGGGAAGGTGTTAGCACCCCTTTTCATCCGTAGTTATCTACGGGCTCTTAATTGCTAGCTCACTTTAACTTGCTTTTTTTTGAAATGTGGTGTGTGTTTAGAAAATATTTCGTAAAAGTTGACTTTGTAATAATTCGTGTAAGAACGTATACAAAGTGTTTGTTTTTGAAAATATTTTTGAAAGTGTGAGGTGTGAAAAGTATTTGTTTTTTTGAGTTGTAAGCGAGCATTTAAAAGTTACCTACCCTTAATTTATAAGGTCTTTCTTGTACTTATCATTTTCCTTGAGAGATAGTACTATCCATACCATTAGTGGGTAGGTAGTCCTATCTATTGGATGTGGAGGGACAGCGAAGGGTCATCAAATGGTCATAGAAGGCAACATGTAAGGATACCTTAGCAATTCGTAGGGACTACCATCATTTTTCCGTAGGGTCATCGAGGGACAAGATCATTTATTGTAGGCAACTTAAAGGGTCATCGAGGGACTATGATCTTTATATCGAAGGGACTGTGATGATATTATTCGTAAGCGTCTTTTGCTAAAGTATCCCTACGTTCAAGGGGCATTCATCCCTCGGGGTGCAGTACTAAAGTCAATCGAGGAGTGCCTCCGCTGGTTCTCTTCAAAACGTAGGGGCCGTCCTATGCGAGTTCCAAAGCGGGCCCTCGGGTGCGAATGGGTTTGCCACAGGATGTGGTCTGCCACTGTCACCACTAAAGAGGGATGTTTCCACTAAGGTCCTCAATGATCGGTCACCAGAGTCGACAGCTCTCTAGATCAACACCCCAACATGCGCAAGACACACGTTAGAATGCGTCCCAAGATAGCCTCGTCTGGTTGTGAATTTCGTGAACACACAAACGTACCAAGCGGGCACGTAGGTCCCACTACTTTCCACTCTAGTCCTAGGGTATTCTCAAGCCTTGGTATTGGGCTTAGCTCTCAAACCCACCCAACCTGCAAAACAAAGACAGCCAGCACAACACAGCAGTATGACAGTAATAAAAAATGAAATGCAGAAAATGCGGTAAAAAAATAAAAATAAAAATACAACACTTAAAGCAAATCAAAACCAAACACCCAAAAAGAACAAAAACAAGCAAGCGTTAGGACTGACTCGCTTAGGGATGGACCAGCATAGGTCAACCAGAGTCCCCAGCAGAGTCGCCAGCTGTCGCTCCCAGGATTTTCATCCAGGTACAAACGCGAGAGTGGCACGGAAAAACATAGTCGCCAGCAATGTATATTTATCCCAAGAGAGGGAAAGGGAACACCGCATAAACCTTAGGAAGAGGGAAAGGAATGGTCATCGCAACCATAACCTGGGTTCGGGAGTCGGTTACGCGAGGGGAAGGTGCTAGCACCCCACGCGTCCATCGTACTCGATGGGATCCACGCTTGTTGTCTATTCTAAGGGTGAGTTATCCTATCATCTATGGCTGTGCTAAAACGGGAGGGGAAGACAAAGACCGACTCGATAGGACGTCGACGTCCTAGGCCTACGTACCCCCTTTGTGCAATGGGGAATTCAGAGTCAACGTAGTTCGGACCAAGTTCTTTTTGTGTTTTTTATGAGCGACGTTAAGTTCGCGTTCGGCAGTTAGGGTCGATGCCTGTTTGCGACTCGGACGGAAGGTAACGTGCCCTTTTCGAAAATAGCCTTTAAGTTGAAGGTCCCGAAGGACAAAAAAGTTTGAAGTTTGTTTGTATTTTTTAAGACAGAAGTGATTTAAGTTAGTTCCTAAGCTGCATTGCACCAAAGTCTAGGGCACAGGGGCGAATACTTAACGCATCGTCCCAAGACAGGACGCTCGCTAAGCACTCTAGAAAGATGAGAGGAAGCCCCTCATTTCTCATTCCCCATACTTAAGGCTCGTGCGCAATACACCTTATTATTATTAAGTGTTTTAAGGAAATTTGAGATGAGAAGAAAGAAGACACAAGGGTAACTCTAAAGGAAACTAAGAGTCCTAAGGTTATCATTCGTGGATGGCCCTACGGTTAGTGAGGTTCGACCTAAACCCTAAAGGAAGAAAGATGAAAGAGGAAAAGGTAAGGGTGACCATGGATATTTATCTATACCCTTAAAGAACTTACCTTGATCCTGCATAAAAGGTTAGTGAGAAACAGACATAAGTAAGAGAAACGGGGTGAATGAAAATCAAGCAATGGCAGCCAATAATGAAAACCATTCAATCATGAACCTAGAAATCAAAAGAGCACCCCTAAAGCAAATGGCATGAATGCCTTTCAAACAAGGTAATCATATAAGGTCAAAAATGCGCCTGCAAGAAAATCTCAAGTGAAAATAACTCCCATAATTAGAAAAATAATTCCTAAAATTCCCAAATTAATCATTAAAGTTCCTCAACCAGAGGCAAACAACATATAAAAAGTCCCTGCAAAAATCCAAAGTGTTAGCCATTCAAACGGTCATACAAAACTCAAGTGAGGGATAGGGTTCAATGTGCCAAAGAGAAGGACCTAAATGCAATGTAAAATAAATTTAAAAATGCAAGAAAAATATTTTTAAGCACTTTAGAATGTTAATGACTGAATGCAAAAATAACGGATGAAAAACATTTTATAGAGGAAGAGAATTAAAATAAAGAAATTTATGTATGCATGAGATGTGTAATGTAAAAAGAAAATGAATGTAATAATTAATTCAGACGACGAAAAAAATAAAATAAAATAAAAAATAAATTTGCAAAATTTTTATAAATTAATAAAGATGGTGCATGAATTTTTTGGTAATTTTTAAATGCACTTAGGTATTTTTTTAAAGTAAAAATATGAAAATGTAAAATTAAAATAAAATAAAAAGAAATGAAATGGGCTGGGGTGCAGATAGTAGAAAAATGTGTTGGAATTGAGGTTGGGCTGGAGGTCGGGGGGTGCAAGCAGCAACCCAATCCAACAACCAGCGAGAAGAAAAAAAAAAAAGAACAGTGGACTATGGTCAACGGATTGACTCAATAGCCACCTTGGGATCCATCCAACGCCATATAATTAGTCAACGAATCACATAAGTACATGCGATCAGCGGCTAAGATGGAAGCATACACCGTAACCATGGTACACTCACGCACACGCGGTCCTCAGAGTAGCCTACAACCCCCACGTGAGCAGCACATGGGGCCACTAATTTGTTGGCAGCACTCTATTCGTCAGATTAAATAGACGCACCATATTTAGTCAAAAGTCCAGAAAGTAATTGAGATAGGAGGCTGGGATTAGGTGGCGCATGGTAATACCTGTGGATGTCACACACACGATCGTTAAGTAAAACTCAGAAAAAAAATAGAAAAAAAAGACACATGGCACGACTACAGCCACGCGATGAAGCCAACGGATGGCTGAGATTATTTCTTCCCCAAATCAACCCTCGCCGGACTGGTTTCAGGCAGCCGCCGGAGCTAGGGCTCCGGCCACCCTCTCCGGTGGGTTGCGATGAGTTTTTTCTCCAGAAATTGCGCATGAGTACATCATTTTAACCAGAAAAACGCAAGGATCATGAATATGGCCTTAAAAATTGCAAATTGTTAGCGTATAATAAAAAACAAATAAAAAAACCATTAGGGTGCAAAACTTTAAATCCACATTGCATGCAATTCACACATCCATAATTAAAAATAATTATACCAGAGTGATCACCATTCATCACATGTCAATATTCATGCAAAAAATAGGAGTTTTAAGAACACGAAAAAACCTCTCAACCGGAGATGGAGCAGCTCCAATCCTTGCCTTTGGCTGCGAACGGCGATTGATTTGCACTCTAGAAATCCCCAGGAAAATATTTGTGGAAGAACTTTTGGCCAAAACCTTGTGGATCTTGAGTTTTGATGAAACAAAGCTTTAGGGTTCAAGCTTGGATTCCCCTCCAAAATCATTTGTGTCCCCTCTAACCAATGCATGAGTAGGTTTTAAATACTTAGGGTTATTCTTCTGATGATGAGTTGGGCCTGAATAATCCATTGTTTAATTATTTTTGAATTATTTCATTTAATATTGAATTTTAACTAATTAAATCCAATAAAAATAAAATAAAATGAGGAAAAATCAAATATATGCTCTTTGGGTCGTCCATGGCTTTATGTTTATGTTTGGTTTAAGAAACTTATGGCCCATTTGTCAAAATTTGGATTTTAGGCATAGTTTGCTTTGTGCACCTCCTCAAAATTGCCCAACTTTGACTAAGCATAACTCCCTCAATTTTTAGCTCCTTAATGCACACTAATACGTTTTAGAAACCTCAATATGTCATCTAACCAACCTTTTCGGTCCCATGTCAATTTGATCTTCCATGTTCAAGTTATGAGCTTTTGAAAAAGGTTGACTTTTGTTGACTTTCAAAATGACCTATAATGTCTTGGTTCATATCTCCCAAATGAAGCATTTCTGGACTTGGCTTGTGAGACACAAAGTTGCAGGGAATTAAATTTCCTTCAAGATGGCCTTTGGTTGAGGAATTTTTGATGAAGTATGTGGAAGTTAGGCCTGGTCAAAGTACAGTTGACTTTTCCTACAAAAACCCTAGTTTAGTAACTCCCGATTCTTGATGATTCTGAGGTTTCCCTGATGAATCATGATCAACCCTTGATCAAATGATGAATTTCACCCCATAATCTTGATGTTGACCAAAAATCTTGAGGTTTGACTTTGTGTTGACCACCGTTGACTTTTTGACCAAGTTAACTGATTTTCAATCCACTGGCCAGTTGAACTTCTCCTAAACCAAACTGATGGACAATCTTCCACTCCTAGATACTTAGGGACCCAAGGAATACCATGGGATCAGGCCTTGCCCAAAAAAATCAGAAATAAACTGACTTTATAGCAAACCCTAGTTTTGGTACCCTCCGTCTAGGAGGAAATAACACAGTCTCCAAATCAAAATTCCTCTGAATATGATACGTATCCTCTCCAACAAAGATAAGATATGCCATTTGGTGATGATAAAAACCCAAGGAGCCTGCCCATTGAAGCAATAAACCCAAGAATTTCAAACCCTAATTCATGCACTGGTTAGGAGGGAGTAATCCACTTGAAATCCCTTGCCACCTGTGAACCCCTGATGATGTAGTAGACCAGATAAGACCTTCTTGAACTGTTTCAAGCACCTTGACCCCATGCTAATGATATGCATACATGATAATGTAAAAAAAATGAAATGAAACATAAGCCAGTTAGTAAAAGTAAGGAGGGCAAATTTTGGGGTGCTACACTAAGCTAAAAGAAGCTGAATGGTGTCAAAGTTGACACGACAAACTGAATCTAATCAAAGAGAAGCGAATAACGACACTATGCCATGGTCAGTTGTATCAGCAAAGAATGAAGAAGGCGTTTGACAAAAAGGTTCGACCCCGTGTCTTCAGGAAAGGGGACCTTGTGCTCAAAAAGATACAATCATTTCTCACTAATTTATGGGGCAAATGGACTCCGAATTATGATGGCCCCTATGTGGCCAAGAAAGCTTTCTCAGGCTGTACCTTGAGACTCGCAACCATGGATGGAGAAGAATTTTCCTACCCCACAAATGTTGATGTAGTTAAGAAATACTTCGCCTAAATAAAAAAAAAAACGTCTCGGTGGATTGAAAACCCGAAAGGGCGGTCCAGGAAAAAATGAGAGACATAAGCAAAAATCATCCGATGGATTGAAAAGCTCAAAGTATAATCCAGGAAAAAGTTATGGATTCATGGCAAGTAACTACGTCCAACAAAGGGGCAAATCCCCCAACAGCAGTCATGTCATCCATCAGGAAAACTCCAGTCAAGGTCATCTTCGACAGAAGCTCAGGATGTCCAAAATTTGAAGTTGGTAGAAGGATAGCGGTCTTTATGTTTTAATGTAGCCCTTTTTCCCTTAATTACCATTTTCTAACTTTGTAAATACTCTATGGAATCATGCGCTTGGCTGATTTCCATCATATCAATAAAATTTGAGCCCTAGTGCTTTTGTTTGCAATTCTTATTTGTTTTAGCTTTATAGAACGACATTTTAACATGATTTTTTATTCTTGAAATAAAACAAAAATGAATTTACTTGTCAAATTTTTCTGCTTTTAAAATAAAGATGGAAATTCTTTTGACAGTTGAAAATCGAAAGAACCTCGATTGCTTCTCCAAAGGCGGTTAAGCTTTAAAGTGCAGAATCGAAGTACTCCTTCTAAACCAGTACGCCTGAACGAAGGATCAACTGTACCAGATGTGATTTTCCCATTTGATATCCCCGGCAGAGCTCTTACCTCCTAAGTTCGACCAACGTTTTTCCCCACGGGAACTACTTTTTCCTAAGCAAGGCATAATTGCTATCTTGAACCAATGATACTTTTCATCCCCTGCAGTGGTCGAGTATCAAGTCACATTCATCCACTAGTCTGTATGCCGTGTCAGTTTTGTCAGCATAAACATACATACATCATGCATTATTGATTCATATACATATTCATATTGCATCACTATCACTCTAGTCGGTCTTATCCCCTAGTGATAAAAGTCCTCTCAATCGAGTTGTCAGTTCTTTCCTCGTCAGGAAATGTTTTGTTTGAACAATCTCTCCCCCTGTTTATTTCTAGATTGGAGACGGTCCTCGACCACTTTGATAACTTGAACCTCTGAAAGACAAGAAGACATTCAACTAACGTCACTCTTCACCATTGAAGATGATATCTTCGCTTTCCCGGATTAAGGAAAATCCCCAGAGGAAGCCTCGTAACTAAAGACTCTCAGCAACACATTGATTTTTCTCTCCAAGAGAGTCAATGTTAATAAAGTCATCAACACCTCAAAATTGGATTGTATCACATGGAATTTCTCCGAGAAGATCTCGAGGAAAAATATGATGTAATATCCCCAATCAGGAAACAGTCTCTCGAGAGACTCGTTTTCCCCAGTAGAGTCAACAAATGGCGTCTCCAACAGAGAAGTTTGTACAACTCTACAGCTCAGACAAATGGGTTCCCCAATAAGTATGACATCAAAACTTTTTCCCATCAAATGGCATCTCCCCAGGAAAATTCAGCGAGAAGTTTGAGGAAAACCGCTAATAAATAGCGTCCCTTGTCAAGAACATTTATTGACAAAAGAAACTGAGAATAGTTCCTTGGCTGAAGACCAGGATCAAGGGGAAGTTTGTTTTTAGAAACTGAGACCAGTTCTGTGGATGAAGACCCGAATCGAGGAGAAGTTTATATAAAAAACTGAGACTAGTTCCATGTCTGAAGACCAGGATCGAGGGGAAGTTTTTACCTTTTCTAAGTATCATTTCTTAGCAAAAGAAGACGGATGAGCAAGCTGCCATTCATAACCACCATCAAAATTTCGGGTATTCCGATATTTAATCCTCTTGCACCCTGAATGCCCGAATACCTTCGCCATTCACACCTTCGGGTCCAAGAAGATTAAATAGGGGCATCTGTCATACCCCAAATTTTGACCACCAGGATTTCCCATCATTGTGCAAATCATTATCACAATATGGATGAACCATCATGCCTCATCAATCTCCTCAAAGATGGTTGAGCATTCACTACCATCAAAGATTAGGGTTTTAAGCCCTCTTAGAGCATTTAGATAAGGATCAATCAAGAAATGACATGATCTTCAACTTGTCTAACCTCTCAAACACTCACAATGGATCAAGAGGACTCCCACATCAAGAATCAAGCACAAGATTGCAGCATTCCAAGTGGATCAAGCCTCAGGATCGCCAATGTCACCAAATTAGGGTTTTGGTCGACCAAGGCCTCCAGATGAAAATTTTCATCTGGAAAAAGCCATTGACTCAATGTATGGCCCTATATGCTTAAAAGGATCTCAAGATCCCAACCACAATGGAAAAATCACCTTGAAGGTCCATCTATAAAAAAAATCAGGAATTAGGGTTTTGACCTAATTCAACCCTTGAATTAACTTGTGAAGTGAGGCATGGCTTGAAGCTTAAAAATGAACTTAAAAGGCCTCAAATACATCATATTGACTTGTTTACAAGATTTGATTGACTCAAAGAGCTCAAATCATAAGCCACAAGAACTCAAAACCATCTGATCACAAATTAGGGTTTTTGATGAAAAAAGTCAACCCTACCCTTGACTGTTGACCTACCCTTGATCTCAAACATTGGGGAGGGGTCCAAGACATTCCTAAATACCCTTGGAGGCCATCCATGAAGTTTAATTGAGCCCAAGGATTGATTTCACAAAGGAATCACAAAGTCAAAATTTCATCTGATGAAAAAGTCAACTGTACAAAAATCCAAGTTTGACTTTTTGGATTTTTGGTCAACCAAGGTTCCTTAACCCTAAAACAATGTTAATATGTGATTTGAATCATCATTTATCAAGAAAAATCAAAGAAAGTGAGTTAACTTGTAAAAGGCGTAACCATAAAAAAACTTAGAATTTTTCTAAGTTATTGAACAAAGTTGTTAGGGTACCAACATCCAAGGACCATAACTTGAGCTCCAAGCAACCATTTTGGATGGTCTAAAGCTGGATTTGTAGCTCTCATTACATACTTCAAAAGTGTTAACTACATCTCATTCCAATTCTTCATGGATTTTTAGTTATGGAGTGATCAAAGTGGCTAAAAACATGGAAATGACATTTTTCCAACACTTAATGAAATTTTCACTAAGTTAGAATCTGCCTTATTTTCTCCAAAATGTAGAAGCATTTTTCATTGTAATTCAAGTTGATTCAAAACCAAAGTTGGATGTCATGTTGAAATAGGATATATCAACTTTCCAAAATGTCCAAGAACTCCATCAAACTCCACCTGAGCTAGAGGTTATGATAGCTGCAACATGCCTTGCTGCAAACTGTTTTGCAAGGCAGATTTGTGCCTTAGTGCTTGAATTGATCAATTTGGGCAAATTCAAGCATGGTTATCCATCTGCACACCTCAAGGGGGTCATCAGCCTCACAAGTCCATGAATCTATGTTTAGGCATGTCATCCCTAGAATTCAAGATGCTTCAAATATTCAATTTTGTCTCAAGGCATTTAACTGATGCATATAGGTGGCATTCATCAAGACAATATTATCCAAGTTCAGTCAAGACTTATCCCTGAACCAAAGAACCATAGGCATGTACTATAACCTCAAGTCAATGGCTAGAGGAAACTTGAGATTCCATTTGATCACAATTGGCCACAGACCTGTACCAGTTACCATTCACTATTGCTTGCAAAAAAAACTTGCTCTACTATAAATAGAGTTCATTTGTGATCAGTTTGAGTACACCAAAGTACCCAAACTAATGCTTTCCTCAAAATCTCCTGTTAGTTCTTGGATTGGCTGGAATTTTGGTAAAACAAGGTATGTTCAATGTTGATGTCAAGGTGCTGATGTTTCAACATTGAAGTCTTAACACTGGGCTGTGTTAAGGAATTAATTGCTGAAGTTGGATATCTGATGTCACATGGCGATGTTGTAACATCAGATCTGCAGAATTAACAACAGCAGGTTATGATGTTGTTAGGGTTGCGTATTAGCTGGAATTGTGGAGAGCAAGCTGTCTCATTGGATGCGAATATCTTGGGATAGATATTTGCTGCTGCATAGGAGATCTGGTGGAGATTTGTAGGAGATTTAAAAGGTTGAAGATTTAAAAAGATTTTAGGAGAAAATATGTTTTAAGTATTCAGTTTTAAATAACAAATCTGGGAGATATTGTAGCAAGTCCAAGACCAATTCAAGGAGCTATATAAAGCGCACAAGACCAAAGGAAAAAGTGACAGAAATACAGAGAGAAGATCAAGAGCATAGGCTGAGTGTCTTGAGTATTTTGTACGAGTTGTGTAACCAAAATTCTAGGGTGAATTGTTGTGTCGTATTCTGTCCTCTCTAGAAGCTGTGAAGTAATAGAGAGTGGTTGCTTGATCAAAGCTGTGAAGTAAGATCAAGGTTACTCAAAGTGGTTTCTTTGAGTGTTTGTAAGGGATTAAGTGGTGTTCTCATACCTAAGTGGTTTCTTAGGTAGGAAGTCATTAGTAGAGTATAAGTTTAGGAGATTGTCAATGGGTTGTTGAGTCTGTAAATTATATCTACAAGTAGTGAATTCCATCCCTGGCTTGTTAGCCCCCAGAGTAGGTTGGTTGTAACCGAACTGGGTCAACATTTCTTAGTGTTATTTTACTGTTATTGTTGTCCATTGTGCAGAGTGTGTTGTTGTGACATCGCACCTTAACATCACACGTCTGATACCAGAATTTCAATTGGTATCAGAGCAGGCATCCTGTCTGTCTCTGGGTGAGATCTAGGGAAGTTACTTTCTGGTGTAAGATGGACAAAGAAGTTGGAGGATTCGTCAACAGACCCCCTATTTTGGATGGATCCAATTATGATTATTGGAAGCCAAGGATGACCACCTTCTTAAAATCCTTGGACAGCAGGGCTTGGAAGGCTGTTATTAAAGAATGGAAAGCTCCTGTCATGTGTGAGAAGGATGATGCTGGCAAAGATAAAGAAGGCACCTCTAAGCCAAAGCCTGAAGAAGAGTGGACCAAGGAGGAAGATGAGCTTGCCCTTGGAAATTCCAAAGTTCTGAATGCAATCTTCAATGGAGTGGATAAGAATATCTTCAGGTTAATCAATACCTGTGAAGTTGCTAAGGAAGCGTGGGATATCTTGCAGGCTACACATGAAGGAACATCTAGAGTTAAGATGTCAAGACTTCAGATTTTAACATCAAAATTTGAAAGCCTGAAGATGAAGGACGATGAGACGATTCATGACTTCCACATGAATGTTCTGGGGCTGGCTAATGCATCCAGTGCTCTTGGTGAGAAAATGTCAGATGAAAAGCTTGTAAGGAAGATTCTTAGATCCCTTCCTAAGAAGTACAAGATGAAGGTTACTGCCATTGAAGAATTACAAGACATCAGCAAGATGAGAGTAGATGAGCTCATTGGATCTCTTCAAATTTTTGAGCTGGGGTTGAATGAGGAAGAACCAGAAAAGAAGCCAAAGAGTATAGCCTTGGTATCAAATGATGCAGAAGAAAAAGGAAAGAGTTCTGAATCGCAGGAGGATCTATCTCAGGCCATAGTGATGTTGGGAAGACAGTTCACCAAAGTATTCAAGAGAATGAATAATAACTCCAGGCCTAATGTCAAGAACATGACTTCTGACACCAGCAAGAAGGATGAAGAGAAAACTACCCAAGATAAAGGAGTTCAGTGCTTTGAGTGTGAAGGGTATGGACATGTCAAGAAAGAATGTCCCACCTTCTTGAAAAAGCAGAAGAAAGGCATGACAGTTTCCTGGTCTGACTCTGATAGTGAAAGTGAAAGTGAGTCAGCAAAGCATGTGATAGCTTTAACAGGAGCTGTGGTTTCTGATGATGATTCTAGTGATGGAGAAGTAACTTATGAGGAGTTAGCATCTACCTATCAAGAGCTGTGTTTAAAAAGTGCTGAGATTTGTCAAGAAAACAAGTGCCACAAGCAACAGATTGTTCAGCTAGAGAATGAAAAGACTGATCTGGAAAATGAAGTGGTGCTAGTTATAGCTCACCTTGATCAAATGACCAAGTCTGTTAGGATGCTGAGCTGTGGTACAGACACACTTGACAAGATCCTTCAGTCAGAAAAAGCTGCTGGAGACAAATCTGGGATAGGTTATGTTGCTGAGGATAAGGGAACTTCAGAAGAAAGCACTTCAGGTTCAAAGAAGGAAGTGTCACAACTTTCATCTCAACATCAGCCAAAGAAGCAGGATCCTACCCCTAAGAAAGCTGATGTTTCACAACCTAGGAAGATTAAAAAGAAGACTGATCCTTATCAGAAGAGAAAGCAGCCACTAGGAGCTAGTCAGTATATGCCCCCACAATACCACAAGAGCATGCAAGCTGCTCAGTTCAAACAACACATGTCTCATCAGGTGTCTCAACATCATGACAACTGGTATAGTTATGGGTATGGATATAACAATGTTGTGCCTCATCACTATGGAAGAAGAAAGCCACACCATCATGGGAGACAATACAGGAAACAGCATTCTCAGCCTTCTTATGGGAGAAGATATCAACATAATAGAAGGCAGGCCAGTTATGGTAGGAGGAGACCACATTATGGATGGCAGCCTAAGAAATCTCATCATGGCAGAAGATTCAGAGATGAAAGGGTGAGATGCTATTATTGTGGAAGGTTTGGACATATACAGTACTCTTGTTACAAGCTGCATGGATACCCTCAGCCTCAAAATAGATGGAGAGAGTACAGGCCCAAAGTTGTTAAACAATGGGTACCTAAGGAGAAGGTGAAGTGCTTATTGGCTCACATGGCTGACAGAGAGTTTAAAGAAGGAACATGGTATTTTGATAGTGGGTGTTCCAAACACATGTCTGGATGTAGATCCATGTTTGCAGAATGTAGACCTTGCCCCTCTCTTGAAGTTGTTTTTTGTAGTGGAGAAAAAGGTGTTGTTGCAGGAGTTGGGAACGTGCAAGGTGATTGTAGACCTGAACTTGACAATGTCTTGTTTGTCAGTGGTTTAAATGCAAATCTGATCAGCATAAGCCAATTGTGTGATGAGGGTCACAAAGTAAACTACACTAAGGATGAGTGTGTGGTGTCTGATGAACATAATCAGGTTGTTATGAAGGGTGTCAGAACCAAAGACAATTGCTATCAGTGGATTTATCTTGAAGGGAGTACAACTAATGATGGTCAGATTGATGTTATAACATCAGACTATGATGTCAGAATGCTGAAAGGTCACTCAGAGTTAATGAGTCCTGATGTGAATTGTTTAAAAGGAAAGTCTTTATGGAGGGAGAAAATTAGTAATTGGTCTTTAAAGAGTATTCAAAATCAGGCGCCTTACCATATTGATACCACATCAAAACTTACCAAAGCATTCTCATCGCAACGTTTCATCTCCCTAAATCTCAACAGAATAGAAAGTTCTTCTCCAAACCTAGTCTGTCACAAAGGAACAATGTCTTTCCCTTCCAAGAATTCTGAGCAGGTACGAACTAGGGTTTCTTCCGAAGAACACATTTCTAGTGCTCTTCCCGAATCAGGTAACCCTAAACCCTCAACCACCGTGAATAAAAATGAAGCTAGGTCATCATCCTCTCAAGCTGTTGAGGAGAAGTTTGATGTAGACATGCATTTAGAACAGCTTGCCACCAAAATCCTTGAGAAGGGGATACGGGTGAAAGGGATTTCTGTCCCTTTAAGGCAAATGCCTGCTGAACAAGTCGACTCTCAAGGTGAGGACAAAAATCTTCAAAGACAGGCCCTGAGTCAAGAAGCTGAAGGTGAAGATCCTGATGACACTGATGTCAGCTTTGATGTCAGAACATTATCCCCTAGGAATGAAAGTCAAAGGGGTAAAGGGAAGGAACAGGTTGAGGTTATAGAGATTGAGGACTTATCTGATGATGATAAAACTGGAAGAAGGAAGGATAAGAAAAGGACTTCAGTTACAGACTCTCCAAAATCGTGGACCAAATTTACCAGGTCTGGAAAGAAGAGGAGAATCAGGGAAGAGTCAGATTCTGAGAGTGATGCTCAAGACATCAACCCAGCAACTAATCAAGTACCTGGTCACATATCATCTCACTGTGCATCCAGGTGGAATTGTGTGAGCCAAAGAAGGATAGCACTGGAAAGAGAGGTAGTAGCAGAAGACTTAGAGTCTACTGAAATTGTAGACCTAATTAAGTGTTCTGGTCTCATAAGGACTATGTCAGGGTTGACTAACTGCTATGATAAACTGGTCAGAGAATTCATAGTTAATATCCCTGAATCTATAAATGACAGCAAGAGCCTAACCTTCAGAAGAGTTACCATCAGGGGTAAGTGTGTCTGGTTCTCTCCTAAAGTGATCAATGCCTACTTAGGAAGAAGTGAGGAAGATTATGGAGAATTAGAAGTCTCCAATAATGTTATATGCAAAGAAATCACTGGTGGTCAGGTAGATGTTTGGCCCGAAAAAGGAAAGCTGTTAGCCAGTTGGTTGAGTGTCAAATATACCACTCTGCACAGAATAGCTGTTGTCAACTGGGTTCCTACTAGTCACAAGACCACGATTTCTGTTGGATTGGGGAAGATAATTTATGCAGTTGGGACAAAGAAAAGAATTGACTATGGCTCCTACATCTATGATCATACTATTAAGCATGCTGCTACAAATGCTGTGAAGATGCCCATTGCTTTTCCCTCTCTCATTTGTGGGATTGTCTTGTCTCAACATCCTGGAATCATACTGCATTCAGATGTTGCTTGCAAAAGGAAGCCTGCCTTGTCAGTCCATTCCAAGTTGTTTGAAGTAAAACATGTTCCTGACAGTGTCAAGACATCTGCTTCAACATCACAACAGTCACCAGCCAAGACTGGGTTGATTACAGAACTAGAGGAGGCCTGCAAGGAGTTAGATGAAGTCATAAAAGTTAGTACTGAAAGGAAACTAAAATTTGAAAGACTTGTCATGACACTAAGATTGGCAGCAAAGGAAGGTGAAGCAGCCAACACAAGGAAGGATGTTGATGATGGACCTGGTGATGAAGAAGATAATGATGAGCTCAGCTCAGATAATTCAAGATTTTAATGTTTGCCTTCTTATTTAGTAGTGTTAGCTTCAAGTTATGTCTTTGTTTCAGCACTTAATGTGCTTGGTTATGTAATTTGAATATTGTGGTGTTATATGCACTAGTTTTGTTTTTAGTTTCCTTCTATGATTTGTTTTGCCTGGTTGCTAACTGTGAGGCTAACAATGAGAGCTAGGGTGTACTGACTATAGTTAATAGGGCTTCTAACTGAATTTTTCCTAATTCTGGCTAAAAAGGGGGAGAAAATAGCCAAGAGAGTCAAGAGTAGCCAAGATAGTCAAGAGTATCAAAGAGTGTTACTGCCAAATGCTGCTAATGTGATGCAGATATTAAGGGGGATATAAATTGATGCTGCTAAAAGAAAAACTTGTTTAGACCGAGCTAGTGATGTAGAAGAGTGCAGACATCAAGGGGGAGAAAAGTGTTGCACATTGTGAGCTACTAAACAGCTGTGATGCTGGTTCATATTCTTGAGGAGGAGCACCAATTGGCTGTTGTCAAGAATGAAGATGGTGCTGCAGAAGATCAAGTGATGAAGACTATGAGTGTTGTCAAACTACTGCTGATGGAGTTTCAAAATTTTGAAGTTATTTCACTGCTGAAGTCTCTGAAGATGCAGAGTGCAGAGATTGTTTTAGCCAAAATTAGCCAAAGGGGGAGATTGTTAGTTCTTGGATTGGCTGGAATTTTGGTAAAACAAGGTATGTTCAATGTTGATCTCAAGATGCTGATGTTGCAACATTGAAGTCTTAACACTGGGATGTGTTAAGGAATTAATTACTGAAGTTGGATATCTGATGTCACATGGCGATGTTGTAACATCAGATCTGCAGAATTAACAACAGCAGGCTGTGATGTTGTTAGGGTTGCGTATTAGCTGGAATTGTGGAGAGAAAGTTGTCTCATTGGATGCGAATATCTTGGGATAGATATTTGTTGCTGCATAGGAGATCTGGTGCAGATTTGTAGGAGATTTAAAAGGTTGAAGATTTAAAAATATTTTAGGAGAAAATATGTTTTAAATATTCAGTTTTAAATAACAAATCTGGGAGATATTGTAGCAAGTCCAAGACCAATTCAAGGAGCTATATAAAGCGCACAAGACCAAAGGAAAAAGTGACAGAAATACAGAGAGAAGATCAAGAGCATAGGCTGAGTGTCTTGAGTATTTTGTATGAGTTGTGTAACCAGAATTCTAGGGTGAATTGTTGTGTCGTATTCTGTCCTCTCTAGAAGCTGTGAAGTAATAGAGAGTGGTTCCTTGATCAAAGCTGTGAAGTAAGATCAAGGTTACTCAAAGTGGTTTCTTTGAGTGTTTGTAAGGGATTGAGTGGTGTTCTCATACCTAAGTTGTTTCTTAGGTAGGAAGTCATTAGTAGAGTATAAGTTTAGGAGATTGTCAATGGGTTGTTGAGTCTGTAAATTATATCTACAAGTAGTGAATTCCATCCCTGGCTTGGTAGCCCCCAGAGTAGGTTGGTTGTAACCGAACTGGGTCAACATTTCTTGGTGTTATTTTACTGTTATTGTTGTCCATTGTGCAGAGTGTGTTGTTGTGACATCGCACCTTAACATCACACATTTGATACCAGAATTTCATCTCCATTTCACTCCAATTTTGCCTTCTAACTCAAGTCACTATCGGGTTTTGAGTTTGAGAGAAATTCCAACCAAACCAATCACACACACACCTCATAAACATCATATGTGAGTGATCCATAACACAAAATCACATCTGGAACATCAAATTCTCAAAATCACCAGTCAATTGCTCAAGTTCTTGAAAGATTTGCAGTTGAGGTACCACAACCAGTTCCAGCTCAATTTAATCCACTCCAAGCATTCAAACACACTCCTTGGCACCTAAGGAAGCAATACTGATCATTGGAACCTAGCTGTAACACCTCCATCACCAAACTCGATCACCAACTGCAAGAGGTAAGCATGAAGTCTTCCAACTCCATGATGCATGCATATTTTACTGCACAATAATTTTGCCACATGTTCATAATCATGTATGGAGTGATAACCCTCAATCAATTGCCATGGATCAATCATGTATGGAATTTCATTGTGTTCATGCTGAAAATTAGGGTTCTTGAGGTTTTCTTCTGATTTCTCACTCAATACTTAATATAAATGCAATTAATCTATATTGTTGCGATCCTTGTTCAAAAACGAACAAGATTGGTACTTGAATCGTGCAAAACCATTGAGAAATCATGGACAAAAGTGAGAAAACGAAAATCTGCAGAAATAGGGCAAGCGGGAAAGAACTTAGTGTTCTTGGCGCCCTTTTTCAAATTTTCAAACATTTGAATATTTTGATATTTTTGTTAATTGATTCAAAAATTAATTTCTCTCTGATTATTTATGTTTTTGAATTGATTCTTTTTCTCAAAATTCACTAAAATGTTTAAATATTTTATTTTACAAAAAAATCCAATTTATATTATTGATTTAATATAGTTAGAATTTTTGTAATTAATTTCATTTTATTTCTTTTTAAACATTTTTAAATGAAATTCCTACTTTGGTCTTTCAAAATCAATTGAATTTTAAACTTTCATATGATTAAACGTGATTTTTCAAGATATTTTCCAAAGTGCACAACTTGTTTTTTTAAATATAATTGATATTTTGTCATATATTATTTAAATTACCTTTGAAAAATAACATTTTATTTAAAATTAGGGTTTTCTCTCGATTTTAAATTTTCAAACAAATTTTTGGGCCTCTAATAGAGTGTAAGACCCAATCCCTTTTTAACCAAAACAATTTTGGGCCTCAGACATTGTATAAGTCCCACTGTATTTTCAAAAATCTCGACGCGATCGCCAGTTCAAAACCAAATCACCTGGGCCTCTCCCTGAGTTGTAAGCCCCATCACTTGTACAAAAATAAATCTTTGGGCCTCTAATAGAGTGTAAGACCCAATCCTTTGTAAATACAAACAACGTTGGGCCTCAGGCATTGTATAAGTCCCACCGTATTTTCAAAATCACGGCACAGTCGTCGCCTTGTAAAATAAAATCATCTGGGTCTCCCCTCGTGTTTTAAGTCCCATCTTTCTTTGTCAAAACATCTATGGACTTCTCCTTGAGTTGTAAGACCCGACCCTTTTGTAAATAAAACTTTTTGGGCCTCAGTCATTATATAAGTCCCGATACGATCTTCAAAACAACGATGCGATCACTGTTAAACCTTGGGCCTCTCTTTGAGTATAAGCCCCAACAATCTTTTCAAAAACAACTTCTCTTTTGATTTAGATTCAAACATACAAGTTGTTATCAAAACTTTCTTTAATTTATTTGAACAACGAACAATACAACATGGAAGCTTGCTCACCTGTAAGTTTTATCAGCTTTCATTTACATGGTTTAATATATATATATAATTGTATTGTGGGAAGCTGCTTCCCTGTAAGTCCGTCTTTCATACCCTTTTAAATACTTGTCATATATCAACTGTATATATACTAGTATAGTTATTTAGAGTTTTCCCCGACAACTGGGTCTAGAACTAGGTAAAGCCAATTGGTCACTCTTAAGTACAGTTAAAACTAGATCCCCATAGGACTTCCAGATACAGTCTTGCCTTCTTTTGGGCCTAAACAATATGGAATAAAGAGAAAGGCAGTATTCTCGGTGAACCTTTTCTCAGACTGTCACTATTAGAACTTGTCAAAGAAATTCAGTTTCCCCAGAGAGGATTAATTCCAAGTGAAACTTCTCTTGAATTTCTTCAAACCCTAAAATTGTTCATTAAAGAAAAGATTATTCTCGGTGAAACTTTTCTTGAACTCTTCTTAAGTTTTGATCCATAGGTTTCCTAAAAGCATCCCCGCCTCCTCTTGGGCTTTGTACAAGGACCCTCCAGCTTCTTAGAAGTTCTCATGCCTTCTCTTAGGCTTAATACAAGGACCCTGAAGAGCTCTTACAGGTATAAGATAGAACTTAGTCATCCTTTGCTTGAGCAGTCTTTCCAGTGTCAACACATCAAACCAATTTAGGGTTGATTCTCATCCCTTAAAACACCTGCCTATTCTTGGGCATCATACAAGTATAAACTCTTCCATACGAATAGACTTGGATAGTCTAAATTTCCTCTTGAGTCTCCAAGACATTCTCAAGTTTGCTACAAACATAGGAGAAACCCCGGTCATTCTGGATCAATCTCCAAAGGAGTTAAAACCCTTGGGTTCAAAAACCCAGTCTCTCTAATAAAAATTCCCCGTCCAGGGTCAGTTTATCATTAGTATAACACTATCAGAACCTCAAGGCATCTGATATCTCAACTCTTCTGTAACCCTTAGCAAGAGTTGATTCCCCATTTGGACCTACCTCGGGATCTCAAAAATTCCCAACAGAAGTTAGACTCCTCTTAGGCTTTGTATAATGATCTTTCCTCAGCATAGCAAGCCTTCTCTTGGGCTTTGTACAATGATTCTCCCCAACGGAGCTAACCTTTTCAAAGTCTCTTGTTGAGTTAGTCACCTTTTTTAGACTCTCTTGTTGAGTCAATCACTCTCTTGTTGAGTCGACCCTTTTAGCCTTAATCCTGGGCTTTGTACAGGACAGATAAAAACGTTCTCTTGTTGAGTCAATCTTTCCAGCCTCCTTTTAGGCTTGGTATAAAGATTTCCCCTAGCAGAAGTTAGCCTCCTCTTAGGCTTTGTATAATGATTTCTCCAGCTTGTTCAGCCATAATCCTGGGCTTTGTACAGGACATATAAAAGCACTCTCTTGTTGAGTCAAACCCTTTTAGCCTCAATCTTGGGCTTTGCACAAGACATAAATCTTCATAACCTTCTCTTAAGCTTGGGACAAATATCTTCCCCAGTGGAGTCAATTCCTCCCAGCCTTTTTTTAGGCTATGAGAAATAATACCCTAAGCAAAGTCAATCCTCTTTTCAGCCTCAATCTTGGGCTTTGTACAAGACAGATAATACTCTCCAGTAGAGTCAAACTCTTTTCAGCCTCAATCTTGGGCTTCGTACAAGACACTTAAAATATCCTCAGCCGAGTCAGGAAAGTCTCATTTTAGCCTCAATCTTGGACTTTGTACAAGACAGATAAAGATCTATTTCCCACAGAGTCAGTTTCTTTTCAGCCTCAATCTTGGGCTTTGTACAAGACACATACAAACCCTCCCCGACGGAGTCAAAATACCTTTTTAGACTCAATCTTGGGCTTTGTACAAGACAGACAAAACATTTTCCCCGAAAAAATCAAACTTTTAGCCTCCTCTTAGGCTTTGTATAATGATATCCCCAAAAGAATCTGTCCCTTTTAGCCTCAATCTTGGGCTTTGTACAAGACATATATAAACACTCTTTTGTTGAGTCAGTCATTCCCAGCCTCCTCTTAGGCTTTGTATAAGGACTTCCCTAGTGGAGTCAATCAACCTCTTAGCTTCAACCTTGGGCTTTGATCAAGGCACACAAAAATCAACATCCCCTTAGAGGAAATCAAAATCTCTATGTAGGAAGTCATTTCTCTATTTATCACTTATCAAAACAGACATTCAAAACAAACCCTAATCCCAGATAACTGCTATAAGTGGCACACTTGTTGATTCAAATATCCAAGCTGTTGTCCATCTGTTATCCTGGTAAATCCTTTCTTTCATCTAATTTCTGTAAGCGGAAAGCCTCTGGATTGTTTACATCCACGCTACTGTCCCTCTCTTAGCATGAGAAATTCCTAAGGAAAAATGGCATTGCTCTAAACTGAGTTAAAGTTTTCCACTTCAGGATAAATCCCCTATATAGGAAATTATGGCATTGCTGGAATCACATATCCCAGTTAAAGTAACCATCCTTTATAAACAGTCACCCAACAACTGTGATAAACATACTGAAATTCTAGTATGACAGATCCCAGATGTCCTACAGGATGTCGAGACATCTGGTCTGTTACAAATAACATGGCAAGGTATAAACAATAACAGTACTAAAAAGCATAAACAACACACAGAATTTGTTCACCCAGTTTGGTCTAACAACCTACATCTGGGGGCATACCAAGCCAGGAAGGAAGTCTACTATTAGAAGTATCAATTCACAGACTCTGTAATCAACATACCAGTTGATAGTCTACTCACTTAATAACTACCAAATGACCCTTCTACCTAAGTCCTCCCTAGGTAAGAGACTTCATCTCACTTCCAATCATCGCAATGATGTCTAGCAGTCAACACCTCAGCCACTGCATCAACAGCTTGATTTCCAACAACTCTTCAAACACATAAAAATAGAAGACACGCTCATATGTTAATACTCAGCCAAGACTCTTGACTGAGAACACCATCTTGAATTTGCTTAAAAGCTTCCTCCAAGAACAATACATCTCTTACCTACAGGCTTCGAGATAAACACGATGACCATCCCACAACCCGAATGGTTCATCGACCAACACAACCCTTATAATTTACATGATGGCTGGCTTATTTTTCTATGTTACAATGCTTCTATTTATAACCTAAACCCAACTGGATTTGGGCTTCAAATCACAACATATCAGCTGCTACAAATCTACAAAAGATTCTCCTACAAATTAGATCTTCAATCAAATCTTCCTAAAATATCTCCATATTTAAATACTCAATCTTCTCTTGATTTTATCTTGAATCTTCTAGACCTCTAAATCAGCTCCACAAAGGATACCATAATATTCCCAGAAACATTCCTTACATTGGGCTTGTGCATTATAAAATCACAGATTTGATTTAACAATAAAGCAGATTTATTCTCCAAATCTCTTCGCCCTAAAATAGTAACAAAATATACTCCAAAAAGTAATAGGAATTGATTGTATCAGAATAAATCTTCTCCAATAAATTCTCCTGCAATCTCTCAAACAAAATCTCCCAAGATATATTAAAAACAGCGCAGCTCTAGAAACAAACCAAATTGATGTACTGTCAACAGATGTCATGACATCGTGTTTGACATCAGTACACAGACCTGCAACACTAACATATACACCTTACTGAATGTTAGAAACACAAAAGCACATGTAAAGACATCAAGCAAGACATCTTGAACCAGCACATTGTTTTACCAAAATTGCTGCCAACACCAGAACTAACAATCTCCCCCTTTGGCAAATTTTGGCTAAAACAATATCAACACACATCAGGGATACCAGCAGCAGAAACAACACCACAAACAGCACCACAACCATATCTAACAAGCACACCACAACGCAACTCCTCTCCAAAGAATTAAGGTTACTTTCCCCCTTTTTAGCCATAATTGGACAAACTCTGAACATAGCAGCAAGCACAAAAAAATTCCAACCAATATATCATCCAACCAATATACTCAGACCAGAACAGATTATTCTACATTTCACAATAGCTGAACAAACCTATTTCTCTCCCCCTTTTTGGCCAAAAATTGACAAGCATTGGGGTAAACTGTCATGTCTAAACTTCTGGTTCATTGACACACCAGGTCTAAACTGTCATGTCCACCATGAACTTCACCAGTAACACAACGTCACGACATCTTGTCTGACATAACACCCTCACCAGAGCCACAAATAACTGCACTACTTCAACAACAAAAGTTCAACTCCCCCTATCTAAGATAACCAGTGTTCCTTTGCAAGATGAACACCTTAAATGAATGGAAAACATAAGACTCATCTTCATGTCTTCAAGAGCGCACCCTCTGTTCAACACACCTGCTGAACGCATTCACATAATGCTTGATCCTTAAACAACACCAGTACATTTAACAAGAACCACCACCAAATCACCCACAAGTTCTGAAGCACAAACACACTGCCTTCCACTACACTCTAAGTAAAGTCCTCTTACTTTGAATTAATAACACACATAAAGACAAGTGTGACATCTCCCATCAACCAAGACCCCTACAGAGTTCTTCCAAAAAAAACTGCAGAGAAAAATAAATTCTCCCAGACACAGTAAGGAGTTCCACATCTTTTCAGCAGCAGTAATCACGCATGACAGACAATCATGCTCCCCCTAAATAGTTGCACAAGTTCAGCAACAAAAATGTAACTACTCTTCCTAAGCAATAGACACACATGACATCATAAACATTAAACAAAACACCACTTTACGCCCCCTGAGGCACACAACGGAAACAAAAACACCAATCCTCAGTTCAAGCACATGAACATCTTCATGCTCATACAAACCCCACGAATTCTCAGCTTACTTAACAGCTTTACTAAGATCCAATCTCTTCAAGAGATACTTGCAGCAGAAGGAAGAACAGCTCTTAAAAATACTTTTTGATCATATCACATCATATGACACAATTCCTCTGCCATTACATTCACTAGTAGTTGTTGATACTAGTGAAGTCTTCAAAATTAGTAGTCATGCTTTGCTAGAACATACTACTAAAAACAAGTTCAGAATCTCCACATTCTAATCCACATAGTCAGAAACACCTCTTCTGACAATAATGCTTGAGCATCCAACTCCACATGAAGTTATAATTCGGCTATTCGTGAGTGAAATTATGGTATCAGATGTGTGATGTTAAGTGTGATGTCACAACAACACAATCTTCTATATGAACAAGGCAATAAGCAACAGTAAATAACACAAAGAATTGTTCACCCAGTTCGGTCTAACTACCTACATCTGGGGACTACCAAGCCAGGGCGAAAATTCACTATTTGCAGTATCAAATTACAGACTCAACAATCCCAGTTGACATCTACCTAACTTGATCACTACCCAATGACACTTCTACCTAAGAAACCACTTAGGTATGAGAAACCACTCACTCCCTAATTCACCACAGTGATACAATCCAATGATTACACACTAATCACCCAACTTGATTCTGCTTAACAGCTTTGATCAAGAACAACACACTCTTACTTAAAAGCTCTAGAGTGAATACACTTACAACTCAAAATAGTAACACCAATTCACACATGAATGGTTTACAAAACACACACGAAGACACAAATGACACTCAGTCTTTAGCTCTCTTTCTTCGTCACTTTTCAACAAGGGTTGAGGCTGCTTTTATATAATTCTGACTTGGGCTTAGATCTCTTCCAAAAATATCTGATATTTAAAACAAATTTGATCTTCAAATCTTTTTAAATCTCTCCAAATCAGCCCTAATGTTGGTTACAGAATCTGCTCCATAATCTGCAAATTTATCTGATTGGAAATCTCTTCTCTAAGATATTCACACCAATCACTCTAACAGATCTCCTCAAAACTCACTAACACGCGCAACCCTAAAACATCACAATCTGATGTTCTGATGTTCTGATATATTGATGTCAAGACATCACTTATAACATCAGCATATAAAACTTCAACCCTGCAACAGCTAATGTTAGGAACCAATGTTATGACATCAGACATATGACATCAACATTGTTCAACTTTGTTTTACCAAAATTCCAGCCAATACAAGAACTAACAATCTCCCCCTTTGGCTAACTTTGGCTAAAACAAACTCTGCCATCATCAGAGGTACCTACAGCGGAAAAAACTTCAAACGAAAAAAAACTTCAACCCAGCAGCAATCACATAATAAGCTGCACAAAGCTAAACTCCCCCTCAAGGCAAGAACCAGCACACCAGCTGTTCAATCATGCACACTCCCCCTCAATCCTAGAGCCACATCAGACAACTAGGCAACACACAGGCTAACTCTCCCCCTTTTTTAGTCACAATTGGCCAACATCTACACCAAAAACAAAGATCTGACATCCATTAAGACATGGTCAAAATCAAGCTTCCCAAGGAACACAATATCCCAAAAACTTTGACTGGTCAGTCGATACAACCTATGGATTCTTATAGTACTATAAAATCTAAGCCTTCTTCCTTCTAATAGCACCAGACATCACACAAGAATGAGTCAGTCAACCAAAGATGCAGGAAAGCAACACATGCAAGAGGACAATAAACCAGATCCACTGAAGCACAAGAGCACATCAAGGAAAGTCACTGGAACTTCTTCAGGTGCAACAAGAACAAGAAAACCATCAGAGACAAAAACCATCAAGAAACCTCCAGTGCACTTCCATGCTTCTGATGATGAATGGGATGAAGATTGGAAAATGTTTCTTGATGCAGGGGGTTGGGATAATCTTTAGATCTTATATATTGCTTTTGATGTACTAAAATCCAATCTTGTATGCTTTTAGCAGTTGAATAAAATGTTGTTTTCATTAATCACAACTGCACAAATACTCCTTCCAGCACACCTAATCCTCATAAATGCAAATTCCCAGTTTGCTTCTTAAACTTTCAAATTGATTTACATCTAAGGCTTTAGTAAAAATGTCAGCTTATTGTTTATCTGTAGCAACATGTTTCAGAGCAACTACTTTATCCTCAACCAAATCTTTAATAAAATGATGCCTTATATCAATATGCTTAGTTCTGCTATGTTGAATAGGATTCTAAGAGATATTGATAGAACTCAAATGATCACAGTACAATGTCATGACATCTTGCTTGACAATGTATTCTGTTAACATCTGCTTCATCTAAACAAGTTGAGAACAAGTACTCCCTGCTTCTATGTACTCAGCTTCAGCAGTAGAAAGAGACACACAGTTCTGCTTTTTACTAAACCATGATATCAAATTATTCCCTAAGAAGAAGCAACCTCCTGAAGTACTTTTTCTATCATCAGCACTCCCTGCCCAATGAGCATCACAAAAACCACATAACTCAGTGCCTGATCCATGACTGTAAAGCATTCTATAGTCACTAGTCCCATTCACATATTTCAGAATCCTCTTCACTTGATTCAAGTGACTAACTTTGGCCTCAGATTGATATCTGGCACATACTCCAACAGCAAAAGAAATATCAGGTCTGCTAGCTGTGAGATACAATAGACTTCCAATCATGCTTCTGTATAAACTTTGATCCACACTAACACCATGTTCATCCTTGGACAACTTTAAATGAGTAGGAGCAGGTGTCCTCTTGTGATTAGCATTCTCTAGACCAAACTTCTTCACTATGTTCTTTGCATACTTGCTCTGAGAAATGAATATGGAGTCCTCTATTTGTCTAACTTGTAGACCAAGAAAATAGTTGAGCTCTCCAACGAGACTCATTTCAAACTCAGACTGCATCTGTTCCACAAAATGTTTCACTATTGCATCTGACATCCCACCAAATACTATGTCATCAACATATATTTGAGCTATCATCAGTTTTCCTCCTTCCTCTTTAACAAACAAAGTCTTATCAATCCCTCCTTTTCTGTAGCCATTCACAACCTGGAATTCAGTAAGCCTTTCATACCAAGCTCTTGGTGCTTGCTTCAAACCATAGAGAGCTTTCCTTATTTTGTAAACATGGTCAGGAAATGTTGGATCAATAAATCCTTTTGGTTGATCAACATACACCTCTTCATTTAAGTACCCATTTAAGAAGGCACTCTTAACATCCATCTAAAAAAGCTTGAATTTGAAATTACAAGCCACCAATAAGAGTAATCTGATAGATTCCAGTCTTGCCACAGGAGCAAAGGTTTCATCATAATCAATTCCTTCAACCTGAGTGTATCCCTGAGCAACTAATCTGGCCTTGTTTCTGGTGACCACTCCTTGTTCATCAGATTTATTCTTGTAAATCCACTTAGTGCCAATCACATTAACTCCATCAGGCCTTGGAACAAGATCCCACACTTCATTCCTTTTGAATTGCTCCAGCTCTTCATGCATGGCATTGATCCAAAACTCATCAGTCAAGGCTTCTTTGACATTCTTGGGCTCAATTTTAGGAAAAAAACAAGAATTTGACACAACCTCTCTTGATTTAGTGCTAACCCCTGATTTAGGATCACCTATGATAAGCTCCCTTGGATGGTCCTTTAGCAATCTAATAGAAGGTTCTTTATTAGATTGTTCAGGTTCATGCTCGGCATCAACATGACTATGAGGCCCACTTCTGTCTTCAGTTTCTTCTGTGACTTCTTCAACTGATGTTTCAACAACATCCAGGACATCAGCATCTTCCTGCTTATCAATGTCATCAATCACCACATTTATAGACTCCATCATAACCTTTGTTCTGGAGTTGAAAACCTTGTAAGCTCTGCTATTTGTAGAGTATCCTAGAAAGATTCCCTCATCACTTTTAGGATCCAATTTTCTCCTCTGTTCACGATCTGACAAAATGTAACATTTACTTCCAAAAACATGAAAGTACTTCACATTTGGCTTTCTTCCTTTCCATAGTTCATATAGAGTAGCTGAAGTGCCCCTTCTCAAGGTAACTCTGTTGTGAATATAGCAAGCAGTGTTCATAGCTTCAGCCTAGAAATGGTAAGGAAGCTTTTTGGCATGAATCATTGCCCTAGCAGACTCTTGAATAGTTCTATTCTTCCTTTCAACAACTCCATTTTGTTGAGGAGTGATTGGAGAAGAGAACTCATGACTTATGCCTTCAGCAGAACAATATTCAGCAAACTTGCTATTTTCAAACTCTCTTCCATGATCACTCCTTATTCTGATAACATTACTCTCCTTTTCCCTTTGGAGTCTTTGACAAAGATCTTTAAAAACATCAAACACCTCTGATTTGTCTTTAATGAAGCTCACCCAGGTGTACCTAGAATAGTCATCTACAACAACATAAGCATACTTCTTCCCTCCTAGACTTTCTACCTGCATAGGTCCCATCAAGTCCATATGAAGAAGTTCCAAAACTTTGGAGGTGGTGTTATGTTGAAGCTTCTGATGTGACATCTTGGTCTGCTTCCCTATTTGACAATCTCCACAAACTCTTCCCTCTTCAATATTGAGTTTAGGAATTCCTCTGACAGCTTCTGAGGTTATTATTCTCTTCATTCCCTTCAGATGAAGATGTCCCAACTTTTGATGCCAAATTTTGACTTCATCATTTCTAGCAAACACACATGTTGAGGTACTTGAGTCTTGTTGCAACCATAGATAACAGTTGTCCTTAGACCTAACACCCTTCATGATGACTTCTCCTTTCTCATTTGTGACATTGCACTCAGATTTTGTAAAGTCTACTTTGAATCCTTGATCACAAAGTTGATTAATACTGATCAAATTTGATGTCAACCCTTTGACAAGTAGAACATCATCCAGTCTAGGAGCACCAGCACAATTCAGCTTTCCCATCCCCTTGATTTCTCCTTTGACACCATCACCAAATGTAACATGACCTAATGACTGACGCTTAACATCTACCAACAAATTTTTAACTCCTGTCATGTGTCTTGAACACCCACTATCAAAGTACCAGTCTTCTTTGGTAGAAACCTTAAGAGAAGTGTGAGCAATTAAGCTGGTAACTTTACCTTTTGGAACCCATTGCTTCTTAGAATTTAAGGCCTGATTACCTATGGGAAACTTCTGTGTGGGAGTATACCCATGTAGCTTATAACAATAGGCCTTTATGTGTCCAAAACGCCCACAGTGATGACATCTCCAGCGCCTGAATTTCTTCCTAGAAGGAATCCTGTCAGGATGTTTAAACATCTGTTTTAACATCACTGGTTTGGAACTGGTAATAACATCATCAGAAGCTGCAACATTATTGAATCCCAAACCACTTTTGTCTCCAGCAATTTTCCCAATACTAAGAATGTTGTCTAGAGCATCAGTACCATTGTTCAACATTCTGACAGTTTTGGTCATAGAATCCAATTTAGAGTTGAGCATCCTGACTTCATTTTCATTTTCAAGTTCAGTCTTTTCAGCCTCTAACTACACTATGGTTTTCTTCAGCTTCTCTCCTTCAAGACACACTTGTTTACTTCTTATGCACAATTCTTTATATGAGGCAGCAAGCTCTTCATAAGTAACCTCATCATCACACGAATCATCATCTGACTTACAAACCCCAATCATAGCTCTAACAAGCTTAGCTGATTCATCTTCAGATTCACTTTCACTATCAGACCAGGAGGCAGATAACCCCTTCTTCTGCTTTTTGAGATAAGTAGGACATTCCTTCTTGACATGACCATACCCTTCACACTCATAGCATTGGACTCCCTTTGTCATTATTTGACTTCTCTTAATCTCTAGTTTTCTTCCCCTGATCTCCTGATCTGTTGGTGTCAGGTGTGATGTTCTTGACATTAGGATTATAACTCCTATTTATCCTCTTCATAACCTTATTAAATTGTCTTCCCAGCAAAACAATGGCCTGGGACAGCTCCTCCTGAGACTCAGCACCCTTCTCTTTCTTAGAATCTTCAGAACTAGATACCAACGCTATACTTTTGGTTTTCTTTTCAGGTTCCTCTTCCATTCCTAATTCAAAGATTTGAAGAGAACCTATCAACTCATCAACCCTCATCTTACTGATGTCTTGGGCTTCTTCTATAGCTGCACCTTCATTTTATATCTCTTGGGAAGAGATCTAAGAATTTTCCTCACCAGCTTCTCTTCAGTCATCCTCTCTCCTAGGGCACTAGAAGCATTTGACAGCTCCAGGATGTTCATGTGGAAATCATGGATAGTCTCATCCTCCTTCATCTTCAGATTTTCAAACTTTGTTGTCAAAAGTTTAAGTCTTGACATCTTGACTTTGGAGGTTCCTTCATGAGTAGTCTTCAAGATATCCCATGCTTCCTTAGCTACTTCACAAGTGTTGACCAACCTGAAGATGTTCTTATCAACACCATTGAATATGGCATTCAAGGCTTTAGAATTCCCAAGGGTAAGCTCATCTTCTTCCTTGGTCCATTCTTCTTCAGGTTTCAGTTTTGAGCTACCCTCTACTTCCTTTCCATTCTCATCCTTTTCCACAATAACAGGATGTTTCCATTCTTTCACAATAGCCTTCCAAGCCCTGCTGTCTAATGACTTCAAGAAGGTAATCATCCTTGGTTTCCAATAGTCATAATTAGAGCCATCTAGAATAGGGGGTCTATTCACAAATCCACCAGTCTCCTTGTCCATTGTACCAGAAAGTATCAGCCCTAGACCTCACCCAGATGCAGAGCAGGATGCCTGCTCTGATACCAATTGAAATTATGGTATCAGATGTGTGATGTTAAGTGTGATGTCACAACAACACAATCTGCTATATGAACAAGGCAACAAGCAACAGTAAATAACACAAAGAATTATTCACCCAGTTCGGTCTAACTACCTACGTCTGGGGGCTACCAAGCCAGGGAGGAAATTCACTATTTGCAGTATCAAATTACAGACTCAACAATCCCAGTTGACATCTACCTAACTTGATCACTACCCAATGACACTTCTACCTAAGAAACCACTTAGGTATGAGAAACCACTCACTCCCTAATTCACCACAGTGATACAATCCAATGATTACACACTAATCACCCAACTTGATTCTGCTTAACAGCTTTGATCAAGAACAACACACTCTTGCTTAAAAGCTCTACAGTGAATACACTTACAACTCAAAATAGTAACACCAATTCACACACGAATGGTTTACAAAACACACACGAAGACACAAATGACACTCAGTCTTTAGCTCTCTTTCTTCGTCACTTTTCAACAAGGGTTGAGGCTGCTTTTATATAATTCTGACTTGGGCTTAGATCTCTTCCAAAAATATCTGATATTTAAAACAAATTTGATCTTCAAATCTTTTTAAATCTACCCAAATCAGCCCTAATGTTGGTTACAGAATCTGCTCCATAATCTATAAATTTATCTGATTGGAAATCTCTTCTCCAAGATATTCGCATCCAATCACTCTAACAGATCTCCTCAAAACTCACTAACACGTGCAGCCCTAAAACATCACAATCTGATGTTCTGATGTTCTGATATAGTGATGTCAAGACATCACTTATAACATCAGCATATAAAACTTCAACCCTGCAACAACTAATGTTAGGAACCAATGTTATGACATCAGACATATGACATCAACATTGTTCAACTTTGTTTTACCAAAATTCCAGCCAATACAAGAACTAACAGTGAGGAATGTAACACCCCACTTTCCCATTTTTCAAAATAAACAAAATATATGAAATAAATCAGAGTTTCCACACCTAAGTAGGATGCCACATTTTAAAATCTACAAAACAAATCTCCTTTATTTTAATAAAATCAAACAGCGGAAAATTTATTCAATTATTCGGTTTACGACCATCTGCCTATAACACCAAAAACTCCACATAATCGTGGTCCACCATAATATTCATCAATTGAAAGATACGTAACAAGTATACAACATAAAACAAATGGTAAAAACCCCCAAATCCCGTGTTACGTATCAGAGCGACTCTTTAAACTCGAGCAAGCTACACAAGCTCCAAGCACTAACCTGGCACCTGAATATCTGTACTTCCGAAGAAGCACAGACACAACAACAACAGAGGGGTGAGAACTACATTCAATATAAAAAGGCGAATAATACATATAAGGGGGTAGCATCTCACACCAACTACAACAACATATAATCACGACCTACTGTCATATTCAATCACCAACAATCAACAATTAACAATGCAATGCATGTGGCACCAACATCACCATGGTTCATTCAATCGAACCCAGATAAATCACATACACCCCTACTTGGCAATGATTTATCCCACCACACTCCTCAAGGGAGTTCGGATGAATCACATACACTCCTCCTGAGCAATGATTTCATCCCACCAATAATATGTATGCATGACTCAATGCACATAACAACACATGTATGACACATTCATACATCTACACGATCCTACTAATCACACAAGAGATACACATAACACACATGTATAACAAATGATAAACAAATTCACGATCCTCCTGATCACAACAAACATACATATACCACACATGTATAATAATAGACATACATAGTTACGATCCTCCTGATCACACATGAGACACATAATCGTTCCCACTTGTACCATAGTCATTGAACCCTCACAAGTCACCATAATTTACCAAACACTAATTAATTCCTAAAAATTATAAAATTAATTAGTTTCATCACCAACTGTGTATTACTCAGCATCTGACTCCCAATCCCAACCTCTCAAACCAAGAGAAACTGAATCAGACGCGAAAACGGGAAAGAAATCGCGAAACGGTGAAATTCTGCACTCATGCTGTCCATACGCGTATTGACCTGAGTCATACGCGTAATGACTAGCTCCCTCGCCCCTTCCTGCGCGTACCAGACGCGTAAGGCGTCCTACCTCGCCTTACCATATGCGTATTGCCAAGCTTCATACCCGTATGGGCAGAGACCCATTTTTCCTTCAATGTCAAATTCCAGATCTGCATACGCGTACAGCCACCCCCATACGTGTATTGCCTTGCCTACCATACGCGTACCCTTACGCGTATGGGCAGAGGGCCGTGGCAATTCCTCCTCATGGCCTCTCCTTACGCGTAATGGCCCATGTCCTGCCCAGCCTTATGCGTATCAACTTCTCCCATACGCGTATGGCCAGATCCATTACGCAATTCGTCATTTTCCATACCAGACTGAGTTCTGCTACGAATTCCTCCAATTTCTACTCCAAAACAGTCCTAAAACTTGTTCTACATTGATTTTAGGTACTCATGTTCATTTTATCTCTGATTCTTATGATTACTAATCACAATCTACAGGTTTTTAGAATTAATTTCACCTCCCTATCCTGTACCAAAATTAAGATCTGCAACAATCATGTTCAAACAACAGCAACAACATCCATATAACATCGATTTAGCAATTCAACTACACGAATTTCAACATGGATTCACATATAGACACCAAAATCATACAACAACACAAAATTAGACAAAATCCTACGGGGTTAAGGACTCCCCACTACCCTTATACGATTTAATCACCAAATATGAACCCGTTCTCCCCCCTTACCTCGAATTGTTCAGAAATCTGGAAAAAAATTGAGAAGAAATCCTTGCCCTAACACCCCTTCTTCTTCCTTGTTCTTCTTTCTCTCTTTTTCTTGTTTTACGTGAAATTAACCTCCTCTCCACTAAACCTCTCTAATTCCCCTTAATTAGATTTTTAATTAAATTTTCTTAATAATAATAATAATAGTAATAATAATAATAATAATAATAATAATAATAATATTCTCATTATTTTATCATTACTAAATGCATCTCTTAATTATCTAATATTAATTTACTACTCCAACACCTCTATTAAAGATATACCTTCCCCTGCACTCAACCGTACACCCTTAACAAAGCCCAGCAAACAGAAATAATAACACGATGATTAATAATTTAAATTGGGGTGTTACAAGGAACATAAGAAACACCATCCTCCTTCAAACAAACTGTTAGATAAGGATCAAAGTCACATAGATCCCCCAACTCTCCAAAGGCAGTCATCCCCTATCATACTCTTCACCTTCAGACTTCCAATCAATCAATACCTGATCTACTTCAGTCTTCTCTACATTCTCCATCCAAGGCATACCTTCTACTTCATCATTCTCCTGTATGACTATGTAGATGCTCCTTAGGCATAATGTAGGCACCACGCTTCTGAACTAGAGCATAATCATCCTTCACCAAGGATATCCAACCAGATAATGTCCCAACACAAGTTAAAACATCTGCCACACACCAAGACATCATCACCATGATTCTTGATATGCTCCACCAACTGGACTTACTATAGCATAGTAATCCAAAGAACTAGAGAAATAAACTCTCATCCACCTTCAAGAAGAATAATCTCCTTGAGTCTTCAACTCATCACCCTTCTGCCCAAGAGTAACTTGTTCCAAGACCATCCTCAATAATAACTAGCTACCACACTCTGATTATCTTGATTCTTCGAATCCACTTCTGAGATCAACCAAATGCCACAGTTTGATCACCTCATTCATGAACCCTCATATGAAAACAACCAAATGCCACCTTTTGACATTTTTCATGTTTGTCAGAACTCTCACAAAGATATCCTGATCCACCAAGGAAACTTGATCTTTAAGTCACATGTTCCAATTGCTCAATAGCAAACACACTTAGACTCCCTAAGCCATGGTCATGTAACATCTTCTCCTTCTTGCAGCTCCCGCAAACTGCCATGAGAACGATCTTTTTGAAACATCCTATTGTTCATTCCTGTAGATCACCCTATCATAAGCTGATGTGCCACATCACCAGCTGAGACATCTGATGTTAAGCTAGATGTCAGACCATTATGACATCCAACTGTTGAATTCATCTCTTCCTTCTGCCACTCAGAAGAACCTCCTCCCTTTGCAGAAACAGATTTCCATGCTCTCAGAGACTTGATTCAACAATTTTTGCCCCAATTTTTGCAGAAGAACCTCTTCCTTATGCCCCAATTTTTGCCTAAGTCTCTTTCATAGGTTTTGACTTAGCGAGCTTTTCTTTTGATTTTTTCATTCTTTTTTTTAAAGATAGTGACTGTCTGGCTTAATGATTACAGTGAACCATCATTGGCTTTTGATTTGAAAGACATCTTCAACACTTCTCTGATGTGTGCGAAGGAAAGCTTGTGATTGTAACTTTTATTGGAAGGCGTCTTGAATGATTCTCTTGTGTTTTAAATGCACAGTCAAATTAACTGATAACTATCCATCCCCAGGTTAAGATTGCGGGTTTTTTTGTACAGAAAGAAACTCCAATTTCTAGGCTCAAAAGGGTTGACAAGGGATTAACTTCCTTATTTCTCCAGTGTTTGGGAGTTGAAACAATGCATGTACATCATCAGTCAGGTTTTAATTAAAAGCATACAATTCAACAATTTTGGGTATTTCGTTTTCATCATCCTCCCTCTAATCTTTGCATTAAAAAAAAGCTTGATAAAGAAAGTGAACAGGTGATATATTTTTGTTTTATGAAAGAGAAAGCATAAAGATGCACACAGTGGATGTAAATGAATTGGATCAAAATATTTCAATGCTCATTTCATTAAAATTAACCATGAAAGTACAAATAAGGTTTGAAAGCAAACAGTCAATACAATCAAAGAAAAATGCAAACAGAAAGAAACAAGGCCTAGTGACTAATTAGCAACAAGGATGAGATGTCCTGTCTGAAACACTGGCTTTAGGAGATGATCTGTCTGAACTGACTCAAACTTCACTTGGCATGCTCTGGCAGAGGATTGTTGACAATATTGGGATTATCATCTTAGAAAGTCAGAATCTTTGCTTTCACCAATTCTTGTACTCTAGCTTTCAATGCATAACAACCTTCCAAGTTATGGTCTGCCCCACCTTGATGGAATTCACAATGAAGATCAGCCCTATATCCGGCTGGGAGAGGATTTGGAGGAGGAGGTAGAGCCCTTGTTGTAATCAAACCTTTCTGAACAAGACCTGGATACAGCTCAGTGTAGGACGTCGAGATAGGATCAAAGTAAACCCTATTGTGTTTCTGATTTTGTCTAACATCATGACGAGGTGCTTGAACTGGTTGAACATTGACAACAGGAGCAACTGCAGCTACATATTGTTGTTTCCTGCGATGAGGTTTCCTTTCAACTGAAACAACATGGGTATCGCCATCCTTCTTCTTTTGAAAATTCCCAGTGGACTTTCTTGCACCACTAAAGGCTTCAGCATTAGTAATCTTTCCTTTCTTGATACCCTCTTCTAGTCTTTCTCCAATAGTGACTAGGTCAACAAAACCAGATGATATACTGCCTATCATCTTTTCCCAAAAGAGTGGCTGAAGAGTGTCCATGAACAATCCATTCAATTCCTTTTCTGCAAAGGGTGGCTCCACCCGAGCAGCTAGCTCTCTCCAGCGTTGAGCGTACTCCTTAAAGGATTCTTTTTCTTTCTGAGACATGTTTTGTAGTTGACGGCGGTCAGGTGCCATGTCCAGGTTTTACTTATATTGCTTCAAGAAAGCATCTGCCAAGTCTGGAAACCGTTGTTGAAAGGCAGGACGCGCGCCATATATCACAACGGTTATGATAATAAACTGTTGCGATACATACACTTAAGTTCTGGGTTCGAAACCCATCAGTAGCGAATTTATAAAAAAAACATAAATTACTTATGATATCCGTTACAATATATAACCGTTGTTGTAAGTACCCTAAGTTTATTATATTAAATGTAGATTGCTTGTTTTCCAAACACCTCACTAAATAAATATACATGGATTAAATTTGATGAAGATGTCTATAATCTGCAAATTAAACTGTTCTTGAAAACCAACTTAAACAAACCAATGTTGTTTTCTGATTGCATTCGTCTCATCGTGCATTTCACGCTCTTTTACATATATTGTGGTTTATTGATCTGACTCCTTCGATATATCGCTATCTTCGATTATAGTTAAATTTCCATAAGATAAACAAGACATTGGATAATTTGCCTCATCTTTGATTTAACTATATTGGAAGATGGCGATGCATCTAAGGAGCGAGATCATTATACCATAATCTATATATAAAAGAACGTGAGATAAATGATGAGAGGCATGCAATCAGAAAACAACATTGGTTTGTTTAAGTTGGTTTTTAAATACAACTTAATTTGCAGATTATAAGTATCTATGTCAAATTAACTGAATGTATTTTAAGTGAGGGTTAGTGAAACAAACAATCTACATAGAATATAATAAACTCAAACAAAATTCTATACCAGATCCAGATATTATAAACTCATATAATATGCTTGCTACCACCAGCAAACTTTAAGTGAGGGTTAGTTAAACAAACAATGTAAATAGAATATGATAAACTCAAACAACATTCTATACCAGATCTAGAAATTATAAACTGATATAATACGCTTGCTTCCACCAGCATCATCATCCTGTATCATCCCCTTAAACTGAAAGGAAACAAAGCAAACTTCAAAAATGAGCATCCTCAGTTGAAAACAAACCCTAAAACCATAATCCAGTGATGAGTAAAGAGAGGAACAGGAATAACGCACCTTTTAATGAAACTAATCGCGGAACAGGAATCAATTATGATGTTGAACTAGTTTGGGAAGCCATGAAAAAGAAATATAAGGAGGAAGAAGCTTACACAAAAGCTTCATACTTCTTATACTTATTTTCATTGCTTCTAAAACTAGATAAAGTTTGCTTACACTGTTGTTTCTTCATTTACTAACATCTTGTTCGTGATGCTATGAAGAAAAGGTACAAGGTGGATGAAGTTTCCATCATAGCTTCATACTTCTTATACATTTTTCCATAGCAACACAAACATTATGAAGTTTCCAAAGTATGGTCTTTGTTAAGGTAGTGAAAACGAATCTGAAAAAATGAGAACAATCAACAAAAACAACATGCAACAAATGAGATAATGGGAAATATCTAACAATAGATGGAAGAATAAGAATACCTTAATGTATAAAGCACAAGATTCACGACTAATGGTGAAAACGAAGAGAAAAAATGGGTTCTAGGGTTTCACTTTGAAGGCAACGGGTTACTGTCAATTAAGTGAAATTTATTTCGCTTATATATGGGTAAACTATTTCACAACGGTTAACAATAACAACCGTATAGATATGTATTTATTTATTATAAATATATCACTACGGTTTACCAGACTAACCGTACTGATAACCCTTTTATCTGTGAATTTTAAAATAAATAAAAACCGTATACATAGGTATTTATTTATTATAAATATATCACTACAGTTAACCAGAAGAACCGTAGTGATAACCCTTTTATTTATGAATTTTAAAATAAATAAAAAAGAAAAGGTGCGCCTTAACTTCTAACTTAATGCATCTGCAGTTTAAACATCAACAATGTAATTTACAATGCATCTGTAGTTTAAACATCAACAATGTAATTCGAACCCTAATTCAACTATTACATTTCATAACAAAGTAAATATTAAACATAAAGAACATTGCAACACCTTAAAGTAGAACACTTTGTTGTTGTTGTTGTCTTCTTCCCGACAATGGTGACGGCGTTGGTGTTAGGGTTGTTTCAATGGATAAATTGATATATATATACATGGTGTTTAAAATACATAAAAAGAAGCTTCAATTTGTAACAACGGTTTTGATAAATATCCGTCGTGATATCCTTATTAGTTTTTAGTTAAATATTAATAAAACTTAAAAAGGGAGCATTTACATCAAAGGGATAAACTATTTGAGGGCGATGAGGTTTGAACCCATGATAGCTAGATTGTATCACCACGGTTTTCATAAAAACCGTTATTATACCCTTGAGATTTCTAATTAAAATAATGCGCGCGCATCCAGTACGCACTATAAGAACGGTGTATAGGATGCCGTTGTAAACCTGGCGTTATTGTTTTGCTGTTTTGTAGTAGTGCTTGGAAACAGTGAATGAGCAATTTGTCGTTGTAGGTATAGGTAGCCATCTTGCGGTAGTACATCACCAAGCGGCTTCTGGGACAGGTGTGCCCCTGGTATTTCTCAAATTTAGGAGTTTTGAATTTCCCAGGCATAACCAAGTCTGAAACCAAGCACATGTCCATTGCGGCAGCACCAAAGAGATCATTTACTTCCACGGCTCTTATCCTTTTTTCCAGAGTTTGTCATTGCTCTCTGACTTCCTCAATGTATCCAGGTTCTCCCTGACTTTCGGATTGTGGACCAGCAGCATGGTACATGAAAGGAGGATTCTCAGGAGTAGCTTGAGCAGCAGTATGCACCACAGGCTGAGGTTTAGTGAATAATGGAGCTGAAGATACTGGCAACACAAATGGGCCAGCCATTAGAGTAGTTACAAAGGTTGGCGAGTAATTCAGAGGTAACCCAAATTCTGGCCAAGTAGTAGCTGGTTGCTGGATTAGTGGAGGGTTAACAACAACAATTGAGATTTCAGAAACCGCAGTCCTCTAAGGTTGTTCTCCTATAGCAATTAGAACTTGCATCATTTCTGTGAGCTTGGTCATGCTGCTCTTCAACTCATCAATTTCCATTCTGACTTCGGCATTGTGTTGTTCTTGAATTTCCATTCTCAATCTGACGGCAGCTCTAGTTCTGTAGTTGTGTCGAGGAAACAGCTTGACGGTGAACAGATAACTGAAGAATGAGACATTTGAAATGAATTTCTTTGACAACTTGGATAAATGCAGATGTATGCTCATGTATGCAAGAGTGCATAAATGCAACAACCACAAACAAGATCACTCAAAGCACACGGGTCAAGGGTCCGAGTCACGAGCATGGAGTCGAGGTTAAGAACCAACCCACAATGGTATGCACTAAGGTTATCAGCGTCTGCCGAACAAGGTTCTAAAAAGTGCCCAGAGTCCTCAATCCTCTTTCGGATATTACTTGTACGCCGATTACTCAGGAATCAGTAATATTCTCAAGAGAACCTCGTATGAGTGTAGTATCGCGTATCAACTATTTCAGGTTTACACCTTCAAAGCCACCGCACTACGTCCTAATTGGGCAAGATGGGGTAAAGGAATACTAAAGTACTCAATGTCATGGGCCTGAGGTCGGAAAAAGTAATGTTTTTCGTGATTACTCGCTAAACATCAGTAATTCCGAGGAAGCCTCGACTGAGCGGATGGATTCTCAATTAAGCTTGTTCGGGATTACTCCCTAGAAGCATCCTTGACTATACCATCCTCCTATCATTAGAGCTCTTAGATCCGGGTACAGGATCTATCTCACCTCTCAAGAACACCCAAACAGAACAACCAATAACATTTAAATCAAACAGATAAAGCGTAAATAAATCAAAGTAGGCCGAACCCACTAAGAACCAGAGTCCCCAGTAGAGTCGCCACTTTTCTGTAGCGAGGAAGTTGTGAGTGTAATCTATTGATTAACTTAACTCATAAAGCAAAAGTCGCCACCTCACTTTTATTTTATCCGAAAGGAAAGGAAAAAGAGCGAACAAAACATAAACAAGTTCTGAATAAGAACAAGTAAACAGAGACTGGGTAAGGGGGTTGGTTACGCTAAGGGAAGGTGTTAGCACCCAAAACGTCTATAGTACTCTATAGGAACCCTTTGAAATATCTACGCTTTTTGGTTTGAAAAGGTTTGTTTGAAAAGAGATTGAGGAGATGCGAAGAGAAGTATTTTTTAAGATTTTTGTGTTTGAGAGACTTGTCGCCTCATGCCTACGTAACCACAAAGAGCAATATAGGATCAAAACCTTGTAGTTTGTGGTAAAAATAACAAAATAGGTTTCTTATGGTTGTTTTTTAAATGTAAAGACAAGTCGTCATTTCCAAGCGAATAGTTCCGCTTAAAGAGATGACTCATGTCTAAACTTATGAAAAATTTTTGAAAGAGAAAGTGCATAAGGCACAAAAAGAGTTTGAATGAGTTTGAGTGTTTTTTAAAGTCTTTTGAAATGGTAAAGTATGGTTAACATTGGTTGACGTTTATTAAAGAAAAGGAAGCTTGAAAAAGCACTTGACAAAAGTCAAGGTTTATCATGAAAGAGGTTATGGTTTCGAAAACAAGAAGGTTTTAAAAAAAGGGAGAAGGTTTTGAGAATTGAAGAAAGGGTGGAGAAGAAGTGACTATCCTAAAGCATAAAGTAAAAGCTAAGGATAAGAAAAATATAACCACAAATGTAGCCATCTTCACCATAAACTAAGCAAAAGCACAAAGCTCCATAGTCTTCAAACCATAATTCCAAAGCAAAGGAAAAAGGTCCTAGTTCTAAGTCCAAGGATCCAAGAATAGCATTGAAGTCCAAGGTCTAGGTTCAAAATTCCATGTCCAATGCAAAGGATAGTAGTCATAGTCCAAGATTAGATGCACAAGTTTTTTAGAGGTTTTGGCCTTTATTAATGTTTTTGGTCCAAGTGGACAAAGAGAAAAAGGCATAGGCATAAACATATGGTCCAAGTGGAGAAAGTGAAAATGACGGAAGCATAAGAAAGATATGATATAATATAATGACATAAAAATAAAGAGAGATAGGGAGCAAGAAGGAAACATAAAGGTAAGGTTAGAAGTTAGTGATTAGTTGTTAGAACAAATGATCAGTAATGATTGAATAATGCAATTAGGTTATGGTTAATGAGAACTCATTAGAGGATTGATAAGACCAAATCCTCCTAACAAGAGGTCTTATAGGTATTGAGCCAAAAGACAAATAGTCAACCATCCTTGGGCTTGCAAACATAAGTTTGGGCCACGAATGATCATTTTTCGATATGGGACATATGTAGCGCTATGTTAAGCAATCGTAGCACAATCTATGAGGAAGATCATACTATGGGAGGCCGGTCAATAACGATGCTAGTGCTAATGCATGCTAGAGAAGTGATATGTAGATCACTCTCCGAAAGCAATATCGCACGAAAAGAAAAGAGGTAACGATCCATCTTCATCAAGAACTTAAAATAAGTTCCAATGATATCGAAGATTTTCATCGATCCAAAGAAAATGAGAAATAGATGAAGAAATGCCTAATTGAACCACACAAAGATGTAATCCAAAGCAAAGAACTAAAGGAAAGGGAAGGAAAAGGAAAAGGAACCAAAATAGTCCCAAAAACAAGCAAAAAACACATTCTGGCCACTGTGTAATCGATTACCCTAACGCTGGTAATCAATTATCACTATTAAAAAGGAAGATCTAGGCGCAGAAACAGGGTGTAATCGATTACCACCAGGAGAGTAATCGATTACACCTGCTAAAACAGTAGCAAAACAGTTTGAAAAATGCAAAATCCTTGATCAATCATTTCTTCAAACACCTCATGATCAAGATGCAATTGTGTATGAAAATTCAAGTAAAACTACAGCAAATAACAGCAATGGATCACAATTTGCAAGATCCAAAGATCAAGCAACAAGAGTCAATAATAGATCACATTGTGAAGGATGGATCAAGAACAACAATGGTGGATCAAGAGTTTACGACTTCAAATCTGAAAATTCTTTAAATTAACTCCAAGAACCACACTCCAAAGCCTTGATCTACAGAAATTGATTATGAAAAAGCGAATGGATGAAGTTTTAGCTCAAAGATTAGTAAGTTCTAATGATGAACTTACTAAATTTCAAAGGAAGAAAGAGCTTTGGTAAATTTGGTAGTTGGAGAAAATTGAGAGAGTCAAGAAGAATTTTGACAAGGTGAATTTGGCTATCAAAAGCTTAAAAAATGAGTGAAATGAGGGTTCTATTTATAGAGTTTAGACTTGGGAATTTTGGTGGCTTGGAGTTTGGTTTGGAGCCAAAGTTAGGATTGGAATTTGAATTTGGAGGCAAAATCAAGATCAAGTGGTGATTAATGAAGGTTTATGGTGGGAATTACTTATGATGAGGTAGGGGAATTAAAATTAAGTGATCTAGAATATTCTCAAATGATGAAATTGGTGCCAAATGCTGCAGAATTTGAATTTGCTGATTTTTTCAAATTTATCACGTAGCAATCGATTACTCATATAGTGGTAATCGGTTACTTCAGTAAAAAAAAGGGAAAATTGCCTTTTTGTTGCACTGTCTTGGCTCTGGCTTGATTCTTTTCGCTTGTCAAAGAAGGCATGGAAATAAACACATGAACCGTAGAGTCTCCGGAATAATAGTCAATTAAATCTTGGAAACTCTTGATCAGGTGATTTTGAATTGTTCGCAGATCAACTTTGACTTTGTTCAGATGAATTTTATTCGAGTCGAGGGACTGTTTAATATCTTTGATTCCCTTCCTGAAAAAGTTAGTGAAGAAAAAAACAAACATACTTTTTTTGGATTTTAATTACAAGTTAGTAAACATAAACAAACAAAGTCAAATAAGAAACACACAGATGCTCGGTGATCCCTGCAAGGCATAAACCCAAAGATGAGAGGGATAGAGGAACCAAAGCATGATCTTGTTTGTGGTGCAAGATTCAAATGAGATGTGAAATCTTAGGGGTAAAAATTAGGGTACAACAGGAGGGTAGATTTAGAAAGCGGATAGCAGCTGGCTCTGTTATAACAGTTTGTAAATGGGAGGCAAAATGGTACAATAGTAATGTTCATAGCCCACAAAATCAGGGTAGTGAGGGAATGGGTGATCTTGTACTGTGTACTATTTTCCTGAAGCAAGCACTTTTGATCTTATCTTCCAATCTTTATAGGCTTTTGATAAAAATATGTTGAAGCCTGGTTAGAAGGATCAAGAGACATTTGAGACAATATTCAGATCCTTGGTTTTTAGAGTCTTGACACAGTTACTCAGAACCTAGTCTTCATATCTTGTTCTTCAAAGTCTTCAGAACTTGAGCGCAAAATCTTGAAGGTAGACAATCCTTCAGTGGCTCTTCAATCAGAGTCACAGTCAAAAGCTTTAGCACAAAACGGTTTTCAGAACCGTTATCTAAGAGCTTGCTAGAACATGACAACATCTTGTAAAACACTTGTATCTCTTCAGAGTCAGAGTGTGTTGATACCAGAGTCTGATGACGTCACACGTCCAAGCTTCAGAGTCAGAACCTGTTTAAAAAAAGCTACACAATAGACAAAAACCCTTAGTGTACAAATTGTTCTCTAAGTACCAATGCATTGTTATCATTATAACTAAAGGCCAGATGCGGAACCAAATCTCGTTCTAACAATGACCTCTAGTTAAGTTGGAAGAGACCTTTACCATCTCCTCCATGTGGTCCCCGGTATTTCATGTTAATATTTGTTTAGTTGCATCTTATATAGATCTTTAATCAATACTTAGATATATACTCTAACTATTTTTTAATAATTTTAATAAAATATAATATCATACTCCTTTTGATTCTATTTATATGAGACAAATTACTTTTTAGATTCATTCAACAAGCAATGTATAATAGATTAAATACACTGATTATTCAATAAATAAATAAAAAACTTGTCTCTTATAAATAGGATCAGAGGGAGTACAACAAATAACAAAATCTTATCTTACTAAGTAGCTCGGCTACATAGCTAAAATTTCACCAAAATATTTTATCAAATATCGTGCTTCTACATAAATCATTAATTTCAATATCTTTTTTCATGACTCCCCTTTTAGTTTTTCTAGTTCTTTATGTTCTCTTGTTATTTGACCCATTTCCATTTGATAAACTCTTTTTACCATAAAAAACTACAAGTCTTCTCTCTACATGCCAAAACAACCTAAGTTTATTTTTTACCATCTTTTCTACTATAGATGATACCCCAACACAGGCACACACACACACAAACACACACACACACACACACACACACACATATACACTCTCTCTCTCTCTCTCTCTAATATTATTATTTCTAATCTTATCATTTCTAGACTTACCACACATCCAATTCAACATTCTCATCTCTGCTGCACTTACTTTGTTAGCATGTTAATTCTTAACTACCAAGCATTTTGTCATGTACAATAAGACGAGTCTGACTACAATATGATAAAACTTTTCCTTCAGCTAGAGTGGTACCTTTGTGTCACATAAAATTCCTAAAGCCCTTATCCATTTCAACACCCAACTTGAAAATGATGATTTACACCCCTTATGTTTCTCCATCGTTTTGTATTACAAACCCAAGATATTTAAAATATGTGACTTCTAGGATGATTTGGTCTCCAATTTTCATCTCTAGGTTGAATTTGCATGTCTCTGCTATATAGCTTATTATGGGGGACTGAAGTTTCATGTCTCTTCTATATGGTTTTGTTGCTTATCCTTTAAGCTTTTAGTTTTAGTTTTATGTCATTGAGTCTCCTCATAAATTGCGCATTTCTGGATCAAGCTTTAGATTAGTATAGCTAGCATGCATAATTAAAACTGTTTATTTTTTAGGGTAAGCAATATGTTTTAAGTCAGTTTGTAGAGTTTTTGGATCAAGAATTATATTTGAGATTGTTTCAAGTCATGACATTGGTATGTAGAATCTCAAAATCTCTTTAAATTTGCCAAATAATTGAGATTCTAGGGGTGTGATTCGAATGACACGTCACATGACTTGAATTAGATGAAACATAAGCTTTAAAGAAGTATTTGAAGATGTCATTATTTGTATCAAAACTTTTACATGATTCAAATCGTATCACCCTGTAACTCGAATCATAAGTTACACTTGACTCAAATCATGAAAAGTTGTAGTTCCATGTTTTGCCTCTGCCTTGTTTGATTCGAATCACATGCTTCATGACTCGAATCATGGCTTTAACCATGACTCAAATCATGACTCAAAGCCTGACTTGAAAAAACATTGTCTCAACCTCTAGACCCTTAGAACTACTTCACATTGACTTATTTAATTTGGTCTTGTTGGGACTGCATCACTCAGATGGACTTGGGTTAAATTCCTCAGATCCAAGGATGAGTGATATAAAGTATTCAACAACTTATGTACACAGATTCAGTCTAACAAGGGACTAAAAATTATGAAAGTCAGAAGCAATCATGGTGGTGAATTTGAAAACAAGCCCTTTGAAATCTTTTGTAATGAACATGGAATTATCTATGAGTTCTCTTCTCCTAGAACTCCACAGCAAAATGGGGTTGGAGAAAGAAAGAACAAATCATTACAAAAGATGGCTAGGACCATGATTCATGAAAATAATCTTTCTAAATATTTGTGGGCAGAAGTTGTTAATACTTCTTTGTTATGTTCATAATAGAATCTACATCAGACCTATTCTAAACAAAACATCATATGAGTTATTCAAAGGAAGAAAGCCAAGTATATCCCACTTTCATCAGTTTGGATGTACTTGTTACATTTTGAACAATAAGGTCTACTTAAAGAAATTCGATGCTAAACCTCAAAAGGGTATCTATTTAGGATATTATGATCGTTCTAAAGCATATAGAGTGTATAAATCTGAAACCAAGATGGTTGAAGAGTCTATACATGTCAAGTTTGGTGACAAAAGGCCTAACAAGGATATGTCAGAGCCTGTTGAAAGTATTGCAGATATGCAAGTGTTTGAAGAACATCCAGAGAATGGATCTTCAAAAGTTATAATCTCAAAAGTCAGAGGTTCAGAAGCTGTTGAACAAGAAGTTGATCATGAGTATGAAGCTCTTCCAGAAGTGGAGGATTCAGAGGATGCCTAAGATGGTTGAGAAATTACTACTCAACTCAAGAAGTCTTTCAAATATAAAGACTCACATCCAGAAGATCTAATCAGTGGAAACAAGGATGATCCCTTGAGAAATAGATCAACTTTCAAAGATGATAACTGCATGCTAGGTTTCATTTCCTTGAATGAGCCAACTTCTGTGGATGAGGGTTTATCAGATGATGGATGGATTATGGCCATGCAGGAAGAACTGAACTTGTTCCAAAGGAATGATGTGCGGGATCTGGTTCCAAGAACAAGTAAGAAGAATATCATTGAAACAAAGTGGGTGTTTAGAAACAAGTTGAACGAGTAAGGAGAAGTGGTAAGGAATAAGGCTGGACTGGTAGCTCAAGGTTATAGTAAGCAGGAATGTATATATTTCTCTAAAACATTTGCCCTTATTGCAAGGTTAGAGGTAATTAGACTTCTTCTCTTTTATGTTGTTAATCATAATATTATTCTTTATCAAATGGATGTTAACAGTTCCTTTTTGAACGAAGTTAATTCTAAAGAAGTGTTTGACAAATAACCCCATGGGTTTGAGGAGTCAGTCCATCCAGATTTTGTGTTTAAACTCAAGAAATAACTCTATGGACTCAAACAAGCTCATAGAGCTTGGTATGAGAGATTGAGAAATTTCCTGTTAAAAAAGGGTTTTGAAAAGGGTCAGGTCGACACTACATTATTCAGGAAGACTCTGAATAAAGAAATCTTAATTGTTCAGATTTTTGTTGATGACTCCACTGGAGAGTATTATCTGTCTTGTACAAAGCCTTATATTTGGTTCCACTAATGCATCTCTGTGCAAAGAATTCTAAAATTCTGGCACACAAATACCAGATGTCAAGACAAATTTCAGAACACTCGGATCAAGACAGAAACCAAGACTTATGTAGAAAAAATAGAGCTTGAATGTAAACAATAATGCAACCATTTGTTAACCCAGTTCGGTGCAACATCACCTACATCTAGGGTCATCCAAGCCATGAAGGAAAGCCACTATAATAGTATTAGTTCAAAGCCACATCAAACACCCACAGGTTTACAAGCTTCTCACCTAATTACTACCCGTGCTAACTTCTACCTAGGAACTCCTAGATATGAGACCCCTCTCACTTCCCACCAGTCACACAACACTGAGAAACTCAACAATAAAGAATACTGGAAGTCACACTTTGAAAGACACAAAAATTCACTCTTTTCTTAAAAGCTTAGAAGTGATTACAACTCAAAACTCAGTCCAATTCAAGTACCTAAGGAGTACAAGAATGGATCATAAATGCACAAACAACACAATCCAACTCAGATGTTAAAAGACATAAGAGAGGATCACAAAGAACAAAGACACGCTAAACCCTAATCCCCTTTCTTTCAATACATGGCTTCTCTGCTTCATTAGGTTTAGAAAAACTCCTTTAAATAGACATCACAATAGCATGGGCTTGGGCTTTTGAAATGCATACCACAAGGCATCTGTCATACCCTAAATTTTACCCCTAGCTTCTATCATCATTTGCATAACATTCTAGGTCAATCATTCATGCATAACTAACCAAATTATCAAGATATTGTCTTGCTTTTCTTTTGTCTGTGAATTAGGGTTTTGCATCAAGGAGATTTGGTTGATTAGTCAAAGTCTTAGATTGATCATCAATATATTAAGTTGTCATGATCAAGAGCTTCCCTACAACAATAATCAAGTGTATTGTGGCCTCATTACAAGTTTATCAAGTTTAAAATTCATCTGCTCCACAAATTAGAGTTTCTGATGAAAAGTCAACTGCACCTTTGAATTTTGACCAAGACGTGATCTCAAGCCTTGGGACATGATTCAAGACATTCTAAGACACCTTTGGAGTACATCCATAATGTTCAATTAGCCCAAGAGGTTGATTTCATTGAAGATCACAAAGTTCAAGTTTATCTGATACAAAAGTCAACCACTGATCAAAGCCAAGTTTGACTTTTGACTTTTTGGTCAAACATGGGTTCCTCAAGTTAAGAATGATGATAATATGTGATTTAGATCATGTTTGATCAAGAGAAATCAAGAAAAACGAGGTTACCTGCAGAAAGGGCAACAATGAAGAAATTGGAATTTTTTCGAAGTTATGAAAATTAATGATTTTTATTCAATTTGCCAAGGCCATAACTTCCAATCCAAGTAACCATTTTCTTTGCTCAAAATACCAATTTGAAGAGATTGTTCCATACTACAACTTTGTTCTTGAGGATGAATTCCAAAAAAATGCATAGATTAAGAGATATGAAGCCATGAAGTTGGAGGTTAATCACTTTTTGAATTTGGACACTTAGAAAAATTTTCATACAAATCTGCCTTGTAAAAGTAGCCAACTTTAAGGCCATTTTCACTATGATCCCTTTTTATTCAAGGAAAACTCAAAACATGAAAGTTGTACATCATGTTTCAAGCTTTCCAAAGAGTCCAAGAACACTTATCATGCTTGAGCTAGGAGTTTCGAAGGAGGGAAGTTGGCTTTGGAAACTTGGATTTTGGTTCATTTTCACGGCATGTTCTTGTTGAAAAACCTAGCAAAACCCATGAGATCTCATTGTGTAGGTCATTTTTCTTCCAAATCTTCACATAATTAATGATTTACACAGATCCTAAGTGCATTACACAAGTAGCTAAGGCTTTATCCAATTCCACATACCATATGTGGATTATTTTGCAAAAAGTTGCATATCCATTTTGATAAAGCAAAACTTTTTCACCAAATCTGATTTTTAGGCCCATGCTTTGTTAATTCTGATCATACTTTATCAAGTTGGCTTAAAAGTAACCCCCATAAAGTGCAGAAAAGAGATCATGCATCCATGAATCAAGGGATCAAACATTGGAACCACAATTTCTCATGAAACCAATGTCATACCCCAAATTTTGACCACCAAAATTTCCCATCATTGTACAAATCATCATCACAATATGGATGTACTTTCATGCCTCATCAATCTACTTAATGATGGTTGAGCATTCACCACAATCAAGAATTAGGGTTTCAAGCCCTCTTAGAGCACTTAAACAAAGGATCAAGCAAGAAATGACATGATCTTCAACTTGTCTAACCTCTCAAACACCTATAAAGGATCAAGAGGACTCCCACATCAAGAATCAAGCACAAAGTTGCAACATTCCAAGTGGATCAAGCCTCAAGATCGCCAGTGTCACCAAATTAGGGTTTTGGTCGCTGAGGCCTCCAGATGAAAATTTTCATCTGGGCATGAGCCAATGCTTCAAAACACAACCCAAGATACTCCAAGGGACCTCATGGACCCAATTATCAAGTCAATTTAGCCTCAGGGGATGCATTTACCAAAAATCAGGAATTAGGGTTTCTTGACCTAATTCACCCCTAAGTTGACTTTTGAGACAAAGAATGAGCCAAGACCTCAAGACATGAATTGAGGGCCTCCAATACACCACATTAATCCATTTGTAACAATGTATTGACCCAATAAACTTGATTCACAAGTTTCAATTTCATCTGGACCACAATTAGGGTTTCGATGAAAAAAGTCAATTGTACCTTTGACTTTTGATCAAGACATGCTTCCAAACCATGGGACATGATTCAATACATCCTATAACACCTATGGAATCCATCCATTAGGGTTGATTTAAGTCAAGGACTTGATTTCACAAAGGATAGCACATTTTGGATTTCATCCGATAAAAAGTCAACTGTGCACAAAATCAAGTTTGAGTTATTGGGATTGTTTTGTCAATGTATGATATTGATCATCATCCATCATGAAAAATCAAGAAAAGTTAGGTTTCTTGCAAAAGTGGCAACCTTGAGAAACCAAAATTTTTCTAAGTTATGGAACAAAAGTGATTTTGGTACCAACTTCCAAGGATCATAACTTGAGATCCAAGCACCCATTTTGGGTGATCCAAAGCTGGATTTATTGGTCTTGCTACACTCTACAAAAGCTTCAACTAACTCCAACTCCAATTATTTATGCATTTTAAGTTATGGAGTGATCAAAATGACAAAAACATGAAAATTACACTTTTTCCAACACTTAGTGAAAATCTGCCTAAGTTACCATCCTTGAACATCAATGTTCATGAGGATTTTTCAGTTGGATCCAAATAGTTTCAAAACAAACTATGATCTCACATGTTTTGTATCATATGAGGGCTTTTTAAAAAGCACAAGAGCCTCCCATAACTCAACCTGAGCAGGGAGATATGAATCCCTCAAAATCCCCATTTCCAACTGTCTTAGACAAGGCAGATTTTGGCAGATTTTGGCATTATGCTCGATTTGGAAAAATTGAACAACTCCAAGCCTTGTCACGCATTTGGACACATTTGAGGATAAAACAAAAGGAGAATGATCTGATCACCAAGCCTCCAAAGTCCAAGAATCTACATTAGCCATAACAAACCTAGAAAGGCTAAAAAGGTGCCAAGACTCCAATTTTGTTTCAATGCATTTAATGGATACACCAAAGTGGCATGGACTGACACATTCCTAACTGAATGAGTCAAGGATCAGCACTGAATCAAAGAATCATAGGCTTGTGCCCTAACCTCAAGTCAATGGCTAGAGGAGACTTGAGATTCCTTTTGCTCAACATTGGCGAAAGGCCTGCTGCACCTGCCAATCCCTATTGCTTGCAAAAAAAACTTGCTCTTCTATAAATAGAGCTCATTTGTGCTCAGTTTGAGTACACCAAAGCACTATAACACTTGCTTTCCTCAAAATCTCTTTCTTTAGGCCAAAATGCCTTCTTTTGCAAGGTATCTTTGAGTTATTGAGTTAGAGAGCAATTCCACCATAACTCATGATCCAAACACCTCTAATATGTTGTATCTAAGCTGTTCAAACACTCACTTGGGACCTGAAACACCAAAATCACAAAGTCCACTTCCAAAACCTCAAAATTAGACTTTTCTGCATTTTTCAAGCCATGTCTTGATTCAGTCACTTCCAAAACCAAACAAAGCCTCAAACACACTCTAAATATCATCCTCAAACTGTTCCAAATGGTTCCCCTCATCTGGAACACCATTCGAGAGAGTTGCCATATTGGTCACTTTTGCCCCTTTTGCAAGAAAGAGCCACAACTTGTTCCTGAGGATTCCAGCTGGTTCTAATCATTCTAGAAGCTTCTAAGGGATCAATTGAGAGTGTCCAAAGCATCAAACAACTTCTGGCACAAGGAACTTGGCAGATAGCACAAAAATCTCCAAGAGGTAAGTGCATGACAACTTGAACTCTTTGAATTATGCATTCCTTTGATGTCCATTGATCATAAACATCGGTACGATTACTGTTTTTCATCTAGGCCTCTCCTTGAGTTGTAAGACCCATCCCTCTGTATAGAAAACCTCTTTGGGCCTCAGTCATTGTATAAGCCCCAATATAGTTTACAAAACAACGGTACGATTACTGTTTTTCATCTGGGCCTCTCCTTGAGTATAAGCCCCAACAATCTTTTCAAAAACAACTTCCCTCTTGATTTAGGTTCAAATCCATAGTTGTTATCAAAACTTTCTTTAATTTCTTGAACAACTAACCATACAGCTGTTACAATGGAAGCTTGCTCGCCTGTAAGTTTTATCAGCTTTCATTTACTTGCTTTCATATATATATATATTGCTGGAAGCTTGCTCACCTGTAAGTCCTTCTTTCATCTCCTTTTAAATACTTGTTATATATCAACTATATATATACTTGTATATCTTCTTAGAGTTTTCCCCAGCAACTAGGTCTAGAACTAAGTAAAGCCAGTTGGTCACTCTTAAATACAGTCAAAACTAGATCCCCATAGGATTTCCAGATACAGTCTTGCCTTCTCTTGGGCTTAAACAATATGGAATAAAGAGAAAGGCTTTATTCCCAGTGAAACTTTTCTCAGACAGCCACTATTAGAAATTGTCAAAGAAGTTCATTTCCCCAGAGAGGATTAATTCTCGGTTAAACCTCTCTTGAATTTCTTCAAACCCTAGAACTGTTCATTAAAGAAAAGATTATTCTCGGTGAAAATTTTCTTGAACTCTTCTTAATTTTGGACCCACAAGCTTCCTAAAAGCATTCTCGCCTCCTCTTAGGCTTTGTACAAGGACCCTCCGACTTCTTAGAAGTTCTCATGCCTTCTCTTGGGCTTAATACAAGGACCCTGAAGACCTCTTAAAGGTATAAGATGGAACTTACTCATCCTTTGCTAGAGCAGTCTTTCTTGAGTCAAAACCCCAGACCAATTTAGGATTGATTCTCATCCTTTAAAACACTTGCCTCCTCTTGGGCATCATACAAAGATAAACTCTTCCATACCAGTAAACTTGGACAGTCTAATCCCTTCTTGGATCTCAAAGACATTCTCAAGTTCCTTACAAACATAGGAGAAACCCTGGTCATTTAATCTATCTCCAGTAGCGTTAAACCCAGTCTTTCTCCTAAAAATTCCCCAGCTAGGATCAGTTATCATTAGTATAACATTATCCCAAATCAGAACCTCAAGGCATCTGATATCTCAACCCGTCTGTAAACCCCAGCAAGAGTTGATTCCCCATTTGGACTGCCTCTGGATCTCAAATAATCCTCAGCAAAGATAGCCTCCTCTTAGGCTTTGTATAATGATCTTTCCTTCCCTCAGCAAAGTCAGCCTCCTCTTGGGCTTTGTACAAAGATTTTCCCCAGCTGAGCTAACCTTTTCAGACTCTCTTGTTGAGTCAATTACTTTTCAGACTCTCTTGTTGAGTCAATCACTTTTCAGACTCTCTTGTTGAGTCAATCACCTTTCAATACTCTCTTGTTGAGTCAACCCTTTTAGCCTCAATCTTGGGCTTTATACAAGATAGATAAAAACACTTTGTTGTTGAGTCAATGTTTTTCAGCCTCCTCTTAGGCTTGGTATAATGATTTCCCCTAGCAGAAGTTAGCTTCCTCTCAGGTTGTGTATAAAGATTTCTCCAGCTTGTTCAGCCTCAATCTTGGGCTTCGTACAAGACACCATATACGCACTCTCTTGTTGAGTCAGTCATCTTTTTAGCCTCAATCTTGGGCTTTGTACAAGACATATATATATATAAGCTTTCTACAACAAAGTCAAAATCTTCGTAACCTTCTCTTAAGCTCTGGAAAAATATCTTCCCCAGTGGAGTCAATTCCTCGTAACCTTCTTTTAGGCTTTGAGATATAAATTTCCCTAAGCAGAGTCAATCCTCTTTTCTGCCTCAATCTTGGGCTTTGTACAAGACAGATAATACTCTCCAGTAGAGTCAAAATCTTTTCTGCCTCAATCTTGGGCTTTATACAAGACATATAAAATATCCTCAGTCGAGTCAGTAAAGTCTCTTTTCAGCCTCAATCTTGGGCTTTGTACAAGACAGATAAAGATTTCTTTTCCACAGAGTCAGTATTCTTTTCAGCCTCAATCTTGGACCTTGTACAAGACACATACAAATCCTCCTCAGCGGAGTCAAAATCTCTTTTAGCCTCAATCTTGGGCTTTGTACAAGACAGACAAAATATTTCCCCAGAAAATTTAAACTTTTAGCCTCCTCTTAGGCTTTGTATAATGATATCCCCAAAAGAGTCAGACTCTTTTTAGCCTCAATCTTGGGCTTTGTACAAGACATATATAAACACTCTCTTGTTGAGTCAGCCTTTTCTAGTCCCCTCTTAGGCTTTGTATAAAGACTTCCCCAGTGGAGTCAATCAATCTCTTAGCTTCAACCTTGGGCTTTGATCAAGGCACACAAAAATCATCATCCCGTCAGAGGAAATCAAAATCTCTCTGTAGGAAGTCATTTCTCTGTGTTATCACTTATCAAAATAGACATTCAAATCAAACCCTAATCCCAAATAACTGCTGTAAGTGGCACTCTTATTGATTCAAATATCCAAGCTGTCGTCCATCTTTTATCATGGTAAATCCTTTCTTTCATCTAATTGCTGTAAGTGGCAAGCCTCTGGATTATTTACATCCACGCCACTGTCCCTCTCTTAGCATGAAAGACTCCTAAGGAAAAATGACATTGCTCTACATTGAGTTAAAGTTTTCCACTTTAGGACAAATCCCCTGTAAAGGAAATTATGGCATTGCTGGATTCTCATATCCCAGTTAAAGTAATCCTCCTTTATAAACAGTCACCCAACGCTGTGATAAACAAACAAGATGTCTCCCCTTTAGAGATGACAAATTCTCTCTCAGTCAAACCTTTTAACTTCAATCTTGGGCTTTGAACAAGACACAAATACTCCATTTAGCTTCAATATTGGGCTTTTAACAAGACGCCAAAACATCTTTTCCTCCCTTAGAATAGGAGGAACTACGATTGCTCTGATTTCCCTGTTCCTTTAAACGGGAATACGTAGGCATAAGATTGCGAAATTTGAACGAGCATACTAATCAAAAACTTTAGGTCCAGTACCTTCATACATGCCAATCAAAACTAAGGTCCAGTACCTCACCAAAATCATCAAAAACTCTATCTCTCTCTAATATTTCCCAAGAAACTTTCCCAACCCATCAACAGATAAACACCATCAAGTACAAAGCAGAACCTAAAACTACCAACCTGTGGATAACCACATATAGGATGGGTAACTGACAACTCCCCATTATATAACCTGACCCCGGACCCCCTAATCTCTTTAAGCGTTTGTTCAGTTAAACATTCGCGTGCAAGGTTAGTTTTAGATAGCTTCCCTTTCCCTTCCAGCTTCACGGGATAAATAAGAAATCAGAAAGTAGCACCCTTTCCCTACCGTTGCGGTGAGGAAGAACCCATGGCGATAAGTTGGTCGCGTCACAGACAAAAATCGCACGCTACAACCAATACTTGAAATCCAACCAAACCAAAACTCCACAACTTATGATTCTGTTTCTCCCTTGATCCTCAACCCTTCCCTATAAATAGGGCCTCCTCACAAGTCAAAGAAACACAAGAAATACCTCTGAAATCCCTCTATAACACCAAGTGCACTTTGAGAACTCCATAAAAGCTCCAAAGTCCATTTCTTCGAATATCTTTCCACTTGCATTTTTTCCCAAACCAACCACCAAAACATCTTCTAGGCACCCTTTAGAACTTGTTTGCACCCTTAAACAAGTTTTGTAGCATCAATATCATCAACTTCCATCTCTCACTTCATATTTTGGAAGAAGGTTCGTGTGATGGATTTGAAACTGTTGCAAACTGAACCAAGTATCCAGGAATTCTCTTTGAGGTCTAAGGGTATCAGCTGCACCATTACACGACTTCTGGAAGCTTGAGAAGGGCATTGGACCTTGCTCTAATAGGTAAGGTTTTTCTCATTCTTGAAGCTCATCATACAAGCATTATCTTTGGTTGGTTTTTGAAGTAAAATTTTAGACACTAATATGTTGAGTATGATCTATAAACTGTTTGCAACTTATCATGCTTGTATGTGTAGTTTTGGTTGTTAGAAACCTAGGGTTTGGTGACTGGTTTCGCCCTTCGTGTGCATTATTCATTGAGTTTTAGTTTGTGTAAATTATACCATTCATTTCCTTGTTGAATTCTGAGCAATTTTGGTTTTTGGAACTTTGAATTTCATGGAGAAATGAGAGAGATATGATTGATGGAAAGTTTGAGGAAAAATAAGAAAATGAGAGGGAATGAGAGAACGCGTGAGGGAGGAAGAAGATGATGAGGTGGCATTTTCTTTTTTTTTTAAATGTGTTTTTAATATATACTTTATGGATTCCATTATATAACTGACTGAGGTATTGCACCATATTGGTAGTTTGTGTGTGTTTGGAGTGCTTGGCATGCTGAAGGACTGGGGTTCGAACCCCCCTCGCCCCAGTCCTTTTGTCCCTTTTTTATTTTCTAGTTTCTCAACCTGGTTACACATTTATTCTACCACGCGCATATTCTGGCTGGCCAAGTAACTGGCCCAGTGGTTAATTCTTTTAACCTTAACCTTGGATGTGCAGGTTCAAGACCTTGGTGGACCATTTCCCATTATTTTTAGCACTTTGTCTTTTCATGTTTTTTACAACTTCATTTGATCATATCTCCTAAACCATTCATCCTTTTGACCTAAGTTTTTGCACACCTTCCCTTGTTATACCTATTTTATGAATCCTTGAAAAAATTCCCAAAAATATTTTATTTTCACATATTTTTATGTAGTTAAAGTAAGGTACTTTTTAGGTGATTTTTAGGTCATTATTTGATTCTTTTGGATTGTTCCTTTGACTTTGCTTGGTCATGTTGATGTGTATGAATGATATGAACATTATGTGAACTTTGTTTGGTGTTGATAACATGATCCTCTTGATTTTTACCTAAGTTTAGGATACTTTAATCCATGATTTTCATGTATACATGTCTTGTTTCTTCATGTTTGATTATGAAGCCTTTCTCTTGACTTTGGCAAGGTATTTACACCACTATGAACCTTGAATGCATGTTTGCTTTGTGTTTGAATCATCCTTGAGCACATATCCATGTTTTGCCTTAACTTTGATGACATGATCTTTGGTTGTTTCTTAAACTTCATTCTTGCTATGTTTAAACCTCTTTGAAGTGCTTAAGCTTGATTGTGATCATATTGAACCTTTGACATGAACCCTTGGTTGTTACCTTATGTCATACCCCAAATTTTGACCACAAAGATTTCCCATCATTGTGCAAATCATCACCACAATATGGATGTACCTTCATGCCTTATTAATCTCCTAAAAGATGGTTGAGCATTCACCACAATCAAGAATTAGGGTTTTGAGCCCTCTCATAGCACTTAGACAAAGGATCAATCAAGGAATGACATGATCTTCAACTTGTCTAACCTCTCAAACACCTATAAAGGATCAAGAGGACTCCCACATCAAGAATCAAGCACAAGGTTGCAACATTCCAAGTGGATCAAGCCTCAAGATTGACAGTGTCACCAAATTAGGGTTTTGGTCAACCAATGCCTCCAGATGGAATTTTTCATCTGGGCATGAGCCAATGGTTCAAAGCACAACCCAAGATACTCCAAGGGACCTCATGGACCCAATCATCTAGTCAATTTAACCTCAGGGGATGCATTTACCAAAAATCTGGAATTTAGGGTTTCTTGACCAAATTCACCCCTAAGTTGACTTTTGGGACAGAGCCTGAGCCAAGACCTCAAGACATGATTTGAGGGCCTCCAATACACTACATTGATCCATTTACAACAATGGATTGACCCAAGAAGCTTGGTTCACAAGTTTCAATTTCACCAGGACCACAATTAGGGTTTTGAGGAAAAAGTCAACTGTATCTTTGACTTTTGACCAAGGCATGCTCCCAAACCTTAGGACATGATTCAATACACCCTATAACACCTATGGAATCCATCCATTAGGTTTGAATTAGGTCAAGAACTTGATTTCATAAAGGATCGCACAGTTTGGATTTCATCCGATAAAAAGTCAACTGCGCACAAAATCAAGTTTGACTTTTTGGAATTTTTCACAAATATGGTTCCCCTAAGTCAAAAATAATGTTAATGTATGTTATTGATTATCATTCATTAAGAAAAATCAAGAAAAGTTAGGTTTCTTACAAAAGGGGCAACCATAAGAAACCAAAAATTTTCTAAGTTATGGAACAAAAGTGATTTTGGTACCAACTTCCAAGGATCATAACTTGAGATCCAAGCAGCCATTTTGGGTGATCCAAAGCCTGATTTATAGGTCTTCCTACATTCTAAAAGAGCTTCAAATACAAGAAACTCCAATTCTTCATGGATTTTGAGTTATGGACTGATCAAAATGACAAAAATGAAGAAAATGGCACTTTCCAACACTTAGTGAAAATCTGCCTAAGTTACCAGACTTGGACATCAATGTTCATGAAGATTTTTCAGTTGGATCCAAAAGTTTCAAAACAAACTATGATCACACATGTTTTGTATCATATGAGTGCTCTCTGAAAAGCACAAAAGCCTCCCATAATTCAACTTGAGCAGGGAGATATGTCCCCTCAAAACCACCATTTCCAATTGTCTTGTACAAGGAAGATTTTGGCATTTTGCTCGATTTAGCAAATTTGGACAAATTCAAGCCTTGTCATCCATTTGGACACATTAGAGGATGAAATCAAAGGGGAATGATCTGATCCCCAAGTCTCCTAAGTCCAAGGATTTACATATAGCTATGTCATCCTAAAAAGGCTAAAAAGTGCCAAGACTCCAATTTTGTTTCAATGCATTCAATGGATGCATCAAGGTGGTATGAACTGTGGTAAGCTTAACTGAATGAGTCAAGCCTTATCTCTGAACCAAAAGACTATAGGCCTGTGCTCTAACCTCAAGTCAATGGCTAGAGGAGACTTGAGATTCCATTTGATCCACATTGGCCACAGACCTGTTGCAGTTGCCACACACTATTGCTGCCAAAACAAACTTGACACACTATAAATAGAGCTCATTCGTGATCAGTTTGAGTACACCAAAGCACCCAAACTGATGCTTTTCTCAAAATCTCCCTTTCACTCCAATTTTTCCTTCTAACTCAAGTCACTATCGGGTTTTGAGATTGAGAGTGATTCCAACCAAACCAATCACACACACACACACCTCATAAACATCATGTATGAGTGATCCATAACACAAAATCACATCTGGAACATCAAAATCACAAAATCACCAATCAATTGCTCATTCTTGGCAGAGTTGCAGTTGAGGTACCACAACCAGTTCCTGCTTATTTAAATCCATTCCAAGCATTCAAACACACTCCTTGGCACCTAAGGATGATGTCCAGATAATTGGAACCTAGCTGCAACACCTCCATCATCAAACTCGATCACCAGCTGCTAGAGGTAGGCCTGAACCCTTCAAACTCAATGATCCATGCACCATAAATGAATTTTTGAGTTACCATCTTGTTTATGCATGTTTGTAGAGTAATAACCCTCAATCAATTGCCATGAATCCATCGTGTATGGAATTTCATTGTGTTCATGCTGAAATTAGGGTTCTTGAGGTTTTCTGTTGATTTCTTCCTCCATACTTAATATAAATGCAATTAAACTATGGTTGTGATCCTTGTTCAAAAACGAACAAGATTGGTACTTGAATCGTGAAAAACCATTGAGAAATCATGGAGAAAAGTGGGAAAACGTAAATTTGGAAAAACAGGGGACGCGGGCAAGAACCAAGTGTTCTTGGCGCCATAATTCAAAATTTTGAATTTTTGTTATTTTGTTTAATTGATTCAAAAATTATTTTCTCTAAGAATATTTGTGTTTTTGAATTGATTCTTTTTCTCAAAATTCACAAAAATGTTTAAATATTTTATTTTACAAAAAAATCCAATTTATATTATTTTTTTAATATAGTTAGAATTTTTGTAATTAATTTCATTTTTATTTGTTTTAAACATTTTAAAATGAAATTCCCACTTTGATATTTCAAATTTCAAAACCAATTGAATTTCAAACTTTCATGTAATAAAACAAGATTTTTCAAAATACTTTTCAAAGTGTACAACTTGTTTTTGAATATATTTGGTATTTTATATCATTTTTTTCATATAATTTCCTTTGAAAAATGACATTTTAATTTAAAATTAGGGTTTCCTCTCGATTTTAAATTTTCAAACACTTTTGGGCCTCTAATAGAGTGTAAGACCCATTCCTTGTAAATAAAAACCTTTTTGGGCCTCAGTTATTGTATAAGTCTCGATACTATTTTAAAAATCCTGGCGCGGTCGTCGCCTTTTAAACAAAAAAAAACATCTCGGGCTCCCCTCGTGCTGTATGTCTCATTCTCTTTTCTTTTAACATTCTTTGGGCTTCTAAAGGAGTCTAAGACCTAACCCCTTTGCACATAAATAATTTTGGGCCTCAGTCATTGTATAAGTCCCAGTACAGTTTTCAAAACGACGGTGCAATCACTGTCTTTCCATGGGCCTCTCCTTGAGTTGTAAGCCCTATCTCTTGTATAAAAACTAAACTTTTGGGCCTATAATAGAGTGTAAGACCCAATCCTTGTTGTAAATAAAATAATTTGAGCCTCAGTCATTGTATAAGTCCCACTGCGTTTTCTAAAAACACGGCGCGATCGTCGCCTTTTAAACAAAATCATCTGGGCCTACCCTTGAGCTGTAAGTCCCATTTATTTTCTTTTTTAAACCTTTGGACCTCTCCTTGAGTTGTAAGACCCATCCCTTTGTACAGAAAACCTTTTTGGGCCTCAGTCGTTGTATAAGTCCCGATACAATTTTCAGATCAACGGTACGATTACTGTTTTTCATCTGGGCCTCTCCTTGAGTATAAGCCCCAATCTTCTTTTTAAAAACAACTTTACCTGTTGATTTGGGTTCAAATTCATATTTGTTATAAAAAATTTCTTTAATTTCTTGAACAACTAACCATACAGCTGTTACAATGGAAGCTTGCTCGCCTGTAAGTTTTAAACAACTTTCTTTTACATACTTGCACACACACACACACATATATATATATATATATATATATATATATATATATATATATATATATATATATTTGTTTGTGCTGGAAGCTTGCTCACCTGTAAGTCCTCCTACCCTCTTTTTACATACAGTATATATTTCATCTGTATATATATGCATGTATATTATCTGCTTAGAGTTTTCCCCGGCAACTAGGTCTAGAACTAGATAAAGCTAGTGGTCACTCTTTCAACAGTCAAAACTAGTTCCCCATAGGAATTCCAGATACAGTCTTGCCTTCTCTTGAGCTTATACAATATGGAATAAAGAGAAATGCATTATTCCCGTTGAAACTTTTCCCAGACTGTCACTATTAGAAATTGTCAGAGAAATTCATTTCCCCCAGAGAGGATTAATTCCCGGTGAAACCTTTCTTTAATTTCTTCAAACCCTATAACTGTTCACTAAAGAAAAGATTATTCCCGGTGAAACTTTTCTTGAACTCTTCTTAAGTTTGGACCCGCAGGCTTCCTAAAAGCATCTCCGCCTCCTCTTGGGCTTTGTACAAGGACTCTCCGGCTTCTTAGAAGTTCTCATGCCTTCTCTTGGGCTTAATACAAGGACCCTGAAGACCTCTTAAAGGTATAAGACAGAACTTAGTCATCCTTTATTAGAGCAGTCTTTCCAAAGATTCAAAACCTCCTACCAATTTTAGGGTTGATTCTCATCCCTTAAAACACCTGCCTCCTCTTGGGCATCATACAAAGATAAAATCTTCCATACCAGTAGACTTGGACAGTCTAATCCCCTATTGGATCTCAAAGACATTCTCAAGTTCCCTACAAATACAGTAAAAAAACCCTGGTCATTCAACCAATCTCCAGTAGAGTTGAAACCTCTATAGGTTTTTAAAACTCAATCTTTAAACTCTTACTTTAAATTTCCCCAGTCAGGGTCAGCTTATCATCAGTATAACACTATCCTAAATCAGAACCTCAAGGCATCTGATACCTCAATTCTTCTGTAACCCTCAGCAAGAGTTGATTCCCTGACTTGGACCTGCCTCTGGATCTCAATAATCCTCAGCAGAAGCCAGCCTCCTCTTAGGCTTTGTATAATGATTTTCCTCAGCAGAATTAGCCCCAACAGTACCCTTTTGTTGAGTCCATCTTCTTTCTTAAAACACTCTCTTGTTGAGTTAACCCTTTTTAGCCTCAATCTTGGGCTTTGTACAAGACAAACAAAGTGTAACGCCCGGTTTTTGTTAGATTTATTTAATTGAGTCGATTTAATTATTTTTGTTTTTATATTATTTTATTCTTGACTTTTATTTGGAAATATATTATTTTTCATCGTTGTTATGTTTTATCACGTTTTGGGAACGTTTGCGAGAAAATTGAGTGTAGGGATATTTTGGTCTTTTGCTTGGGTAGATATTATGTTTTTCATTTAAAATAGAAACATAGAGAGAAAAAGAGAGAAATAGGAAGGGAAGAAAGAAAAGAAGGAAAAGAGAGTGAGAAGAAGAAAAAGAGGAAAACTTGAAAGTTTAAGAGACCGATTCAACCGACACTTCGAAGCACGATTGTTCGGGTAAGGGTGCGAAACTCGGTTATTCTATGTTTGTGTATGATTATGTATGTGTGTGTTGGAAGTTTTACTAGTTTTTTGATTATAGGTCGAAATGAGATAAACGAGTAGAAATCGATGTTTTCACAGTCAAAAGTCGATATAGATTGCGTTGTATGATCACACTGTGTTTATGAACAATTACTGATACTTGTTTTGCTGTTGGAATTGGTTTGGGATAAAAAATGGGATTTTTGGGTTTGGATTTTTGAAGGGTCTTTTTTTTGAAAATCGCAGTGCCCGCTTAGCGTGCAGATGCCCGCTTAGCGCGGTTTCGAAAATTTACAACCTCACCAGGCAGTGAAGAGCGCGCTCAACGTGGGGAGGAGCCCGCTTAGCGCGCCCTGGAACATCAAAATTGAAACTATTTTCTAAAATCCGTAACTTTTGATCCGTAACTCGGATCGGGACGTCTTTGTACCGTTGGAAAGCTAATGAGCTATTCTTTCTTATAAAAATGGTTTTGAGATTCGTGTTCGATTTAATTGTGTTGGGAATTTGGGAACATTTTGTTTTTCTGACTTTTACCGTCGTAATTGTGTGCGATTGATGTGTTATCATACAATATGTTTTTGATATATAATGTATAGCTTGTGTGCTGTTATATGATGTTAATGCATGTGATGAAATGTTGTGATGATGGTTTGTGGCCTAAGGGCAAGTAATTGCATTGTGTTGTGTTTGATTGTATAGGCATGATTATGGATGTTGAGATGGTTCACATGGTTGTATATATGTATCCATTTGATTGTCATGAGTCATTGTATGCCAAGCATCATGATATGCATTCTTGTGATGTCGTGTTCCCTAGTGGGTGTGAGCGACGAAACGATTCCAGAGGGAATCTGCTATAACGGTCGTGACCCTTATACAAAGAGGACCTAAAGCGACGTTATAGACGACCGTGAGCCTTATACAAAGAGAACCTAAAGCGATCAGATCGTGAGCCTTATACAAAGAGGACCTAAAGCGATCCATAAACATCGTGAGCCTTATACAAAGAGGACCTAAAGCGACGGGGAACATCGTTTTCCCGACGGGGAGTTACACTAAGTAACAAGCGGTGATTCCAATAATATCTGAGTGAATTAATGATGAGAATGATGGATGGAATGGTACCGCATTGCATTGCATAGAGTTGTTGTGTCGGTCTCTGTGCATTTTCATAAGTAATGAATGGATTGATTATGTGTGGGATTTGTGAATGGAAGTGATGAGTTGATATATATATATTGGTGATAAATGTATTGAGCATGATTGATACGCCTTTGTGATGGATGTATGAGATATGAATTGTGTTATTTTGTATTTGAATTATGGTGTAAGTTGTGGTGAGAATGTTTTACATGTGTATTTTGTGTTATTATATAATTGTATGCAACTATATTATAATTGTGTTTCTCACCCTTCTGCTGTTTTGAATGCTCTATGAGGCATTGCAGATTAGATGCTGGAGGTATTTTTGTGAAGATTATGTCTTCATTCTTTTGTCGGTCGGCTCTGATATGTAGCACCGGGTAGTTGGGGAGATCGTTATGTGATTATGTATATATATCTTTTATTTTGGATTGTACACGTATGACTCTGTATAAGACAGACAAACTTTTATGTTATATATATGAGATTTCAGTTGCAGATTTTTTGCTTTTATTCTGTATCTGAATTGTGGGTGTTAGGAACTAAGTTCCTCTGTTTGTGTTGCTACCTGATTGTTGCATATCTTTATGAGCAGGTTGTTGTATTTCATCATTTTGATGTGACGCTCTCGTTTATACCGTGAATGTTTTAATTATACTCTGATTATTTGTTAACGCTTTATTGTATCGGGGTATAGATTGGGGGTGTTACACAAAGCACTCTCTTGTTGAGTCGATCACCTTTCCACACTCTCTTGTTGAGTCAATGGTACAAAACATAAACACTCTCTTGTTGAGTCATTCTTTTTAGCCTCAATCTTGGGCTTTGTAAAAGACATATATAAACTTTCTCCAACAAAGTCAAAATCTTCATAACCTTCTCTTAAGCTCTGGATAAATATCTTCACCAGCAAAGTCAATTCCTCCCAGCCTTCTTTTAGGCTTTGAGAAATAATATCCCTAAGCGGAGTCGATCCTCTTTTCAGCCTCAATATTGGTCTTTGTACAAGACACCCAAATAAAATACTCTCTTGATTGAGTCAGTCTCATTTTAGCCTCAATCTTGGGCTTTGTACAAGACACCGTATAATTCACTCCAGCAGAGTCAATCTTCTTTTAGCCACAATCTTGGGCTTTGTACAAGACAGATAAAACTCTCACCCATAGAGTCAGTTTCCTCTTTTAGCCTCAATCTTGGGCTTTATATAAGACAAACAAAATATTCCCCCAGAAAAGTCAACTTTCAGCCTCCTTTTAGGCTTTGTATAATGATATCCCCAAAAGAGTCAATCTCTTTTTAGCCTCAATCTTGGGCTTTGTACAAGACAGATAAACAATCTCTTATTGAGTCAGCCTTTTTAGCCTCCTCTTAGGCTTTGTATAAGGGCTTCCCCAATGGAGTCAATCAATCTCTTAGCTTCAACCTTGGGCTTTGATCAAGGCACACAAAAATCAACATCCCCTTAGAGGAAATCAAAATCTCTCTATAGGAAGACATTTCTCTGTGTTATCACACATCAAAACAAACAAATCACACAAACCCTAATCCCAGATAACTGCTGTAAGTGGCACACTTGTTGATTCAAAATATCCAAGCTGTAGTCCATCTCTTATCCTGGTAAACTTCCTCTTTCATCTAATTGTTGTAAGTGGCAAGCCTCTGGATTATTTACATCCATGCCCCTGTCCCTCTCTTAGCTTGAAAGACTCCTAAGGAAAAATGGCATTGCTCAACACTGAGTTAAAGTTTTCTCCTTCGGGATAAATCCCCTATAAAGGAAATTATGGCATTGTTGGATTCACATATCCCAGTTTAACTAATCCTCCTTTATAAACAGTCACCCAACAGTTTTGATAAACAGAAGAGATGTCTCCCTTTAGTGATAACAAATTCTCTCTCAGTCAAACCTTTAGCTTCAATCGTGGGCTTTGAACAAGACACAAATACTCCTTTAGCTTCAATCTTGGGCTTTGAACAAGACACCAAAACATCTTTTCCTCCCATAGAATAGGAGGAGTTACGATTGCTCTGATTTCCCTGTTTATCTTTAACGAGAATACATAGGCATAAGATTGTGAAATTTTAGCGAGCACACCAATAAAAAACTTTAGGTCCAATACCTTTACACCAGTCAAAACTGAGGTCCAGTACCTCACCAAAATCATCAAAAACTCTCTCTCTCTCAAAAAACCTCCCAAAGGAGAAACTTTCCCAACCCACAAGAGATAAACGCCATCAAGTATAAAAGCAGAACCTATTGCTAACAACCTGTGGATAACCACATATAGGATGGGTAATTGACAACTCCCCATTGTATAACCTGACCCCGAACTCCCCGAATCTCTTAAGTGTTTGTTCAGTTAGACATTCGCATGCAAGGTTAGTTTTAGATAGCCTCCCTTTCCCTTCCAGCTTCACGGGATAAATAAGAAATCAGAAAGTAGCACCCCACTCCTACCACTCCGGTGAGGAGAAACCAACATGGCGATAAGGTGGTCTCGTCACCGACAAAAATCGCACGCTACAGTATAATGGCAACTCTGCTGGGGACTCATTTCGTCTATCTAGGACTAGGATTATAATTCCTAAGAGGTCTAGGTTGTTAGCAATCATACTACATATATATATATATATATATATATATATATATATATAGGACTAGGATTATAATTCCTAAGAGGTATAGGTTGTTAGTAATCATACTACACACACACACACACACACACACACACACATATATATATATATATATATATATATATATATATTGCTTTTCCAACTTGATATCCGTGTTTATTTTTCTGTTAATGGGAATGCGAGTGATGTCGCATGTGGAAAGTATGAGAGAACCCTAAGATAGGTGATGGCATAGACGGGTGGTCTTATAGGGAGTTATTCCCGAATAAACGATCCTGGTAGACCATGAAATCACTGGAAATACCCTTTGCGGATTCAATGTTGAACGACAATCGTCGTGAAAGCCGATTGTCCCAATGTGGTATCCGTGAAACTGAGGATTTAGTAGACATTAACCATATTGCCATTTGGTAGTGCGGTAGCTATCGAAAATAGTTGACACGCGATACTACACTCAATTGAGATTACCCTAGGATGCTACAGCTCGCTCGGGTGAACCAGCTTGATGTTGGTATCCCTAGGGGGTCAATGATTTGGGAACTTTTAACCCATTCTACAAGTACAAAAATTAACCAGAATACAACCTTTGGGGTTAGGTAGAGCCATGACTCCATGCTCGTGACGTTGAACCCTTGAACCCATTTTTTTTCAATGTTTTTGTGTGCTGTATTCATGCATTCATCTAAAAAACTCTTAAACAAAGAAAAAATCTTCTTTTCACTTCTTTCTTTTTTCAAATTAAACTAAAACAATGATTGTAAATATCATAGAGAAAGATTGCGTTATGGATTTCGGTAGAAGGAAGACGCACAAGTACACCTTCAAGGCTCCAAAACTAGAGGATTTAAATGGGTTGGCAAGGATGATCACCAACTCTGATGCTTTCAGAGCTAAGTATGAAAGGCTGTTGTCTCTGTTAAGGGTCCATGTTGTTGAAGGAATCCTATCTATGTTGATCCAGTTTTACGTTTCGGTTTATCATTGTTTCACATTCCCGAATTATCAACTGGCACCAACGTTAGAAGAGTACTCTCACCTGACTGATTTACCCATCACTGACCAAGCTCCCTTTTCTGGACTGGAAGACATTCTAAAGGATCAAACCATTGCAAGAGCAATCTATTTGGACAAGTCAGATGTCAGGACTCACATGACCACTAAGGAAGGAATCCAAGGTTTACCGGCCAAGTTTTTGGTAGAAAAAGCCCTATACTTTGCCAGTATTAGAAACATTACTGCTTTCGAAGATGTCTTTGTTCTACTCACATACGGGTTGTTCCTCTTTCCCAAAATCGATAACTTCGTCGATACCAATGCCATTAAGAGATTTCTGATTGGAAACCTCGTACCGACCTTGCTCGCAGATGCTTATTGTCGCGGTCGGCTAAAATATTCGAGTCGCCATCATATTTTTTAAGGAAAATAATGATAAACCTAAAAATCCTTAATCCCAAGGGCAGAAATTCCTAAGGTTCGGGAGTCAGTTAAGTGAGGGGAAGGTGTTAGGCACCCCTCACCTCCATTGTACTCAATGGGATCCTCCTTAGATTTTAGGGTATGCTTGTTTATTTGTCTAAATGATTTATTTACAAAAGAATCCTAAGTTTTTTATTATTGTACTCGCTAGGGTTTACAACCCTATGCCTACGTACCTTCAATTTTGAAGGATCAGAGTAACCTTAGTTCACCTCCTATATTCCTACCCCTAATCCTATTCCCATTTCTAATCCTAAAACCAATCCACTATTTATACTCTTAGATAAAGAGTTCTCTCCCTTAATCTATTTTTTATACTCCTAGATAAGGAGTTCTATCCCTTAATCTATTATTTATACTCCTAGATAAGGAGTTTTATCCCTTATTCATTATTTATACTCTCGGATGGAGAGTTCTATCCCTTATCCATTATTTATACTCTCGGATGGAGAGTTCTATCCCTTATCCATTATTTATACTCTCGGATGGAGAGTTCTATCCCTTATCCATTATTTATATTCTCGGATGGAGAGTTCTATCCCTTATCCATTATTTATACTCTCGGACGGAGAGTTCTATCCCTTATCCATTATTTATACTCTCGGATGGAGAGTTCTATCCCTTATCAATTATTTATACTCTCGGACGGAGAGTTATATCCCTTAAAATCCCTTATCCCTTGGCCTATATTTATACTCTTGGAACCGAAGAGTGCTATCCCTAAATCACATCCCTTATATAGGCTCTCGGACCAAGAGCTTTATCCCAAGTTGTAAATCCTTAAAAGAATCCTATTATAACCCTTAAGTTCTTAATAATTATTCCTTAAATCCCAAACTTAAATCCTTTAAATCCCATAAATCCTTTATATCCCTTATGTTAAAAATGAATTCCTAAAATCCCAAAGAATTTAATAATAAAACCCAAAATGCCCTTATGCTAAAAACAACAAAATTAATCCCCCAAATTATCCCAAATAAAAAATAATCTCCAAATTCCAGATGGTCCCAAAAATAATTTTAATCCCAAAAATTAAATCAAGATAAGTCCCCAAGCATAAGAGAATTTAAATCCCAACAATTAATTTTTTTCATTCCCCATCCCTTATTTAAATCCAAATTAAATAAACATCTAATTTCCTTAAAATAAATCCTAAACCTAATTAAATAATTAAACTAAGTTATTAATTTAATTAATTAAAAACCCAAAAACCCTATTTCTAAACCCCGGTTAATACCTAATTAAATAATTAAATTAAGTTGTTAATTTAATTATACAAAAAAACCATAAAATCCTATTCCTAAGTCCTAATTAAAATTTTAACCCAATTAAACAATTAAATTAAGTTATTAATTTAATTATACAAAAACCCCTAAAATCCTATTTCTAAATCCTAATTAAAAATTAACCTAATTAAATAATTAAATTAAGTTATTAATTTAATTATTAAAAATCCTAAAACCCAACTTTTAAATCCTAATTAAAATTTTAACCCAGTTAAACAATTAAATTAAGTTATTAATTTAATTATACAAAAAACCCAAAAATCCTATTTTTAAATCCTAATTAAAAATTAACCTAATTAAATAATTAAATTAAGTTATTAATTTAATTATTAAAACCCTAAAACCCTGAATAAATTCCTAGAAAATAAAATAACAATTCTAAAATCCCTAATTATATTTTTCCATAATAATAAATCCTAATCCCCTAATTAATCCCTTAACCCCAATTAATAATTAAATTAAGGATTTAATTTAATTAAATTAATCAAAACCCTAAGGGTTCAATATGAACCCTAATAACCCTTTTCCCCAAGAACCATAACCCTTTCGTATGAACCAAGAACCCTAACCCTAACTTTTCCAGAAATATCCCTAAAAACCCAATCAATCAACAGCAACACACAACAATAAAAATAAGCTAAGTATTCGAATTACCTCCCCTTGCCGTGACCAATTTAAGCTGCTTCATCCCTTATTTTCTTTCCTTTGCCTTTGTGCATTTTCCCCTTCTTTTTCCTTTTCCCCTTCTTTCCCTTTTTTTTTTTAATTTCTTTGTGTATTCCTTTTTCTCTTGGTGGTGATTTCTTTGTATCCCGTTTCTCCTTTGGTGTGAGATCTCCTTTTCCTTTCCTTTTCCTTTTTGACTCGGAGGGATATTGAAGGTTTAGGGTTTAGGGTTTAGGGTTTAGGGTTTAGGGTTTAGGGTTTAGGGTAATGAGCCTTAGAAAATAGTAAAATAAATAAACACTGATATATTTAATCCTTTAAAATAAATCAATCACAATATTCAAAAATAAATTAAAAATAAATAATTCTGAAATAAAATCCTGATTATTATACTATTAAATTAAAAAACCCCAAACTTCCTAACTAACTCTAAAATGATTGCCTCTAAAATAAAATAAATCCTAACAAATTATTAAAATTAAACAAGCCCCCTTTAAATAAAACAAATAATAAAAAAACCCTTTATAACACACCAATTTCAAAATGGGCCTAAAAGTGCTAGCAATCTCAGGAGCCCACGGGCATCTAAATGACACCCTCTGGTAGCACAAAAATCCAAAAATAGTAACAAACCACTGGTCAAAATTTAGGGTACTACACTTATCATTTTGTACACTTAAGGAATTTGTACAGCGGAGGAATGATCACATGCTGTGTACCCCTGCTTTACAAATGGTTCACTTCCTATTTACCTAAGTCTGCTGCTTTTTGGGATCATAAGAGTACTCTATGTTGGTCATAGAGAATCATGTCTCTTACCAACTCTGGCATAGATTGGTACAATCGGATCTATGACGGGATAAGGATCATCGACAAATGTGGAAACTCCCCTAATGTACCCCTCATAGGAACTAAAGGAGGAATCAACTATCATCCAATTTTAGTTCGTCGTCAACTCGGATACTCGATGAAGAATATCCCGCATAATGTTCATCTAGAAGGTCTTTTCTTCAAGGAAGGATAAAATGATAGGGCACTAAAGAAAGAAATAATGCATGCCTGGTAACATATTCACAGGAAAGGAAGAGAGTCTCTAGGAAGACCAGACTGTATCTCTGTGGAACCTTATCTCCACTGGGTACAAACTAGAGCCCTCGAGCTGAGGATACCTTACCCTCGTCAAGAAGTTCTTCTGTTAAAGGAATTTGTCCTTTATTTTATGTCTGATGCGGAAAAACTCCAGGTCGCTCTCAACAAAGTTCAACGGGAAAAGAACTCTTGGAAGAACAAATATCGCATTCTCAATGTAGAGTGTACCGAAATTCAGCAACTGTTAAAAGAAAAGAATGCTTTGATTAGGATATTAGAGCAACATGTTGTTGAAAAACAAGATGAACAAAGAAACTTGCTTGCTCCTTTCACTTGGCAAAGGACTGACAACCCGACAACGGCTGAAGAGCCCCGGTCAAAGAAAAGGAAAATACCAGAACCAGCATCTGAGTTCTGAAGGTGTGAAAAACACAAGAAAGGGGGAGGGGTTTGAATTGGCTTTTCAAAATAAAATTGTTTCTTTATACTAACCCCTTTTTAAGAAATTTCTAACTTATGAGTAAGAAGCTTAGAAAGAGATAACACAATATGTTTATACTAGTTCACTTGAGAATTCCTCAAGTTAATCTAGTCCACCCGCCAAGGTGATTTTGCCTCTCTCAATCGAGGTCTTAATCCACTAATCAATCATATTAATATAATTCACAAGCCAAAACTGCTGGTGACTAACAACAACCTCTAAAACTCTCAAGTTCTAGACTTCTCAAGAAATCCAATCTTACAGGTCTTTCTCAAGGAACAATCCTCTAAGACAACACGTCTTAGACTTCACAAGAAATACAAACCTAAGTTTGAATGAATATCGTTTATAGAATAGTGCTTCTAATATAAGCTGAAATGTAAACAAGTTTAGTATCTAAATGACTTAAGAAAGATATTAGTTAGAGAGTATTTTTGCAGTGAGCTTTCGTGTATCTTTCTTCAAGTCTTCAAGTCTTTATATAGCTGAGTAAAATATGTTCGTTGAAAAGTAATCATAGCTATTTAGACTCATGGCAGCTTGATAGAGACGTGGGGACAAATAATACTTTTGTGTCCTGTCTTGTCAAGATATCTTCACTAGTATTGGTTGCACTGTTTCTAAGATATCTTCGTTTGTACCGTTGTACAGTTGTACTCTGTTGCTTAGTCTTCTAATCTTCTTAACTTCATAGGCTTCTGCGAGCATGAGTAAGAAGGGAAAACATAGCTTTGTTCTTAAGATCTTCAAGTCTTGGAGTCCTCAGAGATGCGCCTTCGGAGTCTTTAGCACTTGATCTTCAGAACCTTGTTTGCATAGAATGTTGTCTTCATATCTTCATAGGCTTCTGATGGTATTTAGTTAAATCATGAGTAAAGACTATAGTTGGGTCTTCAGAACCTTTATCTAGAGAGCGTATGTCTTTAGCATCTGAACTTCGTTTGTCAGAACCTCAGTATTTAGATCTTCAGAACTTGTTCTCTTTACAGATTATATCAGAGTCTTGCAATCTTCAGATTCTCCTGAAGCAGTTAGCAGATCAAGTGTAGCGCGTAGGCAAAATATTCTCTTTTAACAACATATTTGTGCCTTTTAACGGGAGCAAAACCTGTTTGTTAGATTCTCAAAAGTAACAAACATTAGACTTACAAAATTGTTCATACAAACATACTTGTTTGATATCATCAAAACTCAGAGGTATTAATGCAGAACCAAATCTTATTCTCACAATCTCCCCCTTTTTGATGATGACAAAACTATGTATTTTGATGACACAATTTGTACATAACACAAGGGTAATTGAAATAAGAAGGTTAAGAAATACTTATCCTTCACATTAGATACTCCCCCTGATTCTCAGACTGGGTGAAGATTAAATATCCTGACTTGTGAATTTTTTGGGATGGACTCCCCCTAATTCTAAAGGGTCAGACACTGAAATCTTTATAGTCTTGATTCAATTATAAACTTGATCCTTCAGAGTTTAACACGAACTCAGGTCGTTATCTCAGAACCTTGTTTCTGTCAAAACTCAAGGACTTGAACTATCAGAGCCATCAAAGTTCTGATTTGCTGATTTTTTACTCCTTTATCAACTTTATGATGGTTTAATCAGACTTGAACTCCTGAAAAGAAGGACAAAGAAAAGCATCAAACAGAAATAACAATTTATTGGTTAGACTGTAAATGACTTGTTATTCAGAGATTGACTATAATAACCAAAATTTCGCATTCATTACTTCTCCCCCTTTTTGTCATAATAAAAAAGTTTTGTGAACAAGGGTGAAAAAATAAGTCCTAAATCCTAAAATCATAGAACCAAAATGAAACAAGGAAAAATTTAGGTGCTTCCAGAGGACACTTTGTCCAAAATCTTTTGAAGCAAGTTCTGAACATTTGCATTGACAAATTTCTATTCTGCAAAATTTTCTCTAAAAATCTGTTGTTCTCCTCTGAATTCTTTAATTGCGTTTTCATAACGCACCACATTAGGTTCAGGTGAGGAAACAACTAAGGCGTCTTGCTTAGCTTTTTCTATAGCTTCAGCTTGTTTTTCCAGCCTGACTTATTCTTCTGCAAGAAGTCTCGCTTCTTCATCAGCCTTTTCTTCAGCTTCTTTCTGCTTTGCAGCCAAAAGCTTGAATTCCCTTATCTGCTCTTCAGCTTCTGCTCTTTCCTCTGCCAACTGAACTCCAGCAGTTTTAGTGGCGTATGATAAGCTTGTAATTCTTGCAAATTCAGAATCTAACCACTTCTGAAAGGTTTTCCAAGAATTCTCCAGCTCCAGAGGCTTAGCACTTGTGCTTGCTTCTGCTCTTAATTTTGTCACCTTCTTTATAGCCTTGTTACGAAACTGACCAATGCATTCTTCAAGGGTTGTGGGAAGGGGTATGTCATAGATGACCAAAGTAAGGTTAGGCTCAGCAGAGTTAGTTTCAGAAGGTTCTGGTTGAGACGAAATAGTCTCAGTATGAACAGGTCCAGATGTTGGTTGATTAGTAAGGGACGATAACTCAAGGATTTCTGAAACCGTGAAAGTTTAGATGTGACAATTTCTAGAGTATCAGAGAGTAGGCTTGGTTATTTTGGTTGAATGAGTGGAGAGGTTATTGTCGAGGTGTAGGTAGGAATGGCATCAGATGAAATAGGTGTACTGATTGATGGAATGGGAAGTGGTTGAATAGTGGTAGTTGGAGGAGGAATCGAAAAAGATGGAGGCTTAAACTTTATTTGTAGATTGGAGGTAGGAATGAAATTAGATGATGATGATACAGTAACAGTCTTAGTAACATTCATTGAAATAGAGGAATTGGTAGCAGACTTACTAGATTCTTCAAGAAGAAGAGAGTGCAGAGTTGAACTCTTAGAAGATGTGGATTTGTCATCCTTCTTCCTTTTCTTAAGCTCAGAATCCTCTTCAGTTTGCTTCCTCTTGCTTCTGGTAGCAATATATGGAGGTTTAGGAGCAACATCTTCAATCCTGAAGTTAGACATGTCATGTCCTTCTTCTTTCATCAAAGAAACAAATGGAGCAATTGTTCGTATATTATCGCCTCTGTGATAGATAGGATAATTTTCCACTGGAATTCGGTTTTTAATCACAGTGTCATGAGAGATAGACAGAAGTTTCACTTCAACATTCTTGATCATTTTCATATGCTAGAGATTCATAGCATTGAAAACTTCTCCTATGCTCGGAGTCAAGTATTTTGTATATTTGGCTTCTTTAACTAGATAATCCACTAAGCCACTTTCAACAAAGATATCAGAGAGCAATCTTCCGAAAGGAATGTAATTTACAATTTTCTTTTCTGGCGAGGCTGTTGTTCTTGTTTTACGCACCATATCCCTGAGATAGTAGAACAGGATAGATGGTAGACACATTTTCTCATTTTTATGCAAGTAGTATAACATGTACTTTTGATTTGCATTGAAGAAATCTGCAGCACTCTTTGAAGGTCTTGGATTGATACACCCGAGAATAATCTTGTGCCAGATTCTCAGATTATCACGCAAGTTCTTGCTTTTATATTATGTTTTCCCAGATTGATGGTTTTCAAAAATTGCTTTGTTAATGATAGAGTCAGATTTTTCGATCTTCCCATACACTCGTTTTCCTTCCAAGAACTTCATTCCTAGCAGATCCAAGATTGACTTCTCACTAATAACAATCCTCTTTTCCATAACGAAGGAGACAACATGAAGATCGTTAGTTTCAGCCTGCCTCTAGAAATCTTTTACTAGGGCTTCATAGGTGGGACCTCTAAGTCTGTCAAAGTAACTTTTCCATCCTTATGTGTTTAGTTGATCATGAAGGTTAAACCCATTATCACGAAGATTGTCAAAGTCGACATCTAGTTCTTTGAGAACTGTTAGGTCGTCTGCATGAACAACACAGGTAACTGAGGGATTTTGTTGCGTTACATGGTTTTCATCGATCGTGGGAAGAGATGATGAAGTCGAAACAACAGATGCGATGGTTGCGATGGTTGTAGAAGGTGCAACAGATGAAGACAGTGACTTTTTGGAGGGATTCAGTGACTCTTCCATTTCTTCGGAGAAACAAACGATTGCTTACTGAATATCGTTCATCATGATGATGATTTGATATTGATGAAGACGAAGATGGTGAATGAGTGTTTGAGAGAGAGAGAGAGAGAGAGAGAGAGAGAGAGAGAGAGAGAGAGAGAGAGAGAGAGAGAGAGAGAGAGAGAGAGAGAGAGAGAGAGAGAGAGAAACTATTTAGGGTTTTAGGGTTTCTAATGGTGTTGAAGTGGAGATGAGGCCGTGTGAGTGGGTATTTAAAATGTTTTTGAAAATAGAAAGTTAAACACAATATTGGGGATTAATGAATGAATTTAATTATGATTTGAGTCAATTCCAAGAAAATTACTGTTCAGTGTGTACATTAAGTAGATGTAATGATTTTCGTATAATCGAAATTACACGTATTGATAATTTTCTAATTAAGTGACACGTTTTGATGTTCTCAGAACTTGGACAACCCAAAGGTTTCCATCAGATCAGAGACACTTCTGACCGAAGTAGCTTCTGATGACTAAGATTTACACAGATACTTATTCTGACTAAACACATCTGATTGTGACGCACTCTTATTCTGGACAATAGTCCATTTTTAGATGCTTCAAGATAATTTGAAATCTATCTTCAGCTAAGGGTTTTGTAAAAATATCAGCCCATTGATGGTCTGTATCAATAAATTTTAAGCACAAAATTCCTTTCTGAACATAGTCTCTGATAAAATGATGTTTTATTTCTATGTGTGTAGCCCTAGAATGTAAGATATAGTTCTTACTTAAACAGATAACAGCAGTATTATCACAGAAGATAGGAATGTTACTCTCGTGTATCTGATAGTCTTCTAGCCGATTCTTCATCCACAGCATCTGCATACTGCATAAAGAAGCAGATATCTACGTTGCTTCTGCTGTTGAGAGAGCAATTGTTGATTGTCTCTTGCTTGACCATGAGATCAAATTCTTCACTAGAAACTGACAGTTTCCAGATGTGATTTTTCTTTCCAATCTGTCTCCAGCATAGTCTGCATCACAGAAACCAAATAGAGTGTACTCTGATGTTTTCTCATACATCAAGCCAAGGTTAGTAGTTCCTTTTAGATACCTTAGAATTCTTTTAATAGCAGTTAAATGAGATTCTCTTGGATCTGATTGAAATCTAGCACACAGATGAATGCTGAATAAAATATCAGGTCTAGAAGCGGTTAAATACAAAAGAGATCCTATCATACCACGATAGATTTTCTGACAAACTTTACAACTTACTTCTTCTTTCTCCATAACGCATGTAAGATGCATTGGAGTCTTTGCTATTTTACAATCTAACATGTTGAATTTCTTCAAAATTTCTTTAGTGTACTTACTTTGATGGATGTAAGTAGCTTCTGGTTTCTGATCAATTTAAATTCCCAGAAAGAACTTCAACTCACCCATAAGACTCATTTCGAATTCTGCTTGCATCAACTTTGAAAACTCCTCGCATAGAGAGGGATTAGCAGAACCAAAAATAATATCATCAACATAAATCTGAACTATGATTATATCATTTTTGTACGATTTACAAAAGAGAGTGGTGTCAGCCTTGCCTCTGGTGAAGTTATTTTCTAAGAGAAATTGCTCAATCTGTCGTACCAAGCTCTGGGAGCTTGCTTTAGACCATAGAGAGATTTTTTTGAGTTTAAAAACGAAATCTAATTTTTCTGAGTTTTCAAATCCAGGAGGTTGTTTGACATAGACTTCTTCTGATATATAACCATTCAAAAATGCACTCTTAACATTCATTTGATATAAGATGATGTTATGATTTACTGAAAAGGAAATTAACAGGCGTATAGCTTCTAATCGGGCAACTGGAGTAAAGGTTTCATTGTAATCTATCCCTTCTTGTTGACTGTAACCTTATGCAACAAGACGTGCCTTGTTTCTGACAACCTCACCCTTTTCATTGACCTTGTTTCTGAATACCCATTTAGTCCCAATTACATGGACATCTTTAGGTTTTGGGACAAGATCCCATACATCGTTCTTTGAGAACTGGTTAAGTTCTTCTTCCATTACCAGAACCCAGTCCTTGTCCATAAGAGCTTCATCAACAGTCGTTGGGTCAATTAATGACACCAATCCCAGAAGCGTTTCTTCAGAGGGTTTAAAAGCTGATCTGGTTCTAATTGGAGCGTCCTTGCGACCCAGAATTAGTTCTTCAGGCTGTGAAGTTGAGATTCTCCTCTTCTTTTGTTGTGGAGTATCAGATGATACATCAATGATATCGAAAGTAAGAACTTCTGGAGCTTTAACTTCTTCTGCTTTTTCTTTAGGTTCTGAAAAGCTGATTTCCAAATCTGTAAACTTTTCAACTAGCTTTGACTTTTCAGGGTCAAGCTTATTATTGAATTTGACATGAATTGATTCTTCAATAATCCGTGATTGTGTTTTATAAACTCTGTAGCCTCTTGAGTGTTCAGAGTATCCTAACAGCAGACACTTATGTGCTTTGGGATCAAACTTGCCAAGATTCTCTTTAGTGTTTAACATAAAACAAATACATCCAAAAGGGTAAAAATAATAAATGTTGGGAATTTTATTCTTCCACAATTCATAGGGAGTTTTACTCAAAATAGGTCTTATGGAGATTCTATTTTGAATATAACATGCTGTGTTAACTGCCTCTGCCCAAAAATTCTTAGCCATGTCGGTTTCTTGGATCATGGTGCGAGCCATTTCTTGTAAAGTTTTGTTCTTTCTTTCTACAACTCCATTTTGTTGTGGAGTTCTAGGACAAGAAAAATCATGAGATATCCCATGCGATCAAAAAGTTTTTCAAAATCTTTGTTTTCAAATTCTCCACCATGATCACTTCTGACCTTGACGATTTTGCAATTCTTTTCATTTTGCACTTGGGTGCAGAAGAAAGCAACACATATGTGACTCATCCTTGTGTCTTAAGAATTTTACCCATGTCCAACGACTGTAATCATCAACAATAACTAGTCCATATTTCTTACCATTGATAGAAGCAGTTTTCACTGGTCCAAATTGATCAATGTGAAGAAGTTCCAATGGTCTAGAGGTAGAAACAATATTCTTTGCTTTAAAAGAAGTTTTTGAAAACTCGCCTTTCTGACATGCTTCACAAAGAGCATCTGAAGAGTACTTCAGATTTGGTAAACCTCTGACAAGTCCTAGCTTGTTCAGCTGAGAGATTCTTCTCAAGCTAACATGACCCAGACGTCTGTGCCAGACCCATTGCTCTTCATTGGCAGACAGAAGACACTTTACATTTTGATGTTTTAAATCTGATAATTTAATTTTGTATGTATTGTTCTTCCTTTTACCATTGAACAGAACAGATCCATCCTTCTGACTAACAGCCTTACAAGACGTTTGATTGAAAATAACGTCATAACCATTGTCACTAAGTTGGCTAATTGACAACAAATTATGCATTAGACCTTCAACTGAAAGAACATTATTTATAGAAGGAAGTTTACCATTACCAACAATTCCGGAGCCAATGATTCTTCTCTTCTAGTTTCCTCCGAAACCGACGATGCCTCCAGGCTTAAGTTTCAGATCTTGAAACATATGCCTTTCTCCCGTTATGTGTCATGAGCATCCACTGTCCAGGTACCATGATTGGTGTTTCAGTGGCACCATTAAGGATATCTGCAACATAAATTATCTTATTCTTAAGTACCCATTTTTTGGGTCCTTTCACATTAGTCTTTCCAGAGGTTCTGACACCTTTGGATTTTCGTGCAGCAGGATAATAGTGTGGTATTTGTGCATAATATTTGAGTTTGGAAGTTTTCTTCTGTGTCTGTGTTTGTGATATAACAGACTTAGAACCTTCTGGTTCTGGACATTTCAGTTTAGTATCAGCATGCACAAAATGTTTAGATAGAGGTATTAGTTTGATATTCTTGGTTTCATCATATGGTTATGATGGTCCTGAATATCCCAGACCTCTACTTCCATTCCTGCTAACTCCATAGATCATTGAAGCCATTTTACTTCTATCTATGCTTTTAGCAAGGAACTGCTGAAAAGCTTTATCATATCTGACCGCTTCATTAGTGACAGTTATGTCAGACGTGATTTCTTCGTCTAACTTAGATATTTTACTTTTTAAAAAAGCATTTGAATTTTCTAAGAAAAATAATTTTTCGCTTAATTCAGAAATAGTTTGCTTGTTCTTAGTAAGGTCCTCGGAAGGAACCATAAGAGTCTTTTTCAGAGTTTTGTGTTTTCTTAGAAGAAGTTGATACCTTTCCATAAGTTCAGATAATCCTATTTCAAGTTCAGAACGAGATAAGGAAGAAAGTACCTCTCTGTCATCATCAGAGTCTGATAGTTCTTCTTCTGATAGAACTTCGTTCATGCTGGTCTTAGCCATGAATGCCACATTGGCATGTTCTCCATCGAAATCTTCTTCTGACTCTGAATCATCCCTAGTTGCCATAAGACCCTTTTTAGCTTTTCTAGGTTTTCCATCTTTCTTGAACTTTGGACAATCATTCTTGATATGTCTAGGCTTCTTGAATTCAAATAATGTAACTTCTCTTCCATAAGCTTTCTTTTGACCATGTATAGACTCAGATCTTCTTCTTGGTCCTCTGAACTTATTCCTTTTGTATTTCCACAGTTGGCTTATCTTCTTTGATATGAGAGATAATTCATCTTCGTCTAAATCTTCTTCAGATTCTTCCTCTGCTTAATAAGCCTTTTTCTTTTCAGACTTAGCCTTTAGAGCAATAGATTTACCTTTCTTTTGAGGTTCATCTTCTTGAAGTTCTATTTCATGACTCCTTAAAGAACTAATTAGTTCCTAAAGACTTATGTTGTTCAAATCCTTTGCTAGTTTCAAGGCTGTTACCATTGGTCTCCATTTGACAAGCAGACTTCTGATAATCTTCTTAACATGATCAGCAGTAGAATAACCTTTTTCCAGAACTCCGAGTCCTGCAACAAGCATCTAGAATCTTGAAAACATAGTTTCCACAGATTCATCGTCTTCCATTCTGAAGACTTCATATTTCTGGATTAGTGCAAGAGCCTTTGTCTCTTTGACTTGAGCGTTGCCTTCATGAGTCATTCGGAGAGAGTCAAAAATGGACTTTTTAGTTTCTTTGTTTGTGATCTTTTCATATTCCGTATATGAAATTGCATTTAATAGAATCGTTCTTGCTCTGTGATGATTCTTGTAAGTCTTCTTTTGAGCATCTGTTAATGCACTTCTGACAATCTTTTTGCCTTCAGAATCTATAGGGTAACTGTAGCCATTAACTACCAGATCCCATAGATCTAAGTCAAATGCCATAAAGTAACTTTCAATTCTATCTTTTCAATAGTCAAATTTTCCCATCAAAGATAGGAGGTTTTGCACTATAAGAATCTCTTTCATTAGCAGTAACATTTGGTTCAGGTGCATCCATTGTTTTTCACACTTGGATCGGTGCTGAACATTGTTAAGTGTTTGGTAAAAATTCAACCTTTTTATCACCTCAGAACCGGAGCTCTGATGCCAATTGAAGGTGTGAAAAACACAAGAAAGGGGGGGGGGGGGGTTTGAATTGGTTTTTCAAAATAAAATCGTTTCTTTATACTAACCCCTTTTTAAGAACTTTCTAACTTATGAGTAAGAAGCTTAGAAAGAGATAACACAGTATGTTTATACTAGATCACTTGAGAATTCCTTAAGTTAATCTAGTCCACCCGCCAAGGTGAGTTTGCCTCTCTCAATTGAGGTCTTAATCCACTAATCAATCAGATTAATACAATGCACAAGCCAAAACTGCTGGTGACTAACAACAACCTCTAAAACTCTCAAGTTCTAGACTTCTTAAGAAATCCAACCTTACAAGTCTTTCTCAAGGAACAATCCTCTAAGACAACACGTCTTAGACTTCTCAAGAAATCCAACCTTACCGGTCTTTCTTAAGGAATACAAACCTAAGTTTGAATGAATATCATTTACAGAATAATTCTTCTAATATAAACTGAAATGTAAACAAGTTTAGTATCTAAATAACTTAAGAAAGATATTAGTTAGAGAGTATTTTTGCAGTGGGCTTTCGTGTATCTTTATTCAAGTCTTCAAGTCTTTATATAGCCGAGTAAAATATTTCCTTTGAAAAGTAATCATAGCTATTTAGACTGATGGAGGCTTGATAGAGACGTGGAGATAGATAATACTTTTGTGTCCTGTCTTGTCAAAATATATTCATTAGTATTGGTTGCACTGTTTCCAAGATATCTTCGTTTGTACCGTTGCACAGCTGTACTCTGTTGCTTAGTCTTCTAATCTTCTTAACTTCAGAAGCTTCTGCGAGCATAAGTAAGAAGGGAAAACGTAGCTTGGTTCTTAAGATCTTCAAGTCTTGGAGTCCTCAGAGCTGCGCCTTTGGAGTCTTCAACACTTGATCTTCAGAACCTTGTTTGTTTAGAATGTTGTCTTCATATCTTCAGAGGCTTCTGATGGTATTTAGTTGAAGCATGAATATAGACTATAGTTGGGTCTTCAGAACCTATATCTAGAGAGCGTAGGTCTTCAGCATCTGAATTTCATTTGTCAGAACCTTAGTATTCAGATCTTCAGAACTTGTTCTCTTTACAGATTATATCAAAGTCTTGCAATCTTCAGATTCTCCTGAAGCAGTTAGCAGATCAAGTGTAGCGCGTAGGCAAAATATTCTCTTTTAACAACATATCCATGCCTTTTAACGGAAGCAAAACCTGTTTGTTAGATTCTCAAAAGTAACAAACATTAGACTTACAAAATTGTTCATACAAGCATACTTGTTTGATATCATCAAAACTCAGAGGTATTAATGCATAACCAAATTTTGTTCTCACAAGTTCTCCTCAGAGAGGACTCATGATCCATGAAGTTCAGACATTTCTTTTACATCACTTTGTAAAATATTGTATTTTCCTTTCTACAATCTTTCAAATTCAATAAAATGGGGTCTCCCCACTGTATGATATTTGCAATCTATTTGTTGAAGTTTCTTTTTGATTAAAGCAAAAACAAAACAATTAATATATATAATTGCATATCATTCATCATTCTCACATAACGCATTCTTCTTTCCTTCGAATCTCACGTATGTGTCACGATTCTAGAGTCCAACTGTCTCATTCTTACAATACCCGGGCCAATCGACAAAAGAAAATGGATGATCTCGAGGAAGAGAACAGAGAACTGAGAGAAGAAATCGACGCTATAAAAGAAGATCTGAAAAAACTTCACATTGACGTGTAATCTCTGGCAATAGCTCAGAGACAATAACAAAAGACTGTGATCTCAGAGATCACATCTATGCCCATAGTGGAGACGTAAGATCCTCGGTACAACATTCCAAAAGATCGTCCCTGGGGCATGCCTATCAACTTTGTCCCTGAAGGATACATCCCACCAGTCACGGAAGACCCAGAAACTGCAGAAAGAATTGCTGACTGAAGGTTACAAACTTCGGGAAAGCGAAGATGCAAGAGTCATGACAGCAACTTGATGCGTGTTATCCGTAAGTATACAGATTACGTCATAGTAATATAAAATATTTATCGATCCCACAGAGACCAATGTCAATCTATCGATTACTATTGTTACATTGTTTATCTAAGGCTAATAAAAATCAGAGTAATAGTTTTCACAAAACGAGAAAAAAAATCAGATAAAGACTATACTGGAATGTAATTCACATCAATCAAACAATACTCCTATTATCTAAGTAGTAATACTACGGGGCAATGTTTTCTTCTATGAAAAAGAGTTAATTAAAAAGAATTTGCCGCGTCAGCGTGATCAGAAACGGACCTAACCTTTAATCTATACCGGCCACTCATGCTGCACCGATCGCTCCTTGCGTTAAAGTGATAAAGCCCTTTTTTTATGTAACTACCTCTCAAACTTAGTTAAAAAGTGTTTTCGATTGGAAACGTTTAATACCAAAGGGTTTCCGGCATATGCTCGGCCAACCGGATCCTAAAGCTATGAACGCGTCCGAAAATAGTTTAAAATCTCTTTCTAATAATATAACACTTTCCTAATTAATTGATAAAGTGCTTCCGCTATATTTATCAATTAAGAACTAACAAAACTCTTTTCTAAAATGTCGGACGGCTTTCGATCTTACCCGATCTAGTCACAGTCATTACGTAAACAAAAACACGGTCTCATTTACGTAATGACCGATCAATTGATGTTCAGAAGAGTTTAATTAAAACCAAAAATAGCCCCTAAAGTATTTCTAAAAAAAGATAACATGTGGAGTACCGTCGGAACGACGATCCTCACATCCCAGCACAAGGGATTTAGCTGGACATGGTAATTGAAAACATAACGGTAAATTGGTTTGCGAAGTAAGACATTTTTAGAATAAAAACGTGCGGAGTCTGAGAGTGTATTTCAAAGGAGTGAACACAAGTGTCATGCTTCCGTTCAGTACCTAACGATAAACAAATCACATAAACAACAGATAAACTAACAGATCTCCAGACCACACTAATCGTACGGATCTGACCAGAGCAGAAATATAAAGTAATAGCGGAGACAGTAAATAAATATAAAGTAGATCAATAAAATAAATGAAAGTAAAGGCGATGCGAATAAAAGTAAACTGCAAATTATGTAAAAACCTGCTCCAAAGTCGGAGACCGAATCTGGTACAGAGCTGGAAAATAAATGCTGAAAGTAAATCTTGACTTGAAATGTAAATGACTTCAAAAGTAAAGCTTCTAACTACAATGCTCCAATCTAACTAACAACTATAGTGCAATAACCGCCCGATGTGACGGATTATTGCTTTACAAAGTGAATTTATGCCTAAGGTTGGAAACTAGAATTAGATTATCAAAATGTGATAATACAAGGCCTATTTATAGTGCTAGTGAGGCTGTGGCGGCACATAACATTATAGAAAGTGGTTGAGGTAAAATCTCTAAACGTGGGTGAATGCTTCTAACGCCCTTGGCCACTTTCCTATTACAACGGTCGGCGTCCGCCGAGCCCCCGTCTGCATCCGCCGAGTGTGCAAATTGGAGAAGACGTGTCTCATGATTGTTGAAACGTGGGTGAAACCCACTACTCGAATGGCGTCCTCTATGGCGTTCGTTGAGTGAAACGGCTAGTGTACAATTGTGTAGGAAATCTCCGTTTTAGCCCCGTTTTGCATCGTTTGTTCACTGCAGGATCAAATCAGGCAATGTATCTGAAAGTAAGAAAAAATACCATCATAACATGGGAAAATTACAAATAAACAACTAAAAACACATGCAATCGGAGTCAAATATACAGTGTATTTTAGTGTTATCAAATTCTCCCACACTTAAACCTTTGCATGTCCTCAAGCAAACTCTCATAAGCAGAAAAAGAAAAACAGCAAACACACAAGTACCTTATCTGAGCTAAAGACTTAAGTTTGATCAATAATGCATCAGTAGGTACTAACTTATGAACCAAGGGTATCGTAATGATACTTTCCGTGATTTGCAGGCATAAGTTTCTCTCCTATACAAACCAATCCAAACCATGATGTTATACTTAGGCCTAGCTTACTCATTCCTTTCTTACCCCTTTTCATTCAGCGCAGTCACATTAAGCCCGTTATCTTGCACTCGCATGGTGAACATAACCTGTGGTAATCCTGATCCTATTATTATATCAAAAACTTGATTCTTTTTGCAATATTTTTTCATTCTTTTGATATATAATTTTTCTTGCAATTTTTCCAAAGATACTTTAGCATCTTTTTGGATTTTTCTTTCTCTTTTCTTTTTCTTTTGCAGGATCTTACCTATTTGCATTGGTTTGTCACTTAGCGGTGACTAAGATGGTGTTGACTGCTAGAATAAACTACTTAAGGGTAAATGATAAAGGGTGAGATTTTAAGGCCACCGTATAATAAAAACCTGGATAGGTTCCTATAATTGAGAAACTTATGGTGTAAAAACGATATCGATTTTTCAAGAGTTTTCCCAAGCCTTTGCAAATGATACTTACTTGTCCTAATAGCCCAAATTTTCAAAATAAATGTTGTTTTCTTTGTTCAATTTTTTTTTGTTAAGGCTCAAGAATTGGGAAAATAGACAAACTACACGAAATGACTTGTCAAGCACATGTGAAAATTTTTAAAACAAACTAAACTACACTAGAAAGCAATAATAAAATAATAAAGAGAAAATAGAAATAGTAAAGACAACTAAAAACAGTCAATATCTCCTCCCACACTTAAACCGAACATTGTCCTCAATGTTTCGATAAAAAGTGAGAAAGAGATAGGTGAAACTTGGTAATCACTCATATCGGCCACTGGGGCCATCTCCACCATGCTCTGAACGTCTAGGACGACGACTCCTACTGCGGTGTCGGGTGGTATGTGACAACTCCATCTGCTTAATCCTCTCTATTAGAGAGACATTTTGATCCCTAAGTGCTTGGAATTTCTTGAGAGTGGATTGATGTGACTCCTGCATAAGATCCATCATCTCCTGCTGGTGTTGGTACATGGCATAGAAAATGCCATCATGCTCTTCTTCTCTGGCTTGCTGTGCTTGCCACATTTCTTCAGTGATATAAAATTCGGAAGAAGTACCTGCAGAACGGTTCGTAACAGGTGGGGTGTGTGCAGGTGATAAATGAATAGGAGACTGGTCCATATGGTCAAACCCATCCTCCATCTCGTTTCCTTCGTCCTCGGGGATGTTTGGTAGTAACGGATCTAAAATAGGAGTAGCCTTCAAATCATAGAGCCAGTTTCCTTTTTGGCGCATATCAGTGCAACTTGAGCAAGGTAAAGTGACACTCGGGATGGCAGCATTGTGAACCATGAGGATATAGCCTCCTTCTGGCCTCGTTTTTCACAAATGCATATCTCTCAGAAACCTTAAATCAACGGTGCGAGGCGGGAGTGGTTCCAATGTGGCCAACTCGGTGTCCAGATGGAGGGCTCGTGCAATGAAGGTAATCAATCCTCCAAATGACACGGTGCTGCCCTTTTATTCAATAGCCCGCATATATGCTATCATAAATGGCACAAGATTTAATATTTTTCTAAGTAAAGCAGCCTGTAAAAATATAAATTCTTTGGAGTTCAACTTGTTAGAATTTTCACGAGCAAAAATAGTATCAGCTAATAAATGGCGGAACACTCGTATGGCTGGGTTATGGATGTCGGAGGCCAAATTTTCGTCAAAAGAGTAGGTGGTCCGACCTGTGATGTCTTTCCACAATTGGAAAGCCTCAGTTGGCAAATTAGTGTATATGGGTGCCTCACAAACGGCACCATCCCCGTAATGGAATCCTAATAACTCAGCAAGTGCATCAGTGGTATAAATGTATTCAGCATTGAACATCCTAAACCTCACTGTGCCTACAATGCTAGCAGTGTTATCTCTGACAGTGTACTCCAAAGAACTCAAAAACTTGCGGGTTAGCCTTTCGTAGGTAGGCTCTTTGCGAATAAAGATACTCTCTAATTTTAAATTCTCTAACAGATAAAATACGCTATACTGTATACCAAGGTTATACAAACAGATCTCATCAATGTACCTCGTCGCAAGAATATTGTGTGTCTGCAGTTTGTCCCATTTCTCCCATTGCTTGACTCCACCATCTCCATCTCGAAAAGTGATATTTCCTTGTTCCTCCACTGCCATTGTTGACTTGAAATGAAGGTTTAGTGATGGAAATGGATAAATTTTGCTTTTTGTAGATTTGGGGATTTTTGGGTGAAATCTTTGGTTTTTATAGAGATTATGTGAAATGGAAGTGGTAATGGTAGTGGGGTAGTTATGAAATAAGGGATGGAAGTGGTTTAGTGGGGTTTAATGGTGGTCAAAAAATGGACTTATTGGAGGTGGGAGGTGAAGAGAGTGGTCAAAAATGGAGGTTTTCCCATTCTGGTTCGTTAATATCCCAGGACGCCTCCGCGTCCGCCGAGCAGGGGTCCGCGTTCGCGGACTGTGTAAATCAGGCTGGCACGGGACTGGGCTTTGGTTGGTCCATGTATCCTTCCTTGTGGTGTTTATAGCATATTTGGGGCCGTTTCTTCATAGATGTACATGCAAGAAACATAGAGAATTTTTTTTTTTGCATGATATAATTGTAAACTGTGAATGTAGAAATTAAATAACAATAATATTAGTAACTCTAAAAAATTTTAAAATATGATAATGAATCAAATAAATTTTTAAATATTACCAATAAATTGCAATAATGTAAGAATTTACTATAACTTGAAATAATATGACACTTGCATATAGCAGATGGATGCAGTGTACCATAAAATTCAAAATATTAGTAACAATGAGTCTAATAATAACGATGGAAAATTAAATCTACTAATAGTCTGATAATAATGATAATAACGGTAAAAATAAATGATAATAATAAGAATGCGGTAAGTCTCCCCCACACATAGTGTGAGCTATGACCCAGAGCTCCTGAATATCTTCTAGAACGACTGTCGGCAGACACCCTAATTCATGTGAGGACAAGATGCCCGTGCGTCTGCAAGCTGGCGTCTGAGATCGCAAATCTCCTGATATAAGAAATCATATGATGAAGCATTTGTTGCGTCTGAGACCATCTGTAAGGTAAGTTGGGCGCATTCGTCGCGAAGAGAAATGATCTCCTTGCACATCGCATCAAACTCTGAATATATGTTCCTTCGTTGCAGATTGACATTAGAAGAATAGACAGTAGTCCTTTCAGGATAAGGTGTAGGATGGTATTCAGGTAAAGGTGGGGTCTTAGGTCGGATGGGTGTCTCGTCTTGCCCTTCCAAAGCGTATGACCAGTTAGCTTTGTCATGGATATTTGTCCGGGTGTGGTTTGCTAAACCAAAGTAATGAACAACTTCGTCGTCGATCAGGAGCTTATAGTTATTAGCACTGAAAAATGCTCTCCTGATAAGGCCATGGTCAAGGCAATGATTAATGTCAATTAAGTTGCAGCTACAATGGGGGGTAAGATGAGTTAGCTTGCTGGCTAGACCTAGGGCATAAGCTATATGTGTAACAGTGCCACCTACATGGATGGGTCCTTCGGATGATTCGGCAGTTAAGTATAGGTTATACATCAGAAAATTACCACTGGCTAAAGGACGTGACTCAACAGTACAAAAGAGCATCAGAATCTCTTCTGCAGTAACCTTGTTCTCGGTTTCACTTCTACCAAAGAAAGTCTCGGCTAGGATCATTTGGAAGTAACGGAAGGCTGGGTTGTGGATTTTGTTTGTTAATTGGGTGGATGGATCAGGTCCTCCTCCACCGGTGATTTTGCTCCAGGATCCGTCAAGCACATCCTGCATGACATCAACCTCATGCATAAAATGGATGGCATCCATGCCACACTGAAAACCAAGTAATCTAGCAAAATCCCTGTGGTTAAGGGTGTACTCATTTCCAAATAGTCTAAATTTTATGCTTCCACTCTTGTAACCTCTTCCACTGTAGGGATCATACATGAGCGAACTGAGGAACTCTAAGGTTAGATGCTTATAGGTTACATTCATTGCATCAGAATACTCATTCCACTAGAGCTGGTGACAAAGGTACCTCACACTGGCCTCAATACCTAAGGCTTCTAAACAGCTGGGGTCAGGTTACCTAGTGGGTAGCATCGGTCTCTCAAAAAGGACTACATATCTTTTCCTCTGTGCGTCATCTCTGAACACGATGTGCATGTCATCATAGCTTTGCATCCTGAAAAGAAAGTTAGTGTAGAATATCTGGTGATGTGATATGTAACCTGTAAACATAGACATTTCATAAGTCAGTCCAGTTAGTCAAATAAATATAAATAATAAATCTTTTTCTTTTTCTGAAATCAAGTAAATAATATGCATAAATAAGAAAGATAATGAAGCGAAAGTCGTGGGCTGCCTCCCACGCAGCGCTTGTTTAACGTCGTTAGCTTGACGAATATAAAACTTACATAGTGGATGTTGCTATAGGTGGGTCCATCAGAGTGTGACCAGAGTAGTAGGTGGAGATTTCACCTCCATAGTAGAGTTTCAATCTTTGTCCATTCACTATAAAGGGACTACATGAATGATTTGTAATTTCAAGTGCTCCAGATTTCAGGACTTTGGTGACCTCATAGGGGCCAGTCCATCTCGAGCGTAACTTACCGGGAAACAATCGTAACCTGGAATTGAAAATAAGTACAAGATCGCCTATGTTGAATTCCTTTTTGGCAATCCTTTTGTCGTGTCATGCTTTGGTTCTCTCTTTATATATTATGGCATTTTCATAAGCATTTCGGCGTAACTCTTCTAATTTGTGGATATCTAGAATGCGTTTATCTCCGGCTGTCAATTAATCCATATTAAGAGATTTTATAGCCCAGTAGGCCTTATGTTCAAGCTCGAAGGATAAATGGCAAGATTTTCCATAAACTAATTGATATGGGGTTGTTCCTATAGGGGTCTTAAAAGTGGTTCTATAAGCCCACAAGGCTTCTTGTAGTCTTAAGGACCAATCTTTTCTAGACATCGATAGAGTTTTCTCTAAGATTTGTTTTATTTCCCTATTTGATACTTCTACTTGTCCACTGGTCTGCGGATGGTATGGTGTGGCTACTCGGTGTTTAGCTCCGTATTTCTTTAATAGGTTTTCGAATATCCTAGATATGAAGTGCGATCCTCCATCGCTTATAACTAATCGAGGTACTCCAAACCTAGGGAATATATAGTTTTTAAACATTTTAATGACTACACGAGTATCATTGGTGGGTGAAGCTACAACTTCAATCCATTTGGATATGTAGTCAACAGCTACTAAGATATACTTATTTCCCATCGAAGATGGAAAACGTCCCATAAAATCTATACCCCAAACATCGAAGAGTTCTACCTCTTGAATATTCCTCAGAGGCATTTCATCTTTTCTTGAGATGTTCCCAGTGCGTTGGCAACTGTCACATCTTACAATGTAGGCATGAACATCGCGCCATAAAGTTTGCCAGAAAAGGCCTGCTTGAAGTATCTTAGCGCATGTTTTGGACGAGCCTAAATGTCCACCGTATGGTGAAGAGTGACAATGCTTAATTATAGTTTCTACTTCTTCTTCAAGGACACAGCGACGGAAAATACCGTCCGCGCCTCTCTTGAATAGAAGGGGTTTGTCCCAATAGAAGTGTTTCACGTCATGAAAGAACTTCTTCTTCTGTTGGTAATTTAGATCATGGGGTATGATATCAGCTGCTAGATAATTAACAAAATCTGCGTACCAAGGTACGGTTGTCACTGCGAATATTTTTTCAATATCTAATTCTAAATAGGGGTCAGGATTATCACTATGGAAGGTTCTAACTGCTCCTACTAATCTATCGTAAACAAAATCATCATTGATAGGAACATGGTCTGGCTTTAGATATTCAAGCCTTGAAAGGTGGTCAACAACCACGTTTTTGGTGCCTTTCTTATCTCGGATTTCCAAATCAAATTCTTGAAGTAAAAGGATCCAGCACAGTAATCTAGGCTTAGCGTCCTTTTTGCTTAATAGATATCTGATCGCAGCATGATCAGTGTAGACTATGATTTTTGCTCCTACTAAATAGGATCAGAATTTGTCGATTGCAAAGACTACTGCCAGGAGTTCCTTCTCGGTTGTGGCATAATTAAGCTGAGCCGCATCTAAAGTCCTACTGGCGTAATAAATCACATGGAGTTTCTTATCCTTCTTTTGTCCTAAAACAACACCAACAACGTAATCTCTAGCATCGCACATAATTTCGAAAGGTTGATTCCAATCAGGAGGTTGAATGATAGGTGCGGAAATCAATGCTTGTTTTAGGTATTTAAAGGCTTCAAGACATTTATCATCGAATTTGAATTCGGCGTCTTTCATAAGTAAGTTGGTTAACGGTTTAGTTATTTTGGAGAAGTCTTTAATGAAGCGTCGGTAGAAACCTGCGTGTCCAAGAAAGCTTCGAATTTCTCTAATGGTTTTGGGTGGTTGAAGGTTTTCTATGACTTCTATTTTGGCTTTATCAACCTCAATGCCTCTTTCGGACACTATGTGTCCTAGTACTATTCCTTCAGTCACCATAAAATGGCACTTTTCCCAGTTTAGAACAAGGTTGACTTCTACGCATCTCTCCAGGATTTTCTCGAGGTTTGTTACACAGTTTTTAAAACTGGATCCACATACCGAGAAATCGTCCATAAATACTTCCGTGATCTCATCAAGGAAATCTGCGAAGATTGACATCATGCAGCGTTGGAAAGTAGCTGAGGCATTGCATAGTCCAAATGGCATTCGTCTGTAAGCAAATGTTCCATAGGGACATGTAAAGGTTGTTTTCTCCTGATCATCAGGGTGAATGGGTATTTGGAAGAATCCTGAGTATCCATCCAAATAGCAAAAGTAAGAATGTCTAGCTAAATGTTCGAGCATTTGGTCTATGAATGGAAGTGGGAAGTGATCTTTCCTAGTTACCTTATTGAGTTTTCTGTAATCGATACATATCCGCCAACCATTTTCTATACGTTTGGCTATTTGTTCTCCTTTTTTGTTTTGTACAGCGGTGACACCTCCCTTCTTAGGTACCACGTGTATGGGGCTTACCCATTTACTATAGGATATTTGGTATATTATTCCAGCCTCTAACAACTTCAACACTTCCCTTTTCACTACGTCACTCATTATAGGATTTATCCTTCGTTGATGTTCTCTAGAGGGTTTTGAGTCTTCCTCCAGCATAATTCGGTGCATACACATGGAAGGACTTGTTCCTTTGAGATTGGAGATATTATAACCTAGAGCTGAGGGATATTTTCTTAAAACAACTAAGAGTTAATTAGTTTTAGAACCATCTAACGTGGCACTGACTATGACTGGGCGGTTTAATTCTTTGTCTAAGAACTCGTATCTTAAATTCTTAGGTAGCTCCTTAAGCTCTATTGATGGTTTCTTCAGACATGGCATATGATCTGGGGTGAGTGCCAAGCATTCGTAAAGACTGTTATCTATGTAAGGTTCAGATAAGCGTTCAAATACATCGTCCTCCAGTATGGGGATCGAAAGTCATTTGATGGTTTCTACTGGATCTTCTTTATCTAACTCTCTTATGCATTCATCAATGATATCGATGGCATAACACGAGTCATCTATGGCTGGTGCATTTAAGAATTGGGATAGTATAAATTCTACTTTTTCATTACCTACCTCGAATGTCATTTTTCCTTTCTTGACATCTATTATGGCTCCAGCTGTAGATAAGAAGGGTCTACCTAAAAGGATTGGGATATCATCGTCTTCTTTAATGTCCATTACGACGAAATCCGTTGGAATATAGAGTTGACCAAGCCTAACTGGGACGTCTTCCAAAATGCCAATTGGATATTTAACTGATCTATCGGCTAATTGGAGAGACATCCTAGCTGGTTGCATTTCTCCTAGGTTTAACCTCTTACAAACGGCTAAAGGCATTAAGCTTACACTTGCTCCTAAGTCCAGAAGTGCTTTATTGATAACTTGGTTTCCTAAAACACAAGGTATAGAAAAACTTCTCGGGTCTTTCTCTTTCTTAGCAAGCTTATTCTCAGCAATTGAATTACATTCTAAAGGTTTAGGATCATCTAATCTTCGTTTGTTGGTTAGAATGTCTTTAAGGAATTTGGCATAAGATGGTATTTGGGTAATGGCTTCGGTGAATGGAATCTCTACATGGAGTTTCTCAATCACTTTTATGAATTTCTTATATTGGTTACCTAATTTGGTTTGTTTAAGTCTTTGTGAGTATGGAATCGGAGGTTTGTAAGGAGGAGGTGGTACATAAACTTTTTCATTCCCTTCCCTTTCCTTATCCTTAACTTCCGTATCCTTAGATTTCTCAGATTCCACCGATTTATCAACTTCTTTCTCAGGTGTGGCTACAACCTCTTTCCTAGGAGGTTCTGGATTATTCAACCTAGGGTTTGTGGGTCCATCGTAAGTGGTCCCACTCCTTAGAACGATAGCATTAGCGTGCCCTTTAGGGTTAGGTTGAGGTTGTCCAGGGAATTGTCCTCCTGGTGTAGCATGAGTGGATTGTTGTTGCGCTACTTGAGAGATTTGGGTTTCAAGCATTTTGTTATGGGTAATTACAGAATCGAGTTTAGTCCCCAACTGAGTAATTAGTCCATTCATATGAATGTTTTGGTTCATGAAATCCTTGTTCTGCTGTAATTGAGATGAGATGAATTCGTCCATCTTTTTCTCAAGATTGACTTCTGAGGGGCATATGATGTAGATTGGTTGGGTCTTTGAGTTTGGAAACCGGGTGGTTTTTGAGGTGTTGAATTTTGAGCAGGGTTATTATTCTTATAGGAAAAGTTTGGGTGATTCCTCCATCCAGGGTTGTATGTGTTTGAATAAGGGTTTCCTTGGGCGTAATTGACCTGATCTGTGGGACCGTCGACTAAAAGGTTGCATTCAGCTATGGTATATCCTGGGGTTCATCAGATCTCGCATCCGGGTTGTATTGCTGCTACGGTTGCTGTGGGGTTGATAGTCAGGTTTTCTACTTTTTGGGCTATAGCGTCCATCTTTACGTTCATATGGTCAAAACAACTAACTTCATACACACCTCCTTTAGTCTCTTTCTTCTCTACGTGTGCTCGTTCGGTCCCCCATTGGTAATGGTTTTGTGCCATATCCTTAATGAGAGCGCAAGCCTCGGGGTAGGGTTTGTTCATTAGAGCGCCACCAGCGGCAGCGTCTATGGTCATCTTGGTGTTGTACATGAGTCCATTATAAAAGGTATGGATTATGAGCCATTGTTCTAAGCCATGATGTGGACATACTCTTAATAGTTCCATGTATCTCTCCCAAGCGTCGAAAAGTGATTCTCCCTCGCTTTGGGTAAATCGGGTTATTTGGTTTCGTAGGACAGCGGTTTTACTCGGTGGAAAGTGTCTAGCAAGGAATACTTTCTTTAGGTCATTCCAAGTGGTTATAGAGTTGGCTGGAAGGGAATCTAACCACGATAGGGCTCTATCTCTGAGGGAAAAAGGGAATAGTCTTAGACATATTGCCTCAGGAGGAGCTCTGTTCGCTTTTAAGGTATCAGCTAGTTGAATAAAGACTTTAAGATGTTGGTTCGGGTTTTCTGTAGGAAGATCTGCGAACTGGTTCTATTGCACTAATTGTAACAGAGATGGTTTTAATTCGAAGTTATGGGCTGGTATAGCTGGGTTAACTATACTAGAATGAGGTTCTTCGTTAGAGGGTAGGGCGAAATCCTTAAGAGGTTTAGCGTTTTGATCTTCTGCCATTGCTCTTTTGAGTCTTCGAAGTAAAAGACGAGCTCGGGCATATCGTTCGGGTTCTTCTATTGGATCTACTAAGTTTTCGGTACTGCGAGTTCTTCGCATTGACTGGCTAAGGAATGCCTTAGTCTAGATGGTGTAACAACAGGGTATGAAATTTTGACGTAATTGGTCCCAGGCAACGGCGCCAAAACTTGATGCGTGTTATTCGCAAGTATACGGATTACGTCAGAGTAATATAAAAGATTTATCGATCCCACAGATACCAATGTCAATCTATCGATTACTATTGTTACATTGTTTATCTAAGGCTAATAAAAATCAGAGTAATAGTTTTCACAGAACGAGAAAAAAAATTCAGATAAAGACTATACTGGAATGTAATTCACATCAATCAAACAGTACTCCTATTATCTAAGTAGTAATACTACGGGGCAATGTTTTCTTCTATGAAAAAGAGCTAATTAAATAGAATCTGTCGCGTCAGCGTGATCGGAAATGGACCTAACCTTTAATCTATACCGGCCGCTCACGCTGCACCGGTCGCTCCTTGTGTTAAAGTGATAAAACCCTTTTTTATGTAACTACCTCTCAAACTTAGTTAAAAAGTGTTTTCGATTGGAAACGTTTAATACCAAAGGGTTTCCGGCATATGCTCGGCCAACCGGATCCTAAAGCTATGAACACGTCCAAAAATAGTTTAAAATCTCTTTCTAATAATATAAAACTTTCCTAATTAATTGATAAAGTGTTTCCGCTGTATTTATCAATTAAGAACTAACAAAACTCTTTTCTAAAATGTCGGACGGCTTTCGATCTTACCCGATCTAGTCACAGTCATTACGTAAACAAAAACACGGTCTCATTTACGTAATGACCGATCAATTGATGTTCAGAAGAGTTTAATTAAAACCAAAAATAGCCCCTAAAGTATTTCTAAAAAAAGATAACATGTGGAGTACCGTCGGAACGACGATCCTCACATCCCAGCACAAGGGATTTAGCTGGACATGGTAATTGAAAACATAACGGTAAATTGGTTTGCGAAGTAAGACATTTTTAGAATAAAAACGTGCGGAGTCTGAGAGTGTATTTCAAAGGACTGAACACAAGTGTCATGCTTCCGTTCAGTACCTAACGATAAATAAATCACACAAACAACAGATAAACTAACAGATCTCCAGACCACGCTAATCGTGCGGATCTAATCAGAGCAGAAATATAAAGTAATACCGGAGACAATAAATAAATATAAAGCAGAGCAATAAAATAAATAAAAGTAAAGGCGATGCAAATAAAATTAAATTGCAAATTATGTAAAAACCTGCTCCAAAGTCAGAGACTGAATCTGGTACAGAGCTGGAAAATAAATGCTGAAAGTAAATCTTGACTTGAAACGTAAATGACTTCAAAAGTAAAGCTTCTAACTACAATGTTCCAATCTAACTAACAACTATAGTGCAATAACCCCCCGATGTGACATATTATTGCTTTACAAAGTGAATTTATGCCTAAGGTTGGAAACTAGAATTTGATGATCAAAATGTGAAAATACAAGGCCTATTTATAGTGCTAGTGAGGCTGTAACGGGCACATAACGTTATAGAAAGTGGTTGAGGTAAAATCTCCAAACGTAGGTGAATACTTCTAACACCTTTGACCATTTCCCCATTACAACGGTCGGCGTCCGCCGAGCCTCCCTCCGCGTCCGCCAAATGCGCAAATTGGAGAAGACGTGTCTCGTGACCGTTGGAACATGGTTTAAACCCACTACTCAAATGGCGTTCTTTATGGCGTTCGCTGAGTGAAACGGCTAGTGTACAATTGTGTAGGAAATCTCCGTTTTAGCCCCGTTTTGCGTCGTTTCTTCACTGCAGGCTCAAATCAGGCAATGTATATGAAATTAAGACAAAATACCATCATAACATAGGAAAATAAGAAATAAACAACTAAAAAAATGTGCAATCGGAGTCAAATATATAGTGTATTTTTGTGTTATCACAACTCCTAAATGTTACAAACTTCAGAATAGGGAAGCACCAAGAGTCACCGCCGTAATGACTATACCATAACCCGTGATACACACTGTCCCAGAAGGACAGATTCCATAAGTAATCTCTGGTGGAACCGAAGACATGTATGAAAAAATGAATGAGTTACAGGAGCAATTCCTGGAGATGCAGAAGGAACTGCATGCCATTCGTGGCCAGGATTTATTTGGAAAGGACGCCGCAGACCTCTGTCTGGTCCCTAATGTGAAAATCTCGCACAAATTCAAGATGCCTGCTTTGAAAAATACAAGGGCAACTCTTGCCCTCAAAGTCATTTGGTGATGTATGCTCGAAAGATGTCAACTCAGACAAAGAATCAACAACTACTAATCCATTACTTCTAAGACAGTTTAACCGGTGCCACACTCAAATGGTACATGGGTTTAAACTGCACCAAGATCGCCACTTTCAGAGATCTTGGCGCTGCCTTCGTTCAGCAATATAAATATAGCCTGGACATGGCACCAGACAGAGATAAACTCAGAGCAATGTCGCAGAAGGACAAAGAAACTTTTAAGGAATATGCTCAAAGATGGCGTGAAATTGCCACCCAGATCTGTCCCCCTCTTGAGGAAAAAGAGATGACAAAGATCTTTTTGAAGACCTTGAGCTCATTTTATTTCGACTGAATGGTCGCCACTGCGCCCATCGACTTTACTAAAATGGAAAACATGGGGGTACGCCTTAAGAAAGCAGTCCGAGAAGGACGTTTAGTCAAAAATACAGAACCATCTAGCAGTATCAAAAGATACGGTAGTGCTTTCCCAAAGAAAAAATAGCAAGATATTGGTAATATCTCTCTTGGAAAGCAAAGGCGAAGGTATCAACCAGTAGCAGCAGTAACTCCCGCTATCAACCCAACGCTGGCTCTAGCATATCAACCTCAGGTTGCTCATAGCCAACCGAATCAACAACAGTATCAACAAAGGACATAACAACCCCTTCAGCAGGCTCGTACACAGTACAACAACAATCGTACGACACGACCACCAGGGTTCGACCTTATACCTATGTTGTACGCATAACTGTTTCCACTACTACTGGTCAAGGGGCACGTCCAAACTAGGTCTCCTCTTACAGTACCTGAAAATTCGCCTTCCTAGTTCAAAGTAGATCATTCTTGCCCTTACCATCAAGGAGGACCAGGGCACAACATTGAAAACTTTATCAGCTTCAAATCTGATGTGTAGAAGCTTGTCAGAAATGGGGTATTATCCTTCAAGGATACAAATCCAAATGTTCAGACAAACCCGTTGCCTCAGCATGAGAAAACTGCCGTAAATTTGATAGAGGAAGAATTTAACCATAATTATCAAATTCATGATGTACTCATATTAGGAACCAATCTGGTCAGGATACATTGCAGACAGAGCGGGTACGGTCATGTACCGTCTCACAATTATCATCAGTGTGATATCTGCTCAAAGAATAATCAAGTAGGTTCTGTAGTGCAATCAGCTCTACAAGAACAAATAAATCTCGGACGGATCCAAGATCACCGAATCCGTGAGGTCAATATGGATCACGCAAATCCCAACATTGTCCAGAGCCACAACATTTTGGCAATGAATGTCAACTTGGTGGCAATGCACTCAAGGCAAAGCCAACATCATGATCTGCCACGTCATGATTACATTCCTATCCGATATGCTCAATAAACAATCATGGAGGCTCTTTTGTACAAGAGGTTGTCCAGCGTTAGATGGATCTCGGATGGATCCAGGATTACCGTGATAGAAGTAGCCATCAAGTTAATATGATTCAGATCTTTGATATTTGCTTGATGAATACCAGTTTTGCATAATTACATGCTAAGCAAGTCAGGCTCGGTTTTTTGGCTTCACATGATTATCTGGACTGTGAAAAATGCCGTGAAGACGACCAAGGATGTGCACTTGTCCATAGAACACTTCAACACTTGTTGGACCACTGGTGGCTTCCAATCTAATTGGATGAAGCAACACAACAGATCAGTATGACTGGCGAGAATCCTACTAGGCATCAAAGTCAGGATGTTCGCTCGATGGAAACAGATCTAGTAAGGTTACACTGTATACAAAGCGGACGTGGCCGGGTGCCACCACATAACTATGAGCGCTGTAGAGTTTGCTCTGAAAATAACCAAGGATGCTACATTGTACGGTCAGCTCTTCAAAATCAGTTGGACCGAAAAGAGATTCGACCATGTTCAAGTTATGGTTCGATCAACGTAATGCAAGACTATCTTCTTGATCAAAGAAAAGATGTTGTCTTAATCTCTAAACATAAAATGACCAAAGATATATGCACCATAATCCCTCTACTACATGAATCAAGAGTTCCTCTTGATAGTAGAAAGATTCTCAACCTCGAGGCAATTGAGGCCGGTTACGGTGGTCAGAAAAATCAAAAGGCTCTTGTGATTATCTATCTGCCAGGACCAATACCGTACAAATCTGATAAGGCTATCCCTTACAAGTATGGTGCAACAATAATCGAGAATGGAAAGGAAACTCCATTACCCTCCGTCGTAAACATTGCCGACATCAGTCGAGTAACACGCAGTGGTCGGATCTTCAACAAAGGAGTTGGAGAACCTACCAGAGAAAAGGAACCTCAAACAGAAGTTCCCAATCAACCAGTCGGTCAATCCAGTAATCCCGACCTTTCAAAGAACAACGATGAGATGCTGAAGCTCATCCAGAAGAGAGAGTACAACATTGTAGACCAACTATTGCAAACTCCTTCGAGAATCTCTGTGCTATCTCTCTTGCTCAGTTCCGAAGCTCACAGAGAAGCTCTGGAGAAAGTCTTAGAGCAAGCCTTTGTGGACAAGATGTGACGATAAGACAATTTGACAGCATTATCTCCAACATCACTTCCTGCAACAACTTGGGATTCAGTGATGAAGAATTGCCGGAAGAAGGCAAAAATCACAACATGGCGCTTAACATTATAGTCAACTACCAGGACGATGCTTTAGCCAGCGTACTGGTAAATACTAGATCAGCTCTGAATGTTATGTCAAAATCTACTCTGATGCGACTATCATTTCAAGGATCTCCGATGAGAGGCAGTGAGGTCATCGTCAAAGCATTTGACGAATCCAGAAAAACAGTCATCGGCGAAGTTGACCTTCCCATAACTATCGTTCCTCACACTTTCCAAGTCACTTTCCCGGTCATGGACATCCAGGCAGCATACAACTATTTATTAGGAAGAACTTGGATACACGAAGTTGGGGCTGTCACTTCGACACTTCACCAAAAGCTGAAGTTCGTCAAAAATGACAAGCTATTCACAATCTATAGAGAGCGGGCCTTAATCGTGAGCAACTTATCATCTTTTTCCTGTGTAGAACCATAGAAGGTTGTTGGAACCCAGTTCCAAGCACTTTCGGTGAGCAATGAGAATCAATCAGAAAAAGGAACATTGATTTCCTCATACAAAGATGCTCTCAAAGTGATCGAGATTAACAACGCAAAAGGATAGGGACAGCTTGTCATTCCTACGGATAACAAGACAAAGAAAGGTCTTGGTTTTTTCTCAACTTGTACCCAGACTGCTACTAACGATGAAAGTTTTCATCCCATTCAGGACTTCTTCCACAGTGGAGGCTTCCTTCACCCAGTGTCTCAAGAAGTACATACCATCAATGAGGGTGATTCCTCCGATACAGATGAAGAGTGGAAGTCCTATCTCAACGAGGACTATTATATGTCTCAGGGAGAGGCAGATACGCTATTTTACTATCCCACGCAAAGTCTGAGATATTTACCAAGATCAGACGTCAAGATGATGTACGGATATTGTGATCCGGAAGGATGCCGTGCTCCACCCAACTCATTAGAGGAGGACAATCTGATGAAAGACAACTTTGACTATGACTATTATGACCCAATGGATGACTTGCCTATCTGGCAGTCGTACCCAGAAGACTTGGGGTAAAAGAGTCAGCCAAACAATGCTTATCAGGTGAGCAATATTGAAAAGAATACCTGCGTCCCCACCAAATCATGGGATTATTACTTAGGGCGTTCCGAAAATATCCAGCACAACGATGAATCTGCAAATATTGCAGGACAAGAATTCATCAACTATGATTTTCCTGAGGTCAACATCATCGAGAAGGATGACTCCCCTTCTACCACAGAAGTATGGGACACCTTAGGACAGTCGAGTGGCAAGTACGACTTCTTGGTCAAGTACACTGCTCCTGAAAGCTCTCGTATCAAGCTCGAAGACATCCAACTAACTGGATGGGAAGATCCACCTAAAAATGAAAACAATGTGCAAGATACAACAGAAGAGTTCATCTACGACAACTCTGCCTGGGAGGAAGACTCCAACGATCCTGCTCCGCCAGAAATCAGCGTCATTTCTGAGGACAAACCAAGAAAGAAGGTACCAGACAATGTGATTCACTGAGGAGTTCCTCGCCAATGGGTTGCTGTCGATGTCCCAAAAGTCGTTCATAAGTCTAAGTAATTGCCATTTTTGTTTTAACCTTTCACCCTGCCCAGGTGAAACAGATGTTTTTATAGGGCTCACTTTCGGTAAACGTCTCTCTTCGCTTCGCCCAAAGCAACAGAGTTTTGTTTTATAGGGCTGTAGTTTCAAGAATCGACTAAATCATAAATAAATAACCCCATTCTGTAATTTCCGCAATTTATTGCTGTTTTCACTTTTCGTTTTTTTCAGAAAATGGTAATCCTAAAACAACCCAAAAAAAAAAAGCATTTTTCAGAAAATACACTACACACACTCTTGCATTTCTCTCTATCTCTTCTGAAAATAAATCATCATGTCATGCAGATTGCTTATTTTAAACCCCATTGAAACATACGATCCAATGCCTTTTCCCAACTTTGAATTCCCGGTATTTGAGGCTAAAGAAGAAGAAGACGAAGAAATTCCATAAGAGATCTCTCGATTACTCAGACAAGAGGAAAGGTCAATTGAACCTCACAAAGAGCCGTTGGAAACGGTCAACTTGGGTACAGAAGAAGAGAGGAAAGAAGTCAAGATTGGGGCACTGCTCAGTCCGACTGTCAAAGAAAACTTGATAGAACTTCTCAAAAATTTTCTCGATGTATTTCTTTGGTCCTATCAGGACATGCCATGGTTGGATACCAACATCGTGGAACATCATTTACCGTTGAAATCAGAATGTCCGCCGGTAAAACAAAGACTGAGACGGACTCATCCCGACATGGCCATCAAAATCAAAGAAGAAGTGCAGAAACAGATTGACGCGGGTTTCCTCGCCACCTCAGAATATCCTCAATGGTTAGCCAACATAGTACCAGTTCCAAAAAAGGACAGAAAAGTCAGAATGTGTGTAGATTACAAGGATCTGAACAAAGACAGTCCAAAGGATGACTTTCCCTTACCGCACATAGACATGCTGGTAGACAGTACAGCAAAGGTCAAAGTCTTCTCCTTCATGGATGGATTCTCGGGCTATAATCAGATCAAAATGGCGCCGGAAGACATGGAGAAAACTTCATTCATCAACCCATGGGGCACCTTTTGTTACAAGGTAATGTTGTTCGGTTTGAAGAACACCGAGGCAACCTATCAAAGGGCCATGACTACTCTGTTTCACAACATGATGCACAAATAAATCGAAGTGTATGTCGATGATATGATTGCTAAATCTAAAACAGAAGAGCAGCATGTGACCCACCTGTCAAAGTTATTCGAGCGTCTGAGAAAATACAAACTCCGCTTGAATCCTAACAAGTGCACGTTCGGTGTCCGCTCAGGAAAACTGCTGGGGTTCATCTTCAGCCAGAAAGGAATTGAGGTTGATCCTGACAAAGTCAAGGCCATTCAAGAAATGCCTTCACCAAAGAGTGAGAAATAGGTCAGAGGATTTCTGGGACGTCTGAATTATATCTCCAGGTTCAAAAAGAATCAGGATTACGTATGGACAGAAGACTGCCAAACCACCTTCGACAATATCAAAGAGTGTCTGTTGAATCCACCTATCCTGTCAACTCTAGTGGAGGGAAGACCACTGATCATCTATTTAACAGTCTTGGAAGACTCCATGGGTTGTGTACTTGGCCAACAAGACGAAACATAAAGAAAAGAGTCAGTCATCTACTATTTGAGCAAGAAATTTACCTACTGTGAAACTCGGTACACTATGCTTGAGAAAACTTGTTGTGCTCTGGCTTGGGCAGCCAAACGTCTTCGCCAGTACAAGATTTGTCACACTACTTGGTTAATCTCTGAAATGGATCCAATCAAGTATGTCTTTGAAAAACCTTCTCTCACGGGAAGGATTGCCTGGTGGAAGATGTTGTTATCAGAAAACTATATTGAGTACCATGCTCAGAAAGCCGTCAAAGGGAGTATTTTAGCCGATCACTTGGCTCATCAACCGATTGACGATCAGGAATCAGTCGGATTTGAGTTCCCAGACGAAGATGTCATGTACTTGAAAATGAAAGATTGTGATGAACCGCTACCTAGTGAAGGGCCAGAACCCGGTTCCCAATGGGGACTAATCGACGGAGTTATCAACAATTATGGAAACGGAATTGGGGTAATCATCATAACACCTCAGGGTACCCACATTCCTTTCACTGCCAGATTGACATTCAAGTGTACAAACAATGAGGCCGAATACAAAGCTTGTATCATGGGTCTCGAAGAAGCTATCGACTTAAGGATTAAGAACTTTGATGTGTATAGGGACTCAGCCTTGGTTATCAATCAGATCCAAGGAGATTGGAACACATACCAATCAGGACTGATTCCTTACAAAGATTACGCGAGAAGGTTGTTACCATTCTTCAACAGAATCGAGTTTCATCATATCCCTCATGAAGAGAATCACATGGCTGATGCACTAGCCACTCTCTCTTCCATGATTAGTGTAGGTCAATGGAACGACGTACCTAAGATTGACATAATGTGCCTTGAAAGGCCCGCTTACATCTTCGCAATTGAAGTAGTCATAGACGATAATCCTTGGTATCACGATATCAAATGCTTCCTTCAAAAACAAGACTACCCGCCTGGGGCATCAAGAAAAGACAGGAAAACCATCAGAAGATTGGCAGGCAACTTCTTCCTGAGCGGTGATACACTCTATAAGAGAAACTTTGACATGATCTTGCTCCGATGCGTGGACAGACCAGAATCAAACATGTTGATGAAAGAAATTCACGAAGGATCCTTTGGCACTCATGACAACGGACACACAATGGCCAGAAAAATTCTGAGAGCATGGTATTATTGGCTGACAATGGAATCTGATTTCTACAAGTACATGAGGAAGTGTCACAAGTGTCAGATATACATTGACAAAATCCATGTACCGCCAACACATCTCAAAGTTCTTTCTTCCCCATGGCCTTTTTCCATATGGGGAATCGACGTGATTGGCATGATCGAACCCAAAGCTTCAAACGGACATCGGTTCATCCTGGTAGCCATTGACTACTTCACCAAGTGGGTCGAAGCAGTGTCATACACCATTGTAACTCGACAAGTCGTGGCCCGCTTTATCAAAAATAATATTATCTGCCATTATGGTGTTCCAAGCCAGATCATTACTGATAATGGATCTAACTTAAACAATAAGATGATGAAGGTGTTGTGTGTTGAATTCAAAATCGAACACCATAAATCATCTCCCTACCGACCTACGATGAACGGAGCGGTAGAAGCGGCTAACAAGAACATCAAGAAGATTGTTCAAAAGATGGTTGTAACCTACAAAGACTGGCACGAGATGCTACCCTTTGCTCTTCACGGTTATCGTACATCTGTCCGCACTTCAACATGGGTAACCCCTTTTCCCTCTAGTATATGGCATGGAAGCAGTGCTCCCCATAGAAGTATAGATCCCATCAGTCCGAGTATTGATGGAAGCTAAGCTAATAGAAGCTGAGTGGTGTCAAAGCAGACACGATGAGCTGAATCTGATCGAAGAAAAGCGAATAATGGTTCTATGCCATGGTCAACTATATCAGCAAATAATGAAGAAGGTGTTCGACAAAAAGGTCCAAACTCGTGTCTTCAGAAAATGAGACCTCGTGCTCAAGAAGATACAATCATTCCTCACTGATTCCCAGGCCAAATAGACTCCGAACTATGACGGCCTCTACGTGGTTAAGAAAGCCTTCTTAGGCAGCGCCTTGAGACTCACAACCATGGATGGAGAAGAGTTTGCCTATCCCACGAATGTTGACGTAGTCAAAAAAATACTTCACTAAACAATAAAAAACGTCTCGGTGGATTGAAAACCCGAAAGGGCGGTCCAGGCAAAAATTAGAGACATAAGCAAAAATCATCCCGGTGGATTGGAAATCTCAAAGTACAATCCAGGTAAAAGTTAGGGATTAATGGCAAGTAACTACGTCCGACGAGGTTAAATCCCCAGCAGTAATGCCAACCATCAGGTAAACTCCAGTCAAGGTCATCTTCGACAGAAGCTCAAGATGTCCAGAATTCAAAGTTGGTAGAAGGATAACGGTTGTTATGTTTCAATGTAGCCCTTTTCCCTTAAATTACCATTTTCTAAAATTTGTAAATACTCTATGGAATCACGCGCTTGGCTAATTTCCATCCTATCAATAAAATTTGAGCCCTAGTGCTTTTGTTTGCAATTCTTATTTGTTTTAGCTTTACAGATTGACATTTTTAACATGATCAACGATTCTTGAAATAAAACAAAAATGAATTTACTTGTCAAATTTTTTTCTGCTTTTAAAATAAAGATGGCAATTCTTTTGACTGCTGAGCATCGAAAGAACATCGATCGCTTCTCCAGAGATGATTGAACCTCAAAGTGCAAAATCAAAGTACTCCTTCTAAACCAGTACGCCTGAATGAAGGATCAACTATGTCAGAGACCATGTTTCATCTGACACCCCCGGCAGAGTTCGTACCTCTTAAGACCGATTGAACGATTCTTTCTTCCCCACCGGGACCGTCTTTCTTAAGCAAGGCATGATTGCTATCTTGGAACATTGATACTTTTCATCCCCCACCGTGGGCGAGTATCCTGTCGTGTTCATCTATTAGTCTATATGTCGCGTCAGTTTTGTCAGCATAAACATACATACATCATGCATTATTGATTCATACTCATATCTATATTGCATCACTATCACTCTGGTCAGTCCTACCCCCAAGTGGTAAAGTCCTCTTAATCAATAGAGTTGTCAGTTCTTTCCTCGTCAGGAAATGTTTTGTATGAACAATCTCTCTCCCCCAGTTTATTTCTGGATTGGAGACGGTCCTCGACCACTTTGATAACTTGAACCTTTGAAAGGCAAGAAGGCATTCGACAAACGTCACTCTTCACCATTGAAGATGATATTTTCGCTTTCCCGGATTAAGGAAAATCCCCAGAGAAAGCCTCGCAACTAAAGACTCTCAGCAACACATTGGTTTTTCTCCCGAGAAAGGCAATGTTAATGAAGTCATCGGCACCTCAAAAGTGGATTACATCACACGGCATTTCTCCGTGAAGATCTCGAAGAAAAGTATGATGTAATATCCCTAAGCAAAAAGCGGTCTCTTAAGTGATTTGTTTTTCCCCAGTATAGTCAACAAATGGCATCTCCAACAGAGAAGTTTGCACAGCTCTACAGCTCAGACAAATGGGTCCCCCAGCAAGTCTGACATCAAATTTTTCAATCAAATGGCGTCTCCCCCAGTAAACTCGGCGAGAGGTTTGATGAAAACCTCTACACATAGCGTCCCTTGTAAAAAAAACTGAGACCAGTTCCTTGGCTGAAGACCAGGATCGAGGTGAAGTTTATTGGCAAAAGAAACTAAGACCAATTCCATGGATGAAGACCGGGATCGAGGGGAAGTTTATTGACAAAAGAAACCGAGACCAGTTCCGTGGCTGAAGACTAGGATCGAGGGGAAGTTTATTGATAAAAGAAATTGAGACCAGTTCCGTGGCTGAAGACCAAGATCGAGGGGAAGTTTATTGACAAAAGAAACTGAGACCAGTTCCGTGGGTAAAAAACAGGATCGAGGGGAAGTTTTACCCCTTTTCTAAGTATCATTGCTTAGCAAAAGAAGATGGACGGGAAAACTACCATTCATAACCACTGTCAAAATTTCGGGTATTCCGATATTTAATCCTCTTGCCCACCGAATGCCCGAGTACCTTCGCCATTCATACCTTCGGGTCCAAGAAAATAAAATAGGGGCATCTGTTATACCCCAAATTTTGACCACCAAGATTTCCCATCATTGTACAAATCATCACCACAATATGGATGTACCTTCATGCCTCATCAATCTCCTCAAAGATGGTTGAGAATTCACCACAATCAAGAATTAGGGTTTTGAGCCCTCTCAGAGCACTTAGACAAAGGATCAATCAAGGAATGAGATGATCTTCAACTTTTCTAACCTCTCTCACACACCTATAAAGGATCAAGAGGACTCCCACATCAAGAATCAAGCACAAGGTTGCAACATTCCAAGTGGATCAAGCCTCAAGATCGACAGTGTCACCAAATTAGGGTTTTGGTCGACCAAGGCCTCCAGATGGAATTTTTCATCTAGGCATGAGCCAATGCTTCAAAGCACAACCCAAAATACTCCAAGGGACCTCATGGACCCAATCATCTAGTCAATTTAACCTCAGGGGATGCATTTACCAAAAATCAGGAATTTAGGGTTTTTTGACCTAATTCACCCCTAAGTTGACTTTTGGGACAAAGCCTGAGCCAAGACCTAGAGACATGATTTGAGGGCCTCCAATACACTACATTGATCCATTTACAACAATGGATTGACCCAAGAAGCTTGGTTCACAAGTTTTAATTTCACCAGGACCACAATTAGGGTTTTGAGGAAAAAATCAACTGTATCTTTGACTTTTGACCAAGACATGCTTCCAAACCTTGGGACATGATTCAATACACCCTATAACACCTATGGAATCCATACATTAGGTTTTAATTAGGTCAAGAACTTGATTTCACAAAGGATCGCACAGTTTGGATTTCATCCGATAAAAAGTCAATTGTGCATAAAATCAAGTTTGACTTTTTGGAATTTTTCACAAATATGGTTCCCCTAAGTCAAAAATAATGTTAATGTATGGTATTAATCATCATTCATTAAGAAAAATCAAGAAAAGTGAGGTTTCTTGCAAATAGGGCAACCATAAGAAAGTGATTTTGGTACCAACTTCCAAGGATCATAACTTGAGATCCAAGCAGCCATTTTGGGTGATCCAAAGCCTGATTTGTAGGTCTTCCTACATTCTACGAAAGCTTCAACTACAAGAAACTCCAATTCTTCATGAATTTTGAGTTATGGACTGATCAAAATGACAAAAATGAAGAAAATGGCACTTTTCCAACACTTAGTGAAAATCTGCCTAAGTTACAAGCCTTGGACATCAATGTTCATGAGGATTTTTCAGTTGGATCCAAATAGTTTCAAAACAAACTATGATCACACATGTTTTGTATCATATGAGGGCTCTCTAAAAAGCACAAGAGCCTCCCATAACTCAACCTGAGCAGGGAGATATGATCCCCTCAAAACCACCATTTCCAACTGTCTTGTACAAGGCAGATTTTGGCATTTTGCTCGATTTGGAAAATTTGGACAACTCCAAGACTTGTCATCTATTTGGACACATCAGAGGATGAAATCAAAGGGGAATGATCTGATCCCCAGGCCTCCCAAGTCCAAGGATCAACATTTAGCTATGTCATCCTAAAAAGGCTAAAAAGTGCCAAGACTCCAATTTTGTTTCAATGCATTCAATGGATGCATCAAGGTGGCATGAACTGAGGCAAACTTAACTGAATGAGTCAAGCCTTATCTCTAAACCAAAAGACTATAGGCATGTGCCCTAACCTCAAGTCAATGGCTAGAGGAGACTTGAGATTCCATTTGATCCACATTGGCCACATACCTGCTACAGTTGCCACACACTATTGCTGCCAAAACAAACTTGACACACTATAAATAGAGCTCATTTGTGATCAGTTTGAGTACATAAAAGCACCCAAACTTATGCTTTCCTCAAAATCTCCCTTTCACTTCAATTTTGCCTTCTAACTCAAGTCACTGTCGGGTTTTGAGATTGAGAGTGATTCCAACCAAACCAATCACACACACACACCTCATAAACATCATGTATGAGTGATCCATAACACAAAATCACATCTAGAACATCAAAATCACAAAATGACCAGCCAATTGCTCAAGTTCTAGACAGAGTTGCAGTTGAGGTACCACAACCAGTTCCAGCTCATTTCAATCCATTCCAACCATTCAAACACACTCCTTGGAACCTAAGGAAGTTGTCCAGATCATTGGAACCTAGCTACAACACCTCCATCATCAAACTCGATCACCAGCTGCAAGAGGTAGGCCTGAACCCTTCAAACTCTATGATTCATGCATCATAAATGAATTTTTGAGTTACCATCTTGTTTATGCATGTTTGTAGAGTAATAATCCCCAATCAATTGCCATGAATCCATCTTGTATGGAATTTCATTGTGTTCATGCTGAAGTTAGGGTTCTTAAGGTTTTCTGTTGATTTCTTCCTCCATACTTAATATAAATGATATTAAACTATATGGTTGTGATCCTTATTCAAAAATAAACAAGATTGGTACTTGGATTGTGCAAAACCATTGAGAAAACATGGAGAAAAGTGGGAAAATGTAAATCTGGAAAAACAGGGGACGCGGGCAAGAACCAAGTGTTCTTGGCGCCATAATTCAAATTTTTTAATTTTAGTTATTTTGTTTAATTGATTCAAAAATTAATTTCTCTCTGAATATTTGTGTTTTTGAATTGATTATTTTTCTCAAAATTCAAAAAAATGTTTAAATATTTTATTTTACAAAAAATCCAATTTATATATATTTTTTAATATAATTAGAATTTTTGTAATTAATTTCATTTTTATTTGTTTTAAACATTTTTAAATGAAATTCCCACTTTGATCTTTCAAAACCAATTGAATTTCAAACTTTCATGTAATAAACCATGATTTTTTAAAATAATTTTCAAAGTGTACAACTTGTTTTTGAATATATTTGGTATTTTATATCAATTTTTTCCTTTAATTTCCTTTGAAAAATGTCATTTTAATTTAAAATTAGGGTTTCCTCTCGATTTTAAATTTTCAAACACTTTTGGGCCTCTAATAGAGTGTAAGACCCATTCCTTGTAAATAAAAACCTTTTTGGGCCTCAGTAATTGTATAAGTGCCGATACGATTTTAAAAATCTCGGCGCGGTCGTCGCCTTTTAAACAAAAAATACCATCTGGGCCTCCCGTCGTGTTGTAAGTCCCATTCTCTTTTCTTTTAACATTCTTTGGACCTCTAATAGAGTGTAAGACCCGACCCCCTTTTTACATAAATAATTTTGGGCCTCAATCATTGTATAAGTCCCAGTACAGTTTTCAAAACGACGATGTGATCAATGTCTTTCTATGGGCCTCTCCTTGAGTTGTAAGCCTTATATCTTGTACAAAAAATAAACTTTTGGGCCTCTAATAGAGTGTAAGAACCAATCCTTGTTGTAAATAAAATAATTTGGGCCTCAGTCATTGTATAAGTCCCACTGTATTTTCTAAAAACACGGCGTGATCGTCGCCTTTTAAACAAAATCATATGGGCCTACCCTTGAGTTGTAAGTCCTATTTCTTTTCTTTTTCAAACCTTTGGGCCTCTCCTTGAGTTGTAAGACCCATTCCTTTGTACAGAAAACCTTTTTGGGCCTTAGTCGTTGTATAAGTCCCGATACAATTTTCAGATCAACGGTACGATTACTGTTTTTCATCTGGGCCTCTCCTTGAGTATAAACCCCAATCTTCTTTTCAAAAACAGCTTTCCCTTTTGATTTGGGTTCAAATTCATAGTTTTTATCAAAACTTTCTTTAATTTCTTGAACAACTAACCATACAGCTGTTACAATGGAAGCTTGCTCGCCTGTAAGTTTTAAACAACTTTCTTTTACATACTTGCACACACACACACACACACACACATATATATATATATATATAAATATATATATATATATATATATATATATATATATATATATTTGTTTGTGCTGGAAGCTTGCTCACCTGTAAGTCCTCCTATCCTCTTTTTACATACATTATATATTTCATCTGTATATTATCTGCTTAGAGTTTTCCCCGGAAACTAGGTCTAGAACTAGATAAAGCCAGTGGTCACTCTTTCAACAGTCAAAACTAGTTCCCCATAGGAATTCCATATACAGTCCTTCCTTCTCTTGGGCTTATACAATATGGAACAAAGAGAAAGGCATTATTCCCGGTGAAACTTTTCTTAGACTGTCACTATTAGAAATTGTCAAATAAATTCATTTCCCCCATAGAGGATTAATTCCCGGTGAAGCCTTTCTCGAATTTCTTTAAACCCTAGAACTGTTCACTAAAGAAAAGATTATTCCCGGTGAAAATTTTCTTGAACTCTTCTTAAGTTTGGACCCGCAGGCTTCCTAAAAGCATCCCCGCCTCCTCTTGGGCTTTGTACAAGGACCCTCCGGCTTCTTAGAAGTTCTAATGCCTTCTCTTGGGCTTAATACAAGGACCCCGAAGACCTCTTAAAGGTATAAGACAGAACATAGTTATCCTTTGTTAGAGCAGTCTTTCCAAAGAGTCAAAACCTCCGACCAATTTTAGGGTTGATTCTCATCCCTTAAAACACCTGCCTCCTCTTGGGCATCATACAAAGATAAACTCTTCCATACCAGTAGACTTGGATAGTTTAATCCCCTCTTGGATCTCAAAGACATTCTCAAGTTCCCTACAAATACAGGAAAAAACCCTAGTAATTCAACCAATCTCCAGTAGAGTTGAACCCTCTATAGGTTTTCAAAACTCAATCTTTAAACTCTCACTTTAAATTTCTCCAGTCAGGGTCAGCTTATCATCAGTATAACACTATCCCAAATTAGAACCTCAAGGCATCTGATACCTCAACTCTTCTGTAACCCTCAACAAGATTTGATTCCCCGACTTGGACCTCCCTCTGGATCTCAATAATCCTCAGCAGAAGCCAGCCTCCTCTTAGGCTTTGTATAATGATTTTCCTCAACATAATTTGCCCCAACAGCACCCTTTTGTTGAGTCCATCTTCTTTCTTAAAACACTCTCTTGTTGAGTTAACCCTTTTCAGCCTCAATCTTGGGCTTTGTACAAGATAAACAAAGCACTCTCTTGTTGAGTTGATCACCTTTCCACACTCTCTTGTTGAGTCAATGGTACAAAACATAAACACTTTCTTGTTGAGTCATTCTTTTTAGCCTCAATCTTGGGCTTTGTACAAGACATATATAAACTTTCTCCAACAAAGTCAAAATCTTCATAACCTTCTCTTAAGCTCTGGATAAATATCTTCCCCAAAAAAGTCAATTCCTCCCAGCCTTCTTTTAGGCTTTGAGAAATAATATCCCTAAGCGGAGTCGATCCTCTTTTCAGCCTCAATCTTGGACTTTGTACAAGACACCCAAATAAAACATTCTCTTGATTGATTCAGTCTCATTTCAACCTCAATCTTGGGCTTTGTACAAGACACCGTATAAATCTCTCCAGTAGAGTCAATCTGCTTTTAGCCACAATCTTGGGCTTTGTACAAGACAGATAAAACCTCTCACCCATAGACTCAGTTTCCTCTTTTAGCCTCAATCTTGGGCTTTGTACAAGACAGACAAAATATTCCCCCAGAAAAGTCAACTTTCAGCCTCCTATTAGGATATGTATAATGATATCCCCAAAAGAGTCAGTCTCTTTTTAGCCTCAATCTTCGGCTTTGCACAAGACAGATAGACACTCTCTTGTTGAGTCATCCTTTTTAGCCTCCTCTTAGGCTTTATATAAGGACTTCCCTAGTGGAGTCAATCAATCTCTTAGCTTCAACCTTGGGCTTTGATTAAGGCACACTAAAATCAACATCCCCTCAGAGGAAATCCAAATCTCTCTATAGGAAGACATTTCTCTGTGTTATCACACATCAAAATAAACAAATCAAACAAACCCTAATCCCAGATAACTGCTGTAAGTGGCACACTTGTTGATTCAAAATATCCAAGTTGTAGTCCATCTCTTATCCTGGTAAACTTCCTCTTTCATCTAATTGTTGTAAGTGGGAAGCCTCTGGATTATTTACATCCACGTCCCTGCCCCTCTCTTAGCATGAAAGACTCCTAAGGAAAAATGGCATTGCTCAACACTGAGTTAAAGTTTTCTCCTTAAGGATAAATCCCCTATAAAGGAATTTATGGCATTGCTGGATTCACATATCCCAGTTAAAGTAATCCTCCTTTATAAATAGTCACCCAAAAGTTGTGATATACAGACGAGATGTCTCCCTTTAGAGATAACAAATTCTCTCTCAGTCAAACCTTTAGCTTCAATCTTGGGCTTTGAACAAGACACAAATACTCCTTTAGCTTCAATTTTGGGCTTTGAACAAGACACCAAAATATCTTTTCCTCCCATAGAATAGGAGGAACTACGATTGCTCTGATTTCCCTGTTTATCTTTAACGGGAATACGTAGGCATAAGATTGTGAAATCTTAGCGAGCACACAAATCAAAAACTTTAGGTTCATTACCTTAACACCAATCAAAACTAAGGTCCAGTACCTCACCAAAATCATCAAAAACTCTCTCTCTCTCTCTCTCAAAAAACCTCCCAAAGGAGAAACTTTCCCAACCCAGAGTGGATAAACACCATCAAGTATAAAAGTAGAACCTATTACTAATAACCTGTGGATAACCACATATAGGATGGGTAATTGACAACTCCCCATTATATAACCTGACCCCGAACTCCCCGAATCTCTTAAGCGTTTGTTCAGTTAAACATTCGCATGCAAGGTTAGTTTTAGATAGCTTCCCTTTCCCTTCCAGCTTCGCAGGATAAATAAGAAATCAGAAAGTAGCACCCCACTCCTACCACTCCGGTGAGGAGAAACCAACATGGCGATAAGGTGGTCGCGTCACCGACTAAAATCGCACGCTACACCTTGATGTCTTGAACCATGTATTTAAATTGTATTCATGATTAAGTGTTGTTATAAATTATCCATGTTTGAATTTTTAAATTATATTCCTGATTAAGTGTTGTTACAACTTTTCCATGATTGTTTTGTATTCATGGTTAAGTGGTGTTAATAAACCATAATCCATGTTCCAACCATTGACTTTAGTTCATGCTTACTCTAGTTGTATACTTGAACTTTCCATGACATGATTCATATTTTTGATATTGTTATATCTATGTTAACTTGAATCCATACTTGATGTTGTTATATCCATGATTGATTTGAATCTTTGTTTATATCCATGATACTTATGTTGTTACTTTGGTCTTGTTAGAACCATGTCACGTGTATGCTTTGATCTTTAACATCCATGTTTGTATGTAATCCTTAGTTGTTACCATGTCTTGTTTATGTCTTTGTTAAATATTAACTTGAATGTTGTTGCATCTTTATCCATGTTCTTACTTGTTTATGTTCATATGATTTTGTTAAGTTATTCATGTTTTGTCTACCTTGATTGATATCATGTTTGAATATCACCTTCATCATGTGTTGTTTACTTTGATTAATATCATGTTTGAATGCCATCCTTTACCATGTTCATTTTGATATCATGTTTGAATATCATTCTTGTTCATCTCATCCATTATCACTCATAAACTCAATTTTATTTTGACTTTGTCAAGTCATCCCTTAGTGAGGTAAGCTTTTTAGCACTCTTTTTCCTCTTCCTTTCTTTTATTGCCTAAATCCAAAGGAAAGATCTTTTTGTTGACTTTATGTCATAGGTAGCTTAGCCTTACCTCAACTACCCCTTTTGACTTTGTTAAGCCATTAACTCTTCAACATAGTCTTAGGTTAGAGTTTGTAAACTCTATGACTTTGTGTTGCGAGCGCGATTGGACTTTTTCGATGAAAGGTCGCCCTCTCTACATGTGAACTTCTAATTTATCCCAAAGTTAGGGAAGGGGAAAAAATCTAAATAAACACGTGAGTGTGCAAAGTGTAAAACAATGCAATAAGAGATCGGGAATCGGGGTTGGTTATACTAAGGGAAGGTACTAGCAACCTAAGTATCTATAGTATCCTTTAGGAACCTCTTGTGTACATTTGTGTTACTGTTGATTAAGTCATTTATTGTGTATTGGAGATTTGTTGAAATGTTTTGAGTGAGTGATAAGAGCGGGAAATGTTTTTGGATGTTTTTATAAGATAAGTTTGAGATAAACTAAGACAAAAGTGTAGGAACCTAAAGATTTTACTTATTACTGTGCTTGCTAAGATCTTGTAATCTTATGCTTATGTATTCCCAAAAGGAAGTTGAGAAATCGGAGCGTTCATAGTTCCACCTACTAATGGGTGAAATTGGGTTTGTTGGGTTTGAGATAAGAGACAAATTGTCATCTTAAGGGATACATCTCACCTATTCACCAAAAACAATTTAAGAAAGAAGATAATACGGGAAAAAGCTTTAAACTTGGATGTAGAAAATCAAGATTAATGCCACATCTTCCTTTAAATGAGTCTTTCCATATTAAGAGAAGGACCTTGACTTGGATATAGAATCAACAAGTGTGCCACTAACATCACCTAAATGAAAGAAGCGTTTTTGTACCATAATAAGAGAATGACTCTAGCTTGGATTTTGAATCAACAAATGTGCCATTTACATCACTTAAAAATGAAAAAAAAAGTTTGAAAAGTTTGATTTATGTTGTGGGAAAATAGAAGAGACATCTTTTTTATAGAGATGGCTCATGTCTCATCTCTGGGAAGTTTTGAATTTGAAGGTTTGAAGCCACAAAAGGGCTAGGGTTTGAATTTTGAGGTTTGAAGCCAGCAGGGGGCTATGGTTTTTGAGTTTTGAATGAAGTTGAAAACATCAAGGGGAATCCTAATGTTTTATTGAAGTTGAGAACCTTAAAGGGGATCCCTAGGGTTTAACTAGGTTGTAGTTTGAATCCTAGAGTTTGAAATAAGTCTAAACTAAGGATGAGCATTGAAATGCAACAATTGTATAAATGCAACTATTATCAATGTAAATGTCAAGAGAAACTTAACAAGATAATATTGATTAAGCTTTTAAACAAAATGTAGTCATCAAGGATGAAATGAACATGGTATTGACCAATCATGAAATATCAATATGTGAATGAGTACCAGACAAGTAGATATGTTCATCATGGTGAGAGTTTATGAAGGAAATACTTGAATATGTGAGCAAAGATTTGATCAATTGAAGCAATCACAAAGAAGTTCAAGTAAGCCAAATATTCAAGATGTATCGAGGATCAGATGAATATGGCAAAAGGGTAAACAAAACCCTAATGCAAGTTTATGGAGATAAGCACATGAACAAGACATTCAAGCATGGTTGAATCAAGGGCTTTGGGGAATCCAAACTCAAGTGGAAGCCCTAGTCATGTATCAAGATGTTTTCAAAAGGTTAGTGGGCAAAGCCCTAAGGTTTTAATTAAAACAAAATTTAATCGAGGTATTCTCCGAGAGAAATAACATTTAATCATGGTATACAAATGGTGTATAAGTCAATAAAACATGTTATGTACATTAAACAAGATTTAAACAAAGTATATTATGACCATACAAACATACATGTACAATTAGGTCAAGAGAAGAATTAAAAGAAATCATGAAAAGGCATGAAAAATACTTAAAAAGTACTAGTTTTCAACCTAATAAAAATGTCAAAAAGAAATATTATTTTTGGGATTTTTTGATGGATTATTAAAATAGGGAAGATAAATGAGAAGTGTACAAAAAATTGGCTCAAAATAATTAATTTTGCTTGGTGAAAAAATTTGATGAAGTTTTGAAGAAAAGTAAGAAAATAGTGCTAAAAAAAGAAAGGAAAGGCCCTCACAAGTGTTGAACTCGTGCCCTCAAGCTCATGGGCTTAAAACTTTACCAGTTGGGCCACGCGCTATAGGTTGACAAAGTATGTGTAGTGAAAATAATATAGAGTGTTTCAAGTTAAAAATGGTTTAAAAAACAAAAGCAAAAGGTCTGGGGTGAGGGGGATTCGAACCCCAGACTTTGCACACACAGAAACCTTGAAAATGCACGCTATAACCACTGGGGTGGTGATACATCCATTGATTTATTTGCAAAATAATAATAATTTACTAAAACAACATTTTATATTGGAAAATGGCGCCATGGACATCTTCATCTTCTTCCACGAGCTCCATTATCATCTTCAAATTTGAATTTCACAACTCTCTGAATACTCAAACAAATGGCATGATGTAAAAACAAAAGTTGTTGGAAATTTTGCCAGGAATTGAATGGTCTTAACCAATTTTATTTATATTCAGTGTAATTTAAAATAACACTCATGAACACATAAACCCTAGAATTCAAAAATTCAATATGAAATCTTGTATGATTATGTATAATTAACATAGGGAGATCATTCACTACATTATGACAAACAAATTGGTAACTCAAATGATCATATATGATGCATGAATCATAGAGATCAGTTTTTTAGAAAACTTACCTTGCAAGTGAGAATCAAATTCTTTGATAGAGGTGTTCCAGATGAAATTTCTTGATGCTAACAGCTTCCTTGACCTCCAAGGAGTGTGTTGATGTGTTCCTTGAAATTATATTAATTGTGCAAATGAGATGTGGACCTGGTGATTCTGGTGTTACAGTTGATGGATAAGTGTTTGGATCACTTCTACATAGTGTACGTGAAGTGTTTTTTGATCACTGGTTTGAAGGAAAATGGCCTTGAATTGATAATTCAAGTTTTCACTCCTTTGAGACTTGAAAAATTTGGAAAGAGAAGGAATGTGAGGAAACAAGCTCTTGCAATTATTTTTGTGTATTTTGAATGATCAAATTGAACCCTGTTTATAGGAGAATGTTTCAGATATTTGTGAATTCGAATGGATTAGGATACATGCTATTACCCAATAGGTGATATCATGTACCTATAACTTGTGTGCCAAGGTACACATAGCCTTTTCCTCGCATGGCTCAAATTCTTATCTTTTGAGATTGTATTCCTCATATTACATCTCATCCCTTGATGCTTTGATCATTTTTAGATAGATTGGAGTGTTTTTTTTTTGGCAAATTCACTATTGCATTTTAATGCTAGAGGACAAAGCTCAACTTCATGGTTTTGGAATGATTTTCTTCATATGCCAAGGGATAAAATCTTGAAAATTTGTTATGATTTTACAGAGCACATATTGTATCATGATTTTGGTGTTGATCTTATGAAGAGATTAGGCTTGCAAAGTCATCCAAACTGACCTAAAAATCGTGTGGCACAAGTCTGCCCTTGAGAGTTCAGCTTCAATCATGGCCTATTGTGAAAATCATATCTCCTTGCTCAAGTAAGATAACTGGATGTTCTTAGACATTTTGGAAAGCTGAGATAACATGCTTCAACTTTGATGTTCAAGGTTTGTCTTGAATCAATGTGGATCATAGTGAAAAATGACCCTAAAGTTGGCTCCAAGACAAGACAAAGTCTGTTTGAAAAGTATTGAACCTCCAACTTCATGGCTTCATATCTCTCAATCTATGCATTTTTTGGGAATTCATCCTCAAGGAAAAAGTTGTAGTATTTAACAAGCTCTTCAATTTGGTCTTTGGAGCAAAGAAAATGGTTACTTGGATTGGAAGTTATGGCCTTGGCAAGTTGGACAAAAATCATTATTTTTCATGACTTGGAAATATTTCAATTTCTCCATTGTAGCCCTTTTTACAAGTAACCTCATATTTCTTGATTTCTCTTGATTGATCATGATCCAAATCACACATTATCATAATTCTTGACTTGAGGAACCCATGTTTGACCAAAAAGTCAAAAGTCAAACTTGATTTTGATCAGTGGTTGACTTTTCATCAGATGAACTTGAACTTTGTGATCTTCAATTAAATCAAACCCTTGATTAAACACTATGGATGGACTCAAAAGGTGTTTTTGAGTGTCTTGAATCATGTCCCAAGGCTTGAGATCATGTACTGATCAAAAGTCAAAGGTGTAGTTGACTTTTCATCTGAAACCCTAGTTTATGGACTAGATGAATTTGAATTCTTGCATTGCTTATGGATCAAGCTCCTTGGATTAATCCAATTATATGAATGGACTAATATGATACATTTGAGGTTCTTGAAACATATATTGAGGTGTTGGATCATGTCTTGCTTCAAAAGTCAAACTGGGGACTGAATTAGGTCAAAACCCTAATTTGGGTGTATCTGAGGATTTGTGCCTTGTTGATCTTGATTCAATGCAAGTTTGCATTTGATCATTGATGAATGAAAGCTCTTGATATTCATGAATAATGAACTTGAGATGTTGAATATGATTCCCATCCTTTGACAATGTATCTGCTTGAGCCCTTGGGGGACTACCTAACTTGTAAAGCAGACAAGCACACACATCTTGTAATAGACACATGTTAGTGATGCATAAAGACACACACACATGTAATGATGAATTTTATGCAAATTATGTAAATGAGGTGGCATATTAGGGGTAAAAAATTAGGGTATGACACTTTGTTAAGTCATGTAAGTGTTATTGTTATGAATACTTACTTCCCCTTTGGAACCTTGATCACTATCAAGTGTTCTTCACCCTTATTGAGGTGAACTACGATTGCTCTGATTCCGTCCTTATTAGGATACGTAGGCATAAGACTGCAAAGTCTTGGCGAGCACACTAGCAAGAAACCCTTAGGTTCCTTATCTCATAAACCCCAAAATAGAACATTTCCTAACATTAGTAAGTAAATAACACAAATACTTTCAAGAGGTTCCTATAGGATATTATAGATACTTAGGGTACTAATACCTTCCCTTAGTATAACCAACCCCCGAACCTTTAGATATCTTCGCATTGTTGTTACATTCCACAATTAGGGTTTTATTCGATCTTTTCCCTTTCCTTTGGATAAATTAAAGTTTGATGGTGAACATTCAATGTTTAGTGATTCAAGTTAATATAATAGCTTGGTATTTGATTCTCACCGCAACAGAAATGGCGACTTCACCGGGGAATCCCCAAGTGGGTTAAGCCTACTTTGTTTGTATTTGTATTATTTTTTTGCTTGCTTGTTTGGTTTTTTCTGTTTCTCAGGGTGATGACCTTTGTGTGGTGAGGTAAGTCCTAACTCGGACTTGAGTGTACCTAAATAAGATAGGATTATGGTATAATCAAAAGTTAACTGTTGGGAGTAGTCCTAACATGATTAACATATGATATAATCACGCTCAGTGGAGGCCCCTTTGGGATTACTGATGTCATACGAGTAGTCGTATTGGCATTACTTTTTCCGACTTGGGAGTCCGTGAAGCTGAGGACCTTAGTATCCCATCACCCCTCTTAGCCTTTTTAGGACGTAGTGCAGTGATTATCCAGGTGTAGACCTGAGATAATTGTCATACGATAATACACTCAGACGAGTTTATCTTGAGAATATTATTAGCCTGCATTAGTAGTAATGCAAGCCGATAATATCCGAAAGATGAATCAATTACTCTGGGAACTTTGTAGAACCCGTTGTACAGGTATAATAAACTCATAGTACACATCCTTGTGGGAGGGTTAAACCTTGGCTCCATACTTGTTGTTGACCCTTAAACCTGTGTGAAACCTTTTTTGTGTGCATTACATCAACATACATTCATGCATTCATGAAAAACTTTTTTGGTTTCAAGGAACTCAATTGTCCATTTCTTTGCAAAAACCAATAGGTATCATGGATTATGGGAAGAGAAACACCAAGAAGTACAACTTCAAGAAACCTGATATGATAGAGTTGAGAAAGCTAGGAGCTATGGTTTCCAGTCCTGAGGATTTCAGAAAGCGTTGTGGGAGACTTTTGGGTATTATTAAGTCCAAGATGGAAGATGGAGTTCTTGACACACTTGTGTAGTTTTATGATCCACTCTACCATTGCTTTACATTCCCAGATTACCAACTTGTCCCTACTTTGGAAGAATATTCATATTGCCTTGGTCTGCCAGTGTTAGATAAGAAGCCTTTCAGTGGTTTGGAAAAGATTCCTACACCTAAAGACATTGCAGATGCCATTCACCTAGAAGCATCCGAGATCAAAGCTAATCTTACTACCAAAGGAGGAATCAAGGGTTTGCCTTCCAGATTCTTGAAAGAGAAAGCCAGTTTCTTAGCTAAAGAAAATAGTATAGATGCCTCCGAAGCTATCCTCGCACTACTCATTTATGGCTTAGTTTTGTTCTCAAACATTGACGATTTTGTTGATGTTAATGGTATCCAAATCTTTCTGATTGGAAATCCCATACCTACGCTGCTTGGTGACACTGATCTCTCCATCCATCATAGGACCCTCAAGGAAGGTGGGACTATTCTGTGTTGTACTCATCTACTCTACAAGTGGTTTTTTTGCACTTGCCTCGAATTGAGCTCTTCAAGGAAAATCCAGATAAGCTTAGATGGTCTCAAAGGCTTATGTCTCTTACTCACACAGATGTGCATTGGTATGATCCAACCTATGACAAGGGAGTAATCATTGATAGTTGTGGCAAGTTTCCCAACGCACCTCTTCTTGGTATCCGAGGAGGGATCAACTATAATCCTATTCTTGCAAGGCATTAATTTGGGTTCCCTATGAAGGAAAAACCGAGCAATATTCTGTTGGCAGGTTTCTTTTATCTTAATGAGGAAGCTAGTGCAAATTCAAAGGACAGAGTTGTGCGTGCTTGGAACATAATTCATAGGAAGCCTAAGAATGATTTGGGAAAGAGGAATTGTGTGGCCTTTGAGCCTTTCACTCAGTGGGTTTGATCTAGAGCTCGTGACCTCAAGATGCCTTTTCTTCTTGAAAGACCTTCACAGCTAGCTATTGCGTCTTCTTCTACTATGCCTATTGAGTGCATAGAGAAGTATCAAGAAGTGCTAGCAAGGATGAAGCTAGAGAGAGATACTTGGGAAGGAAAGTATCATACTATCCATGCCGAGCAGATAAAGATGAAGAAATAGCTAAAGGAAAAAGATGACTTGATCGAGCTACATGAGAGGTGTGTTGTGGAGAGACATATGGCGCAAGAGAATTTATTTTTTTCTAGCGTGCAGCCAGTTCTTAGCATTCATGAGTATTCAAACATTCCTCCCACGTCACGTGCTTGGAAGAGGATCGTCGACAAGCTTATGTTGGAGAACACATAGTTGAAGAAGAAGAAGAGGAAGCATCAGCAGGGAGTAGGACCTTCTTTAGATGGGATTCCTTAGGACCCATTAGTCTTAGCCTTTTCCTTTTGTATTTTGGGTTTCTTATTTTGTACTTCAAAGATTGTAACTATTCCTATCATCAATGAAATGAAGTTTTTGTTCAAAATGGTGTTATTTCTTTTGAATGTTTGCAATTTACTTTTTGAGTTCCTCGAAACCAATAAAATTGCATTTGCATTCATGCATTCATGTCATTGCATTTACATTCCTCTTGCATAAACTCATTTCGCTGTCTCCTATCATGTTTCCACACTGAGTCCTTCACACCCGTACAACACCAGAGCTCAAGCCCGACGTAGAATGGCTGAGCAGGAGCAAGAGATTGAAAGAGTCAATAATGAACTTGAAGACCTACGTGGGAACGTAGGGCAGATCATGGAGATCTATAGCGAGCAATTTTGGACGCGGTTCTTAAGCACTGTCGCTCTGGGGTACTACAGGTCGATTCATTTTTTATCCTATTGAAGCTGATGAAGGAATGGAAATAAATGTCTCCAACTAACCCTACTTGCAAACTGAGGTTAAACAGTCAAAACTGTTGGTTTACAAATGCGTTTTTAGTTCGTGGGCCTCTCTCTACTTATTCTGTTCAGAACAAAATACCGGGACTATTCATGGGGAATTTTTTAGAATACTGCGCCAGAGTGGATGGAGGTAGGGGACTCAGGGTTTTTTGATTAATATGCTCGCTAAGATTTTTCTTTCAATCTTATGCCTACGTATTCCCGTTTACCGAAACAGGGAAATCAGAGCGATCGTAGTTCCTCCTATTCTATGGGAGGAAAAAGGTCGTTTTGGTGTCTTGTTCAAAGACCAAGACGTGAAGCTAAATGTGGTTTGTATCTTGTTCAAAGCCCAAGATGTGAAGCTGAAGGGTCTATTTGTATCTTGTTTGAAGCCCAAGATGTGAAGCAAAAGGGTTTTGACTTTAGAGAGAATTTGTCATCTCTAAAGAGGAGTTGTTGATGTTTGTATGCTGTGAGCAAGGCACAAATTGATGCTAAAAGGTTGATTGACTCAACCAAGATTTCCTTATACAAAGCCTAAGAGGAGGCTATTGACCCAACAAGAGGATGCTTTTGATATGTTGTCTCGTACGAAGCCCGAGATAGAGGCTAAAATGGGTTGACTCAACAAGAGAGTACTAACAAGTGACTGACTCAACAAGAGAGTGCTTTTTTGTGTCTTGTACGAAGCCCAAGACGGAGGCTAAAAGGTTTGACTCAACAAGAGAATCTTTTATCTGTCTTATATGAAGCCTAAGAAGGAGGCTAAAAAGGTTTGACTCAACAAGAAAGTCTTTTATACTCAACAAGAGAGTGATTTAGTATCTCATTCGAAGCCCGAGATGGAGGCTAAAAGGAGATTGACTCAACAAGAGAGTCTTTTATACTCAATAAGAGAGTGTTTTGGTATCTCGTACGAAGCCCGAGATGAAGGCTAAAAGGCTTGACTCAACATGAGAGTCTTTTATACTCAACAAGAGAGTGTTTTGTATCTCGTACGAAGCCTGAGATGGAGGCTAAAAATGTTTGACTCAACAAGAGAGTCTTTTATACTCAACAAGAGAGTGTTTTTGTATCTCGTACGAAGCCCGAGATAGAGGCTAAAAGAGTTTGACTCAACGAGAGAGTCTTTTTGTGTGTCTTGTACGAAGCTCAAGACGGAAGCTAAAAGTTGTTTGACTCAACAAGAGAGTCCTTTATACTCAACAAGAGAGTGATTTGGTGTCTCGTATGAAGCCCGAGACAGAGGCTAAAGGTGATCGACTCAACAAGAGAGTCTTTTTATACTCAACAAGAAAGTGTTTTGTATCTCGTACTAAGCCCAAGATGGAGGCTAAAAATGTTTGACTCAACAAGAGAGTCTTTTATACTCAACAAGAGAGTGTTTTTGTATCTCGTATGAAGCCCGAGATGGAGGCTAAAAGGGTTAGCTCCGCTGGGGAGATCATTGTACAAACCCCAAGAGGAGCCTATCTTCCCGGAGAAAGAATCATTATACGAAGCCCAAGAGGAGGTTCTGAAAACTTCTAAGAAGCTGACGGGTTCTTGTACAACGCCCAAGAGGAGGCGGGGATGCTTTTAGGAAGCCTGTGAGTCCTTGCACTAAGCCCAAGAGGAGGTTGATGAACAGTTCCATAAGGGGTTTCACTTGGAACATTGGCCTTCTGTATATGAACTGTTCAAAGGGGGAGATTTATTAAATCTAGTTATCTAAAATTGTTGTAAAAAAAACTCACGGCTTAGGTTATGTTGAAATGTCCGGGAGAACGTCAGATGTAAGGAGACGAGGTTCTATCTAGTTCTAGACGTAGTTGCCGGGGAAACTCTAAATATCTATACTATTATTACACAGTCGATATGAGTTTATGAAAGAAGGCTTACAGTGAAACAGCCCCACAATACAGTTATATACATATGAAAGCGGTAAATGAAAGCGTGTAAACATTTACTCAGTTGTAGAACTTTCATGTTGTTTGGTTAGTTGTCCAACAAAGGAAACTTTGATAACAATATTGTATGCAAAATAAAAGGAGAAAGTATTTTGAAAGGAAAATTGGGGCTTACAGCTCAAGGAGAGGCCCAGGGTTTTATCAGTGATCGCACTGTCATTTTGTACAGGGACTTATACAAGTGACTGAGGCCCAAGAAAGGTTTTATGTACAAAGGGATGGGTCTTACACTCTCTCAAGAGGCCCAAAGGTGTTTAAAGAAAAGGAATGGGGCTTATAACTCGAGGGTAGACCCAGATGATTTGACTTTTGAACTGGCGATCGCGCCGGGGTTTCTTTTAACGCAGAGGGACTTATACAATATCTGAGGCCCAAAATTGTTTTGGTTAAAAGGGGATTAGGTCTTACACTCTATTAGAGGTCCAAAATGAATTTGAATGGGTCTTATAGCTCGAGGAGAGGCCCAATGGGTTTGTTTTAAACGGGCGATAATCGCGCCAAACTTTTGAAATACAACGGGACTTATACAATAAGTGAGGCCCAAGATAGGTTTGTATTTACAAAGGATTGGGTCTTACACTCTATTAGAGGCCCAAAATGATTTGCAAATGATTGATGAGGTTTGAAATCAAAGAAAACCCTAATTTCCCTTTAAAAGTAAATATTTAAAGAAAATCAATAAAAAATACCAAATGAGTTTGAATAAATCACTTGTGATTTTTGTTTAAGGTTTGAAAAATGAGTTTTTAATTACAAGGTGAATTAAAACTCATTTGATTTTGATTTTCAAGGTAAATATTCACTTTTAAAATGTTTAAAAACAATTAAAAATGAATTTATTCACAAAAATACTAATTATATTAAATAACTAATATAAATTTAATTTTTTTGTGGAATAAAATATTTCAATATTTTTGTGATTTTTTGCAAAAAGAACCAATGAAAAATAATTAAAATTGAAGGAGTTATTAATTTTCCAATTAATTAATAAAACATGAAAATATTGGAGAAATAGCAAAAAAAAAAGTGAGAAAACACAAAATGGTCTGGGTGGGGTTTGAACCCACGACCTCAAGGTTATAGGGCGCGCGCCTTACCATTGGGGTGGTGATACATCCGTTGATTGAAACAAACCAACAAATACACAAGGCTTGCCTTGTTTTCTAAGCAAGGCAAAGCAAGTTTTGCCAAGAAACGGGAAGGTCCATAACTTTCTCATTTCTCCATGGTTGGGGACAAAATTTATATGCATCTGGCCTAGAATTTCACAAGGAATCCAATGGTGGTGGTATTTTTTTTCAGATCATGATCCCTCCTCAAAATCCGATAGTGGTGTTGAAATAGGCCTATAATTGCATTTTCTATGCTACACTTTGGTACATGCATGAATTACATGATGAATTGGTTCAAACACAACATATATAACATGTATGAGGTGTGCATGATCAGTGGACTTCAAAGCAATGCATATTTTGGAAAGTTCAAGTCTTGATGTTTACCTCTCTTTTGAGCTTTTGGAGTTTTTGTGCAATCTGCCAAGTTCCTTGTTCCAGAAATGGTTTGATACTTTGGACACTCTCAAGTGATCCCTTAGAAGCTTTTAGGATGAGTGGAATCAGTCGGAACCTGCAAAAACACAAACTGGCCCTTTCTTGCAAAAGGGGTTAAAATGGCCAAAATAGCAACTCCCTCAAATGGTGTTCCAGATGGGGGGAACCATTTGGGACAGTTCAAGGATGGTATTTGGAGTGTGTTTGAGGTTTTATCTGGTTTGGAAAGTGACTGAATCAAGACATGGCTTGAAAAATGCACAAAAGTACTATTTTGAGGTTTTGAGAGGTGACTTTGTGATTTAAGGATTACAGGCCACTTGTGAGAGTTTGGACAGCCTAGATATGATATATTGGAGGTGTTAGGATCATGAACTGTGATTGAAATGCTCTCTAACTCAAAAACTCAGAGTTACCTTGCTAAAGAAGGCATTTTGGCCTAAAGAGGGGGATTTTGAGGAAAGCATCTGTTTGATGGCTTTGGTGTACTCAAACTGAGCACAAATGAGCTCTATTTATAGTAGAGCAAGCTTGTTTTAGGATCAATAGTGAATGGCAACCATAACAGAGGTTTAGCCAATGTTGATCAATGGGAAGCCAAGTCTCCTCTAGCCAATCTAGAGGTTAGAGCACGGGCCTTTGGTTCCCTAGTTGTTGGATCATTCTTGACTGAATTCAGTTGCAAATGTGTCAGTCCATGCCACCTCTAAGCATCCATTAAATGTTCCAATCCAAAATTGGAGTCTTGTCCCTCTTTTAGGGATTTATAGGTTTGGCATGCTACTTCTTGTTCCAAAGACTTTGGAGGTTTGGATCAATGTTTGTTCCCTTTAGATTTGATCCTCAGACGTGTCCAAAGTGATGACAAGGCTTGGAATTATCTGATTTTACCAAATCGAGCAAAAGTACAAAATTCTGCCTAGCCTTGGCAGTTTTCAGCAAGACATATTGCCATTGTCATATCGCATGACTCAAGTTGAGTTTGGTGATGTTCTTGGTTATTTTGGAAAGCCCTCATATGATACAACAACTGTTTGATAATATTTGGTCTTGATACTTTTTGGATCCAAGTGAAAAATGCCCCTACATTTGGAAAAAAGTAAGGCAGATTCTGACTTAGTGAAAATTTCACTAAGTGTTGGAAAAAGTGGCATTTCATGTTTTCAGCCATTTTGATCATTCCATAACTCAAAATCCATGATGAATTGGAATGAGGTGTAGTTGAAGCTTTTGTAGAGGGCCATGAGGGCTACAAATCCAGCTTTAGATGGGAAAAAATGGCCTTGTGGTTTAGGAGTTATGATCCTCCAAAGTTGGTACCCTAGCCAATTTGTTCCATAACTTAGAAAAATTTCTAAGTTTTTATGGTTACCCCTTTTACAAGTTATCCCACTTTTCTTGATTTTTCTTGATGAATATGATTCCAATCGCACATTAACATCATTTTAGGGTTAAAAAACCATAATTGTGAAAAATCTCAAAAATTCAAAGTTGACTTTTGTGCACAGTTGACTTTTTATCAGATGAATTCCAAACTGTGCGATCTTTTATGAAATCAAGTCCTTGACCTAAATCGAACTTGATGGATTGATTTCATAGGTATTATATGGTGTATTGAATCATGTCCTAGGGTTAGGGAGCATGTCCTGGTCAAAAGTCAAAGGCACAGTTGACTTTTCTCGCGAAACCCTAATTGTGGTTCAGATGACATTGAAACTTGTTGCTCAAGCTTCTTGGACCAATCCACTGTTGCAAATGGATCAATATGGTTTAATAGGGACCCTCAAATCATGTCTTGAGGTCTTGGCTCATGTTTTGTCCCAAAAGTCAGCTTAGGGGTGAATTAGGTCAAGAAACCCTAATTCCTAATTTTTTGGTGAATGCACCCCCCTGAGGCTAAATTGACTTGGTGATTGGGTTTATGGTGTCCCTTGGAGCATCATAGGTTATGCTTTGAGGCATTGGCTCATGCCCAGGGGAAAATTCCCATCTGGAGGCCCTGGTCGACCAAAACCCTAATTTGGTGACACTGGCGATCGTGAGGCTTGATCCACCTGGAATGCTGCAACATTGTGTTTGATTCCTGGTGTGGGAGTCCTTTTGATCCATTGTGGATGTTTGAGAGGTTTAGGCAAGTTGAAGATCATGTCATTCCTTGATTGATCCTTTGTCTAAGCACTCAGAGAGGGCTTGAAACCCTAATTTTGATTGTAATGGATGCTCACCCATCTTTGGGGAGACTAATGAGGTATGATGGATTACCCATATTGTGGTGATGATTTGCACAATGATGGGAAATTTTAGTGGTCAAAATTTGGGGTATGACAAGATCTTGCAAGTAATTCGTGCAAAGATGGATACTCAACCAACAATTAGTTTTGAGATTGTTAATCCTGTAGTAGATCCCCATCCTGCAGTGACTACTCCAACAAATTTGTCTCCATTTGGTCTTCTTCCAGGTTTTGTACCTTGACCTGCTACAATTCCTACTACTCAATAAGTTGTTCCATTGGCTTCCTAGGTCCCTCATGTAATTCCTACCTTCGCACCAACTGTCGTGCATACCCATGTGCAACCTTACTTTAATGAACACCAACAAGTGTATGATGTCCCTGATATGTCTGAAGATGGGGATGAATATCATGAAAAGCTAAGAGAGAATGTTAAGATCATTGAGAAAAGATTAAGGGATGTGGAAGGCGATTAGATCTTTGGTGCTGATGCAAGGGAAACGTGCCTTGTGTCTAGATTGGTTATCCCAGTCAAATTCAAAACTCCAAACTTTGATCAGTATGAAGGTGCTACTTGCCCAAAAAATCATCTTATCATGTACTATAGGAATATGGTAGCCCATGTTGACAATGATAAGCTCATTATTCACTGTTTCCAAGATAGTTTAAAGGTGCATCTTCCAAATGGTATTTGAGCTTGGATCAGACCCGTATTCCCTGTTTTCAAGACTTGTCAAATGCTTTCATCAAACACTACAAGTATAACATGGATTTGGCTCCTGACAGAAGGCAGTTGTAATTATGTCACAAAAGGATTCTGGTTCATTCAAGGAATATGCTCAGAGATGGAGAGAAACATCATCTCAAGTTAAACCACCCTTGACCGAGAAAGAATTAGCTGACTGGTTTGTTGATACAGTACGAGCAGAATTTTATGAAAGGATGGTAGGAAGTGTAACTGCTAGCTTCTCTGACATAGTTGCTATAGGTATCAAAGTTAACCTTGGTTTGAAAAATGGAAAAATGACCAACGCAACTGGAAGTTCCAACAATAACAACAATGCTAAGAAGTCTTATAGTAGTTTCCACAAAAGAAAAGAAGGGGAAACAAATGCAGTAATGACTAGTCGAAGGAAGAATAAGTCTTGAAAGAAATAACAGCAACAACAACGTTATGCTCAACACCCAGCTTATCCAGTTCAGTTCACTCAACAACCATATGTGGCAGCAGTCACACCTTCATTTAATCAACAAGTTCCCGTGTATCAGCCTGTGTAACCAGCTCCTACTTATCAGCTAGTTCAAGCTCCACCAACTTATCAACGAGCGCCCAACGCTCCAGCCTATCAACATCAAAGGACTCAAGCTCCACGTCAAAATGCTCCCATTCAAAACAGAAGGCAGGGTGGCAGGCCTTCTATTCCTCCCATTCCTATGACTTATACAAAACTATACCCTTCATTGTTACAGAGAGGGTTGGTGTCTCCAAGACCTTTGGGTCCACCACCCGATCCTCTTCCACCATACTACAATCCCAATGCTCACTGTCTATTCCATGAAGGGGCACCAGGGCACAATTTAGAAGGCTATTTTGCTCTGAAACGTATTGTGATAGAGTTGATGGAGAAGAAAATTTTATCATTTGGTGATTCTGGACCAAATGTCAAAAACAATCCTTTGCCTGCCCATGAGGTTGTTAATGATATTGATGAAGTGTATGATGAAAGTATGATCCTAAATGTTGCTGAAATCAAGACTCCTCTGCGAGCTTTCCATGCAAAGTTAGTAGAAGCATGTTCAGTCAAGGTTTGCCATGCAAAATGTGAAGAATGTGATGTCTGTCCTAAGGGATGTGAGTCGGTCCAAAAAGACATCCAAAATCTGATTGATGAAGGTTTCTTGCAAGTGAGTAACAAATTGAAGAAAGATGAAGTATTTATGATTCAACTTATCTTTAATTTTCCAGAATCAAATGACAAAGTGCCTGTCTTCAACTTGCCCGAGTCAAGTTCCAAAACACCAGTTTTCAATATACCGAAGCCAGACTTCAACATTCCAGAACCTGTTGTTGTTCAGCCAGTTGGTCAGCCGAAGCCTGTGATTATTCAAAAGCCTAGTTCGTAGTATTTTAAAGATACCAAAGCAGTGCCTTGGAAGTATGATGTGATAGTTATTGACCAAGAATCTGGGAAGATTGTTCAAAAAGAAGGTTTGAAGAGTATAAATACATACATAACCAATATTGTAGGGACGAGTAAAATGACTCGTAGTGGTCGTATCTAAACTCCCCGATTCAATGAGGTTCCACCAAAAGAGACTGCAACCACAATACCCACAAAAGACAAAGAAGTGATTTCGACTGATGAAGACGCTGAGTTTCTGAGAATTATAAGGAAGAGTGACTACAAGGTCATTGATTATCTACATCAAACTCCATCAAAGATCTCCATTCTGTCTCTTCTAATGAGTTCTCCAGCTCACAGAAGTGCCTTGCAGAAGTTACTAGCTCAAGTCCATGTCACTCATGACATCACTGTTGGCCAATTTGATAGTGTAATTGCCAATATTACAGCCTATAATACTCTCAGCTTCAGTAGAGAAGAGTTACCGAGGGAAGGCCAAAACCATAACCGTACGTTGCATGTATCTGTGAAATGTCAAGACGATGCTTTAGCAAGAGTCCTTGTGAACACTAGTTCCTCTCTTAATGTTTTACCTAAAAGGACCCTTGCTAAGCTAGCTTTCCAAGAGTCAGAGATGAGGCCTACTACCTTGATGGTTAAGGTGTTTGATGGATCGCGCAGAATAGTGATTGGGGAGGTGGAGCTGCCTATCTTGATTGGCCCACACGTGTTTGATATTAAATTCCAACTCATGGACATCAATCTCGCATATAATTGTTTGCTTGGAAGACCATGGATTCACGCCGCTGGGGCAGTGACCTCTACTTTGCAACAAAAAATGAAATTTGTTGTTGATGATAAATTGATGATTGTTCATGGCGAGGAAGACCTTATGGTGAGCCATCTCTCTTCGTTCCAATATATTGAGGCTAATAAGGATGCCTTGGAAACTTCTTTCCATGCCCTCGAGATAGCCAATGTTGTCCTTTTGGAAGTTGAAGAACCTGTGGGGAAGGGTAATCCATCCTTTGCATCTATGAAGAGCACGAGATCAACCATTGAAGAAGGTATTCTCGAAGGTTGGGGGGAGATTATTGATGTTAAGATGAAGCTGGACCGCTATGGGTTGGGTTAGAAACCAACTAAGGAATGAGCATCTACTTCTACCAAGGGTCGTCTGAAGAGCATCCAAGAGGTGTTTGTCAGTGGAGGCTTCCAAGTCAATGTCATTGATGAAGATTCTGAAGATGAAGACATGAGCAACCTGGTGTTTCAGTGTGATGTTGCCTTAGACAATTGGGAGGCAATTGAGATCCCAGAGATCATTCCCATGTCAAAGTAATTTGTTGTTTTTTTTCTGTTGTTTTCAAAAATCCATAGCTATGCCTAAGGCTATTCGATTATTTTGTAGGGCCACCTATGCACTTTCAAAATTATTATCAATGAAGACATTTTGTTAAATTCTCATTTGTTCATTTACTGTTTTTCGTTTTTCACTTTTAAAGAAAATGGAAATTTTTCAAAACTACAAAAACATTTTTCGTTTGCATTTCTTTTGTTCTTTTAATAAAATCAAATCATTCAAACATGCAGAATAATAAAAACCCTATTGAATTCAAGACCACGCTTTCACTCATAACTTTGATTCGCCCATCTACCAAGATGAAGAAGAGGATGAGGAAGATTATGAGGTTCCTGATGAACTGGTAAGAATGTGTGAGTACGAGTATACAGTTCTCCAACCACATCAAGAACAGATAGAGACAATCAACCTTGGTACGATGAAGAGAAGAAATAAGTCAAGATTGGTATAACGCTTGGGGCAGACATAGAGAAAGATTCATCCTCAGTTTCACTTTCATCATCAGACCAAGAAATAGTCAGCCATTTATGTTGTTTCTTGAGATAGGTAAGGTATTCTACTCTAAGTGTCCAAATCCATCACATTCATGACATTGAATCCCTCTATTCTGATTGGACTTTTCTTCTGTTCTTTTGCTTTTCTTTGAGAGTCATAGTTTTTACTAGTGTTAGGACTGATGTTATGGACATTGGGTCTTAACTTCCTCTGCATTCTCTTTAGCACTTGGTTGATTTGTCTTGCAAATAGAACAATTGCATTTGACATACCTTCATCGGTGTCCAGATCACATTCTCCCACTCCATCTTTAGTGTTAGAGACAAAAGTTATGCTTTTATTCTTCTTTTTCAATTTTGTCATTAATGGTCAATTCAAAAGTTTGAAGTGACCCCACAAGCTCATCAACTCTCATGTTGCTGATGCTTTGGGCTTCTTCTATGGTTATTACCTTCATATCAAACTTCTTGGGAAGAGACCTGAAAATCTTCCTAACCAGCTTTTCTTCTGATATTTTCTCTCCTAGGGCAGTAAAGTCATTATCTATTTCAAGAATATTCATGTGAAAGTCATGGATACTCTCATCCTCCATCATCTTTAGGTTTTCAAATTTGGTAGTGAGCAACTGAAGACTAGACATCATCACCTTAGATGTACCTTCATGACTTGTCTTGAGAATTTCCCAAGCATCCTTGGCTACAATGCATGTGTTTATTAACCTAAACATGTTTTTGTCAACTCCATTTAATAGGGCATTTAAGGCTTTGGAGTTTCCAAGAGCAGTCTCATCTTCTTCCTTCGTCCAGTCCTCTTTAGGTTTCAGATTGTCTTTCCCATCTTCATCTTCAACCACAAGATGTTTCCAATCCTTGATGATAGCTTTCCAAGCTTTTCTATCCACAGATTTTATGAAGGCCACCATGCGTGCCTTCCAATAGTCATAGTTAGTTCCATCCAAGATGGGAGGTGTTTTCACATTCCCTTCTACTTTCTTGTCCATTATGCCAGAAAGGATATCTCCCTAGAGCTCACCCAAAATAGAACAGGGTGTCCTTCTCTGATGCCAACTGAAACTCTGACACAGATACCAGATGTCAGGACACTGGGATCAAGATAACAACCAACACTTATGCAGAAAAAATAAGAGCTTGAATGTAAAAAATAACACAGTCAATTGTTAACCCAGTTCTGTGCAACATCACCTACATCTGGGGGGCATCCAAGCCATGTAGGAAATCCACTATAATAGTATTAGTTCAAAGCCACAACAAACACCCACGGGTTTACAAGCTTCTCACCTAATCACTACTTATGCTAACTTCTACATCGGAACTCCTAGATATAAGACCCCTCACACTTCCCACCAGTCACACAATAGAGACAAACTAAACTATAAAGAATACTGGAAGTCACATTCCAAAGACACAAAAATACACTCATTGCTTAAAAGCTTAGGAATGATTATAACTCAAAACTCAGTCCAATTCAAGTACCTAAGTGTCATACCCCAAATTTGTCCTACCTTTTTCAAATTTTCTTGCATTCGATTTTATTTTGATTTTGCATCGCCTGCACAACATAACTTTTTTTTCAGCATGAATAATTCCTAAAATGATTGGGCAGAATAAATTCTTGGAAATACAGATAGGCTGATTGAATTGTTTCTAAAAAAATATGCAAAAATCTGTGAATAAAAAGTTTCGAATTTAAGCTTGCAGACGTCAGTGATATTGAACTATTATTCGCATAGTTTAACCTGACACACTCGTCTTATTTTTCGACGACTATTTAGTCATATTTCGATCAGTCTGAGCCTTTTTACCGGTCCCGATTTATTTTCAAATCTGACCAAACGCTGTATTTTTCCGATTTATTTATTTCGCGCTAATCATTTTAGTGCACCCGTTTTAATTTCTCGAACATTTTCGCACCTGACTTTTGTTCGTAATCGTCCATTTGATTTATATTTCTTAATCATATTAATTAGTAAAAATAATTAGGATTATTTAGATGGATAGTTTAATTTTAGTTTAATTTAATTTTGATTAATTAGGTTTTATGTTATTTATTAAATTAGGTTTCTAAATATTTTCAAAATGATAAATTAAAGTGAGTTAAATAATTTGCATTGGATTCTTTTTCTTGTAACTTGGTGACAAAGAATTCACCTCAAGGTACATGTGACAGCTAGCAGTGTTTTTTTTTTTTTGCTGAAGAGAGAATTTGTTCACCCACTAATAGTACACAAGACGAATCTCTCCCTCTTTCACGTTTTGAGAAAATGCGGACCATTCCTCCACTAATTTTCTTATGTGTCTACCAGCTCATTGTATCTTGGGTTTGAATTTTCAAGAATCAGATTATTGCTTCTCCGCTAAAAGACAAACGCGGATGGCACTCAAAAGGACCACTCACCTCATTTTCAGGGAACCAAAAAAACCAATTTTCCCTCACCATTCTTCATTAAATCTCACAGATTCTTCATTTAATTTAAAGGAGAAAGAAAAGGAACTTTTTATTGGGACTGTTCACTCTCTCACATATTTATCTCTCTGCATTACACCTCTCTGAAGGTATAACCAATAAAGCTCTCTCATTCTTGAGGAGTTTTTGCATACTCATTTCTTTTATGCTAACCTATCTCTCCTCTTTTCCATTATATACACCATAAAACAAAGTTCTTTCTCCTTGCATACTGCAACATACAACCCATTCAATCATCACCCTTCTTTTTCCTCGATACAAAACTGAGGTCACCACGCACAACTCAAATCCGGCGACGATACTACGCTCACAAACCTCATTTCACCACTACCACTTTAACAATAACTCTCCCACAACACACCCCTCTCTCATCAATAAACTTCTTTTTTTGCATAATGAAAAGATGACTATAAACCTTCTACACATGATTATCATTACCATCTTCCTTGAAAATTCCATACATATCTTTCATCATCTTTGAACATACATCCTCATCTTCATGATAACCTCCATGAGACCACAACTAGGAAACTTCATGATCTTTAGCTAATCACACCTATATACCGTCTCCTTGAAAATCCATTCACCAATCCTTTTTGCTACTCATGATTTACCACCACCCCACAATTCTGCCGTGAACCTTCGAAACTCACCGTGAACCTTCAAATCATTTCTCTTACAACAAACCACAATCATCGAAAAATATGAAATCCGAACTCACTGCCACATTCATACAATCACCAGCGACGCTCACAACCTTAACACCCTCACATCATAATCACCACTGGCGGTTTCTCTTTTGGCAACTATTCCTTCACCCTCGTCGTCTTCTTCTACCCTTAACAACTGTCTCCTCTGAAACAACACAAGTACCATCCAAGAACCATCGCCATTAACACTTCATCGTCATGAAAAATGATCCGAAAACCACATTCTTACCACTCTGAACATTCCTCTTTTCCATTGATTCCCTCCTCCAAATTCACCAACACGCCATGAACAACCACCGTGCAAACACCTCAACGTCACACTTTGGCCATAAATAAAGATCTGAATTCGACTGTGTTTCAACTGCAACAACACCAAACATTCGAGACAAAGGCTCGCGATTGGTTTCGAATAACAACCTCGCTCACTTCTGTTCAACACGCTTTTGGTTTCGACACCGCGCCGACAACTTCAACGCATAACAACAAACCGCAGCAGCATCGTTCACAACTTGATCAACAAAGTTGCAGCAACAACCACTTGTTTCTGTTTCAGCAACACGTCGTAACCAGTAAGCACCGCCATCTGCAGTGACGACACGACCTTATATCCAGCAACAAAATCGCGCAGCAAGTTCGGACCAAATCCAACGCTGGTCGCACGGCAATCTGATACCAACAAATTTGTAGCAACTCAACTGAACTCAAAGTCACCAAGAGCAACACGATTCTGAAGCAAGTTCATTCAGCACCGAACGGTTTCATCCGCGAAAAGCATGTTGGTAAGTTTTTCAATCGTCATCATAATGAATTGGTATTGATTTTGGATTCTCTGAACATCTGTTGTGCTAACATGTTAGCTTATTATTGCATCAGTTGGTTCAAATATGTCGGATTTGTATTTATCACTTTGGGTGTGCATTCCCAATTTATGCCGGTTGAATATGTTGTTCTTTCTTTAAAAAAATTTCACTGAACTTTGAATAGCTCTGAAGCTCCATGTATTAAGAATGGAAAAAGGATGATAAGTTGTTTCACAGTATTAAAATAAGGTCTGCTAAATAAATTGTGTTACTTTAATGTTTGAAAAAGTCAAAACCTATTTTCCGTTTTTATTTTTGCTCTTATGCTTACTATTTTATTATTACTAGTATTTAGGACTTAAATAAATTTGTGTTTGGGCAACTTGAAGTTGAGAGATCAGGCCCATTTTTGTTTACTTATTTTTTAGCACACTTAGCTCTCAATCTGCACCTCCTATGAAAGCGTGCAATTCTATGATGTCTTTTATGTGTTTAATTTAAGTTAATCCTATTCAATTTATTAGTTGATTGCAATTGAGTTGATTAAAATGTTTTTTTAATTCTTAATTAGTATATTGGATTAATATTTAATTGCGTTGCGAATTCGGAGTTGAAATTCAATTTAGCTTTCGAAACCCGTACGGACGCATAAATTATGGACCAACTATTCATAGAGTGATTCCCACTTGAATGCACTCTAAATGAACTTAACATGGTTATAAATATGGTTGCCTTCGATTTCGATTTATTTTTCAAGTCCCATGGCTTCCTCTTGGGCCTTCTTACAATGAGTACTCATTCAATTTGGCTCAAATTAATTGTTTCATCTCATCCCCATTCGCCAAAATGTACCCCACTCCCTTGGCATGTAATAACTTTACTACTTTCCTTTACTTTGCTTATGTCTTACCATTGCACCGATTAAACCATATTTCACTAAGGTTAAACTTTCTAAACCTTTTCCTAATTAAATTATGGAAGTGGTGGACTTTTGGGGTCTAGCACTCTTTGGGTCCTTGAACAAATGCTCTTGAGGCGCACGCCTTGGGTTGTGTTTGTTCCGTCTTCCATTTCTAAAACACTTAAAATATCTAATCCTAATCAAAACACTTAACCATTAAAAAATACAATCTTCTCTTAAATTAAAATACTTAATCTAATTAAGTTCTTAACCCTTAAAAAAAAATTTCTTAAAATCAAATTAAATCACAAATATTTAGGTTAATATTTCTAAATTCTTTTCTTAATTAAATTATGGAAGTAGTGGGTTTTTGGGGTCTAGCACTCCTTAGGTCCTTGAACGATCGCTCTTGGGGCGCACGCCTTGGGTTGTGTTCGTTTCGATCTCCCATTCCTACTAAAACACAAAATCCTCCCAAAAAACTTTTAATTCATTCAAACCCTAATCCAATTAAGTACGTTTAATTAAAAATACATCAATTTAAATCATTTTCCTAAATTAAATTACAAAAGTAGTGGACTCTTGAAGTCGAGCACTTCTATGGCCCTTGAATGAATGCTCTTGAGGCGCACGCTTTGGGTTGTGTTCGTTCCGATCTTTCGTTCCTAAAACACTTGCCCTAATTACGTGGACAAAGAAGCCCATTGTCCAACAAACATGATTTCACAATTAATAGAATGAAAAAGGTGTCGTTGAGATCTAGCATCTCAGTAACGCCCCGATTAATTGGTTGCGAGGCCGACGTCTCGTTTATCGAATACTCGTCATTCTTCCTCTAAAATACTTAACAAACCAAACACTTCCCATGCAACCGAAACCCTAATACACTTAATCCACAACTCAAACATCTTTCCCAAAGAACATTGTTTAAGTCATTCTTTTGCGCATATGAACTCGTGCTTCAGCCTCCCCTAGCGAGCAGACAAGCCAATGTTTAGCAGTTAGAATGCAACCTAAACTCTCATTCGCCTAAAACACGTCCAAATCAAACCTATTTTCTCAATCAAATCTCTAATACACTTAATTCATACTCAAACAACTTTCCATAAAGAACATTGTTTAGTCCATTCTTCCGCGCATATAAACTAGTGCTTCAGCCTCCCTTAGCGAGCAGACAAGCCAATGTTTAGCAGTTAGAATGCAAATTAAACACTTGTTCATTTAAAAAACACCAACCAACCATAGTCCCACGAACTACAAATGCTCTGACTTTCCCATTGCACGAGGGAATATGTAGGCACAAGGGTTCTAATCCTTGCCGAGCACCCTAATAAAAAACCACCCCATTTTCCCCCTTAGAAAACTAATCCTTTTACCTTAGAAGATAACAAACAAACTTAGCTAACTTATCTCCCAAATCGAATCAAGAGGTTCCGTTGAGTACAACGGACGTAGAGGGTGTTAACACCTTCCCTTTGCGTAATCGACTCCCGAACCTAGAATTTGGTTGCGATGACCATTTTCTTATCCTTGAAAGGTTTTATCGATATTTTCCTATTCCTCCCTTAGAATGAATAAAGTTCGGTGGCGACTCTGTTTCGAACGCTTTTTCCGCGTCCATCGCGAGGATCGTATTTTTTGAGGTACGACAGATGGCGACTCTGCTGAGGAATATGCATTGCCCTATGCTAGAGAGAGTCAAGCCTAACGTGACTCGATTCGAGAGTGTTAGCTTCGCTTGTTTGATTTCTTCTTGTTTATTTTCTCCTACTACTTCTTTATTTGCTTTGTGTTGCTTTCTCTTTATTATATGCTGTTTATCATACTTGCCTGTTGGATCTTGGGATGATATCAAAAGTAAGGCTCTATACCCGAGTCTTGGAAAAAGAAGAGAGAACACCTAGTTTAGATTTTGGAAGTAATTAGTGTTAGTCCCCAAGGACTCGCTCCTTGTGTGCCTAGCATGGAAGCTTCCCCTAGAGTAGACCTTTTCATAGATCTTGTTGTAACGCAGCTAGCCTGTCGCACGACTTGATTCATGAAGGGTCCGTGACTCTGGGAACCACTCTTAGCACCAGTTTCTATCTTGGTGGTCATTAGTGTTAGTCTCCGAGGAATCGCTTCTCGTGGGCCTAGCATGAAGACTACACTCAGGATATACCTTTTCGTATCCCTGTCACAATGCAGCTACCTGTTGCGTGGTGTTGATGCGATTAGTTTCCGTAATCCTGGGAACCTTATCCATCAACGTAGAAGTTATCCTGTGAGTGGGTTTATGGGTAAAGAATCTAGAATTTCCTTATGAAGCCTACCTATTAGGGTGTTTTGCAAATGCTCGTGTTATCCTGGATCTTGAATCTACCCGCATTGCATTCATTGGCATACCATTGCATTTGCATTCATCAGCATTGCATATCATTTTCCAAAACCAAAACAAACTCAATCATCCTTTGTCCATAACCCGCAGTTGATTTCCCGACACCCGTATCGAACTTGAAGCCGCTTTTGGAAGAATCATGGACTCAGAAGGGCAGAACCAGTTTGCGTCAAGAGCAGATGCTGACTTGATGAAGAACCAGCTAGACCAACTTGTGGAAGCTATGATAGCCTTGGCAAGGAAAGAGGACAACATTCAAAGGCCTACAGTCACTGCGAACGTCATTCTGCCTCAAGTGAATAATCTTGCCCAATTTCAGCCTGTGCGGATTCCTGTTGGGGACCAGGTTATACAAGAATATCACACTATTCAAGATGAACATGCCTCGTCTCATGATGCAGTTGAATACCATAGCTTTGCATTCACTACACCGAATTCTCGAGGGACAAGCCTGGTGGTGAATACTGAATGACCTCGAGATGTTGAGTTTGCTGAAAGATGTCGTGTGTTGGAAGAAAAGCTTGAAACCATGAAGGGGCGCGATGCTTTTGATCTGAATGCTTTGAACATGTGTTTGGTACCCAGACTTGTAATACCTCCAAAGTTTAAGACGCCAAAATTTGAGAAGTACAAAGGAGATAGCTGTCCAAAGCAACATTTGGTGATGTTTTACAGAAAGATGACCTCCAATGCTCTTAATGACAAACTTATGATTCACTATTTCCAAGACAGTCTAAGTGGGGCATCACTGAGTTGGTATATGCAGCTAGAGAGTAGCCACATCCAATCATGGTCAGACTTAGCCAACGCCTTTGCGAAACAATACCAATACAATCTTGACGTGGCTCCCAACCGCTTACAGTTGCAAGGCTTATCTCAAGAGGAGAACGAATCCTTCAGAGGGTATGCTCAGAGATGGAGAGAGGTAGCTGCTCGCGTTCAACCACCACTTTTAGATAGAGAATTGGTTGACCTGTTCATAGATTCTTTGCAAGGCCCATACCTAGAGAAGATGATGAGCAATGGGACCTCAAACTTCTCTGACTTGGTTTCAGTAGGAGAACGCATCGAGAGCCACCTCAAGAGTGGAAAAATCCACGACGCCTCGAGCATCCAGGCTAGTGATACTGAATCTATTGTCAGTTCTCAAAAGGAAGAGGAGCATGAAATTAATGCAATCTGGGACACTCCACAAGCTCCATACCCAAGCATCTCCAATGTTCAAAGTCAGCAATCCCATGGGCCTCCCTGTGTGATTCCATTCTCTCCACATGGTCAATATACTACTGTCAATAGAGGTCCCCCTCATCAACAACGAATTACACAGCAGAATTCTTTGCAACCCCGACGCTACTATAATCAAAGACCAAAAAGGCATTTTGATCATTTTCCAGTGCCATTCAGTCATATATTGCCACGTTTGATTATTAGCGGACTAATAATGCCAAAGGGATTGGATCCCGTGATTCCTCCATACCCACCAGGCTTTGACGCCAATGCACAATGTGGCTACCATGCTGGCGCCATGGGGTATTCAACTGAGAATTGCAAACAGCTCAAAAACAAGATCCAAGATCTGATTGAGTCCAAGCTAATCTCATTTACGCCTCGAGGTCTTCAAATCAACGTTAATCCTTCACTTGATCGGGTGGGTCCATCCGCCCATGTTATGGAAGAAGTTGCTGAGAGTAGGTGTGAAGAAGGCTATCATAGTGGTCTCGATGAACAAGAATGCTAGTCCAACAGTGGGTCAAGAAAGAAAAATCCAGTCCCCAATGCTGGAAATTTTTAGATCATGTCGTTTCTATGCATTTGTAGTTTCTTTATGTTATGCGCTATTTTCTTTTAGACATTGTTGTTTATTAATGGTAATATTAATGAAGTGATCATGCATTTTTTGAACTAATCACGTCGCATTCGCTCACATTTTCTTCACTTATATCAAAAAAAATCATCTATATACCTCTCATTCACTTTCTTTACCAAATTGTTGTTTAGCAAAGATTGGAGGGAGGATGACGAAAACAAAATACCCATAATTGCTAATGGTGTGCTTTCAGAAAAAATCCTGCTAATGATGTACATGCATTGTTTCAAATCCCCAAACACTGGAGAGATAAGGATTTAATCCCTAGTTAACCACTTCGAGCCTAGAAGTAGAAGTTCCCTTCGGATTTCTAAACCCTTACGCTTAACCTGGGGCAGGGTAGTGTTCAGTTAATCTGACTCCGCATTCGCACACATCCGGACGTGTCGAAAGAACCATGCAAAATTCAGAAGTTATGACGGTTGTTCTTTAATAACCAGTGATTTGGCAGTCACAAGCCTTTAAAAAAAAAAGAGAAGAATAAAAAAACCCGCTAAGTCAAACACTTAAGGAGGTGACTTAGGCAAAATTTAGGGCAATCCCGGTGGACTTAAAAAAAACAAATTTAGTACACGCAAAATCTGGTATCAAAAGAAAAAGACGAAAGCAAAAAAAGGTCTTTAAATCTCCATGCGAAGCAAAATAAGATTCAGTGACCACCATATCAAAAATCAAAAGGTCACTGACGCCCATCAAACACAAAATAAGATGACTGCCATTTCAAACGAATCTTGAACCTTTATCTTCATTCTTACACCGTCAAAATCTAAGTATGTGTGTCGATTTAACTGAACGTAGGACTGGAGATCATCACGAAGAAGGGGTGGGTACCAAAATAAACCTTGAGCCTTATATCCTTTGTTTCTAAAAATCGCGAACCAGACCATGTTACAACCCTCAAAAGACCTAATTGAGGCGGTGTTTATTCTAAAATCATACTACAACAAGGCTGCGTAAACTGATTCCTACATATTTGCTAATCTTGTGTATTGGTGTCATATTCTTGTTATATCTTTCACACACCAGATAAATTAATAATACGTTTGGACTAACGGTCCACTCGTCACACACTGACACACCATTCCAATAAATGATTTTTCAAAGCGTGCATGAATGTCGCATTAAAATTACCATTTCTGAATGATCAATTTTAACTATAAATCAGCATTTGACATTAGGAAAATTCCAACAAAGTACAATCAGAGAAAAACTTGAGCATTCGTTGGCACTGACTCGAATCGAGACTATCTCATAACCTCGTGAATCTGGGGCAAGTCCTTCAAAGCAATACTTAGTCAATCTGAGGCAAGTCTTTCAAAAGCCAAGACTGGGGCAGACCACTGCAAAATCAAGACACAGGGGCAGACCACTGCAAAATCCAGACACTGGGGCAGATCATCTCATTACCCTCTAGACAGGGGCAGGTTCCCTTCATACATTCAAGTTGGTCAAGCTGGCCATGTCATGCACTAAGCGACCCTTGAATTCAACAAGTATTAAAACCCTTGGGGCAGCGCAAATGCACAATCAGAATGCATTGGATAAGTCACTGCGCTTATACAATCAATATGCATTGGTTAAGTCGCTGCGCTCATACAACCATTCATGGCGTATCAGCTAGAAGTAAGGTTCTCTCATGAACCAAGCACGCAATTTCTGCAAAGGATCAAACTTAGGGCAACAAGAGAATCATATTGCCTTACTGATCATAATATCTTCCATTTTCGAGTGTCGGGAAATCAAATCTTTCCATCAAATCAAAGTCCAATCTCGCTTGGCAACTACCAAAAGTCCACCCTGCTGGCATCATCACAAATTAAAGTCCAACCCTGCTTGGCACCTCTTAAAGTCCAACCTCGCTTGGCAACTACAAAAAGTCCACCTTGCGTGGCAACCACCAAAAGTCCACCCTGCTGGCACCTCCTAAAGTCCACCTTGCGTGGCAATCACCAAAAGTCTACCCCGTTGGCGCCTTCATAAAACTTATCACCTGCTTGAATTCGCATATGCATCACATACCATATACATGCATCATACACATACATAACATGATCAATTTCCTTCTTCAACCCCCGAGTTGATAGATTACTTTGTCATAATTTTTGACCCCCGAGTCAATGTTGTCCTTAGTTTCTCGACCCCCGAGTCGATATCATTATTACCTCCTTCAACCCACGAGTTGATATATCATCTTGATCATTCTTGACCTCCGAGTCATTATTATCTTTTTTTTTCTTTTTTTTCCTCGACCCCCGAGTCGATATTTCCTTTACTTCCGTCCTCGACCCCCGAGTCGATATTGTCTTTATCTTCTTTGACCCCCGAGTCGATATTTGCTTTTACCTTCAACCCCCGAGTTGATATTTTGTTATTTTCTTTAACCCCCGACTTGATAGATTACCTTGCCTTTATTTTCTCGACCCCCGAGTCGGTATTGTCTTTATTTCCTCAACCCCCGAGTCGATATTACCTTTACCTTTCTTTCAACCCTCGAGTTGACGACAGTTTATCTTAATGTTTCTCGACCCCCGAGTCGGTAGTATTTCCTTTTCTCAACCCCCGAGTTGATATGCCAGTATTCCCAGTGAGTCTTTCACCTTGCTCCATCTAATCCCCATTAATCCTTCTTTGGAAACCAAAAGTGAAGCCTTGCCCAGTTGCATTCCCATATGCATCTCATGTAAACAAGTTCATTTGCATTCCTGTATGCATGGCATTTCCATCCCCAGCATCATATCATAACAGGATCCAGGATCAGTTTACAAGCATCTTGGCTGGTCCTCCATCAAAGTCGGCGATTTTCCTCTGAAAGGAGTTGGTACCCCGTACGTGCTCAAGGAACTCTATTCCCCAGCAAGTTCTTCAACCATGCAGTTGATATTGACAATCCCCAACAGTTGTTACTTTTATTGCTCCCCAAGAGGAGGTTATCCCAGAAAGTTTCTTGTGAGCTTTCCCCTGCAGAGACAACATGTTTCCTTCAATAGGAATCTTACTTAACTATGCCTCAGCAAATTCACCACAGAGATACTGCTTTGGTATCATCGGAGAACCTTAATGGATAAGGGACTGCTTCGACGACCCATAGAATCGTCTGCCTTCAAAGATATTGCTTTGGTATCATCGAGGAACCTTAATGGATAAGGGACTGCTTCGACCACCCAAAGGATCTCAAGTTATGTTGTTCAGTTTGAACCTCGCTACTTCATTCTGTCCACTCTTACTCTATAGCACTTTACCTCTTGTCAGACAAATTTTAGGGTCTTCTTGTATCTAATTGACTTACACCCATAAATAAATGCTTTGCGGCAGTTCATTCTCTCGGGTTCAAGACAATTAGATAGGGGCATCTGTCATACCCCAAATTTGTCCTACCTTTTTCAAATTTTCTTGCATTCGATTTTATTTTGATTTTGCATTGCCTACACAACATAACTTTTTTTTCAGCATGAATAATTCCTAAAATGATTGGGCAGAATAAATTCTTGGAAATACAGATAGGCTGATTGAATTGTTTCTAAAAAATATGCAAAAATCAGTGAATAAAAAGTTTCGAATTTAAGCTTGCAGACGTCAGTGATATTGATCTACTATTCGCATAGTTTAACCTGACACACTGGTCTTATTTTTCGACGACTATTTAGTCATATTTCGATCAGTATGAGCCTTTTTACCGGTCCTGATTTATTTTCAAATCTGACCAAACGCTGTATTTTTCCGATTTATTTATTTCGCGCTAATCATTTTAGTGCACCCGTTTTAACTTCTCGGACATTTTCGCACCTGACTTTTGTACGTAATCGTCCATTTGATTTTTATTTCTTAATCATATTAATTAGTAAAAATAATTAGGATTATTTAGATGGATAGTTTAATTTTAGTTTAATTTAATTTTGATTAATTAGGTTTTATCTTATTTATTAAATTAGGTTTCTAAATATTTTCAAAATGATAAATTAAAGAGAGTTAAATAATTTGCATTGGATTCTTTTTCTGGTAACTTGTTGCCAAAGAATTCACCTCAAGGTACATGTGACAGCTAGCAGTGTTTTTGTTTTTTTAATTTTTTTTTGCTGAAGAGAGAATTTGTTCACCCACTAATAGTACACAAGACGAATCTCTCCCTCTTTCACGTTTTGAGAAAATGCGGACCATTCCTCCACTAATTTTCTTATGTGTCTACCAGCTCATTGTATCTTGTGTTTGAATTTTCAAGAATCAGATTATTGCTTCTCTGCTAAAAGACAAACGCGGATGGCACTCAAAAGGACCACTCACCTCATTTTCAGGGAACCAAAAAAACCAATTTTCCCTCACCATTCTTCATTAAATCTCACAGATTCTTCATTTAATTTAAAGGAGAAAGAAAAGGAACTTTTTATTGGGACTGTTCACTCTCTCACATATTTATCTCTCCACATTACACCTCTCTGAAGATATAACCAATAAAACTCTCTCATTCTTGAGGAGTTTTTGCATACTCATTTCTTTTATGCTAACCTATCTCTCCTCTTTTCCATTATATACACCATAAAACAAAGTTCTTTCTCCTTGCATACTGCAACATACAACCCATTCAATCATCACCCTTCTTTTTCCTCGATACAAAACTGAGGTCACCACGCACAACTCAAATCCGGCGACGATGCTACGCTCACAAACCTCATTTCACCACTACCACTTTCACAATAACTCTCCCATAACACACCCCTCTCTCATCAATAAACTTCTTTTTCTGCATAATGAAAAGATGACTATAAACCTTCTACACATGATTATCATTACCATCTTCCTTGAAAAATGCCATACATATCTTTCATCATCTTTGAACATACATCCTCATCTTCATGATAACCTCTATGAGACCACAACTAGGAAACTTCATGATCTTTAGCTAATCACACCTGTATACCGTCTCCTTGAAAATCCATTCATCAATCCTTTTTGCTACTCATGATTTACCACCACCCCACAATTCTGTCGTGAACCTTCGAAACCCACCGTGAACCTTCAAATCATTTCTCTTACAACAAACCTCAATCATCAAAAAATATGAAATCCGAACTCACCACCACATTCATATAATCACCGGCGACGCTCACAACCTTAACACCCTCACATCATAATCACCACTGGAGGTTTCTCTCTTGGTCGCTATTCCTTCACCCTCGTCGTCTTCTTCTACATTTAACAACCGTCTCCTCTGAAACAACATAAGTACCATCCAAGAACCATCGCCATTAACACTTAATCGTCATGAAAAATGATCCAAAAACCACATTCTTACCACTCTGAACATTCCTCTTTTCCAGTGATTCCCTCCTCCAAATTCACCAACACGCCATGAACAACCACCGTGCAAACACCTCAACGTCACACTTTGGCCATAAATAAAGATCTGAATTCGACTGTGTTTCAACTGCAACAACACCAAACATTCGAGACAAGGCTCGCGATTGGTTTCGAATAACACCTCGCTCACTTCTGTTCAACACGCTTTTGGTTTCGACACCGCGCCGACAACTTCAACGCATAACAACAAACCGCAGCAGCAGTGTTCACACCTTAATCAACAAAGTTGAAGCAACAACCACTTGTTTCTGTTTCAGCAACACGTCGTAACCAGTAAGCACCGCCATCTGCAACGACGACACGACCCCATATCCAGCAATAAAATCACGCAGCAAGTTCGGACCAAATCCAACGCTGGTCGCACGGCAATCTGATACCAACAAATTTGTAGCAACTCAACTGAACTCAAAGTCACTAAAAGCAACACGATTCTGAAGCAAGTTCATTCAACACCGAACGGTTTCATCCGTGAAAAGCATGTTGGTAAGTTTTTCAATCGTCATCATAATAAATTGGTATTGATTTTGGATTCTCTAAACATCTGTTATGCTAACATGTTAGCTTATTATTGCATCAATTTGTTCAAATATGTCGGATTTGTATTTATCACTGTGGGTGTGCATTCCCAATTTATGCCGGTTGAATATGTTGTTCTTTCTTTAAAAAAAATTCACTGAACTTTGAATAGCTCTGAAGCTCCATGTATTAAGAATGGAAAAAGGGTGATAAGTTGTTTTCACAGTATTAAAATAAGGTCTGCTAAATAAATTGTGTTACTTTAATGTTTGAAAAAGTCAAAACTGATTTTTTGTTTTTATTTTTACTCTTATGCTTACTATTTTATTATTACTAGTATTTAGGACTTAAATAAATTTGTGTTTGGGCCACATGAAGTTGAGAGATCAGGCCCGTTTTTGTTTACTTATTTTTTAGCACACCTAGCTTTCAATCTGCACCTCCTATGAAAGTGTGCAATTCTATGATGTCTTTTATGTGTTTAATTTAAGTTAATCCTATTCAATTTATTAGTTGATTACAACTGAGTTGATTAAAATGTTTTTTTAATTCTTAATTAGTTTATTGGATTAATATTGAATTGCGTTGTGAATTCGGAGTTGAAATTCAATTTAGCTTTTGAAACCCTTACGGACGTATAAATTATGGACCAACTATTCATAGAGTGATTCCCACTTGAATGCACTATAAATGAACTTAACATGGTAATAAATATGGTTGCCTTTGATTTTGATTTATTTTTCAAGTTCCATTACTTCCTCTTGGGCCTTCTTACAACGAGTACTCATTCAATTTGGCTTAAATTAATTGTTTCATCTCATCCCCATTCGACAAAATGTACCCCACTCCCTTGGCATGTAATAACTTTACTACTTTCCTTTACTTTGCTTATGTATTACCATTGCACCGATTAAACCATATTTCACTAAGGTTAAACTTTCTAAACCTTTTCCTAATTAAATTATGGAAGTAATGGACTTTTGGGGTCTAGCAATCTTTGGGTCCTTGAACAAATGCTCTTGAGGCGCACGCCTTGGGTTGTGTTTGTTCCGTATTCCATTTCTAAAACACTTAAATATCTAATCCTAATCAAAACACTTAACCATTAAAAAAATACAATCTTTTCTTAAATTAAAATACTTAATCTAATTAAGTTCTTAACCCTTAAAAAAACAATTTTCTTAAAATCAAATTAAATCACAAATATTTAGGTTAATATTTCTAAATTCTTTTCTTAATTAAATTATGGAAGTAGTGGGCTTTTGGAGTCTAGCACTCCTTGGGTCCTTGAACGATCGCTCTTGGGGCGCACGCCTTGGGTTGTGTTCGTTTCGATCTCCCATTCCTACTAAAACACAAAATCCTCCCAAAAAACTTTTAATTCATTCAAACCCTAATCCAATTAAGTACGTTTAATTAAAAATACGTCAATTCAAATCATTTTTCTAAACTAAATTATGAAAGTAGTGGACTCTTGAAGTCTAGCACTTCCTGGGCCCTTGAATGAATGCTCTTGAGGCGCACGCTTTGGGTTGTGTTCGTTCCGATCTTTCGTTCCTAAAACACTTGCCCTAATTACGTGGACAAAGAAGCCCATTGTCTAACAAACATGATTTCATAATTAATAGAATGAAAAAGGTGTCGTTGAGATCTAGCATCTCAGTAATGCCCCGATTAATTGGTTGCGAGGCCGGCGCCTTGTTTATCGAATACTCGTCATTCTTCCTCTAAAATACTTAACAAACCAAACACTTCCCATGCAACCGAAGCCCTAATACACTTAATCCACAACTCAAACACCTTTCCCAAAGAACATTGTTTAAGTCATTCTTTCGCGCATATGAACTCGTGCTTTAGCCTCCCCTAGCGAGCAGACAAGCCAATGTTTAGCAATTAGAATGCAACCTAAACTCTCGTTCGCCTAAAACACGTCCAAATCAAACCTATTTTCTCAATCAAATCTCTAATACACTTAATTCATACTCAAACAACTTTCCATAAAGAATATTGTTTAGTCCATTCTTTCACGCATATAAACTAGTGCTTCAGCCTCCCCTAGCGAGCAGACAAGCCAACGTTTAGCAGTTAGAATGCGAATTAAACACTTGTTCATTTAAAAAACACCAACCAACCGTAGTCCCACGAACTACGAATGCTCTGACTTTCCCATTGCACGAGGGAATACGTAGGCACAAGGGTTCTAATCCTTGCCGAGCACCCTAATAAAAAATCACCCCATTTTCCCCCTTAGAAAACTAATCCTTTTACCTTAGAAGATAACAAACAAACCTAGCTAACTTATCTCCCGAATCAAATGAAGAGGTTCCCATTGAGTACAACGGACGTAGAGGGTGCTAACACATTCCCTTTGCGTAATCGACTCCCGAACCTAGAATTTGGTTGCGATGACCATTTTCTTATCCTTTAAAGGTTTTATCGATATTTTCCTATTCCTCCCTTAGAATGAATAAAGTTCGGTGGCGACTCTGTTTCAAACGTTTTTCTGCGTCCATCGAGAGGATCGTATTTTTCGAGGTACGACACTAAGGAGTACATGAATGGCTCACAAATGCACAAACAACACAGTCCAACTCAGATGTCCAAAGACATAAGAGAGGATCACAGAGAAAAAAGACACACTAAACCCTAATCCTCTTTCTTTCAATACACGACTTCTCTGCTTCATTAGGTTTAGAAAACTCCTTTAAATAGACATCACAATAGCATGTGCTTGGGCTCTTGAAACACATATCACAAGGCATCAATTTTAAATCACTTGCACGATCTCCTGTACAATAATAGGAACAAAACATAAAGTTCCTAAAAAGGCTCCAAGACCCTTTTTAAAGAAATACAAGCAATTCTGTCAAGACAAAAGTTCCTAAAGTATTCTTCCTTGGATTGCGACACTGTGTGAATTAAAACACTATCAAATCTTACACATTAAATACCAAATCATCCCAGCCCTAAACTTCTAGTGTAAAATGTCCTGGCCACATGTCCCAACATCTTGTTGATCGTGTTGTCTAACTAACTTGTCATGACATCTATCTCAACATCTTGCTGAAAAGTGTTTTAACAAAATTTCTGCCAATCCAAAAACCACAGAACTTACAAATTCTCTAAGCCCATGCAAGATGAGTTCGAGATGAGCATGATGGGAGAATTGAAATTCTTCCTGGGAATCCAAATCAATCAAGGCAAGAATGGAAATTATGTTCATCAATACAAATATACAAATGAGCCTATGAAAAGTTTAATTTTGAAGATTGCAAGATTATGGCAACTTCTGTGCATCCTACCTGTAGCCTGAACAAAGAGGAAAATAACTCAAAGGTTGATTAAAAGTTGTTCAGAGGTATGATTGGTTCTTTTCTTTATATTACAACATATAGGCCTGATATTTTATTCAGTGTGTGCTTGTGTGTAAGGTTTCAATCAGATCCTACGGAAACTCATTTAAATTCTGTTAAGAGGATCTTTAGGTATTTGAAAGGAACACCAAATCTGGGACTTCTTAATAATAAATATCTAGATTATAAGCTGACTGGATTGTGTGATGCTGACTATGTTGGGGATAGAATTGAGAGAAAGTCCACTAGTGGAAATTATCAATTCATAGGTGAAAACCTAATATTCTCGGCTAGCATGAGAGATGAAACTATTGCTTTCTCTACAACAGAAGCAGAATACATCTCTGCCTCTAAGTGTTGTACACAACTACTCTGGATGAAGTATCTGTTAGAGGATTATCATATTTAAGCTAACAATATCCCTATCTTCTGTGATAATATTGTTGATATCTATCTAAGAAAGAATCCATTTCAACACTACAAAACCAAGCATATTGAGATTAAACATCACTTCATAAGAGAATATATTTAGAAGGGAGTTATAGATATTAAGTTCCTTGGTAGTGATAATCAATGGGTTGACATTTTTACAAAACCCTTAGTTATTGAAAGGTTTGATTTCATCAAGAAGAATCTTAACATGGTGTATGTGGAAGAATAATGCTTGTGTCTAGTCAGAATATGAAAATATGATGTTGCTCAGAAGTAGCTCTAATCAACGCTAGGAAACTGCCTCTGATGAAAAGTGGCTTCTGATAAATTATTAGACTTTGAGACTCTGGAGGTGGATTATTTGCTTCAGATTGCATTCACATGTTTGATAATTATCTTGCATAGTATCTGTTGGGTAAAGACTGTTGGGTAGTGATGTGAAACTTCTTATTTTATGTGAATCTGTCCCTCTGTCATTACCTCATGTTTGTTTACTTATTTATTTGTTTTTGTCGCCTATTTTCTAAAGATAATATTTGAGTTATCCTAGAACAAAGACTTTTGTCATGAATCTTTCTGAAAATATTTTTCTTTAGAAACATTTGTCTGTTTGTTTTTATGTTTTATCTTTGTAGCTCATTTTTTCATTTTGATAAAATGTATCTTTTGTGCATCTTTTATCTTGCGTCGTTTATCTTACCGATTGATTCATACGCATAACCATAATTGAAGAATTTAAAAGGCAGTTTATGACTACTAAAGAGAAAAGGAAACTTTATTCATAGGGATATTACAAGATTAGATCCTAAACACTTTTAGATGGGTCTTCAGTCCTGATCTTCTGTGTATGTCTCCAGAAAATCTTGTAATCTTCACCCCACTCTTCATCCTCTGCTGGAAGCTTGCTCATCTCAGCAACTTCACCAGATGTAACTTCCTCTGTGGTTTTCTGAGTATTTGCAAGTTCTTCAGCCTCCGTTTTTCTCCTTCTTTCTCTCCTCTCTTGCATTTTTTTTCTCATTGAGTATATGCATTTATTATCTTTTTGTTGATGAAAAATGGGGAGAAAATACATGGAAATATTTAAGAAGGTTAAAAGTATTTTTTAATGCTTTTAATTTACCTTAACCCCTATTTTTTATTATTTTAGTAAATGCTTTCTTCTGAACATATTAATTTTAGTGAGAAATTTAATTAACATAGATAGGACTTAAGGGGAGCATACAAACCTCAACTTAAGAACTATCAGACTAAAGGAGGAGCTTACAAACCTCAACCTAAGGTCTGTCAAACTCAGGGGGAGCTTACAAACCTCAGAACCTGATGTTAGAATTTGTTAATTATATTAAAAGATAAAATTAACATAGAAATTGACTAAGGTGGTGCTTACAAACCTTAACCTAAGGACTGCCAGATTCAAGGGGAGCTTAAAAACCTCATACCCTAATATCAGACTCTATTAATTTTATGAACAACCATTGTACTTAAATATATTTGTTTGTCATCATCAAAAAGGGGGAGATTGTTGGAACAAGATTTGTTTATGCCCTTAAAAGGTTTTGATGATAACACAGTATTTAAAGAACAATAGGGTTTGCTAACGTATGTTCAAGTGTGCAGGATCATTAGCTAAGAATTCATCATTAATCCTATTGAAAACATATAGTGGAGAAGCAATACCACTTAGATTCTTGATGATTAGAATATTAACATGTTCATGAACATCTAAAGGTTCATACTCTGGTATGTTGTTCAACCTCTGGTGACAGCTCAAACCCTGAAGGCTTAAGGAGCGTCTGATTCGTACTTCTACACCAAAGGTGACCAGTCTTGTTAAAGTGACATATTTTTAGACAGAGCTAACTAGGGTTTGGTTTTGCAAGGCTCAAGGATGGTTATATGACCTCTTCAGTTTGTACTACCTTTTGGTAGATACCTAATTGCTCAAACAATGTTGTGGACATTACTTTTATTCAGTGAACAATACTTATGATCGAATTCAACTCTCCAACGTCTCTCTTGGTATCTTTGTTCACAAAGTTTGTTATTGTTCAAACCTCCAACGACTTTTTTTCTACCTTTATAAAAAGATTCTAAAGACTCATAGGAAGGTTACAACATCACAACACATTGCAAGATCTTGGCATAACTCTGAGTTTCTATTGTAACTGTTATAGCATAAGATCATAAGATTTCTTATCTAAGATTATCTTAGAAATATTAGAAAGGTTGAAAACCTTTGTGATTGTTTCATAACTGTTATACTTCTGATTGTGTATCAAAGTATAGTAGTTATCTTTTCTACTAAAATATTTGTTTAAAGTAGAGGAAGTCACTTGCTTGCGTGCTTAAGCATTGAAGTCTCTTGTTTATGTACTTGAGCAGGAAGTCTTGAACCAATGGTTTAAGCAAGAAGTCTCATTCTAGGTTGATTAAGCAGGAAGTCTTGAGCAGTTGGCTAATGCAAGGAAGTCTCATTCAAGGGTGATTAAGCTGGAAGTCTTGAGCAGTTGGCTTAAGCTGTTTTAATCAGTTTGGTTATAGTGAAAAGCTCTTGTTGAGGCAATGGGACTGGACTACTCTCAGTTGAGGAGAGGAACCAGGATAATCTTTGTGTGTTGCTTGCATTTACTTCTAAACTTTTTATTTCCACTACTATTACACATTTTAATATCAGACTCTGAACGTGGTTTAGATTTTGAAGCTTCTGTTTCAGAAGTGAAACAATTTTTGGCATACACAATTTAAACCCCCCCCCCCTTCTTGTGTATTTTCTCACCTTAAATCCTAACATAAATGCATTGTAAAACTCAAAATAAAACATATTCGCAACATAATTATATTTCAAACATTCATCAATACAACAACATAACTCAAAATAATACATATTCACAACATTATCATATTTCATACTTATTCTCAACGCTTAACGTCTCGTCATAGCACATATTCAAATGTTTCCACAACACATGAAACATATTCCTCAAACTCACACAACTCGACATTCACTCGATCAAATAATTTTTAATAACCATTATCATAAATTACTCATGTTATCACAACTTATCCAGCCTCTGAAATTACTAACAATTAATATTAATTCACTTTAGCTTTCCAACGCTTCAAACCACGCCTCAATCCGAGTCACGAAACTCAAGTTACGACGAAAACAGTTGGAAACGAAAAATCAGAATTTATGGAAAACACAACAGCTATAACCGGTTAAATGAAACCCGTAACCGGTTATCACGGGAATTTTCAAAAAAACTTATCAGTTCAGCTGTAACCGGTTGCACCAACGCGTTAACTGGTTACCACTGTACAGAAACGAAAAAACACGATTTTCACCATTGGAGGACCTTTGGAACTCCAATTTTTATTCTGTAAAAACCCTCATTCTCAAAATCAGAAAATACTACGATTATCCCATGATTAAAACCCAATTTAATACATAAAATCCATTATTTTCATGAAAATACTTGATTTTCAAAACCTTTGACAATACAACAATGCTGGAAAAACATCAAGTATTAAAATAGAAAAATCAGTCATGAATAGTGCACAAATTCATCAATTATTACAAACAATTTTCATTATACAAATAGAATTCATCCACAACATACACTCTATTTGAGGTTAAGGACTCCTCTACCCTACCCCTCATGCACAAGCCCTTTGGAAAGGTATTATCCCCCTTATCGGATACTCCTAGTAGTGAAATTCTAATTTTCGGTAGAACTTCTTCTCCACTTCAAGTCTCTTTCTCTTCTTAGCCCTTTGGTCTCTTTCTCTTTTCTTTGGTTTCTACGTACTTACCAAAATAGGCTATTCATAGGTTTCCCTCGTTATAATATATAGTTAGGGCAAAATAACTCTTAATTATATTTTTCTCCCCTACTAACAAAATAATTGCTCCCTCCTCTCATTATTTTTTACTCACTTCTCATTTTCATGCCAAAAGCTCTATTTTCCTTTTAATTAATTAAATCTAGTAAATTATTATTACTAAAATAATTTCTTGTAATTCTGGCCCACTTCTACACATCACCTACAACTATCTCTATACCCTTATCAAGGGTATACACTCTCACTCTCATATTTAATTAATCACTCACAATTAAATGAATACGCAAAACATAATAATCTAAATAATTCTATAATTCAAGAATTTGGGTGTTACAAAAACCGCCGCTAAAAGGTTGAAAACCAAAAAAAAAAAAAAATTTGAAATTTTACTTCGGTTTAAAACCACAGCTAAATGGTTGAAAACACAAAAAAAAAAATTGAAATTTAGCACCGGTTTAAACAGCTGATAAATGGTGAAATTGAAAAAAGTAAAAGTGACAAAAAATGTGATTTCTTACGTGAGAGACCTATTGAGGTTTCCCATAGTAGACTGAGCCGCAAACTATGCATTGGTGTACTTTGAAGTAAAAAACATTGTCAAAAATTCAAAGTTATTATTAATAATTATTATTATAATAATCATTTTATTAAAAAATTATTTAAAAAATACAAATCATAGGAACTTGTTTGATTTTTCTCACATGTCTCAACTATTTTTTCTCACTTGTAAAAGTAGATAATTTTCTTCACTACTTAAAAACTAATTATTAAATTTTTTATGTGTAAATTTATGATTATTAAATTATTTGTTATTTATTGTTTCTTCCATCTTAAAATAAGTGTCATACTTAATACTTTAAGATAGTTTTAGAAAATGTGATAAATTAAAGTGAAAAAATAAAAATTTTATGGATTAATATCCATTTCCCCTACCATATAGGGCGAATTCGCATAAAAAAACACAAATTTCATCCTCGTCAAATCTTAAGAAATACAAAATTTTGCAGTAGAGAAGATTTAGACCCAGATTCTCCCCCATAATACATATGAATCATTACGACTAGGGTAAGAGTTGATTCTGAATGAAATCTCCACTTAAATTTATATATTATTTCTAAAATGTAAATATTTAATAAAACAATATATTTGACTTCAATTTATTATTTACTTTCAATTCATTAATTAAATATATTTTTTACTTTCAATTTATTATTAATAAATATTAAAATATTAAAATATATTTACTTTCAGTTCAATATATTTAATTGCATTTTGTTATTTACTTTCAATTTTTTAAAAATAATAAATGTTAAAATATATTTACTATTTATTTTATTTACTTTTAGTTTTCTTATTATATTTATTTTAAATAAAAACCTATTTACTTCTAGTATAATAGTATAATGAAAACCTTATTTTAAATAAATATTAAACAAACATTATTTTAATATTTATTATTTAAAAACTGAATACAATAAAATAATATAAAATTGAAAGTATGAATAAAACTGAAAGTATTAAACAATAATTATTTTAATAATTTTGGAATTATTAGTAAAACATTTTTGAATATGAAATATATTTTATAATTTCATTAATAATAAATTGAAAATAAATAAAATAAATATTGAATATATTTTAATATTTATTATTCAAAAAATAGAAATTAAATATATTAAATTGAAAATAATTATATTTTAATAGTTATTTAAATATTTATTAATAATAAACTAAAAAATAAAAATATCTTTTTAATAACAAACTAGTGGGATACCCGTGCGTTCGCACGGGTCTTGGTGTGTTACGCGCACTTGTTTAAAAAATATTATAAAATAGAAAAAATGTAAAATTTGAAAGAAGAAAAACATGCATGATAGAATTGATCAATTAGGAAAAAAATTAGGGGTGTTCATGGGTGCGGGTCGACCCACGAACCCATTGACCCAAACCAACCCAACCCATAAATTACCCGAACCCATTCATTTACGGGTATACCCAACCCAACCCATAACAACCCGTATAGTTTTGGGTCGGGTATCGGGTTTGAGTTTTGCAACCCGCAGACCCATCGACCCAACCCATTGATGTGGCTTTAGTAACTTTTATTATTTTTATTTTTATTTTAAATAAAAATATAATACTAGTATCTCACTAATAACCATAATTTTTTCAAAAAAATTTATTCTCCACCAATAATTACGTAATTCTAATATTAAATGTTCTTTCTTATTTTCTTTTGTATCATTTCCAACTTACCTATTTTATGGAAGTAACGTGTCTTGTTGAATTTTATACTAAAATCAATGTTATGTCGTGTTGATGAATTTTATAAGATATTATATGATGCGTTTCATCAAATTTAAGTATTATAGATGAGTATGATTGTATTGAATTGTGTTACACGTTTTTAAAATCGACAAAAAGAATCATAAAAAATACATATCTTTTATTTGAAACGCAACCCGCGAACCCAACCTAACCCAACCCATAAATGAACGGGTCAGTTCGGGTCGGTTTTGACAATGAAATTGCGGGTTTGACGAAGAACCCAACCCATTAAAGTTTAGACGGGTTGGGTAACGGGTTAGGCCAAATCCAGTCCAACCCAACCCGCGTACACCCCTAAAAAAAATAATTTTTAAAAGTTAAAATAAAGTTATCCAAATTATTAAATAAAAGAAATGGAATGATAAAACAATAGAATTGACAACTGAAAAATTCCAAAATAAGATTGTAACATTTTAAGGTTTTAAAATTGTAAGATTGTAACATTAATTTGATTTAAAATTGTAACATAAAATAATAATTAATAATATTTAATCTAATTGAATAGTGATGGTCAAATTTAGTATTCATGATTGCATTGGTTGTCATTTAAGATGGGCCATGGGTAATCAAAAAAGTAAATAAATTGTTTAAGAGCCTATTATCGGTTTATATTAGTTGTGGTTGTGTGTAGTAGGAACACGGACGGAAAACAAAGTCAAAACACTTGAGAAGAGAAGAAAAACGGAAGGTTGATAGTTGCTACATCCGTTAATGGAGAAGGTTCTATTCCCAAAAGTGATTCCTAGGTGAAGTCTCTATTGAACGACTATGTGAATCGTTGTTTCCACTTTGTGAGTTTCATATGCGTTGTATCCTATCATTGTGTATAAACGTAGTGTTGTTTACAGAAATCCAATATATGTTTTTGATGTTGTTGCATGCAATGCGCTTGTGGTTGCAGATCCTCTGGTCTGAAGGAAGTAGAATCAATAGATATTGTGAAGAAAAAAGAAACCGGTGGACAATCAGATGTCAGTGATTCTCTAGATGGAGAAGCACGACAAACCGGCGTGAAGTCGTTGAAAAGAAAGAGTACCGTTGAGTCGGTAGTGTCGTACATCTCGATTTCGTTGGATGATAGCAGGTTAGGTTTGTTAATCGTATGTGTAACTTAAACATGTAGCTTCTTAAACAACTAAGTAAATTTTGAATGATAAGTAAGTCTTCGCCTTTTTATGATTTCGTCAGACGATAGCGTGTGCTTCTAAGATTTTAGGCGTTTGTCAAGGGTTTTATAAGCTTAAGTAAGTATGTGTCTTTACTATGATTTCCTGCATAGTAAACAACCAAGGAAATCATGAAGGTTAGATAAGGTTGAACATTTGAATGTTGATTATAATAGAAGGATGTTGTTAGAGATTCAATAGAAAAGATGATACAAAAAAATTTAGACCGACAAACGTTTGTGTTTGTAAAAGTTGGAAAAACTATTTGGTTAGATGCATGTCATGCATTTAAATAAACCAAGAGTTGTTTTGTGAAATGTTTTGTGAATGCAGTACATCGGAGGATAGTCCTAATTCAGACCCCAAAATTCCCAGAAGTGGAATGCAGTGGAAATTGTGCATACGATCTGCTAAGGTGGCTAAGAGAAACATTTTGGTAAATTATAGTAAAGAAAGTGCATTGTTATATATTATATACGTGGTAGAAGAGACATTAATTGAGATTTATATGTTTGTAGCAAATTCCAAGAGATGTGATAAGGAAATGTCTTTTTACGGGAAATCGGTGGATCAATCTCATTGACTGCGGCAGAGGAGAAATCTACCATTGCAAACTTCATTTTGCAGAAAGAAACAAATCAGAAGAAAAGTTCATCTATCATGGGTGAAACAAATTGGCAAAGAAGTGGAATCTGGAAATTGGATATATTGTGCATTTTAGCCTTAGTTATCCTCTGACGACAAGAATTTATGTAACAGTCTTGAACCGCCATTAATCGTTCCACCTTGTGCATAATAGTGGTCGTTTTCTAAGATCAAATATTGATGGGATGTGTTTTGGTATGTCTTAGTTGTGTGTCGACATAAAGTAGTTATTAAGTAGGTTTATTAAGTCTTATAATAGTTTGTTTGAACATCAGTTGTTTATTTAACAATGTCAATGACCTTCAGAAGCTTGTTCAGTAGTTTAGATGTTGGAAGGATCAGAATGTAATACCAGTTGTATTTTGGTTGAACATTAAGCAGTGTGTTTACAAGGATGGTAATGTTATATAAATGGTATTTTGGATGAACATCATTTATGGGTTATGGTTATATAAATGGTATTTTGGTTATTTTGGTATTTTGGTTAAGCAGTGTGTATGCCTAGCATGTTATGCATCATATAATGCAGTATTACAGACACTAATAAAATTATAACAGTTAGAAAATAACAAAATTTGTGGATACAAAATTATTTAAAAAGCTATAGTTTGTCATGATGGAAGCACTTTCATGGTTACCCTAGAAAGTAGTTCTCCCTATATTTCACCTAGTGAAATTTTTTAAAGCAATTAGAAACGGAAAAACAAATTATCGTAAAATAGGAAATAAATAATTACATTTCAAAAGAATTATATTAAGTGTGTAAAACAACAATTGTGTTAAAAATTCATATTAGGCATATTGAATAAAAAATTATGAAAAATAGTTATATACATTGTTATAAACGATAGAGTTATAATAATAATAATAATATTGAAATTAAAATAAAGCAAATGAGTCATGGATGAAAACATAAAAAAGTAAAAAAAAATGTAGATATAAAAGTTTATTGGCCAAACGTTTAGAAATAAATATTTGTTGCTGAGAAAAATTTGATGAAATATAAATAATGTATAAAAGATAATAATGTTGTAAAATAATCCACGTTCCAGAGTTATTTAAAATAGTAGGAAGAAAATAAGTAAAATTAGTCAATTATAAAAGTAGAGCAAAGGTTAGGAATGAGGAAAAAATTGAATGGAAATGAAGTAATATTGAATAATGAAATTAAAAGTGTAAGTTGGAAAAGGGGCAAAGAAGATGTAACGTGTGATATTGGAGAAAGTGAAAAAGAAATTGTACGAAATGGGTTATGAAACCATAAAGTGGCTATAAAGTTGAAGAATAAAACCAAGGGTATTCTTAGAAAGGAGCAAACACTGTTGTAGATTATCTCTTGTGCAACCATAGGCGATCACAAAGGAGGTTCAAGAGGTTTACGGTAATGAAGGAAAAAGCGAAGCATGTTTGCTATTTTGAGTCATGCATAAATAGGAAGATAACGTAATGTTTTTTTTTTGAAGAGCATGTGAAGCGTGGCTGAAAGAGAGATGGATAATCGATGAAAAGCTTCGATTGTTGTATGTTAAAGCAATTGGAGATCAGGGAAAAATAGAAGGGAAAGGGAATCGTAATAGTGTCCTACCCCGTGGAAGTAATTGAGTTGGCCGGACATAAAACCTTCGAAGGTGTGAATGTCACTGATGCTGGAAAACAAAAAGTCAGGTAAACCATTTTCTTGTGTTGTAAATAATGCATGCAATAAATGATTTCTGAAAGAAAAGATTAAACACATTGATATGATATAACTCTGGTTATAACAATATGATGCATACATCTAATTTGCATAACTCTCCTTATTGGTGTGGCCTTAACGGGGTGCGGTATAATGTTCTTTTTGTCTTCTCGTTATCGTTGTCCCCTTTTGGTAGTTTAAAAACAATATTTTTGTAGGATGAAAAGTAGAAGTTATGTTGTGAAAAAAATAGAGAAATAGAATAGTTTGTACGTAATTTTACTTTTGATGGTAAGAAAGGTGAAAGTAAGTAAATTAACAAATGGCCTTGTAATTCTGAATGTGTATTATGCAAGAGCTATGATGGTTGATGTGATTCCAGACACAAAAAATAGTTATAATATAATGAAGTAACATATCGTAAATCTAGATTATATAGGATATGCATGAAATAGTATTGGTTATATTTATAGAAAAATAGTAAGTAGTTGTGTTATAAACTTAAATTGTTTTAATGTTGTAACTCTAGGACTGATCATGTATATGGACTCGTTGATGAAAAACTGACATCAGATCTTAAGGAACCTATGTTTAACATGCATCGCATCAGTTCTTCTTCTGATGAAGATGAAGAGTCGGCTGAGGAGTTGGACGAGGAATCAGATGAGGATGATTTCTACTAGGAAAGAGTGATGAGTTATGCATACAAAGCCCACAAGAATGTTACGGTATGTTGGAAAAAATTGAATTCGTGTTTGAATAAGAATAAAAAATAATTGTAATAAGTTGTTGTTTGTGGTATTTAACAACATTTTCCCAGAGAGGTGACAAAGACATGCTTATATTGGAACCAAAGGTCAATTGAGTTGATTGATTCTGACATAGGGAAAATCTATGTTGTAGAGGTTCATAGTGCAAGGCGTAATAAAAAGATCATAACGACGGAGAAGTTCATCGGTAAAGAGTGGTACGATTATGCTAAGATTAAGAAACTAAAAAAGGGTGATAAGCTTGGGTATATAATAGGTTATCCTCTGGATCAGGTTTATGTTTCAATTTTAAACAAATGAGTATGGTGAGATTGAAATAGGTGTGCAAAATGGCTGTTAGGTTGGTCTGAAACTATGGATGGTGTGTCTGGTTGTTGAAGATGTAGTATATTGTGCAATGTCCAAGCATATGATATTAGTAGTTTTGTTGTCTGGTTGTTTTTTATATTATTTTTATGAAGTGAAGTGATTTTTTTTATGAGCTTTTTGAATTTGGTGTAAAGTATTGTACTTAAGGTTGTCAAACTCGCGACTCTACTCAGACTCGTAAAGGGTTCATAGACTCGACTCGCAAACTCGTACGAGTCTAATAAAACTTAAGAATGACTTTCAAAAACCTTTATGTGACACATACATGACACACACATATATTTTTAAACTTGTAAATTTCTCATAAATATATATAATAAAACACCATTTAACATCAAAATTTACATTTCATACTCCATAACAAATTTCTTAACAAAAAAACTTAATAATAAAACAAACAAAATAGCAAAGTATGTAGTTAAAGACTTAAAGTACTAATTTCTTCTTAATTGGCTACTACATAAAGAAAAAAATCATTAAAAAAATGTTAATGGCTTTGAACATCCAATGTTCTAGTGAAATCATCACCACCAATATCTTCACCATTATCATCATCGGTATCTTGAGTATCATCATCAAACTCTACCCCAAATGAAACATCTTCTTCATCATTAACCAAATTTGGATTGCTTGATATTCCACTTCCACCTAATTCAACATTGCCACAACCACCACCACCACCACTTTGCACAACATTAGTAACAAAACATCAATTTTCACAACATTGTTAACAATAACATCATCTTTCTCAACATTAACTTCAGTTTGTACATTTTCCTTATTAGGATCTTCAGCTATTCATTCATCATTTTTATGCAAGAGCATATACAAGAGAAACATCCAAGTCAAACATATTAGAAAATTATTACACAATGAAGGATTGATTTACAGGAACGAACGCGAACAAAGAAAGAGACAAAACAAACGCACGCCGTTGATGAAGGGAGGAAGAAACTTTGCTGAAACAAGAGACTATTAGAGAGGATTTCTAATTCTTGTACAAGAATAAAAAAGGGTTTTTCAATAAAATAAAATATTTTGGGGATATTGGGCCTTTTCTGGGTTAAAAAAAACAAAATTAAAAAAAAATTATAAACTCATAAACTCGCGAGTCTATACGAGTTTGTGCGAGTCTACCTGAGTCTAATCGAGTCTATTAAAAAATGATTCTATGCGTGAGTCTACTCGTTTTGCTTCCTAGACTCGTAAACTCGTACGAGTTTACGAGTCTACCTGCGAGTTTGACAACCATGATTGTACTGTAGTATTTAACATGCTAGGTTTAATGTTAAAGTAGTTTGTTTTGTGTAAAGTGTATGAATGATAATTATATATGGTATTGAGTTAGAGTTATTATAAGCCATATGACATCAAGTATTAGTTATGAAATCCATGAACATGGTTTGAAATATATTTAGAAATGAAAAAGTAGTTGAGGAACATGTTGAACATAAAGAACAACGTGTGAATTCTTATAAAATGTTTGAATAGTGTACGCGCAATTTTCGAGGTTCGCCCTTACATGTGAACTTTTTTATTTATCCCAAAACGAGGGAAGGGAAAAAATCTAAATAAACCCGTGAGTGTGCAAAGTGTAAAACAATGAAATAAGATATCGGGAATCGAGGGTTGGTTATACTAAGGGAAGGTACTAGCACCCTAAGCATCTAGAGTATCCTATAGGAACCTATTGTATATATTTTTGTTACTGTTGTTTTGAGTTATTTGTTGTATGTTGGGGATTTGTTGACTATTTTGAGTGATAAGTGTCGCAACACGAAAAACAACCGGTAGAAAAATAGAAGAGTCGCCACCGAACGTTATTTATCCCTACGGGGGGAAAGGAAACGATCGAAGAAACCTAAAAGGTATTAGCATCCCCTCGCGCCCGTTGTACTCAACGGGATCCACGCTTGTTGTTCTAATCAAAGAGTGTGTTTATCTAAAGCATATATGCTAACAGAGACGAAAAGGGGAAAACCAAAAGGAGACTCGATAGGACTTCGCCGTCCTAGGCTTACGTATTCCCTAGTGCAATGGGAAAGTCAGAGTCAACGTAGTTCGGAGGACTACAGGTGGAAGGGAAGGTTTCTCACCAAGACTTTGTCGTCTTGTGCCTACGTATCCACATTCGGACGAGAATGAGGAAGTCAGAGCGTCTGTAGTTCATGGGGACAACCACAGATTGGTTAAGTGTTTTTTATGAGCGGCGTTAAGTTCGCGTTCTAGCAGTTAGGGTCGATGCCTGTTTGCAGTAGAACAGAAATAACGTACTCTTTCAGAAAATGATTTGACAAACAATCCCGAAGGATAAAATGGTTTGCAGTTGGCTTGTAAATTTTAACAGAAGTGAATTGAATTTGTTTGAGATTTATATTGCACTAAAGTCTATGACATAGGAGCGAATGCATCACAAGATCGCCCCTAAACGAGACGTATGTTAAACACTCTAGACGAAGTAAGGAGAGACTCCTCACCCATCATTTCCCATATACTTAAGGCTCGTGGTGCACAATACTCATCGCATTTATTAAGTGTTTTGATTTTTGTTTTGAGAAGAGAAAGAAAACTCAAAGGGCAAAAGAAAATCTAGGGGAAACTTACCTAAATATTGTCATGCAAATGGCTCTATAGTTGAGGATGAGAGGGAAGTCTACCTAATGTTATCATACAAATGATGGGCCTAAGGTTGAGGTTCAAGAGGGAGCTACCCTAATGTTGTCATGCAAAGGATTGAGAGCCTAATGTCTATTCTACTTTAAACCTAATCAAAAATTAAGGTCAAACTAGGAGCCCTAAGGGAACATGTGATCAAGCACAAGTAAACATCAAACAAAATCACTCTTAATCAACAAAAGTGAACTCAATTTCCAAAGGAGAAGAAAGGAGATGAAGAGAAAGGGAGATGTAAAAGTGATACAAGATGAGAAAGATTAACATCAATGTACAAGTATCACACATCAAGGAAAGATCAAGGCACATTCGTCAAATGAATCAAGATATCAAGGAGGCAAGAATCACACCACCATCATACATTCAGAAACTTCATATCACCATGAATAAAGGATTCACACTTTCAAGTGCAAGAGAAAAAGATAAAGACAAATATAGTAGTGCATAAGCAAATTTGTTCACAATTGAACATCATGAAGCATTATACCAAATCAAAATGAGTTCAACAAGATGAAAGACAAGTTAAGGCAGTAACAACATCACATCAAGTTCAACTCATATGGATGATTAGAGGAGAGGCAAAAGCATACAAGACATGCATCACATTAATACCCAAACAATTGTCCACACATAGCTCATGCAAAACATACTTCAAAGAACTAGCTAAGTGAAATTAGGATACGAATCCAAGTAGGGGCAGTAGCACAAACATGAACATCATTTCAAATACTAACTCGTGGATATCAAGAAGCAACACCAAGGATCAAATTCAAGACATGCATCAAAACTAGGTAAGCATTCCCTATGAACAATTCCAAAAGAAAACAAGTGTTCAAGCAAGGTACAAAGCAAAAATGGTCAAGTAATGCATACCATAACATCAAGTTCAGAAGCATACTAAAATGTATCACATCACATTAATTTGCAAGACATCACACAAATTTAGTAAGTATCATGCTCAAAAGGCTAGGCAAACACCATTCAAATCACCCATGAAAAGAGCAAAGATGATCATGTGGAGAGAAGAATGAAAAGTGACCATACAATGGAAATCACAACATGAAAATCAAATACTCAAACATTTCATTCCAAACATACAATATTTCACCAACATCCATTAGGTCATACAAGAAAACATCTTGAGAAACTAGGTCAAGAACATCAATGGTGCAAGGCTAAAACAACATCAACTTGAAAATTCCACCTAAAATAGGAAAATAACCAAATGAAAGTTATTCCAAAGCCATAATCAATTCAAAACAATACATGATCACATTTAATAAACATTTCAAACTTCAATCAAGCACAAGTGGTCAAAATGATTGGAAACTAGGCCAAACACCAAGCATGTTCAATCCAAAACCAAGCTACAAATAGGCATCAATCAAAAATAGATAAATGACCTAATAAAATTAAACCAAGGGATTTACCTCATGCTATAACAATCAAGAACAAGTGTACAAAATATCACAAGAAGAATTGCATAAATGCTCTATCAAATCAATCCAAAGATCCAAGACAATACCCTAATCGACCATGCATCGAGGACTATTAAAAATCAAGTGAAAACCAATAAAAAAAATTTCATTTCCAATCATCAAATAAACCCTCACACAATCCTCAATCAAGTTCCAAAATATGGTAAAAAGAATGAATCAAGAAAGCATAGCAAAAACCTCAAACAATCAAACCCTAGCCAAGGACAAAGATGTAAAACCACTCCTCAAATTAAATTCAAAGAAAATAGAAAAGTAAATCCAAAAATAAAACAAAAATAATGAGAATATTCTAAAGATATCAAATAATCACAAACATATTTTTGACCAATTTTAGGATGATTGGAAATATTAAAATGAAAATCAAATCAAAATAGAAAAGAAAATGAAAATTAATAAAATAAAACACAAGGAGGGGTGCCAAACAGAATTCCCAAATGAACTAAGATTAGTTCAAAAGTGTATACCGATTCAAAATGAGGGGTACAATAATTAAAACACATAAGGCCCAACCCAGAAACAACTAAAAAAAGCTAGAAAACAATGAAACACATCGTTTCATTAATTCTTGTCACTAGCCAGCTCATGTAATTCAAAGCCACACCAGTAAGTCAGCAGACAAGTCACCACAACACCTCAGCAGACATGCCATACACCGGAACCCTACTCCAGTTGTCTTCTCCGACGAACCTCGCCGAAGACGACTGTAAACATCACCAAAAACGAAGAACCTGGACACTATCACGCGTAGAATTTCATGCAGATCAAGAATATGACATCCATTTTCATTAAATCATACTCTAATGCCCTTAAATCTAAACACGAAAAACATGACCATATTCTGAAACTTGAGAAAATCAAAACAACAAACACATACATGTTTCCTACATCACAGTAGGACTTCAGCACAGCCAAACACGAGTTCAATACATGCTTAGAAAGGATGGAAAAATTTTGAGAAAGATACCTAACGGAGCAGCTCCGTTGGCTCTTGAGATAACGTGTAAATGAAGAGAAAACCTTGTGGAAAGCTTCCTTGAGCCTTAAGCGTGATAGATCAAGCTTCAAAATGGACTGAAACCTTGGAGATGATGTGATTCGAAGAGAAGAAATTTTGAAGGTGATAAATCTTTTGGATGCAATTCTGATGCCAAGATGTGATCCTCTAGGTCATTTAGGGTTTGTGTACTTTATATAAGGTGGATTATGAGGTGTTAATGAGCCTAATTCAAGGAAACAAGTTTGTTTGGGAATTTTGTTAAAAATGAAGTGTGAGAGTGATACACAAGTTTGGCATGTTCATGATGTGATATTGTTGTGTATTTGAGCAAAAATGAGAGTGTAAAGAGCATGATGATAGTTGGATTGCAAATGTACTAAGTTTGTGGTAATTTTACAACTTTCCATCTTTGGTTACACGTTTGAAAATGAAGGTGCATGGAATGTAATATGTGTTGGTCCATTTATGGAAAAAATGATGAGGTCATTAGTGTCGCGTGCGATTTTTGCCGGTGACGCGGCCACCTTATCACCACGGGTTTCTCCTCACCGCAATGGTAGGAGTGGGGTGCTACTTTCTGATTTCTTATTTATCCCGTGAAGCTGGAAGGGAAAGGGAATCTATCTAAAACTAACCTTGCACGTGAATGTTTAACTGAATAAACGCTAAGAGAGATTCGGGGAGTTTGGGGTCAGATTATACAATGGGGAGTTGTCAATTACCCATCCTATATGTGGTTATCCACAGGTTATTAGAAATTTTCCTTACTGCTTTCTACTTACTGGTATTTGTCTGTTGTGGGTTGGGAAAGTTTCTCCTTTGGGAGGTATTTTGAGAGAGAGAGAGAGAGAGAGAGAGAAAGAGTTTTTGTTGATGTTGGGCTTGACGATGTTTTTGATGAGTGAAGGTACTGGACCTAAAGTTTTTGATTGGTATGCTCACTAAGATTTCGCAATCTTATGCCTACGTATTCTTGTTAAAGATAAACAGGGAAATCAGAGCAATCGTAGTTCCTTCTATTCTTTGGGAGGAAAAACATGATGTTTAGGTGTCTTGTTTAAAGCCCAAGATTGAAGCTAAAGGGTTATTTGTGTCTTGTTCAAAGCCCAAGATTGAAGCTAAAAGTTTGACTGAGAGAGAATTTGTCATTTCTAAAGGGAGACATCTCGTCTGTTTATCACAACTGTTGGGTGACTGATTATAAAGGAGGATTACTTTAGATGGGATATGTGAATCTAGCAATGCCATAATTTCCTTTATAGGGGATTTATCCTGAAGGAGAAAACTTTAACTCAGTGTAGAGCAATGCCATTTTTCCTTAAGAGTCTTTCATGCTAAGAGAGGGACTGTGGCGTGGATGTAAATAATCCAGAGGCTTGCCACTTACAGCAATTAGATGAAAGAAGAAGTTTACCAGGATAAGAGATGGACTACAGCTTGGATATTTGAATCAACAAGTGTGCCACTTATAGCAGTTATCTGGAATTAGGGTTTGTTTTGATTTATCTGTGTCATATACAGAGAAATGTCTTCCTACAGAGAGTTTTAGATTTCCTCTGAGGGGATGTTGATTTTTGTGAGCCTTGATCAAAGCCCAAGGTTGAAGCAAAGAGATTGATTGACTCCACTGGGGAAGTCATTATGCAAAGCCTAAGAGGAGGAAAGAAAAGACTGACTCATCAAGAGAGTGTTTATCTGTCTTTTACAAAGCCCAAGATTGAGGCTAGAAAAGAGGATTGATTCCTTTGGGGATATCATTATGCAAAGCCTAAGAGGAGGCTAACAGGAATTGACTTTTCTAGGGAAATATTTTGTCTATCTTGTATAAAGCCCAAGATTGAGGCTAAAAGTGGTTTTTGACTCTACTGGTGAGAGGTTTTATCTGTCTTGTACAAAGCCCAAGATTGTGGCTGAAAGAAGATTGACTCTGCTGGAGAGTACGATTTGTTTTGTATAAAGCCCAATATTGGGACTGACTCTGCTGAGGATATTTATGGGTGTCTTGTACAAAGCCCAAGATTGAGGTTGGAAATAGGATATTTATGGGTGTCTTGTACAAAGCCCAAGATTGAGGCTGGAAAGAGGATATTTATGGGTGTCTTGTACAAAGCCCAAGATTGAGGCTGGAAAGAGGATTGACTCTGCTTAGGGATATTGATTCCCAAAGCTTAAAAGAAGGCTGGGAGGAATTGACTTCACTGGGAAGATATTTATTCTGAGCTTAAGAGAAGGTTATGAAGATTTTGACTTTGCTGGACAAAGTTTCTATAAGTCTTGTACAAAGCCCAAGATTGAGGCTAAAAAGATGACTGACTCGTCAAGAGAGTGTTTATATGGTGTCTTGTACAAAGCCCAAGATTGAGGCTAAAAGGATGACTGACTCAACAAGAGAGTGTTTTAGGAAAGGAGATGGACTCAACAAAAGGGTACTTTTGAGGCTAACTCTGTTGAGGAAAATCATTATACAAAGCCTAAGAGGAGGCTGGCTTCTGTTGAGGATTATTGAGATCCCAAGGCAGGTCCAAGTCGGGGATCAACTCTTGCTGAGGGTTTACATAAGAGTTGAGGTATCAGATGCCTTGAGGTTCTGATAGGCTAGTATGGTATTGTTGATGAGATGACGCTAGCTGGGGTATTTAGGATAAAGATTGAGTTTTAGTTCATGTGAGGATTTTAAACTCTACTGGAGATTGATCGAATGATCAGGGCTTATCCTGTATTTGTAGGGAACTTGAGAATGTCTTTGAGATCCAATAGGAGATTAGACTGTCCAAGTCTATTGGTGTGGAAGAGCTTATCTTTGTTTGATTCCTAAGAGGAGGCAGATGTTTTAAGGGATGAGAATAACCCTAAATTGGTCTGAGATTTTGACACTTTGGAAAGACTGCTCTAGCAAAGGATGACTAAGTTATGTCTTATACCTTTAAGAGGTCTTTGGTCCTTGTATTAAGCCCAAGAGAAGGCATGAGAACTTCAAAGAAGCCGGAGGGTCCTTGTACAAAGCTCGAGAGGAGGTTGGGATGCTTTTAGGAAGCCTGTGGGTCCAAACTTAAGAAGAGTTCAAGAAAAGTTTCACCGAGAATAATCTTTTCTTTAGTGAATAGTTCTAGGGTTTGAAGAAATTCAAGAGAGGTTTCACCGGGAATTATCTTTTCGCGTAACTCGTATTGGTAAGTTTCTTCTCCATTCGTCACGCTAACCCATGATTGTTGTTGTCTGTGTTTGTTTTTGATGGAATATTTGAGTGAATATTGAGTATTGAAATGAAAGATCCATGGTGAGAGAGAGCTGAGCGGGAGAATACGCGAGAGAGAGAGAGAGAGAGAGAGATGGCGGATGAGAGAGCTGGGGATGGAGTTTCGTGCGAGAAACGGTAAAAGGAGATTTGTCAAACAGGGCCGACGAGTGGTTTTGGTGGAGAAGGACAAACAGGCAAGGGAGGAATTGAGGTCACGAGGGAAGAAGGGATTGATGTACTGAAGTTTCTTTGTAAGGTTTCATTTTTTTGTTTTTTTGTTTTTGCCCAAAATGACTCAGGTGGGCTTAGGTCCGGCCCAGACGTGAGTCATCCCTAGTTGAGATGTAATTCTCCTACCCCGTGACTAGGGGTGTACATGGGCCGGTTTGGGCTGGGTTTAGCCAAACCCAATACCTTATCCATATAGAACATTATGGTTTGGGTGAGGTAAAATAACCACCCATTACACCAATGGGTTAGTTTGGGCAAACCCACTCATTTTCGGGTTGGATTGGGTTGGGTAGTAGGTTGCCCAAATAATTTTTCTATTTTATTAATATTAAATGACTAAATGATAATTCTTCATATTTTTTTCATAAAAATTACTCAACGTTTTTATCATTTTAAAATAAATTTGATAACTTATTTTTACTAGCTTTTAACATCATAAAATAATAAATGATATCATCAACAAATAAAAATTATCATAAAATACTAGCAACAAACTAAAGTTTCATGACATAAAATTGTATTAGTATCAAAATAACTAAAGAGTAAAACATTCAAAATTATTTAAAGTCATGATTCACTAAAATAGTTAATGTTAAGAAACTAAAGTTGCAACAACTAAGTTAATATTTATAAAAATTATTAAAATTGTAATAATAAATGTTTGAATAGTAGGTCAATGGGTTTTTTGGGTTGGGTCTGGTTTTACCCAAAACCCAATTTTTTTAATGGGTTTTTTAGTTTTTAAACCCATATCCACCCAATTACCCGACCCAACCCAATTTTTTGGATTTTTTGGGGTGGGTTTGACCGGGTTTTGTGGGTTGACCCAACCCATGTACACCCCTACCCGTGACATTGTTGAGAACGATGTTGATTTCTTTTCCACTTGAGAGGGGTATGTGGCATACTCGTCGATTCTATAACCGAGTTGGATCCCTTCTCTTAATGTGGAGCAAAGATCTATCTTCCACATGTTTGTTGTGGTTTAGTTGAGTATTCTCCTTAAGATGACAACTTGTCTCTTCTCCTGAAACCAACCAACAAACATTATTTTTACCCGTAGTCGTCTGAACTACGGACGCTCTGATTTCTCAAAGTTCCTTTTGAGAATACGTTGGCATAAGGTCAATCCTTGGCGAGCAACCTTTTCTTTTTACATTATTCACCCTTATTAAGGACAACTACGAATGCTCAGATTCTTTAAGTCAAGATACCTAGGCACGAGATGCGATGTCTTGGCGAGCATACCTAGAAATAGCACCTTAGGCCTATCCCCCTTTACCTTTTCACCTTTAGCAAACAAATAACAAATAACACAATAAAACAAGAGGTTCCTGTAGAGTACTACATATACTTAGGATGCTAAAACCTTCCCTAGGTATGACCAATCCCCGAACCTTAGAGTCTCTTTTGCTTTGCATTGCATTGCATATTGGGTTATTCGTTCTTTTTCCCTTCCTTTGGATAAATTAAAGATTGGTGGTGAATTAAGATTTGTGATTCAAGTTAATTCAATAGCTTGATATCCGATTCTCACCGCGACAGAAATTGCGACTTCACTGAGGAAGTGAACATTCTCCCTAAGAGGGTTACACCTAACTTGTTTTATATGTGTTATTTGTTGTATATCTGTATATATTTGTATATATCTGTATCTGCTTGGGTTTTTCTGTATGTCGGGTTGCTACCTTGAGTGGTGAGATAAGTCCTAACCCAGACTTGAGAGCAATTATGATAGGAAGATGGTATATTCAAGGAGGCTTATAGGGAGTTGATTCCCGACCAAGCTGACTTGAGAAATCACCACTCAGTTGAGGCCCTCTTGGGAGTAGTATTGTTGAACGAGTATTCATGAAAACACCACTACTTTCGACCTAGGAGCCCATGACACTAAGGACCTTTAGTTACCCTTAACCCCACTGTAGTGCGATTTTCGTGGTCCTGAGTCACGATCGCTTGGGTACTACAGTTCGATTCATTTTTTATCCTATTGAGCTGATTAAGGATGGGAAATAGATGTCTCCAATTAACCCTGCTTGTATATTGAGTTTGAACAGCGGTCTGTTAGGTCACAGATGCTTTGTAGATGTGGGGCCTTTCTTCAGTTTATTTTGTTAAGATTCGAACGTCTGGATCATTTGCGAGGTTTTTGGTAAGATGTTAGGATTTGGTGCTTTTGGGGTTGATATATGGTTTTTTGGATTAGTATGCTCGCTAAGATTTTGCAATCTTATGCCTACGTATTCCCGTTTAACGAAATAGGGAAATCAGACTGATCGTAGTTCCTCCTATTCTATGGGAGGAAAGAGGTTGTTTTGGTGTCTTGTTCAAAGCCTAAGACGTGAAGCTAAAGGGTGGTTTGTATCTTGTTTAAAGCCCAAGATGTGAAGCTAAAGGGTTTTGGCTGAGAGAGAATTTGTCATCTCTAAAGAGGAGTTGTTGATGTTTGTATGCTGTGAGCAAGGCATGACTTTGATGCTAAAAGCTTGATTGACTCAACCGGGGTTTTCTTTATACAAAGCCTAAGAGGATGCTATTGACCCAACAAGAGGGTGTTTATTATTTGTCTCGTACGAAGCCCAAGATAGAGGCTAAAGGGTTGACTCAACAAGAGAGTACTAACAAGTGACGGACTCAACAAGAGAGTGCCTTTATCTGTCCTGTACAAAGCCCAAGATGGAGGCTAAGAAGGTTGACTCAACAAGAGAATCTGAAGGTGATTGACTCAACAAGAGAGTCTTTCATACTCAACAAGTGAGTGTTTTACTGTCTCGTACGAAGCCCGAGATAGAGGCTAAAAGGGGATTGACTCACCTAAGTGAGTCTTTTATACTCAACAAGAGAGTGATTTATAGGTGTCTTGTATGAAGCCCAAGACGGAGGCTAAAATTTTGACTCAACAAGAGAGTCTTTTATACTCAACAAAAGAGTGTTTTATATCTCGTACGAAGCCCGAGATGGAGGCTAAAAGTTTGACTCAACAAGAGAGACTTTTTTACTCAACAAGAGAGTGTTTTATAACTCGTACGAAGCCCGAGATGGAGGCTAAAAGTTTGACTCAACAAGAGAGTCTTTTATACTCAACAAAGAGTGTTTTATATCTCGTACAAAGCCCGAGATGGAGGCTAAAAGTTTGACTCAACAAGAGAGTCTTTTATACTCAACAAGAGAGTGTTTTATATCTCAAACGAAGCCCGAGATAGAGGCTAAAAGATTGACTCAACAAGAGAGTCTTTTATACTCAACAAGAGAGTGTTTTATATCTCGTACAAAGCCCGAGATGGAGGCTAAAAGGTTGACTTAACAAGAGAGTCTTTTACACTCAACAAGAAAGTGTTTTATATCTCGTACGAAGCCCGAGATGTAGGCTAAAAGTTTGACTCAACAAGAGAGACTTTTATACTCAACAAGAGAGTGTTTTATATCTCATACGAAGCTCGAGATGGAGGCAAAAAGTTTGACTCAACAAGAGAGTCTTTTATACTCAACATGAGAGTGTTTTATATCTCGTATGAAGCCCGAGATGAAGGCTAAAAGTTTGACTCAACAAGAGAGTCTTTTATACTCAACAAGAAAGTGTTTTATATCTCGTACGAAGCCCGAGATGGAGGCTAAAAGGGTGGTGACTCAACAAGAGAGTCTGAAAAGGTTCGCTCCATTGGGGAGAATCATTTGCACAAAGCCCAAGAGGAGGCTGACTGTGCTGGTGATTGTTTCAGTTTAGTGACAGGTCCAGTGTAACACCCCATTTCTACCCGGCAAATATATTGAAAATCAGAGTAGTAAAATTCAATCAACAAGTACACAAATAGGTTTCCACATTTTACAACTTTAAAAACTTATTCATTTAAATCAAATAGTACATCGATACATAACACTTTTAATTCGGATGAAACTATAATAACAACTTTTATTCATTCTTGGAAACCAAAACAATTTGCACAACTACGCAGCGGATTCTCAAATATTCAACTATACATGATATAACATTTGTTCAACTTAAACAACTTAGTAACAACATATTTTCATGGAAACAGCTTAAAACAACAACAGAGCAACTAAGCGTTCATCCCCCGAGTGTTACGTATCAGAGCGACATCACCGACTCAACTAATAAAGATAAACGACCTTCATCTCGGCTAACCTGCACGTTACCAACATAGGGGTAACATTCAAACAGAAGGGGTGAGATATCAACCAACATAAACAAGTGTATGATAAACAGTATATTAGATTAGAATCATACAAATTTCACTACTATCCAACAACAACAACTTAACAATAATCCACAATTTATCAACATACTCTATTGACTTATTACACATATCAACATTTACGACATAATCACTACAATCAACCTAATCAACATAACCAACTTCAACTCTGAAATCAACGTAAACACCTTCATCAACTTCAACAAATATACTCAACATATTCAACTTCTTCAACATCAACATAATCGACTTCATCAACTTAAACAATGCAAACAACTTTATCAACTTAAGCAACATGAACAACTTTATCAACTTAAGCAACATGAACAACTTAAGCAACATGAACAACTTTATCAACTTGGACAACATAAACAACTTACTCAACTTCAACAAACACAATCAACACAAAAACATAAATAATGCGACACAGGATGCGACTCGACTATGCGTATGCATGTGGTACCATTGGAACAAAACTCCCAACTTAAAATATACCAGGTTATCGAGGTATCTGCAAGGCATAAGCCTTCAACTTAGTAATTTTGCCAATCCAGGCCAACGTGGTGAGCATCAGCTCCAACTTAAAAATTGCCAATCCAGGCCAACTTAATAATGTTATGCCATGATGCAACGACTCAACACAAACAACAACCAACTCCGAACAACATATAACAAACCACATATCAACTTTAATTCAACACGATTCAACTTTGGCCATAGGCCTACAACTCATATGCATCAACGTTGGTCATACGACCTACAACTTTAACATCACCATTGGTCCTTCGACCTACGACTTAAAAATGCCCACAAACCAGGACAAAACCACATAAGAAATTGTACAAGAAATCCACACCTACAACACGAATTCAACAAAATAAATCGACTAAAATCACCTACTAATTATTACTAACTACCTCGACAATTTTCGTTAAATTCCGAGCAACTAATTTTACCGTGTAATTTCACCCGGTCTACTAAATCGGAACTGTTTTTACTACTATTACTGCTACCAATAATTTCCTACTATTCTTGTTAAATTCCATTTACTGATTCCAACATTTTTCTGTCACCAAATTAACATTGTTATCACAATTCTATCACAATACCATCCTGCTAAAAAATTCATTTTTCTGTTAGAATCAACACTACTGATAGTCCTGAGTTGCTACCATGTTATTTCCTTTCATCAGCATAAAAACCATCTACTAATTAATCTAACTATGCATTTTAATTAGTCAAAACAATATCTAACACCTAAAATATTAAAATATGAATTTTACTTAAAACAGACAAAACTAAAGAAAACCAGGTGGCCCCCACATCATCAGGTGGCTCTCAACACTAATTTAGGTGGCTCTCAACATTCATTTAGGTGGCTCTCAACATTAAATTAGGTGGCTCTCAACATTAATTAAAGTACTTCCTCTTTATTTTTCATGGGTGGCTGACGCCACCCTTACTCCAAAGCATTTAATGGCTTGCGCCATATTGATATTGTGGCTGGCGCCACCCACATGTGGCCCACGCCAAGTGTTTTCTTCTTTAGTTTTGGGTGGCCTGCGCCACCCCTATGTGTATGGTGGGTGGCCTGCGCCACCTGTGCACAGTGACATTTTCAACCCAACCAATTTTTAAGAAAATTAACAAATTCACTGCAACATTCATTAAATCATTCAGCCACAATTTTCACCACTAATCGACAGTTAACATTTTCACATAATCAATCAAATTCACTGCAAGGTTCACAAGGGTATTGAGACTGTCCAAGTCTGCTGGTGTTTTGAGAAATCGATTCTTAAATAGTGAATGCTCTTTGTATGATGCCCAAGAGAAGGCTGGTATGTTAAGGGATGAAGGTCAACCCATTAACTAGTCGGACACTTGACTCAGAAAGATTGCTCTAGCAAATTGATGACTAAGTTCTGTTCCTATACCTGTAGAGGTCTCTGGGTCCTTGTACTAAGCCCAAGAGAAGGCATGAGAGCTTGTAAGAAGCCGAAGGGTCCTTGTACAACGCCCAAGAGGAGGCGGGGATGCTTTTAGGAAGCCTGTGGGTCCCCAAACCCCAAGAAGTTCAAGACATGCTATTCACCGAGAATAGATCAAGCCAGGAAAGTCCGAGAATTTGGAAGAAACTCAAGAGATGCCATTCATGGAGAAAAGATCAACTCTGGGGAGTTAGAGTTTCTTTGACAATTTCTAAGGGTGACAGTCTAAGAAAGGGTTCACCGAGAATGCTCCCTTTCACGTCTCCATATTGTTTAACCCCAAGAGGAGGGAAGACTGTATCTGGTAATCCTATGGGGATCTAGTTTTGTTTGTATTTAAGAGTGACTAACAAGGCTTTACCTAGTGCTAGACGTAGTTGTCGGGGAAAACTCTAAATAACTATACTAGTATTACACAGTGGATATTTGACAAGTATATAAAGGATGTGAAAGAAGACTTTCAGTGAAACAGCCCCACAATAGAGTTATATACATATGGAAGCGGATAAAGAAAGCGGGTAAATACTTACTCGGTTGTAGAGCTTCCATGTTGTTTTGTTAGTTGTTCAACAAATAAAGCTTTGATAACAATGTTACATTCTAAATCAAAGGAGAAATTGCTTTGAAAAGATTGTTGGGGCTTACAGCTCAAGGAGAGGCCCAAGGTTTTATCAGTGACTGCACTGTTGTTTTGAATTTGTACAGGGACTTATACAAGTGAATGAGGCCCAAAAAGGTTTTCTGTACAAAGGGATGGGTCTTACACTCTATTAGAGGCCCAAATCATTTTGGTTTCAAAAAAGGGTTGGGTCTTACACTCTATTAGAGGCCCAAGGTATAAAGATGGGTCTTATAGCTCAAGGAGAAGCCCAGGGTTTGTTTTTGAACTGGCGATTGTGCCGAGATTTTTCTTTTAACGCAGAGGGACTTAATGTCTGAGGCCCAAAATGGTTTTTAAGAGGGGTTGGGTCTTACACTCTATTAGAGGCCCAAGGTACCAAGATGGGTCTTATAGCTCAAGGAGAAGCCCAGTTGATTTTTGTTAAAAAGGTGACGATCGTGCCGAGCTTTTTGACGGTATCGGGACTTATACAATACACTGAGGCCCAAAAAGGTTTTTAAGAGGGGTTGGGTCTTACACTTTATTAGAGGCCCAAAGTGTTTTGAAAATGATTTGTTTAGGGTGATTAAGATCAAAACCCTAAATTAATTTCAAAATGTATTTTAATTAAATAAAAACTTAATTAAAATGATCAAAATTATCAAACATGTACAAAAAACAAGTTGTGACCTTGGATTAATGTTTGAAAAATCATGTTTACATCCACAAAATGATTGGAAATCAATTAAGTTTGGAAAATCAGGAAGGAATAAATATTTCAAATATTAAAAACAAATAAAACATTAATTCTTTGCAAAAATATCAAATATAAGAAATAAATAATACTTTTGGGAATTTTTGGCAAAATAAAATATTTTAACATTTTTTTGAATTATTAAAAAAAGAATTAACTCAAAATTATTAAAATTCAGAGAGAAATTAATTTTTGAATCAATTAAATAAAATCACAAAATTCAAATATTCAAATATTCAAAATGGCGCCAAGAACACACCAAGAACACGTGCCACCCTCTATTTCTGCATATTTGCATTTTCTATCCAATCTCACGAATACTTGATGATATCATGCAATCTACATATCAATCTGCTCGTTTTCACCTCACGATCATGTCTATGGTCTTTAATTTCATTTATTTTAAGCATGGAATAAGAAATCAAAGAGAAACCTCAAGAACCCTAAAATTTGCATGAAGGCTCAGAAATTCCATACACGATTCAAACAAAGCAATTGATTGAGGGTAAACACTCTATGCATAATTATGAACATATGGCCAAATTATTGTGCAGCAAAAAATGCATGGATCATAGAGTTAGAAGAGCTCATGCTTACCTCTTGCAGCTGGTGATCGTGTTTTGTGTTAGAGGTGTTGCAGGTTAGTTCCAATGATTTGCACAGCTTCCTTAGGTGCCAAGTGATGTGCCTGAATGCTTGGAGTGGTTTGAAACAAGCTGAAACTGAAGATGGTACCCCAACTGCAAGTCTGCTAAAAGCTTGAGCAGTTGGATGGTGATTCTGATAAATTAGTGTTACAGTTTTTGTTTAAGTATTTAGATCACTTCTATATGATGTTTATGAGGTGTGTGTGTGATTGGTTTGGTTGGAATTGCTCTCAAACTCAAAACCCGATAGTGACTTGTTTTGGAAGGTAAATTTGGAAGTGAGAATGTAATTTTGAGGAAAGCATATGTTTGATGGCTTTGGTGTACTCAAATTGATCATAAATGATGTCTATTTATAGTGCAACAAGTTTGTTTTGCAAGCAATAGTGAATGGCAACTGCTGCAGGGGTTTGGCCATTGTTGATCAATGGGAATCCAAGTCTCCTCTAGCCATTGACTAGAGGTTAGGGTACAGGTTGTTGGTTCCCTTAGTCTTGGATATGTCTTGACTGAATTCAGTTGGAATAGGCTCAGTCCATGCCACCTTGGTGCATCCATTTAATGCTCCAAAACAAAATTGGAGTCTTGTCCCCTCTTTAGGGATTTCTAGGTTTGGCATGCTATTTTTAGTTCCAAAGACTTGGGAGGCTTGGGATCAGTGCTTGTCCCTCCTTGGTCCCTCACTGAGGTGTTCAGATGGATAGACATGTTTGTCATTTTCATAAATTGCTCAAATCAAGCAAAATGCATAAATCTGCCTAGTTATGACAGTTTGCAGCAAGGCATGTTGGCATGGTCCTATCTCATGGCTCAAGTGGAATTTTATGGGGTTCTTGGCCATTTTGGAAAGCTCTTATATGATACAACATATATGTGATCATAGTTTGTCTTGATAATTTTTGGATCCAAGTGAAAAATGCCCCTACATTTGGAAAAAAGGGAAGGCAGATTCTGACTTAGTGAAAATTTCACTAAGTGTTGGGAAAAAGTGACATTTTCACTTTTTGTGATTTTTGCCATTCCATAACTTGAAATCCATGGGGAATTGGAATGAGTGGTAGTTGAAGATTTTGTAGAGGGCCATGGGAGCTACAAATCCAGCTTTGAATGGGGAAAAATGGCCTTGTGGTTTAGGAGTTATGATCCTCCAAAGTTGGTACCCTAGCCACTTTGTTCCATAACTTAGAAAATTTCTAAGTTTTTATGGTTACCCCTTTTACAAGTTATCCCACTTTTCTTGATTTTTCTTGATGAATGATGATTCCAATCATATATTAACATCATTTTAGGGTCAAAGAACCATAATTGTGAAAAATCTCAAAAAGTCAAAGTTGACTTTTGTGCACAGTTTACTTTTTGTCAGATGAACTCCAAACTGTGCGATCCTCTGTGAAATCAAGTCCTTGACCTAAATCAAACTTGATGGACATGTTCCATGGGTGTTATAGGGTGTATTGAATCATGTCCCAAGGTTTGGGAGCATGCCTGGGTCAAAAGTCAAAGGCAGAGTTGACTTTTCCCGCAAAACCCTAGTTGTGGTTCTGGTGAATTTGAAACTTGTTGATCAAGCTTCTTGGGACAATCCATTGTTGCAAATGGATCAATGTGGTTTATTAGAGACCCTCAAATCATGTCTTGAGGTCTTGGATCATGTTTTGTCCCAAAAGTCAACTTAGGGGTGAATTAGGTCAAGAAACCCTAATTCCTGATTTTTGATGAATGCTTCCTCTGAGGCTAAATTAACTTGATGATTGGGTCCATGATGTCCCTTGGAGCATCTTAGGTTATGCTTTGAAGCATAGTCTCATTCCCAGAGGAAAATTTCCATCTGGAGGCCTTGGTCGACCAAAACCCTAGTTTGGTGACACTAGCGATCTTGAGGCTTGATCCACTTGGAATGCTGCAACCTTGTGACTGATTCTTGATATGAGAGTCCTCTTTATCCTTTATAGGTGTTTGAGAGGTTAAACAAGTTGAAGATCATGTCATTCCTTGTTGATCCTTTGTCTAAGAGCTCTGAGAGGGCTGGAAACCCTAAACTTGATTGTAGTGGATGCTCACCCATCTTTGGGGAGACTATTGAGGTATGATGGTCCATCCATATTGTGATTATGATTTACACAATGATGGGGGAATCTTAGTGTTCAAAATTTGGGGTATGACAGATGCCCCTATTTAATCTTCTTGGACCCGAAGGTGGGAATGGCGAAGGTATTCGGGCATTCGGGGTGCAAGAGGATTAAATATCAGAATACCCGTAATTTAGATGGTGGTTATGAATGGTAGCTTACGCATTCATCTTCTTTTGCTAAGCGATGATGCTTAGAAAAGGTAAAACTTCCCCACGATCCTAGCCTTCAGCCAGGGAACTGGTCTCAGTTTCTGAAATTAACTTCCCCCCGATCCTGGTTTCCTACCAAGGAACTGGTCTCGGTTTCTGATGTAAACTTCCCCTCGATCCTGGCTTCCTACCAAGGAACTGGTCTCAGTTTCTGAAATAAACTTCCCTCGATCCTGGTTTCCTACCAAGGAACTGGTCTCAGTTTTTGATATAAACTTCCCCCCGATCCTGGTTTCCTACCAAGGAACTGGTCTCAGTTTCTGAAATAAACTTCCCCTCGATCCTGGTTTCCTACCAAGGAACTGGTCTTAGTTTCTTTTGTCAATAAACTTTCTTGACAAGAAACGTTATTCATAGCGGCTTTCCTCAAACTTCTCACCGAATTTTCCTGGTGAGATGCCATTTGATGGAAAATGTTTTGATGTCATACTTGCTGGGGAAACCCATTCGTCTGAGTTGTAGAGGTGTACAAACTTCTCTGTTGGAGATGCCGTTTGTTGACTCTACTGGGGGAAAACGGGTCTCTTGAGAGACTGCCTTCGCTTGAGGGTGTTACATCATACCTTTCTTGGGATCTCCTCGGAGAAATGCCATATGATGTGATCTAATTTTGAGGTGCTGATGACCTTTTCGTCAGCGGATTTTTTCGGAGCAAAACGGTTGTATTGTCGAATCTCCGATTAAGAGGCTTTCTCTGGGGATTTTCCTTAATCCGGGAAAGCGAAAATATCATCTTCAATGGCGAAGAGTGACGTTTGTCGAGGGTTCTCTGGCTCTTCACAGGCTCAAGTTATCAAAGTGGTCAAGGGCTGGCCTCAATCCAGAAATACACTGGAGAGAGATTGCTTAGACGATTCTCTTTCTGACGAGGAAAGACCAGACAACTCGATTGAGAGGACTTTACCACTAGGGGATAAGACCGACTAGAGTGATAGTGATGCAATATGAATATGAATTTAAATCAATAATGCATGACGTATGTATGTTTATGCGGACAAAACTGACGCGACATACAGACTAGTAGATGGACATGACTGGATACTCGGCCACTACAGGGGACGAAGAGGTATCGCTGGTCCAAAAGTAGAAATTCCGCCTTGCTTAGGAGAGATAGTCCTTGTTGGGAGCTATGTTGGTCGGGCTTAGGAGGTAAGAACTCTGCCAGGGATGTCAGATTGAACATTCGCATCAGACACAGTTGATCCTTCATTCAGGTGCACTGGTTTATAAGGAGTACTTTGAGGTTCGATTACTTCTGGAGAAGTGATCGATGTTCTTTCGATGTTCAACAGTCAAAAGAAATTGCCATCTTTATTTTAAAAGCAGAAAAAGTTTGACAAGTAAATTCATTTTTGTTTTATATCAAGAATCAGTAATCATGTTAAAATGTCGTTCTATAAAGCTAAAACAAATAAGAATTATAAACAAAAGCACAAGGGCTCAAATTTTATTGATAGGATGGAAATCAACCAAGCGCGTGATTCCATAGATTATTTACAAAGTTTAGAAAATGGTAATTTAAGGGAAAAAGGCTTCATTAAAACATAACGACCATTATCATTCTACCAACTTTGAATTCTGGACATCCTGAGCTTCCGTCGAAGATGATCATGATTGGAGTTTTCCTGATGGATGGTGTAACTGCTGCTGAGGGATTTGCCCCTGTTGAACATAGTTACTTGCCATTATCCCTAATTTTTTCCTGGATTGTACTTTGAGATTCCAATCCACCGGGATGATTTTTGATCATGTCTCTAATTTTTACCTGGACCGCCCTTTCGGGTTTTCAATCCACCGAGACGTTTTTTTTTTATTATAATTTTTTGTTATTTAGGCGAAGTATTTCTTGACTATGTCAACATTTGTGGGGTAGGCAAATTCCTCTCCATCCATGGTTGCGAGTTTCAAGGTGCCGCCTGAGAAAGCTTTCTTGACCACGTAGGGGCCGTCATAATTCGGGGTCCATTTTCCCCGGGAATCAGTGAGAAATGATTGTATCTTTTTTTAGAACAAGGTCTCCTTTCCTGAAGACGCGAGGTCGGACCTTTTTGTCAAATGCTTTCTTCATTCTTTGCTGATACAACTGACCATGGCATAGAGCCGTCATTCTCTTCTCTTCGATCAGATTTAGTTCGTCGTGACGACTTTGACACCATTCAGCCTCGTTAGCTTAGCTTCCATCAATACCCGGATTGATGGGATCTCTACTTCTATGGGGAGCACTGCTTCTATGCCATATACTAGAGAGAAAAGGGTTGCCCCTGTTGAAGTGCGGACATACGTGTGATAACCGTGAAGAGTAAAGGATAGCATTTCGTGAAAATATTTGTAGGTTACAACCATCTTTTGAACGATCTTCTTGATGTTCTTGTTAGCCGCTTCTACCGCTCCGTTCATCTTGGGTCGGTAGGGAGATGAGTTATGGTGTTCGATCTTGAACTCAGCGTACAACTCTTTCATCATATTGTTCAAGTTAGATCCATTATCGGTAATGATCTGGCTTGGAACACCATAACGGCAGATGAGATTGTTTTTGATAAATTGGACCACTACTTGTCGGGTTACATTGGTGTATGACGCTGCTTCGACCCACTTGGTGAAGTAATCAATGGCTACCAGGATGAACTGATGTCCGTTCGAAGCCTTGGGTTCAATCATGCCAATCATGTCGATTCCCCATATGGAAAAAGACCATGGGGAAGAGAGAACTTTGAGATGCGTTGGCGGTACATGGATTTTGTCTGAGTATATCTGACACTTGTGGTACTTCCTCATGTACTTGTAGCAATCGGATTCCATTATCAACCAATAGTACCCTGCTCTTAGAATTTTTCTCGCCATTGTGTATCCGTTGGCATGAGTGCCAAAGGATCCTTCGTGAATTTCTTTTATCAGCATATTTGCTTCTGGTCTGTCTACACATTGGAGCAAGTCCATGTCGAAATTCCTCTTATAGAGTGTATCACCGCTCAGGAAGAAGTTGCTTGCCAGTCTTCTGAGGGTCTTTCGGTCCTTTCTGGATGCCCCAGGAGGGTATTCTTGTTGACGAAGGAAGCATTTGATATCGTGATACCAAGGTTTGTCGCCTACGACTGCTTCGATCGCGAAGATGTAAGCGGTCCGTTCAAGGCGCATTATGTCAATCTTAGGTAAGTCGTTCCATTGGCCTACACTAATCATGGAAGAGAGGGTGGCTAATGCATCATCCATGTGATTCTCTTCACGAGGGATATGATGAAACTCGATTCTGTCGAAGAATGGTAACAACCTTCTCACGTAATCTTTGTAAGGAATCAATCCTGATTGGTATGTGTTCCAATCTCCTTTGATCTGATTGATGACCAAAGCTGAGTCACCATATACGTCCAAGTTCTTGATCCTTAAGTCAATCGCTTCTTCGAGACCCATGATACAAGCTTCGTATTCGGCCTCGTTGTTTGTACACTTGAATGTTAGTCTAGCGGTGAAAGGAATGTGGGTACCCTGAGGTGTTATGATGATTGCCCCAATTCTGTTTCCGTAATGATTGACAGCTCTGCTAAAGATAAGTCCCCATTGGGAACCTGGTTCTGGCCCTTCACTGGGTAGCGGTTCATTGCAGTCTTTCATTTTTAAATACATGACATCTTCATCTGAGAAGTCAAATCCGACTGATTCCTGATCGTCAATCGATTGATGACCCAAATGATCGGCTAAAATACTTCCCTTAATGACTTTCTGAGCATGGTACTCAATGTCGTATTCCGATAACAACATCTGCCAATGGGCAATCCCGTGAGAGCAGGTTTTTCAAAGACGTACTTGATTGGATCCATTTCGGATATTAACCAAGTAGTGTGATGAATCATATACTGGCGAAGACGTTTGGCTGCCCAAGCCAGAGCACAACAAGTTTTCTCAAGCATAGTGTATCGAGTCTCACAGTCAGTGAATTTCTTGCTCAAATAGTAAATGGAAGACTCTTTCTTTTTGGTTTCGTCTTGCTGGCCAAGTACACAACCCATTAAGTCTTCCAAGACTATTAGATAGATGATCAGTGGTCTTCCTTCCACTGGAGGTGACAGAATCGGTGGGTTCAACAGATATTCTTTGATACTGTCGAAGGCGGTTTGGCAGTCATCTGTCCAAACGCAGTCCTAATTCTTTTTAAGTAATTTAAAGATCGGCGCGCATGTCGCGGTCATAAGGAATATAAATCTGGAAATGTAGTTCAAACGTCCCAAGAATCCCCTGACTTGTTTCTCAGTCTTTGGAGAAGGCATTTCTTGAATGGCCTTGACCTTGTCAGGATCAACTTCAATTCCGTTCTTCCTAACGATGAACCCTAAGAGTTTCCCTGAACGGACACCGAAGGTGCATTTATTGGGATTCAAGCGGAGTTTGTACTTTCTCAGCCGCTCGAATAGCTTTAACAGGTGGGTCACATGCTCCTCCTCTGTTCTAGATTTGGCAATCATGTCATCGACATATACCTCAATTTCCTTATGTATCATGTCATGAAACTGAGTAGTCATGGCCCGTTGATAGGTTGCCCCAGCGTTCTTTAAACCAAACGGCATTACCTTGTAACAAAAAGTCCCCCATGGGGTGATGAAGGAAGTCTTCTCCATGTCTTTCGGCACCATTTTGATTTGATTATAGCCCGAGAATCCATCCATGAAGGAGAAAACTTTGACCTTCGTTGTACTGTCAACCAGCATGTCAATGTGTGGTAAAGGAAAGTCGTCCTTTGGACTAGCCTTGTTTATATCTCTGTAATCTACACACATTCTGACATTTCCGTCCTTTTTCGGAACAGGTATTATGTTGGCTAACCATTGAGGATATTCCGATGTGGCGAGAAAACCCGTGTCAATCTATTTTTGGACTTCCTCTTTGATTTTGATGGCCATGTCTGGGTGAGTTCTTCTCAACCTCTATTTTACCGACGGACATTCTGACTTTAACGGTAGATGATGTTCCACGATGATGGTATCCAACCCAGGTATATCCTAATAGGACCAAGCGAATACATCGGGAAACTCTTTGAGAAGTTTTTTCAAACTTTCTTTGACAGTTGAACTGAGTAGTGCCCCAATCTTGACTTTTTTTCTCTCTTCCTCTGAGCCTAAGTTGACCGTTTCCAACGGCTCTTTGTGACGCTTAATGGACATTTCCTCTTGTCTGAGTACTCGGGAGATCTCTTCTGGAATTTCGTCGACATCTTCATCTTCAGCCTCAAATACCGGGAATTCAAAGTTAGGAGAAGGCATCGGATCGTACGTTTCAATGGGGTTTAAAACAAGCAATCTGCATAACGTGTTGATTTGAGTTTAGAAGAGATAGAGAAAATGCAAGAGTGTGTGTAGTGTATTTTTTACTGCTTGTTTTTATTATTTGTATTATTTTTTAGGATTACCATTTTCTAAAAAAAATGAAAAGAGAAAACAGCAATTAATGCGGAAATTACAGAACGACGTTTATTTATTTATGATTTTGTCGATTCTTGAAACTACAGCCCTATAAAACAAAACTCTGTCACTTTGGAGGAAGCGAAGAGGGATATTTACAGAAAGTGAGCCGTATCAAAACATCTGTTTCACCTGGGCATGGTGAAAGGTTAAGATAAAGACGACAATTACTTTGACTTATGAACAATCTTCAGAACATCGACAGCAACCCATTGGCGGCGAACTCCTTGGTGAATCACAAAGTCTGGTACCTTCCTTGATTTGTCTTCAGAAATAACGTTGATTTTTGGTGGAGAAGGATCGTTGGAATCTGTCTCCCAGGAAGAGTTGTCGTAGAAGGATTCCTCGGTTTTATTTTGCATAGTATTTGTGCTCTCAGGCGTATCTCCCCATCCAGTTGGCTGGATGTCCTCGAGCTTGATACGAGAGCTTTCCGAAGCGGTGTACTTGACCATGAAGTTGAATTTTCCACTTGGTTGTCCCAGGGTGTCCCACACCTCTTTGGAACTGGAGGAGTCATCCCTTTCGATGACGTTGACCTCGGGAAAAGCATAGTCAATGAATTCTAGTCCTGCAAACTTTGCAAATTCATCGTCGTGCTGGACATTTTCTAAATGCCCTGAGTGTTGATCCTATGATTCGGTGGGGACGCAGGTATTTGTCTCAATGATGCTCAGCTAATTTTCATTGTTCGGCTTATTTTCTTGCCCCAAGTCTCCTGGGTACGGCTGCCAGATAGGAAGACCATCCATCGGGCCATAATAGTCGTGGTCAAAGTTGTACCTCATCGGAGTGTCCTCCTCCAATGAGTTTGGTGGAGCACGACATCCTTCCGGATCACAATCTCCGTATATCATTTCGACATCTGACCGTGTGTCATACCCCAAATTTTGACCACTAAGATTTCCCATCATTGTGCAAATCATCATCACAATATGGATGAACCATCATACCTGTCAGTCTCCCCAAAGATGGGCGAGCATCCACTACAATCAAAATTAGGGTTTCAAGCCCTCTCTGAGTGCTTAGGCAAAGGATCAATCAAGAAATGACATGATCTTCAACTTGTCTAACCTCTCAATCATTCACAAAGGATCAAAAAGGACTCCCACTTTAAGGATTAAGCACAAGGATGCTCCCTTTCAGGTGGATTAAGTCTCAAGATCGACAGTGTCACCAAATTAGGGTTTTGGTCGACCAGGGCCTCCAGATGGAAATTTTTCATCTGGGCACAAGCCAATGATCCAAAATACAATCTAATATACTCCATGGAACCTCATGGACCCAATCATCAAGTCAATTTGGCCTCAGGGGATGCATACATCAAAAATCAGGAATTAGGGTTTCTTGACCTAATTCACCCCTAAGTTAACTTTTGGGACAAATCATGAACCAAGACCTCAAGAGAGGGTTTGAGGGTCTCTAATGAACTATATTGATCCATTTGGAACAATGGATTAATCCAAGAAGCTTGAGCAACAAGTCTCAATGTCATCTGCACCACAATTAGGGTTTTAAGGGAAAAGTCAACTGTAACTTTGACTTTTGACCAGGACATGCTCCCAAACCCTAGGACATACATCAATATACCCTATGACACCCATGGAACATGTCCATCAAGTTTGATTTAGGTCAAGGACATGACTTCCTGAAGAATTGCACAATTTGGAATTCATCTGATAAAAAGTCACCTGTGCACAAAAGTCAACTTTGACTTTTTGAGATTTTTCACCAAAATGGATTTTTAACCCTAAAATGATGTTTATGTATGATTTGAATCATCATTCATCAAGAAAAATCAAGAAAAGTTGGATAACTTGTAAAAGGGGTAACCATAAAAACTTAGAAAATTTTCTAAGTTAAAAATAAAGTGACAAAGGTACCAACTTTGAAGGACCATAACTCCTAAACCACAAGGCCATTTTTTTCCATCCAAAGCTTGATTTGTAGGTCTCATTACCCTCTACAAAAACTTCAACTAGGCCTAACTCCAATTCATTATGGACTTTGAGCTATGAGTGAGCCAAAGTGGCTGAAAACATGAAAATATACCATTTTCCAACACTTAGAAAAAATTCTGTCCAAGACAGATTTTGTTGAAACACCAAAACTTGTGAGATCTTTTCACATAGATGCAAGCTGAATCAAGTCCAAAGTTAAACATCAATGTTGTTGCATATGTTACTAAGAATTCAAAGAGCTCAACAGCATGAATTGATTCAACTTAAGCCATGAGAAATCCATGCCCAAAGTCATGCTGCTGCAAGCTGTTTTGGAAAAATCAGTTTGCATGTTTGCTTGCCACACACGATTTTGAGCCAAAGACTAAGGATCACTATGCCACCTGTGTTTAAACCAATCACAATGCAACTGATCCAACTGATAAGTCTGAGTCAAAAGGCCAAGGAATCTTCCAACTTAAAGTTCATCCACTTTGGCACATTTTGCCTTGAATTCAAAGTGCATTAATGTGGAATAGTGCATTGTCAAGGTAGCTACCCTACTCAGTCAATTTCTCTGATTAAACAACATTAAAAACATCTGAGGAATGTGGTTTTGGTCAAGGCATAGCCCTGCTCTTGGGAATGGCTAGCTTGCCTTGCTTGAGAAGAAATCCTCCAAGCCAATCCATGCAAATGTGATCTGATCCAGCAGCCATTCACTATTCCTCCAAAACAAAAATTGATCACCTATAAATAGAGGTCCCAATGGATCATTCAACTCACACCAAAGCCAGTTACAGCACTGCTTTCTCTCATTCTTTCTTAAACCTCAAGTTTTCTTGTTTTTGAGTAACCACTATCGGGTTTTGAGTTGCAGCCACAATCAATCCATTCCAATTGCTCAAACACATCACATATGATGTATTTAAGGTGTCCAAACACTTAAACACCAACTGTAACACCCCAGGCTCAAAATCACTCTTCAACCAAGCCATTATGCTTCAATTTTGCAGGTGGAGGTCTCCAGCTTGATCCAAAGAATTTTAAAGTGTTCCAAAGCTTGCAACACACTCCATAACATCCATTGAAGCTGTAGGGATCACCAATTCACGACTGGGACACCATCTGGGCAAAGTTCCATTTCAGCTTGCATCAAGGTGAGCTTCAAACTCAAACTCCATGATCCATGCATATTTCCTCGCATGATATTTTTGCCATTTGATTGCCATCATGTGTTGATTGTTTTGCCTCAAAAAATTGGATCATAGACCTTATAACCATGCCTGCACGATTGCTTTTGCAAATTAGGGTTCATCTGTGTTCATCATGATTATTTTACTCCACACTGAAAATGAATAAAATTGGGTATTGCCATCTTATTCCTTGTGAAAAAACGCATGGGTTTGGTGTTTGAATCATGTCTAATGGTTGAGAGATGAGTGAGATATGATGCTTCACGCACGAGCTCGAGGAAGAAGATGGCCATGGCGCCATTCTTCAGGTTTTCCAACTAAGTTTGATATATATTTTTCACTTGCCATGTTATTAATGAATTGGCATTGCGCCCCAGCGATTCATCAGCTGGTTTTGTGAGTATTGGCAAGCGAGAGGTCTGGGGTTCGAATCCCCTTCGCCCCAGACTTCTTTTTATCACTTTTTTATTTTGTTATTTTTCATATTATTATTTTTAATGATTTGAAAAATTAATAACTCCTTCAATTTTTATCATTTTTTATTGGTTCTTTTTGCAACGATTCACAAAAATGTTGAAATATTTTATTCCACCAAAAAATTAAATTTATATTACTTATTTAATATAATTAGTATTTTGTGAATAAATTCATTCTTAATTGTTTTTAAACATTCTAAAAATGAATATTTACTTTGAAAATCAAAACCTAATGAATTTAAATATTCTTTGTGATTATCCCTCATTTTTTCAAACCTTAAGCAAAATCATAAGTGGATTATTCAAATTTATTTTGAATTTTGTTTGATTTTCTTTAAATATTTACTTTTAAAGATTAAAATTAGGGTTTTTTTGATTAATTCAACTTTCAAAATTGATTTTCAAAACAAATGGGCCTTTTGAGAGAGTGTAAGACCCAATTCTTTTTTGACCAAATCATTTTTTGGCCTCAGTGTATTGTATAATTCTCGATACCGTCAAAAACAAACGGCGCGACCGTCGCCTTTTTAAAATAACCTTGGGCCTCTCCTCGAGCTATAAGACCCATTCAAAATACTTTTGGGCCTCTAATAGAGTGTAAGACCCAACCCCCTTTTAACCAAAACATTTTTGGGCCTCACTTATTGTATAAGTCCCTCTGCGTTAAAAGGAAACCTCGGCGCGATCGCCATTTTAAACAGAAAAATCATATGGGCCTACCCTCGTGTTATAAGCCCCACTCTTTTTCTTTAAAAACCTTTTGGGCCTCTTGAAAGAGTGTAAGACTCATCCCTTTGTACAGAAAACAATTTTTGGGCCACAGTCACTTGTATAAGTCCCTCTGTACAAATTTAAACAGTGCGCCCACTGATAAAACCCTGGGCCTCTCCTTGAGCTGTAAGCCTCAAATATTTCTTTTTAAAAGCACTTTCTCCTTTGATTTTGAATATACTGTTGTTTTCAATCTTTCTTTGTTGAACAACTAACCAAACAACATGGAAGCTCTACAACCGAGTAAGTGGTTATCGCTTTCATTTACTGCTTTCATATACATATAACTGTATTGTGGGGCTGTTTCACTGTAAGTCTTCTTTCATAAACTCATATCAACTGTGTAATAATAGTATAGATATTTCGAGTTTCCCCGGCAACTACGTCTAGAATTAAGTGACGCCGTTTCGTCTATTCATAGAAATAGACAACTAGATCCCCAATAGGATCACCAGACACAGTCTTCTCTCAGGCTATCCTCATTAGGAATTGTCAAGAAACTCTACTCCCAAAGATGAATGTATTCTCCGTGAATGGTATCTTTGAGTTTCTTCCAAATTCTCGAACTTTCCTGACTTTGATCTATTCTCGGTGAATAGAATTGCCTTGAATTTCTCGGGGTTTGGGGACCCACGGGCTTCTTAAAAGCATCGGCCTCCTCTTGGGCATCGTACAAGGACCCACAGGCTTCCTAAAAGCAACCCCGCCTCCTCTTGGGGTTAGTACAAGGACCCTACGGCTTCTTAGAAGTATTCACAGCCTCCTCTTAGGCTTCGTATAATGATCTCTTCCTCCGGGAATGATAGCCTCCTCTTGGGCTTAGTACAAGGACCCGTCGGCTTCTTAAAAGATTCCAGCCTCCTCTTGGGCTTCGTACAAATTGTCCCGACGACCTCCTAGAGGTATAGGAACAGAACCTAGTCATCTTCATAGAACAGTCCTTTCAAAGAGTCTACTACTATTTCTCAAAGCATAGTACAAAAGATAAAACTCTAGACGTGGACAGTCTAATCTCCTTGAGTCTCAAAGACATTCTCAAGTGACCCCTTCAAAAATAGGAAGGAAACCCGTAGGCTCGGACAGTCTCAATACCCTTTGGATTTCCCGCTTCCTTAAAGAACAGGAACAACCTGGATCCTTGAATCAAATCCTTGAGTACAGTGTTGCTCATATAAGAACTGATTTTCTCTTTCAAAATCAGTATACTGGACCTGTCACTTAACTAAGACAACATTTAGCCTCTCTCTCGGGATTTGTACGAGACACATAAGAGACTCCCTCGTTGAGTCAATCACCCTTTTTGCCTCCATCTCGGGCTTTATACGAGATACAAAAAGGTTCTTATTAGGCCAAACAAGCAACAGCCTCCATCTCGGGCTTCATACGAGATACAAAAAAACTCCCTTGTTGAGTCAAATAGCCTCCATCTCGGGCTTTATACGAGATACCAAAAGACTCCATCGTCGGGTCAAAAACCTTTTCGCCTCTCTCTCGGGCTTTGTACGAGACACATACTAGCCTCCTCTTAGGCTTTATATAAGAAAACAACTAGTTGATCCAATCGACCTTTTAGCATCAAAGTTGTGCCTCGTTCACAGTACACAAACATCAACAACTCCTTTCCCTTCATCTAATCGCTGTAAGCGGCAAGCCTCTGGATCGTCTATATCCATGCCATTGTCCCTCGTTTAGCATGAGAAATTCCTAAGGAAATATAGCATTGCTCTACACTGAGTTAAAATCTTCTCCTTCAGGTTAAAATCCCTTATAAAGGAAATTATGGCATTGCTAGGATCCGCGTATCCCGGTTAAAGTAATCCCCCTTTATAAACCAGTCACCCAACAGTTGTGACAAACAGACCTCTTTAGAGATGACAAATTCTCTCTAAAGTCAGACTTTTCAACTTCATATCTTGGGCTTTGAACAAGATACAAACTACCTTCAGCTTCACATCTTGGGCTTTGACCAAGATTCAAATCACCTTTCGCTTCACGTCTTGGGCTTTAAACAAGACACCAAAAACCAATTTCCTCCCATAGAATAGGAGGAACTACGAACGCTCTGATTTCCCTGTTTCGGTAAACGGGAATACGTAGGCATAAGATTGAAAGAAAAATCTTAGCGAGCACAATCAACAAAAAACCCAAATCCCATATCTCCATCAATCATAAACATCAGTCCTAACATCCTAATCCTTGTTCCCCGCCAGAAACCTTCTGCCTAGATAACAAACCAGTATTGACGAAAATACAAATAGCCAGTACAAAGGCCCCCCCACATTGATAGCATTCGTAACGTAACATACCATTATTTAAACTCAGTATGCAAGCAGGGTTAATTGGAGACATCTATTTCCCTTCCTTATTCAGCTCACAATAGGATAAAAAATGAATCGGCCTGTAGTTTTAAGCTCAAACCGCAGAGAGCGACCAGCGCTTAAGAACCGCGTCCAAAATCGCTCACTACAGAAAAAATGGCGCCCACCGTGGGGCCTATCAAAGATAGATCTAGGCACGGTCTTCTTTTTCACCTCTTGTGAATACCACAGATTGGGGCTTCCGCCGGGGAACCCATTTCTGTTAAGAACTTAGGATCCTTAGCTTCAAAGGTCTAGGATGTTTAAGACAAATATATATACTGCTTTTCCTAATTGCTATACGAGTTTATTTTTCTGCTAATGGGAATGCGGGTGATGCCGTATGTGGAAAGACTGATTATACACTTAAGATAAGTGATGGCGACAGGGTCGACCATCAACCTCAGTGGAGGCTGACCAACGCAACCCATTCACTCTCTTAGCCAATGGGCCGGTTGTTAAGTCTGAGAAGCTGAGGAGACAAACCCTTTCGTAGTGCGGAAACTATCGGAAATAGTTGTTATGCGATACTACCCTCATTTGAGGCTGGTGATCTATTCTCGGTGAATGGCACTTACTCTAAGATTGCTCTACAACTCGCTGGCGATCCGTTTGTTATTTTACTTTCCTGGGAGGAGCTGATGATAATGAGTACAGGTACAAAAATCACCCTAGTATAAACCTTTGGGATGGGTAGAGCCTTGACTTCATGACAACGACCCTTTGACCCCATATTTTTTCTTTGTTTTTGTGTGCTGCATTCATGCATTCATTTAATAAAACATTAAAACATTCAAAAATTCTTCTCTTCTAGTCTCTCTGTTTTTTTCAAAATAAACTAAGACTGTGATTGCGAATATCAGAGAAAAGGATTGCACTGGTGGATTTCGGTAAAAGGAGAACTCATAAGTACACCTTCAAGGTTCCAAAACTAGAGGATTTGAGAAGGTTAGCAAGGATGATCACTAACCCTGAGGCTTTCAGAGCCAAACACGGAGGCCTGCTGCCTCTGTTAAGAGTCCATGTGATTGAGGGAATCATGGACGCGCTCATTCAGTTTTACGATCCGATTTATCACTGTTTCACATTCCCAGATTACCAGCTAGCACCAACACTGGAGGAGTATTCTCACTTGATCGATCTACATATCACTGATCGAGCTCCATTTTTTGGACTGGAAGAAATTCCAAAGAATCAGACCATTGCAAGAGCAATTCATTTGGACGAGTCTGAGGTCAGGACTCACATGACCACTAAGGGTGGCATACAAGGTTTGCCAGCCCAGTTCTTGACAAAGAAAGCCCTGTACTTCGCCAGTATAGGAAACGTGACTGCTTTTGAAAGCATCTTTGTCTTGCTCACCTACGAGTTATTTTTGTTTCCCAACATTAATAATTTCGTCGATGTTAACTACATTAAGGTTTTTCTCATTAGAAACCCTGTGCCGACTTTGCTCGCAGATGCCTATCATTCTGTACACTTGAGGAATTTATACCGCGGAGGGGAGATCACATGCTGTGTACCTCTGCTTTATAAATGGTTCATCTCTCACTTGCCCAAGTCTGCTGCTTTTTGGGATTGTAAGAGTGCCTTACGTTGGTCACAGAAGATCATGTCTCTTACCAACTCTGATATAGACTGGTGTAATAGGATTTATGAGGGAATCAGGATCATTGACCGTTGTGGAAACTTCACCAACATACCCCTTATAGGAACTAAAGGAGGAATCAACTACCATCCGGTATTGGTTCGCCGTCAATTTGGATACCCGATGAGACACATCCCACTGGGTGTTCATCTGGAAGGTCTTTTCTTCAAAGAAGGAGAAAATGACAGAGCACTAAAGATGGAAATAGTGCAATCTTGGAAACATGTTCATAAGAAAGGACGAGAGTCTCTGGGAAAACCAAATTGCGTCTCGGTGGAGCCTTATCTCCATTGGGTACAAACTAGAGCTCTCAAGCTAAAGATGCCTTATCCTCGTTACAGAATTCTTCCACCAAGGGGATATGTCATGTACTTCATGACGGAAACTGAAAAGCTTCAGGTTACTCTCAACAAAGTTCAACGGGAGAGAAGGTCTTGGAAGAACAAGTACCGCACTCTCGACATAGAGTGCATCAAAATACAGCAATTACTGAAAGAAAAAGATGCTCTGATTGAAATTTTGGAGCAACATGCTGTGGAGAATCAAGATGACCAAAGGAATTTGCTCGCTCCTTTCACCTGGCAAAGGAATAACAACCCGACAATGGCCCAAGAGCCCCGGTCAAAGAAAAGGAAAGTCCCAGAATCAGTGCCCGATTTCTCTTTAGAGAGGACTCGAGACCCATTAGCTTAGGTTTCTGTTTCTGCATTTTGTAATCTACCGTATTTCCATTTCTGTAATCCTTGGATTTCAATAAAAAGGGGTTTCCCCACTGTTTGATATTTTCAATTTAATTGTCGAAGTTTATTTTGATTAAACCAAGAAAAACAATTAATATAGTCATTGCATTCATCATTCTCACATCACGTATTCTTCTTCCTTACGAATCTCACGTTTGTGTCTCGATTCTAGAGTCAAACTGTCTCATTCGTATAATACTCGGGCCAATCGTCAGAAAAAGATGGATGATCTTGAGGAAGAAAACAGAGAGTTGAAAGAAGAGATCGACGCTCTGAGAGAAGATATGAGAAAGCTTCGTAACGACATGCAAGCCATGGCAGAAGCTCAGCTACAAAGGACTGTGATCTCAGAGATCACCTCAATGCCCATCGTGGAGAAGTATGATCCTAGGTATCAAATGTCGAAAGATCGTCCTTGGGGCATGCCTGTTAACTATATCCCGGAAGGATATGTTCCGCCGATCACTGAAGATCAGGGAATCACAACAGAAGCTGTTGGGCCTGAAGGTTACAAACTTTGGGAAAGCGAAGATGCCTGGGGCATACTGAAGACTCCTGAAGGTTACAAACTTCGGGAAACGCCAAGATTTGCTGCCGTAGTCACGGTACCACCCCCTGTGGTGCACACTGTCCCAGAAGAACAGATTCCGCCAACACCTTCTGGTAAGAAGGAAACTATGTTCGATAGAATGGATGAATTCTAGGAACAGTTCCTGGAAATGCAGAAGGAGCTGCAAGCCATTAGCGGTCAGGATCTATTTGGAAAGGACGTCGCGGATCTCTGCTTGGTCCCCAATGTGAAAGTCCCACACAAGTTCCAAGTGCCCGACTTTGAAAAGTACAAGGGTAACTCTTGCACTCAAAGCCATCTGGTGATGTACGCTCGGCGGATGTCAGCTCAGACAGAGAATCAGGACCTACTGATTCACTACTTCCAGGATAGTTTAACTGGTGCCGCACTCAAATGGTACATGGGTTTAAACCGTACTACGATAAGCACTTTCAGAGATCTTGGCACTGCCTTCGTCCAACAATACAAATACAATTTGGACATGGCACCTGATAGAGATCAACTCAGATCAATGTCGCAAAAGGACAAGGAAACCTTTAAGGAGTATACTCAAAGGTGGCGTGAAATTGCCGCTCAAATTTGTCCACCTCTTGAGGAAAAAGAGATGACAAAGATCTTTTTAAAGACCTTAAGCTCGTTTTACTATGACCGAATGGTTGCCAGTGCGCCCAGTGATTTCACCGAAATGGTCGGTATGGGCGTACGTCTTGAGGAAGCTGTCCGAGAAGGACGTTTGGTAAAAGACACTAGATCGACGAGCGGTACTAAAAAATACGGTAGTGCTCTCCCTAAGAAAAAAGAGCAAGATATTAGGAATATCTCTCTCGGAAAGCAAAGACGACGTTATCAACCGGTAGCGGCTGTGACTCCTGCTATCAACCCTGCGTCTATTCCTACGTATCAACCTCAGGTTGCGTAGAGCCAACCTGACCAGCAAAGGACACAACAGCCTCTTCAGCAGGCTCGTCCCCAATACAACAACAACCGTACAACACGGCCACCAGGATTTGATCCTATACCCGTAACGTACGCAGAGCTGTTCCCCTTACTGCTAGCCAAGGGGCACATTCAGACTAAATCTCCTCTTACAGTACCGGAAAATCCGCCTTTTTGGTTTAAGGTGGATCAAACTTGCCCTTATCATCAAGGAGGTTCAGGGCATAACATAGAGACTTGTCTCAATTTCAAGTCCGATGTGCAAAAGCTTGTTAGGAGCTGGCTCTTATCTTTCAAAGATACGAATCCTAATGTTCTTACGAACCCGCTGCCTCAACATGAGAAGGCTGCAGTCAATCTGATTGAGAAAGAGACTAACAACGTCTATCAAATTCATGATGTACTCTTGTTGTAGACCAATCCGGTCAAGATGCATTATAGACAGAGTGGATATGGCCATGTGCCACCTCATAACTATCATCAGTGTGATATTTGCTCTAAAAACAATTAAGGATGTTCGGTAGTGCAAGCAGCTCTACAGGAACAAATGGATCTCAGATGGATCCAGGAGCACCGAGTTCGTGGAGTTAATATGGTCTACACGAATTCTAACATCATTCAAAACCACGACATCCGTGCAATGAATGTCAACTTGGTGGCGATGCACTCAAGGTAAAGCCACTATCATAATCTGCCGCGGAACAATTACAGTTCCTGTCTGATTTGCTCGGTAAACAAACAGGGATGCTCTTTCATACAAGAGGCCCTCTAGCGTCAGATGGATCTTGGATGGATCCAAGACTACCGTGATAGGAATTCCTATCAGATCAACATGGTTTAGGTCTTTGATATTTGCGTGATGAATACCAACCTGGTAGAGTTACATGCTGAGCAGGCCTGACTCGGATTCTTAATATCACATGACTATCAAAGCTGTAAAACGGGTTGCGAAAAAGATCAGGGTTGTACCCTTGTCCAGGAGGCACTTCAGTACTTGATAAATCATTGGTGGATGCCAATCTACATGGACGAAGATACTCAGCAAATTAGTATCAGTAATAGAAACCCCACTCGGCGTCAGAGTCAGGATGTCCGATCAGTGGAAGCTAACCTAGTGAGGTTACATTGTATTCAAAGTAGGCGTGGCCAGGTGCCACCACACAACTATGACAGTTGTAGCGTCTGTTCGGAAAGTAACCAAGGGTGTTACCTTGTGAGAGCAGCTCTTCAGGGTCAGATGGATCGTGGAGAGATTCATCCATATCCGGGTTCTGGACCTATCGACTAGACGCCGAACTACCTTGCCAATCAAGTCGAGGATGTTGTCACCATCTCTGGTCATCACAGGACCAGGGATGTTTTTACCATCATCCCTCTACTTGACGAATCTAAAGTTCCCAACTGGGAACGGATAGAGATTACTTATGATGGTCAGAAAAATCAGAAGGTTCCCATAGTCATCTATCTACCGGGACCATTACCGTATGAATCAACTAAGGCGATCCCTTACAAATACGGTGCAACGATAATTGAAAATGGAAAGGAAATTCCATTACCCTCCATCGTGAACATTGCAGACATCAGTCGAGTAACACGGAGTGGTAGAATCTTCAACCGAGGGGTTGGGGAACTTAACAAGGAAAAGGAACTTCAGACAGAAGCTCCCGATCCACCAATCGGTCAATCTAGTAATCCTGAAATTTTGAAAAATGATGAGATGCTGAAGCTCATCCAAAGGAGTGAATACAACATTGTTGATCAACTGTTACAAACTCCTTCAAAGATCTCGGTATTATCACTGTTACTCAGCTCACAAGCCCACAGGGAGGCTCTACAGAAATTCTTGGAGCAAGCCTTTATGGAACAGGATGTAACAATCAGACAGTTCGATAGTATTGTCTCTAACATCACTTCCTGCAATAATTTGGGATTTAGTGATGAGGAATTACCCGAAGAGGGTCGCCGTCATAACATGGCGCTCAACATTACAGTTAACTGCCAGGACGATGCTTTAGCTAGCGTACTGGTAGACACAGGGTCAGCCCTGAATGTTATGCCGAAGTCTACTTTGATGCAGTTATCATTCAAAGGCCCTCCAATGAGAGTCAGCGAGGTCGTCGTCAAAGCATTCGACGGATCCAGAAAAACAGTTATCGGCGAAGTCGATCTTCCCATAACTATTGGTCCTCACACTTTCCAGGTCACTTTCCAGGTCATGGACATCCGGGCAACATACAGTTGTTTATTAGGAAGACCTTGGATACATCAGGCTGGAGCGGTCACTTCGACCCTCCACCAAAAGCTAAAATTCATTCAGAACGATTAGCTTGTCACGGTTTGTGGGTAACAAGCCTTGCTTGTGAGTAACTTGTCATCATCTACTGGTATAGAACCCGAGGAGGTTATTGGAACACAGTTCCAAGCACTGTCGGTAAGCAAGGACAATCAATTCGAAAGAGGAACCTCGATTTCCTCATACAATGATGCTATCAAAGCGGTCGAGAGTACCGATACAAAGGGATGGGGACAGCTTGTCATTCCTATTGACAATAAAACAAAGAAGGGTCTTGGTTTTTCTGCAACCTGTACCCAGACAGCTGCCAACGATGGAAGTCTTCATCCCCTTCAAAACTTCTTCCACAGTGGAGGTTTCCTTCACCCAGTGTCTCAGACAGTTCATGCTATCAATGAGGAAGATCCCTCTGACACAGATGAAGAGTGGAAGTCCTATCTTAATGAGGACGGTTATATGTCTCAGGAAGAGGTGCATATGCCTTTTTGCTTTCCTACAGAAAGTCTGAGATTTATACCAAGGTCATATGTCAAAATGATATATGGAGATTGTGATCCGGAAGGATGTCGTGCTCCGCCCAATTCATTGGAGGAGGACACTCTGATGAAAGACAACTTTGACCATAACTACTATGGCCCAATGGATGGTCTGCCAATGTGGCAACCTTACCCAGGAAACTTGGGGCAAGAAAGTCAGCCGAACAATGAAAATCAGCTGAGTCTCATTGAACAGAATACCTGTGTCCCCACCATGCCATGGGATCAACACTCAGGTCATTCAGAAGCTACTCAACATGAGGATGAATTCGCAACGTTTGCGGGACTTGAGTTCATCAACTATGCTTTTCCCAAGGTCAACGTCATCGAGAGGGATGACTCCTCCAATTCCAAAGAAGCGTGGGACACCCTGGGACAACCAAGTGGAAAGTACAACTTTATGGTCAAGTACACTGCGCCCGAAAGCTCTCGTATCAGGTTCGAAGACATCCAGCCAACTGGATGGGGAGATACAGTTGAGAGCACCAATGCTATGCAAAATACAACAGAGGAATTCTCCTACGACAATTCTGCCTGGGAAACAAATTCCAATGATCCTGCTCCACCAGAAATCAGCGTTATTTCTGAAGACAAATCAAGGAAGGTGCCAGACTTTGTGATTCACCGAGGAGTTTGTCGCTAATGGGTTGCTGTCGAGGTTCCGAAGGTCGTTCATCACTCAAAGTAATTGCCATCTTTTAACCTTTCACCCTGCCCAGGTGAAACGGGTGTTTTGATAGGGCTCGCTTTCTGTAAATTTTCCTCTTCGCTTTGCCCAAAGCGACAGAGTTTTGTTTTATAGGGCTGTAGTTTCAAGATTCGACTTGTTCATTAATAAAATAACGTCGTTCTGTAATTTCCGCATTAATTGCTGTTTTCTCTTTTTGCTTTTTCAAAGAAAATGGTAATCCTAAAAAACAAAACTATAAAAAACAAGCAGTAAAATAAAACACTGCACACACTTGCATTTTTCTCTACCTCTTCTAAACACAAATCGTCACGTTATGCAGATTGCTTGTTTTAAACCCAGTTGAAACATACGATCCGATGCCTTCTCCCAACTTTGAATTCCCGGTATTCGAGGCTGAAGAAGAAAATGACGACAAAATTCCAGAAGAGATCTCCCGACTACTCAGACAAGAGGAAAGGTCCATTAAACCTCACAAAGAGCCGTTGGAAATGGTAAACTTGGGTTCAGAAAAAGAGAGAAAAGAAATCAGAATTGGGGCACTGCTCAGTCCAACTGCCAGAGAGGGTTTGATAAAGCTTCTCAAAGAATTCCCCGATGTGTTCGCTTGGTCCTATCAGGATATGCCAGGGTTGGATACCAACATCGTGGAACATCACTTACCGTTGAGATCAAAATGTCCGCCAGTAAAGCAAAGGTTGAGACGCACTCACCCGGACATGGCCATCAAAATCAAAGAGGAGGTGCAGAAGCAGATTGACGCGGGTTTCCTCGCTACAGCTGAATATCCTCAATGGTTAGCCAACATCGTACCCGTTCCCAAAAAGGACGGAAAGGTCAGAATGTGTGTTGATTACAGAGATCTAAACAAGGCAAGTCCAAAGGATGACTTTCCTTTACCACACATCGACATACTGGTAGACAGCACAGCCAAGTTCAAAGCATTCTCCTTCATGGATGGATTCTCGGGCTATAACCAAATCAAAATGGCGCCGAAAGACATGGAGAAAACTTCATTCATTACCCCATGGGGTACTTTTTGTTACAAGGTAATGCCGTTCGGTTTGAAGAACACCGGGGCAACCTATCAAAGGGCCATGACTACTCTGTTTCATGACATGATACATAAGGAAATCGAGGTATATGTCAATGATATAATTGTAAAATCAAAAACAGAGAGTGAGCACGTTGAACATCTGTCAAAATTGTTCGAACGTCTAAGAAAATTCAAGCTCCGCTTGAATCCCAACAAGTGCACCTTCGGTGTCCGTTCAGGGAAACTACTAGGGTTCATCGTCAGCCAGAAAGGAATTGAGGTTGATCCTGACAAGGTCAAGGCCATTCAAGAAATGCCTTCTCCAAAAACTGAAAAACAAGTCAGAGGATTCTTGGGACGTTTGAACTACATCTCCAGATTCATATTCCTCATGACCGCCACATGTGCGCCGATTTTCAAGTTACTCAAAAAGAACCAGGATTGCGTTTGGTCAGAAGATTGCCAAACCGCCTTCGACAGTATTAAGGAATATCTGTTGAATCCTCCGATTCTATCACCTCCAGTGGAAGGAAGACCACTGATCATTTACCTCACAGTTCTAGAGGACTCAATGGGATGTGTACTTGGCCAACAAGACGAAACCAAAAGGAAAGAGTATGACATTTACTATCTAAGCAAGAAATTCACCGACTGTGAAACTCGGTACACGATGCTCCAGAAAACTTGTTGTGCTTTGGCTTGGGCAGCCAGACGTCTTCGCCAATACATGATTCGTCATACTACTTGGTTAATCTTCGAAATGGATCCAATCAAGTATGTCTTCGAAAAACCTGCTCTCACGGGAAGGATTGCCCGTTGGCAGATGTTGTTATCAGAATATGACATAGAGTACTACGCTCAGAAAGCCATTAAGGGAAGTATTTTAGCCGATCATTTGGCTCATCAACCGATTGACGATCAGGAATCAATCGGGTTTGACTTCCCAGACGAAGATGTCATGTATCTAAAAATGAAAGATTGCGATGAACCGTTACCCAGTGAAGGGCTAGAACCAGGTTCCCAATGGGGACTTATCTTTGACGGAGCAGTTAATCATTACGGAAACGGAATTGGGGCAATCATTGTTACCCCTCAGGGTACCCACATTCCTTTCACCGCTCGACTTACGTTTAAGTGTACAAATAACGAGGCCGAATACGAAGCTTGTAGTATGGGTCTCGAAGAAGCGATTGATTTAAGGATCAAGAACTTGGACGTATACGGAGACTCAGCCTTGGTTATCAATCAGATAAAAGGAGATTGGAACACGTATCAGTCAGGATTGATTCCTTACAAAGACTACGCAAGAAGGTTGTTACCCTTCTTCAACAGAGTTGAGTTTCATCACATCCCTCGTGAGGAGAATCACATGGCTGATGCATTAGCCACTATCTCTTCCATGATTAGTGTAGGTCGATGGAACGACTTACCTAAGATCGACATAATGCGCCTCGAACGGCCCGCTTACATCTTTACGATTGAAGCAGTCATAGACGACAAACCTTGGTATCATGATATCAAATGCTTCCTTAAGAAACAAGAGTACCCATCTGGGGCACTCAGAAAAGACAGAAAGACCCTCAGAAGACTAGCAGGCAGCTTCTTCCTGAGCGGCGACACTCTTCATAAGAGGAATTTTGACATGGTTTTGCTCCGATGCGTCGAAAGGCCAGAAACGGACACACTTATGAAAGAAATTCATGAAGCATCCTTTGGCACTCATGCCAAAGGACATGCAATGGCGAGAAAAATTCTAAGAGCAGGGTACTATTGGTTGACCATGGAATCCGACTGCTACAAGTACATGAGGAGGTGTCACAAGTGCCAGATATACTCTGACAAAATTCATGTACCGCCATTACATCTCAAAGTTCTTTCTTCCCCATGGCCATTCTCGATATGGGGAATCGACATGATTGGCATGATTGAGCCTAAGGCTTCAAATGGACATCGGTTCATCCTTGTAGCCATTGACTATTTCACCAAGTGGGTCGAAGCAGCGTCATTCGCTAATGTAACCCGACAAGTGGTGGTCCGATTTATCAAAAACAATATCATCTGTCGTTATGGTGTTCCAAGCAAGATCATTACTGATAATGGATCTAACTTGAACAAAAAGATGATGAAAGAGTTATGTATTGAGTTCAAGATTGAACACCATAACTCATCTCCCTTCCGACCCAAGATGAACGGAGCGGTAGAAGCGGCTAACAAGAACATCAAGAAGATCGTTCAAAAGATGGTTGTAACCTATAAAGACTGGCACGAGATGCTACCCTTTGCTCTTCACGGTTATCGCACATCTGTCCGCACTTCAATAGGGGCAACCCCTTTCTCTCTACTGTATGGTATGGAAGCAGTGCTCCCCATAGAAGTAGAGATCCCGTCAATCCGAGTACTGATGGAAGCTAAGCTCGCCGAAGCTGAATGGTGTCAAAGCCGACACGACGAACTAAATCTGATCGAGGAGAAGCGAATCATGGCACTATACCATGGTCAGCTATATCAACAGAGAATGAAAAAGGCGTTCGACAAAAAGGTTCGACCCCGCATCTTCAGGAAAGGAGACCTCGTGCTCAAAAAGATACAATCTTTTCTCACTGATGCTCGGGGCAAATGGACCCCAAATTATGATGGCCCCTATGTGGTCACGAAAGCTTTCTCAGGCGGCGCCTTAAGGCTTATAACCATGGACGGAGAGGAATTTTCCTACCCCACGAATGTTGATGTAGTCAAGAAATACTTCGCCTAAACTAAAAAAAAAAAGAAAAAAATGTCTCGGTGGATTGAAAACCCGAAAGGGCGGTCCAGGCAAAAATTAGAGACATGAAAAAAAATCATCCCGGTGGATTGGAAATCTCAAAGTACAATCCAGGCAAAAATTAGGGATAATGGCAAGTAACTATGTTCAACAGAGGCAAGTCCCTCAGCAGCAGCAGTTACATCATCTGTCAGAAAACTCCAGTCAAGGTCATCTTCGACAGAAGCTCAGGATGCCCCGAATTCAAAGTTCGTAGAAGGATAGTGGTCGTTATGTTTCAACGTAGTCCTTTTCCCTGTAAATTACCATTTTTAAACTTTGTAAATACTCAATGGAATCACGCGTTTGGCTGATCTCCATCTTATCAATAAAATTTGAGCCTTGTGCTTTTGTTTGTAATTCTTGCTTGTTTTAGCTTTACAGAACGACGTTGTTAACATGATTAGCGATTCTTGAAATAAAACAAAAATGAATTTACTTGTTAAAACTTTTTCTGCTTTTAAAATAAAGATGGCAATTTCTTTTGACTGTTAAACATCGAAAGAACATCAACCGCTTCTCCAGAAGTAAGCAAACTTCAAAGTGCAGAATCAAAGTGCTCCTTCTAACCCAGTACGCTTGAATGAAGGGATCAACTGTGTCAGAGACCTTGTTTCGTCTAACCCGCCTCGGCCGAGTTCTTATCTCCTAAGCCCGATCAACGATATTCCCCGCAGGGACTATCTCCCCTAAGTAAGGTGGAATTGCTATTTTGAACCAATGATATTTCTACACGCCCCGCGATGGCCGAGTATCCAGTCATGTTCATCTGTTAGTTTGTATGTCGCGTCAGTTTTGTCAGCATAAACATACATGCATCATGCATTATTGATTTGCATTTACATTTCATATTGCACAACTATCACTCTAGTCGATCTTACCCCCTAGTGATAAAAGTCCTCTCAATCGAGTTGTCGGACCTTTCCTCGTTAGGAAGTGAATCGTCTAAGCAATCTCTCTCCCATTTATCTCTAGATCAGAGTCGGCATTCGACCACTTTGATAACTTGAACCTCTGAAAGGCCAGAGAACCTTCGGCAGATGTCACTCTTCGCCATTGAAGATGATATCCTTGCTTTCCCGGATTAAAGAAAATCCCCAGAGAAAGCCTCTTAAACAAGGGTTCGGTAGTGCATCAGTATTTCTCTGAAAATCTACTGATGAAAAGGTCATCGGCACCTCAAAATTGGACCCCATCATATGGCATTTCTCTGGAAAGAACCCGAGAAAAGTATGATGTAAGCTCCCAAACGAAAACAGTCTCTCAAGAGACTCGCTTTCCCCAGTAGAATCGACAAATGGCGTCTCCAAAACAGAGAAGTTTGTGCAACTCTACAAATCAGACGACTGGGTTCCCCCAGCGAGTCTGACGTCAACTTTTTCCGTCAAATGGCATCTCCCCAGGAAAATTCGGCGAGAAGTTTGAGGAAAACCGCTACGGATAGCGTCCCTTGTCAGTAAAGTTTATTGACAAAAGAAACTAAGACCAGTTCCTCGGTAGGAAACCAGGATCGAGGGGAAGTTTAAATCAGAAACTAAGACCAGTTCCTCGGTAGGAAACCAGGATCGAGGGGAAGTTTAAATCAGAAACTAAGACCAGTTCCTTGGTAGGAAACCAAGAACGAGGGGAAGTTCATTTCAGAGACTAAGACCAGTTCCTTGGTATAAACCAGGATCGAGGGGAAGTTTAAATCAGAAACTAAGACCAGTTCCTCGGTAGGAAACCAGGATCGAGGGGAAGTTTAAATCAGAAACTAAGACCAGTTCCTTGGTAGGAAACGAAGAACGAGGGGAAGTTCATTTCAGAGACTAAGACCAGTTCCTTGGTAGGAAACCAGGATCGAGGGGAAGTTTACAAAAGAAACTGAGACCTGTTCTTGGTAGGAAACCAGGATCGAGGGGAAGTTTTTACCTTTTCTAAGCATCATTGCTTACCTAAAGAAGATGAATGTGTAAGCTACCATTCATAGCCATCAAAATTTCGGGTATTCCGATATTTAATACTCTTGCACCCCGAATGTCCGAACACCTTCGTCATTCACACCTTCGGGTCCAAGAAGATTAAATAGGGGCATCTGTCATACCCCAAATTTTGACCACTAAGATTTCCCATCATTGTGCAAATCATCATCACAATATGGATGAACCATCATACCTTGTCAGTCTCCCCAAAGATGGGCGAGCATCCACTACAATCAAAATTAGGGTTTCAAGCCCTCTCTGAGTGCTTAGGCAAAGGATCAATCAAGAAATGACATGATCTTCAACTTGTCTAACCTCTCAAACATTCACAAAGGATCAAAAAGGACTCCCACTTTAAGGATTAAGCACAAGGATGCTCCCTTTCAGGTGGATTAAGTCTCAAGATCGACAGTGTCACCAAATTAGGGTTTTGGTCGACCAGGGCCTCCAGATGGAAATTTTTCATCTGGGCACAAGCCAATGATCCAAAACACAACCTAATATACTCCATGGAACCTCATGGACCCAATCATCAAGTCAATTTGGCCTCAGGGGATGCATACATCAAAAATCAGGAATTAGGGTTTCTTGACCTAATTCACCCCTAAGTTGATTTTTGGGACAAATCATGAACCAAGACCTCAAGAGAGGGTTTGAGGGTCTCTAATGAACTATATTGGTCCATTTGGAACAATGGATTAATCCAAGAAGCTTGAGCAATAAGTCTCAATTTCATCTGCACCACAATTAGGGTTTTAAGGGAAAAGTCAATTGTAACTTTGACTTTTGACCAGGACATGCTCCCAAACCCTAGGACATACATCAATATACCCTATGACACCCATGGAACATGTCCATCAAGTTTGATTTAGGTCAAGGACATGACTTCCTGAAGAATTGCACAATTTGGAATTCATCTGATAAAAAGTCACCTGTGCACAAAAGTCAACTTTGACTTTTTGAGATTTTTCACCAAAATGGATTTTTAACCCTAAAATGATGTTTATGTATGATTTAAATCATCATTCATCAAGAAAAATCAAGAAAAGTTGGATAACTTGTAAAAGGGGTAACCATAAAAACTTAGAAAATTTTCTAAGTTAAAAATAAAGTGACAAAGGTACCAACTTTGAAGGACCATAACTCCTAAACCACAAGGTCATTTTTTTCCATCCAAAGCTTGATTTGTAGGTCTCATTACCCTCTACAAAAACTTCAACTAGGCCTAACTCCAATTCATTATGGATTTTGATCTATGAGTGAGCCAAAGTGGCTGAAAACATGAAAATATACCATTTTCCAACACTTAGAAAAAATTCTGTCCAAGACAGATTTTGTTGAAACACCAAAACTTGTGAGATATTTTCACATAGATGCAAGCTAAATCAAGTCCAAAGTTAAACATCAATGTTGTTGCATATGTTACTAAGAATTCAAAGAGCTCAACAGCATGAATTGATTCAACTTAAGCCATGAGAAATCCATGCCCAAAGTCATGCTGCTGCAAGCTGTTTTGGAAAAATCAGTTTGCATGTTTGCTTGCCACACACGATTTTGAGCCAAAGACTAAGGATCACTATGCCACCTGTGTTCAAACCAATCACAATGCAACTGATCCAACTGATAAGTCTGAGTCAAAAGGCCAAGGAATCTTCGAACTTGAAGTTCATCCACTTTGGCACATTTTGCCTTGAATTCAAAGTGCATTAATGTGGAATAGTGCATTGTCAAGGTAGCTACCCTACTCAGTCAATTTCTCTGATTAAACAACATTAAAAACATCTGAGGAATGTGGTTTTGGTCAAGGCATAGCCCTGCTCTTGGGAATGGCTAGCTTGCCTTGCTTGAGAAGAAATCCTCCAAGCCAATCCATGCAAATGTGATCTGATCCAGTAGCCATTCACTATTCCTCCAAAACAAAAGTTGATCACCTATAAATAGAGGTCCCAATGGATCATTCAACTCACACCAAAGCCAGTTACAGCACTGCTTTCTCTCATTCTTTCTTAAACCTTAAGTTTTCTTGTTTTGGAGTAACCACTATCAGGTTTTGAGTTGCAGCCACAATCAATCCATTCCAATTGCTCAAACACATCACATATGATGTATTTGAGGTGTCCAAACACTTAAACACCAACTGTAACACCCCAGGCTCAAAATCACTCTTCAACCAAGCCATTATGCTTCAAATTCGCAGGTGGAGGTCTCCAGTTTGATCCAAAGAATTTTAAAGTGTTCCAAAGCTTGCAACACACTCCATAACATCCATTGAAGCTGTAGGGATCACCAATTCATGACTGGAACACCATCTGGGCAAAGTTCCATTTCAGCTTGCATCAAGGTGAGCTTCAAACTCAAACTCCATGATCCATGCATATTTCCTCGCATGATATTTTTGCCATTTGATTGCCATCATGTGTTGATTGTTTTGCCTCAAGAAATTGGATCATAGACCTTATAACCATGCCTGCACGATTGCTTTTGCAAATTAGGGTTCATCTGTGTTCATCATGATTATTTTACTCCACACTGAAAATGAATAAAATTGGGTATTGCCATCTTATTCCTTGTGAAAAAACGCACGGGTTTGGTGTTTGAATCATGTCCAATGGTTGAGAGATGAGTGAGATATGATGCTTCACGCACGAGCTCGAGGAAGAAGATGGCCATGGCGCCATTCTTCAGGTTTTCCAACTAAGTTTGATATATATTTTTCACTTGCCATGTTATTAATGAATTGGCATTGCGCCCCAGCGATTCATCAGCTGGTTTTGTGAGTATTGGCAAGCGAGAGGTCTGGGGTTCGAATCCCCTTCGCCCCAGACTTCTTTTTATCACTTTTTTATTTTGTTATTTTTCATATTATTATTTTTAATGATTTGAAAAATTAATAACTCCTTCAATTTTTATCATTTTTGATTGGTTCTTTTTGCAACAATTCACAAAAATGTTGAAATATTTTATTCCACCAAAAAATTAAATTTATATTATTTATTTAATATAATTAGTATTTTGTGAATAAATTCATTCTTAATTGTTTTTAAACATTCTAAAAATGAATATTTACTTTGAAAATCAAAACCTAATGAGTTTAAATATTCCTTGTGATTATCCCTCATTTTTTCAAACCTTAAACAAAATCATAAGTGGATTATTCAAATTTATTTTGAATTTTGTTTGATTTTCTTTAAATATTTACTTTTAAAGATTAAAATTAGGGTTTTTTTGATTAATTCAACTTTCAAAATTGATTTTCAAAACAAATGGGCCTCTTGAGAGAGTGTAAGACCCAATCCTTTTTTGACCAATTTATTTTTGGGCCTCAGTGTATTGTATAAGTCCCGATACCGTAAAAAACGAACGGCGCGACCGTCGCCTTTTCAAAATAACCTTGGGCCTCTCCTCGAGCTATAAGACCCATTCAAAATACTTTTGGGCCTATAATAGAGTGTAAGACCCAACCCCCTTTTAACCAAAACATTTTTGGGCCTCACTTATTGTATAAGTCCCTCTGCGTTAAAAGGAAACCTCGGCGCGATCGCCATTTTAAACGGAAAAATCATATGGGCCTACCCTCGTGTTATAAGCCCCACTCTTTTTCTTTAAAAACCTTTTGGGCCTCTTGAAAGAGTGTAAGACCCATCCCTTTGTACAGAAAACAATTTTTGGGCCACAGTCACTTGTATAAGTCCCTCTGTACAAATTCAAACAGTGCGCTCACTGATAAAACCCTGGGCCTCTCCTTGAGCTGTAAACCCCAAATATTTCTTTTTAAAAGCACTTTCTCCTTTGATTTTGAATATACTATTGTTTTCAATCTTTCTTTGTTGAACAACTAACCAAACAGCATGGAAGCTCTACAACCGAGTAAGTGGTTATCGCTTTCATTTACTGCTTTCATATACATATAACTGTATTGTGGGGCTGTTTCACTGTAAGTCTTCTTTCATAAACTCATATCAACTGTGTAATAATAGTATAGATATTTCAAGTTTCCCCGACAACTACGTCTAGAACTAAGTGACGTCGTTTCGTCTATTCATAGAAATAGACAACTAGATCCCCAATAGGATCACCAGACAAAGTCTTCTCTCAGGCTGTCCTCATTAGGAATTGTCAAGAAACTCTACTCCCAAAGATGAATGTATTCTCCATGAATGGCATCTTTGAGTTTCTTCCAAATTCTCGAACTTTCCTGACTTTGATCTATTCTCGGTGAATAGCATTGCCTTGAATTTCTCGGGGTTTGGGGACCCACGGGCTTCTTAAAAGCATCGGCCTCCTCTTGGGCATCGTACAAGGACCCACAGGCTTCCTAAAAGCAACCCTGCCTCCTCCTGGGCTTAGTACAAGGACCCTACGGCTTCTTAGAAGTATTCACATCCTCCACTTAGGCTTCGTATAATGATCTCTTCCTCCGGGAATGATAGCCTCCTCTTGGGCTTAGTACAAGGACCCGTCGGCTTCTTAAAAGATTCCAACCTCCTCTTGGGCTTCGTACAAATTAGCCCGACGACCTCCTAGAGGTATAGGAACAGAACCTAGTCATCTTCATAGAACAGTCCTTTCAAAGAGTCTACTACTGTTTCTCAAAGCATAGTACAAAAGATAAAACTCTAGACGTGGACAGTCTAATCTCCTTGAGTCTCAAAGACATTCTCAAGTGACCCCTTCAAAAATAGGAAGGAAACCCGTAGGCTCAGACTGTCTCAATGCCCTTTGGATTTCCCGCTTCCTTAAAGAACAGGAACAACCCGGATCCTTGAATCAAATCCTTGAGTACAGTGTTGCTCATATAAGAACTGATTTTCTCTTTCAAAATCAGTATACTGGACCTGTCACTTAACTAAGACAACATTTAGCCTCTCTCTCGGGCTTTGTACAAGACACATAAGAGACTCCCTCGTTGAGTCAATCACCCTTTTTGCCTCCATCTCGGGCTTTATACGAGATACAAAAAGGTTCTTATTGAGCCAAACAAGCAACAGCCTCCATCTCGGGCTTCATACGAGATACAAAAAAACTCCCTTGTTGAGTCAAATAGCCTCTATCTCGGGCTTTATACGAGATACCAAAAGACTCCATCGTCGGGTCAAAAACCTTTTCGCCTCTCTCTCGGGCTTTGTACGAGACACATACTAGCCTCCTCTTAGGCTTTATATAAGAAAACCACTAGTTGATCCAATCGACCTTTTAGTATCAAAGTTGTGCCTCGTTCACAGTACACAAACATCAACAACTCTTTTCCCTTCATCTAATCTCTGTAAGCGGCAAGCCTCTGGATCGTCTATATCCACGCCACTGTCCCTCGTTTAGCATGAGAAATTCCTAAGGAAAGATAGCATTGCTCTACACTGAGTTAAAGTCTTCTCCTTCAGGTTAAAATCCCCTATAAAGGAAATTATGGCATTGCTAGGATCAGCGTATCCCGGTTAAAGTAATCCCCCTTTATAAACCAGTCACGCAACAGTTGTGACAAATAGACCTCTTTAGAGATGACAAATTCTCTCTAAAGTCAGACTTTTCAGCTTCATATCTTGGGCTTTGAACAAGATACAAACTACCTTCAGCTTCACATCTTGGGCTTTGAACAAGATACAAATCACCTTTCGCTTCACGTCTTGGGCTTTAAACAAGACACCAAAAACCAATTTCCTCCCATAGAATAGGAGGAACTACGAACGCTCTGATTTCCCTGTTTCAGTAAACGGGAATACGTAGGCATAAGATTGAAAGAAAAATCTTAGCGAGCACAATCAACAAAAAACCCAAATCCCATATCTCCATCAATCATAAACATCAATCCTAACATCCTAATCCTTGTTCCCCGCCAGAAACCTTCTACCTAGATAACAAACCAGTATTGGCGAAAATACAAATAACCAGTACAAAGGCCCCCCCCCCCACATTGATAGCATTCGTAACGTAACAGACCGCTGTTTAAACTCAGTATGCAAGCAGGGTTAATTGGAGACATCTATTTCCCTTCCTTATTCAACTCACAATAGGATAAAAAATGAATCAACCTGTAGTTTTAAGCTCAAACCGCAGAGAGCGACCAGCGCTTAAGAACCGCATCCAAAATCGCTCGCTACACCGTGGTATAAATCTCAGACCTTGTGCGGGATAGAAAAATGGCGTAGGCACCTTCTTTGTTTTATTATCAGTAGGACTAACAACCTGTCCTCATCCCTTTGTATTGTTACTCTCGATTACTTTGAGAGCATCTTTGTATGAGGAAATCGACGTCCCTCTGGCTGATTGATTGTCATTGCTCACCGAAAGTTCCTGGAACTGAGTTCCAACAACCTCCTCGGGTTCTATACAAGTGGACAATGAAAGGTTACTCACGATCAAGGCTTGTTCTCCGCAGACCGTGACGAGTTGGTCATTCTTGACAAACTTCAGTTTCTAGTGAAGTGTCGAAGTGACTGCCCCATCCTGGTGTATCCAAGGTCTTCCTAATAAGCAACAGTATGTTGCTCAGATGTCCATGACCTGGAAAGTGACTAGGAAAGTGTGAGGACCGATTGTTATGGGAAGGTCGACTTTGCCAATAACTGTTTTTCTGGACCCGTCAAATGCTTTAACGACAACCTCACTGCCTCTCATCGGAGGTCCTTTGAATGATTGTTGCATCAGAGTGGACTTGGGCATGATGTTGAGAGTCGATCCGATGTCCACCAATACGCTGGCTAAAGCATCATCTTGGCAGTTAATGGTGATATTGAGCGCCATGTTGTGACTTTTGCCTTCATCTGGAAATTCCTCATCACTAAACCCCAAGTTGTTGCAGGAAGTGATGTTAGAGACGATGTTATTGAAATGTCGTATTGACACATCCTGTTCCATAAAGGCCTACTCTAATACTTTCTGTAGAGCCTCTCTGTGAGCTTCGGAACTGAGTAAAAGTGATAGCACTGAGATTTTTGAAAGAGTTTGTAACAGCTGATCAACAATATTGTATTCACTCCTTTGGATGAGCTTCAGCATCTCATCGCTTTTCTTTGAAAGGTCGGGATCACTAGACTGACCGACTGGTTGATCAGGAACTTCTGTTTGAGGTTCCTTTTCTCTGGTAGATTCTCCAACTCCTCGGTTGAAGATTCGACCACTCCGTGTTACTCGACTAATGTCTGCAATATTCACGACGGAGGGTAATGGAGTTTCCTTTCCATTCTCAATTGTTGTTGCACCGTATTTGTAAGGGATAGCCTTAGTTGATTCATACGGTAATTGTCCCGGTAGATAGATAACTACAAGAGCCTTCTGATTCTTCTGACCATTGTAAGTAATTTCAATCAGTTTCTGGTTAGGAACTTTCGATTCGTCAAGTAAAGGGATGATGGTACAAACATCTTTGGTCCTCTTATGATCAGAGATTACAATAGCATCTTTGATTTGATCAGCGAAATAGTCTGGCATCGTATTGATTGATCCAGAACTTGGACACGGTCGAATCTCTTTGTGGTCCAACTGACTCTGAAGAGCTCCTAGAACGAGGTAACATCCTTGATTATCTTCCGAGCAGACTCTACAGTGCTCGTAATTATGTGGTTGCACCTGGTCACGTCCGCTTTAAATGCAGTGTAACCTCAGTAGATCTGTTTCTGCAGATCGAACATCCTGACTTTGATGCCGAGTAGGGTTCCCGTTAATCACACTGATTTGTTGCGTGTCTTCATCCATATAGATCGAAAGCCACCACTGGTTCAACAAGTGTTGCAAAGTTCTTTGAACGAGAGCGCACCCTTGGTTACTCTCACAACATATTTTACAGCTCAGATAATCATGTGAAGTGAGAAAACCGAGTTGGACTTGTTTAGCGTGTAATCCCACCAAGCTGGTATTCATCAAACGAATATCGAAGATTTGGACCATGTTAATTTGATAAGGATTTCTATCATGGTAGTCCTGGATCCACCCAAGATCCATCTGACGCTGGAAGGCCTGCTGTACAAAAGAGCATCCCTGTTTGTTTACCGAGCAAGTCAGACAGGAATTGTAATCGTGTCGCGGCAGATTATGATACTGGCTTTGCCTTGAGTGCATTGCCACTAAGTTGACATTCATTGCACGAATGTCGTGGTTCTGAATAATGTTGGAGTTCGTATAAGTCATGTTGACACCACGAACTCGGTGCTCTTGGATCCATCCGAGATCCAATTGTTCCTGTAGAGCTGATTGAACTACAGAACATCCTTGATTATTTTTAGAGCAGATATCATACCGGTGATAATTGTGAGGTGGCGCATGGTCGTATCCGCTCTGTCTACAATGCATCTTGACCAAGTTGGCCCTCAATAAGAGTACATCGTGAATTTGATAGTTGTTGTTAGACTCTCCCTCTATCAAATTAACTGCAGCTTTCTTGTGTTGAGGCAGTGGGTTCATGAGAACATTTGGATTCGTATCTTTGAAAGATAAGACCCCGCTCCTAACAAGCTTTTACACATCGAATTTGAAACTGAGACAGTTTTCTATGTTATGCCTTGGTCCTCCTTGATGGTAAGGGCAAGTCTGATCCGCCTTAAACCAAAAAGGCGGATTTTCCGGTATTGTAAGAGGAGCCCTGGTTTGGACATGCCCCTTGACCAGTAATAACGGAAACAGTTCTGCGTAGAACACAGGTATAGGATCAAACCCTAGAGGTCTTGTAGTACGGTTATTGCTATATGGAGGACGAGTCTACTGAAGAGACTGTTGTGTCCTTTGCTGAAATTGTTGTTGATCAGGTTGGCTCTGAGCAACCTGAGGTTGATACGTAGGAACAGGCGCAGGGTTGATAGCAGGAGTTACAACTGCTACTGGTTGGTACCGTTGCCTTTGCTTTCCGAGAGAGATATTCCCAATATCCTGCTCTTTTTTCTTAGGGAGAGCACTACCGTATAGTTTTGTATTACTTGATGATCCAGCGTCTTTAACTAAACGTCCTTCTCGGATTGCTTTCTCAAGACGAACTCCCATGCCTACCATCTCGGTGAAGTCACTGGGCGCACTGGCAACCATTCTGTCGTAGTAAAATGAGCTTAAGGTTTTTAAGAAGATCTTTGTCATCTCTTTTTCTTCAAGAGGTGGACAAATCTGAGCGGCAATTTCACGCTATCTCTGAGCGTACTCCTTAAAGGTTTCCTTGTCCTTTTGTGACATCGATCTGAGTTGATCTCTGTCTGGTGCCATGTCCAGGTTATACTTATATTGTTGGACGAAGGCAGCGCCAAGATCCCTGAAAGTGGCGATCTTAGTGCGGTTTAAACCCATGTACCATTTTAATGCGGTACCGGTTAAGCTATCCTAAAAATAGTGGATCAGCAGCTCTTGGTTCTTTGTCTGAGCTGACATTCGTCGAGCGTACATCACCAAATGGCTTTGAGGGCAAGAGTTACCCTTGTACTTTTCAAAATCGAGCACCTGGAATTTGTGCGGGACTTTCACATTGGGGACCAAACAAAGGTCCTCACCGCGAAGGGCTTGCAGTTCTTTCTGTATCTCTAGGAGTTGCTCCTAGAATTCCTTCATTCTGTCATCCACACTTGTGTTTCCACCAGAAGGTATCTGTGGAATCTGTCCTTCCGGGACAGCATGCACCACAGGTGGTGGTATACTCATTATGGCCGAGACTCTCGGTGCCTCCCGAAGTTTGTAACCTTCAGGAGTTGCTGTCATGCCCCTGGCATCTTCGCTTTCCTGAAGTTTGTAACCTTCAGGCCCAGCGGTTTCTGCTGTAGTTCCCAGATCTTCAGTGATCGGCGGGATATATCCTTCCGGAATATAGTTAATAGGTATGCCCCAGGGACGATCTTTCGGCATTCTGTACCTAGGATCATACTTCTCCACTATGGGTGTTGATGCGATCTCTGAGATCACAGTCCTTTGTTGTTGCATCTGAGCTTCTGCCAGAGCTTGCATATCATTATGAAGCTTTCTCAGATCCTTTTTCAGAGTGTCTATCTCATCTCTCAACTCTTTGTTCTCTTCCTCAAGATCATCCATCTTTTTCTGACGATTGGCCCGAGTATTGTATGAATGAGACAGTTTGATTCTAGAATCGAGACACAAACGTAAGATTCGCAGGGAAGAAGAGTGTGTTACGTGAGAATGATGAATGCAATGATTATTGTATATTTTTGTTTAATTAAAGTAAACTTCGACAATTAGATTGCAAATATCAAACTGTGGGGAAACCCCGTTTTATTGAATTCAAAGGATTGCGGAAATGGAAATACAGAAATTTACATAGTGCTGCAAAAGGAAATCTAAGATAATGGATCCCGAGTCCTCTCTGAGGAGAGCTCAGGTGCTGGTTCTGGTATTTTCCTTTTCTTTGACCGGGGCTCTTCGGCCGTTGTCGGGTTGTCATTCCTTTGCCAAGTGAAAGGAGCGAGCAAATTCCTTTGGTCATCCTAATTTTCTACAGCATGTTACTCTAAAATCTCAATCAGAGCACCCTTTTCTCTTAATAGTTGCTGTATTTTCTTGCACTCCACATTGAGAATACAGTACTTGTTCCTCCAAGACCTCTTCTACTGTTGAACTTTGCTGAGAGTAACCTGAAGTTTTTCCGTCTCAGACATAAAATAAAGGGCAGAGTCCATTAATGGAAGAACTTCCTGACAAGGGTAAGGCATCCTCAGCTTGAGAGCTCTAGTTTGTACCCAGTGGAGGTAAGGCTCCACCGAGACACAGTCTGGTTTTCCTAGGGACTCTCTTCCTTTCCTATGAATGTGTTTCCAGGCATGCACTGTTTCCGTCTTTAGTGCCCTGTCATTTTCTCCTTCCTTGAAGAAAAGAGCTTCCAGATGAGCATTACGCGAGATATGCCTCATCGGGTATCCAAATTGACGACGAACTAAAACTGGATGATAATTGATTCCTCCCTTAGTTCCTATAAGGGGTACATTTGGGAAATTTCCACAACGGTCGATGATTCTGATCCCGTCATAGATTCGATTGAACCAATCAATGTCAGAGTTGGTAAGAGACATGATTCTCTGCGACCAACGTAAAGTATTCTTTTGATCCCAAAATGCAGCAGACTTGGGCAAGTGGAAAGTGAGCCATTTGTACAACAGGGGTACATAGCACGTGATCATTCCTTCGCTATACAAATTCCTTAAGTGTACCGAATGATAAGCATTTGTGAGCAGGGTCAGTACAGGGTTTCCAATCAGAAAAATCTTAATGGCGTTGATATCTACAAAGTTATCAATGTTGGGAAACAGAACCAACCCGTAGGCGAGCAAAACAAAGATGCTCTCGAAAGCGGCCATGTTCCCTATACTAGCAAAATATAGAGCTTTCTTTTTCAAGAACTGGGCTGGCAAACCCTGGATTCCACCCTTAGTGGTCATGTGAGTCCTAACTTCTGACTCGTCCAAATAAATTGCCCTTGCAATGGTTTGATCCTTTGGAATTTCTTCCAGTCCAGAAAATGGAGCTTGATCATTAATGTGAATATCAGTCAGGTGAGAGTACTCCTCTAGTGTTGGTTCAAGCTGGTAATCCGGGAATGTGAAACAGTGATAAACCGGATCGTAAAACTGGATTAGCATGGACAGGATTCCTTCAACTACATGAACCCTTAATAGAGACAGTAGTCCTCCATATTTAGCTCTGAAAGCATCAGGGTTGGTGATCATTCTCGCCAGACCTCTTAAATCCTCTAGTTTTGGAACCTTGAAGGTGTACTGATGAGTTTTCCTTCTACCGAAATCCATTAGCGCAATTTCCTTTCTCTGACATTTGCAATAATTGTCTTAGTTTAATTTGAAAGAGAGAGACTAGAAGAGAAGTTTTTTTTTGTTTCAAGGTTTTTTAAATGAATGTATGAATGCAATACATAAAAACATAGAAAAAACATGGGGTCAAAGGGTCGGTGTCATGAAGTCAAGGCTCTACCCCCCCCCCCCCCCCCCAAAGGTTTATACTGGTGATTTTTTGTACCTGTCCGCTTAATCATTGACCCCTCTTGGGATAACAACAGCAAGCGGATCGCCAGCGAGCTGATGTATCCTAGAGTGACCTCAGATGAGGGTAGTATCGCGTGACAACTATTTTCGATAGCTTCTGCACTACAAAATGGTTTCAGCCTACTAAAAACCTTAGCTTCTCAAATAACCCAGTCGACCACACTACTTTCAACAACCGAAGTCGTATAGGCAATGTATCTGTAAAGGGAGTCTCCACTAAGTTCGATGGTCGATCGGGGACTCTTAATTGGGATTCACTCCCCGCAAGATTACTCGCATTGCCATCACCTATCTTAGGTGTATACTCAATCTTTCCACATGCGGCATCACACACATTCCCATTAGCAGAAATATAAACACAGATATCAATTAGGAAAAGCAGTATATATATTTGTCTTAATCATCCTATACCTTTAGTCTTATGATCCTATACAGACAATGACTCCCCAGCAGAGTTGTCATTTCTGTGATATCTTGTTAAATTTATTCCACCGAAAATTGTAAGAAAGAGAACTTGGCCCCACAGTGGGCGATATTTTTCTGTAGCGCAATTTTCGTTATCCTGAGTCACGATCGGTTGGGTACTATAGTTCAATTCATTTTTTATCCTATTGAACTGATTAAGGAAGGGAAATAGATGTCTCCAATTAACCCTGCTTGCATACTGAGTTTGAACAGCGGTCTGTTAGGTCACAGATGCTTTGTGGATGTGGGGCCTTTCTTCGGTTGATTTTGTTAAGATTCGAACGTCTGGATCATTTGAGAGGTTTTTGGTAAGATGTTAGGATTTGGTGCTTTTGGGGTTGATGCATGGTTTTTTGGATTTGTATGCTCACTAAGATTTTTGCAATCTTATGCCTACGTATTCCCGTTTAACGAAACAGGGAAATCAGAGCGATCGTAGTTCCTCCTACTCTATGGGAGGAAAGAGGTTATTTTGGTGTCTTGTTCAAAGCCCAAGACGTGAAGCTAAAGGGTGGTTTGTATCTTGTTCAAAGCCCAAGATGTGAAGCTAAAGGGTTTTGGATGAGAGAGAATTTGTCATCTCTAAAGAGGAGTTGTTGATGTTTGTATGCTGTGAGCAAGGCATGACTTTGATGCTAAAAGATTGATTGAATCAACCGGGGTTTTCTTTATACAAAGCCTAAGAGGAGTCTATTGACCCAACAAGAGGGTGTTTATTATTTGTCTCGTACGAAGCCCGAGATAGAGGCTAAAAGGGTTGACTCAACAAGAGAGTACTAACAAGTGACGGACTCAACAAGAGAGTGCCTTTACCTGTCCTGTACAAAGCCCAAGATGGAGGCTAAGAAGGTTGACTCAACAAGAGAATCTGAAGGTGATTGACTCAACAAGAGAGTCTTTCATACTCAACAAGTGAGTGTTTTGTTGTCTCGTACGAAGCCCGAGATAGAGGCTAAGAGGGGATTGACTCACCTAAGTGAGTCTTTTATACTCAACAAGAGAGTGATTTATAGGTGTCTTGTATGAAGCCCAAGATGGAGGCTAAAAGTTTGACTCAACAAGAGAGTCTTTTATACTCAACAAGAGAGTGTTTTATATCTCGTACGAAGCCCGAGATGGAGGCTAAAAGTTTGACTCAACAAGAGAGACTTGTTTACTCAACAAGAGAGTGTTTTATATCTCGTACGAAGCCCGAGATGGAGGCTAAAAGTTTGACTCAACAAGAGAGTCTTTTATACTCAACAAGAGAGTGTTTTATATCTCGTACGAAGCCCGAGATGGAGGCTAAAAGTTTGACTCAACAAGAGAGTCTTTTATACTCAATAAGAGAGTGTTTTATATCTCGTATGAAGCCCGAGATGGAGGCTAAAAGTTTGACTCAACAAGAGAGTCTTTTATACTCAACAAGAGAGTGTTTTATATCTCGTACTGTTAGTCCTTGGATTGGCTGGAATTTTGGTAAAACAAAGTATGTTCAATCTTGATGTCAAGGTGCTGATGTTGCAACATTGAAGTCTTAACACTGGGCTGTGTTAAGTATGTATTTGCTAAAGTTAGATGTCTGATGTCACATAGGCGATGTTGTGACATTAGATCTGCAGAATTAACAACAGCAAGCTATGATGTTGTTAGGGTTTGCGTATTAGCTGGAATTAAGGAGAGCGAGCTATCTCATTGGATGCGAATATCTTGGGATAGATATTTGCTGCTGCATAGGAGATCTGGTGCAGATTTGTAGGAGATTTAAAAGGTTGAAGATTTAAAAAGATTTTAGGAGAAAATCTGTTTTAAATATTCAGTTTTAAATAACAAATCTGGGAGATATTGTAGCAAGTCCAAGACCAATTCAAGGAGCTATATAAAGTGCACAAGACCAAAGGAAAAAGTGACAGAAAACATTCAGAAGATCAGGAGCTGGAGGCTTAGTGTCTAGAGTTTGTTTAGAGTGCTTATATTTACACTATTCTAGGGTTTGAATAGGTGTTGTGTTTCTGTCCTCTCTAGAAGCTGTGAAGCAATAGAGAGTGGTTGCTTGATCGAAGCTAGGAAGCAAGATCAAGGGTACTCAAAGTGGTTTCTTTGAGAGTTTGTAAGGGATTGAGTGATGTTCTCATACCTAGGTGGTTTCTTAGGTAGGAAGTCATTAGTAGAGTATAAGTTTAGGAGATTGTCAACGGGTTGTTGAGTCTGTAAATTATATCTACAAGTAGTGAATTCCATCCCTGGCTTGGTAGCCCCCAGAGTAGGTTGGTTGTAACCGAACTGGGTCAACAATTCCTTGTGTTGCTTTGTTACTGTTATTGCTGTCCATTGTGCAGAGTGTGTTGTTGTGACATCACACCTTAACATCACACGTCTGATACCATAATTTCAATTGGTATCAGAGCAGGCATCCTGTCTGTCTCTGGGTGAGATCTAGGGAAGTTACTTTCTGGTGTAAAGATGGACAAAGAAGTTGGAGGATTCGTCAACAGACCCCCTATTTTGGATGGATCCAATTATGACTATTGGAAGCCAAGGATGACCAGTTTCTTAAAATCCTTGGACAGTAGGGCTTGGAAGGCTGTTATTAAAGAATGGAAAGCTCCTGTCATGTGTGAGAAAGATGATGCTGGCAAAGATAAAGAAGGCACCTCTAAGCCAAAGCCTGAAGAAGAGTGGACCAAGGAGGAAGATGAGCTTGCCCTTGGAAATTCCAAAGCTCTGAATGCCATCTTCAATGGAGTGGATAAGAATATCTTCAGGTTAATCAATACCTGTGAAGTTGCTAAGGAAGCGTGGGATATCTTGCAGGCTACACATGAAGGAACATCTAGAGTTAAGATGTCGAGACTTCAGATTTTAACATCAAAATTTGAAAGCCTGAAGATGAAGGACGATGAGACTATTCATGACTTCCACATGAATGTTCTGGAGCTGGCTAATGCATCAAGTGCTCTTGGTGAGAAGATGACAGATGAAAAGCTTGTTAGGAAGATCCTTAGGTCCCTACCTAAGAAGTATAAGATAAAGGTAACTGCCATTGAAGAATCACAAGACATCAGCAAGATGAGAGTTGATGAGCTCATTGGATCTCTTCAAACTTTTGAGCTTGGGTTGAATGAGGAAGAACCAGAAAAGAAGCCAAAGAGTATAGACTTTGTGTCAAATGATGCAGAGGAAAAAGGAAAGAGTTTTGAATCGCATGAGGATCTATCTCAGGCCATAGTTATGTTGGGAAGACAGTTCACCAAAGTATTCAAGAGAATGAATAATAACTCCAGGCCTAATGTCAAGAACATATCTTCTGACATCAGCAAGTCAAAAGAGAAGGATGAAGATAAAACTGCCCAAGATAAAGGAGTTCAATGCTTTGAGTGTGAAGGATATGGGCATGTCAAGAAAGAATGTCCCACCTTCTTGAAAAAGCAGAAGAAGGGCATGACAATTTCCTGGTCTGACTCTGATAGTGAAAGTGAAGGTGAGTCAGCAAAGCATGTGAGAGCTTTAACAGGAGTTGTTGTTTCTGATGATGATTCTAGTGATGGAGAAATAACCTATGAGGAGTTAGCATCCACCTATCAAGAGCTGTGTCTAAAAAGTACTGAGATTTGTCAAGAAAACAAGTGCCACAAGCAACAGATTGCTCAGCTTGAGAATGAAAAAGCTGATCTAGAAAATGAAGTTGTTCTGGTTAAAGCTCATCTTGATCATATGACCAAGTCTGTTAGGATACTGAGCTGTGGTACAGATACTCTTGATAAGATCCTTTAGTCAGAAAAAACTGCTGGAGACAAAGCTGGGATAGGTTATGTGGTTGAGGATAACGGAACTTCAGAAGAAAGCACTTCAGGTTCAAAGAAGGAAGTGTCACAACTTTTGTCTCAACATCAGCCAAAGAAGCAGGATCCTACACCTAAGAAAGATGATGTTTCACAACCTAAGAAGATGGAGAAGAAGACTGGTCCTAATCAGAAGAGAAAGCAGCCACAAGGAGCTAGTCAGTATATGCCCCCACAATACCACAAGAGCATGCAAGCTGCTCAGTTCAAACAACACATGTCTCATCAGGCATATCAACATCAGGGGTATGGTTACACCAATGTTATTCCTCATATCTATGGAAGAAGAAAGCCACACCATCATGGGAGACAATCCAGGAAACAGCATTCTCAGCCTTCTTATGGGAGAAGATACCAACATAATAGAAGGCAGACCAGTTATGGTAGGAGGAGACCACATTATGGCTGGCAGCCTAAGCAATCTCATCATGGCAGAAGATTCAGAGATGAAAGGGTGAGATGATATTATTGTGGAAGGATTGGACATATGCAGTACTCTTGCTACAAGCTGCATGGATACCCTCAGCCTCAAAACAGATGGAGAGAGTACAGGCCCAAAGTTGTTAAACAATGGGTATCTAAGGAGAAGGTGAAGTGCTTATTGGCTCACATGGCTGACAAAGAGGTTAAAGAAGGAACATGGTATTTTGACAGTGGGTGTTCCAAACACATGTCTGGATGTAGATCCATGTTTGCCAAAGTCAGTCATTATATCTCTCATGAGGTTATGTTTGGCAATGGAGGAAAAGGTGTTGTTGCAGGAGTTGGAAAAGTGCAAGGTGATGGTAGACCTGAACTTGACAATGTTCTGTTTGTCAGTGGTTTAAATGCAAATTTGATCAGCATAAGCCAGTTGTGTGATGAAGGTCACAAAGTGAACTACACCAAAGATGAGTGTGTGGTTACTGATGAGCATAATCAGGTTGTTATGAAGGGTGCTAGAACTAAAGATAACTGCTATCAGTGGATTTATCTTGAAGGAAATTCAACTAATGATGTTCAAGTTGATGTTATAACATCAGACTTTGACGTCAGGATGCTGAAAGGTCACTCAGAGTTAATGAGTCCTGATGTGAATTGTTTAAAAGGAAAGTCTTTATGGAGGGAGAAAATTAGTAATTGGTCTTTAAAGAATACACAAAATCTGGCGCCTTACCTCAGACCCTCATTTCCTATTATAGAAAAATCACAGTTCATCAAAACTCATATCTCTCTCAACAAGAAGAATCATCTCAATCTATACTCCCTCAAAGGAACCATGTCAAAGCTGACATCTTCTCCTTCAAAAAGTTCATCGCGGAATAACGCTAGGGTTTCTACAGATGAGTACTCTGAAGACGAAGCTCTGAATATACAACCCATCTCCGTAATGTTTCCAGAGTCAGGTAAACCTAGACCATCCAAACTTGCTTCTAAAAGGGCCGCAACTACTTTTAAAAACACTGAAATAAAGAATCTGGTTACCAGTATCCTATTTAGTGATAAATCAATACCTAGGTCATCCACGTCTCAAACTGTGGTAGAAAAGGTTGATGTTGACAAGAGTATGGGTAATCTGGCAACCAAAATACTGGACAAAGGAATACCTGTGAAAGGAATTTCTGTACCGTTGAATCAGTTGCCAGCAGAAAAGGTAGACATGCAAGGAGAAGAGTTTGATCTTCATAGACTTGCTGTGTCTGTCATTGAGGATTCTGAAAGAGGAGGGGAAGAAGAAGATGTGCATGAGAAAATTAATGATAGAACTACTCCTGAAGAAGAAAAGAATGAGGACGTGATCAATGTGGTTGACTTATCTGATAATGAAGTCATTGGAAATGCTGTTCCAAGTATTGTCAAGGAAATGTGGAGTGCTTGTATTTACACTATTCTAGGGTTTGAATAGGTGTTGTGTTTCTGTCCTCTCTAGAAGCTGTGAAGCAATAGAGAGTGGTTGCTTGATCGAAGCTAGGAAGCAAGATCAAGGGTACTCAAAGTGGTTTCTTTGAGAGTTTGTAAGGGATTGAGTGGTGTTCTCATACCTAGGTGGTTTCTTAGGTAGGAAGTCATTAGTAGAGTATAAGTTTAGGAGATTGTCAACGGGTTGTTAAGTCTGTAAATTATATCTACAAGTAGTGAATTCCATCCCTGGCTTGGTAGCCCCCAGAGTAGGTTGGTTGTAACCGAACTGGGTCAACAATTCCTTGTGTTGCTTTGTTACTGTTATTGTTGTCCATTGTGCAGAGTGTGTTGTTGTGACATCACACCTTAACATCACACGTCTGATACCAGAATTTCACGTACGAATCCCGAGATGGAGGCTAAAAGTTTGAATCAACAAGAGAGTCTTTTATACTCAACAAGAGAGTGTTTTATATCTCGTACGAAGCCCGAGATGGAGGCTAAAAGTTTGACTCAACAAGAGAGTCTTTTATACTTAACAAGAGAGTGTTTTATATCTCGTACGAAGCCCGAGATGGAGGGTAAAATGGTGTTGACTCAACAAGAGAGTCTGAAAAGGTTAGCTCCATTAGGGAGAATCATTTGCACAAAGCCCAAGAGGAGGCTGACTGTGCTGGTGACTATTTCAGTTTAGTGACAGGTCCAGTGCATTAGATGAAAGAGGAAATTAGTTCTTATAAAGAGAAAGATTATAGGTAAGTTTGTGATTTGGTATTAATCAGAGGATCAGGGTTATTTCCTGTTCTTTAAGGAAATGGGAAATCCCAAGGGTATTGAGACTGTCCAAGTCTACTGGCATTTTGAGAAATCGATTCTCAGATAGTGAATGCTCTTTGTATGATGCCCAAGAGAAGGTTGGTATGTTAAGGGATGAAGGTCAACTCGTTAACTAGTCGGATACTTGACTCAGAAAGACAACTCTAGCAAATTGATGACTATGTTCTGTTCCTATACCTGTAGAGGTCTCTGGGTCCTTGTACTAAGCCCAAGAGAAGGCATGAGAGCTTGTAAGAAGCTGAAGGGTCCTTGTATAACGCCCAAGAGGAGGCGGGGATGCTTTTAGGAAGCCTGTGGGTCCCCAAACCCCGAGAAGTTCAAGACATGCTATTCACCGAGAATATATCAAGCCAGGAAAGTCCGAGAATTTGGAAGAAACTCAAGAGATGCCATTCACAGAGAAAAGATCATCTCTGGGGAGTTAGAGTTTCTTTGACAATTTCTAAGGGTGACAGTCTGAGAAAGGGTTCACCGAGAATTCAGCCTTTCACGTCTCCATATTGTTTAACCCCAAGAGGAGGGAAGACTGTATCTGGTAATCCTATGGGGATCTAGTTTTGTTTGTATTTAAGAGTGACCAACAAGGCTTTACCTAGTGCTAGACGTAGTTGCCGGGGAAAACTCTAAATAACTATAATAGTATTACACAGTGGATATTTGACAAGTATATAAAGGAATATATGAAAGAAGACTTACAGTGAAGCAGCCCCACAATACAATTATATACATATGGAAGCGGATAAAGAAAGCGGGTAAATACTTACTCGGTTGTAGAGCTTCCATGTTGTTTTGTTAGTTGTTCAACAAAGAAAGCTTTGATAATAATATTACATTCAAAATCAAAGGAGAAAGTGCTTTGAAAAGATTGTTGGGGCTTACAACTCAAGGAGAGGCCAAAGGTTTTATCAGTGATTGCACTGTTGTTTTGAATTTGTACAGGGACTTATACAAGTAAATGAGGCCCAAAAAGGTTTTCTGTACAAAGGGATGGGTCTTATACTCTATTAGAGGCCCAAATCATTTTGGTTTCAAAAAAGGGTTGGGTCTTACACTCTATTAGAGGCCCAAGGTATAAAGATGGGTCTTATAGCTCAAGGAGAAGCCCAGGGTTTATTTTTGAACTGGCGATTGTGCCGAGATTTTTCTTTTAACTCAGAGGGACTTATAGAATGTCTGAGGCCCAAAATGGTTTTTAAGAGGGGTTGGGTCCTACATTCTATTAGAGGCCCAAGGTACCAAGATGGGTCTTATAGCTCCAGGAGAAGCCCAGTTAATTTTTGTTAAAAAGGCGACGATTGTGCCGAGCTTTTTGACGGTATCGGGACTTATACAATACACTGAGGCCCAAAAAGGTTTTTAAGAGGGGGTTGGGTCTTACACTCTATTAGAGGCCCAAAGTGTTTTGAAAATGATTTGTTTAGGGTGATTAAGATCAAAACCCTAAATTAATTTCAAAATGCATTTTAATTAAATAAAAACTTAATTAAAATGATCAAAATTATCAAACATGTAGAAAAAACAAGTTGTGACCTTGGATTAATGTTTGAAAAATCATGTTTACATCCACAAAATGATTGGAAATCAATTAAGTTTGGAAAATCAAGAAGGAATAAATATTTCAAATGTTAAAAACAAATAAAACATTAATTCTTTGCAAAAATATCAAATATAAGAAATAAATAATATTTTTGGGAATTTTTGGAAAAATAAAGTATTTTAACATTTTTGTGAATTATTAAAAAAAGAATCAACTCAAAATCATTAAAATTCAGAGAGAAATTAATTTTTGAATCAATTAAATAAAATCACAAAATTCAAATATTCAAATATTCAAAAATGGTGCCAAGAACACACCAAGAACACGTGCCACCCTCTGTTTCTGCAGATTTGCATTTTCTATCCAATCTCACTGAATAATTGATGATATCATACAATCTACATATCAATCTGCTCGTTTTCACCTCATGGTCATGTCTATGGTCTTTAATTTCATTTATTTTAAGCATGGAATAAGAAATCAAAGAGAAACCTCAAGAACCCTAAAATTTGCATGAAGGCTCAGAAATTCCATACACGATTCAAACAAAGTAATTGATTGTGGGTAAACACTCTATGCATGATTATGAACATATGGCCAAATTATTGTGCAGCAAAAAATGCATGGATCATAGAGTTAGAAGAGCTCATGCTTACCTCTTGCAGCTGGTGATCGTGTTTTATGTTAGAGGTGTTGTAGGCTGGTTCCAATGATTTGCACAGCTTCCTTAGGTGCCAAGTGATGTGCCTGAATGCTTGGAGTGGTTTGAAACAAGCTGAAACTGAAGATGGTACCCCAACTGCAAGTCTGCTAAAAGCTTGAGCAGTTGGATGGTGATTCTGAGAAATCAGTGTTACAGTTGTTGTTTAAGTATTTAGATCACTTCTATATGATGTTTATGAGGTGTGTGTGTGTGTGATTGGTTCGGTTGGAATTGCTCTCAAACTCAAACCCCGATAGTGACTTGCTTTGGAAGGCAAATTTGGAAGTGAGAAGGTGATTTTGAGGAAAGCATATGTTTAATGGCTTTGGTGTACTCAAACTGATCACAAATGATGCCTATTTATAGTGCAACAAGTTTGTTTTGCAAGCAATAGTGAATGGCAACTGCTGCAGAAGTTTGGCCAATGTTGATCAATGGGAATCCAAGTCTCCTCTAGCCATTGACTAGAGGTTAGGGTACAGGTTACTGGTTCCCATGGTCTTGGATATGTCTTGACTGAATTCAGTTGGAAGAGGCTCAGTCAATGCCACCTTGGTGCATCCATTGAATGCTCCAAAACAAAGTTGGAGTCTTGTCCCCTCTTTAGGGATTTCTAGGTTTGGCATGCTATTTTTAGTTCCAAAGACTTGGGAGGCTTGGGATTAGTGTTTGTCCCTCCTTGGTCCCTCACTGAGGTGTTCAGATGGATAGACATATTTGTTATTTGCACAAATTGCTCAAATCGAACAAAATGCACAAATCTGCCTAGTTATGACAGTTTGCTGCAAGGCATGTTGGCATGGTCCTATCTCATGGCTCAAGTGGAATTTTATGGGGTTCTTGGCCATTTTGGAAAGCTCTTATATGATACAACATATGTGTGATCATAGTTTGTCTTAATACTTTTTGGATCCAAGTGAAAAATGCCCCTACATTTGGAAAAAAGGGAAGGCAGATTCTGACTTAGTGAAAATTTCACTAAGTGTTGGAAAAAAGTGACATTTTCACTTTTTGTGATTGTGTCTATTCCATAACTTAAAATCCATAGGGAATTGGAATGAGTGGTAGTTGAAGCTTTTGTAGAGGGCCATGGGAGCTACAAATCCAGCTTTGAATGGGGGGAAATGGCCTTGTGGTTTAGGAGTTATGATCCTCCAAAGTTGGTACCCTAGCCATTTTGTTCCATAACTTAGAAAATTTATAAGTTTTTATGGTTACCCCTTTTACAAGTTATCCCAATTTTCTTGATTTTTATTGATGAATGATGATTCCAATCATATATTAACATCATTTTAGGGTCAAAGAACCATAATTGTGAAAAATCTCAAAAAGTCAAAGTTGACTTTTGTGCATAGTTGACTTTTTGTCAGATGAACTCCAAACTGTGTGATCCTCTGTAAAATCAAGTCCTTGACCTAAATCAAACTTGATGGACATGTTCCATGGGTGTTATAGGGTGTATTGAATCATGTCCCAAGGTTTGGGAGCATGCCTAGGTCAAAAGTCAAAGGAACAATTGACTTTTCCCACGAAACCCTAGTTGTGGTTCTGGTGAATTTGAAACTTATTGATCAAGCTTCTTGGGACAATCCATTGTTGCAAATGGATCGATGTGGTTTATTAGAGACCCTCAAATCATGTCTTGCGGTCTTGGCTCATGTTTTGTCCCAAAAGTCAACTTAGGGGTGAATTAGGTCAAGAAACCCTAATTCTTGATTTTTTATGAATGTTTCCCCTGAGATTAAATTGACTTGATGATTGGGTCCATGATGTCCCTTGGAGCATCTTAGGTTATGCTTTGAAGTATTGGCTCATGCCCAGAGGAAAATTTCCATCTGGAGGCCTTGGTCGACCAAAACCCTAGTTTGGTGACACTAGCGATCTTGAGGCTTAATCCACTTGGAATGCTGCAACCTTATACTTGATTCTTGATGTGGGAGTCCTCTTGATCCTTTATAGGTGTTTGAGAGGTTAAACAAGTTGAAGATCATGTCATTCCTTGATTGATCCTTTGTCTAAGAGCTCTGAGAGGGCTGGAAACCCTAAACTTGATTGTAGTGGATGCTCACCCATCTTTGGGGAGACTATTGAGGTATGATGGTCCATCCATATTGTGATTATGATTTACACAATGATGGGGGAATCTTAATGGTCAAAATTTGGGGTATGACACTAACTTGGCCTTCTTTGGACGTAGTGCGATGACTATGAGGGAGTAGTCCCAAAATAGTTGATACACGATACTACACTCAAAATAGGTTCTCTTGAGAATATTATTTACCACCGAGTAATTGGGAAATTGATAATATCCAAAAGATGGATTGATGACTTTGGGAACTGTGTAGAACCCGCTGTACAGGTACAAATAAACCCATAGTACATACCTCTTGGGACGGGTAGACCATGGCTCCATGATCGTGATCTTCAAACCTAAGCCTTTGTTTTGATTGCATGTATATATGTGAATATGTGAGCATGTGAATATATGTATACCTGTGTTTGTGCATTCATCCATCCATGCATTCATGCACCATTTTTCTAACCTCTTCAAGGAACTTAGAGTTATCTTGCAAACACCATAGGTTTTACCATGGATTTTAGCAGTTGTACTCTATTTTTGCAATCCTTCAAATTTTCAATAAAATGAGATGTTTTCAGTTATCAAAAGTGTTATCCACTTTATGGTGTTTGGAAATATAACTTTTGAACTCCTTGAAACTCATTTGCATTGTGTATTTGCATACATCATTTGCATTCCAGGTTCTCACTCTTGCTTCTTCCTTCCTTATATGAGCTAATTCATCAGTACGGTACTCGAGCCAATCAAAGGGAGAAGATGGATAACATTGAACGAGGAGACCATGAAGTTCGTAAGGAAGTGACTACTTTGAGGGTTGGTATGGAAAGGCTCTCTGCTTTGGTTGAAACTCTGGTTGCTACTCAAAATCAACCTTCTCCTCATATTTCTCAGACTCAGCTTCAAAGGACCGTGATTTCTGAAATCATGTCAATACCCATTTTTGTGGCTCCCATTAGCATTTATAGCAACTCTAAGAAGTTTGGGGAGGGTTTACCCAAGAAAAAGGAACAAGCTGCTAATGCTATTTCACGAGAGAAATGTGGAGGATCTCGTAGCAAAAGTAAGCAACACGTGGATCAGTTTGACCCGATCGCGATGGCATATTCTGAATTATATCCTGCTTTAGTACAGAAGAATCTGGTGCAAACAAGGACTCCACCGGCTATCCAAAAATATCTGCCATGGTGGTTTAAGTCTGATCGTTTTTGTCCATTTCATCAAGGGGCACCCGGTCATGACATTGAACACTGCTTTGCTTTGAAAGCTGAAGTACAAAAGCTAGTGCAAAGCGGTATTTTGTCTTTTGAAGATTCTGGACCCAATGTCTTAACTAGACTATTACCCAAGTATGGAAACACTATGGAAGGATGTCTCAGAGAATACCGTATCTCTGACGTGAATTCAATAAGAGGATCTTTGGTGGATATGCACTTTGATTTGTGTAAGCTTACCCATTATGAACATAATAATGCTTCTTGCGAAATTTGTTCAAAGAATCCTCGTGGATGTTCTGTTGTGAAGAGGGATCTCCAAGATATGTTGGATCAGAAACTTCTTCATATTACTAGAGAAAGGGTGAATGTTATAGTTCCGCATTTTAATATGCCAGAACCAGTGGTAATTACTTGCAACAGTATGAAATCCTCTCATGTTCCTTGTGGATATGATGCTACCATACTGGAGGGTGGTAAGAAAATTCCTGTTGATGTTGCTCCTGCCGCTCAGGTAATTCCGAATGGTCAATCACAGTTCCTTCAGAGAACACATCAGAGTCATGCCCAAAGGAAGTTTGATCCAATCCCAATGACTTACGGTCGATTGTGGTCTTATTTTACCCGAAATTTGGTGATGACACCGAGAAAGACCAGAGCTATGAAATCTCGCCCTCCTTGGTACAATCCAAATGCCAGTTGTGATTTTCATGATGGAGTAGTGGGGCATTCGATTGAACAGTGCAAGGTTTTCTAGGAAGAGGTTCAAGAGATGATCGATGATGAGGTGCTGACCTTAATGGGAGAAAGCCCATTTGTGAACAGAACGCCTTTATGTTGATGGATGTGAAGACTCAAGAGAGTCCTTTCAAAGCTGGTGAAATCAGGAGGAGAGCTCATTCCCAAGATCATCAGGCTTTTTGTTTGTTTTCTTGCATTTGTTGTTATTTCTTTAATTGTAAAAGCATGATTTGCATGTAGGAACTTGTTTATTTTTGAATGATTAATGCAATGAATATGTTTGTCTTGAAGAAATCCATTCGTATTCACTCGTAAAATGTTTTTCTGCTTTATAATGCAATTGTCATCCAGTCTATTGTCTAGGAAGAGAATTGGGAGGAGGATGCCGAAATAAAAAATGCAATATTTCTTGTCGTATGCTTTTGAATAAAACACTTCCGATGATGTCAGGCATTGTTTCAAATCCTCAAACACCGGAGATATAAGGGAGGTAGACCCTCGTTAACCCCTTCAAGCCTTGAAGCAGGAGTTTTCTTTTCCAAATAAAAAAAACTCAATTTTAACCTGGGGCAGGGTAGTTTTCAGTTAAGTTGATCGAGCAGTGGACATCCGAGGATCCACATCACCTATTTCTCACACATCAGGTGTAACACCCCCAATCTATACCCCCAATTACTTAAAGCAGTAAAAGAAAATTCAAAATTTCATCAGAGTATATTTGAAATTATCATGGAATAGACCGAGGGGTCACATCAATTTGAAACAAAACATACAACACCTGCTTATAAAGTTATGCAACAGTGGGGTAGCAATCAACAGAGGAACTCAGTTCCTTACACCCACATTTCAGATTTTAGAATAAAAGCGGAAAATCTAAAACTGAATATCATATATATAGATCACATGAAAAGTTTGTCATACATCAAGTTATACATGCACAAGCCAAAAGATATATATATATATACATATACAAATAATCACAAACGGCCTCCCTAACTACCCGGTGCCACATATCAGAGCCGACCGATAAAAGAATAAAGTCCTAAGCTTCACAAAAAGACCTCCAGCAACTCTAATCTGCAATGCCTCATAGAGCATTATAAAACAGCAGAAGGGTGAGAAAAACAATCATAATATAATTGCATATAATTATATATTAACACAGAAATGCACATATATATTTCTCACCACAAACATACAACAGAATTCAAATACCACACAACATCATACATATTTCATTTATCTAACACCAATGCATATTAATCGTACACCATGAAATTATCACCACGAATATCAATTCATCAATTCCACACACGATTAATCCATTCCCAATCCTCACACATAGTCAATCATATTTATGATTTATGCAAATGCACAGAGACCGACACAACGACTCTATGCACATGCCATGCGGTACCGACTTCCAATATTTCTCATCACCTTCACTCAGGAACTATTGGAACCATCGCTCGTTACTTAGTGTAACTCCCCGTCGGGCATACGATGTTCCCCGTCGCTTTCGGTCCTCTTTGTATAAGGCTCACGACGTTTATGGATCGCTTTCGGTCCTCTTTGTATAAGGCTCACGATCCGATCACTCACACCCCACATGGGCACACGATCGTCTATAACCATCGCTTTTGGTCCTCTTATTTTTAAGGCGATTCATACCTCTTATTTTTAAGGCTCACAATGTTATAGCAGATTCCCTCTGGAATCAATCCGTCACTCAGGACGTCACAACAATGCATATCATGATGCTTGGCATACAATGACTCATGACATTTACTATGCACAAATAAATGCATTCATCTACATCAACAAAATCACACTTTGCACTTATGCCCAAAACAATGCATTTAATTACCATACGGCCACAAATCACCACAACACCATTTAAACACATGCATTTACATCATACAACAACACCTTGCATAATACCCATCAATTACACACAATTATAAAGACAAAAGTCGACAAAACGACACTATTCCCGATTCCCGACATAATTAAATCGGATAACAATTTTCAAATCATCATAATAAGAAAGTACAGCTCAATAGCTTTCTAACGATACCAAGAATGTAAAAATCGGATAAACGGAACCCAAGTTACGAAAGAAAAACGAAAACGATATTTTGAAAAGTCCCATTTTACCATTCTCCTGGCCATACACGTATTGCCCTGAGCCATACGCGTATTTCCCTGATTCCTCGCCATGCCATACGCGTTTTGCCCAAGGCCATACGCGTATGGGCAGAGACTCATTTTTTCCAAAATTCACGTTAAAATTCCAATACGCGTAGTGCCAACACCGTACGCGTATTGCCCTAAAATGTTACGCGTATCATACGCAAATGGGCAGATGGCCGAGAAAAGTGACATCCCATACGCGTATTGGCCCAAAATTCGCCCATGTTACGCGTATTGCCAAGGCCCATATGCGTATGAACATGCCCCATACGCGTATGACCTGGAAAAACCAGAAAAAAATTCTGCAGAACTTTGTTCTGCGTTTTCTCAACCAAAACCCTCCAATTTTCACCTACACCCAGAAAATTACCAATACAATGCATAACAACATGTATCTATCATGTAATAACAATAATGAACACTAAAAACATGATTTTTAACACATTTAATCGATTTCTAATCAATTTTACATAATATGGGTTTTACTAAATTTTTTTTAATTCAATCCAATAACAACCACAAACACATATACATAATCATATACAAGCATACAATAACTGAGTTTGATTAAATCGATTCTAGAAGTTGATTTCTTTGATTTCCCAAGTTTTTCTCACTTTTCTTCTCTTCTCCTCTTTTCTTCCCTTTTTCTTTCTTCTCTATTTCTTTCTCTCTATTTTTCTCTCTTTCTATTTTCTATTTTTTCTACTTAATGAAAAATATCATGAAATGACCAAAATACCCCCACACTCAAATATCTCGCAAACGTTCCCAAAACCCGATAAAATATCACAACATTGAAAAATAACATTTTTTCAAATAAAAGTAGAAAATAAAATAATATAATAATAAAATAATCAAAACGACTTGATTAAATAAAAGCACACAAAACTGGGGCGTTACATCAGGCGGCTAGGAGTCAAATTCACAATGATTATCCCTCAACTAGCCAAAGAGTGAGGCGGTCACAATCCTATCAACAAGTCAAATTGACTTAGAGTCAGACGATTTGTTCACAAATCAAAAATGAAAAAAAATGAAAAAAGTCCGCTAAGTCAAAACATATGAAGGAGACTTAGGCAAAATTGGGACATCCCGCTGGACTCCAAAGTCAAATCCAAAAGACTCAGTCCAGGCAAAAGTTAGGGAATGAAACGGGAAAAGCGAAAACAAAGGATCATAAAGAAAAATCCTCAGTAAAGAACAGAGTCGTGTGATCAAACACCAAAAGCAAAAAAGGTAAGTGACCGCGTGTCCAAAATCTAAGTTGTTTCTCAACCATATCAAAATCCTCTTGAGAGATGAGTGCTCGCGTCAAGTTAACTGAATGTAGGGCTGGAGAACATCACAAAGAATGGGTGGGCACAAATAACCTATGAGCCTTTTATCCTTTGTTTCTATAACCGTGAACCAAGCCACGATACAACCCTCAAAAGGCCTAATTGAAGTAGGGTTTATTTTGAAAGAATACTCAATGAGATGACGTTTCCTGACTCCTACGTGGCTTTGTAAAAAGAAAGTTAATGTCACATCCTAACTAGTGATTCGGTCACAGGTTATTGCGATATCCTTTTCAATAATAAAAACTTCAAGACTAACATGTGTGTTGCATTAGCAGTTTCAGAATTAACGTTTTTCTGCGTGTTAACTTTGCTTGGTATCATAGAAACTTGCATACAAACAACAATGATGAGCTTAATCTTTCGAGACATGAAACTCTGATGAAAATGGTGAATCATTACAAAAAGATGATCATATCAAGGGGCATGTTGCCCGAAGACTCTGCTAATCAGAGGCAAGTTGTCTCCCACACTACTACGAAAAACCCATTTAACAACGGTTGGGAATGACATATAATGACGCGGGCGAAGGTGTTGTTATGTAGATTGTTGTTGTATCTTCGATGTTTCTACAACGGTCTGGAAACCGTTGTTGTATTCTGGAAAACGCGCTATATATTGCAACGGTTAGTTGTATCAACCGTTGTGAAATATATTATTAATCACAACGGATATTAGTTTCAACCGTTGTGAAATATATTATCAATCACAACGGATATTAGTTTTAACCGTTGTTACATGTACCCTTAGTTTATTATATACAAATGTATATTGCTTGTTTTACCATACACCTAGTTAAAGAATTACAACCATTAAATTGGTAAGGAAATATATAATCTAAAAATTAAAATATTCTTGAAAACCAACTTAAACACACCACTGTTTTTCGAATTGCATCCATTTCATTCCGCACATTTTATGTTCCTTAACACATAATATACGATTCAATGGTCTAATTCACTCTACTCTTCGATATTTTTAATTATATAGTTTACCTCTCCATCGCCCAAAATCATCGCGATTTTATCATCATAACAATCATTATCATAAAAACCACGATGATTTTTGGCGATGAATAGGTAAACTATATAATATAAAAGATATCGATGTGTAGAAGGAATCAGACCGTTGAATCGTATATTATGCGTTAAGGAACATTCAATGTGCGGAATGAAATGGATGCGATTCGAAAAACATTGACATGATAATGGTTGGTTTTCAAATACATCTTAATTTTCAGATTATAAGTTTCGATACTAATTTAACAGATTGCATTTTCATTAAAAGGATAGTAAAACAAATAATATACATAGTATATAATAAACTAAATTTCATATGTACAATATCAGAATAATAAACTAAATTTCATATGTACAATATCAGAATGAATTCATATATATGTACCACCATCATCATCACCATGTGAAACAAACCTAAGAAGTGGGAAAGCAATGAAGAAAATTAGTTATTATTCAAAACAAAACAAGCAAAATTAGAAACAAACCCTAAGAAGTGGGAATCAATGAAGAAAAGTAGTTAGTATTCAAAACAAAACAAGCAAAAGTTGAAAGAAAACGCTAAGAAGTGGGACTGTACCATAACAATGAAGTTCACCTTGCTTGTGAAGCATTGAAGTCGAATCTGCGCAAAAAGAGAACAATCAACAAAAACATCATGAAGCAAACGAGATAATGAGTACTATCTAACAAAAAGATTAAAGTGGAAGACTACCTTATTTTCCATAAACAATATGTACATTACGCTTGCTACCGCCAGCATCATCACCATGTTCATCTAGTTTTAGATTCTGCAAGAAGAACTACAAGGAGGAAGAAGCTTAAATCAAAAGCTTCATACTTCTTGTATTTCTTCTCGCAGATTCTAAAAAAAGATGAAGTTTAGGTGCTAGGGTTTCGCTGTGAAGGGAACGGCGCGATTGTCAAAAAGGAAAAGTTAATTCCCTTATATAGGTAAATTTTTCACAACGGTTTTCTTAAATAACCGTTATGATAGATTATATATTAATTTAATAATATCACAACGGTTAGTTATAATAACCGTAGCGATACCCCTTATACGTGGTACAAGGTTCGACACCAGGCAACAACATTTTCCTAAAATTACGCCTGGATTATAAGTGATATCGCTACTGTCATTACTTATAACCGTCGTAATATTATTAACCATTGCACTTCCCAACATATGAACGGTTTACAAGAAAATATCGTTCCAGATTATGAACGGTTTACAAGTTATCATCATTACAAGCATTAAACTATCAGTCTTTTCATCTTCAACCTCATCTATAAATAGACAATTTTACATATCTAAATAATATATTCTTCGTAACAATGAGTTCAACAAATGAGAATCCTAGAAACCTCAATGAGGAACGTCAGGCGCCAATCCAGGAGGTCGTCCAACTAGCAACTGCCAACTTTAGGGATGCCTTAAGGGTAAGGAAGGATAAGAAGAAGAATAAGAAGAAGCCGAAGAAGAAGAAGATAAAGAAGAAAATGAGGCCTGTATATTATGATTTCGATGAGGGGAGTGAGGAGAGATGTCTAGATTATGAAGATGCATTTTATGCTATGGGCTCTGACAATGATTTTGATATGTAATATGTTTATCAATGTACTCTCAATGGAATATTAAAAAAAATTATCTCTATATATGTTCATCTCTTACAGTTTTATTTTTTAAGTTATATATATATATACTCTATTGCACTTAAAAATACTATAGAATACATTGCTGGGAATATACATCATACATTACATGGCGTTAGACATGTTTAAAAAATTAATACATGTTTAAAATCTAAAAATATGACAAAAAATACATTGATGTGAATCGAAGCGTGATACATGTATTAGAACGGTCTTCTAATACAAGCGTGTTAAAATGTAAAAATATGGAAAAAAAATAGTAGCTGGGAATCGAAGCTTGTTACACAGCTTGTATTACAACGGTTATGTAATACAACCGTCGTTAAACATGGCGTTATAAATTTTTAGTCCTTATACAACGGTGGGATACGAAACAGTGGTAAACCTGGCGTCGTTAAATGGGGTTTTTGTAGTAGTGCCAGTTGTTACTTTTATAGTCTGACCATCCCTAATGGGGCAAGTTTGAAGTTTCAGCTATATAGAATGCACTCAATCTGAGGCAGCTACGTCGAGATTCGATAAATCCCTCCAAGAGTTTGAGGATATTGGAACATTTTGGATGCCAAGTTTTCTGTAAAATCCTCTTGAGATTACTTTTTCTCATAGACTATGTACTCTTGGGCATTTGAGAATTGAAGATTATTCTATCCATTCACAAAAACTGTTGTTCTAAATGGCGGCTACCACGCAGTTCTTCAATGCAAAACATCTTTGTTCTCGCAGCATTCTTCACCCATGTGCCTAGTAAGTGGTCATGACAATTCCCTGGTGAATCTCTACTTTAAGCAGTTATGGCATGTCTAGTGCAAGATTTCCCCTGTTCGTAACCTGAGCATCTGCCAGTGAATTTCCTTGGTTTCAACCTTCCCAATGAAGTGAATGTTATTTCACTCCTTAGTGAACTTCTTACAACTTCAATCTTCCCCAATGGAATGGATGTTTATTTCATCCCCATGAAGCCTCAATTCTGACATCTGCAGCTGCTATGTTGATCCAGACTTCCTCCATTAAGGTGGATATTTAGTTTATCCCTTGTGAGGCCTCAGCTCTGGAATCTCCAATTACAACGTCCGCTCAGACTACTTCAGTTCGCAGTGGATATTTATTTTATCCCCTAAGAAGTCTCTCTCTAATCATGAGCTTGATCCTTTCCTAGTGGATCTTTCTCACCCTCAACAGAGTAGCAAGTTCATCCTGACAATCCCCTAAGTGAAGTCATGACACTCATCCCTAAGTGGAGTACTCTCTTTCCCAGGGATTGGAAGCCTTGATGTAGGATTGTGGTCCCATATGTGGTTCTCCATTCATCCCCATTGATGCTTCTGTCTTGTAGAGATTGGCCGAGTATCCTTGTCGAGATGTTTATTTCATCTCCAGTTTACTTCTTCTTCTTGTTTGTTTTGTAAGCATAAGCATAACATGACATGGCATACGGTGCATTTTGAATTTTGAGTTTGCTTGTTTATTTATTCACTTTGGTTGCATTTATCCCCAAGTGACTGGGTTTGTCCTCTCTCTCCAAGTAGAGTTGCCATCCTTGAGCAGAAAAGTGCACATCCTTTCCACTTTCCCCACTGAGTTCGATCCTCGTGGAAGATAGTTGTTTTAGTTTTCTTTTCCATTTTTGGATAAAGATAAACCCCAGTTGAGTTCATTTCTCAATGGACAGAGTCTTGCTTGACCGTTTCTCTTCAGTTATTTCCTGAATTGAACTATGGTCCGTGACAATAAATTTTGAATCTCTCTAGGCTTATAAACCTAGATCGAGTGTGCATTTATTTTGCACTTTGTCTCCCCTGGAAGAATCTATTTGAAGATTACCATTGAAGACAAAATATTTTTCCAGCAGTGTTGTTACAACAATTTCTCAGAACTTATACCCAGACGACAAGTGGCAGCCTCTTTATTTGAGCAACTTGTTTTGTTCTTAGGTTTTCTATCAGGATGGAAAATGGCAGACTCTTTTTAAGACAGATTATCTATCCCTAGCAAGTTATCAAGATTATTAACTTTTCTTCTACAAATAGCATATCTCCGGAAATCCGCCAGAGAAGTTTGTTGAAAACTTTACAAGTGTTTCTCTTTATTTGAGAATTCCTGCTACAAGGATTCCATTTGCTTCAATGCGATGATGTTCTCCCAGTGAGTCCACTATTTAATTTGCTTCCATCAAATGGCATCTCATCGAGAAGTTTGGTGAAGATTCTTACAGTTGATCTTTCTCTTTATTTGAGAAGACAAGTTTTACAAATCAACCAACCTGCATCTCTTTTGAAGATCCCCAGTGAAGTTTCCTAATCTCCAATAAGTTGTGGATTCCCACTGAAGTGTTCAATCTCCAGTAAAATTCTAATCCCCTGTGAAGATAATCTCCCACAAGGATTCATCTTTCCAGGAAGAAACTAAGACCAGTCCATGGCTTAGGACCCGAGACGAGGGGAGGTTTATTTTACCCTTTACAAGTGGAATACTTGATTAAAGAAGAAACTGTGACCAGTCTGTGGCTTACGACCAGAGACGAGGGGAGGTTTATTTTTAACCTTTTCAAGTGGAATACTTGATCAAAGAAGAAATTGAGACCATGCTCATGGCATACAACCTTGAAGCATTGGGGAAGTTTATTTACCCTTTCTAAATAAATCATTTAGTTAAAGAAGAAGCTGAATCATATTTTGGTCATGAAAGCTTATTTTGGACATATGCCTTTGCTTAGCCTACCATATACTTGGTAGTAGGTAATCTTTCCTGCAGGTTTAGACACCTTTGCTTAGGCTACCGTGTTTGGTAGTAGGTGATCTCTCCCTTCAAGTCTATTACCTTTGCCTAGGCTATTATATGTTTGATAGAATGTAATATGTCTATCTTTTTGGTCAGAAACTTTTGCTTAGGCTACCGTGTTTGGTATTAGATGATCTTTCCTTTCAAGTTATTACCTCTACTTAGGCTATAATGTGTGATAGTAGGTAATACACCGTATTTCGTAGTCAGATAACTTTTCTTAGGCTACCAGGTTTGGTAGTGGGTCATCTTTCCTTTTGTGTTTACCTTTGCTTAGGCTATCATGTTTGATAGTATACTACACATTATTTTTTGGTCAGACACATTTTCTTAGGCTACCGTGTTTGGTAGTAGGTGATCTCTCCTTTTAAGTCTATTACTTTTGCTTAGGCTATCATATGTTTGATAGTAGGTAATATGTCTATCTTTTTGGTCATACACCTTTGCTTAGGCTACCGTTTTTGGTAGTAGGTGATCTTTCCTTTCAGGTTATTACCTCTGCTTAGGCTATCATATGTTTGATAGTATGTAATATACTGTAACTTTTTTGGTCAGATACCTTTGCTTAGGCTACCATGTTTGGTAGTAGGTCATCTTTACTTTTGTGTTTACCTTTTCTTAGGCTATCATGTGTGATAGTAGGTAATACACTGTATTTCTTGGTCAGATACCTTTGCTTAGGCTATCAGATTTGGTAGTAGGCCATCTTTCCTTTTGTGTTTACCTTTTCTTAGGCTATCATGTTTGATAGTAGGTACTACATATTATTTTTTGGTCAGACACCTTTGCTTAGGCTACCGTGTTTGGTAGTAGGTGATCTCTCCTTTTAAATCTATTACCTTTGCTTAGGCTATCATATGTTTGATAATAGGTAATATGTCTATCTTTTTGGTCAGACACCTTTGCTTAGGCTACCGTGTTTGATAGTAGGTGATCTTTCATTTCTAGTCTATTACCTTTGCTTAGACTATCATATGTGTGGTAGTAGGTAATATACGTGCCTTTATTTCAACTAGATACCTTTGCTTAGGCTACCACAAGTTATTGGTAGTAGGTTATCCTTCCTTTGAAGTTTCTTGCTTGTTGTTTAGGCTGCCATATCCTTGGTAGTATGCAATACACACCTTTGTTCTATTTGGAGATACCCTGTGTTTAAGCTACCTTGTGATTGTCAGTTGGTAGCCTCTTCCCCAGTGGAGTTGAGTCTCTTCCCCAGTGGAGTTGAATCTTTCCCCGTGGGTCTTGCTTTGCTAAGTTACTCCTCGTCGGGTCTTCCATTCTTTAACTGTGTTCCAGCGTTTTCCGTATACAGTTATCCCATGTGGAACCATTCCCCACATGATCTTTTTCTTGCATTCATTTCATATCATATCATATCATTTCATGTCATATCATGTGCATCTTGTGGCATCTTAGGGCCAAAAATTATGCATGTTTGTATTTATGTCTCTCCTATTACGTCAAGACGAAGATTTCAATCTCCATATCTCCGGATAGAAGAAACTTAAATAGGGGCATCTGTCATACCTAATTTTTAACCCTAAGATCCCACCTCTTTGTGCATCATCTTGCATAACATCTCTAGGTCATTGTTGAAAATTTGGGCTATACTTTTCTCAGTTCTCTCTCTATAAGATCATCTGGCCTTTGGCCAAGATCTTCTGAGAATTATGTGTGCGTGTTTATTGTGACTAACCAGTTTGTGCAGGTGCAGTAATTTCAAGTGGAGAGAGTACTCATTCTCACAGTCGAGAATTTCAGGGCATGACCAGTTGATTCTGACTTAAGGTCATCCTATGGTTTCTACTTGATATGGGCTCCACTTCCGAAATTTTTTCTTCATCCTTGGGCCATTCTTGGATCAATACTTTGAAGATATCTTGGAGGGACTTTCTAGCTATATCTCATTAAAATCGAGATTAGGCTTTGGTAGTGTATGGGACAAGCATACCTCGGGATCAAAACATTAAGGGAAAGAAATGCGTGTTAAGACAAGAAATTGGCTTAAGGTGCAAGGCACGAATCATGGTGCAAAAGTTGAAGTGGTGGGTACATTGAGATTGAGGTCTTGTTGTATTTTCAAATTACATGTGCCTTAAACGTAAGATGATTTGGATTTGGGATTAAGATACCTATTCAAGTGTGATTCAAGTTCAATATTTGCAAAGTGACCAAGTGGTGATTTGATTTATGGCATCAAAGTTTGATTCATAATGTTTGGATTTCAAATGGTTCGATTGAACGGGATTGAGAGATAAACTTGCTAAGTTTGGAAAGAAGATCCATGTAAACTTCTTAAAAATTCAAGTATCCGAATTTCGAACCTAAAGTCCATGTTCAATTTTTCAAACTTCAAGCTATGTCAGAATTCACTCAAGTTACAATGTGCCCCATTTTCGAATCCATGAATTTTGGCAAGAAGCGATTCATTCATTATTCAAGGAGTTTTAGGTGATTTGCATCAAGTTTAATTCCAAAATTCAAGGTTACAAGTTAAGCTCAAATTAACTCCAAAGTCTCAAGGATTACAAGTTTAAACTTACAAAGTCAAGAATGTTCAAAGTTATTCATAAGTCAAGTTTATAATACAAGTCATTAAAATTTGAAGAATTACAAGACAAGTTCAAAAAGAAAACCAAAAAGGGCAATAGTCCATTTTAGGCATTTGAAAACAAAGGATTACTACAAAGGAAATCTAAACCAAATTCTATCATTTGTAAAGAGTCTATATTTCCCAAAAGAACATGGCTTCTTGGTGGTACACTAAAATCAGCCTGCCATTCTTGAGGCAACAAAATTAGGCGACTAAAATGAATGGTTTCCTACCACCTTTCAACTGTAGGTCTCGGAAAAAAACCTTGCACTCCAAAGAGCTTATCACATGTTGGACCCTGCGCATGAAGTTGTACGCCTGTAAAAAAGTAGAAAACAAATTGCATCTGGTGGTTACATTTTCCATGAATATTTCATAAGAAAAAATCCAACATTCCAAATTGCCTTGTACCAAGCCATCACGCGCAAGCTGCACAGCTCAGCCAAATATCTGCATAAAACGTAAAAATAAATTCAGAAATAATTCCAAACAAGCAGGCAAGTTATCTACAAATGATTATTCCCATCATTATGAATCAAAGACATGCCAAGATTTGTTTCAAGCTTGATCAAATAGGCATTCAAAACAAAAAAGACAAGAACTTGAATTATTTCAAAAACAGCTCCAGACATGATTAAACATGATATGCTGAAAAAGGAAAAGCAAGAATCAAAGTTCAATGCAAGAATCATGATTTAATTCTTTCAGGCCTATAAGTAGATCACAAACACAGTGATATTGAAAAACAAATACACACTGCAGACATCAAGGAAGCACATACACAATACCACAACATCACACATGGTTTCACAAACTGAAAAGAGATTAAATTGAGAGCAGCATACACAAACACGCGGTTTCGCAAAATTATTGAGAAAGTCACAAATTCAACGAACAAGTAGCAGTAGCAACAAATCACATACACACAAACACGGTTTCGACACAACTCCAACTGCAGTTGCAACACATTCACACGACTTAAACCTACACACAACCACAAGCATTTTGCAGGGACGAGATACGGGCAACCAACGCGAATGGAAGGAAAGAGCGAAGATGGTTCGAATTAGGAACAATAACAAAAGGGTAGAACATAATGTACACACGCACCTTCTTTGTGCAGTAAAGCTCATTGCGCGCCGTCGAAACTATCCTCAGAGTAACTTCACCAAAGCCGCGTACGTCGTGAAGCCGCCGGAAAGTTGTCGCCGTTATCATTTCCGGATGCACCGTTGAAGCATCACACAACTCGTATCGGTAAGTTTTTTCTCTGTTCGTCACGCTAACCCATGATTGTTGTTGTCTGTGTTTGTTTTTGATGGAATATTTGAGAGAATATTGCGTATCGAAACGAAAGATCCATGGGGGGAGAGAGAGAGAGAGAGAGAGGTTTTGGTGGAGAAGGACAAGCAGGTGAGGGAGGAATTGAGGTCACGAGGGAAGAAGGGATTGATGTACTGAAGTTTCTTTGTAAGGTTTCATTTTTTTTTTTTTTTCCCAAAATGACTCAGGTGGGCTTAGGTCCGCCCCAGATTGTTTTTACATCACCATTTTTTTACATCTCCTTAGTCTAGTGAGAAAAAGCCAAGTATTTTTGTTATGATTTTACTTGATCTTTTTTTGTTAACTTTTACTTTATTTTAATTTTAATTAGAAGTATTTGTCCAATTATGGTGCTAATGTTGAAATTAGTTAATTCTTGACTAATGTTAATGTTAGTTTTGGTTAATTTTAGATTGCGACAATTAATTTTGAGTATTGATGAAAGATCATGATGTCAATTTTAATCTTGATTTTGTGCAGAATTTCGTTCTTGATATTAATCTCAGTGTTAAATTTGTGGTTGATTAATCTTGATCTGCAATTAACTCTTGATTCATGAAAATAAGATTAGTTCTTATGAATTTGAGTTTAGTACTTGGCACGTCATTGTTAATGAATTTATGCTAAGATACGTTTCCTAGTGATAGCTGTAGCGTGCGATTTTTGTCGGTGACGGACCACCTTACCGCAATGGTTGGAATTGGGTGCTACTTTCTGATTTCTTATTTATCCTATGAAGCTGGAAAGGAAAGGAAAGATATCTAAAACTAACCTTGCACGCAAATGTTTTCTTTAACAAATGTTAAGAGATTGGGGGTTCGGGGTCAGGTTATACAAAAGGAAGTTGTTAACACCCAGGGTATATATGGTTATCCATAGACATTTTATTACATGTTTCTCTGTTGATTTAAATGCTTTCTGGTGTTTATCTGCTGTAGTTTAGAAAAGTTTCTCCTTCGGGAGTGTTGAGAGAGTGTTTTTGTTGTTTTAGGCTTTTCCGTTGTTCTTGGGAAGGTACTCGACCTAAAGTTTTTGATTTGTGTGCTCGCTAAGATTTCACAATCTTATCCCTACGTATTCCCGTAAAGATGTTTGGGAAATCAGATCAATCGTAATTCCTCCTATTTCTATGGGAGGAAAGATATTTGATGTCTTGTTCAAAGCCCAAGATTGAAGCTAGATGAGTATTTGTGCCTTGTTCAAAGCCCAAGATTGAAGCTAAAAGGGTGACTGAGAAAGAATTTGTCATCTCTAAAGGGAGATATCTCACATATTCATCACAGGTTGTTGAGAAATTGATTATAAGGGAAATTACTTTAACTAGGATATGTGAATCCAGCAATGCCATAATTTCCTTTATAAGGGTGATATCATGAAGAAGGAAAGCTTTAACTCACTGTAGAGCAATGCCACTTTTTCCTTATGAATCTTTCATGCTAAGAGAAGGACATTGGCTTGGATGTAAATAATTCAGAGGCTTGCCACTTACAGCTGTTAGATGAAATATGACTTTTAGCCAGGATAAAGGAAGGACTTCAGCTTGGATTTTATCTGGGAAAAAGGTTTTGTTTGTTTGTTTTGAGATGTGATGTATAGAGGACATGCCCTTCTGCAGAGTGGACTCATGGTCTCATCTGAGGGGATGTTGATTTTTGTGTGCCTTGATCAAAGCCCAATGTTGAAGCTAAAAGGTTGACTCTACTAGGGAAGTTTTATGTCTGTCTTGTACAAAGCCCAAGATTGAGGCTGAAGGAAGCTGACTCCACCGGGGGAGTGTTTTATTTGTCTTGTACAAAGCCCAAGTTTGAGGCTGACTGACTCCACTGGGGGAAATTCTTATATGAAGCCTAAGAGGAGGCTATCTCTTGCTGAGGATTATCGAGAATACAGGAGCAGATCTAGATTGTGTTGGGGAATCCAAAGGCTTTACTCTTTCTGGGAATCAGGGAAGAGTTGGAGTATCATATGCCATGAGGTTCTGATACTGTTGGGGATTTATTGATGGTAAATTGACCCTGTCTGGGGATTTTTAAGGTGAAGCTTAAAGATTGAATTTGAAAACCTATGGAAGTTTTAACTCTGCTAGAGATTAGTATGTTGATGAAATAATCAGGGTTTTTCCCTGTGTTTTTAGGGAACTTGAGGGTTTCTTGGTGATATCCAAGAGGAGATGAGACTTTTCAAGTCTACTTGAATGAAGAGATTGACTCTTAGCTGGTGAATGATCTTTGTATGATGCCCAAGAGTAGGCTGAGACGGTCCAAGTCTGTCAAGAAGTGGTAGGCTCTAGTGTAGAGAGAGATCTTTGTATGATGCCCAAGAGGAGGCTGAAGGTTTAAGGGATGAAGATAAACCCTAAAATGGTTTGATGTTTGGGAATTTTGACTCTCCTGAGGATTGAACTAGCAAAGATGACTAATTTTTGTCCTATGTCTGTATGAGGCCTTTGGGTCCTTGTACTAAGCCCAAGAGGAGGCTGAGGAACTTCTAAGAAGTCTGTTGGTCCTTGTACTAAGCCCAAGAGAAGGCTGGAGATGCTTTTAGGAAGCCTGTGGGTCCAAGCCTAAGAAAAGTTCAAGAAAGGTTTCACCTATTAATCCTTTCTCTACTGAACAGTTTTAAGGTTTGAAAAAATTCAAAAGAGGTTTCACCGGGAATTAATCCTCTCTGGGGAAATGAATTTCTTGTACACAAAATAATATTTTTAAGTTTTAACAGTCTTGAGAAAATTTTCACCGGGAATAATGCCTTCTCTGTTCCATATTGTATAAGCCCAAGAGGAGGCAAGACTGTATAGGGAATTTCCTATGGGGGAACTAGTTTTGACTATGTTGAAAGTAACCTCTGGTTTGATCTAAACCTAGACCTAACTACTGGGGAAAACTCTAAGCAAATATGAACAAATATATATACAGACAATCATGTTGACAGATATATATAAGAAATAAGCATTGAAACATATATAGGGACTTACCTTCTGAGAAGAAGCCCAAGCATATTGTGATCTGTAGTATTGACTACAACTGTATTCCCTCTTTTAGGGTTTCAAGAAATTGAAGAAAGTTTTGAAAACACATTGAATTTGAATTTGAATTAAAAGAAAGTTGTTAAAAAAGATTTGTTTGGACTTATAGCTCAAGGAGAGGCCCAGATGATTTATTTGATAACATTGATCGCACTGCGAGACCGAAAGACGTTGTGGGACTTATACTAAAGCAGAGGCCCAAAAATTGTTTTTGTACAAAAAGAGTTGGGTCTTACACTCTAATAGAGGCCCAAAAGTGGTTGTGAAAAGAGAAAATGGGGCTTATACTCAAGGAGAGGCCCAAAAGTTTTATTTGAAAAGGCGACGATCGCACTGTGATTTTGAAAACCACAGAGGGACTTATAAAATAACTGAGGCCCAAAAATTTTGTATTTACAAAGGGGATGGGTCTTACACTCTATTAGAGGCCCAAAAATGTTTGAAAAAGAAGAAAAATGGGGCTTACAACTCAAGGAAAGACCCATATGAAAATTGTTTTGAAAATGGTGATCGCGCCGAGATTTTTAAAATCATATCGGGACTTATACAATGACTGAGGCCCAAATTCAATTATTTACAAAGGGATGAGACTTACACTCTACAAAGAGGCCCAAAATGATTTTGAAAAGAAGTTTGAAAAATTAAAATTAAGAGAAACCCTAATTTTAATTAAAAATATAATTTTTCAAAGGAAATTAAATATAAAATATCAAATATATTTAAAAATAAGTGGTAAGCTTTGAAAAGTATTTTGAAAACTCATGTTTAATTACATGAAAGCTTGAAATCCAATTGGTTTTGAAAAATCAAGGTGAGAATTTCATTTAAAAAATGTTAAAAACAATAAAAATGAAATTATTTACAAAAATTCAAGATATATTAAATAAATAATATAAATTTAATTTTTTTTCTAGAATAAAATAATTTAACATTTTTGTGACTTTTTAAAAAAAGAACCAATAAAAAATGATAAAAATGAAAGAGAAATCACTTTTTGAAATCATTTAATAAAAATATCAAATATTCAAAAATTCAAATATTTGAAAATGGCGCCAAGGCCATCTTCGTCTTCCTCACGACTACCCGCCATGGCCGTTTTGCAAAACCTCTCATATCTCTCTGATTACTCAATGAAAATGACTTTTGTAAACATGAAAGTTGTGTGTTTTTGAACAAGGATTTCAGTCATAGAAATTAATTGCATTTATATTAAGTGTGGAGTGAGAAATCAAGTGATGAACTCAAGAACCCTAATTTCTACAAGAACACAATGAAATCTTATACACGAAAGCTACAAAGCAATTGATTGAGGGGAATCACTCTATATAAGTGCAGAAACATGTTTGAAACTTGAAAACACATTTATGATGCATGGATTATAGAGTTTGAGAGTGTCAGGCTTACCTCTTGCAAGAAGAATTCGAATTCTACGTTGGAGGTGTTACATATGTTGTGTAATGATCTGGACAGCTTCAATGGACCTAATACAAGGTGTTTGAAAGCTTGGAATGGATTGAAACAGCTTGGAACTTGTTGTGGCACCTCAACTGCAAGTAGGCCAAAAAGCTTGAGCAAATGGGGGGTGACTTTGTGATTCTGATGTTCCATATGTGTTTCAAGGTTATGGATCACAAATATATGATGTATGTGAGGTGTTGGCATGATTGGTTTTGATTGAATTACTCTCAAATTGAAAATTCGATAGTGACTTGAAAGAGAAGCAAAATCTGGTTTTTTTAGAGTGATTGAAAGGAAAATATGAACTCAAATGTTTTAGGGTGGCTTGATTAGTCACACATGACCTCTATTTATAGTAGAGGAAGTTTGTTTTGGAAGCAATAATGTTTGGAGGATGATCATGGGTGTAGCTTGTAGCCATTGACTTGGATAATCCAAAAGTGCCAAGTCAACTCTTTTTATCTTGACTCCATTAATCTTTGCAGGTTTGAATGCTCAGAGTTTGGACTGGAATCTTGACTGGCTTGGAGTGTAGTGGTCTGGTTCATGACACCTTAATGCATTGCATTGATGTTACCTTGCCAAAGCTGAATTTCAAACTTCATGTGATGATTGTTTTCACATGCCAAATTGAATTCCTTGCCTCTTTGATCATGAACCAAGTGAGTCATTAGATATTTTGTGTTTTTGGAAGATGACAAAGTTGGATAAGTGACAATATTTGAAGGGCAAAATTGCGTGGCACAAGTTTGGTTTTCATGCTGTCTTGAATCATGTCCCAAGGTTTGGGAACATGTCTTGGTCAAAAGTCAAAGATACAGTTGACTTTTCATCAGGAAACCCTAATTGGTCCAGATGAATTTGAATCCTTGTACTGCTTATGAACCAAGTTCTTTGAATCAATCCAATCTTGTAAATGGATCAATATGATGTATTGGAGGTCTTCAAGACACTTCTTGAGGTCTTGGCTCATGCCTTGCTCCAAAAGTCAACTTAGGGGTGAATTAGGTCAAGAAACCCTAATTCTTGAATTTTGATGAACGCATCCCCTGAGGCTATTTTGACTTGATGATTGGACATATAAGGTACCTTTGAACTTCTTAAATAATGTTTTAAATATTGGCTCATGCCTAGATGAAAACTTTCATCTGGAGGCCTCAGTCGACCAAAACCCTAATTTGGTGACACTGGTGATCTTGAGGCTTGATCCACCTGGAATGTTGCAACCTTGTGCTTGATTCTTGATGTGGGAGACCTCTTGATCCTTTATGGATGTTTGAGAGACTTGACAAGTTGAGATAATGTTCATTCTTGATTGATCCTTTGTCTGAGTGCTCTGAGAGGGCTCAAAACCCTAATTCTTGGTTGTAGTGTATGTTCAACAATGCTTAAGAAGATTGATGAGGTATAATGGTACATCCATATTGTGGTGATAGTTTGCACAATGATGGGAAATCTTGTGGTCAAAATTTGGGGTATGACAGATGCCCCTATTTAATCTTCTTGGACCCGAAGATGTGAATGGCGAATATATTCGGACATTCACGTTACAAGAGGATTAAATATCAAAATACCTAAAATTTTGATTGTGGTTTTGAATGGTAGCTGATTTGCTCGTCCATCTTCTTTTGCTAAGTAACGATACTTAGAAAAGGGTGAAACTTCCCCTCGATCCTGGTCTTCAACCACAGAACTAGTCTTAGTTTTTTGAAGAAATAAACTTCCCCTCGATCCTAGTCTTTAGCCATGGAACTGGTCTCAGTTTTCTTCTCTAAATAAACTTCACTTCATCCTGGTCTTCTGCCATGGAACTGGTCTCAGTTTCTTCTTGTCGAGTTCCTTCCTCGACAAGGAACGCTATTTGTAGCGTTCTTCATCAAACTTCTCGCCGAGTTTTTACTGGGGAGACGCCATTTGATGGAGAAAGATTTGATGTCAAACTTGTCGGGGAAACCCATTTGTCTGAACTGCAGAGGTGTGCAAACTTCTCTGTGGGAGATGCCATTTGTCGACCTACTAGGGAAAGCAAGTCTCTTGAGAGATTGCTTGTTGCTTGGTGATATTACATCATACTTCCCTTCGAGACTTTTTTGGAGAGATGCCATGTGATGTAATCCAATTTTGAGGTGCTGATGACTTCATCGACATCAAACTTTTCAGGGGGAAACCGCCGTATTGCCGAGAGTCTTTTAGTGGAGAGGCTTTCTCTGGGAATTTTCTTTAATCTGGAAAAGCAAAAATATCATCTTCAATGGTGAAGATTGATTTTCCAAAGGTGTCTATTGAATGTCTTCTTGATTTTCAGAGGTCCAAGTTATCAAAGTGGTCGAGGACAGTCTCCAATCCAGAAATAAACTGGGGAGAGATTGCTCAAACAATACATTTCCGGACGAGGAAAGAACTGACAATTCTATTGGTGAGAGGACATTTATCACTTGGGGGCAAAAATGACCAGAATGATATTAATGCAACATATGTATTAATATGAATCAATCATGCATGATGTATGTATGTTTATGCTGATAAAACAGACGCGACATACAGACTGGTGAATGAACGCAATTGGATACTCGGCCACTTTAGGAGACAGGGTATTACTGGAGGTTCTGAAAGTAGTATTTTGCTCGGGAATAGGGATTCCTGCATTCATTCGATTTCAGGATGTACAAACATGCTAGGGATAGAAATCCGTACTTATTTTTCAGAGGTGGACCCTTCTGGGGAGAGAAACCAACAATTGGTTTTCAAAGGTAAGAACTCTCTGGGGATGTCAGATGGGACATCCCATCTAAAGTAGTTGATCCTTCCTTCAGGATGTATTGATCAAGAAGAGTATTTTGATTCGGCATTTTGAAGTTAAATCACTACCAAATAAGCAGTCGATATTCCTTTTTGTGCTCATTAATCAAAATGGAAATTACCATCTTTGTTTCAAAAGTAAAACTTGAACTTCTCGTTTCGAAAAAGTAAATTCATTTTTGTTTCAAGAATCGTTGATCATATTAAAAAGTCATTCTGTAAAGCAAAATAAATGAGAATTTTAAACATAAACACCAAGGCTCTAATTTTATTGATAGAATGGTAATCAGCCAAATGCGTGATCCCATAAAGCATTACAAAGTTTAGAAAATGGTAATTTAAAGGGAAAGGGGCTACATTGAAATATAACGACCACTATCTTCCCACCAACTTTGAATTCTGGACATTCTGAGTTTCTGTCGAAGGTGACCTTGACTGAAGTTTTCCTGACAGATGAAGTTGCCTCTGAGAAGTCAATATTGTCGGATATAGTTACTTGCCATGTATCCATAACCTTTGCTTGGACTGTCTTTTTCAGATTTTCAATCCATCGGGATGATCATTGTTTATGTCTCTAATTTTTTCCTAGACCGCCCTTTCGGGTTTTCAATCCACCGAGACGTTATTTTTTTTATTTAGGCGAAGTATTTCTTGACTACATCCATATTCTTGGGGTAGGTAAACTCTTCTCCATCCATGGTTGCGAGTCTCAAGGCACCGGCTGAGAAGGTTTTCTTAACAACATAAGGGTCATCGTAAATCGGAGTCCATTTACCCCTGGAATCAGTGAGAAATGATTGTATCTTCTTGAGCACGAGGTCTCCTTCTCTGAAGACGCAGGGTCGGACCTTTTTGTTGAACGCTTTCTTCATCCTTTGTTGATATAACTGACCATGGCATAAAGCTGTCATTCTCTTTTCTTTGATCAAGTCCAGTTCATCGTATCGACTTTGACATCATTCAGCTTCTGTTAGCTTGGCTTCCATCAATACTCTTATTGATGAGATCTCTACTTCTATGGGGAGCACTGCTTCCATGCCATATACTAGAGGGAAAGGGGTTTCCCCTGTTGAAGTGCAGACAGATGTGCGATAACCATGAAGAGCGAAGGGCAACATCTCATGTCAATCTTTGTAGGTTATAACCATCTACTGAATGTTTTTCTTGATAGTTTTGTTAGCCGCTTCTACCGCTCCATTCATTTTGGGTCGGTAGGGAGATGAGTTATGGTGTTCGATCTTGAACTCAACACACAACTCTTTCATCATCTTATTGTTCAGGTTGGATCCATTATCCGTAATGATCTGGCTTGGAACACCATAATGGAAGATGAGATTATTTTTGATAAATCGGACCACCACTTGTCTGGTCACATTGGCGTATGACACTGCTTCGAACCACTTGGTGAAGTAATCAATGGCTACCAGGATGAACCGATGCCTGTTTGAAACCTTGGGTTCAATCATGCCAATCATGTCAATTCCCCATTGTAGCGAGCAATTTTTGTTGGTGACGCGACCACCTTATCACTGGGTTTTCTCCTCACCACAATGGTAGGAGGGGTGCTACTTTCTGATTTCTTATTTATCCCATGAAGCTGAAAGGGAAAGGGAAGCTATCTAAAACTAACCTTGCACGCGAAATGTTTAACTAAACAAAACACTTTTAAAGAGATTGGGGGGTCCGGGGTCAGGTTATACAATGGGGAGTTGTCAATTACCCATCCTATATGTGGTTATCCACAGGATATCAGCTTTAGGTCTCGCTTTGTAATTGATAGTGTTTATCTGTTAATGGGTTGGGAAAGTTTCTTGGGAAGTATGAGTGAGTGAGTTGATGTTGATGTTTGGGTGTTTTTGGTAAGGTACTGGACCTAATGTTTGATTGGTATGAAGGTACTGAACCTAGGGGTTTTTATTGGTATGCTCGCTAAGATTTCGCAATCTTATGCCTACGTATTCCCGTTTAAACGAAACAGGGAAATCAGAGCAATCGTAGTTCCTCCTATTCTAAGGGAGGAAAAAGATGTTTTGGTGTCTTATTCAAAGCCCAAGATTGAAGCTAAAAGGTTTATTTGTGTCTTGTTTAAAGCCCAAAATTGAAGCTAAAAGGGTTTGACTGAGAGAGAACTTGTCATTTCTAAAGAGGGATTATTGATTTTTGTGGGCCTTGATCAAAGCCCAAGGTTGGTGCTAAAAGGTTAATTGACTCGGCTATGGGGTTTCTTTATACAAAGCCTAAGAGGAGGCTGGATAAGACCGACTCAACAAGAGAGTGTATATATTGGTGTCTTGTACGAAGCCCAAGATTGAGGCAAAAAAGAGACGGGCTCTTTGGTGATATCATTATACAAAGCCTAAGAGGAGGCTAGAAGTTTGACTTTTCTGGGGGAAAATGTTCTATCTGTCTTGTACAAAGCCCAAGATTGAGGCTAAAAGGATTTTGACTCTGCCAGGGAGGTTTGTATGTACTTGTACAAAGCCCAAGATTGAGGCTGAAATGAGAAATTTAACTGACTCTGGTGAGGATATTTTTATGTGTCTTGTACAAAGCCCAAGATTGAGGCTGAAATGAGTTTGACTCTTCTTGGGGAAAATCATTCCTCAAAGCCTAGAAGAAGGCTGGGAGGAAATGACTCTACTAGGAAATATATTTGTCCCAAGATCAAGAGAGGGAGATTTATGTCTTGTACAAAGCCCAAGATTGAGGCTGAAAGGGTTTGACTCAACAAGAGAGTGCTTTTATCTGTCTTGTACAAAGCCCAAGATTGAGGCTGAAAGGGTTTGACTCAACAAGAGAGTGCTTTTATCTGTCTTGTACAAAACCCAAAATTGAGGTCAAAAAAGGTTGACTCAACAAGAGAGTCTGAAAAGGTGATTGACTCAACAAGAGAGTCTGAAAGTTGATTGACTCAACAAGAGAGTCTGGAAAAGTGATGAACTCAACAAGAGAATCTGAAAAGGTTAGCTCCACTGGGGAGAATCTTTGTACAAAGCCCAAGAGGAGGCTGACTGTGTTGAGGAAAGATCATTATATAAAGCCTAAGAGGAGGTTAACTTTTGCTGGGGATTGTTAAGATCCCGAGACAGGTCCAAATGGGGAATCAACTGTTGCTGAGGATTACAAAAGAGTTGAGATATTAGAGACCTTGAGGTTTTGATTTGGGATAAGCTGACCCTGGTTGGGGAACTCTCAAGAGAGAGGCTGGGTTTCTGTTGGAGATCGACCCAGAGAGCCCGGGGTTTCTTTCTATAGTTGTAAGGAACTTGAGAATATCTTTGAGACTCAAGGGGTTTAGACTATCCAAGTCTACTGGTGTGGAAGAGTTTTATCTTTTGTATGATGCCCAAGAGGAGGCACGGGCATTAAGGGATGAGAATTAACCCTAAAGTGGCTTGAGGTTTGACAATGGAGAGAATGCTCTAGCAAAGGATGACTAAGTTCTGTCTTATACCTTTAAGAGGTCGTCAGGGTCCTTGTATTAAGCCCAAGAGAAGGCATGAGAACTTCTAAGAAGCCGGAGGGTCCTTGTACAAAGCCCAAGAGGAGGCGGTGATGCTTGTAGGAAGCCTGTGGGTCCCAAACCAAGAAAAGTTCAAGAAATGCTATTCACCGAGAATAGATCATTTAGTGAAAGTTCTGTGATTTGAAGAAACTCAAGAGATTCTATTCATCGAGAATAGATCAACTCTGGGGAGTAGAATTTCTTTGACAATTTCTAGGGGTGACAGTCTGAGAAAAGGTTCACGAGGAATACTGCCTTTCTCTTTGTTCCATATTGTTTAAGCCCAAGAGAAGGCAAGACTGTATCTGGAAATCATATGGGGGATCTAGTTTTGTTTGTATTTAAGAGTGACCAACAGGGCTTTACCTAGTTCTAGACCTAGTTGCCGGGGAAAACTCTAAATAACTATACTAGTATATATACAGTTGATATATGACAAGTATTTAAAAGGGTATGAAAGAAGACTAACAATGCGCAGCTTCCCACAATACAGTTATATATATCAAAGTATGTAAAGGAAAGCTGATAAAACTTACAGGCGAGCAAACTTCCATGCTGTATTGTTAGTTGTTCAAAGAAATTAAAGAAAGTTTTGATAACAATATATACATTTGAATCTAAATCAAAAGGGAGTTATTTTGAAAAGATTGATGGGGCTTATACTCAAGGAGAGGCCCAAGGTTTTAACAGTGATCGCACCTTTGTTTTGAATATCGTCTCGGGACTTATACAATGACTGAGGCCCAAAAAGGTTTTTTACAACTGGGTTGGGTCTTACAACTCAAGGAGAAGCCCAAAAGGTGTTTTAAAAGAAAAGAAATGAGACTTAAAACACGAGGGTAGGCCCAGATGATTTGATTTTGAACTGGCGATCGCGTCGAGATTTTTGGAAAATGTGTTGGGACTTATACAACGTCTGAGGCCCAAATAGGTTTTGGTTAAAAGGGGATTGGGTCTTACACTCTATTAGAGGCCCAAAAAGTTTGAAAATGAATAAAGACGGGTCTTATAGCTCAAGGAGAAGCCCATTTGATTTTGTTAAAAAGGCGACGATCGCGCCGAACTTTTGAAAATATACAAAGGGACTTATACAATGTGTGAGGCCCAAAAAGGTATTATTTACAAAGGGGTTAGGTCTTACACTCTATTAGAGGCCCATGAGTGTTTAAAAAAGATTGATGAGGGTGGAATCAATCAAAACCCTAATTTTGTTTAAAAATGGAATTAATTTTGTTTAAAAATTAATAAAAATTACTGAAAACATGTGAAAAATGAGCGGTGATCTTGGATCAATGTTTCGAAAATCATGTTTTTATCCACAAAATGATTGAAAACCATTTAAGTTTGGAAAATCAAGAAGGAAAAAATATTTTAAATGTTAAAAAACAAATAAAAATTAATTCTTTGCAAAAATATCAAGTATATGAAATAAATAATATTTTTGGGAAATTTTAGTAAAATAAAATATTTTAACATTTTTGTGAATTATTGTAGGGCGATTTTTGTGGTCCTGAGTCACGATCGCTTGGGTACTACAGTTCGATTCATTTTTTATCCTATTGAGCTAATTAAGGAAGGGAAATAGATGTCTCCAATTAACCCTGCTTGCATACTGAGTTTGAACAGCGGTCTGTTAGGTTACAGATGCGATTAATATGTGGGTCCCTCTTCAGATTATTTTGTTAAAATTACAATGTTTGGATCATTTGCGAGGTTTTTGGTAGGATGTTAGGACTGGGTACTTTTGGGTTGCCCAAGATGTGAAGCTGAAGTGTTTATGCTGAGAGAGAATTTGTCATCTCTAAAGAGGAGTTGTTGATGTTTGTATGTTGTGAACAAGGCACAACTTTGATGCTAAAAGGTTGATTGACTCAACCGGGGTTTTCTTTATACAAAGCCTAAGAGGAGGCTAGAAGTTGACTTTTTCGGGGAAAATGTTCTTTCTGTCTTGTACAAAGCCCAAGATTGAGGCTAAAAGGGTTGACTCAACAAGAAAGTCTGTCATACTCAACAAGAGAGTAATTTGGTGTCTCGTATGAAGCCCGAGACGGAGGCGAAAAGGGAAGATGGACTCAACGAGAGAGTCTGAAGAAGTGATTGACTCAACAAGAGAGTGTTTTGTTGTCTCGTACAAAGCCCGAGATAGAGGCTAAAAGGAAATTGACTCAACAAGAGAGTCTTTTATACTCAACAAGAGAGTGTTTTATATGTGTCTTGTATGAAGCCCAAGACGGAGGCTAAAAGTGATTGACTCAACAAGAGAGTCTTTTATACTCAACAAGAGAGTGCTTTATATGTCTTGTATAAAGCCCAAGACGGAGGCTAAAGGAGAGACTGACTCAACAAGAGAGTCTTTTTCATACTCAACAAGAGAGTGTTTTTATATGTCTTGTACAAAGCCCAAGACGGAGGCTAAAAGTGGTTGACTCAACAAGAGAGTCTTTTATACTCAACAAGAGAGTGATTTTCTATCTCGTACAAAGCCCGAGATAGAGGCTAAAAGTGGGTGACTCAACAAGAGAGTCTAAGAAGGTTAGCTCCGCTGGGGAGAATCATTGTACAAAGCCCAAGAGGAGGTTGTTTATGCTGGTAACTGTTTCAGTTTAGTGACAGGTCCAGTGTGTTGGATAAAAGAGAAAATCAGTTCTTATATGGGTAATGTTGTGCTTTGGTATTGACCATAGGATCAGGGTTACTTCCTGTTCTTTAAGGAAATGGGAAATCCCAAGGGTAGTGAAACTGTCCAAGTCTACCGGTGTTTTGAGAAATCGATTCTCACATAGTGAATGATCTTTGTATGATGCCCAATGTCATACCCCAAATTTTGACCACTAAGATTTCCCGTCATTGTGCAAATCATCATCACAATATGGATGTATTTACATGCCCCAGAGATGGTTGGGCATTCACCATAATCAGAAATTAGGGTTTCAAGCCCTCTCAGAGCCTTAGACAAAGGATCAATCAAGGAATGACATGATCTCCAACTTGTCTAACCTCTAAAACATCCACAATGTATCAAAAAGGACTCCCACTTCAAGGATTAAGCACAAGGTTGCTCCCTTCTAGGTGGATCAAGTCTCAAGATTGACAGTGTCACCAAATTAGGGTTTTGGTCGACCAGGACCTCTAGATGGAAAGTTTCATCTGGGCATAAGCCAAAGATCCAAAACACAACCTAATGTACTCCATGGAACCTCATGGACCCAATCATCAAGTCAATTTTTCCTCAGGGGATGCATACATCAAAAATCAGGAATTAGGGTTTCTTGACCTAATTCACCCCTAAGATGACTTTTGGGACAAATCAAGATCCAAGACCTCAAGACATGATTTTAGGGTCTCTAATGAACTATATTGATCCATTGGGAACAATGGATTAATCCAAGAAGCTTGAGCAACAAGTCTCAATTTCATCTGCACCACAATTAGGGTTTCGCGAGGAAAGTCAACTGTAACTTTGACTTTTGACCAAGACATGCTCCCAAGCCCTAGGACATGCCTCAATATACCCTATGACACCCATGGAACATGTCCATCAAGTTTGATTTAGGTCAAGGACATGATTTCCTGAAGAATTGCACAATTTGGAATTCATCTGATAAAAAGTCAACTGTGCACAAAAGTCAACTTTGACTTTTTGAGATTTTTCACCAAAATGGATTTTTAACCCTAAAATTATGTTAATGTATGATTTGAATCATCATTCATCAAGAAAAATCAAAGAAAGTGGGATAACTTGTAAAAGGGGTAACCATAAAACTTAGAAAATTTTCTAAGTTATGGAAAAAGTACCACTAATGCACCAACTTTGGAGGACCATAACTCCTAAACCACAAGGCCATTTTTTCTCATCCAAAGATGGATTTGTAGCCCTCATTACCCTCTATAAAAACTTCAACTAGACCTAAGGCCAATTCATTAAGGATTTTGAGTTATGGAGTGATCAAAATCAAGAGAAAACACTTTGTTCCAACACTTAGTGAAGATTTCACTAATCAGATTTTGCTTCACTTTTTGCCAAATGTAGAGGGATTTTTCACTTGGAATCAAAAGAGATCAAAACCAAACTTGTTCAAACAGTTGTTGTATCATGTAAGGGCTTTCCAAAATGGCCAAGAACATTGCCAAATTCAACTTACACCATGAGATATGACATTGTCAAGTTGCCTTGCCGAAATCTGTCAAAGGCATGGCAGAATTTGCAATTTTGCTCGATTTGCCAAAATCAGCCAAATTCAAATGCTCCTATCCACTTGGACACCTCAGAGGATTGAATCTAAAGGGGACAATCACTGAGCCAAGCCTCCAAAGTCCATGGAACAAGAAATAGCATGTTGAACCTAGAATGGCCAAAATAGGGACAAGACTCCAAATTTGGATTGAAGCATTCAATGGAAGCATCAAGGTGGCATGGACTGAGCCATTCTCATCTGAAATCAGTCAAGACTTATCCAAGACCAAGGGAACCAAAGCTCTGTGCCCTAACCTCTAGTCAATGGCTAGAGGAGACTTGGATTTTCATTTGCCAACATTGGCCAAACCTACTTACCAACTGCCATTCACTATTCCTTGCAAAACAAACTTGCTCTACTATAAATAGAGCTCAATTGTGATCAGTTTGAGTACACCAAAGCCATCAAACAGATGCTTTCCTCAAAATCTTTTCTTTCACTCCAATTTTGCCTTCTAAGGCAAGTCACTATCGGGTTTTGAGTTTGAGAGCTCTTCCAATCAAACCAATCACTCACACACCTCACATACATCACATATGAGATGATCAAACACTTAGATCACTTCTGAAACACCAATTTCACAAAATCACTAGCTGGTTGCTCAAGGTTTTAACCAAAGTGCAGTTGAGGTACCACAAAGTGATCCAACCAATTTCAATCAAGTCCAACCATTCAAACACACTCCATAGGGTGTAGGGAAGTTGTTCAGATCATCACCACTCATCTGTAACACCTCCAAATCAAAAATCACATTGCACTTGCTGTCACGGCCTAGAGGTGAGCATATACTTGGTCATCTCTCAATCTATGCATATTTCCTCGCACAATAATTTGGCCATATGTTCATAATCATGCATGGAATGTTTTCCCTCAATTAATTGCATTGTTTGAATCGTGTATCAAAAATCCTAGCCTTCATGCAGAAATTAGGGTTCTTGAGGATTTTTCATGATTTCTTGTTGTATGTTTAATTTAAATGAAATTAATGGACATAGACATGATCGTGAGGTTGAGACGAGCATAATGATATGTGGATTGCATGTTATAATCAAGTATTCAGTGAGATTGGATAGAAAATGCAAATCTGGGCAAGGCAGAACACGCGCGTGTTCTTGGTCCATGTTCTTGGCGCCATTTTCATAAATTCAAATATTTGAATTTTGTGATTTTATTTAATTGATTCAAAAATTAATTTCTCTCTGAGTTTTAATGATTTTGAGTTGATTCTTTTTTTAATAATTCACAAAAATGTTAAAATATTTTATTTTATCAAAAAATCCCAAAAATATTATTTATTTCATATAATTGATATTTTTGCAAAGAATTAATATTTTAATTGTTTTTGACATATTAAATATTTTTTCTACATTGATTTTGCAACTTTTAATGCTTTCTAATTATTTTGTCGGTCAATACTTAATTTTTGAAGCATTAATCCAAAATCACAATTTGTTTTTCATATGTTAAACAATTTTGATCATTTTAATTGAATTTTTATTCAATTAAATACATTTTTGAAAACAAATTAGGGTTTTTGGATTAGTTCAACCCTCAAATCATTTTCAAAACACCTTGGGCCTCTAATAGAGTGTAAGACCCAATCCTTTCTTGACCAAAACATTTTTGGGCCTCAATGTATTGTATAAGTCCCGATACCGTCAAAAACAAACGGCGCGATCGTCGCCTTTTGAAAAATAGCCTTGGGCCTCTCCTTGAGCTATAAGACCCATTCAAAACTTTTGAGCCTCTATTAGAGTGTAAGACCCAATCCCCTTTTAACCAAAATCTTTTTGGGCCTCAGATATTGTATAAGTCCCTCCGCGTTAAAAGAAAAACTAGGCGCGATCGCCATTTTAAACGGAAAAAATCATCTGGGCCTACCCTCGTGTTATAAGCCCCACTCTTTTTCTTTAAAACTTTTTGGGCCTCTTGAGAGAGTGTAAGACCCATCCCTTCATATAGAAAACATTTTGGGCCTCAGTCACTTGTATAAGTCCCTCTGTACAAATTCAAACAGTGCGCTCACTGATAAAACCCTGGGCCTCTCCTTGAGCTGTAAGCCCCAAATCTTTCTTTTTCAAAGCACTTTCTCCTTTGATTTTGAAGTATACTGTTGTTTTCAATCTTTCTTTGTTGAACAACTAACCAAACAACATGGAAGCTCTACAACCGAGTAAGTGGTTATCGCTTTCATTTACCGTTTTCATATACATATAAACTGTATTGTGGGGCTGTTTCACTGTAAGTCTTCTTTCATAAACTCATATCAACTGTGTAATAATAGTATATATATTTCGAGTTTCCCCGGCAACTACGTCTAGAACTAGGTGACGCCGTTTCGTTTATTCGTAGAAATAGACAACTAGATCCCCAATAGGATCACCAGATACAGTCTTCTCTCAGGCTGTCCTCATTAGGAATTGTCAAGAAACTCTACTCCCAGAGATGAATGTATTCTCCGTGAATGGCATCTTTGAGTTTCTTCCAAATTCTCGAACTTTCCTGACTTTGATCTATTCTCGGTGAATAGCATTGCCTTGAAATTCTCGGGGTTTGGGGACCCATCGGCTTCTTAAAAGCATCGGCCTCCTCTTGGGCATCGTACAAGGACCCACGGGCTTCTTAAAAGCAACCCGACCTCCTCTTGGGCTTAGTACAAGGACCTTACGGCTTCTTAGAAGCATTCACCGCCTCCTCTTAGGCTTCGTATAATGATCTCTTCCTCCAGGAATGATAGCCTCCTCTTGGGCTTAGTACAAGGACCCGTCGGCTTCTTAAAAGTTTCCAGCCTCCTCTTGGGCTTCGTACAAATTGTCCCAATGACCTCCTAGAGGTATAGGAACAGAACCTAATCATCTCTATAGAACAATCTTTCATAGAGTCTACTACTGTTTCTCAAAGCATAGTACAAAAGATGAAACTCTAGACTTGGACAGTCTAATCTCCTTGAGTCTCAAAGACATTCTCAAGTGACCCCTTCAAAAATAGGAAGGAAACCCGTAGACTCGGACAGTCTCAATACCCTTCGGATTTCCCGCTTCCTTAAAGAACAGGAATAACCCGGATCCTTGAATCAAAACCCTGAGTACAGTATTGCTCATATAAGAACTGATTTTCTCTTTAAAATCAGTATACTGGACCTGTCACTTAACTGAAACAGTTACCAAAGCCTCCTCTTAGGCTTTGTATAAATGACCCTTATCCAGTGAAGATAGCCTCCTCTTGGGCTTTGTACAATGATCCTCCTCAGCGGAGTCAAACAACGTTTAGCCTCTCTCTCGGGCTTTATACGAGACACATAAGAGACTCCCTCGTTGAGTCAATCACCCCTTTCGCCTCCATCTCGGGCTTTATACGAGATACAAAAAGGTCCTTATTGAGCTAAATAAACAACAGCCTCCATCTCGGGCTTCATATGAGATACAAAAACTCTCTTGTTGAGTCAAATCGCCTTCATCTCGGGCTTTATACAAGATACCAAAAGATTCCCTCGTTGAGTCAAAACCTTTTAGCCTCTCTCTCGGGCTTCGTATGAGACACACAAAAACTCCCTCTTGTTGGGCCAATAGCCTCCTCTTAGGCTTTATATAAGAAAACCACTGGTTAATCTAATTAACCTTTTAGCATCAAAACTGTGCCTCGTTCACAGTACACAAACATCAACAACTCCTTCCCTTTCATCTAATCGCTGTAAGCGGCAAGCCTCTGGATCATCTATATCCATGCCACTGTCCCTCTTTTAGCATGAGAAATTCCTAAGGAAAGATAGCATTGCTCTACATTGAGTTAAAGTCTTCTCCTTCAGGTTAAAAATCCCCTTTAAAGGAAATTATGGCATTGCTAGGATCCGCGTATCCTGGTTAAAGTAATTCTCCTTTATAAACAGTTGTGACATATAACCCCCTCTTTAGAGATGACAAATTCTCTCTAAAGTCAAACCCTTTTAGCTTCATATCTTGGGCTTTGAACAAGATACAAACTACCTTTCGCTTCACGTCTTGGGCTTTGAACAAGACACCAAAAACAACCATTTCCTCCTATTCTATAGGAGGAACTACGAACACTCTGATTTCCCTATTTTGGATAAACGGGAATACGTAGGCATAAGATTGAAAGAAAAATCTTAGCGAGCACACTAAACAAAAACACAAAATCCCATATCAAAAGCAGTAATTCAAAAGCATCAGTCCTAACATCCTAATCCTTGTTCCCCGCTAGAAACCTTCTGTCAAAATGAAAAGAAAGAAAACAGTATTGGCGAAAATACAAATAACCAGTACAAAGGCCCCCCCACATTGATAGCATTCGTAACCTAACAGACCGCTGTTTAAACTCAGTATGCAAAGCAGGGTTAATTGGAGACATCTATTTCCCTTCCTTCATCATCTTTAATAGGATAAAAAATGATTCGACCTGTAGTTTAAGCTCAACCGCAGAGAGCGACCAGCGCTTAAGAACCGCGTCCAAAATCGCTCACTACACCCAAGAGTAGGCTGGTATGTTAAGGGATGAAGGTCAACCCATTAACTGGTCTGACACTTGACTCAGAATGACAGCTCTAGCAAATTGATGACTAGGTTCTGTTCCTATACCTGTAGAGGTCTCTGGGTCCTTGTACTAAGCCCAAGAGAAAACATGAGAGCTTGTAAGAAGCCGAAGGGTCCTTGTACAACGCCCAAGAGGAGGCGGGGATGCTTTTAGGAAGCCTGTAGGTCCCCAAACCGGCCGAGAAGTTCAAGACATGCTATTCACCGAGAATAGATCAAGCTAGGAAAGTCCGAGAATTTGGAAGAAACTCAAGAGATGCCATTCACGGAGAAAATATCATCTCTGGGGAGTTAGAGTTTCTTTGACAATATCTAAGGGTGACAATTGGAGAAAGGGTTCACCGAGAATGCTGCCTTTCACGTCTCCATGTTGTTTAACCCCTAGAGGAGGGAAGAATGTATCTGGAAATCCTATGGGGATCTAGTTTTGTTTGTATTTAAGAGTGACCAACAGGGCTTTACCTAGTGCTAGACGTAGTTGCCGGGGAAAACTCTAAATAACTATACTAGTATTACATAGTGGATATTTGACAAGTATATAAGAGTTTGTGAAAGAAAACTTACAGTGAAACAACCCCACAATACAGTTATATATATATATATATATATATATATATATATATATATATGTGAAAGCGGATAAACACTTACCCGTTGTAGAGCTTCCATGCTGTTTGGTTAGTTGTTCAACAAAGAAAGCTTTAATAACAATATTATGTTCTAAATCAAAGGAGAAAGTGCTTTGAAAAGATTGTTGGGGCTTACAGCTCAAGGAGAGGCCCAGGTTTTATCAGTGATTGCACTGTTGTTTTTAATTTGTACAGGGACTTATATAAGTGACTGAGGCCCAAAAAAAAAGGTTTTCTGTACAAAGGGATGGGTCTTACACTCTATTAGAGGCCCAAAGGTGTATAAAGAAAAGGAATAGGGCCTATAACACGAGGGTAGGCCCAGATGATTTGATTTTTGAACTGGCGATCGCGCCAAGATTTTTCTTTTAACGCGGAGGGACTTATACAATATCCGAGGCCCAAATAGTTTTGGTTAAAAGGGGATTGGGTCTTACACTCTATTAGAGTCCCAAAGAGGTTACTTTTGTACAAGAGATGGGGCTTACAACTCAAGGAGAGGCCCATGGGTTTTTTGTTAAAAAGGCGACGATCGCGCCGAACTTTTTGATGGTATCGGGACTTATACAATACACTGAGGCCCAAAAAGTTTTAGTTTCTAAGAGGGATTGGGTCTTACACTCTATTAGAGGCCCATGAGTTTGAAAATGATTGATGAGGGTTGAATTAATCAAAACCCTAATTTGTTTTTTAAAAATATATCTTAATTGAATAAAAATTCAATTAAAATGATCAAAATTGTTAAACATGTGTGAAAAACAAATTGTGATATTGGATTAATGTTTGAAAAATCATGTTTATATCCACAAAATGATTGGAAATCAATTAAGTTTGGAAAATCAAGGGAGAAAAAATATTTCAAATGTTAAAAACAAATAAACATTAATTCTTTGCAAAAATATCAAATATATGAAATAAATAATATTTTTGGGATTTTTTGGTAAAATAAAATATTTTAACATTTTTGTGAATTATTAAAAAAAGAATCAACTCAAAATCATTAAAACTCAGAGAGAAATTAATTTTTGAATCAATTAAATAAAATCACAAAAATTCAAAAATTCAAAAATTCAAAAATGGCGCCTAGAACAGGGCAAGAACACGCGCCACCCTCTGTTTCTGCAGATTTGTGTTTTCTATCCAATGTCACTGAATACTTGATGATATCATGCAATCTACATATCAATCTACTCGTTTTCACCTCACGACCATGTCTATGGTCTTTAATTTCATTTATTTTAAGCATGGAATAAGAAATCAAAGAGAAACCTCAAAAACCCTAAAATTTGCATGAAGGCTCAGAAATTTCACACACGATTCAAACAAAGCAATTGATTGAGGGTAAATACTATATGCATGATTATGAACATATGGCCAAATTATTGTGCAGCAAAATATGCATGGATCATAGAGTTAGAAGAGCCCATGCTTACATCTTGCAGCTTGTGATTGTGTTTTGTGTTAGAGGTGTTACAACTTGGTTCCAATGATGTGGATAGCTTCCCTAGGTGCCAAGTGATGTGCCTGAGTGCTTGGAATGATTTGAAATAAGTTGGAACTGAAGATGGCATCTCAACTGCAACTTGGTTAAAACCTTGAGCAGTTGGTTGGTGATTTTGTGAAATCAGTGTTCCAGATGTTGTTTAAGTGTTTGGATCACTTCTATATGACGTTTACGAAGTGTGTGTGTGATTGGTTTGGTTGGAATTGCTCTCAAACTCAAAACCCGATAGTGACTTGCTTTGGAAGGCAAATTTGGAAGTGAGAAGGAGATTTTGAGGAAAGCATCTGTTTGATGGCTTTGGTGTACTCAAACTGATCACAAATGATGTCTATTTATAGTGCAACAAGTTTGTTTTGCAAGCAATAGTGAATGGCAACTGCTGCAGAGGTTTGGCCAATGTTGATCAGGGGGAATCCAAGTCTCCTCTAGTTATTGACTAGAGGTTAGGGCACAGGCTGCTGGTTCCCTTGGTCTTGGATATGTCTTGACTGAATTCAGTTGGAAGAGGCTCAGTCCATATCACCTTGGTGCATCCATTAAATGCTCCAAACCAAAATTAGAGTCTTGTCCCTCTTTTAGGTATTTCTAGGTTTGGCATGCTACTTTTGGTTCCAAAGACTTGGGAGGCTGATGGATCAGTGTTTGTCCCTCCTTGGTCTCCCCTTGAGGTGTTCAGATGGATAAAGTTGTTTGTCATTTGCACAAATTTGGCAAATCGAGCAAAATGCACAAATCTGCCTTGTTTTGATAGTTTTCAGCAAGGCATATTGCCATTGTCATATCTCATGGCTCATGTGGAATTTGATGGAGTTCTTGGCCATTTTGGAAAGCTCTCATATGATACAACAACTGTTTGATCATAGTTGGTTTTGATACTTTTTGGATCCAAGTGAAAAATGCCCCTACATTTGGAAAAAAGTGAAGGCAGATTCTGACTTAGTGAAAATTTCACTAAGTGTTGGAAAAAAGTGACATTTTCACTTTTTGTGATTTTGATAATTCCATAACTTAAAATCCATGAGGAATGGGAATGAGTTGTGTTTGAAGCTTTTGTAGAGGGCCATGAGAGCTACAAATCCATCTTTGGATGGGGAAAAATGGCCTTGTGGTTTAGGAGTTATGATCCTCCAAAGTTGGTACCCTAGCCACTTTGTTCCATAACTTAGAAAATTTCTAAGTTTTTTATGGTTACCCCTTTTACAAGTTATCCCACTTTTCTTGATTTTTCTTGATGAATGATGATTCTAATCACACATTAACATCATTTTAGGGTCAAAGAACCATGATTTTGAAAAATCTCAAAAAGTCAAAGTTGACTTTTGTGCACAGTTGACTTTTTGTCAGATGAATTTCAAACTCTGCGATCCTCTATGAAATCAAGTCCTTGACCTAAATCAAACTTGATGGATTGATTTCATAGGTGTTATAGGGTGTTTTGAATCATGTCCCAAGGTTTGGGAGCATGCTTGGGTCAAAAGTCAAAGGCACAGTTGACTTTTTCCTCAAAACCCTAATTGTGGCTCTGATGAATTTGAAACTTATTGATCAAGCTTCTTGGATCAATCCATTGTTGTAAATGGATCAATTTAGTGTATTAGAGACCCTCAAATCACGTCTTGAGGTCTTGGCTCATGTTTTATGCCAAAAGTCAACTTAGGGGTGAATTAGGTCAAGAAATCCTAATTCCTGATTTTTTATTGTATGCATCCCTTGAGGCAAAGTTGACTTGATGATTGGGTTCATGATGTCCCTTGGAGCATCTTAGGTTATGCGTTGAAGCATTGGCTCATACCCAGAGGAAAATTTCCATCTGGAGGCCCTGGTCGCCTAAAATCCTAATTTGGTGATACTGGCGATCTTGAGGCTTAATCCACTTGGAATGTTGCAGCCTTGTGCTTGATCCTTGATGTGGAAGTCCTCTTGATCCATTATGGATGTTTGAGAGGTTAGACAAGTTGAAGATCATGTCATTCCTTGATTGATCCTTTGTCTAAGAGCTCTGGGAGGGCTTGAAACCCTAAATTTGATTGTAGTGAATGCTCACCCATCTTTGGGGAGACTACTGAGGTATGATGGTTCACCCATATTGTGATGATGGTTTACACAATGATGGGGAATCTTAGTGGTCAAAATTTGGGGTATGACAGATGCCCCTATTTAATCTTCTTGGACCCGGAGGTGTGAATGGCGAAGGTATTCGGGCATTCGGGGTGCAAGATGATTAAATATCGGAATACCCGAAATTTTGATGGTGGTTATGAATGCAACTTACACATTCATCTTCTTTTGCTAAGCGATGATGCTTAGAAAAGGTAAAAACCTCCCCTCGGTCCTGGTTTCCTACCGAGGAACTGGTCTTAGTTTCTGAAATGAAATTCCCCTCGATCCTGGTTTCCTACCAAGGAACTTGTCTCAGTTTTTGAAATAAACTTCCCCTCGATCCTGGCTTCCTACCAAGGAACTGGTCTAAGTTTCTGGAATAAACTTCCCTTCGATCCTGGTTTCTTACCAAGGAACTAGTCTTAGTTTCTGGAATAAACTTCCCCTCGATCCTGGTTTCCTACCAAGGAACTGGTCTAAGTTTTTGGAATAAACTTCCCCTCGATCCTGGTTTCCTACCAAGGAACTAGTCTCAGTTTCTAAAATAAACTTCCCCTCGATCCTGGTTTCCTACCAAGGAATTGCTATAAGTTTCTGGAATAAACTTCCCCTCGATCCTGGTTTCCTACCAAGGAACTGGTCTCAGTTTCTGGAATAAACTTCCCCTCGATCCTGGTTTCCTACCAAGGAACTGGTCTCAGTTTCTTTTGTCAATAAACTTTCTTGACAAGGGACGCAATTTGTAGCGGCTTCCATCAAACTTCTCACCGATTTTTCCTGGTGAGATGCCATTTGACGAAAAAAGTTTTGATGTCAGAGTTGCTGGGGAACCCAGTCGTCTGAGTTGTAGAGGTGCACAAACTTCTCTGTTAGAGACGCCATTTGTCGGCTCTACTGGGGAAAGCAGGTCTTTTGAGAGACTGTTGTCGCTTGGGAATATTACATCATACTTTTCTCGGGATCTTCTCGGAGAAATGCCATACGATGTGATCCAATTTTGAGGTGTCGATGATCTTTTCATCAGCGGATCTTTCGGAGAAAAATGGTTGCATTGCCGAATCTCTGATTAAGAGGCTTTCTCTGGGGATTTTCCTTAATCCGGGAAAGCAAAAATATTATCTTCAATGGCGAACAGTGATATTTGTCGAAAGTTTTCTTGTCTCTTCAGAGGTTCAAGTTATCAAAGTGGTCAAGGGTCGGCCTCAATCCAGAAATACACTGGAGAGAGATTGCTTAGACGCTTCTCTTTCTGACGAGGAAAAACCGGACAACTCGATTGAGAGGACTTTACCACTAGGGGATAAGACCAACTAGAGTGATAGTGATGCAATATGAATATAAATGTAAATTAATAATGCATGATGTATGTATGTATATGATGACAAAACTAACGCGACATACAGACTAATGGATGAACACGATTGGATACTCAGCCACAGCGGGAGATGAAAAGTATCATTGGTTCAAAAATAGCAATTCTGCCTTGCTTAGGAGGGATAGCCCCTGTTGGGAGCTACCCGTTGGTCGGGCTTAGGAGATAAGAACTCTGCCAGGGGTATCTGATGACATATTCACATCTGACACAGCCGATCCTTCATTCAGGTGCACTGGTTTAGAAGGAGTACTTTGATTCTGCACTTTGAAGTTTGATTACTTCGGGAGAAGCGATCAATGTTCTTTCGATGTTCAACAGTCAAAAGAAATTGCCATCTTTATTTTAAAAGCAGAAAAAAGTTTGACAAGTAAATTCATTTTTGTTTTATTCCAAGAATCGTTAATCGTGTTAAGATGTTGTTCTGTAAAGCTAAAACAAATAAGAATTGCAAACAAAGCACTAGGGTTCGAATTTTATTGATAGGATGGAAATCAGCCAAACGCGTGATTCCATGGAGTATGTACAAAGTTTAGAAAATGGTAATTTAAGGGAAAAGGGCTACATCGAAACATAACGACCGTTATCCTTTTACCAACTTTGAATTCTGGACATCCTGAGCTTCCGTCGAAGATGACCTTGACTGGAGTTTTCCTGATGGATGGCATGACTGTTGTTGAGGGATTTACCCCATTGTTGGACGTAGTTACTTGCCATGAATCCCTAATCTTTGCATGGATTGTACTTTGAGATTTCTAATCCATCGGGATGATTTTTTATTATGTCTCTAATTTTTGCCTGAACCGCCCTTTCGGGTTTTCAATCCACTGAGACATTTTTTTTAGTTTAGGCGAAGTATTTCTTGACTACGTCAACATTTTTGGGGTAGGAAAATTCCTCTCCATCCATGGTTGTGAGTCTCAAGGCGCTGCCTGAGAAAGCTTTCTTGACCACATAAGGGCCGTCATAGTTCGGGGTCCATTTGGCCTGAGAATCATTGAGAAATGATTGTATCTTCTTGAGCACAAGGTCTCCTTTCCTGAAGACGCGAGGTCGGGCCTTTTTGTCAAACGCCTTCTTCATTCTTTGTTGATACAACTGACCATACCATAGTGCCGCTATTCACTTTTCTTCGATCAGATTCAGTTCGTCGTGTCGACTTTGACACCATTCAGCTTCTGTTAGCTTAGCTTCCATCAATACCCGGATTGATGGGATCTCTACTTCTAAGGGAAGCACTGTCTCCATGCCATACACTAGAGATAAAGGGGTTGCCCCTGTTAAAGTGCGTAGAGATGTGCGATAACCGTGAAGAGCAAAGGGTAGCATTTCATGCCAGTATTTGTAGGTTACAACCATCTTTTGAACGATCTTCTTGATGTTCTTGTTAGCCGCTTCTACCGCTCCGTTCATCTTGGGTCGGTAGGGAGATGAGTTATGGTGTTCGATCTTGGACTCATCGCACAACCCTTTCATCATCTTATTGTTCAAGTTGGATCCATTATCCGTAATGATCTGGCTTGGAACACCGTAACGGTAGATGAGATTGTTTTTGATAAAACGGACCACGACTTGTCGGGTTACATTGGCGTATGACGCTACTTCAACCCATTTGGTAAAGTAATCAATGGCTACCAGAATGAATCGATGTCCGTTCGAAGCCTTGGGCTCAATCATGACAATCACGTCGATTCCCCATATGGAAAAAGGCCAAGGGGAAGAAAGAACTTTGAGATGCGTTGGCGGTACATGGATTTTGTCCGAGTATATTTGACACTTGTGACACTTCCTCATGTACTTGTAGCAGTCGGATTCCATGGTCAACCAGTAGTACCCTGCTCTTAGAATTTTTCTCGCCATTGTGTGTCTGTTGGCATGAGTGCCAAAGGATCCTTCATGAATTTCTTTTATCAGCATGTTTGCTTCTGGTCTATCTACGCATCGGAGTAAGACCATGTCAAAATTTCTCTTATAGAGTGTATCACCGCTTAGGAAGAAACTGCCAGCCAGCCTTCTGAGGGTTTTTTTGTCCTTTCTGGATGTCCCAGGTGGGTACTCTTGTTTCTGAAGGAAGCATTTGATATCGAGGTACCAAGGTTTGTCATCTATGACTGCCTCAATCGTGAAGATGTAAGTGGGCCGTTCAAGGCGCATTATGTCAATCTTAGGTAAGTCGTTCCATTGACTTACACTAATCATGGAAGAGAGAGTGGCTAATGCACCAGCCATGTGATTCTCCTCACGAGGGATATGATGAAACTCAACTCTGTTGAAGAAGGGTAATAACCTTCTCGCGTAGTCTTTGTAAGGAATCAATCCTGATTGGTATGTATTCCAATCTCTTTTGATCTGATTGATAACCAGGGCTGAGTCGCCATTTACATCCAAGTTCTTAATTCTCAAGTCGATCGCTTCTTCGAGACCCATGATACAAGCTTCGTATTAGTCCTCGTTGTTTGTACACTTGAATGTAAGTCTAGCGGTGAAAGGAATGTGGGTACCCTGAGGTGTTATGATAATTACCCCAATTCCGTTTCCGTAATGATTGACAACTCCGTCAAAGATTAGCCCCCATTGGGAACCTGGTTCTGGCCCTTCACTGGGTAGCGGTTTATCGCAGTCTTTCATTTTTAGATACATGACATCTTCGTCTGGGAAGTCAAATCCGACTGATTCTTGATCGTCAATCGGTTGATGAGCCAAATGATCGGCTAAAACACTTCCCTTAACAACTTTCTGAGCATGGTACTCGATGTCGTATTCTGATAACAACATCTGCCAACAGGCTATCCTTCCCGTGAGAGCAGGTTTTTCAAAGACGTACTTGATTGGATCCATTTCAGAGATTAACCAAGTAGTGTGACGAATCATGTACTGGCGAAGACGTTTGGCTGTCCAAGCCAGAGCACAACAAGTTTTCTCGAGCATAGTGTACCAAGTCTCACAGTCGGTGAATTTCTTGCTCAAATAGTAAATGGCAGACTCTTTCCTTTTGGTTTCGTCTTGTTGGCCAAGTACACAACCCATTGAGTCTTCCAAGACTGTTAAGTAAATGATTAGTGGTCTTTCTTCCACTAGAGGTGACAGAATCGGTGGGTTCAACAGATATTCCTTGATACTGTCGAAGGCGGTTTGACAATCTTCTGTCCAAACGCAGTCCTGATTCTTTTTGAGTAATTTGAAAATCAGCGCACATGTCGCGGTCATGAGGAATATGAATCTGGAGATGTAATTCAAACCTCCTAGGAATCCCCTGACTTGTTTTTCAGTATTTGGAGAAGGCATTTCTTGAATGGCCTTGACCTTGTCAGGATCAACCTCAATTCCTTTTTGGCTGACGATGAACCCTAAAAGTTTCCCTGAACGGATACCGAAGGTGCACTTGTTGGGATTCAAGCAGAGTTTGTACATTCTCAGCCGCTCCAATAGTTTTGACAGGTGGGTCACATGCTCCTCTTCTATTTTAGATTTGGCAATCATATCATCGACATATACCTCGATTTCCTTGTGTATCATGTCATGAAAAAGAGTAGTCATGGCCCTTTGATAGGTTGCCCCGGCATTCTTCAGACCGAACGACATTACCTTGTAAGAAAAGGTTCCCCATGGGGTGATAAATGAAGTTTTCTCCATGTCTTTTGGCGCCATTTTTATCTGATTATAGCCCGAGAATCCATCCATGAAGGAGAAAACTTTGAACTTTCCTATACTGTCTACCAGCATATCAATGTGTGGTAAAGGAAAGTCATCCTTTGGACTAGCCTTGTTTAGATCCCTGTAGTCTACACACATTCTGACCTTTCCGTCCTTTTTCGGAACAAGTACTATGTTGGCTAACCATTGAGGATATTCTGATGTGGCGAGGAAACCTGCGTCAATCTGTTTCTGTACCTCCTCCTTGATTTTGATAGCCATATCCGGGTGAGTCCTTCTCAACCTTTGTTTTACTGGCGGACATTCTGATCTTAGTGGTAGATGATGCTCCACGATGCTGGTATCCAACCCTGGCATATCCTGATAGGACCAAGCGAATACATCGGGAAACTCTTTGAGAAGCTTTATCAAATCCTCTTTGACATTTGGACTGAGCAGTGCTCCAATCTTGACTTCTTTTCTTTCCTCTTTTGAACCCAAGTTGACCTTTTCCAACTGCTCTTTGTGAGGTTCGATAGACCTTTCCTCTTGTCTGAGAAGTCGGGAAATCTCTTCTGGAATTTCTTCATCATTTTCTTCTTCAGCCTCGAATACTGGGACTTCAAAGTTGGGAGAAGGCATTGGATCGTATGTTTCAATGGGGTTTAAAATAAGCAATCTGCATGACGTGATGATTGTTTTTTAGAAGAGATAGAGAAAATGCAAGAGTGTGTGCAGTGTATATTTTTTTACTGCTTGTTTTTATTATTGGAACTGTTTTTTAGGATTACCATTTTCTGAAAAAAAAAAAGAGAAAACAACAATAAATGCGGAAATTACAAAACGACGTTTATTTTATTTATGATTTTGTCGATTCTTGAAACTACAGCCCTATAAAACAAAACTCTGTCGCTTTGGGCGAAGCGAAGAGGGATATTTATAGAAAGCGAGCCCTATCAAAACATCTATTTCACCTGGGCAGGGTGAAAGGTTAAAGACGGTAATTACTTAGACTTATGAACAATCTTCGGAACATCGACTGCAACACATTGGCGGCGAACTCCTCGGTGAATCACAAAGTCTAGTACCTTCCTTGATTTGTCTTCAGAAATAACGCTGATTTCTGGTGGAGCAGAATCATTGGAATCTGTCTCCCAGGCAGAGTTATCGTTGGAGGATTCCTCAGTTATATTTTGCATAGTATTTGTGCTCTCAGGTGGATCTTCCCACCCAGTTGGCTGAATGTCTTCGAGCCTGATGCGAGAGCTTTCAGGAGTAGTGTATTTGACCATGAAGTCGTACTTTTCACTCGGTTGTCCTAAGGTGTCCCACACTTCTTTAGAACTGGAGGAGTAATCCCTTTCGATGACGTTGACCTCGGGAAAAGCATAGTTAATGAATTCTAGTCCTGCAAATTTTGCAAATTCGTCGTCATGCTGGATATTTTCTGAATGACCTGAGTGATGATCCCATGACATGGTGGAGACGCAGGTATTTGTTTCAATGATGCTTAACCGATTTTCATTGTTCGGCTGATTTTCTTGCCCTAAGTCTCCTGGGTTCGACTGGCAGATAGGCAGGCCATCCATTGGGCGATAATAGTCGTGGTCAAAGTTGTATTTCATCGGAGTGTCCTCCTCCAATGAGTTTGGCGGAGCACGACATCCTTCCGGATCACAATCTCCATATATCATTTCGACATCTGACCTTGGTATAAATCTCGGACTCTGTGCGGGATAGCAAAATGGCGTAGGCACTTCTTCCTGAGACATATAACCGTCCTTATTAAGATAGGATTCCCATTCTTCCTCTGTGTCGGAGGAATCTCCCTCATTGATGGTATGTACTTCTTGAGACACTTGGTGAAGGAAACCTCCACTGTGGAAGAAGTTCTGAATGGGATGAAGACTTTCACCGTTAGTGGCAGTCTGGGTATAGGTTGTAGAAAAACCAAGACCCTTCTTTGTTTTATTATCAGTAAGGATGACAAGCTGCCCCCATCCCTTTGCATTGTTACTTTGGATCACCTCGAAAGCATCTTTGTACGATGATATTGATGTTCCTTTCTCTAATTGATCCTCATTGCTCACCGAAAGTGACTGGAACTGAGTTCCAACAACCTCCTAGGATTCTACATAAGTGGACAATGAAAGGTTACTCAAGATCAAGGCTTGTTCTCCACAGACCGTGACGAGTTGGTCGTTTTTGACAAACTCCAGCTTCTGGTGAAGTATAGAAGTGACTGCCCCAGCCTGGTGTATCCAAGGTCTTCCTAATAAGCAATTGTATATTGCTCAGATGTCCATGACCTAGAAAGTGACTAGGAAAGTGTGAGGACCGATGGTTATGGGAAGGTCGACTTCGCCGATAACAGTTTTCCGGGATCCGTCAAATGCTTTGACGATGACCTCACTGCCTCTCATCGGAGATCCTTTAAATGATAGTCGCATCAGAGTGGACTTCGGCATAATGTTGAGAGTCGGTCCAGTGTCTACCAGTACGCTGGCTAAAGCATCGTCCTGGCAGTTGACTGTTATATTGAGCGCCATGTTGTGGCTTTTGCCTTCTTCTGGCACTTCCTCATCACTAAACCCCAAGTTGTTGCAGGAAGTGATGTTAGAGACGATGCTATTGAACTGTCGTATTGACACATCCTATTCCACAAAGGCCTGCTCTAAGACTTTCTGTAGAGCCTCTCTGTGGGCTTCGAAACTGAGTAAAAGTGATAACACAGAGATCTTTGAAGGAGTTTGTAACAGCTGATCAACAATGTTGTATTCACTCCTTTGGATGAGTTTCAGCATCTCATCATCGTTTTTTGAAAGGTCGGGATCATAGATTGACCGCCTGATGGATCAGGAACTTCTGTTTGAGGTTCCTTTTCTCTGCTGGGTTCTCCAACTCCTCTGCTGAAGATTCTACTGCTCCGTGTTACTCGACTGATGTCTGCAATATTCACGATGGAGGGTAATGGAATTTCTTTCCCATTCTCAACTGTTGTTGCACCGTATTTGTAAGGGACAACCTTAGTTGATTCATACGGTAATGGTTCTGGCAGATAGATAACTATAGGAACCTTCTAACTTCTCTGACTGTCGTAAGTAATTTCAATCCATTCTTGGTTAAGAACCTTTGATTCGTCAAGTAGAGGGATGATGGTACAAACATCTTTGGTCCTTTCATGATCAGAGATCACAACAACATCCTTAATATGATTAGCAAAATAGTCTGGCGTCCAGTTGATAGACCCCGAAACTAAATATTGTTGAATCTCTTTGCGGTCCAACTGAATTTGGAGGGCTGCTCGCACAAGGTAGCATCGTTGATTATTTTCTGAGCAGACTCTACAACGCTCGTGATTATGTGGTGGCACCTGGCCACGTCCGCTTTGAATGTAGTACAACCTCACTAGATCAGTTTCCGTAGATCGGACATCTTGACTTTGATGCTGAGTAGGGTTCCCGTCAACCACACTGATTTGTTGCGTGTCTTCATCCATATAGATTGGAAGCCACCAGTGGTTTAACTAGTGTTGCAAAGTTCTTTGAACGAGAGCGTACCCTTGGTTACTCTCACAACATACTTTACAGCTCAGATAATCATGTGAAGTGAGAAAACAGAGTGGGACTTGCTTGGCGTGTAACTCCACCAAGCTGGAATTCATCAAACGAATATCAAATATTTGAACCATGTTGATCTGATAGGGATTTCTATCATGGTAGTCCTGGATCCATCCAAGATCCATCTGACGCTGGAGGGCCTCTTGTACAAAAGAGCATCCATGTTTGTTTACCGAGCAAGTCAGACAGGAATTGTAATCAGGTCGTGGCAGATTATGATACTGGCTTTGCCTTGAGTGCATTGCCACCAAGTTGACATTCATTACACAGATGTCATGGTTCTGAATGATGTTGAAATTCGTATAAGTCATGTTAACCCCCCGAACTCGGTACTCTTGGATCCATCAGAGATCCAATTGCTCCTGTACAACTGCTTGCATCACAGGACATCCCTGATTGTTTTTAGAGCAAATATCACACTGGTGATAGTTATGGGGTGGCACATGGCCATATCCGCTCTGTCTACAATGCATCTTGACCAAGTTGGCCCTTAATAAGAGTACATCATGAATTTGATAGCTGTTATTGGACTATCCTTCTATCAAATTTACTGCAGCTTTCTCGTGTTAAGGCAGCGGGTTTGTGAGAACATTCGGATTCGTATCTTTGAAAGATAAAACCCCGCTTCTAACAAGCTTTTGCACATCAGATTTGAAACTGAGACAATTTTCTATGTTATGCCCTGGTCCTCCATGATGGCAAGGGCAAGTCTGATCCGCTTTAAACCAAAAAGGAGGATTCTCTGGTACTGTAAGAGGAGACCTGGTTTGGACATGCCCCTTAATCAGTAGTAGTGGAAATAATTATGCGTACAACATCGGTATAGGGTCGAACCCTGGTGGTCGCGTCATGCGGTTGTTGTTGCATGGAGGACGAGTCTGTTGAAGAGATTGTTGTGTCCTTTGCTGAAGTTGCTGTTGATTAGGTTGGCTCTGAGCAACCTGAGGTTGATACGTAGGAATAGGCGCGGGATTGATAGTAGGAGTTACAGTTGCTACTGGTTGATATCGTTGCCTTTGCTTTCCGAGAGAGATATTCCCAATATCCTGCTCTTTTTTCTTAGGGAGAGCACTACCGTATCATTTTGTATTACTTGATGATCCATCATCTTTAACTAAACGTCCTTCTCGGACGGCTTCCTCAAGACGAACTCCCATGCCTACCATCTTGGTGAAGTCACTGGGCACACTAGCGACCATTCTGTCGTAGTAGAATGAGCTCAAGGATTTTAAGAAGATCTTTGTCATCTCTTTTTCCTCAAGAGGTGGGCAAATCTGGGCGGCAATTTCACGCCATCTCTGAGCGTACTCCTTAAAGGTTTCCTTGTCCTTTTGTGACATCAATCTGAGTTGATCTATGTCCGGTGCCATGTCCAAATTGTATTTATATTGTTGAACGAAGGCAGCGCCAAGATATCTGAAAGTGGCGATCTTAGTGCGGTTTAAACCCATGTACCACTTTAATGCGGCACCGGTTAAACTATCCAGAAAATAGATGATCAGGAACTCTTAGTTCTTTGTCTGAGATGACATTCGCCGAGCATACATCACCAAATGGCTCTGAGGGCAAGAGTTACCCTTGTACTTTTAAAAATTGGGCACCTGGAATTTGTGCAGGACTTTCACATTAGGGACCAAACAAAGGTATGCGGCGTCAATTCCAAATAAATCCTGACCACGAAGGGCTTGCAGTTCTTTCTACATCTCCAAGAATTGTTCCTGGAACTCATTGATTCTGTCGAACATCCTTTCGTTTCCACCAGAAAGTATCTGGGGAATCTGTCCTTCCGGGACAGTGTGTACCAGTGCGGTGGTATAGTCATTATGGCCGAGACTCTCGTTGTCTCCTGAAGTTTGTAACCTTCAGGAGTTGTTGTCATGCCCCCGACATCTTCGCTTTCCTGAAGTTTGTAACCTTCAGGCCTAGCGGCTCCTGTTGCGGTTCCTTGATCCTCATTGATCGGCGGAACATATCCTTCCGGGATATAGTTGAGTGGCATGCCCCAGGGACGTTCTTTCGGCATTTTGTACCTAGGATCATACTTCTCCACTATGGGCGTTGATGCGATCTCTGAGATCACAATCCTTTGTTGTTGCATCTGAGCTTCTACTAGAGCTTGCATGTCATTATGAAGCTTTCTCAGATCCTCTTTCAAAGTGTCGATTTCTTTCCTCAACTCTCTGTTCTCTTCCTCGAGATCATCCATCTTTTTCTGACGATTGGCCCGAGTATTGTACGAATGAGACATTTTGACTCTAGAATCGAGACGCAAACGTGAGATTCATAGGTAAGAAGAATGCGTTAAGTGAGAATGATGAATGATATGCAATGATTATATTAATTGTATAGATTTTTTTGTTCAAAGTAAACTTCAACACTTGGATTACAAATATCAAACAGTGGGGGAAACCCCGTTTTATTAAATTCAAAGGATTGCGGAAATGGAAATACAATAATTTACATAGTGATGCGAAAGGAAATCTAAGCTTATGGGCCCTAAGTCCTCTCTGAGGAGAGCTCAGGTGCTGGTTCTGGTACTTTCCATTTCTTTGACCGGGGCTCTTGAGCCGTTGTTGGGTTGTCATTCCTTTGCCAAGCGAAAGGAGCAAGCAAATTCCTCTGGTCATCCTGATTTTCTACAGCATGTTGCTCTAAAATCTCGATCAAAGCATCTTTTTCTCTTAACAGCTGCTATATTTTCTTGCACTCCACATTGAGAATACGGTACTCGTTCCTCCAAGACCTCCTCTCCTGCTGAACTTTGTTGAGAGTAACCTGAAGTTTTTCCGTCTCAGACATAAAATAAAGGGAAGAGTCCCTTAATGGAAGAACTTCCTGACGAGGGTAAGGCATCCTCAGCTTGAGAGCTCTAGTTTGTACCCAGTGGAGATAAGGTTCCACCAAGACACAGTCTGGTTTTCCTAGAGACTCTCGTCCTTTCCTATGAATGTGTTTCCAGGCATGCACTATTTCTGTCTTTAGTGCCTTGTCATTTTCTCCTTCCTTGAAGAAAAGACCTTCCAGATGAGCATTACGCGGGATATACCTCATCGGGTATCCCAATTGACGACGAACTAAAACTGGATAATAATTGATTCCTCCCTTAGTTCCTATAAGGGGTACATTTGGGAAATTTCCACAACGGTCGATGATTCTGATCCCGTTATAGATGCGATTGTACCAATCGATGTCAGAGTTGGTAAGAGACATGATTCTCTGCGACCAACGTAAGGTATTCTTTTGATCCCAAAATGCAGGAGACTTGAGCAAGTGGGAAGTGAACCATTTGTATAGTAGGGGTACACAACATGTGATCATTCCTCCGCTATACAAATTCCTTAAGTGTACCGAATGATAAGCATATGCGAGCAAAGTCGGTACAGGGTTTCCAATCAGGAAAATCTTAATGGCGTTGATATCTACAAAGTTATCGATGTTGGGAAACAAAAATAACCCGTAGGTAAGCAAAACAAAGATGCTCTCGAAAGCGGCCATGTTCCCTATACTAGCAAAGTCTAGAGCCTTCTTTGTCAAGAACTGGGCTGGCAAACCCTGGATTCCCCCCTTAGTGGTCATGTGAGTCCTAACCTCTGACTCATCCAAATAGATTGCTCTTGCAATGGTTTGATCTTTTGGAATCTCTTCCAGTCCAGAAAAGGGAGCCTAATCAGTGATATGTAAATCAATCAGGTGAGAGTACTCCTCCAGCGTTGGTGCTAGTTGATAATCCGGGAATGTGAAACAGTGATAGACTGGATCGTAGAACTGGATTAGTGTGGACAGGATTCCTTCAATTACATGGACCCTTAACAAGGACAGCAGCCCTCCGTACTTGGCTCTGAAAGCCTCGTGGTTGGTGATCATTCTCGCCAGACCTCTTAAATCCTCTAGTTTTGGAACCTTGAAGGTGTACTTATAAGTTTTCCTTCTACCGAAATCCATTAGCGCAATCTTTTTATTTGACATTTGCAATCATTGTCTTAGTTTAATTTGAAAAGGAGAGACTAGAAGAGAAGATTTTTTTTTGTTTTAATGTTTTTTAGATGAATGCATGAATGCAGCACACAAAAATAAAGAAAAAACATGGGGTCAAAGGGTCGGTGTCATGAAGTCAAGGCTCTACCCCCCCCAAAGGTTTATACTGGTGATTTTTTGTACCTGTCCACAAAATCATTGACCCCTCTTGGGATAACAACAGCAAGCGGATCGCCAATGAGCTGATGTATCCTAGAGTGATCTCGAATGATGGTAGTATCGCGTGACAACTATTTCTGATAGCTACCGCACTACAAAATGGTTTAAGCCTACTAAAAACCTCAGCTTCTTAGATAACCCAGTCGACCAAACTACTTTCAACAACTGAAGTTGTATAGGCAATGTATATGCAAAGGGAGTCTCCACTGAGTTTGATGGTCGATCAGGGACTCTTAAATGGGATTCACTCCCCACAAGATTACCCGCATTGCCATCACCTATCTTAGGTGTATACTCAATCTTTCCACATGCGACATCACACGCATTCCCATTAGTAGAAAAATAAACACAGATATCAATTAGGAAAAGTAGTATATATATATATATATATATATATATTTGTCTTAATCATCCTAGACCTCTAGTCTTATGATCCTATACAGACAATGACCCCCCAACAGAGTCGTCATTTCTGCGAACTGAATTTAGGGTTTCATCCCTTGGGAAAGCAAGAAAGAATTCCTCCCACCGTGGTCGCCACTTTTCTGTGGCGGCCACAGTGAAAATGACTTGTTCAAGGTTTCTACCTAAAACTGTAAGAAAGAATGACTCCCACTGCGGTCGCCACTTTTCTGTGGCGTTTTCTAAACTTAAGGTTTCTACCAAAGATTATAAGAAAGAGAACAGGGCCCCACGGTGGGCGCCATTTTTCTGTAGCGCGATTTTTGTGGTCCTGAGTCACGATCGCTTGGGTACTACAATTCGATTCATTTTTTATCCTATTGAGCTAATTAAGGAAGGGAAATAGATGTCTCCAATTAACCCTGCTTGCATACTGAGTTTGAACAGCGGTCTGTTAGGTTACAGATGCGATTAAGATGTGGGTCCCTCTTCGGATTATTTTGTTAAAATTACAATGTCTGGATCATTTGCGAGGTTTTTGGTAGGATGTTAGGACTGGGTGCTTTTGGGTTGATATATGGGGGTACTGGATTTGGGTCTTTGATTGGTATGCTCGCTAAGATTTTTGCAATCTTATGCCTACGTATTCCCATTTAAGGAAACAGGGAAATCAGAGCGATCGTAGTTCCTCCTATTCTATGGGAGGAAAAGGGTGTTTTGGTGTCTTGTTCAAAGCCCAAGACGTGAAGCTGAAAGTGATTTGTATCTTGTTCAAATTCCAAGATGTTAAGCTGAAGTGTTTATGTTGAGAGAAAATTTGTCATCTCTAAAGAGGAGTTGTTGATGTTTGTATGATGTGAGCAAGGCACAACTTTGATGCTAAAAGGTTGATTGACTCAACCGGGGTTTTCTTTATACAAAGCCTAAGAGGAGGCTAGAAGTTGACTTTTCTGGGGAAAATGTTCTTTCTGTCTTGTACAAAGCCCAAGATTGAGGCTAAAAGGGTTTGACTCAACAAGAAAGTCTTTCATACTCAACAAGAGAGTAATTTGGTGCCTCGTATGAAGCCCGAGACGGAGGCGAAAAGGGAAGATGGACTCAACGAGAGAGTCTGAAGAGGTAATTAACTCAACAAGAGAGTGTTTTACTGTCTCGTACGAAGCCCGAGATAGAGGCTAAAAGGAAATTGACTCAACAAGAGAGTCTTGACCCAACAAAAGAGTCTTTTATACTCAACAAGAGAGTGTTTTATATGTGTCTTGTATGAAGCCCAAGACGGAGGCTAAAAGTGATTGACTCAATAAGAGAGTCTTTTATACTCAACAAGAGAGTGCTTTATATGTCTTGTATAAAGCCCAAGATGGAGGCTAAAGGAGAGACTGACTCAACAAGAGAGTCTTTTTCATACTCAACAAGAGAGTGTTTTTATATGTCTTGTACAAAGCCCAGGACGGAGGCTAAAAGTGGTTGACTCAATAAGAGAGTCTTTTATACTCAACAAGAGAGTGATTTTCCATCTCGTATGAAGCCCGAGATGGAGGCTAAAAGTGGGTGACTCAACAAGAGAGTCTGAGAAGGTTAGCTCCACTGGGCAGAATCATTGTACAAAGCCCAAGAGGAGGTTGTTTATGCTGGTAACTGTTTCAATTTAGTGACAGGTCCAGTGTGTTGGATAAAAGAGAAAATCAATTCTTATATGGGTAATGTTGTGCTTTGGTATTGACCACAGGATCAGGGTTATTTCCTGTTCTTTAAGGAAATGGGAAATCCCAAGGGTAGTGAGACTGTCCAAGTCTACCGGTGTTTTGAGAAATCGATTCTCAGATAGTGAATGATCTCTGTATGATGCCCAAGAGAAAGCTGGTATGTTAAGGGATGAAGGTCAACCCATTAACTGGTTTGACACTTGACTCAGAACGACAACTCTAGCAAATTGATGGCTAGGTTATGTTCCTATACCTGTAGAGGTCTCTGGGTCCTTGTACTAAACCCAAGAGAAGGCATGAGAGCTTGTAAGAAGCCGAAGGGTCCTTGTACAACGCTCAAGAGGAGGCGGGGATGCTTTTAGGAAGCCTATGGGTCCCCAAACCCCGAGAAGTTCAAGACATGCTATTTGTCATACCCCAAATTTTGACCACTAAGATTCTCCGTCATTGTGCAAATCATCATCACAATATGGATGTACCATCATGTCTCATTAGTCTCCCCAAATATGGGTGAGCATCCACTACAATCAAACTTAGGGTTTCAAGCCCTCTCAGAGCTCTTAGACAAAGCATCAATCAAGGAATGACATGATCTTTAACTTGTCTAACCTCTCAAACATCTACAATGGATCAAAAGGACTCCCACATCAAGAATCAAGCACAATGTTGCAGCATTCCAGGTGGATCAAGCCTCATGATCGCCAGTGCCACCAAATTAGGGTTTTGGTCGACCAGGGCCTCCAGATGGGAATTTTACTCTGGGCATGAGCCAATGCTTCAAAGTATAACCTATGATGCTCCAAGGGACATCATAAACCCAATCACCAAGTCAATTTAATCTCAGGGGATGCATTCACAAAAAATCAGGAATTAGGGTTTCTTGACCTAATTCACCCCTAAGTTGACTTTTGGGGCAAAACAGGAGCCAAGACCTCAAGACATGATTTAAGGGTCTCTAATAAACCACTTTGATCCATTTGCAACAATGGATTGATCCAAGAAGCTTAAGCAACAAGCTTCAATTTCATCTTAACCACAATTAGGATTTCGCGAGAAAAGTCAACTGTATCTTTGACTTTTGACCAGGGCATGCTCCCAAATTCTAGGACATGATCCAATACACCCTATAACACCTATGGAACATGTCCATCAAGTTTGATTTAGGTCAAGGACTTGATTTCATAGAGGATTGCACAGTTTTGAATTCATCTGATAAAAAGTCAACTATGCACAAAAGTCAACTTTGAATTTTTGAGATTTTTCACAATTATGGTTTTTAACCCTAAAATGATGTTAATGTGTGATTGGAATCATCATTCATCAAGAAAAATCAAGAAAAGTGGGATAACTTGTAAAAGGGGTAACCATTAAATTGGATTTGTAAAAGGGGTAACCACAACAGAAATTTTCTAAGTTATGGAACAAAGTCGCTAGGGTACCAACTTTGAAGGATCATAACTCCTAAACCACAAGGCCATTTTTCCCCATCCAAAACTAGATTTGTAGCCCTCATGGCCCTCTACAAAAGCTTCAACTACACCTCATTCCAATTCATCATGGATTTTGAGTTATGGAATGATCAAAATGGCTGAAAACATGAAATGTCACTTTTCTAACACTTAGTGAAATTTTCACTAAGTCAGAATCTGCCTTCACTTTTTCCAAATGTAGGGGCTTTTTTCACTTGGATCCAAAAAGTATCAAAACCAATTATGGTCAAACAGTTGTTGTATCATATGAGGGCTTTCCAAAATGGCCAAGAACATCACGAAACTACACTTGAGTCATGAGATATGACAATGGCAATATGCCTTGCTGAAAACTGTCAAGGCTAGGCAGAATTTTGCACTTTTGCTCGATTGGGCAAAATCAGTTAATTCCAATCCTTGTCATCACTTTGGACACATATGAGGATCAAATCTAAAGGGAATAAACACTGATCCAAGCCTTCAAAGTCTTTGGAACAAGAAGTAACATGCCAAACCTAGAAATCCCTAAAAGAGGGACAAGACTCCAATTTTGGATTGGAGCATTTAATGGATGCTTAGAGGTGGCATGGACTGACACATTTGCAACTGAATTCAGTCAAGAATGATCCAACAACTAGGGAACCAAAGGCCTGTGCTCTAACCTCTAGTTAATGGCTAGAGGAGACTTGGTTTTCCATTGATCAACATTGGCCAAACTTATGTTGTGGTTGCCATTCACTATTGATCCCAAAACAAACTTGCTCTACTATAAATAGAGCTCATTTGTGCTCAGTTTGAGTACACCAAAGCCATCAAACAGATGCTTTCCTCAAAATCCCTCTCTTTAGGCTAAAATGCCTTCTTTAGCAAGGTAACTCTGAGTTTTTGAGTTAGAGAGCATTTCCATCACAGCTCATGATCCTAACACCTCTAATATATCATATCTAAGATGTCCAAACTCTCACAAGTGACCTGTAATCCTTAAATCACAAAGTCACCTCTCAAAACCTCAAAATAGTACTTTTGTGCATTTTTCAAGCCATGCCTTGATTCAGTCACTTTCCAAACCAGATAAAACCTCAAACACACTCCAAATATCATCCTTGAACTGTCCCAAATGGTTCCCCCCATCTAGAACACCATTTGAGGGAGTTGCTATTTTGGCCATTTTTAACCCCTTTTGCAAGAAAGGGCCAGTTTGTGTTTTTGCAGGTTCCAGCTGATTCCACTTATCCTAAAAGCTTCCAAGGGATCATTTGAGAGTGTCCAAAGCATCAAACCATTTCTGGAACTAAAAACTTGGCAGATTGTAGAAAAAAACTCCAAAAGCTCAAAAGAAAGGTAAGCATCATGACTTGAACTTTCCAAAATATGCATTTCTTTGAAGTCCACTGATCATGCACATCTCATACATGTTATATATGTTGTGTTTGAACCAATTCATCATGTAATTCATGCCTGTACCAAAGTGTAGCATAGAAAATGCAATTATAGGCCTATTTCCAAACCACCATCGGATTTTGAGGAGGGAGCATGATCTGAAAAAAAATACCACCACCATTGGATTCCTTGTGAAATTCTAGGCCAGATGCATATAAATTTTGTCCCCAACCATGGAGAAATGAGAAATTTATGGACCTTCCTGTTTCTTGCCAAAACTTGCCTTGCCTTACCTTGGTCAGGCCTAGAAAACAAGGCAAGCCTTGTGTATTTGTTGGTTTGTTTCAATCAACGGATGTATCACCACCCCAGTGGTAAGGCGCGCTCCCTATAACCTTGAGGTCGTGGGTTCAAACCCCACCCAGACCATTTTGTGTTTTCTCAATTTTTTTTTGCTATTTTTCCAATATTTTCATGTTTTATTAATTAATTGGAAAATTAATAACTCATTCAATTTTAATTATTTTTTATTGGTTCTTTTTGCAAAAAATCACAAAAATGTTGAAATATTTTATTCCACAAAAAAATCAAGTTTATATTATTTATTTAATATAATTATTATTTTTGTGAATAAAATCCTTTTTAATTGTTTTTAACATTTGAAAAGTGAATATTTACCTTGAAAGTCAAAACCAAATGAGTTTTAATTCATCTTGTAATTAAAACCTCATTTTTCAAACCTTAAACAAAAATCACAAGTGGTTTATTCAAACTTATTTGGTATTTTTTATTGATTTTCTTTAAATATTTACCTTTAAAGGGAAAATTAGGGTTTTCTTTGATTTCAAACCTCATCAATCATTTTCATATCATTTAGGGCCTCTAATAGAGTGTAAGACCCAATCCTTTATAAATACCAACCTATTTTGGGCCTCACTTATTGTATAAGCCCCGTTGTATTTCAAAAGTCCGGCGCGATTATCGCCCGTATAAACCAAACCTTGGGCCTCTCCTTGAGCTATAAGACCCATCTTTGTTCACTTTCAACCATTTTTGGGCCTCTTGAGAGAGTGTAAGACCCATCCTCTTGTACATAAAACCTTTCCTGGGCCTCAGTCACTTGTATAAGTCCCTGTACAAAATGACAGTACAATCACTGATTAAACATTGGGCCTCTCCTTGAGCTGTAAGCCCCAATTTTCCTTTCAAAAGGCACTTTCTCCTTTGATTTTGTAACATACTGTTATTTTAAATTTCTTTGTTAAACAACTAACTAAACAGCATGGAAGCTCTACAACCGAGTAAGTGTTTACCCGCTTTCATTTACTGCTTTCATATGTATATAATTGTACTGTGAGGTTGTTTCACTGTAAGTCTTCTTTCATAAACTCATATCGACTGTGTAATAATAGTATAGATATTTAGAGTTTCCCCGACAACTACGTCTAGAACTAGACAAAACCTCGTCTCCCTACATCCGACGTTCTCCCGAATATTTCAATATAACCTAAAGCACGAGAATTTTCTTTTACAACAATTTTAGATAACTAGATCTAAGAAATCTCCCCCTTAAACAGTTCATATACAGAAGGCCAATGTTCTAAGTGAAACCCCTTCTGGAACTATTCATCAGCCTCCTCTTGGGATTAGTGCAAGGACCCACAGGCTTCCTAAAAGCATCCCCGCCTCCTCTTGGGCGCTGTACAAGGACCCGTCAGCTTCTTAGAAGTTTTCACAGCCTCCTCTTAGGCTTTGTATAATGATTCTTTCTCTGGGAAGATAGCCTCCTCTTGGACTTAGTACAAATTGTCCCTCGGCTTCTTAAAAGTTTTTCTCGCCTCCTCTTGGGCTTCGTACAAATTGTCTCGACGACCTCCTAGAGGTATAGGAACAAAAATTAGTCATCCTAATAGAACAATCTTTCAAAGAGTCTAGATCTGACTACTACTGTTTCTTAAGCATAGTGCAAAAGATAAAACCCGTATACTCGGACTTTCTAAAGCTTCTTTGGATTCCCCGTTTCCTTAGAGAACATGAAATAATCCCGATCCTCAGATCAAATCCATGAGTACAACATTACCCATATAAGAACTGATTTTCTCTTTTAACCAACATGCTAGACCTGTCACTCAACTGAAACAGTTACCCTAGCCTTCTCTTGGGCTTTGTACAATGATTCTCCCCAGCAGAGCAAACCTTTTAGCCTCCATCTCGAGCTTCGTACGAGATACAAAACTCTCTCGTTGAGTATAAAAGACTCTCTTGTTGAGTCAATCTCCTTTTAGCCTCTATCTCGGGCTTCGTACGAGATACAAAAACACTCTCTTGTTGAGTATAAAAGACTCACTTATTGAGTCAAACCTTTAGCCTCCATCTCAGGCTTCGTACGAGATACAAAAACACTCTCTTGTTGAGTATAAAAGACTCTCTTGTTGAGTCAAACCCTTAGCTTCTGTCTTGGGATTCGTACAAGACACATACAAAAGCACTCTCTTGTTGAGTCAACCCTTTTAGCCTCTCTCTCGGGCTTCGTACGAGACACATAAAAACACCCTCTTGTTGGGCCAATAGCCTCCTCTTAGGCTTTATATAAGGAAAACCCCGGTTGAGCCAATGAACCTTTTAGCATCAAAGATATGCCTCGTTCACAGCATACAAACATCAACAACCCTTCATCTAAATTGCTGTAAGCGGCAAGCCTCTAGATTAGTTACATCCATGCCACTGTCCCTCTTTTAGCATGAGAAATTCCTAAGGAAAGATGACATTGCTCTACACTGAGTTAAAGTCTTCTCCTTCAGGTTAAAAACCCCCTATAAAGGAAATTATGGCCTTGCTGGATTCACATATCCCAGTTAAAGTAATTCTCCTTTATAATCAGTCACCCAACAGTTGTGACGAACAACCCAAACATCCCCTCTTTAGAGATGACAAATTTTCTCTAAAGTCAAAACCTTTCAGCTTCACATCTTGGGCTTCAAACAAGATACAAATAGACCCTTCGGCTTCACATCTTGGGCTTTGAACAAGATACAAACCATTTAGCTTCACGTCTTGGGCTTTGAACAGGACACCAAAACACCACATCGCCCATAGAATAGGAGGAACTACGATCGCTCTGATTCCCCTGTTTCGGTAAACGGGAATACGTAGGCATAAGATTGAAAGAAAAATCTTAGCGAGCACACTAATCAAAAACCCAAAATCCTGTACCTTCATACATCAATCGAAAAGCATCAGTCCTAACATCCTACCAATAGCATAGTCCCGTCATTTCAGTCTTAACAAAATAAGAAGAAAGAGGCCTCACTTCCATATAGCATCCGTAACCTAACAGACCGCTGTTTAAACTCAGTATGCAAGCAAGGTTAGTTGGAGACATCTATTTCCCTTCCTTCATCAGCTTCAATAGGATAAAAAATGAATCGACCTGTAGTCCCTCAAGAGCGACAATGCTTAAGAACCACGTCCAAAATCGCTCGCTATAGAAAAGTGGCGCCCACCGTGGGGCCCTTATTTCTTTCTTACAATTTAAGGTGAAAATGTTGGACAAGTTATTTTCATGACGGTTCCATCAGGGAATGTCATTATTGCTAGGATCGGCCCTCACTAGGATCTTAGGTCAAAAACCTTTAAATTAGGAAGGTACCACAGAATGGCGACTCCGCCGGGGAGACATTTTTCTGTCAAGAACATAGGATTCATAGCTCTTAAAAGTCTAGGACATTAGGAGAAATATATATATTGCTTTTCCTAACTGATATCTGTGTTTATTTTTCTGCTAATGGGAATGCGTGTGATGCCGCATGTGGAAAGATTGAGTATACACCTAGGAAAAACCTCTTTTAGTAGTGCGGAAGCTATCGGAAATAGTTGTCACGCGATACTACCCTCTTCTGAGATTCTTCGAAATACATCACCTAGCACGGTTCTCGGTCCGCTGACGTTATCTCGACAAGAATCAATGATTTTTAGAGCCAGGTACAAAAATCACTAGTATAAACCTTTGGGATGGGTAGAGCCTTGACTTCATGACACCGACCCTTTGACCCCATGTTTTTTCTATGTTTTTGTGTGCTGCATTGATGCATTCATTTTTAAAAAAAAATTAAGCAAAGAAAAATTTTCTCTTCTTGTCTTTCTTTTTCAAACTAAACTAAGACAATAATTGCAAATGTCAGAGATAAAAGGATTGCGCTAATGGATTTCGGGAGACGGAAAACTCACAAGTATACCTTCAAGGTTCCAAAACTAGAGGATTTAAGAGGATTAGCAAGGATGATCACTAACCCTGACGCTTTCATAGCCAAGTACGAAGGTCTACTACCTTTGTTAAGGGTCCATGTAATTGAAAGAATCATGGAGTCACTCGTTCAGTTTTACGATCCGGTTTATCACTGTTTCACATTCCCGGATTACCAGCTCGCACCAACAGTGGAGGAATACTCTCACCTGATTGATCTACCCATTACTGATCAAGCTCCTTTTTCTGGACTGGAAGAAATTCCAAAGGATCAGACCATTGCAAGAGCAATTTATTTGGATGAGTCAGAAGTCAAGACTCACATGACCACCAAAGGAGGAATCTCGGGTTTACCAGCCAAGTTTCTGATAAAGAAGGCTCTATACTTTGCTAGTATAGGGAACGTGACCACTTTCGATAGCATATTTGTTTTGCTCACCTACAGATTATTTTTGTTTCCCAACATCGATAACTTTGTAGATATCAACGCCATTAAGGTTTTTCTCATTGGAAACCCTGTACCCACTTTGCTCGCAGATGCGTATCATTCTGTACACTTAAGGAATTTATACAGTGGAGGAATGATCACGTGCTGTGTACCCCTGCTATATAAATGGTTTATTTCCCATTTACCTAAGTCTGCCGCTTTTTGGGATCATAAGAGTGCCTTACGTTGGTCGCAGAAAATCATGTCTCTTACCAACTCTGACATAGATTGGTACAATAAGATTTATGACGGGATCAGAATCATTGACCGTTGTGGAAACTTCCCCAACGTACCCCTCATAGGAACTAAGGGAGGTGTCGCTCACGGGATTTTCATCCAAGTACAAACGCGAAAGTGGCACCGAAACAGAGTCGCCAACAATGTGTATTTATCCCAAGAGAGGGAAAGGAAACACTGCGTAAACCTGAGAGAAAGGATAGAGCATGGTCTCACGACCAAGAGAACTAGATTCGGGAGTCGGTTGCGCGAGAGGAAGGTATTAGCACCCCCACGCGTCCATCGTACCCGATGGGATCCACGCTCGCTGCTTCGATCAAAGGGTGTAAGAAACTGGAAATGAACTGCTACCGGAAAGAAGAAGGAAATGAAAGATAGAAAGGAGAAACAAATGTAGGGAAAATAAAAGAAGTGCTCGTATAGGCCTTACCCCACTGCGTACGTATCTCATCGGGAACATGAGAATCAGAGCAACGTAGTTCCCCTCAGCTAATGGAAAATTGTTTGTGTTTTTTAGGGAACGGCTAATGTTCTAGCTCAGGTGTTGCAGCTCGCTGTATGGAGACTTTGGCGTTACCGTCTTGCGAGAGAACGAGGAGAAGCACGTTCGTACGTCGAGAGTGAGTGAGATGAGAAGAGAATTCCCGAAGGAACGACATTATTGTTTGTTTTTGTCTTTTAAGAAGAAGTGTTTTGATTGTTTTTGTTTTTTTAACGCATATTACATTCAAGTCTATCGTATAAGATCGAATGTGTAGCATAGTCATCCTAACAGGCCGTATGCTAAACACTCTAGGAAGGTGGAGAGAAACCTTCCTCCTTCCATTTCCCACACTTTAGGTTTAAGTGCAATACATGTTATGCTATCATTAAGTGTCTTTTACTTTTGTTTTGAGATGAGAAAGATAGAGACTCAAATGGAAACAAAGGTAAAATCTAATGTGGGGGACTAAGACTCACCCTAGTGTTAGCATGCTTGGAGATCCTATAGTTAATGTGGTTTAAGAAAACCTAGTCCTAAGAGAAAGGAGAAGAAGAGCAAAAGAAGCAACTTACTTCCAAGGTGGAAGTTAAGTGGATCTTAAAGAGGGATGAAGAAGAAGTTATTCAAGGAGAGCATATAAATGCTTAACATAATCACATATTGAAGTATTAAAAGAGATAAGAGAAGATGAGGGAGAGAAGTGTATGTGTACTCATGTCCCCACACTTACTTACCATGCACCTACATGAAAGGATTAGTTCACAATATTTACAAGTATGAAATAAAGGAAGAAACAACAAGTAATGATCGAATCAATTAAGAACCAATGAAATAGGATCCTAAGAGTTACAAACTAATCAAAGTCAGAACCTAAGTTCTAAAGGTGCTCTCTAATGTCAAGAGGTCAAACACATACCAACTATGTCCAAGCAAAGCACTAATCATTGAAGAAGTGAATCATGAAAGAAATAGAAGAAGAATGAGTGAACATGCAAGGTGATCATGCAATAATGCTTCATGAAAGCTCAAAGTCAGAACCAAGTTCAAGTCACCAATGTCTTAGAAATCATATGAAATATCACACCAACCATGGTTAAAAGATTACAAGTAGAAGGGATAAGATGAAGAAGAAGAAAGGAGAAGAAACATGTTCAATTAGATGCACAAAATGACCTATCAAAGATGCATAATATGTAACATGATTAGAGAATGCATATAGGCAGTGGCATACTAATGATAAGATGCTAATGGAATGAGAAAAACATCATAAAAAATGTAAGCATAAAGCAAGTAGAGCACAAGAAGAGATAAGGAATGAAAACATGTCAAAGTTTTAAGTTATAACACATAAACTCATACCAAATGCAAATTCAAGTCAATGTGACCTATAATGGAACTAAAATGACTTAGAATATCATCCAAATGACATACAAAAGATGCACCAACAATCCAATATAATGGCATAAATGCCTACCTAAAACTAAGGTTTAGATGTTAACAAAACTTCACAAAAAGGTCTCCTAATCTAGCATGCATAAACACATAGCAAATGATTTTGTAAAATTAGGAAAATGGAACACAAATCAACTAAGTCAGAATAGAATCATATATCAAAAATATAGCACAAAACTCAACAAGACTCATGCTCAATTAAGCTCACAAATTCCCCTTGAAACATCTCAAAAGAAAGATCAAATAAGACCATCAAAATACATAATGAAATGACTTTAAAATTCAAATGAAAATTGTATTACATGCTTCAATGAGTTATCTAACAAAATGAAAAAAGAATGGTTTGGAAATGTTGTGTGAGAAGGGAGAAATAAAATGTACAAGTTTGATCATCAATGAAGAACTATATTCAAAAGAAATTAAATGACAAATTTGGAATTATGCTCAAAAATCACTAAAGTCAGAATGAAAAATTATAGAAAATTATTTAAATGCATTAAGATGCCACATGAATTTATTTGGGATTTTTAGAAATGTTTTACTATTTTTAAAAATAGAAAACCAAACAGATAGGGAAAAGAAATCAAAATACAAAAGGAATTGGAATGGGGGTGCAGCTAAAGTAAGTTTATAGTTCAAAATGCTTGGGCCTTTAAAAAGGAGGGTGCGAAAAACAATTTCAGCCCAATCCATTACAAATGTGCACATGCTTGGGTGTGGTGACGGTGCACAATCAGTGCCATACAAACTCAATCACATCCACACGATTATACCATGATGATCATGTCAACGGAGCACAACGCACACACACACGAACCAATACGCACGCACACACACTGGAACAATCTGAAGACACAAAATTCATCACGTGAGAGACTTGATGCTTCATTAATGCGGTGCTTCCTTCCTATTGGCCAGCCACAAAAGTGAATGGCTACACCAATCGCAAGCCCCCACGCGTCTTCCTCTCTCACCAATTATTCATCCATCATTGCATAATCATTGTTTAATCATTGGAGTAATAAGAACACAGCCAATAGAACACGGACACCTCACCATCTTCATCATTAATTCATGCAAATGATAATAAAACTCATACAACAACCAAAAAAACGCAGAATTTTTACCAATCTTCAACCTCAAATATCTCCATCAATTCTTAACGAAAATTAACAAAATAAAATACCAAACTGAAGCCCAACCTTCATAGATCATGAATATGCTCATTAAATCTTAAAAAGATCATTCTCACATCAAGAAAAATGGCACGAAAGTGACATGTTCAACATAAATTCCACAAAAATCACAAAATCACATAAACTCTAAATTGAACAAACAGTGGTGTGCCATCATTTCAGGACTTCCAGATGCAATGTATGATTACTAATTTCACATTATAAATCTCTAAAATCATGATGAAATAAAAAAAAGTTTCAAGATCTCTAACCTTGTGAGATGCAATTTTTTGTTTTAGAAACCCAAGAACTTCTTGCAAGATCTTCAAATCAACACTTTAAGCCAAATAAAGGCTAAAACCAGATCCTATACTTGCTTGGAGTAGAAATTTGGAGTAATGAGTGAAACTTGTAATTTCTTCAATGGTGGATTCAAGCAAATCCAATGCATACAGTAGAAAGAGTAGGTTATGGAGAGGATGCTGCTCCAAGAATCTTCAAAAATGATGAAGAAACGAGAGAGAAATCTTGATCTGAACTCTTGAGAGTGAGAGAGAAACTTGAGATTTTTTAGAATGATTATGATGAAATTGTGAAGAAAACGTGTAGGATCTGAGAGAGAGTAGAGAGAATGATTGAGAATGATTTCAGAGAATGCGAAAAATGAGAGAGCTTGAAATTGTGTGTAAATTTGTTTATATAGTTAGGGTTAAATGTGTTTAACCATGGTCAACTGAGTTGGTTAAGTGAGTTGGTGTGAGGTTAACTGAGTAGACTCTAACTAACTGAGTCATGATAGTTAGAGGTAATTTGGGAAGATTAACTATGGTGTGGAGGGTTCATGGTATTGTATGGTGAAGTTTAAAGTGGATGGTGGTGATGTAAGGAAATGTTTAGCTTAAAGAGGAAAAGGTGAGCTGGTGTGTAGCATGCGTGTGAATATTTGAATTAACAACAACAATAAGTGTTATTATTTCTGATTTTATAGCAGCTTGATATCAATTAAAACAAGGAAGTTTGGTGATAAAATTCTCTCATGTTAGTGCATGAAATGATGAGCCTTTTGTGTCATTAGAAAGAGGAACTATGATAGGACATGATTGGTGTTGGAAATTGGATCGAATAGAGCTTGCAAGATGATCAAAAATAGCTCCAAACATCAATGTTCAAATCTGATCTTCATGGGCACGTGACCTGGTGTATGCATGGCAACATGACTTGTAAAATCTCAGCATGAACACATCCTTTTTGAACCCTCATAACCCCATCATAACTTGCTCAAATGGAAAAATGTCCAACATAAAAGTTGAAGAGGACATTGAGAGGAACAAATTTGATGTTCAACATTTTTTCATTTGAAGCTTTGTTCGATGAGAAAAATGGCTGGACATTTGGCACACCAAGTGTTTGACAAAATTATGGCGCATGGGCCTGGTCTTGTTTGGTCATGACTTGGTTTGTGACCTAGTTTTGCCAAACTTTGGTTGATCATAACTCCCTCAATTTTGATCCAATGGAAGAGTTCTTTATATGGATTTGAAGCTTAAAGTGTGAAATTTAATTGGCTCAACTTGGGCCTGAGGTTTGGAGCTTTTATCATGGAGAAAGAAAGCCTCAAAGTGTGGTGTAAAATGGTCCATACTTGCCATTTTTGGAAACTCTAAGTTTCTAAAAATGGTAACCTTGCACATCTCTTGATTTTTCATGATTCCTCCAACATTTCTTGATCAAATCTTGTCCAATGAACATATGTAACTTGAATTTCATGAATTTAACCTTAAAAAGTCAGGAGTTGACTTTTCCACTACACAGTTGACTTTTTTCCCAATTCTCCTGATTTTGAATCTTCTGACCAACTGAGACCCCTCTGAAATCAATTAATGGGCAATTTTCCATCCCTATACACTTAAGAACATAAGGAATACCATGAGATCAAGTTTTGTCCAAAAAATCAGAAATAAACTGATTTTATGTCAAACCCTAATTTTGGCGCCCTTTGGTTAGGAGGAAATAACACATCCTCCAAATCCAAATTCCTCTGAATATGATGTGCATCATGTCTAACAAAGATGAGATATGACACTTGGAGGTGATAAGGACTCATAGAGCTTGCCCATTTGAGGGTTAAATCCCAATTTTAGACTGTCTTGTGTAGGAGATGATGCACTATCCCATCTTCTTGATGAATTCCCAACTTCCCATGCCTTGTGGGATCAAAGTGAGGGGACATATGACATAAGAGACCTTTGAGGCTTACTTGAAGAACCTTGGCTCTTATTCTCTTGCTTTGAATGACCAACACCTTGCAGACCACTGATCACATGCCCTTATGCAATAGGTATGCTATGAGATGCAAACAAGATCTAAATGCAATGCAATGAAACATAAGCCAGTAAAAGCTAAAAGCAGGAGGGAAAATTTTGAGGTATTACAGCTGCCCCTATTCAATCAACTTTGAATCTGAATGGATGAAAGCAACGACTATCAGGAATTCAAGATGCATAGGGATTGAATACAAAAATAACCGAGAAAATTTGCGAACTGTGACGATAACACAATAGAGTTTTTTACGAGAACGGCCGAAGACGAACTCGCCAAAGGTAGACCGACCGAAGGCAGACTACGCTGGGGAGAAACGAAATAATATGAGTACGACCAAAAGCGGACTCGAAAAGAAATACCGACCGAAAGCGGAATTTCAACGGCAAATGAGTACGACCGAAAGCGGACTCGAAAAGAAATACCGACCGAAAGCGGAATTTCAACGACAAACGAGTACGACCGAAATCGGACTCGAAAAGAAATACCGACTGAAAGCGGAATTTCAATGATAAACGAGTACGACCGAAAGCGGACTCGAAAAGAAATACCGACCGAAAGCGGAATTTCAACGACAAACGAGTACGACCGAAAGCGGACTCGGAAAGAAAGACCGACCAAAAGCGGAATTTCAACGACAAACGAGTATGACCGAAAGCGGACTCGAAAAAGAAATACCGACCGAAAGCGGAATTTCACCGGCAAACGAGTACGACCGAAAGCGGACTCAGAAAGAAAGACCGGCCGAAAGCGGAATTTCAACGGCAAACGAGTACGACCGAAAGCGGACTCGAAAAGAAATACCGACCGAAAGCGGAATTTCAACGACAAACGAGTACGACCGAAAGCGGACTCAAAAAAGAAATACCGACCGAAAGCGGAATTTCACCGGAAAACGAGTACGACTGAAAGCGGACTCGGAAAGAAAGACCGACCGAAAGCGGCATTTCAACGGCAAACGAGTACGATCGGAAGCGGACTCGGAAAGAAATACCGACCGAAAGCGGAATTTCAACGACAAACGAGTACGACCGAAAGCGGACTCGAAACGAAAGACCCAGCTGAAAATGAGCTTTCCCACCCAAGATAAGTAGAATCAACGGATCTACAAAGATAACTCCGCTGGGGAAGGGAGACACCTAAAAAGACAACTCTGTGGGGCAGTGTAGGAAGGACCAACAAGAAGGACGAATCCACTGATTGTTGGGTAATGTTAAACAACGTCTCCTGCATCATGCTACTTTCTGCTAGGGAAAGAAACTGGCAAGAGAAATCAAACCTGGCCTATGCTTCGAATGCATATGTTTGAATTTTTCTATGGCGTAATGCTCCATGCGAGATGGAAATGCTACGCGTTTGGGGAGGATGCCATGCAAGAATGCTTATGCAATGCAAAAGAGGCGCTCCAGCAAAATAAATGTTGAAGACGAAGGCAACTCCACCGGGATGACAGACTAAATTGTCTCCGAGAATAACCCCGCTGGGGAAGATTTCACTGAACGACTTCCTGATCACAAACTCTGCTGGAGATGAAATCGCAAAAGAATATCCACTCCATTGGGGATTGTATATAACTTCCCTGAAAAGGAAACCAAGACCCGAATCAGAAGAGTGCCAAATATCACTTGGACTTAAAACCTGCTGGGGATGTCAACCATTGTCGAATAAACCGCTGTGAGGATTACCACCAAACCTCGCTTGGGGAGACAAATCACCAATACTAGACCCGATGCTGGGGAAATGACTTCGCCCATATCCTTCTGGGGAATGTCAGTCAACACCAACAAACCTGCATGGGGAATGTTGATTGATAACGTCAGCTCTGCTTGGGAGTACCCTCAAGCTTAATCTTGCATCGGGGATCAGACCAAACCATTGTTGGTGAGAAAACATTTCCTGATTAGCCGAGGAAGGTGAGTATTCAGACTTTGTGTGGAAATAACACCTTTGTCCAAATAAGATACTCCACCAGTCTCTTGCTGGGGATACCGACGTATCAGCTTCTGGCTATTTGCTAAGGGAGTAATGGACTAACCACCACTCTAGTTGGGGACATAATCCTCTGTACTCTGGTCGGGGAGAGTAATAACCTGCTGAGGAAAATATTGACCTTACCCTGCTGGGGACTAGAGCACTCAGCTGCTAGTGAAACATACGTTTCCCGTCCTTGAAACAACCCACTCCTGACTACTGGCCAGAAAGTAATAGATCAACCATGGCTCTGATTGGGGACACAATACCCGACACACTTACAGGGAAGAGTAAGCTTTGCTGAAGATGATGATCTTTCAGATGCTGAAGAGAATAACTCTACTTGGGATAAATCCTGCTACCCTGCAAGAAAAATCAACAGACAATGTGAAATGGCTATCTATATTATCATTTTAATGACTATTTCATGAGCAAATTCCACTGTTTTCCGATATGCTTCGCAAAGCTTAACATCCTGCATGCAATGTCTTATCAAAATATCAGACTTTTCACAAACAAAATAGTAAAAATAAAACAAACATGGAAAGCTCTTTGACTGAAGTGAAAATTTTATTGAATGGATTGGCCTGTAAATAGGCATTTACATTCGGAGGCAATTCCTGAAAAGAGGTAATTGCGCAAAAAGTAAAAGAAAATACACATGTCGGCAATGAACATATATCCACCATGATTCAATTCAGCTACGGCCTGTATGTCCCGCTTATCCGCATATGTATTGACCTTCGAAGAGGCTGACTGGGCTGATTCCTTTCCTCCGAAATTCCCATGTATCAAAAGTGTTCACAGATCGAACGCAGACTGTAACCTCTCGCTTTTGAATCCCTAATTTTTGCCTGGATCGCCCTTTACGGGTTTTCAATCCACCGGGATACCCATTTTTGCCAAAGTTGCCTTGTCAGGTTTTCAACTTTGCGGGTTTATTCTCTTTCTTCTTTTTATCCCTAACTTTTGCCCGAACCTTTTCTTTTTATGGTTCGTCGGGATGCCCCATTTTTTCCCGAACTTTCTTTTTGTGTCCAGCGGGTCTCTTTTATGCAAAGTATTTTTTGACTACGTCTGCGTTCACATGGGATGTAAAATCTTCGCCATCCATAGTTGAGAGTAATAGGGCTTCGCCAGAGAAAACCTGTCTCACTACATATGGACCTTCGTAATTGGGAGTCCATTTGCCCCTGTGATCTGTTTGAGGAGGAAGGATCCTTTTCAAAACCAATTCACCAGCTTGAAAACATCAAGGACGCACTTTCTGATCAAAGGCTTTCTTCATCCTGCTCTGGTACAACCGACCATGTGCAATAGCTGCCAATCTCTTTTCCTCGATCAGGTTCAACTGATTCAATCGGGAACGCACCCATTCAGCTTCATCAAGCTTCACATCTGCCAAGATCCTTAACGAAGGAATTTCAACCTCTACCGGTAGAACTGCTTCCGTACCATACACAAGCGAGAAGGGTGTTGCCCCAGTTGATGTACGCACCGAAGTACGATAACCGTGTAAAGCATATGGCAACATCTTATGCCAGTCTTTATACGTTACCACCATCTTCTGCACAATCTTCTTGATATTCTTATTTGCTGCCTCAACAGCCCCATTCATCTTCGGACGATAGGGGGAAGAATTGTGATGCTAGATCTTGAAGTTCTGACACAGCTCCTTCATCATCTTGTTATTCAACTTTGAACCATTATCAGTAATGATTCTCTCTGGGACTCCATACCAGCAGATGATATCCTTCTTGATGAACCGGGCCACCACCTGCTTGGCAACGTTGGCATATGAAGCTGCTTCCACCCACTTCGTGAAATAATCAATGGCAACTAAAATGAAACGATGCCCATTGGAAGCAGTCAGCTTAATCTTTCCGATCATATCAATGCCCCACATGGCAAAGGGCCAAGGTGACGACAACACATTCAGAGGAGTGGGCGGTACGTGTACCTTATCAGCATAGATCTAGCACTTATGACATTTCTGAGCGTATTTGAAACAATCTGACTCCATAGTCATCCAATAATAACCCGCCCTCAACAGTTTTCTGGCCATCGCGTGCCCATTGGCATGAGTACCGAAGGAACCTTCATGAACTTCATCCATCAACAGGCTTGCCTCGTGTTCATCAACACAACGTAGCAAGACCATGTCAAAGTTCCTCTTGTACAGCACATCATCTTTGTTCAAAAAGAAATTTCCCGTCAGCCTTCTCAGAGTTTTCTTATCTTTGGTGGACGCATCAACCGGATACTCTTTACTCTTCAGAAAAACCTTAATATCATGATACCAAGGTTTTCCATCTGACACCCCTTCAACTGCAAACACAAAAACGGGTCTATCCAGACGCATGATTCTGATTGAGGGAGTTTCATTCCAACGGTTCACCTGATACATCGAAGATAACGTCGCCAACGTATCTGTCATCTGATTCTCCAACCGGGGTATGTGATGGAAATCAACTCTGTCAAAGAGTGGTAACAACCTTCTGGCATAGTTGTTATAAGGTACCAAATTCGCTTGACGAGTTTCCCATTCCCCTGTGATCTGATTAACCACCAACGCGGAATCACCATAGACATCGAGGTTTTTTATTCTCAAATCAATTGCTTCTTCTAACCCCATGATGCATGCTTCATACTCCGCCTCATTGTTGGTGCATATAAATGCTAACCGGACAGTAAAGGGTATATGAGAACCCTGTGGAGTCGTAACGACTGCCCCGATTCCGTTACCATATGAGTTGACGGCCTCATCAAAGACTAGCTTCCACTGGGATCCAATTTCAGGTCCTTCATCATGTAGAGGCTCTTCACAGTTTTTCATCTTCAGATGCATAATATGCTCATCGGGAAATTCAAACTTCATCGGTTGATAATCCTCAATTGGTTGTTCGGCAAGATATTCTGACAAAAACTTCCCTTAATGGCTTTTTGGGAAACATATTGAATATCGTACTCTGTCAGAACCATCTGCCAATGGGCTATTCTTCCAGAAAGCGCCTGCTTTTCAAACACATACCTGATCGGATCCATCTTCGAAATCAAGATGGTTGTGTGGTTTAACATGTATTTCCTCAAACGCTTAGCTACCCAAGCGAGTGCACAACATGTTTTTTTCCAGCATTGAGTATCTCGACTCACAATCAGTGAACTTTTTACTCAGGTAGTATATGGCGTGCTCTTTTCTACCTGACTCGTCTTGTTGACCGAGCACACACCCCATTGAGTTCTCAAGAACCGTAAGATACATAATCAATGGCCTTCCTGGCACTGGTGGCATAAGGACCGGAGGTTCCTGCAAATATTCTTTTATTTTTTCGAACGCCTTTTGACAGTTTTCATTCCATTTGACCGCTTGGTCTTTTCTTAGCAACTTGAATATCAGTTCACAAGTGGCGGTAAGATGAGATATGAACCTAGCAATGTAGTTCAACCTCCCCAGAAAACCACGAACCTCTTTTTCTGTTCTCGGCTCAGGCATTTCTTGTATGGCTTTTACTTTAGCAGGGTCAACCTCGATACCTCTTTCGCTGACAATAAAACCCAGTAACTTTCCAGATCTCACCCCGAAGGTACACTTGTTCAGATTCAACCTCAGCCTGAACTTTATCAACCTATCAAAAAGCTTCTGAAGATTTACCAGATGCTCCTCCTCCGTCTGGGACTTCGCGATCATGTCATCAACATAGACCTCAATCTCTTTGTGAATCATATCATGAAAGAGAGTCACCATTGCCCGCTGGTAAGTTGCCCCAGCATTTTTCAATCCAAAGGGCATCACTTTGTAACAAAATGTCCCCCACGGTGTTATGAACGTTGTTTTCTCCATGTCCTCTAGGGCCATTTTGATTTGGTTATACCCAGAGAAACCATTCATGAAGGAAAACATAGAATATTGAGCAGTGTTGTCCACTAACACGTCGATGTGAGGGAGCGGGAAATAATCTTTTGGGCTTGCTCTATTCAGATCTCTATAATCAACACACATCCTGACCTTTCTGTCCTTCTTAGGTACAGGCACAATGTTAGCAACCCACGGAGGATAACTTGTCACAGCCAGAAATCCTGCATCTATCTGCTTCTGAACCTCCTCTTTGATCTTGACAGACATTTCAGGTTTCGTTCTTCTCAACTTTTTCTTAATCGGAGTACACCCCTCTTTGAGCATCAACCATTGTACCACGATGTCAGTGTCAAGCCCAGGCATGTCTTGGTAAGACCAGGCGAAGATATCCACATACTTTCGAAGCATTTCAATCAATTTTCCCTTTACACTGTCTTCCAAAGCAGCCCCAATCTTTACCTCTTTCTTCGCATCCTCGGTTCCCAAATTGACAATCTCAATCTCCTCTTGATGAGGCACGATTACCCTTTCCTCCTATTTTAGTAGTCTGGCCAATTCCTCAGGAAGTTCACAACCTTCCTCAACCTCTTCTTCAGCCTGGTATATGGGATTATCAAAATCATACTGAGCCATAACCGAATCATGAGGGATGGAATCTGAACAAGGTAACCTGCATGATAGATGATTCATGTTTTATTATGTATGCAACCAACAAAACACATTGCCATTTTGACGTGATTTAATGCACAAAATAAAATAGAAAAACAGGGATCAGAAACATTTGAATGCGAAAAGTCCTTTATTATTGATAAAGAAAAACATACAAAATGTTCAAGCCCTACAAACAAGATTCCCTACGCCTTGGGTAGAGCGTAGGATCGAACATAATAGAAAAACAGAAACAATTACTCTGGCCCAGTCACTTGGATGATCTTCTCTGATGACCAGTTGCATGGACTTTGACCAGGTATGTAGGGGCGGATCCAGTTATCCATGTCGCCATCGCTGTCCCCCTCCTCTTCAATAGCGTTGACTCTATCAAAGAATACCCCGGCACTGGTAAAACGCACCGGGCCGTAAAACTTCGGAGGCTCTTCAGGACGCCTGGGTGGCTTGTAACCCAGCCCATAAGTATCTTGCTTCTTCTGTACCTCAATAATCTGACCCCATTTTTGTGAGCTCCCAGCTTCAACTATAGCCCGTGCATCTTTAAGGGATGACATAGAGATCTCCGACTGCTCTACCACTGTAAGCTGTTTGACCACTTCTGATGGGCTAAGCTCCTCAGGGATCACCTCATGAACTTTTACCACCTCAAAAGCCTGGCATAAAGTTTCCTGTATCTCGCCATCTACCTCCACATATTTGAAGGTAGATAGATGGCTTATCATAATGTCCTCCTCTCCGCAAACTATCACTACGTGTCCATCCACCATATACTTCAGCTTCTGATGGAGCGTAGACGTTACAGCCCCAACACTGTGAATCCACGGCCGACCAAGTAGACAACTGTAAGCGGGCTGGATATCCATTATATAGAATATGGCGTCAAAGACCTCCGGGCCAACCTTAATTGGCAATACAACCTCTCCAAAAACAGCCTTTTTAGAACCATCAAATGCGCGCACCACCAAATCACTAGGTGTGCATATCAACCCTCGGGTGTCTAGCTTCATCAATGCCTTCTTAGGCAACACATTTAAAGATGACCCTGTATCCACAAGCACATGGGACATTAACGACCCACGACACTCTACAGAAATATACAAGGCATTGTTATGGTTTCTCCCAGCTGGAGTCAAGTCAGCATCAGTAAACCCCAAACCGTTGCCTGCATTAACATGCGCTATCACCCCCTCAAGCTGATTGACTGAAATCTCTTGGGGCACATAAGCGGCATTCAGTACCTTCAACAATGCGTTTCGATGAGCTTCCGAGCACAACAACAAGGATAATATTGATATTTTGGATGGAGTCTGATGCAAATGGTCCACTATTTTATAGTCACTTCTTCTAATCAATCTCATGAATTCTTCCACATTCTCGGAGAAAGGACTATCATCTGGCCTTACTACGAAGTCAGTCAATGCTGGGGTTTACACGGAATTATCTACGGCCCGTTTACCCTTGTCCTATCTAGAATTATCAGTCTGTTCATCAGAAGGAGTCAAGATTATACCACTTCGGGTAATGGCTCCCGCTTCTTCGTTATTTTCAAGACTAGAACTTACTACTGAAGTTCCCCCTAACTCCTGTTTCTGCCCATTGACGAAAACTTCTGCACTGTAGTTCCAAGGAATGGCCTTGGTGCTCTCATAAGGAATGGGTCCAGGACCTGTGATCACAACCGGCGCTAGTCTTGCCGCCGCTGAAATCGTGATTGTCTTGAATGGAATAGTGATGGTAGCCACATCGCTGCCAATAACCTCTTTTCGTTGGTCACATTTGTCAAACTGCAACCTCCCTTCATCGATCAACCTTTGAATTCCTGATTTCAAGTTTTGTCCAAAAAATCAGAAATAAACTGATTTTATGTCAAACCCTAATTTTGGCGCCCTCTGGTTAGGAGGAAATAACACATCCTTCAAATCCAAATTCCTCTGAATATGATGTGCATCATGTCTAACAAAGATGAGATATGGCACTTGGAGGTGATAATGACTCATTGAGCTTGCCCATTTGAGGGTCAAATCCCAATTTTATACTGTCTTGTGTAGGAGATGATGCACTATCCCATCTTCTTGATGAATTCCCAACTTCCCATGCCTTGTGGGATCAAAGTGAGGGGACATATGACATAAGAGACCTTTGAGGCTTGCTTGAAGACCCTTGGCTCTTATTCTCTTGCTTTGAATGACCAACACCTTGCAGACCACTGATCACATGCCCTTATGCAATAGGTATGCTATGAGATGCAAACAAGATCTAAATGCAATGCAATGAAACATAAGCCAGTAAAAGCTAAAAGCAGGAGGGCAAATTTTGAGGTATTACAGGAGGAATTAATTACTATCCAGTTTTAGTTCGTTGTCAATTTGGATATCCGACGAGGCATGTCCCGCGTAATGCTCATCTGGAAGGTCTTTTCTTCAAGGAAGGAGAAAATGACAAGGCACTAAAGATGGAAATAGTGCACGTTTAGAAACATGTTCATAAGAAAGGACGAGAGTCTCTAGGAAAACCGGACTGTGTCTCGGTGGATCCTTATCTCCACTAGGTACAAACTAGAGCTCTCAACCTAAAGATGCCTTATCCTCGTCACAGAGTTCTTCCGCCAAGGGAATCTGTTATGTACTTCATGACTGAAGCGGAAAAACTTCAGATTACTCTCAACAAAGTTCAACAGGAGAGAAGGTCTTGGAAGAACAAGTACCGCATTCTCAATATGGAGTGTACCAAAATACATCAACTACTGAAAGATAAGGATGCTCTGATTGAGATTTTGGAGCAGCATGCTGTAGAAAATCAGGATGACCAAAGGAATTTGCTCGCTCCTTTCACTTGGCAAAGGAATGACAACCCGACAACGGCCCAAGGGCCCCGGTCCAAGAAAAGGAAAGTACCAGAATCAGCACCCGAGTTCTCCTCAGAGAGGACTCGGGAGCCATTAGCTTAGGTTTCTATTTCCGCACCTTGTAATTTACTGTATTTCCATTTATGCAATCCTTTGAATTCAATAAAACGGGGTTTCCCCACTGTTTGATATTTGCAATCTAATTGTCGAAGTTTATTTTGATTAAACCAAAAAAATAATAAATATAATCATTGCATTCATCATTCTCACGTCACATATTCTTCTTACCTATGAATCTCACGTTTGTGTCTCGGTTCTAGAGTCAAACTGTCTCATTCGTACAATACTCGGGCCAATCGTCAGAAAAAGATGGATAATCTCGAGGAAGAGAACATATATTTGAAAAAAGAGATCGACGCTCTGAGAGAGGATATGAGAAAGCTTCGTAACGACATGCAAGCCATGGCAGAAGCTCATCTACAAAGAACTGTGATCTCAGAGATCACCTCAACGGCCATAGTGGAGAAGTATGATCCTAGGTATCAAATGCCGAAAGATCGTCCCTGGGGCATGCCTGTTAACTATATCCCAGAAGGATATGTTCCGCCGATCACTGAAGATCAGGGAATCATAGCGGAAGCCGCTAGGCCTGAAGGTTACAAACTTCGGGAAAGCGAGGATGCCACAGGCATATTGAGGACTCCTGAAGGTTACAAACTTCGGGAAATGCCAAGATTCACTGCCATAGTAACGGTACCACCCCCTGTGGTGCACACTGTCCCAGAAGGACAGATTCCGCAGATACCTTCTGGTAGAAAGGAAAGTATGTTCGATAGAATGGATGAATTCCAGGAGCAGTTCCTGGAAATGCAGAAGGAACTATAAGCTATTCACGGTAAGGATTTATTTGGAAAGGACGCCGCAGACCTTTGTTTGGTCCCCAATGTAAAAGTTCCGCACAAATTCCAAGTACCCGATTTTGAAAAGTACAAGGGTAACTCTTGCCCTCAAAGCCATTTAGTGATGTACGCTCGGCGAATGTCAGCTCAGACAAAGAATCAGGATCTACTGATTCACTACTTTCAGGATAGCTTAACCGGTGCCTCATTAAAATGGTACATGGGTTTAAACCGAGCTACGATCAGCACGTTCAGAGATCTTGGCACTGCCTTCGTCCAACAATATAAATACAATTTGGACATGGCACCAGACAGAGATCAACTCACATCAATGTTGCAAAAGGACAAGGAAACCTTTAAGGAATACGCTCAGAGATGGCATGAAATTGCCGCTCAAATTTGTCCACCTCTTGAGGAAAAAGAGATGACAAAGATTTTCTTAAAGACCTTGAGCTCATTTTACTATGACATAATGGTTGCCAGTGCGCCCAGCGACTTCACCGAAATGGTCGGTATGGGAGTGCGTCTCGAGGAAGCTGTTGGAGAAAGACGTCTAGTCAAAGACGCTGGATCGTCAAGCGGTACTAAGAAATACGGTAGTGCTCTCCCTAAGAAAAAAGAGCAGGATATTGGGAATATCTCTCTCGGAAAGGAAAGGCGTCAATATCAACCAGTAGCAAATGTAACTCCTGCTATCAACCCCGCGCCTACGTATCAACCTCAAGTTGCGCAGAGCCAACCTAATCAACAGCAATTTCAGCAAAGGACACAACAGCCTCTTCAGCAGGCTCGTCCTCAATACAATAACAACCGTACAATGCGGCCACCAGGATTTGATCCTATACCCGTATCGTACGCAGAACTATTTCCGTTACTACTGGCCAAGGGGCATGTCCAGACTAAGTCTCCTCTTACAGTACCGGAAAATCCAAATTTTTGGTTCAAAACGGATCAGACTTGTCCTTACCATCAAGGAGGACTAGGGCATAACATAGAGAACTGTCTCAATTTCAAATCCAACGTGCAAAAGCTTGTTAGGAGCGGGGTCTTATCTCTCAAGGATACGAATCCAAATGTTCTCACGAACCCGCTACCTCAACACGAGAAAGCTGCAGTCAATCTGATAGAGGGAGAGTCTAACAACGTCTATAAAATTCATGATGTACTCTTGTTGAGGACTAATCTGGTCAAGATGCATTGTAGACAGAGTGGATATGGCCATGTGCCACCTCATAATTATCACCAGTGTGATATCTGCTCTAAAAACAATCAAGGATGTTCTGTGGTGATATCCGCTCTACAGGAACAAATGGATCTCGGGTGGATCCAAGAGCACCGAGTTCGTGGAGTTAACATGGTTTATACGAATTCCAACATCATTCAAAACCACAACATCTATGCGATGAATGTCAACTTGGTGGTGATGCACTCAAGGCAAATCCAGTATCATAATCTGCCGTGGCATGAGTACAATTCCTGTCTGACTTGCTCGGTAAATAAATAGGGATGCTTTTTTGTACAAGAGGCCCTCCAGCGTCAGATGGATCTTGGATGGATCCAAGACTACCATGATAGGAATCATTATCAAATCAACATGGTTCAAATTTTCGATATTCGCTTGATGAATACCAGCCTGGTGGAGTTACATGCTAAACAGGTCCGGCTCGGGTTCCTGGTATCACATGATTATCAGAGCTGTAAAGCGGGTTGCGAAAATGATCAAGGTTGTGCCCTTGTCCAGGAAACACTTCAGCACTTGTTGAACCATTGGTGGCTTCCAATCTATATGGATGAAGACACCCAGCAATTTAGTATCACTAACGGGAATCCTACTAGATATCAAAGTCAGGATGTTAGGTCGATGGAAACAGACCTAGTAAGGTTACACTGTATTCAAAGCGGGCGTGGCCAGGTGCCACTACACAACTATGAGCGTGCGAGTAGCCCTTCAGAGTCAGTTGAACCGCAAAGAGATTCAACTATGGTCAAGTTCTGGATCAGTCAACTACCTCACTGATCAAATCGAGGATGTTGTCGTAATCTCTGATCATCAGAGGGCTAGGGATATTTGTACAGTTATCCCTCTACTTGACGAATCGAGAGTTCCCAACCAGGAATGGATCGAAATTACGTACGATGGTCAGAAAAATCAAAAGGCTCCCATAGTCATCTATCTACCGGGACCACTACCATATGAATCAACTAAGGCTATCCCTTACAAGTACGGTGCAACAACAGTCGAGAATGGAAAGGAAATTCCGTTACCCTCCGTCGTGAATATTGCAGACATCAGTCGAGTAACACGGAGCGGTCGAATCTTCAACAGAGGAGTTGGAGAACTAACAGAGAAAAGGAACCTCAGACAGAAGTTCCCAATCCACCAGTCGGTCAGTCCAGTAATCCCAACCTTTCGAAAAATAATGATGAGATTCTGAAGCTCATCCAAAGGAGTGAATACAACATTGTTGATCAACTGTTACAGACTCCTTCAAAGATCTCGGTATTATCACTGTTACTTAGTTCAGAAGCGCATATGGAGGCTCTATAGAAAGTCTTGGAGCAAGCCTTTGTGGAACAGGATGTAACAATCAGACAATTCGATAGCATTGTCTCTAACATCACTTCCTGCAATAACTTGGGATTTAGTGATGAGGAATTACCTGAAGAAGGTCGCCGTCATAACATGGCACTCAATATTACAGTCAACTACCAGGACGATGCTTTAGCCAGCGTACTGGTAGACACAGGGTCAGCCCTGAATGTTATGTCGAAGTCTACTTTGATGTAATTATCATTCAAAGGCCCTCCGATGAGAACCAGCGAGGTCGTCGTCAAAGCATTTGGCAGATCCAAAAAAATGGTTATCGGCGAAGTCGACCTTCCCATAGCTATCATTCCTCACACTTTCCAAGTTACTTTCCAGGTCATGGACATCCGGGCAACATACAGTTGTTTATTAGGAAGACCTTGGATACATCAGGCTGGTGCGATCACTTCAACCCTCCACCAAAAGCTAAAGTTCATCCAGAACGACCAACTCGTCACAGTCTGTGGAGAACAGGCCTTGCTCATAAGCAACTTATCATCATCCACTTATGTAGAACCGGAGGGGGCAATCGGAACCCAGTTCCAAACGCTTTCGCTACACAAGGACGATCAATACGAAGGGAGAACTTTGATTTCCTCGTACAAAGATGTTATCAAAGCGGTCGAGAGTACCAATACAACAAGATGGGGGCAGCTTGTCATTACTACTGACAATAAGAAAAATAAAAGGTCTTGGATTTTCCTCAACCTGTACTCAGACGACTGCGAACGATGAAAGTCTTTATCCCATTCAGAACTTCTTCCACAGTGGAGGCTTCCTTCAACCAGTGACTCAAGAAGTGCATACCATCAATAAATATCTGATACGGAGGAAGAATGGAAGTCCTATCTCAACGAGGACGGTTATATATCTCAGGACAAAATGGAGACTCCCTTGTGCTTTCCTACACAAGCCCGAGATTTATACCCCGGTCAGATGTCGAAATGATATATGGAGATTGTGATCCGGAAGGATGTCGTGCTCCGCCAAACTCATTAGAGGAGGACACTCTGATGAAAGACAACTTTGACCACAAATATTATGGCCCGATGGATGGCCTGCCAATGTGGTAGCCTTACCTAGGAGACTTGGGGCAAGAAAGTCAGCCGAACAATAAAAATCAACTGAGCATCATTGAAAAGAATACCTGCGTCCCCACCATGTCATGGGATTAACACCCAAGTTATCCTGAAAATACTCAGCACGACGATGAATTCGCAACGTTTGCAGGACTAGAATTCATTAACTATGCTTTTCCCGAGGTCAACGTCATTGAGAGAGATGACTCCTCCAGTTCCAAAGAAGTGTGGGACACCTTGTGACAACCGAGTGGAAAATTCGACTTCATGGTCAAATACACCGCTCCTGAATGCTCTCGTATCAGGCTCGAAGACATCCAGCCGACGGGATGGGGAGATACAGCTAAGAGTACAAATACTACGCAAAATACCACTGAGGAATCCTCCTACGACAACTCTGCCTGGGAGACAGATTCCAATGATCCTGCTCCACTAGAAATCAGTGTCATTTCTGAAGACAAAGCAAGGAAGGTACCAGACTTTGTGATTCACCGAGGAGTTCGCCGCCAATGGGTCGCAGTTGATGTTCCGAAGATTGTTCATAAGTCAAAGTAATTGTCGTCTTTTAACCTTTCACCCTGCCCAGGTGAAACAGATGTTTTGATAAGGCTCTCTTTCTGTAAATTTCCCTCTTCGCTTTGCCCAAAGCGACAGAGTTTTGTTTTATAGGGCTGTAGTTTCAAGAATCGACTAATCATAAATAAAATAACGTCGTTCTGTAATTTCCGCATTAATTGCTGTTTTCTCTTTTCGTTTTTCAGAAAATGGTAATCCTAAAAAACAACTCAATAATAAAAACAAGTAGTAAAAAAAATACACTGCACATTCTTGCATTCCCTCTATCCCTTCTAAAACAAATCATCACGTCATGCAGATTGCTTGTTTTAAACCCCGTTGAAACATACGATCCAATTCCTTCTCCCAACTTTGAATTCCCGGTATTTGAGGCTGCAGAAGAAAATGACGACGAAATTCCAGAGGGGATCTCCCGACTACTCAGACAAGAGGAAAGGTCCATTGAACCTCACAAAGAGCCGTTGGAAACGGTAAACTTGGGTTCAGAAAAAGAGAGAAAAGAAATCAGGATTGGGGAACTGCTCAGTCCAATTGCCAAAGAAAGTCTGACGAAACTTCTCAGAGAGTTTCCCGATGTATTCGCTTGGTCCTATCAGGATATTCCAGGGTTGGATACCAGCATCGTGGAACATCATCTGCCGTTAAGATCAGAATGTCCGCCAGTAAAATAGAGGTTGAGACGGACTCACCCGGACATGGCTATCAAAATAAAAAAGGAGGTACAAAAACAGATTGACGCGTGTTTCCTCGCCACATCAGAATATCCTCAATGGTTAGCCAACATCGTACCAGTTTCGAAAAAAGATGGAAAGGTCAGAATGTGTATAGACTACAGAGATCTAAACAATGCTAGTCCGAAGGAAGACTTTCCTTTACCACACATTGACATGCTGGTAGACAGTACAACAAAGTTCAAAGTTTTCTCCTTCATGGATTGGTTCTCGGGCTATAATCAGATTAAAATGGCGCCGAAAGACATGGAGAAAACTTCGTTCATTACCCCATGGGGTACCTTTTGTTACAAGGTAATTCCGTTTGGTTTAAAGAACGCTAGGGCAACCTATCAAAGGGTCATGACTACTCTGTTTCATGACATGATACACAAGGAAATTGAGGTATATGTCGATGACATGATTGAAAAATCTAAGACAGAAGAGGAGCATGTGACCCACCTGTCAAAGCTATTCGAGCGGTTGAGAAAGTACAAACTCCGCTTGAATCCCAATAAATGCACCTTCGGTGTCCGTTCAGGGAAACTTCTAGGGTTCATCGTCAGCCAGAAAGGAATTGAGGTTGATCCTGACAAGGTCAATGCCATTCAAGAAATGCCTTCTCCAAAAACTGAAAAATAAGTCAGAGGATTCCTGGGATGTTTGAACTACATCTCCAGATTCATATTCCTTATGACCGCGGCACGTGCACACATTTTCAAATTACTCAAAAAGAACCAGGACTGCGTTTGGACGGAAGACTGTCAAACCGCCATTGACAGTATCAAGGAATACCTATTGAACCGACCGATTCTATCACCTCCAGTGGAAGAAATACCACTGATTATCTACCTCACAGTCTTGGAAGACTCAATGGGTTATGTACTTGGCCAACAAGACGAAACCAAAAGGAAAGAGTCTGCCATATACCATTTGAGCAAGAAGTTCACCGACTGCGAGACTCGGTACACTATGCTTGGGAAAACTTGCTGCACTCTGGCTTGGGCAGCCAAACGTCTTCGCCAGTATATGATTCATCACACTACTTGGTTAATCTCTGAAATGGATTCGATCAAGTACGTCTTTGAAAACCTGCTCTTACCGGAAGGATTGCCCGTTGGCAGATGCTACTATCAGAATACGACATCGAGTACCACGTTCAAAAAGCCATTAAAGGAAGTATTTTAGCCGATCATTTGGCTCATCATCCGATTGACGATCAAGAATCAATCGGGTTTGACTTCCCAGACGAAGATGTCATGTATTTAAAAATGAAAGACTGCGATGAACCGCTACCCCGTGAAGGGACAGAACCAGGTTCCTAATGGGGACTAATCTTTGATGGAGCTGTCAACCATTACGGAAACAGAATTGGGGCAATCATCATAACACCTCAGGGTACCCACATTCCTTTCACCGCCAGACTTATGTTTAAGTGCACAAACAACGAGGCCGAATACGAAGCTTGTATCATGGGTCTCGAAGAAGCTATTGACCTAAGGAATAAAAACTTGGATGTATATGGCAACTCAGCCCTGGTTATCAATCAGATCAAAGGAGATTGGAACACATACCAATCAGGACTGATTCCTTACAAAGATTACGCGAGAAGGTTGTTACCCTTCTTCGACAGAATCGAATTTCATCACATCCCTCGTGAAGAGAATCACATGGCTGATGCACTTGCCACTCTCTCTTCCATGATTAGTGTAGGTCAATGGAACGACTTACCTAAGATTGACATAATGCGCCTTGAACGGCCCGCTTACATCTACACGATTGAAGCAGTCATACACGACAAACCTTGGTATCACGATATCAAATGCTTCCTTCAGAAACAAGAGTACCCACCTAGGGCATCCAGAAAGGACAAAAAACCCTCAGAAGGCTAGCAGGCAGTTTCTTCCTGAGCGGTGATACACTCTATAAGAGGAACTTTGACATGGTCTTGCTTTGATGTGTCGACAGACCAGAAGTAGACATGCTGATAAAAGAAATTCACTAAGGATCCTTTGGCACTCATGCCAACGGACATACAATGACGAGAAAAATTCTGAGAGCAGGGTACTACTGGTTAACCATGGAATCCGACTGCTACAAGTACATTAGGAAGGGTCACAAGTGTCAGATATACTCAGACAAAATCCATGTACCGCCAACACATCTCAAAGTTATTTCTTCTCCATGGCCTTTTTCCATATGGGGAATCGACATGATTGGCGTGATTGAGCCCAAGGCTTTGAACGGACATCGGTTCATTCTGGTCGCCATTGACTACTTCACCAAGTGGGTCGAAGCAGCGTCGTACGCTAATGTAACCCGACAAGTGATGGTCCGATTTATCAAAAACAATATCATCTTCCGTTATGGTGTTTCGAGCCAGATCATTACTGATAATGGATCTAACTTGAACAACAAGATGATGAAGGAGTTGTGTGCTGAGTTCAAGATCGAACACTATAACTCATCTCCCTACCGACCTAAGATGAACGGAGCGGTAGAAGCGGCTAACAAGAACATCAAGAAGATTGTTCAGAAGATGGTTGTAACCTATAAAGACTGGCATGAGATGCAACCATTTTCTCTTCACGGTTATCGAACATCTGTCCGCACTTCAACAGGGGCAACCCCTTTCTCTCTAGTTTATGGCATGGAAGCAGTGCTCCCCATCGAAGTAGAGATCCCATCAATTCGGGTATTTAAGGAAGCTAAGTTTACAGAAGCTGAATGGTGTCAAAGTCGACACAACGAATTAAACCTGATCGAAGAGAACCGAGTCACGACACTATGCCACAGTCAGTTATATCAGCAGAAAATGAAGAAGGCGTTTGACAAAAAGGTTCGACCTCGCGTCTTCAGAAAAGAAGACCTTGTGCTCAAGAAGGTAAAATTATTTCTCACTGATTCCTGGGGCAAATGGAATCCGAATTATGACGGCCCCTATGTGGTCAAGAAACCTTTCTCAGGAGGCACCTTGAGACTTGCAACCATGGACGGAGAGGAATTTGCCTACCCCACAAATGTTGATGTAGTCAAGAAATATTTTGCCTAAATAAAAAGCAAAAAAACGTCTCGGTGGATTGAAAACCCAAAAAGGTGGTCCAGGCAAAAGTTAGAGACAAAAAAAAATCATCCCGGTGGATTGGAAATCTCAAAGTACGATCCAGGCAAAAATTAGGGATTCATGGCAAGTTACTACATCTGATCAGTTCAACTCCTCAGCGGTAATGCCATCCATCAGAAGAAAAACTCCAGTCACGGTCATCTTCGACAGAAGCTCAGGATGCCCCGAATTCAAAGTTGGTAGCAGGATAGTGGTCGTTATGTTTCAATGTAGCTCTTTTTCCTTAAATTACCATTTTCTAACTTTGTAAATGCTCCATGGAGTCACGTGTTTGGCTGATTTCCATCCTATCAATAAAATTTGAGCCTAGTGCTTTTGTTTGCAATTCTTATTTGTTTTAGCTTTACAGAATGACGTTTTAACATGATTAACGATTCTTGAAATAAAACAAAAATGAATTTACTTGTCAACATTTTTCAGCTTTTAAAATAAAGATGGCAATTTCTTTTGACTGTTGAACATCGAAAGAACATCAATTGCGTCTCCAAAGGTGTTCGAGCCTCAAAGTGCAGAATCAAAGTACTCCTTCTAAACCAGTGCGCCTGAACGAAGGATCAGTTATGTCAGATGCGAATACTCCGTCTGACATCTCCGGCAGAGTTCGTACCTCCTAAGCCCGCCCAACGGTTTTTCCCCGCAGGGACTACTTCTCCTAAGCAAGGAAGAATTGCTATCTTGAACTAGCGGTACTTCTTCGTCCCTCGCAGTGGCCGAGTATCCCGTCGTGTTCATCCATTAGTCTGTATGTCGTGTCAGCTTTGTCAGCATATACATACATGCATCATGCATTATTGATTTACATTCGCATTCATATTGCATCACTATCACTCTAGTCGGTCTTATCCCCTAGTGATAAAAGTCTTCACAATCGAGATGTCGGTTCTTTCCTCGTCAGGAAATGGTGCTCCTGCCCTACATCTCTCCTCTAGTTTATTTCTGGGATGAAGTCGGCCCTTGACCACTTTGATAACTTGAACCTCTGAAATACCAGAGAAAACGTTCGACAAATGTCACTCTTCTCCATTGAAGATGATATCTTCGCTTTCCCGGATTAAGGAAAATCCCTAGAGAAAGCCTCTCAACTAAAGACTTTCAGCAACACATTGGTCCTTCTCTCCAGAAAGTCAATGTTAACAAAGTCATCGGCACCTCAAAATTGGATCACATCATATGGCATCTCTCCGAGAAGATCTCTGAGAAAATTATGATGTAATATCTCCAAGTAGAAGACAGTCTCTCAAGAGACTCGTTTTCCCCGGTAGGGTCGACAAATGGCATCTCCAACAGAGAAGTTTGTGCACCTCTACAACTCAGATGACCGAGTTCCCCAGCAACTCCGACATCAAAAAATTTTCCGTCAAATGGCATCTCCCCAGGAAAATTCGTCCAGAAGTTTGAGGAAAACCGCTATGCATAGCATCCCTTGTTAATAAAGTCTATTGACAAAAGAAACTGAGACCAGTTCCTTGGTAGGAAACCAGGATCAAGGGGAAGTTTATTTCAGAAACTGAGACCAGTTCCTTGGTAGGAAACCAGGATCGAGGGGAAGTTTATTTCAGAAACTGAGACCAGTTCCTTGGCTGGAAACCAGGATCGAGGGGAAGTTTATTTAAGAAACTAAGACCAGTTCCTTGGTAGGAGACCAGGATCGAGGGGAAGTTTATTTAAGAAACTAAGACCAATTCCTCGGTAGGAAACCAGGATCGAGGGGAAGTTTAACTTTGCTAAGTATCATTGCTTAGCAAAAGAAGATGGATGAGCAAGCTGCCATGCATAAACCCCATCAAAATTTCGGGTATTCCGATATTTAATCCTCTTGCACCCCGAATGCCCGAATACCTTCGTCATTCACACCTTCGGGTCCAAGAAGATTAAATAGGGGCATCTGTCATACCCCAAATTTTGACCACTAAGATTCCCCATCATTGTGCAAATCATTATCACAATATGGATGTACCATCATGCCTCATTAGTCTCCCCAAAGATGGGTGAGCATCCACTACAATCAAACTTAGGGTTTCAAGCCCTCTCAGAGCTCTTAGACAAAGGATCAATCAAGGAATAACATGATCTTCAACTTGTCTAACCTCTCAAACATCTACAATGGATCAAAAGGACTCCCACATCAAGAATCAAGCACAATGTTGCAGCATTCCAGGTGGATCAAGCCTCACGATCGCCAGTGTCACCAAATTAGGGTTTTGGTCGACCAGGGCCTCCAGATGGGAATTTTCCTCTGGGAATGAGCCAATGCTTCAAAGCATAACCTATGATGCTCCAAGGGACATCATAAACCCAATCACCACGTCAATTTAACCTCAGGGGATGCATTCACAAAAAATCAGGAATTAGGGTTTCTTGACCTAATTCACCCCTAAGTTGACTTTTGGGGCAAAACAGGAGCCAAGACCTCAAAACATGATTTGAGGGTCTCTAATAAACCACATTGATCCATTTGCAACAATGGATTGATCCAAGAAGCTTGAGCAACAAGTTTCAATTTCATCTGAACCACAATTAGGGTTTCGTGAGAAAAGTCAACTGTATCTTTGACTTTTGATCAGGGAATGCTCCCAAACCCTAGGACATGATCCAATACACCCTATAACACCGATGGAACATGTCCATCAAGTTTGATTTAGGTCAAGGACTTGATTTCATAGAGGATTGCACAGTTTGGAATTCATCTGATAAAAAGTCAACTGTGCACAAAATTCAACTTTGACTTTTTGAGATTTTTCACAATTATGGTTTTTAACCCTAAAATGATGTTAATGTGTGATTGGAATCATCATTCATCAATAAAAATCAAGAAAAGTGGGATAACTTGTAAAAGGGGTAACCATAAAAAACTTAGAAATTTTCTAAGTTATGGAACAAAGTGGCTAGGGTACCAACTTTGAAGGATCATAACTCCTAAACCACAAGGCCATTTTTTCCCATCCAAAGCTGGATTTGTAGCCCTCATAGCCCTCTACAAAAGCTTCAACTATACCTCATTCCAATTCATCATGGATTTTGAGTTATGGAATGATCAAAATGGCTGAAAACATGAAATGTCACTTTTTCTAACACTTAGTGAAATTTTCACTAAGTCAGAATCTGCCTTCAATTTTTTCCAAATGTAGGCGCATTTTTCACTTGGATCCAAAAAGTATCAAAACCAATTATGATCAAATAGTTGTTGTATCATATGAGGGCTTTCCAAAATGGCCAAGAACATCACCAAACTCAACTTGAGTCATGAGATATGACAATGGCAATATGCCTTGCTGAAAACTGCCAAGGCTAGGCATAATTTTGTAATTTTGCTCGATTTGGTAAAATCAGATAATTCCAAGCCTTGTCATCACTTTGGACACATCTGAGGATCAAATCTAAAGGGAACAAACACTGATCCAAGCCTCCAAAGTCTTTGGAACAAGAAGTAGCATGCCAAACCTAGAAATCCCTAAAAGAGGGACAAGACTCCAATTTTGGATTGGAGCATTTAATGGATGCTTAGAGGTGACATGGATTGACACATTTGCAACTGAATCCAGTCAAGAATGATCCAACAACTAGGGAACCAAAGGCCTGTGCTCTAACCTCTAGTCAATGGCTAGAGGAGACTTGGCTTCCCATTGATCAACATTGGCCAAACCTCTGTTGTGGTTGCCATTCACTATTGATCCCAAAACAAACTTGCTCTACTATAAATAGAGCTCATTTGTGCTCAGTTTGAGTACACCAAAGCCATCAAACAGATGCTTTCCTCAAAATCCCTCTCTTTAGGCTAAAATGCCTTCTTTAGTAAGGTAACTCTGAGTTTTTGAGTTAGAGAGCATTTCCATCACAGCTCATGATCCTAACACCTCTAATATATCATATCTAAGCTGTCCAAACTCTCACAAGTGACCTGTAATCCTTAAATCACAAAGTCACCTCTCAAAACCTCAAAATAGTACTTTTGTGCATTTTTCAAGCCATTCCTTGATTCAATCACTTTCCAAACCAGATAAAACCTCAAACACACTCCAAATATCATCCTTGAACTATCCCAAATGGTTCCCCCCATCTGGAACACCATTTGAGGGAGTTGCTATTTTGGCCATTTTTAACCCCTTTTGCAAGAAAGGGCCAGTTTGTGTTTTTGCAGGTTCCAGCTGATTCCACTCATCCTAAAAGCTTCTAAGGGAAAATTTGAGAGTGTCCAAAGCATCAAACTATTTCTGGAACAAGAAACTTGGCAGATTGCACAAAAAACTCCAAAAGCTCAAAAGAAAGGTAAGCATCATGACTTGAACTTTCCAAAATATGCATTGCTTTGAAGTCCACTGATCATGCACATCTCATACATGTTATATATGTTGTGTTTGAACCAATTCATCATGTAATTCATGCCTGTACCAAAGTGTAGCATAGAAAATGCAATTATAGGCCTATTTCAAAACCACCATCAGATTTTGAGGAGGGAGCATGATCTGAAAAAATACCACCATCATTGGATTCCTTGTGAAATTCTAGGCCAGATGCATATAAATTTTGTCCCCAACCATGGAGAAATGAGAACGTTATGGACCTTCCCGTTTCTTGCCAAAACTTGCCTTGCCTTGCCTTGGCCAGACCTAAAAAATAAGGCAAGCCTTGTGTATTTGTTGGTTTGTTTCAATCAACGGATGTATCACTACCCCAGGGGTAAGGCGTGCGCCCTATAACCTTGAGGTCGTGGGTTCAAACCCTACCCAGACCATTTTGTGTTTTCTCATTTTTGTTGTTGCTATTTTTCCAATATTTTCATGTTTTATTAATTAATTGGAAAATTAATAACTCCTTCAATTTTAATTATTTTTTATTGGTTCTTTTTGCAAAAAATCACAAAAATGTTGAAATATTTTATTCCACAAAAACATCAAGTTTATATTATTTATTTAATATAATTATTATTTTTGTGAATAAAGTCCTTTTTAATTGTTTTTAACTGTTTAAAAGTGAATATTTACCTTGAAAGTCAAAACCAAATGAGTTTTAATTCATCTTGTAATTAAAAACTCATATTTCAAACCTTAAACAAAAATCACAAGTGGTTTATTCAAACTTATTTGGTATTTTTTATTGATTTTCTTTAAATATTTACTTTTAAAGGGAAAAAATTAGGGTTTTCTTTGATTTCAAAATTGTTAGTTCCTGGATTGGCTGGAATTTTGGTAAAATAAAGTATATTCAATGTTGATGTCAAGGTGCTGATGTTGCAACATTGAAGTCTTAACACTGGGCTGTGTTAAGTATTTAAGTGCTGAAGTTGGATGTCTGATGTCACACAGGTGATGTTGTAACATCAGATCTGCAGAATCAATAACATCAGGTTGTGATGTTTTTAGGGTTACGTATTAGCTGGAATTGTGGAGAGCAAGCTGTCTCATTGGATGCGAATATCTTGGGATAGATATTTGCTGCTGCATAGGAGATCTGCTGCAGATTTGTAGGAGATTTAAAAGGTTGAAGATTTAAAAAGATTTTAGGAGAAAATCTGTTTTAATATTCAGTTTTAAATAACAAATCTGGGAGATATTGTAGCAAGTCCAAGACCAATTCAAGGAGCTATATAAAGCGCACAAGACCAAAGGAAAAAGACACAGAAAACATTCAGAAGATCAAGAGCTGGAGGCTTAGTGTCTAGAGTTTGTTTAGAGTGCTTGTATTTACACTATTCTAGGGTTTGAATAGGTGTTAGGTTTCTGTCCTCTCTAGAAGCTGTGAAGCAATAGAGAGTGGTTGCTTGATTGAAGCTAGGAAGCAAGATCAAGGGTACTCAAAGTGGTTTCTTTGAGAGTTTGTAAGGGATTGAGTGGTGTTCTCATACCTAAGTGGTTTCTTAGGTAGGAAGTCATTAGTAGAGTATAAGTTTAGGAGATTGTCAACGGGTTGTTGAGTCTGTAAATTATATCTACAAGTAGTGAATTCCATCCCTGGCTTGGTAGCCCCCAGAGTAGGTTGGTTGTAACCGAACTGGGTCAACAATTCTTGGTGTTATTTTACTGTTATTGTTGTCCACTGTGCAGAGTGTGTTGTTGTGACATCACACCTTAACATCACACGTCTGATACTAGAATTTCAATTGGTATCAGAGCAGGCATCCTGTCTGTCTCTGGGTGAGATCTAGGGAAGTTACTTTCTGGTGTAAAGATGGACAAAGAAGTTGGAGGATTCGTCAACAGACCCCCTATTTTGGATGGATCCAATTATGACTATTGGAAGCCAAGGATGACCACCTTCTTAAAATCCTTAGACAGTAGGGCTTGGAAGGCTGTTATTAAAGAGTGGAAAGTACCTGTTGTTTGTGAGAAGGACGATGCTGGTAAAGATAAAGAAGGCACCTCTAAGCTAAAGCCTGAAGAAGAATGGACCAAGGAGGAAGATGAGCTCGCCCTTGGAAATTCCAAAGCTCTAAATGCCATCTTCAATGGAGTGGATAAGAATATCTTCAGGTTAATCAATACCTGTGAAGTTGCTAAGGAAGCGTGGGATATCTTGCAAGCTACTCATGAAGGAACATCTAGAGTCAAGATGTCATGACTTCAGATTTTAACATCAAAATTTGAAAGCCTGAAGATGAAGGATGATGAGACCATTCATGACTTCCACATGAATGTTCTGGAGCTGGCTAATGCATCCAGTGCTCTTGGTGAGAAGATGTCAGATGAAAAGCTTGTGAGGAAGATCCTTAGGTCCCTACCTAAGAAGTATAAGATGAAGGTTACTGCCATTGAAGAATCACAAGACATCAGCAAGATGAGAGTTGATGAGCTCATTGGATCTCTTCAAACCTTTGAGCTTGGGTTGAATGAGGAAGAACCAGAAAAGAAGCCAAAGAGTATAGCCCCGATGACAAATGGTGAAGAAGAGAAAGGGAAGAGATCTGAATCCCAGGAGGATCTATCTCAGACCATAGTGATGTTGGGAAGACAGTTCACCAAAGTATTCAAGAGAATGAATAATAACTCCAGGCCTAATGTCAAGAACGTGACTTCTGACACCAGCAAGAAGGATGAAGAGAAAACTGCCCAAGATAAAGGAGTGCAGTGCTTTGAGTGTGAAGGGTATGGACATGTCAAGAAAGAATGTCCCACCTTCTTGAAAAAGCAGAAGAAGGGCATGACAGTTTCCTGGTCTGACTCAGATAGTGAAAGTGAAAGTGAGTCAGCAAAGCATGTTAGAGCCCTAACAGGAGCTGTTGTATCTGATGATGATTCTAGTGATGGAGAAGTAACTTATGAGGAGTTAGCATCTACTTATCAAGAGTTGTGTTTAAAAAGTGCTGAGATTTGTCAAGAAAACAAGTGCCACAAGCAACAGATTGCTCAGCTAGAGAATGAAAAGACTGATCTTGAAAATGAAGTGGTGCTAGTTAGAGCTCACCTTGATCAAATGACCAAGTCTATTAGGATGCTGAGCTGTGGTACTGACACACTTGACAAGATCCTTCAGTCAGAAAAAGCTGCTGGAGACAAAGCTGGGATAGGTTATGTGGTTGAGGATAAGGGAACTTCTGAAGGAAGCACTTCAGGTTCAAAGAAGGAAGTGTCACAACTTTCATCTCAACATCAGCCAAAGAAGCAGGATCCTACCCCTAAGAAAGCTGATGTTTCCCAACCTAAGAAGATTGAGAAGAAGAATGGTCCTTATCAGAAGAGAAAGCAGCCACAAGGAGCTAGTCAGTATATGCCCCCACAATATCACGAGAGCATGCAAGCTGCTCAGTTCAAACAGTACATGTCTCATTAGGTGTCTCAACATCAGGACAACCGGTATGGTTATGGATATGGATACACCAATGTTGTTCCTTATATCTATGGAAGAATAAAGCCACACCATCATGGGAGACAATCAAGGAAACAGCATTCTCAGCCGTCCTATGGGAGAAGATACCAGCATAATAGATGGCAGGGCAGTTATGGTAGGAGGAGACCACATTATGGATGGAAGCATAAGCAATCTCATCATGGCAGAAGATTCAGAGATGAAAGGGTGAGATGCTATTATTGTGGAAGGTTTGGACATATGCAGTACTCTTGCTACAAGCTGCATGGATACCCTTAACCTCAAAACAGATGGAGAGAGCACAGGCCCAAAGTTGTTAAAAAATGGGTACCTAAGGAGAAGGTGAAGTGCTTGTTGGCTCACTTGGCTGACAAAGAGGCTAAAGAAGGAACATGGTATTTTGATAGTGGGTGTTCCAAGCACATGTCTGGATGTAGATCCATGTTAGATGATCTTATACCTTGCCCCTCTCATGAGGTCATATTTGGCAATGGAGAAAAAGGTGTTGTTGCAGGAGTTGGGAAAGTGCAAGGTGATGGTAGACCTGAACTTGACAATGTTCTGTTTGTCAGTGGCTTAAGTGCAAATTTGATTAGCATAAGCCAGTTGTGTGATGAAGGTTACAAGGTAAACTACACTAAGGATGATTGTGTGGTTTCTGATGAGCATAATCAGGTTGTTATGAAGGGTACCAGAACCAAAGACAACTGCTATCAGTGGACCTCTCTTGAAGGAGATTCAACTAGTGATGTTCTAGTTGATGTTATAACATCAGACAATGACATCAGGATGCTGAAAGGTCACTCAGAGTTAATGAGTCCTGATGTGAATTGTTTAAAAGGAAAGTCTGTATGGAGGGAGAAAATTAGTAATTGGTCTTTAAAGAGTATTCAAAATCAGGCGCCTTACTATATTGATACTACATCAAGACTTACCAAAGCATTCTCATCGCAACGCTTCATCTCCCTAGATCTCAATAGAATAGAAAGTTCTTCGCCAAACCTAGTCTGTCACAAAGGAACGATGTCTGTCCCCTCCAAGAACTCTGAGCAGGTACAAACTAGGGTTTCTTCCGAAGAACTCATTTCTATTGCTCTTCCCGAGTCAGGTAACCCTAAACCCTCAACCACGGTAAACAAACCTGAAGCTAGGTCATCATCCTCTCAAGCTGTTGAGGAGAAGTTTGATGTAGACATGCATTTGGAACAGCTTGCCACCAAAATCCTTGAGAAGGGGATACGGGTGAAAGGGATCTCTGTCCCTCTAAGGCAAATACCTGCTGAACAAGTTGACTTTCAAGGTGAGGACAAAAATCTTCAAAGACAGGCCCTTAGTCAAGAAGCTGAAGGTGAAGATCCTGATGACACTGATGTCAGTCTTGATGTCAGAACATCGTCCCCTAGGAATGAAAGCCACAGGGGTAAAGGAAAGGAATAGGTTGAGGTTATAGAGATTGAGGACTCATCTGATGATGATAGAATTGGAAAAAGGAAGGATAAGAAAAGGACCTCAGTTACAGACTCTCCCAAGTCGTGGAGCAAAGGTGCCAGGTCTGGCAAGAAGAGGAGAATCAGGGAAGAGTCAGATTCTAAGTGTGATGCTCAAGACATCAACCCTGCTACAAATCAAGTTCCTAATAACATCTCATCTCACAGTGCCAGAAGTCCATCCTTGTGGAAGTGTGTGAGCCTAAGAAAGGTAGCTCTGGAAAGAGAGGTAGTAGCAAAAGACTTAGAATCTACTAAAATTATTGACCTAATTAAGCTTGCTGGTCTCATAAGGACTGTGTCAGGGTTGGCTGATTGCTATGATAGACTGGTCAGGGAATTCATAGTTAATATACCTGAATCGATAAATGACAGCAAGAGCCGAACTTTCAGAAGAGTTACCATCAGGGGTAAGTGTGTCTGGTTCTCTCCTGAGATGATCAATGCCTACTTAGGAAGAAATGAGGAAGATTATGGGGAATTAGAAGCCTCCAACAATGTTATATGCAAAGAAATCACTGCTGGGCAGGTAGATGTTTGGCCCATAGAAGGAAAGCTGTTAGCCAGTTTGTTGAGTGTCAAATATGCTTTTCTGCACAGAATAGGTATTGCCAACTGGGTTCCTACTAGTCACAAGACCACGACTTCTGATGAATTGGGGAAGATAATTTATGCAGTTGGGACAAAGCAAAGAATTGACTATGGCTCCTACATCTATGATCATACTATTAAGCATGCTGCTACAAATGCTGTAAAGATGCCCATTGCTTTTCCCTCTCTCATTTGTGGGATTGTCTTGTCTCAACATCCTGGAATTCTACAGCATTCAGATGTTGCTTGCAAAAGGAAGCCTGCCTTGTCACTCCATCACAAGTTGAAACCTGTTCCTTACAGTGTCAAGACATCTGCCTCAACATCACAACAGTCACCAGCCAAGACTGGGTTGATTATAGAACTAGAGGAGGCTTGCAAGGAGTTAGATGAAGTCATAAGAGTTAGTACTGAAAGGAAACAAAAATTTGAAAGACTTGTCATGGCTCTGAGATTGGCAACAAAGGAAGGTGAAGCTGTCAACACAAGGAAGGATGCTGTTGATGAAGACGATAATGATGATCTCAGCTCAAAAGATTCAAGCTTTTAATGATTGCCTTCTATTTTAGTAGGGTTAGCTTTATTTTCTGTATTTGTTTTAGCACTTAATGTGCTTGGTTTTGTAATTTGAATATTGTGCTGGTTTATGCACTGTTTATGCTTTTAGTTTCCTTCTATGATTTGTTTTGCCTGTTTGCTAACTGAGAGGCTAACAATGAGAGCTAGGGTTTACTGACTATAGTTAATAGGGCTTCTAACTGGAGTTTGACTAATTGTGGCTAAAAAGGGGGAGAAAATAGCCAAGAGAGTCAAGAGTATTAAAGAGTATTATTGCCATATGCTGCAAGTGTGATGCAGATATAAAGGAGGAGTTATTGACAGTTGCTATGCTGGTGGGGGAGCAACATTGTTGAATGCAACATTGTTGAAAGTTGTTGCTGCTAAAAGGTGTTTAGTTGAAAAGTGGTAATGCAGTTATTGAGGGGGAGTTTTGACTGAACTAGTGAAGATATCATGACATTTGAAGAGTGCAGCCAAGCAGACATCAAGGGGGAGAAAAGTGCTGCACATTGTGAGCTACTGAACAGCTGTGATGCTGGTTCATATTTTAGAGGGGGAGCACTAATTGACTGTTGTCAATAATGAAGATGGTGCTGCAGTAGATCAAGTGATGAAGACTATGAGTATTGTCAAACTGCTGCTGATTGAGTTTCAAATTTTTTAAGATTATTCTGCTGCTGAAGTCTTTGAAGATGCAGAGATTGTTTTAGCCAAAATTATCCAAAGGGGGAGATTGTTAGTTCCTGGATTGGCTGGAATTTTGGTAAAACAAAGTATATTCAATGTTGATGTCAAGGTGCTGATGTTGCAACATTGAAGTCTTAACACTGGGCTGTGTTAAGTATTTAAGTGCTGAAGTTGGATGTCTGATGTCACACAGGTGATGTTGTAACATCAGATCTGCAGAATCAATAACATCAGGTTGTGATGTTTTTAGGGTTGCGTATTAGCTGGAATTGTGGAGAGCAAGCTGTCTCATTGGATGCGAATATCTTGGGATAGATATTTGCTGCTGCATAGGAGATCTGCTGCAGATTTGTAGGAGATTTAAAAGGTTGAAGATTTAAAAAGATTTTAGGAGAAAATCTGTTTTAATATTCAGTTTTAAATAACAAATCTGGGAGATATTGTAGCAAGTCCAAGACCAATTCAAGGAGCTATATAAAGCGCACAAGACCAAAGGAAAAAGACACAGAAAACATTCAGAAGATCAGGAGCTGGAGGCTTAGTGTCTAGAGTTTGTTTAGAGTGCTTGTATTTACACTATTCTAGGGTTTGAATAGGTGTTGGGTTTCTGTCCTCTCTAGAAGCTGTGAAGTAATAGAGAGTGGTTGCTTGATCGAAGCTAGGAAGCAAGATCAAGGGTACTCAAAGTGGTTTCTTTGAGAGTTTGTAAGGGATTGAGTGGTGTTCTCATACCTAAGTAGTTTCTTAGGTAGGAAGTCATTAGTAGAGTATAAGTTTAGGAGATTGTCAACGGGTTATTGAGTCTGTAAATTATATCAACAAGTAGTGAATTCCATCCCTGGCTTGGTAGCCCCCAGAGTAGGTTGGTTGTAACCGAACTGAGTCAACAATTCTTGGTGTTATTTTACTGTTATTGTTGTCCATTATGCAGAGTGTGTTGTTGTGACATCACACCTTAACATCACACGTCTGATACCAGAATTTCACTCATCAATCATTTTCATATCATTTTGGGGCCTCTAATAGAGTGTAAGACCCAATCATTTGAAAATACCAACATATTTTGGGCCTCACTTATTGTATAAGTCCCGTTGTATTTCAAAAGTCTGGAGCGATTATCGCCCGTATAAACCAAACCTTGGGACTCTCCTTGAGCTATAAGACTCATCTTTGTTCACTTTCAACCATTTTTGGGCCTCTTGAGAGAGTGTAAGACCCATCCCCTTGTACAGAAAACCTTCCCTGGGTCTCAGTCACTTGTATAAGTCCCTGTACAAAACAACAGTACGATCACTGATTAAACCTTGGGCCTCTCCTTGAGCTGTAAGCCCCAATTTTCCTTTCAAAAGGCAATTTCTCCTTTGATTTTGTAACATACTATTATTTTCAATTTCTTTGTTGAACAACTAACCAAACAGCATGGAAGCTCTACAACCGAGTAAGTGTTTACCCGCTTTCATTTACTGCTTTCATATGTATATAACTGTACTGTGGGGTTGTTTCACTGTAAGTCTTCTTTCATAAACTCGTATCGACTGTGTCATAATAGTATAGATATTTAGAGTTTCCCCGGCAACTACGTCTAGAACTAGACAAAACCTCGTCTCCCTACATCCAACGTTCTCCCGGATATTTCAACATAACCTAAACCACGAGAATTTTCTTTTACAACAATTTTAGATAACTAGATCTAAGAAATTTCCCCCTTGAACAGTTTATATATAGAAGGCCAATGTTCCAAGTGAAACCCCTTCTGGAACTGTTTTCATCAGCCTCCTCTTGGACTTAGTGCAAGGACTCAAAGGCTTCCTAAAAGCATCCCCGCCTCCTCTTGGGCGCTGTACAAGGACCCGCCGGCTTCTTAGAAGTTTTCACAACCTCCTCTTAGGCTTTGTATAATGATTATTTCTCCGGGAAGATAGCCTCCTCTTGGGCTTAGTACAAATTGTCCCTCGGCTTCTTAAAAGTTTTTCTCGCCTCCTCTTGGGCTTCGTATAAATTGTCCCGACGACCTCCTAGAGGTATAGGAACAGAAATTAGTCATCTTAATAGAACAGTCTTTCAAAGAGTCTAGATCTCACTACTACTGTTTCTTAAGCATAGTGCAAAAGATAAAACCCGTATACTCGGACAGTCTAAAGCTTCTTTGGATTCCCCGTTTCCTTAGAGAACATGAAATAATCCCAATCCTCAGATCAAATCCATGAGTACAACATTACCCATATAAGAACTGATTTTCTCTTTTAACCAACATGCTGGACCTGTCACTCAACTGAAACAGTTACCCTATCCTTCTCTTAGGCTTTGTACAATGATTCTCCCCAACAGAGCAAACCTTTTAGCCTCCATCTCGGGCTTCGTACGAGATACAAAACTCTCTCGTTGAGTATAAAAGACTCTCTTGTTGAGTCAATCTCCTTTTAGCCTCCATCTCGGGCTTCGTATAGGATACAAAAACACTCTCTTGTTGAGTATAAAAGACTCTCTTGTTGAGTCAAACCTTCAGCCTCAATCTCAGGCTTCGTACGAGATATAAAAACACTCTCTTTTTTAGTATAAAAGACTCTCTTGTTGAGTCAAACCCTTAGCTTCCGTCTTGGGCTTCGTACAAGACATATACAAAAGCACTCTCTTGTTGAGTCAACCCTTTTAGCCTCTCTCTCGGGCTTCGTACGAGACACATAAAAACACCCTCTTGTTGGGCCAATAGCCTCCTCTTAGGCTTTATATAAGGAAAACCCCGGTTGAGCCAATCAACCTTTTAGCATCAAAGATGTGCCTCGTTCACAGCATATAAACATCAACGACCCTTCATCTAAATTGCTGTAGCGGAAAACCTCTGGATTATGTACATCTATGCCACTGTCCCTCTTTTAGCATGAGAAATTCCTAAGGAAAGATGGCATTGCTCTACACTGAGTTAAAGTCTTCTCCTTCAGGTTAAAAACCCCCTATAAAGGAAATTATGGCCTTGCTGGATTCACATATCCCAGTTAAAGTAATTATCCTTTATAATCAGTCACCCAACAGTTGTGACGAACAGACCAAACATCCCCTCTTTAGAGATGACAAATTCTCTCTAAAGTCAAAACCTTTTAGCTTCACATCTTGGACTTCAAACAAGATACAAATAGACCCTTCGACTTCACATCTTGGGCTTTAAACAAGATACAAACCATTTAGCTTCATGCCTTGGGCTTTGAACAGGACACCAAAACACCATTTCCTCCCATAGAATAGGAGGAACTACGATCGCTCTGATTTCCCTGTTTCGGTAAACGGGAATACGTAGGCATAAGATTGAAAGAAAAATCTTAATGAGCACACTAATCAAAAACCCAAAATCCCGTACCTTCATACATCAATCGAAAAGCATCAGTCCTAACATCCTACCAATAGCATAGTCCCGTCATTTCAGTCTTAACAAAATAAGCAGAAAGAGCCCTCACTTCCATATAGCATTCGTAACCTAACAGACCGTTGTTTAAACTCAATAAGCAGGGTTAGTTGGAGACATCTATTTCCCTTCCTTCATCAGCTTCAATAGGATAAAAAATGAATCGACCTGTATTACCCCAGAGCGGGAGTGCTTAAGAACCACGTCCAAAATCGTTCGCTACACTATTCATCGAGAATAGATCAAGCCAGGAAAGTCCGAGAATTTGGAAGAAACTCAAGAGATGCCATTCACGGAGAAAAGATCATCTCTGGGGAGTTAGAGTTTCCTTGACAATATCTAAGGGTGACAGTCTGAGAAAGGGTTCACCTAGAATGTTGCCTTTCACGTCTCCATATTGTTTAACCCCAAGAGGAGGGAAGACTGTATTTGGAAATCCTATGGGGATCTAGTTTTGTTTGTATTTAAGAGTGACCAACAGGGCTTTACCTAGTGCTAGACGTAGTTGTCGGGGAAAACTCTAAATAACTATACTAGTATTACACAGTGGATATTTGACAAGTATATAAGAGTTTGTGAAAGAAGACTTACAGTGAAACAGCCCCACAATACAGTTATATATATATATATATATATATATATATATATATATATATGAAAGCGGATAAACACTTACCTGTTGTAGAGCTTCCATGCTGTTTGGTTAGTTGTTCAACAAAGAAAGCTTTGATAACAATATTATGTTCTAAATCAAAGGAGAAAGTGCTTTGAAAATATTGTTGGGGCTTACAGCTCAAGGAGAGGTCCAGGTTTTATCAGTGATTGCACTGTTGTTTTCAATTTGTACAGGGACTTATACAAGTGACTGAGGCAAAAAAAAAGGTTTTTTGTACAAAGGGATGGTTCTTACACTCTATTAGAGGCCCAAAGGTGTTTAAAGAAAAGGAATGGGGCTTCTAACACAAGGGTGGACCCAGATGATTTGATTTTTTAACTGGCAATCGCGCAGAGATTTTTCTTTTAACGCAGAGGGACTTATACAATATCTGAGGCCCAAATAGTTTTAGCTAAAAGGGGATTAGGTCTTACATTCTATTAGAGGCCCAAAGAGGTTACTTTTGTACAAGAGATGGGGCTTACAACTCAAGGAGAGGCCCATGGGTTTTTTGTTAAAAAGGCGACGATCACGCCGAACTTTTTGATGGTATCGGGACTTATACAATACACTGAGGCCCAAAAAGTTTTAGTTTCTAAGAGGGATTGGGTCTTACACTCTATTAGAGGCCCATGAGTTTGAAAATGATTGATGAGGGTTGAATTAATCAAAACCCTAATTTGTTTTTTAAAAATATATCTTAATTGAATAAAAATTCAATTAAAATGATCAAAATTGTTAAACATGTGTGAAAAACAAATTGTGATCTTGGATTAATGTTTGAAAAATCATGTTTATATCCACAAAATGATTGGAAATCAATTAAGTTTGGAAAATCAAGGGAGAAAAAATATTTCAAATGTTAAAAACAAATAAACATTAATTCTTTTCAAAAATATCAAATATATGAAATAAATAATATTTTTGGGATTTTTTAGTAAAATAAAATATTTTAACATTTTTGTGAATTATTAAAAAAAGAATCAACTCAAAATCATTAAAACTCAGAGAGAAATTAATTTTTGAATCAATTAAATAAAATCACAAAAATTCAAGTATTCAAATATTCAAAAATGGCGCCAAGAACATGGCAAGAACACGCGCCACCCTCTGTTTCTGCAGATTTGCATTTTCTATCCAATCTCACTGAATACTTGATGATATCATGCAATCTACATATCAATCTACTCGTTTTCACCTCACGACCATGTCTATGGTCTTTAATTTCATTTATTTTAAGCATGGAATAAGAAATCAAAGAGAAGCCTCAAGAATCCTAAAATTTGCATGAAGGCTCAGAAATTTCACACACGATTCAAACAAAGTAATTGATTGAGGGTAAACACTCTATGCATGATTATGAACATATGGCCAAATTATTGTGCAGCAAAATATGCATGGATCATAGAGTTAGAAGAACTCATGCTTACCTATTGCAGCTGGTGATCGTGTTTTGTGTTAGAGGTGTTACAGCTTGGTTCCAATGATGTGGATAGCTTCCCTAGGTGCCAAGTGATGTGCCTGAGTGCTTGGAATGGTTTGAAACAAGTTGGAACTGAAGATGGTATCTCAACTGCAACTTGGTTAAAACCTTGAGCAGTTGGCTGGTGATTTTGTAAAATCAGTGTTCTAGATGTTGTTTAAGTGTCTGGATCACTTCTATATGATGTTTATGAAGTGTGTGTGTGTGATTGGTTTGGTTGGAATTGCTCTCAAACTCAAAACCCGATAGTGACTTGCTTTGGAGGGCAAATTTGGAAGTGAGAAGGAGATTTTTGTGTACTTAAACTGATAAAAAATGATGTCTATTTATAGTACAACACGTTTTTTTTACAAGCAATAGTGAATGGAAACTGCTGCAGAGGTTTGACCAATGTTGATCAATGGGAATCCAAGTCTCCTCTAGCCATTGACTAGAGGTTAGGGCACAGGCTGCTGGTTCCCTTGGTCTTGGATATGTCTTGACTAAATTCAGTTGGAAGAGGCTCAGTCCATGCCACCTTGGTGCATCCATTAAATGCTCCAAACCAATATTGGAGTTTTGTCCCTCTTTTAGGTATTTCTAGGTTTGGCATGCTACTTTTGGTTCCAAAGACTTGGGAGGCTGATGGATCAGTGTTTGTCTCTCCTTGGTCTCTCCTTGAGGTGTTCAGATGGATAGAGTTGTTTGTCATTTGCACAAATTTGGCAAATCGAGCAAAATGCACAAATCTTCCTTGCTTTGACAGTTTTCAGCAAGGCATATTGCCATTGTCATATCTCATGGCTCAAGTGGAATTTGATGGAGTTCTTGGCCATTTTGGAAAGCCCTCATATGATACAACAACTGTTTGATCATAGTTGGTTTTGATACTTTTTGGATTCAAGTGAATAATGCCCCTACATTTGGAAAAAAGTGAAGGCAGATTCTGACTTAGTGAAAATTTCACTAAGTGTTGGAAAAAAGTGACATTTTCACTTTTTGTGATTTTGATCATTCCATAACTTAAAATCCATGAGGAATGGGAATGAGTTGTGTTTTAAGCTTTTGTAGAGGGCCATGAGAGCTACAAATCCATCTTTGGATGGGGAAAAATGGCCTTGTGGTTTAGGAGTTATGATCCTCCAAAGTTGGTACCCTAGCCACTTTGTTCCATAACTTAGAAAATTTCTAAGTTTTTTATGGTTACCCCTTTTACAAGTGAAGTCAAAGTTGACTTTTATGCACAGTTGACTTTTTGTCAGATGAATTCCAAATTGTGCGATCCTCTATGAAATCAAGTCCTTGACCTAAATCAAACTTGATGGATTGATTTCATAGGTGTTATAGGGTGTTTTGAATCATGTCCCAAGGTTTGGGAGCATGCCTGGGTCAAAAGTCAAAGGCATAGTTGACTTTTTCCTCAAATCCCTAATTGTGGCTCTGATGAATTTGAAACTTGTTGATCAAGCTTCTTGGATCAATCCATTGTTGAAAATGGATCAATTTGGTGTATTAGAGACCCTCAAATCATGTCTTGAGGTCTTGGCTCATGTTTTATGCCAAAAGTCAACTTAGGGGTGAATTAGGTCAAGAAACCCTAATTCCTGATTTTTTTATTATATGCTTCCCCTGAGGCAAAATTGACTTGATGATTGGGTTCATGATGTCCCTTGGAGCATCTTAGGTTATGCTTTGAAGAATTGGCTCATGCCCAGAGGAAAATTTCCATCTGGAGGCCCTGGTCGCCCAAAACCCTAATTTGGTGATACTGGCGATCTTGAGGCTTAATCCACTTGGAATGTTGCAGCCTTGTGCTTGATCCTTGATGTGGGAGTCCTCTTGATCCATTATGGATGTTTGAGAGGTTAGACAAGTTGAAGATCATGTCATTCCTTGATTGATCCTTTGTCTAAGAGCTCTGAGAGGGCTTGAAACCCTAAATTTGATTGCAGTGAATGCTCACCCATCTTTGGGGAGACTACTGAGGTATGATGGTCCATCCATATTGTGATGATGGTTTGCACAATGATGGGGAATCTTAGTGGTCAAAATTTGGGGCATGACAATTATTAAAAAAAAGAATCAACTCAAAATCATTAAAATTCAGAGAGAAATTAATTTTTGAGTCAATTAAATAAAATCACAAGATTCAAATATTTGAAAGTTTGAAAAAGGGTGCCAAGAACACTTTGGTTTTGCCCGCGTGCTCTGTTTTGCCCAGATTTGCATTTTCTCAACAATATCACTGAATACTTTATGAAATCACACAATCCACATATTAATTTACTAGTTTTCACCTCACGATCATGTCTATGGTCTTTAATTTCATTTATTTTAAGCATGGAATAAGAAATCAAAGAGAAACCTCAAGAACCCTAATTTTTGCATGAAGGCTAAGAAATTCTATACACGATTCATACAAAGCAATTAATTGAGGGGAAACACTCTATACATGATTATGAACATATGGCAAAATTATTGTGCGAGGAAATATGCACGAATCATGAGATGACCAAGTTGAGGCTTACCTCTTGCAGTTGGTGATCGAGTTCTAGGTTGGAGGTGTTACAGTTTGGTTCTAATGATGTGGACAGCTTCCCCAGGTGCTATGGAGTGTGATAACTTGTAAAAGGGGTAACCATAAAAACGTAGAAAATTTTCTAAGTTATGAACAAAGTGGGAAGGGTACCAACTTTGGAGGATCATAACTCCTAAACCATAAAGCCATTTTTCCCCATCCAAAGCTTGATTTTTAGATCTCATTACCCTCAACAAAAGCTTACAACTGACCTCCCTCCAAATTCCTCATGGATTTTGAGTTATCGAATTATCAAAATCACAAAAAGTGAAAATGTCACTTTTTCCAACACTTCGTGAAATTTTCACTAAGTCCGAATATGCCTTCACTTTTTTCCAAATGTAGGGGGATTTTTCACTTGGATCCAAAAGGTATCAAAACCAAATATGACCAAATAGTTGTTGTATCATATGAGGGCTTTCCAAAATGACCAAGAACATCACCAAAGTCCACTTGAGCCATGAGATATGACAATGGCAATATGCCTTGCTGAAAACTGCCAAGGCTAGGTAGAATTTTGTATTTTTGCTCGATTTGGCAAAATCAGCTAATTCCAAGCCTTGTCATCATCTTGGACACATATGAGGATCAAATCCAAAGGGGACAAACACTGAGCCAAGCCTCCAAAGTCCTTGGAACAAGAAGTAGCATGCCAAACCTAGAAATCCCTAAAAGAGGGACAAGACTCCAATTTTGGATTGGAGCTTTTAATGGAGGCTTAGAGGTGGCATGGACTGACACATTTGCAACTGAATTCAGTCAAGAATGATCCAACAACTAGGGAACCAAAGGCCTGTCCCCTAACCTTTAGTCAATGGCTAGAGGAGACTTGGATTATCATTGCTCAGCATTTGCCAAACCTCTGCTGTGGTTGTCATTCACTATTGATCCTAAAAGAAACTTGCTCTACTATAAATAGAGCTCATTTGTGCTCAGTTTGAGTACACCATAGCCATCAAACATATGTTTTCCTCAAAATCTCTTTCTCTTGGCAAAAATGCCTTCTTTAGCAAGGTAACTCTGAGTTTTTGAGTTAGAGAGCAATTCCAACCAAACCAATCACACACACACCTCATATATGTCATGCATAAGTTGTCCAAACTCTCACAAGTGACCTGTAATCCTTAAATCACAAAGTCACCTCTCAAAACCTCAAAATAGGCATTTTGTGCATTTTTCAAGCCATATCTTGATTCAGTCACTTTCCAAACCAAATAAAACCTCAAACACACTCCAAATATCATCCTTGAACTGTTCCAAATGGTTCCCCCCATCTGGAACACCATTTGAGAGATTTGCTATTTTGGCCATTTTAACCCCTTTTGCAAGAAAGGGCCAGCTTGTGTTTTTGCAGGTTCCAGCTGGTTCCACTCATCCTAAAAGCTTCTAAGGGATCATTTGAGAGTGTCCAAAGCATCAAACCACTTCTGGAATAAGAGGCTTGACAGATTGCACAAAAACTCCAAAAAGCTCAAAGGGAGGTAAGCCTCATGACTTAAACTTTCCAAAACATGCATTGCTTTGAGGTCCACTTATCATGCATCTCTTATACATGTCATATGTGTTGTGTTTGAACCAAGTCATCATGTAATTCATGCCTGTACCAAAGTGTAGCATAGAAAATGCAATTATAGGCCTATTTCAAAACCCCTATCAAATTTTAAGGAGGGATCATGATCTGAGAAAAATACCACCACCATTGGATTCCTTGTGAAATTCTAGGCCAGATGCATATAAATTTTGTCCCCAAACATGGAGAAATGAGAAAGTTATGAACCTTCCCGTTTCTTGTCAAAACTTGCCTTGTCTTGCCTTGGCCAGGTCTAGAAAACAAGGCAAGCCTTGTATATTTGTGGTTTCACTTCAAGCAATGGATGTATCACCACCCCAGTGGTAAGGCGCGCGCCCTATAACCTTGAGGTCGTGGGTTCAAACCCCGCCCATGCCATTTTGTGTTCTCTCACATTTTTGCTATTTTTTCCAATATTTTCATGTTTTATTAATTAATTGGAAAATTAATAACTCTTTCAATTTTAATTATTTTTTATTGGTTCTTTTTGTAAAAAATCACAAAAATGTTGAAATATTTTATTCCACAAAAAAATTAAGTTTATATTATTTTTTTAATATAATTAGTATTTTTGTGAATAAATTCCTTTTTAATGTTTTTTAAACATTTTAAAAGTGAATATTTACTTTGAAAATCAAAACCAAGTGAGTTTTAATATCCCTTGTGATTAATCCCTCATTTTTTGAAACCTTAAACAAATATCACAAATGGTTTATTCAAACTTATTTGGTATTTTATTTGATTTTCTTTAAATATTTACTTTTAAAGAATAACAAATTAGGGTTTCTTTGATTTTCACCCTCACAAAACTCTTTCAAACACTCATGGGTCTCTATTAGAGTGTAAGACCCAACCCCCTTGTAAAACCAAACTTTTGGGCCTCACTTATTGTATAAGACCCACCGCGTTTTCAAAAAAGTTCGGCGGGATCATCGCCCGTTTAAAACAAACCATTTGGGCCTCTCCTTGAGATGTAAGCCCCACCACTTGTACAATAAATCTTTGGGCCTCTAATAGAGTGTAAGACCCAATCCCCTTTTAACCAAAACAATTTTGGGCCTCACTTATTGTATAAGACCCATTCAAAATCATTTTGGGCCTACCCTCGAGTAGTAAGACCCATTTCTTTTCTTTAAAAACACTTTGGGCCTCTTGAGAGAGTGTAAGACCCATCCCTTTGTACAGTAAACCTTTTCTGGGCCTCAGTCACTTGTATAAGTCCATGTACAAAGCAACAATGTGATCACTGATAAAACCATGGGCCTCTCCTTGAGCTGTAAGCCCCAATTTTCCTTTCAAAGCACTTTCTCCTTTGATTATGTAATATATTGTTATTTTCAATCTTTCTTTGTTGAATAACTAACAAAAGAGCATGGAAGCTCTACAACCGAGTAAGTGTTTACCCGCTTTTCATTTACCGCTTTCATATATATATAACTGTACTGTGGGGCTGTTTCACTATAAGTCTTCTTTCATAAACTCATATCAACTGCGTAATAATAATATAGATATTTAGAGGTTCCCCGGCAACTACGTCTAGAATTAGACCAAACCTCGCCTCCTTACACCAACGTTAGATAACTAGATCTAAGGAATTTCCCCGTGAACAGTTCATATACAGAAGGACATTGTTCCATGTGAAACCCCTTCTGGAACTGTTCATCAGCCTCCTCTTGGGCTTAGTGGAAGGACCCGCAGGCTTCCCAAAAGCATCCCCGCCTCCTCTTGGGCGTTGTACAGGGACCCATCGGCTTCTTAGAAGTTTTTGTAGCCTTCTCTTAGGCTTCGTATAATGATTCTTCCATCGGGAAGGTAGCCTCCTCTTGGGCTTCGTACAAATTGTCCTGTGGCTTCTTAAAAGTTTCCAGCCTCCTCTTGGGCTTCGTACAAATTGTCCAGATGACCTCCTAGAGGTATAGGAACAGAAATTAGTCATCTTAATAGAACAGTCTTTCAAAGAGTCTAGATCTCACTACTACTATTTCTTACACATAGTACAAAAGATAAAACCCGTAGACTTGGACAGTCTCAATACCCTTTGGATTTCCCCAGAGATAACCCTGATCCTCTGGTCAAATCCATGAGTACAACATTACTCATATAAGAACTAATTTTCTCTTATCCAACATACTGGTCACACAACTGAAACAGTCACCAGCACAATAGGCTCCTCTTGGGCTTTGTACAATGATTCTCCCCAGCGGAGCTAAGCTTTTCACACTCTCTTGTTGAGTATAAAAGACCCTCTTGTTGGGTCACAAACTCTTTAGCCTCCATCCCGGGCTTCGTACGAGATAAAAAACACTCTCTTGTTGAGTATAAAAGACTCTCTTGTTGAGTCAAACTTCTTCAGCCTCCATCTCGGGCTTCGTACGAGATACAAAAACACTCTCTTGTTGAGTATAAAAGACTCTCTTGTTGAGTCACCACACTTTTAGCCTCCGTCTCGGGCTTCATACGAGACACCAAATCACTCTCTTGTTGAGTATAAAAGACTCTCTTGTTGAGTCAAACATCTTCAGCCTCCATCTCGGGCTTCGTACGAGATACAAAAACACTCTCTTGTTGAGTATAAAAGACTATCTTATTGAGTCACAACCCTTTTAGCCTCCGTCTTAGGCTTTGTACAAGACACACAAAAAGACTATCTTTTTTAGTCAAACCCTTTTAGCCTCCGTCTCGGGCTTCGTACGAGACACCAAATCACTCTCTTGTTGAGTATAAAAGACTCTCTTGTTGAGTCAAACCCTTTTAGCCTCCGTCTTGGCCTTTGTACAAAACACACAAAAAAATTCTCTTGTTGAATCAAACCCTTTTAGCCTCAACCTTGGGCTTTGTACAAGACAGAAAGAACGTTTTCCCCAGAAAAGTCAACCTTTCAGCCTCCTCTTAGGCTTTGTATAAGGAAACTCTGTTTGAGACAATCAACCTTTTAGCATTGAATCATGCTTTGGTCACAACATACAAACATCAACCACTCCTTTTCCCCCATCTAATTGCTGTAAGCGGAAAGCCTCTGGATTATTTACATCCACGCCACTGTCGCTCTTTTAGCGTGAGAAATTCCTAAGGAAAGATGGCATTACTCTAAACTGAGTTAAAGTCTTCTCCTTCAAGTCAAAAAACCCCTATAAAGGAAATTATGGCATTGCTGGATTCACATATCCCAGCTAAAGTAATTCTCCTTTATAATCAGTCACCCATGATAAACAGACCACTTTAGAGATGACAAATTCTCTCTAAAGTTAAAACCCTTTAGCTTCATATCTTGAGCTTTAATCAAGATACAAATAGACCTTTTAGCTTCACATCTTGGGCTTCGAACAATATACAAATAGACCCTTCAGCTTCACATCTTGGGCTTTGAACAAGATACAAATCACTTTTAGCTTCATGTCTTGGGCTTTGAACAGGACACCAAAACACCATTTCCTCCCATAGAATAGGAGGAACTACGATCGCTCTGATTTCCCTGTTTCGGAAAAAGGGAATACGTAGGCATAAGATTGAAAGAAAAATCTTAGCGAGCACACTAATCAAAAACCCAAAAATCCCGTACCTTCACACATCAATCTAAAAGCATCAGTCCTAACATCCTACCAATAGCATAGTCCCGTCATTTCAGCCTTGACAAAGTAAGATTAGAGAGGCCCCATTACCATATAGCATCTGTAACTTAACAGACCGCTGTTTAAACTCAGTATGCAAGCAGGGTTAGTTGGAGACATCTATTTCCCTTCCTTCATCAGCTTCAATAGGATAAAAAATGAATCTACCTGTAGTCCCCCCCAAAGAGCGACAGTGCTTAAGAACCACGTCCAAAATCGCTTGCTACAGAAAAATAGCGCCTACCATGGGGCCCATTAGACTTTCTTTCTTTCTTTCTTAAGGTGAAAACCTTGGACAAGTTATTATGACGGTTTCATTGGGGAATGTCATTATTGCTAAGATCGGCCTTCACTAGGATCGTAGGTCAAAAACCTTTTAAATTAGGAAGGAACCACAGAATGGCGCCACCGCCGGGGAGCCATTTTCTATCAGGATCATAGGATCCATAGCTCTTAAGTCTAGGACATTAGGACAAATATATATAATGATTTTCCTAATTGATATTTGTGTTTATTTTTTCTGCTAATGGGAATGCGTGTGATGCCGCATGTGGAAAGATTGAGTATACACCTAGGAACAACCTCTTTTAGTAGTGCGGAAGCTATCGAAAATAGCTGTTACGCGATACTACCCTCTTCTGATGATTCTTCGAAAAAACATCACCTAGCACGGTTCCCGGCCCGCTGGTGTTTTCTCGACAAGAGTTGATGATTTTGAGAGACAGGTACAAAAATCACTAGTATAAACCTTTGGGATGGGTAGAGCCTTGACTTCATGACAACGACCCTTTGACCCCATGTTTTTTCTATGTTTTTGTGTGCTGCATTCACGCATTTATTTTAAAAACATAAAACAAAGAAAATTTTCTCTTCTAGTCTCTCTTTTTCAAATTAAACTAAGACAATGATTGCAAATGTCAGAGAAAAGGATTGCGCTAATGGATTTCGGTAGACGGAAAACTCACAAGTATACCTTCAAGGTTCCAAAACTAGAGGATTTGAGAGGATTAGCGAGGATGATCACTAACCCTAACGCTTTCAGAGCCAAGTATGGAGGTCTGCTACCTCTGTTGAGGGTCCAAGTAATTGAAAGATCATGGATGCACTCATTCAGTTTTATGATCCGATCTATCACTGTTTCACATTCCCGGATTACCAGCTCGCACCAACGCTGGAGGAGTATTCTCATCTAACTGATTTACATATCACTGATCGAGCTCCATTTTCTGGGCTGGAAGAAATTCCAAAGGATCAGACCATTGCAAGAGCAATATATTTGGATGAGTCAGAATTCAAGACTCACATAACCACTAAGGGTGGCATCCAAGGTTTTCCAGCCCAGTTCTTGACAAAAAAAGCCCTGTACTTTGCTAGTATAGGGAATGTGGCCGCTTTTGAGAGCATCTTTGTTTTACTCACCTACGGGTTATTTTTGTTTCCCAACATCGATAACTTTGTAGATATCAATGCCATTAAGGTTTTTCTCATTGGAAACCCTGTGCCAACTCTGCTCGCAGATGCGTATCATTCTGTACACTTAGGGAATTTGTACAGCGGAGGAATGATCACATGTTGTGTACCCCTGCTATATAAATGGTTTATTTCCCATTTGCCTAAGTCTGCCGCTTTTTGGGATCATAAGAGTGCCTTACGTTGGTCGCAGAAAATCATGTCCCTTACCAACTCTGACATAGATTGGTGCAATAGGATTTATGATAGGATCAGGATCATTGACCGTTATGGAAACTTCCCCAATGTACCCCTCATAGGAACTAAGGGAGGAATCAATTACCATCCAGTATTAGTTCGTCATCAATTTGGATACCCGATGAGGCATGTCCCGCGTAATGCTCATCTGGAAGGTCTTTTCTTCAAGGAAGGAGAAAATGACAAGGCGCTAAAGATGAAAATAGTGCACGCTTGGAAACACGTTCATAAGAAAGGACGAGAGTCTCTAGGAAAACCTGACTGTGTCTCAGTGGAGCCCTATCTCCACTGGGTACAAACTAGAGCTCTCAAGCTAAAGATGCCTTATACTCGTCACGGAGTTCTTCCGCCAAGGGAATCAGTCATGTACTTCATGACTGAAATGGAAAAACTTCAGGTTACTCTCAACAAATTTCAACAGAAGAGGAGGTCTTGGAAGAACAAGTACCGCATTCTCAATGTGGAGTGTATCAAAATACAACAACTACTGAAAGATAAGGATGCTCTAATTGAGATTTTGGGCAACAAGCTGTAGAAAATCAGGATGACCAAAGGAATTTGCTCGCTCCTTTCACTTGGCAAAGGAATGACAACCCGACAACGACCCTAGAACCCCGGTCAAAGAAAAGGAAAGTACCAGAATCAGCACCCGAATTCTCCTCAGAGAGGACTCAGGACCCATTAGCTTAGGTTTCTGTTTCCACACCTTGTAATTTACTGTATTTTCATTTCCGCAATCCTTTGAATTCAATAAAACGGGATTTTCCCCACTGTTTGATGTCTGTAATCTAATTGTCGAAGTTTCTTTTGATTAAACCAAAAAATAATTAATATAATCATTGCATTCATCATTCTCACGTCACGTATTCTTCTTACCTACGAATCTTACGTTTGTGTCTCGATTCTAGAGTCAAACTTCTCATTCGTACAATACTCGGGACAATCGTCAGAAAAAGATGGATGATATCGAGGAAAAGAACAGAGAGTTGAAATAAGAGATCGACGCTCTGAGAGGGGATATGAGAAAGCTTTGTAACGACATGCAAGCCATGGCAGAAGCTCAGCTACAAAGAACTGTGATCTCAGAGATCACCTCAACACCCATGGTGGAGAAGTATGATCCTAGGTATCAAATGCTGAAAGATCGTCCCTGGGGCATGCCTGTTAATTATATCCCAGAAGGATATGTTCCGCCGATCACTGAAGATCAGGGAATCACAGCAGAAGTCGCTGGGCCTGAAGGTTACAAACTTCGGGAAAGCGAGGATGCCAGGGGCATAATGAGGACTCCTGAAGGTTACAAACTTCGGGAAACGCCAAGATTCACTGCCGTAGTAACGGTACCACCCCTGTGGTGCACACTGTCCCGGAAGTACAGATTCCACAGATACCTTCTGGTAGAAAGGAAACTATGTTCGATAGAATGGACGAGTTCCAGGAGCAGTTCCTGGAAATGCAAAAGGAACTGCAAGCCATTCGCGGTCAGGATTTATTTGGAAAGGACGCCGCAGATCTCTGCTTGGTCCCCAATGTGAAAGTTTCGCACAAGTTCCTAGTGCCCGACTTTGAAAAATACAAGGGTAACTCTTGCCCTCAGAGCCATTTGGTGATGTACGCTCGGCGAATGTCAGCTCAGACAGAGAATCAGGATCTACTGATTCACTACTTTCAGGATAGTTTAACCAGTGCCGCCCTAAAGTGGTACATGGGTTTAAACCGCACCGAGATCAGCACTTTCAGAGATCTTGGCACTGCCTTCGTCCAAAAATATAAATACAATTTGGACATGGCACCGGACAGAGATCAACTCAGATCAATGTCACAAAAGGACAAGGAAACCTTTAAGGAGTACACTCAGAGATGGCATGAAATTGTCGCTCAGATTTCTCCACCCCTGGAGGAAAAAGAGATGACGAAGATTTTCTTAAAGACCTTGAGCTCATTTTACTACGACAGAATGGTCGCCAGTGCGCCCAGCGACTTCACCGAAATGGTCGGTATGGGAGTGCGTCTCGAGGAAGCCGTTCGAGAAGGACGTCTAGTCAAAGACACTGGGTCGACAAGCGGTACTAAGAAATACGGTAGTGCTCTCCCTAAGAAAAAAGAGCAAGATATTGGGAATATCTCTCTCAGAAAGCAAAGGCGACGATACCAACCGGTAGCAGCTGTAACTCCTGCTATCAATCTTGCGCCTATTTCTACGTATCAACCTCAGGTTGCTCAGAGCCAACCTAATCAACAACAATTTCAGTAAAGGACACAACAGCCTCTTCAGCAGGCTCGTCCTCCATACAACAACAACCGTACAACGCGGCCACCAGGGTTCGACCCTATACCCGTATCGTACGCAGAACTATTTCCGTTACTACTGGTCAAAGGGAACATCCAGACAAATGCTCCTCTTACAGTACCGGAAAATCCGCCTTTTTGGTTTAAGGTGGATCAGACTTGCCTTACCATCAAGGAGGACCAGGGCATAACATAGAGAACTGTCTCAGTTTCAAATCCGATGTACAAAAGCTTGTTAGGAGCGGGGTCTTATCTTTCAAAGATACGAATCCAAATGTTCTCACGAACCCGCTGCCTCAACACGAGAAAGCTGCAGTCAATCTGATAGAGGGGGAGTCTAACAACATCTATCAAATTCACGATGTACTCTTATTGAGATCCAACTTGGTTAAGATGCATTGTAGACAGAGTGGATATGGCCATGTGCCACCTCATAATTATCACCAGTGTGATATCTTCTCTAAGAACAATCGGGGATGTTCTGAGGTGCAATCAGCTCTACAGGAACAGATGGATCTCGGATGGATCCAGGAGCACCGAGTCCGTGGAGTTAACATGGTTCATACGAATTCCAACATCATTCCAAACTACGACATCCATGTGATGAATGCCAACCTGGTGTCAAATCACTCAAGGTAAAGCCAGTATCATAATCTGTCGCAGCATGATTACAATTCCTGTCTAATTTGCACGGTAAATAAATAGGGATGCTCTTTTGTACAAGAGGCCCTCCAGCGTCAGATGGATCTTGGATGGATCCAAGACTACCATGATAGGAATCATTATCAAATCAACATGATTCAAATCTTCGATATTCGCTTAATGAATATTAGCCTGGTGGAGTTACATGCTACGCAAGTCCAACTCGGTTTTCTCACGTCACATGATTATCAGAGCTGTAAAGCGGATTGTGAAAATGATCAAGGCTATGCCCTTGCCCAGGAAACACTTTAGCACTTGTTGAACCACTGGTGGCTTCCAATCTATATGGACGAAGACACCCAGCAAATTAGTATCACTAACGGAAATCCTACTAGATATCAAAGTCAGGATGTTCATCGATGGAAACAGACCTCGTCAGGTTACACTGTATTCAAAGCGGACGTGGTCAGGTGCCACTACACAACTTTGAGCGGTGTGGAGTTTTCTCGGTGGATAATCAAGGATGCTACCTCGTGCTAGCAGCCCTCCAAAGTCAGTTGGACCGCAAAGAGATTCAACCATGCTCAAGTTATGGATCAGTCAACTATCTCGCTGACCAAATCGAGGACGTTGTCATAATCTCTGATCATCAGAGGGCTAGGGATGTGTGTGCCATCATCCCTCTACTTGACAAATCGAGAGTTCCCAACCAGGAACATATCAAAATTACTTACGATGGTCAGAAAAATCAGAAGGTTCCCATAGTCATCTATCTACTAGGACCATTACCATATGAATCAGCTAAGACGATCCCTTATAAATACGGTGCAACAACAATTGAGAATGGAAAGGAAATTCCATTACCCTCCATCATGAATATTGCAAACATCAGTCGGGTAACACGGAGCGGTCGAATCTTCAACAGAGGAGTTGGAGAACCTAACAGAGAAAAGGAACCTCATATGGAAGTTCCCAATCCACCAGTCAGTCAATCTAGTGATCCCGACCTTTCAAAATAACAATGATGAGATGTTGAAGCTCATCCAAAGGAGTGAATACAACATTTTTGATCAACTGTTGCAAACTCCTTCAAAGATCTCGGTATTATCACTATTACTTAGCTCAGAAGCGCACGGGGAGGCTCTACAGAAAGTCTTGGAGCAAGCCTTTGTGGAACAGGATGCAACAATCAGACAGTTCGATAGAATTGTCTCTAACATCACTTCCTGCAATAACTTGGGGTTTAGTGATGAGGAATTACCTGAAGAAGGTCGTCGCCATAACATGGCGCTCAACATTACAGTCAAATGCTAGGACGATGCTCTAGCCAGCATACTGGTAGACACAGGGTCAGCCCTGAATGTTATGCCGAAGTCCACTTTGATGCAATTATCATTCAAAGGATCTCCAATGAGAACCAGCGAAGTCATTGTCAAAGCATTTGACGTATCCAGAAAAACGGTTATTGGCGAAGTCGACCTTCCCATAACTATCGGTCCTCACACTTTCCAAATCACTTTCCAGGTCATGGACATCCGGGCAACTTACAGTTGTTTATTAGGGAAACCTTGGATACATCAGGCTGGGGCGGTCACCTCGACCCTCCACCAAAAGCTAAAGTTCGTCCAGAACGACCAACTCATCACAGTCTGTGGAGAACAGGCCTTGCTCGTAAGCAACTTATCGTCATCCATTTATGTAGAGCTGGAAAGGGTAATCGGAACTCAGTTCCAAGCGCTTTCGCTACACAAGGAAAATCGATCCGAAGGGGGAACTTCAATTTCCTCGTACAAAGATGCTATCAAAGCGATCGAGAGTGCCAATACAACAGGATGGGGATAGCTTGTCATTCCTACTGACAATAAAACAAAGAAGGGTCTTGGCTTTTCCTCTACCTATACCCAGACAGCTGCTAACGATGAAAGTCTTCATCCCATACGGAATCTCTTCCACAGTGGAGGCTTCCTTCAGCAGGTGACTCAAGAAGTGCATACCATCAATAAAGATGATTCATCCGATATAGAAGAAGAATGGAAGTCCTATCTCAACGAGGACGGTTATATATCTCAGGACGAGATGTAGACTCCCTTTTGCTTTCCTACACAGAGTCCGAGATTTATACCAAGGTCAGACGTCGAAATGCTATACGGAGATTGTGATCCGGAAGGATGTCGTGCTCCGCCAAATTCATTAGAGGAGGACACCCTGATGAAAGACAACTTTGACCACAGCTATCATGGCCCGATGGATGTCCTGCCAATGTGGCAGCCTTACCCAGGAGACTTGGGGCAAGAGAGCAAGTCGAACGATGAAAGTCAGTTAAGCATCATTAAAAAGAATACCTGCGTCCCCACCATGTCATGGGATCAACACCCAGGTTATCCTGAAAGTACTCAGCACGACGATAAATTCGCAACGTTTGCAGGACTAGAATTCATTAACTATGCTTTTCCCGAGGTTAACGTCATCGAGAGGGATGACTCCTCCAGTTCCAAAGAAGTGTGGGACACCTTGCGACAACCGAGTGGGAAATACGACTATATGGTCAAGTACACCGCTCCTAAAAGCTCTCGTATCGGGCTCGAGGACATTCAGCCAACTGGATGGGGAGATACAGTTGAGAGTACAAATACTATGCAAAATGCAACAGAGGAATCCTCCAACGACAACTATGCCTGGGAGACAGATTCCAATGATCATGCTCCACCAGAAATCAGCGTCATTTCTGAAGACAAATCAAGAAAGGTACCAGACTTTGTGATTCACCGAGGAGTTTGCCGCCAATGGGTTGCTGTCAATGTTCCAAAGATCGTCCATAAGTCTAAGTAATTGCCGTATTTACTTTAACCTTTCACCTTGCCCAGGTGAAATGAATGTTTTGATAGGGCTCGCTTTCTGTAAATTTCCCTCTTCGCTTTGGCCAAAGCGACTGAGTTTTGTTTTATAGGGCAATAGTTTCAAGAATCGACTTGTTCATTAATAAAATAACGTCGTTTTGTAATTTCCGCATTTATTGTTGTTTTCTCTTTTCGTTTTTCAGAAAATGGTAATCCTAAAAAAGATTCAAAACTCAAAAAACAATAAACAAGCAGTAAACAAAAAAACACTGCACACACTCTTGCATTTTCTCTATCTCTTCTAAACACGAATCATCACGTCATGCAGATTGCTTGTCTTAAACCTCGTTGAAACATACGATCCGATGCCTTCTCCCAACTTTGCGTTCCCGGTATTCGAGGCCGAAGAAAAAGATGACAATGAAATTCCAGAAGAGATCTCCCGATTACTCAGACAAGAGGAAAGGTCCATTGAACCTCACAAAGAGCCATTAGAAATGGTAAACTTGGGTTCAGAAGAAGAGAGAAAAGAAATCAGGATTGGGGCACGACTCAGTCCAACTGCCAAAGAGAGTTTGACAAAGATTCTCAGAGAATTCCCCGATGTGTTCGCTTGGTCCTATCAAGACATGCCAGGGTTGGATACCAGCATCGTGGAACATCATCTACCGTTAAGGTCAGAATGTCCGCTAGTAAAACAAAGGTTGAGACGGACTCACCCGAACATGGCCATTAAAATCAAAGAGGAGGTACAGAAACAGATTGACGCGGGTTTCCTCGCCACGTCAGAGTATCCTCAATGGTTAGCCAACATCATACCTGTTCCAAAAAAGGACTGAAAGGTCAGAATGTGTGTCGATTACAGAGATCTAAACAAGGCTAGTCCAAAGGACGACTTTCCTTTACCACACATTGACATGCTGGTAGACAGTACATCAAAGTTCAAAGTTGTCTCCTTCATGGATGGACTCTCGGGCTATAATCAGATTAAAATGGCGCCGAAAGACATGGAGAAAACTTCGTTCATTACCCCATGGGGTACTTTTTGTTACAAGGTAATGTCGTTCGGGTTGAAGAACGCCGGGGCAACCTATCAAAGGGCCATGACTACTCTTTTCCATGACATGATACACAAAGAAATCGAGGTATATGTCGATGATATGATTGCAAAATCTAGAACAGAGGAGGAGCATGTGACCCATCTGTCAAAAATATTTGAGCGATTGAGAAAGTACAAACTCCGCTTGAATCCCAACAAGTGCACCTTCGATGTCCGTTCAGGGAAACTTTTAGGATTCATCGTCAGCCAGAAAGGAATTGAGGTTGATCCTGACAAGGTCAAGGCCATTCAAGAAATGCCTTCTCCGAAAACTGAAAAACAAGTCAGAGTATTCCTGGGACGTTTGAACTACATCTCCAGATTCATATTCCTCATGACCACGACCTGTGCGCCGATTTTCAAATTACTCAAAAAGAATCAGGACTGCGTTTGGACAGAAGACTGCCAAACCGCATTCGACAGTATTAAGGAATACCTATTGAATCCACCGATTCTATCACCTCCAGTGGAAGGAACACCGCTGATCATCTACTTAACAGTCTTGGAAGACTCTATGGGATGTGTACTTGGCCAACAGGACGAAACAAAAAGAAAAGAGTCTGCCTTTTACTATCTGAGCAAGAAATTCACCGACTGCGAGACTCGGTACACTATGCTTGAGAAAACTTGTTGTGCTCTGGCTTGGGTAGCCAAACGTCTTCGCCAGTATATGATTCGTCACACTACTTGGTTAATCTCTGAAATGGATCCAATCAAGTATGTATTTGAAAAACCTTCTCTCACGGGAAGAATTGCCCGTTGGCAAATGTTGTTATCAGAGTATAACATAGAGTACCACGCTCAGAAAGCCGTTAAGGGAAGTATTTTAGCCGATCATTTGGCTCATCAACCAATTGACAATCAAGAATCAGTTGGGTTTGACTTCCCAGACGAAGATGTCATGTATTTAAAAATGAAAGATTGCGATGAACCGCTACCCAGTGAAGGGCCAGAACCAGGTTCCCAGTGGGGACTAATCTTTGATAGAGCTATCAATCATTATGGAAACGGAATTGGGGCAATTATCATAACACCTCAGGGTACCCACATTCCTTTCACCGCCAGACTTACGTTCAAGTGCACAAACAATGAGGTTGAATACGAAGCTTGTATCATGGGTCTCGAAGAAGCGATCGACTTAAGGATCAAAAACCTGGACGTATATGGCGACTCAGCCCTAGTTATCAATCAGATCAAAGGAGATTGGAACACATACCAATCAGGATTGATTCCTTACAAAGATTATGCAAGAAGGTTGTTACCTTTCTTCAACAAAATTGAGTTTCATCATATCCCTCGTGAAGAGCATCACATGGCTGATGCATTAGCCACTCTCTCTTCCATGATTAGTGTAGGTCAATGGAATGACCTACCTAAGATCGACATAATGCGCCTTGAAAGGCCCGCTTACATCTTCACGATTGAAGCAGTCATAGATGACAAACCTTGGTATCACGATATCAAGTGTTTCCTTCAGAAACAAGAGTACCCACCTGGGGAACTAAGGAAGGACAGAAAAACCCTCAGAAGGCTAGCTGGCAGTTTCTTCCTGAGCGGTGATACACTCTATAAGAGGAATTTTAACATGGTCTTGCTTCGATACGTCGACATAACAGAAGCAGACATGCTGATAAAAGAAATTCACGAAGGATCCTTTGGCACACATGCCAACGGACACACAATGGCGAGAAAAATTCTCAGAGCAGGGTACTACTGGTTAACCATGGAATCCGACAGCTACAAGTACATGAGGAGGTGTCACAAGTGTCAGATATACTCCGACAAAATCCATGTACCGCCAACACATCTCAAAATTCTTTCTTCCCCATGGCCTTTTTCCATATGGGGAATCGACATGATTGGCATGATCGAACCTAAGGCTTCGAACGGACATCAGTTCATTCTAGTAGCCATTGATTACTTCACCAAGTGGTTCAAAGCACCGTCGTACGCCAATGTAACCCGACAAGTGGTAGTCCGATTTATAAAAAATAATATCATCTGCCGTTATGGTGTTCCCAGCCAGATCATTACTGACAATGGATCTAACTTCAACAATAAGATGATGAAAGAGTTGTGCGCTGAGTTCAAGATCGAACACCATAACTCATCTCCCTACCGACCCAAGATGAACGGAGCGGCAGAAGCGGCTAACAAGAACATCAAGAAGATTGTTCAAAAGATGGTTGTAACCTACAAAAACTGGAACAAGATGCTACCCTTTGCTCTTCACGGTTATCGCACATCTGTCCGCACTTCAATAGGGGCAACCCCTTTCTCTCTAGTATATGGCATGGAAGCAGTCCTTCCCATAGAAGTAGAGATCCCATCAATCCGGGTATTGATGGAAGCTAAGCTAACACAGGCTGAATGGTGTCAAAGTCGACACGACGAACTCAATCTGATCGAAGAAAAGAGAATAACGGCACTATGCCATAGTCAGTTGTATCAGCAAAGAATGAAGAAGGCGTTCGACAAAAATGTCAGACCTCGGGTCTTCAGAAAAGGAGACCTCGTGCTCAAGAAGATACAATCTTTTCTAACTGATTCTCAGGGCAAGTGGACTCCGAATTACGACGGCCCTTACGTGGTCAAGAAAGCTTTCTCAGGCGGTGCCTTGAGACTCGCAACCATGGATGGATAGGAGTTTTCCTACCCCACGAATGTTGATGTAGTCAAGAAATACTTCGCCTAAACTAAAAAAAAACGTCTCGGTGGATTGAAAACCCGAAAGGGCGGTCCAGGCAAAAATTAGAGACAGGATAAAAAATCATCACGGTGGATTGGAAATCTCAAAGTACAATCCAGGCAAAAGTTAGGTATAAGCGCAAGTAACTACGTTCAACAGAGGCAAATCCCTCAGCAGCAGTTACGCCACCCATCAAGAAAACTCCAGTCAAGGTCATCTTCGACGGAAGCTCAGGATGTCCGGAATTCAAAGTTGGTAGAAGGATAGTGGTCGTTATGTTTCAATGTAGCCCTTTTCCCTGTAAATTACCATTTTCAAACTTTGTATATACTATTTAGGATCACGCGTTTGGCTAATTTCCATCCTATCAATAAAATTTGAGTCCTTGTGTTTTTGTTTGCAATTCTCATTTGTTTTAGCTTTACAGAATGACATTTTAATATGATTAACGATTCTTGAAATAAAACAAAAATGAATTTACTTGTAAAACTTTTCTGCTTTTAAAATAAAGATGGCAATTTCTTTTGACTGTTGAACATCGGTCGCTTCTCCAGAAGTAAGCGAACTTCGAAGTGCAGAATCAAAGTTTTCCTTCTAAACCAGTGCACCTGAATGAAGGATCAACTGTGTCAGAGACCTTGTTTCATCTGGCACGCCTCAGACGAGTTCTTATCTCCTAAGCCCGACCAACGGTATTCCCCGTAGGGACTACTTCTCCTAAGAAAGGCAGAATTGCCATCTTGAACCAGCTGTACTTCTTTGTCCCTCGCAGTGGCCGAGTATCCCGTCGTGTTCATCCGTCACTTTGTATGTCGCGCCATTTTTGTCAGCATATACATACATACATCATGCATTATTAATTTGCATTCACATTCATACTGCATCACTATCACTCTAGTAGGTCGTGTCCCCTAGTGATAGAAGTCCTCTCAATCGAGTTGTCAGTTCTTTCCTTGACAAGAAACGTCGTGTTTGAACAACCGCTTCTCTACTTTGCTGTTGAACTAAAGTTGGTTCTTTGACCACTTTGATAACTTGAACCTCTGAAAAGGTAAGAAAACCCTCAACTGATGTCACTCTTCGCCATTGAAGATGATATCTTCTCTTTCCCGAATTAAGGAAAATACCTAGAGAAAGCCTCTCAACTAAAGACTTTCGGCAGCACATTGGTTCTTCTCTCCAGAAAGTCAATGTCAACAAAGTCATCGGCACCTAAAAATTGGGGTACATCATATGGTATTTCTCTGAGAAGATCTCGAGAAAAGTATGGTGTGATATTCCCCAAGCAGACAGCAGTCTCTCAAGAGACTCGCTCTTCCCAGTAGAGTCGACAAATGGCGTCTCCAAAATAGAGAAGTTTGTGTACCTCTACAACTCAAACGAATGAGTTCCCCCAGCAAGTCTGACATCAAATCTTTTTCCGTCAAATGACATCTCCCCAGGAAAATTCGACGAGAAGTTTGAGGAAAATCGCTACAACAGCGTCCCTTGTCAAGAAGTTTATTGACAAAAGAAACTGAGACCAGTTCCTAGGTAGGAAACCAGGATCGAGGGGAAGTTTATTTCAGAAACTAAGACCAGTTCCTTGGTAGGAAACCAGGATCGAGGGGAAGTTTATTTCAGAAACTAAGACCAATTCCTTGGTAGGAAACCAGGATCGAGGGGAAGTTTATTTCAGAAACTAAGACCAGTTCCTTGGTAGGAAATCAGGATTGAGGGGAAGTTTTTACCTTTTCTAAGAATCATTGCTTAGCAAAAGAAGGAGGATGCGTGAACTGCCATTCTTAACCACCATCAAAATTTTGGGTATTCCGATATTTAATCCTCTTGCACCCCGAATGCCCGAATACCTTCGCCATTCACACCTTCGGGTCCAAGAAGATTAAATAGGGGCATCTGTCATACCCCAAATTTTGATCACTAAGATTCCCATCATTGTGCAAATCATCATCACAATATGGATGAACCATCATACCTCATTAGTCTCCCCAAATATGGGTGAGCATCCACTACTTAGACAAAGGACCAATCAAGAATTGGCATGATCTTTAACTTGTCTAAGCCTCTCAAATATCCACAAATGGTCAAGAGGACTCCCACTTCAAGGATTAAAGCACAAGGCTGCTCCCTTCTAGGTGAATTAAGCCTTAAGATCGCCAGTGTCACCAAATTAGGGTTTTGGTCGACCAGGGCCTCCAGATGGAAATTTTCCTCTGGGCATAAGCCAATGCTTCAAACCATAACCTAAAATGTTCCATGGAACCTTATGGACCCAACCATCAAGTCAATTTTGCATCAGGGGGTGCATTCATAAAAAAAAATCAGGAATTAGGATTTCTTGACCTAATTCACCCCTAAGTTGACTTTTGGGACAAAGCATGTGCCAAGACCTCAAGACATGATTTGAGGGTCTCTAATACACTACATTTATCCATTTGCAACAATGGATTGATCCAAGAAGCTTGAGCAACAAGTTTCAATTCCATCTGAACCACAGTTAGGGTTTTGCGAGAAAAGTCAACTATAGCTTTGACTTTTGACCAGGACATGCTCCCAAACCCTAGGACATAAATCAATATACCCTATAACACCCATGGAACATTTCCATCAAGTTTGATTTAGGTCAAGGACATGATTTCCTAAAGAATTGCACAGTTTGGAATTCATCTGATAAAAAGTCAACTGTGCACAAAAGTCAACTTTGACTTTTTGAGATTTTTCACAAAAATGGTTTTTTAACCCTTAAATGATGTTAATGTGTGATTGGAATCATCATTCATTAAGAAAAATCAAGAAAAGTGGGATAACTTGTAAAAGGGGTAACCATAAAAACTTAGAAAATTTTCTAAGTTATGAACAAAGTGGCAAGGGTACCAACTTTGGAGCATCATAACTCCTAAACCATAAAGCCATTTTCCCCCATCCAAAGCTTTATTTGTAGATCTCATTACCCTCTACAAAAGCTTAGAACTAACCTCCCTCTTAATTCCTCATGGATTTTGAGTTATGGAATGATCAAAATCACAAAAAGTGAAAATGTCACTTTTTCCAACACTTAGTGAAATTTTCACTAAGTCAGAATCTGCCTTCACTTTTTTCCAAATGTAGGGGGATTTTTCACTTGGATCCAAAAGGTATCAAAACCAAATATGATCAAACAGTTGTTGTATCATATGAGGGCTTTCTAAAATGACCAAGAATATCACCAAAGTCCACTTGAGCCATGAGATATGACAATGGCAATATGCCTTGCTGAAAACTGCCAAGGCTAGGCAGAATTTTGCATTTTTGCTCGATTTGGCAAAATCAGCTAATTCCAAGCCTTATCATCATCTTGGACACATCTGAGGATCAAATCCAAAGGGGATAAACACTGAGCCAAGCCTCCAAAGTCCTTGGAACAAGAAGTATTTAATCCCAAAAAGAGGGACAAGACTCCAATTTTGGATTGGAGCATTTAATGGAGGCTTAGAGGTGGCATGGACTGACACATTTGCAACTGAATTCAGTCAAGAATGATCTAACAACTAGGGAACCAAAGGCTTGTCCCCTAACCTCTAGTCAATGGCTAGAGGAGACTTGGATTCTCATTGCTCAACATTGGCCAAACCTCTGCTGTGGTTGCCATTCACTATTGATCCCAAAACAAACTTGCTCTACTATAAATAGAGCTCATTTGTGCTCAGTTTGAGTACACCAAAGCCATCAAACAGATGGTTTCCTCAAAATCTCTTTCTCTTGGCAAAAATGCCTTCTTTAGCAAGGTAACTCTGAGTTTTTGAGTTAGAGAGCAATTCCAACCAAACCAGTCACACACACCTCATATATGTCATGTATAAGCTTTCCAAACTCTCACAAGTAACCTGTAATCCTTAAATCACAAAGTCACCTCTCAAAACCTCAAAATAGGCCTTTTGTGCATTTTTCAAGCCATGTCTTGATTCAGTCACTTTCCAAACTAGATAAAACCTCAAACACACTCCAAATATCATCCTTGAACTGTCCCAAATGGTTCCCCCCATCTGGAACACCATTTGAGAGAGTTGTTATTTTGGCCATTTTAACCCCTTTTGCAAGAAAGGGCCAGTTTGTGTTTTTGCAGGTTCCAGCTGATTCCACTCATCCTAAAAGCTTCTACATCCTCTAGATAATACTTCCTCAGGAACTCTCTTCGGAACACATCCCAAGTGATACCTTCACCTGCAGTTTCCAACCTCTGACGAGTCTCTAGCCACCAGCCATCAGCCTCGAATGTTAGCATATGAGTCCCATATCGAACCTTCTGCGCTGGAGTGCAGTCCATCACACGAAAGATTCTCTCCATCTCTTTCAACCAATCTAACGCTCCATCAAGATCATACTTGCCCTTGAAGGTAGGCGGATTCTCCCTCTGAAAAGTTGCCAAACTGCGAGATCCAACATTCTCGTCGGCGTTCGGCTGATTCTGCAAAGCCTGAGCCATTGCTTCCAACGCAGCAGCAATTGCAGCATCGTTCCTTCCAGCCATCTCAACTTGTCACTTCAACATAAACAAAAGTTAGAACTAGTTAACAATACTCGATTGTTAAACAAACTACGACTCGACAACTTGGCCGGACGGACCAACCTGCTCTGATACCACTAATGTAACACCTCTCTACCCCACATACCATTTTAGGAAAACACTTAATATTATCAGAGTAAAAATTAGCAAGAAAGGTGCCACATATATTCAAACAACCTTCAAAATCATTGTCATGTCCCGTAACACGGCTTATTCATTCATCATTAACATAAATTGGCAACTACACAGCGGAATCAAACTTTTTAATTCAGGTCAATAAAATACTTCATGGATAAAAGTATCCAATTCAAAATGACATTAACAATATGAAAAGAAATTCCAACATAAACCAAAAAGGGAAAACACGAGGTTCACAACTAATCCCAACCCGTTGTTACGTGACACAGAGCAGGACACCACTTAAAACATGACTATAACGACCAAAAGATCGCTCCAAGACTCAATCCTCCAGCACCGCAAGTCTACTCTTGGTTATCTGCAAGTTACCCACATAAAAGGCAACATTTTCAAGCAGGCAGGGTGAGAAATCACAATTCATTATAGTAATATAAGTACGTGGAAAATAAACAGAGTAAGCAACACAACATCATAGCATCATCAACAGAATCTTCACAACACAATCACAATTACATCATTTATATGCAATGTCAACTATAATTTAATAAAAAGAATGCATGTGGTACCGGTTCAACGTGGATGGACACTGGCCATCAACCCTCCAAAAGGAGCACAACCTAATCAACATATCACTTCAATCCGCACGATGGGATTGAAGCTACCAATGGACCGAAGCCCCAACATAAAATGCTATGAAATGTAATGATGCTAAATCTCCGTAATTCATCAAACATCAACGTCTGCATCATTCATTTCATATCTAACAAGTATTTATCATACAATCATGTTTGATCATCTTACATCAACAACAACTCGACAACAAAAGATCAGCACAAGAAAACGTCAAGAAACCTCAAGAAAAACAACAAAAACAGCAAAACAGTTGTCTGACACGGCCACCCGTGTCCTGGGACACGACCCGTGTCAGGAAACCTGCGCTCAAAACACAAAATAGACAAAATACAGCAAACACAGTAGTCTGACACGACCGCCCCTGTCCTGTGACACGGCCCGTGTCAGAAGCCCTGTAGCACAAATCCAAAATATAAAAAAATACAGCCGGAACAGTAGTCTGACACGGCCGCCCGTGTCCTGTGACACGGCCCGTGTCAGGATGTGAAAACCCAGATTTTTCAAAAGATTTTTCTGCTGCGTTTAGACTCCAGATATCCCAAAAATTCAGTTTTTTCCAATACGAAAATTTGGCCAAAGGACTTACACAATACACATACATCAACACATAACATTCTATCTCATTATATTTCATCGAATCATTCATCCCTAACTCATTCTACATCATCAAACACCACAATTACCCAAAATCCTCTAATACCTAATCTATTCATAACCAATCCTATAGAACTATAATAAACCATGAAAACTCCCCATACCTTAGGGAAATCAATAGCTTTCCTGCTTCTCTAAGATTCTTCAGCAACCTTTCAAGTCTTAGGGTTCTTCTCCTTCTCCTCCTATTTTCTTCTTCAGCGTTCTTCACAAAAACACGATCAGTTAGAAAAGTGATCGGTATTTTCTTCTTTAGACAAAATATCCCAGTTAATGAACTTCCACTTCTATCCTTACTCTTTTTCCTTTAAGACCACCTTGCCCTTTTTCTTAATATTTTTAAATAATGATAATAATAGTATAAATAATACACTAATTATTCATTCTATTAAATTATTTAAGAATACTCTTTTGATCCAAAATTCTCCCAAACTTACCAAAACTTCGTAATTCCTTCTAAATTAATTAAATAAATAAATAAATGATTAATTTAGATTTTTGGGGCGTTACAGAAGGCAAGCAGATTTATTATCTATCTGCTACGAGTATTATATAGAGGGAGGAAAAGTGATTAGCGATGATGTTCATTCATATGGTAAAACTTTCTGCATTAGTTTTATTCTCTTAAATTTTGCCTATACTTTTTTAAATTTATGTAGCTGTATATGCTGGTAAAATGTTCTAAGATAGCATGGTAAAAATAAGAAAATAACCATTTTCAAAAGATGTTCGTTCTATTTTACCGAATTGATAATTACTTTATTTGACCATGAGGTGTGTTTTATTCTTCCTATTAATAAGCTGATTATTGGTCATATAATTTGTTGCTTGGTTTAAATGGTTGGAAGCATGTTCTCCACCAAGTTGTTGTATTTAAATGTTAAAATCAGCTTAAATTCTTGCTTCACCTTCACGCATTAAAACTTGTATGATGAGTGTATGGACTAATTAAGAGCCAACAAATATGTGTAGCTAAATCATTTGGTCGTGGCAGTAGTTGTAATTGAGCTTGAGTAATCATCGTCTTGGATTGGCATGTTAGGTGCATATCTAATCATACCTTTTATTGTCCGCACAGAACTTGAAGAAACGTTTGTTTTTTATTTTTAAAACTTAGCCAAAATTGACTCATAATAGATTGAAGGTGATTAGCTGCACGGTGTATGACTCTAAGGCAAGCCTAGGCGTCCAGAACTGATGTAAGTTGATTTATATCTGTTTTGGGGAATATGCTGGCTTCTGTTTGTAGGAATCATGTCCATTTTAGCGGTCCGGAATTGGTAGTGGATCGTCGTTGGTTGTCGTTGGCTAAGAATTTTGGCGTACAATAATCTGCAGATATCATCTGCTTCTGGTTCTGGTATCGTTGCTGCTGTGCATGGTGTGTATTCTGGTGGTCTTGTATTCTAAAGCTAAGCCAGTTATATTGCTTTTGGAGATGTTGGTTTTGGTAAAACCGAGGTCGCACTGCGTTCTACCTTTTGAGACTATTTCAGAGCGATTTTCTATATATCCTAATATCAAAGTTGGACTACTAAGCAGGTTTCAGGTATGACTACAGTCATAGTTTTGGCAACATAATTATGGTTAAATAAATATAAGCTAAGTACTTCTAGGTGATTATTTGTGACTAAACTTCACTTTTATTCCAATTGCATCCATTTCACTTATCCACTCTACTTGCAGACCAAATCAGACAAGTAAACATACTTGAAAATGATTAAGAATGGTGACCTAGATATTATTGTTGGAACTCATGCACTCCTTGGAAGCCTAGCAATCTTGGCTTGCTTGTGGTTGACGAGGAACAGGTTTACAAAATTTTTGCAATAAATATTTTCCTTCTTGTCATTAAATTGTAACTCTCCCCCTCCATTAAGCAATGATTTATTGTACTGCAGAGATTTGGTGTCAAACAGAAGGAGAGAATTGCTTCTTTTAAAACTTCTATCGACGTACTTACTTTATCTGCAACTCCTATTCCACGGACTCTTTATTTAGCGCTGACAGGATTTCGTGACGCTAGGTAACAAACCTTTCCACAAAGTTGAACTAACTTCCGAGCTTAGGTAAAATACACTTGTAATTTCTATCGATGATTTCTATTTTCAGTTTAATTTCAACTCCACCTCCAGAAAGAGTTCCTATAAAGACTCAACTTTCTGCATTTAGTGAGGAGAGAGCAATATCAGCTGTCAAGTATGAGCTGGACCGTGGTGGTCAAGTTTTTTATGTTCTGCCACGTATTAAAGGTGATTCTCAACTGATCATTTCAGATGCAAAGCCAGGTTGTTGTTAATATTGAATTGTGTTGTTGAATTACATGCAGGGAAATGACATACCGGTCAACTAACCATTCAAAGCATGAAGCACTTTGCTGACAACCTTAGCAGCATCAGTACTGCTGGGAAAGATGTTAGATCGAGCCGCTCTTCTATCCAATTGTCAAAGAGGTTGGTGGAGATGGAATCTCTGAACTTGTGAGCTGTAAATTTGTTGCTAATTGTCTCAATTTCACTTTCCTTTTCTGGAAAGAGTAGATAACTGAAATTTTTAGCTTTTTCTATGAAACTTGAGTTAATCATTAAGGTCTGTGCATGAACCCAAAAAATTTATTGACACCTTTCTATCCAAATGAAGCTTATATTGTCATAGATAGAGTTTCACTCTTTTGTGAAACTAAGGGACTGAAAATTGAATTCATAGATGCTTTGTCTTTTACTTTTTCAGCTTGATCACACAAAAAGAGTCCTTTAACATCAGGTACTTAGTTTTATCTATCATAATTTTCAGTCTTTCTTTATATATGTCTATTATTAAGAACTTGATTTTGTTTCATATTCTTCCATTTCCTAACTCAAATTTTTGTGCCATGAGGAGTTGATGATTGAGATGATCAAACTATACACTACTCAGGTGAAATTATAAGGCGTATTTGGTCTGAATATGGATCAGATTGATGAACTTTTCATGTCTAGATGGAGTATGTTATTGAGTCTAAATCTGGCTAGGTTTTTTTTTATTTGGTTGATTTAGACAAACTTGTTAGCATGAAGAGATTAGTTTGGTCTGCATTAGTCCCTTCTGGTTAGGGTGTTGCTCACAAACTATATGATGAAGCATTTTTAGTTGCATATTATATATATATATATATATATATATATATATATATATATATATATAATAAAGATTATACATAAATAGAAGACAAACGGGCAACAAGCTGAGTTGCTACCCCTTTTTGGATTCATAGACACCTCTTACTTCACAGATACTCTGGCCCGTCGAAATATATCGCTGAGCAGTTTTGAATGTATTTTGAATTTTTTTATTGAATGTGTTTGTCCATCTACCAGGTTATGCAAAATTATACCGCCGAGGAGCTTTGTATGAACATAGTCAACAAAGAGTCGGGATTACCTTATTAGCATCATAAGGAAAGGGGAAAGAGAAAATATTCAAAAGAAGGGACTCAATTGTGTCATATCGATCATCATTATGGCAAAGAGGCCTCAAAGATTTCCTGTGCAGTATAAGAAAGATCAGTCAGGTTGTATGTGGGGATTCATTAGTATGTTTGATTTTCGACATGCCCGCTTTACTCGGAAGTTGATCGCAGATAAGAGCCACAACAACAAGCAGGCTCTTGGTAATGTCTTGAAGAAATTAATATTTTACTTTTTACTTCCAAATTAATGTCTGTAATGTATGTTAAGTATATAATTAGATTTTCACTTTTTTGTTTCTATAGAGGCTGTTCCTACGAAGAACAAATTCGAGGCATTGAGCGATTTGGATGAAGAATATCAAGGCAAATTTGTAAGTTTGTTTGTCAGTATATACTTGTCTGATTCTCGACGGTTTTTCTTTCAACAAAAGTTCAGAATTTAAATACATGAAAATTGAGCACTAAGTTACATTAGATTATGATTTTTCTTAGCATATTCATTTGTTGATGTAACTATCATCTATGTTTCAGGATAGAGGAGAGAGTAAGAAACTAACAGTGAAAACGGATGCTGACAAGCTTAGTGTAAAGAGACTCATAGCAGAAGAGATGTTCATTGACCGGGATGAAATAAAGGAACAAAGTAATAATGTAGGATCAAAGCGAACCGAGTTAGGGTCTCAAGACTCCGTGAAGACAGATTCCAAAAGAAAAAAAATCACACAAGAAAAGCCGAGATATGGACATTAATGATCTGAGTGTAACTTCGAAATCCGAGTTATCGAATAATCAGCACTTAAAGCAACAATCAAGAGATAATCTAGATTTGGACAAGATAATGGAAGATTTTCGTCAAATCGAACGTACTTGTTCCTTGATGCATGACGACGATGATGATAGCAAACTTAATGCTCAATCAAACGAAAAGAACACTAATTCTGAAGAACTTGCAAGAGATGCAATTCATGATTTTGTGAATCAGAAGATATTGAATGGGAAAGATCGTGTAGAAGATAAGAAACGACTTTGCTCACATGAACTCATGGAAACACTTCAGGTCTTAAGCTCAGATAAGGAATTGTTTCTTAAACTTCTACAAGATCCAAATTCACACTTACTGAAATATATGCAGGAGTTAGAGAATGCTCAAGGAAGAAGTGAAAAAGAATTCACCTCTGTTTCGGATTCCAACTTCTCCGAACAAGACATTCGCAGTCTAAAACAAACCAGGGAGATTGTCAACCGAAAGCATCGTAAATTTTTCTGGAAAAAGGTAAAGTCTCGATCAAACACGAACATAATGTATTTATTTTTGTTACTGATATTTATTAAACTAAATAATTGTATAAATATTTTTATAAATAATGTCAAAAAAAATTTAATATTTAAGAAAATATACCGTTCATTCAAATATTTGTATATATATAATAACTATATTTATGCTCCAAATATAGGACTTATGTTCCTAATAAAAATAAAAATAAGTTTTTTCTTTTATAACAAATACCAACCGATTCTCGCGGGTATTAATTTTATTATTTTTTTAAATATAAATTATATTTTATATGTTTACTAATTTTTATTAATCCTCTTTTTTTTTTTTTAAATAAATGTGCTTAACACACCAATACATACTTATATAAAATATATTTATTTATATTAGTAATATTTATTTATGTTAATAATATTTATTTATACAGATATTTGAAGGTTGAACAGATGCATGTAACATATCAGTACTACGAAATAGATATTTGTAATAATACTTATATAAAATTTATTTATTTATGTTAATAATATTTATTTATACAGCTACAATAATATTTATAAATACTATGACATTATTTGATATTTATAAAACTAAATCATTGCATAAATATTTTAATAAAAAAAATCAATTGATGCCCACATGTATTGATTCTTTTTTTTTTAAATATACATTCTATTTTTTATATTTACTGATTTTTATTAATTCTATTTTTCTTTCAAATTTTAAATGAAGACAAATGCGCGTCACCGACGCGAACCCGTGCGAACGCACGGGTATCCCACTAGTTAAAATTAAGTTATGATCTTTTTTTGTTATTAAACTTATTTTTTTTGGTTTTTTTAGTAAAAAAAATATTTTTTAATTTTATAACAAAAATATTTGCACTGGATAAAAGAACTCGGTTTTGAATGGGGGATACAGTGATGGATTAGATATTTGGTAAAAGTAGTATCTAGTGACAAAATAAGGCATCATTGTTGAGTTGTAATTCTTTGTGTCGAAGCAGTTTAGCGCGACAGAAACAAGGAGCAGACGAATTGTGATAATGTGTGTCAAGTTTTAATAGTGTGTCGAAGTGTCGAAGGAGATTCCTTCACACAGGATTTCGACTTAGGCATATTTTAGTAATGTTAACTATTTTGGGCTTTTATAGTTTTGGGTCTTGACTTGGGGTGCAAGCTAACCTAAATCTATAAATAGGAAGAAACCCTTATTTTTTGTAAGAAGTTTAGAATTGAGAAATTGTATTCACAGTTTGCAGTTGCAAGTGAAATAATAGATTTTCCACAGTTTGTGGGCAGAGAGTTCTCTGCAGAAAATTGTTCATCTTCTTCTCCAACGTTTCTCTTTCTTTTCTTTCTTAACCATTTTCTTTTCATTGCCATTGCGTGTTAGTTAACAATCTTGAAATCAAGATTGAATAGGAATTCCCAAAAGGTTTTGGGTTAATTCCAACATCTGGTATCTAGAGCTCCGGTTGCGATTCATGGAAGGAAAATCGTGATGGCGATGAATCATCTGAACGGGAACTTTCCGGCGAGCCTTCTGATTCTCAAGAAAGATAATTATGAGAATTGGTGCAAGCAGATAAAGGTGGTTTTCTATTATCAAGATCTTTGGGATCTTGTGAAGGAAGGAGTAGCACCGCTTGTAGAGAACGCAACGGATCAAGAAAAGGCTGCACACAAAGAATTGAAGAAGAAAGATTATAAAGCTCTCTTTATAATCCATCACTGTGTCGATCCAGAAAAATTTGAAAAGGTTAGTGATGTAGAGTCAATGAAGGAAGCGTGAGAGATTCTTGAAAAGTCGTTTGGAGGTGCAGAAAAGGTGAAAGAGGTGAGGTTACAAACTCACAAGAGAACCTATGAGTCGCTTCAGATGGAAGACAATGAAAGTGTAACGAATTTCTTCACCAGAGTTACAAAGCTGGTGAATAAAATTAAGGTATATGGAGAGGTGTTGACATCAAGATCATTTATTGCAAAGATCTTGAGGTCATTGGCTCCAAAGTTCGACCACGTGGTAGTAGCCATAGAAGAGTCAAAAGACTTGTCAGTATTGACGAAGGAAGAGCTTCAAGGGACGCTTGAGTCTCATGAATGAAGGATGGCTGAAAGAGCTGCAGGAAAGTCGAAGAGTGATATGGCTATGCAGGCGCAGTCAGAAAAGGAAAGGAAAGGCAAAGGAAGCTGGAATGGCAACAAAGGTAGAGGAGGAAACTGATCGAATCAGAGAAAACCCTGGAATCAAGGCAACCAAAGAGGTGGTGCTGCAGGTAGAGGAAGAGGTGGTGGTCGAAAATCTGACAAAAGTCACATTCAGTGTTTCAATTGTTAGAAGTATGGCCACTATTTTAGTGACTGTCCAGAAAAGAAGAAAAAATCAAGAAACTGATGCAAAGCTGGCGAAACATGAAGAAGAAGAAGAGATGTTGCTGATGGTCACAACAAGAGATGAAGAAAGATTCCAAGATCAGTGGTGCTTGGACTCAGGATGCTCATCACACATGACTGGAAGGAAAGATTGGTTTGTCAACATGAAGCCCTCATCGAAGAACATGGTGAAGTTTGCAAATGATAACACTCTATCAGCTGAAGGTGTTAGTGATGTTCTGATTATGAGGAGAGATGGCAAGAGTTCAACAAATTCCAATGTGTTGTACATACCAGGCATGAAGAGCAATTTGCTCAGTATAGGGCAGCTGGTCGAAAAGAACTACAAGGTAGTTGTCAAAGACAAGATGATAAGAGTCCTCGACGCAGGTGGTAGGTTGATCTTGAAGGCTCCAATGTCTCAGAATAGGACCTTCAAGATTGAACTCAATGTGATGGAGCACAAGTGCCTAGAAACTGTTGCCAGCAGAGAAGAGTGGTTATGGAATTTTCGACTAGGCCATCTCAACTTCAATGACATCAGAGAGCTAAAGAGAAGAAATATGGTTTCAGGATTACCAAAAATTTACATTCCAAGTGAAGTCTGTGAAGAGTGTGTTCAGTCGAAACAACACAAGAATAGCTTCAGCAAGGATGCAGGAAGGAAGTTGAAGGCAATTCTGGAAGTCATATACTCTGATGTATGTGGTCCAATCCAGGTGGATTCGGTTGGTGGCAACAGATACTTTGTCACGTTCATCGATGATTACAGTAGAAAGTTCTGGACTTACCTCATCAAGAAGAAAAGTGATGTGATCGAGGTATTTGCCAGATTCAAATACATGGTCGAAAGACAGAGTGGTCGAAAGTTGAAAAGTCTGAGGGTTGATGGTGGTGGAAAGTATGTTACGAAAGAGTTAGATGCATTATGTGAAAAATAAGGGATTGTGCATGAGGTGGTGCCACCCTACACTCCACAGCAAAATGGATTGCAGAACAAAAGAACGTAACCATCATGAACATGGTGAGAAGTATGTTGAATGGAAAGCATCTACCCAAAGAATTATGGGGAGAAGCGGTTTCGACAGCAACATATATTTTGAACAGATGTCCGACGAAGAAGCTTAAAGGAATCACACCAGAAGAATGTTGGTTTGGCGTCAAGCCTAGCCTCAGTCACTTGAAGGTGTTTAGATCTATATCACATAAACATGTGCCAGATCAGTTGAGAAGGAAGCTTGATGACAAGTCAAATCAGATGATCTTGATAGGATATCATTTGACTGGAGGTTACAAGTTATTCGACCCAGTGAATAAGCAGGTAGTGATCAGCAGGGACGTGATCATAGATGAGCTTAAAAATGGGATTGGACTGAGAATGTCAAAAAGGATTCAGTGAGAATCTCTTATGAAGAACCAACCACTGAAGTCGAAAGAGAAGTTCGACAGGAACAAGTCAGAGATGAAGCAGGCCCAAGCAGACCTCGACGAACAAGACACATGCCTGCAAGGTTGCAAGAATGTGTAATTACATCAGATGATGTGGTTGATGAATAGGGTGAGCTAGTACATTATGCTTTCTACGCAGATTTCGAACCAGCCAATGCAGCTGAGGCATTGAAATATTCGAAGTGGGTGAAAGCAATGAATGAGGAGTTAGAGTCCATCGAAGTTAACAACACCTGGTCACTTGTTGAATTGCCTCAAGACAAGAAAGCAATTGATGTGAAGTGGGTTTACAAGGTGAAGGTGAATCCTAGAGGAGAAGTAACTCGACACAAGGCGAGACTTGTGGCGAAAGGATCTCTTCAAAAGGAAGGAATTGACTTCGATGAAGTGTTCGCACCTGTTGCTAGGATCGAGACAATCAGGTTGGTTGTTGGTCTAATAAATATGAACAATTGGCACACATGTCAGATGGACGTGAAGTGCGCATTCCTTAATGGCCCCTTAGATGAAGAAGTTTATGTCGCATAACCAGTTGGGTATGTGAAACGAGGTGAAGAAGGAATGGTGTACAGGCTACATAAAGCCCTGTATAGACTTAAGCAAGCTCCAAGAGCTTGGAATAAGAAAATCGACAGCTTCTTGAGGGAGGAGGAATTTGTGAAGTGTACGACTGAGCATGGAGTGTATGTAAGGAGAAGCAATAATGAATTGCTTATACTATTGTCATACCCCAAATTTTGACCACCAAGATTTCCCATCATTGTGAGAATCATCACCACAATATGGATGTACCATTATGCTTCATCAATCTCCTCAAAGAGGATTGAGCATTCACCATAATCAAGAATTAGGGTTTTAAGCCCTCCTAGAGCACTTAGATAAAGGATCAATCAAGAAATGACATGATCTTCAACTTTTCTAACCTCTCAAACACCCATAAGGGATCAAGAGGACTCCCACATTAAGAACCAAGCACAAGGTTGATACATTCCAAGTGGATCGAGCCTCAAGATCGCCAGTGTCACCAAATTAGGATTTTGGTCGACCAAGGCCTCCAGATTGAAATTTTCCTCTAGACATGAGCCAATGCTTCAAAACACAACCCAAGATACTCCAAGGGACCTCATGAACCCAATTATCAAGTCAATTTAACCTCAGGGGATGCATTTACCAAAAATCAGGAATTAGGGTTTCTTGATCTAATTCACCCCTAAGTTGACTTTTGAGGCAAGATATGAGCCAAGACATCAAGACATGATTTGAGGACCTCAAATACACCACATTGATCCATTTTGTAACAATGGATTGATCCAAGAAGCTTGATTCACAAGTTTCTATTTCATCTGGACCACAATTAGGGTTTTGAAGAAAAAGTCAACTGTACTTTTGACTTTTGACCAAGACATGCTCCCAAACCTTGGGACATGATTCAAGACACCCTAAAACACCTATGGAACCCATCCATTAGGTTTTAATTAGGTCAAGAACTTAATTTCATAGGATCGCACAATTTGGATTTCATCTGACAAAAAGTCAACTGTGCACAAAATCAAGTTTGACTTTTTGGAATTTTTCACAAATATGGTTCCCCTAAGTCAAAAAAATGTTAATGTATGATATTGATCATCATCCATCAAGAAAAATCAAGAAAAGTTAGGTTTCTTGCAAAAGGGGCAACCATGAGAAACTAAAATTTTTCTAAGTTATGGAACAAAAGTGGTTTTGCACCAACTTTGCAAGATCATAACTCCTAAACCACAAGACCTTTTTCTCCCATTCAAAGCTCAAATTAAAGTCCATATGACATACTTCAAATATGTCAACTACAAGAAATTCCAAATCTCCATGGATTTTGAGTTATGAATGGAGCAAAATCACTAAAACATGAAAATATCCCTTTTCCCAACACTTAGTGAAATTCTGCTTAAGTTAAAAAAGGGCAATAGTCTAAAATCCAAAATGTAGAGGCATTTTTCACTATGATCCAAGGGAATTCAGAACCATTTGTGAACATCAAAGTTGAAGTATGTCATGAGAGATTTCCAAAATGTCCAAGAACTCAATCAAACTCCATTTGAGCTAGGAGTTATGGATCTCCCAAGTTGCCTTGCTGCAACTGTTTTCAAACAGATTTTGGTGCAAACTTGCACCCCACGATTCCTTAAACTGATTTTGAACACTTTGATCATTCAAATTCTGTCCAATTACAACATAAATGAATGAATGATCTGATCCATAACACAAAATGCCAAGAACCTAGCCTTCCATGTGCAAAATCATCATGAAAAGGAATCTTGAAATTCAAATTTGGAATTAAGTATTAAAGTGATGCATTGAGGTGGCATGAATGAGCCACAAACCAGTCTAAATGAGTTAAGACATATCCAAATATTAGAGTACCTAAACCTGCAAAGTTTGGCACACATCAATGGCTAGAGGAGACCCTTGACCAAGGAACCAAAGCATTCAATGCAATCTGATCCAAGCTGCCATTCACTATTGATGCCAAAACAAACTTATTGCACTATAAATAGACCTCAATTCTGATTAGTTTGAGTACACCAAAGCACCCAAACTGATGCTTTCCTCAAACTCTCTCTTTCACTCCAAAAAACACCTTCTCTAGCAAGTCACTATCGAGTTTTGCATTTGAGAACAATTTTGTCCAAACCAATGATGCAAACACCTCACATATATCATATATACGTGATTCAAACACATAAACAACATCTGGAACATTAGAATCCAAAAGTAGTACCCCGTTTGCACAAGCTTTTAGCAGATTTGCAGTTGAGGTGCCACATCAAGTTCCAGCTCATTTCAAAGCACTCCAAGCACTCAAGCACACTCCTTGGCACCTAAGGAAGCTGTCCAGATCATTGGAACACATTTGTATCATCTCCATCATCAAGCTCAATCACCAGCTGCAAGAGGTAAGCCTTGAACTTTCAAACTCATTAATGCATGCATCATAAACATGTTTTCAAGTTACCATTATGTTTCTGGATGCTCATAGATCATTTTCCCTCAATCAATTGCCATGAATCAATCGTGTATGGAATTTCATATTGGTTTGTGCAAATTAGGGTTCATCTGGTTCGTGCATGATAATTCTCTCCACACTTAATTTAAATGAAATTGAGTAATACCATCTTGTTCCTTGTTCAAAAACGAGCAAGTTTGATGTTTACTTCATCCAATTCCATTGAGAAACAAAAGAGATTGGATTGATTCCGCATCTGGTCGCAAAGCGAAGAAGATGATGTTCTTCGCACGTTTTTCAAATTTTCAAATATTTGAATTATTTAATTAATTTTGATGTTTATTTAATTGATTCAAAAATTAATTTCTCTCTGATTTTTAATGTTTTTGAATTGATTATTTTTTTTCAAAATTCACAAAAATGTTAAATTATTTTAATTTACAAAAAAAATCCAATTTATATTATTTTTTTAATATATTTATAATTTTTGTAAATAATTTCATTTTATAGTTTTTTTATCATTTTTTAAATGAAATTCTCACCTTGATTTTTCATTCCAAATGAATTTCAAGCTTTCATGTGAATAAACATGATATTTCAAAATATTTTTTAAAGTTCACAACTTGTTTTTAAATATATTTGATATTTTATATCATTTTTATTTAATTTCCTTTGAAAATTATATCTTTTAAATTCAAAATTAGGGTTTCCTCTAAATTTTGATTTTTTCAAACATTTTTCAAACATTTTGGGCCTCTTTGTAGAGTGTAAGTCCCATGCTTTTGTAAATAATTTGGTTTTTGGGCCTCAGTCGTTGTATAAGTCCTGATACGATTTTTAAAATCTCGGCGTGATCGCCGTTTTTCAAAATAATTTTCATTTGGGCCTCCCTTTGATTGTAAGTCCCATTTTTCTTCTTTTTTTCAAAACACTTTTGGGCCTCTAATTGAGTGTGAGACCCTATCCCTTTTGTACATAAATAATTTGGGCCTCAGTCATTGTATAAGTCCCTACGCGATTTTCAAAAACAACGGTGCGATCACTGCTATTCTTGGGCCTCTCCTTGAGTTGTAAGCCTCATCTCTTATACAAAAAATAAACTTTGGGCCTCTAATAGAGTGTAAGACGTAACCTCTTTGTAAATACAATAACTTGGACCTCAGTCATTGTATAAGTCCCGATACAATTTTCAGATCAACGGTACAATTACTATTTTTCATCCGGGCCTCTCCTTGAGTACAAGCCCCAGTCTTCTCTTTAAAACAACGTTCCCCTTTGATTTAGATTCAAATTCATAGTTGTTATCAAAACTTTCTATAATTTCTTGAACAACTAACCATACAGCTGTAACAATGGAAGCTTATTCACCTGTAAGTTTTATCGGCTTTCTTTTACATACTTGTTTATAATGCTGGAAGCTTACTCACCTGTAAGTCCTTTTACACTCTTTTACATACTTGCCTATATATATTTCATTTGTATATATGCCTGTATATATCTTGCTTAGAGTTTTCCCCGACAATCAGGTAAAGGATTAGATCAAACCAGTGGTCACTCTTTCAACACAGTCAAAACTAGTTCCCCATAGGAAATTCCAGATACAGTCTTGCCTCCTCTTGGGGTTATACAATATGGAACAGAGAAAGGAATTATTCCCAGTGAAACTTTTCTCAAGACTGTCACTACTAGAAATTTGTCAAAGAAATTCATTTCCCTAGAGAGGATTAATTCCCGGTGAAACCTCTCTTGAATTTTTTCAAACCCTAGAACTGTTCTCTAAAGGATTAATTCCCGGTGAAACCTTTCTTGAACTTTTCTTAGGTTTGGACCCACAGGCTTCCTAAAAGCATCCCCAGTCTTCTATTAGGCTTTGTACAAGTACCTTCAGGCTTCTTAAAAGTTCTCATGCCTTCTCTTGGGCTTAGTACAAAGACCCGAGACCTCTTACAAGTATAGGACAAAACTTAGTCATCATTTGTTAGAGCAGTCTTTCCAGAGAGTCAGAACATCAGACCAATTTAGGGTTGATTCTCATCCCTTAAAACACCAGCCTCCTCTTGGGCATCATACAAAGATAAACCCTTTCATACCAATAGACTTAGAAAATCTCATCTCCTCAAGGAAAAGGAGAAACCTTGATCATTTCATCAATCACCAACAGAGTTTAAACTTTTCATTCCTAAACTTCCCCGTCTAGGGTTAGCTTACTATCAATACAACACTATCAGAACCTCAAGGCATCTGATATCTCAACTCCTCTGTAATCCTCAGTAAGAGTTGATTCCCCATTTTGGACCTGTCTCTGGATCTCAATGATCCTCAGCAGAAGATAGCCTCCTCTTAGGCTTTGTATAAAGATCTTTCCTCACTCTCTTATTGAGTCAGTCACTTTTCAGCCTCAATCTTGAGCTTTGTACAAGACAGATAAAAACACTCTCTTGTTGAGTCAGTCTCTTTTCAGCCTCAATCTTGGGTTTGTACAAGATAGATAAAAACACTCTCTTGTTGAGTCAGTCTCTATTCAGCCTCAATCTTGGGCTTTGTACAAGACACATATAAAATCTCCCTAAGTAGAGTCAATCCTCTTTTCAGCCTCAATCTTGGGCTTTGTACAAGACAAATCATACTCTCCAGCAGAGCCAAACTTCTTTTAGCCTCAATCTTGGGCTTTGTACAAAACAGATAAAACCTCTCACCAGTAGAGTCAGTTTCTTCTTTTAGCCTCAATCTTGGGCTTTGTACAAGACACATACACATATTCCCCAGTGGAGTCAAAACCCCCTTTTTAGCCTCAACCTTAGGCTTTGTACAAGACAGACAAAATATTTCCCCGAAAAAGTCAACTTGTAGCATCCTCTTAGGCTTTATATAATGATCTCCCCAAAAGAGTCAGTCTCTCTTTAGCCTCAATCTTGGGCTTTGTACAAGACAAATAAAAAATTCCCTAATAGAGTCAACTTTTTAGCTTCAACCTTGGGCTTTGATCAAGGCACACACATAAAACCAAAATCCCCTCAGAGGAAATTAACATTTCTCTCTAGGAGGACATTTCTCTGTATATCACAATATCAAAACAGATAAATCAAACAAACCTTAATCCCAGATAACTGCTATAAGTGGAACACTTGTTGATTCAAATATCCAAGTTGTAGTCCATCCTTTATCCTGGTAAACCTCCTTTCATCTAATTGCTCTAAGTGGCATGCCTCTGGATTACAAACATCCAAGCCACTGTCCCTCTCTTAGCATGAAAGGTTCCTAAGGAAAAATGGCATTGCTCAACACTGAGTTAAAGTTTTCTCCTTCAGGACAAATCCCTTATAAAGGAAATTATGGCATTGCTGGATTCACATATCCCAGTTGAATTATTTCTCCTTTATAATCAGTCACCCAACAGTTGTGATAAAAGGATGAGATATCTCCCTTAGAGATGACAAATTCTCTTTCAGTCAAACCTTTTAGCTTCAATCTTGGGCTTTGAATAAGACACAAATACTCCTTTAGCTTCAATCTTGGGCTTTGAACAAGACACCAAACATCTTTTTCTCCCATAGAATAGGAAGAACTACGATTGCTCTGATTTCCCTATTATCATTACGAGAATATGTAGGCATAAGATTGTGAAATCTTAGCGAGCACACTAATCAAAAACCTTAGGTCCAGTACCTTACCAAAAACATCGAAAAACCCGACATCAATAAAAATACTCTCTCTCAAACACTCCCAAAAGGAGAAACTTTCCCATTTACGACAGATAAACATCGGTAAGTAGAAAATAATAGAAATTGCTAACGATCTATGGATAACCATATATAGGATGGGTAATTGACAACTCCTCATTGTATAACCTGACCCCAAACTCCCCAATCTCTTAGCATTTGTTAAAGAAAACATTTGCGTGCAAGGTTAGTTTTAGATAGCTTCCCTTTCCTTTCCAGCTTTATAGGATAAATAAGCAATCAGAAAGTAGCACCTAATCCCAACCAATGGCGATAAGGTGGTCGCGTCACCGACAAAAATTGCACGCTTCAACTATGCCTCTATGTCGATGATTTGTTGATAACAGGGAGTTGCAAGAAGGAGATCGAAGATTTCAAACATGACCTAAGTGAGGAGTTTGAAATGTCAGACTTAGGAGATCTCTCATATTTCCTTGGCATCGAATTCTACAAGACTAGTAGAGGTTTGATGATGCACCAAAGAAGATATGCATGTGAAATACTCAAGAGATTTGAGATGCAAGATTGCAACCCAACTTCGACTCCAGCTGAGACCAGACTACAACTGTCGAAGGATTCAGATGAAGATGATGTCGATCCAACCCAATATAGAAGACTTATTGGGTCACTTAGATACCTTTGTCACACAAGGCCTGACTTAGCATACAATGTGGGTATGGTAAGTAGATTTATGCAAAAGCCAAAGGTATCATACCTAGCAGCAATGAAGAGGATACTGAGGTATCTGAAAGGGACTCTCGACTACGGCATTTTGTTTCCTACAGCTGATGAAGGGAAAGAATGCAAGTTAGTGGGATACACCGACTCTAGCTGGTGTAGTGATGTTGAGGATAGAAAATCCACAGCTGGATATGTGTTTATGTTAGGTGGTGCACCAGTTGCTTGGAGTTCGAGAAAGGAGCCAGTAGGTGCATTGTCATCATGCGAAGCAGAATATATAGATGCTTCTCTTTGTGCATGTCAAGCAACCTGGATGGTGAATTTGGTCGAAGAGATTACATGGAATAGTCATGGAGCCATTACCAAGAAGATCGACAGCATGTCAGCTATCAACTTGGCGAAGAATCATATCGAAATGATGTTCCATTATCTTCGAGAGCAGGTAGCAGAAGGGAAGATGAACTTTGAACACTACAGAACTGAGAATCAGATTGCAGATATCATGACGAAGGGAGTGCAGATCAAAGTTTTCAGAAAACTAAGAGCTATGATGAATGTAGACAACTTAGACACAATGAATTAGGTGGTGTGTTGAGTTGTAATTCCCTGTGTCGAAGCTGTTTAGCTCGATAGAAACAAGGAGCAGACGAATTGTGACAACGTGTGTGTCAAGTTGTAATAGTGTGTCGAAGTGTCGAAGGAGGTTCTTTCACACAGGATTTCGACTTAGGCCTATTTTAGTAATGCTAACTATTTTGGGCTTTTATAGTTTTGCGCCTTGGCTTAGGGTGCAAGCTAACCTAAATTTATAAATAGGGAGAAACCTTTATTTTTTGTAAGAAGTTTAGAATTGAGAAATTGTATTCACAGTTTGCAGTTGCAAGTGAAATAATAGATTTTTCACAGTTTGTGGGCAGAGAGTTCTCTGCAGAAAATTGTTCATCTTCTTCTCCAATGTTTCTCTTTCTTTTCATTCTTAACCCTTTTCTTTTCATTGTCATTGCGTGTTAATTAACAATCTTGAAATCAAGATTGAATAGGAATTCTCAAAATATTTTGGGTTAATTCCAACAATAACTAAATAAGGGTGTCACACAGAACATTTTTCTTGTAGTGTTTGTTTTTTTAATTTCTTTTCTTGAATTTAGACTCTCTTATTTTTTATTAAAAAAACAATCAGAACAAACAATAATATATTCATTCTAAATCGAACAAGGCATATAGTAAATAATAATACAAAAAGTCTTTTTATATAAAAATCAAATATTTAATATAAAAAGTAATTTTTTTTTACTTTTCATTTTATATCATTATCTGATGATTAAAAAGCAAGATAAGTTAACTATATATGCCTAAGCAAGCAATTAAGCATAATCCAAATATGTTTTGAGTGTACGACTCGTTTCGAAAGTCGTATCACTTTATTTGATTCAACTATTAAACCATAATTAGTGAGAAAGAAAAGCAATGATTAAATCAAATGAAACTTTTCAATAATTAGATTTTTATGTTTCATTGGGTAAAAGCTATGTGGGGCATGATTTTAGTGAATGATTCGATAGTGACTATAGAGAAGAGAAGTGATTTTTATAAACATTTTGTGGATACTAAATGAGATAAGCACAATCTTTTAACCCTCTAAAGGATTATGCAAAAGTTTGTGAGGGTTAATATCAATCTTTTTCCAACTAGCTACTTCAAGAAAGAGATGGGTGTAGGGTATATAGATAAAGAAAAAGAATTGTCCATATACAACCAATAAACCAATTTGATGAATTAAATTAATTATACCTATCTCCAATTTTGGTTAGATCTTCACATTAATTTGGGTCTCATTTCTACTTCCACTTTTCTTTTCTTTTTTTAATATAAAAATTTATATATAAAACGAAAAAAAAATTATTAAAACTCCTTAACACAAATACAAAATTTTAGATTTTAATTTAGAATAAAATATTCGACCTAACTATTCTGAATTGGAATAAAAAATAGCTGGTTATCAGATGAGATGGCGTCTAGAATAATGAGTCATTGGTGAAACTCAAAAAACATACCGTCAAATTTAATAACTCAAAAAACATACCTTCAAATTTAATAAATGGATTAGATTTATTAAAAATAAAATGAGAACACATACATTTCCACACCCAATCTTGTCTTAACATCTTTTCCTTCGGGTTCCTTGTCCGATTTCATATTGGGGGAGTTTGTTCTTTCAATGGAAAAACATCAATAATGACAATATCGTTACTCCGAAGCTTAAAAGACCACAATTTTAATGTGTACGAATATTTTCACACTAGCAATCAACTATATTATCCATTAAAATAAATTACTAATAAACTTCTTAATATATCTTTTTTTTTTTTAAATACTACAAAAGTTGAAACTATCTCTCCTATTACTATCTCATTTATCTCATTTATTTTTCACTTTTTACTTTTTACTTTTTCACTCTTTATTTTCTTTTCTTTATTCAAATTTCAAATTTCTCCCACTTTTTTTCTCACACTTTTTCACTATTATTTTAATTTTGTCTGTTTCCATTTTCTTTTTTCTATTTAATTTTTTAAAGTATAAATAACAAAATTTGAACTTCTTTTTAAATTAATTAAGAAGAACACAGAAAAATATTGAATTATTAAAACATAAAATTTATCAAAAATAAAAATATAATTATTTTATAAATATTTTATATATAAAATACTCATAATTTATATGATTATTTTTCATTTTATAATTAAGTAACTCAATTGAAATTGACATGTGTATTTAAATATATTTTATACTATATCAAATTAGATAGCACTCAATCACAGTCCACACAACTAATTTTTCATTACACGGGTCACTATCAGAATAATATCTATTTTATTTTAATTAACAATTGTTTTTAGTTGAGAGACAAATTTTTTATTTTCAAATGTGAATTTTTTTCTTTCTCTATTTCAGAAGTCTCTTTTTTATATGATTATTTAATATAATTGAATTTATATAATCATTATTCTTTTTAAAATTAAGTAACACATTATAAATTGACATATGTATTTAAAAATATTTTATATTTTTATCAAATTAAATATCACTCAATAATGGTGTACATCACTAATTTTTTATTTCACGTGTCACAGTCAGAACAATATCTATTTTATTTTAATCAACAATTACATTTAATTAAGAGATGAATTCTTTATTTTCAAATCTGAAAAATTTTCTTTTTTTTCTTAATTTTTTTTCATTTTAAATTTACACGTGTGTCTAAATATATTTTATGTCACGTTAAATAAATTTACCCGTGCGGACGCGCATGTATCTTGCTAGTTATCTCAAATAAACTTATCCATCAATGACAAATTATTGTCACAAAATCTAACACATGCAACACGAAGCAATTATAAAAACTAACAACATATTTGTTAGTGTTGGTGTATTTGGGTGAGGAATGAATGAGAGAGAGGATGAAAGTAATTATATTGAGTTATTATTAATGTATTACAATATATATATATATATATATATATATATAGTCAAACCCAAGTAACTATAACAAGTTATCTAACTAACTACCTAATTTGGATTATATCACAACATACCTCAAATTGCTAAACACAAGCTAATTATAAGCGATCTGAACTATTCTTAATTTCTTTCTCAAAATTAGGAATTTGTTGATCTTAAATCCTTAGTGGAAATGTCGGCCAACTATGTTTCACTCGAGCAATGTCTTACTCATTTTCACCTTGATTTACATTCTCCCTCAGGAAGTAAAATCTAGCTTCAATGTTCTTTCTCATTCCATGCAGAACTGGATTCTTTGCATGATTAATGACTAACTTGTTGTCAATATGCAACACCATAGGTTTCTTCAATTCGACCTCCATCTCATCCAACATATATCTAATCCATATTGCTTGACAAGAAGCATAAGATTATGCTAAATATTCAACCTCACATGATGACAACGCCACCACAAGTTGCTTTCTCCAGCACCATGAGATTAGAGCACAAAATACTTGATAGAAATAACCAGTCGTGCTTCTTTGATCTTCCTTATCTCCACAACAATCAACATCTGAATAGCAATTAATCACAGGTTCTTTACTTTCAGAATCTCGTGAAAATAGGATTCTATAATTTATTGATCCTTTTAGGTATTTCAAGATTCTTCTTGCAGCCTTCATGTGTGACACCTTTGGTTCATCCATGTATCTACTTACAATTCGACTGAGAAACCTATATCAGATCTACAGTTGCAAACATACCTCATGTTGCGGTGAGAATCAGATATCAAGCTATTATATTAACTTGAATCACAAATCATTAAAGTTCACCACCGAACTTTAATTTATCCAAAGGAAAGGGAAAAGATCGAATAAAACCCTAAGTGCACAATGTAACAACAAAGCTAAGAGATCTAAGGTTCGGGGGTTGGTTATACTAAGGGAAGGTATTAGCACCCTAAGTATTTATAGTACTCTATAGGAACCTCTTGTTGTATTTGCGTTATGCTATTGTTTGTTTACTATTGGGAAAGACCTAAAGGTTTTACTAAGTATGCTCTCCAAGACTTCGCGGTCTTGTGCCTACATATCCTAACAAGGATGAAATCAGAGCATTCGTAGTTCACCTAACTACGGGTGAAGAACTCTTGAGAGTGATCAAGGTTCAAAATTGTAAGATAAGTGTTCATAGCAATAACAATCACATAGAGTTTACAAACTCTATCTTAAGTCTAAGTTGAAAATACTAATGACTCTAACAAGGTCAAAAAGGGAAAGGTAAGTGTTCAGCAATAACACTTATATAGAGTTGACAAACTCTAACCTAAGGCTAAGTTAAAGAGGGAAAATGACTCTAACAATGTCATATGGGAAAGGTAAGGTAGGGCTAAACTATCCTAACTATGGCATAAAGTCAACAGAAAATATCATTTTCCTTTGGATTTAAGCACATGCAATCATAATATCAAAGAAGTACAGAGAAGGATAACCCATGGTTGATCCTCTATGGATGGTGTACAGATGAACATACCTTACAAAGATAGAACGCATAGTCGAATTAACCGAACCCACTACCCTGCCCCAGGTTTAAAATTAAGGGTTTGTGTACATAAAATAACTCCTACTTCAAGGCTCAAAGGGGCTGATGAGGGATTATCTTCCTTATTTCTCCAGTGTTTGGGGATTTGAAACAATGCCTTACATCATCGACAAGGTTTTTAATTGAAAGCATACCACACCAATTTCAGGCATCTGGTTTTCGTCATTCTCCTTCCAAACTTATTTTAAAAAACAGTTTGATAAATATAAGTGGATGGGAAAAATATATCTTTTGCTTTTTGAAATTCTGGTATGCAGATATCAGGTGTCCTAAGAGATGTCAAGACACTGATATCTGTTTAACACACAAGGATCAAGGTACACAAAGTTAAAGGTACAGAAAATAAACAAGACACAAAGAGTTGTTAACCCAGTTCAGTGCATAACAACACCTACGTCCGGGGGCTACCAAGCCAGGAAGGAAATCCATTATTAACAGTATCAATTCAAAGCTAAACAACCAAGTTTACAACTTCTCACTTAATACCTACCCAGTGCAATTTCTACCCAAGACTCTCCTAGGTATGAAAAACCCCCATTCACTTCCTACCAGTCACCAATAGTAGTGATAGACATAATAATACATCAGAAGAAGACACAGTTCAAAGACAATACTTGATCTTGCTTAAAAGCTTCAATCAAGGATAATTCACTCTTGCTTAAAAGCTTAGAGTGGACACTTACAACTCAATAAAATCAGTCCATTTCAAGCATCTAGGTGATGAATGAATGACTCACAAATAGTCTACCTTAATGTATCAAAAGACACATGAGTGACACGCTACAACAGTACACTAAAAGAAAACTCAAACCCTAAACCCTTATTTGCACACGCGGTTTCTTCATTAATAATTCCACACTTATTTTAGGTTTAGTAAGTCTCTTTTTATAGCCTCGTGCAAAATGGGCTTGACTCTTCCCATTTTGTTAGTTTTAAACCACCTGCAAAATCTTCCCCATAATAGCAGGAACAAATATTCAAAGTTTCCTAAAATGTCTCATCATCTAATTTTATCATTTTGAGTACAGCTGGAGATATAGAATCTTATTCCTAATAGCATCTTCTTGACCTGCGTAAATTACTAAGATATATCCAAAAGAAATATCACAGAATTAAAACAACCCAAATCTGTCAAGATTTAAAACACTCTGAATACATGTTATGGTAGAACATGTTCCAACATCAGTTAGGACATCTGCTCTCAAGGTGAGCTGAGCATCATGTTTGAACATCACACACGACATCCTGTAGTGAACCATGTTTTAGCAAAAATTGTTCCCAATCCATAAACCATTGAACCTTCAATCTCCCCCTTTGGAAAATTTTGGCTAAAACACCTTTTACAAATTAAACCCTGGAGACTGTGTACATGAGGAAGAAGATAACCTGCATCTTCAGGAATATCCGCAACACTCCCCTAGTCACAGAACCGGTCCTTGTCACGGAGGAATAAATCTTCCTCTCAAAATGGAAAAAGAAACTTTTCTGAAGCATAAGAAAACCAACCTGGACACAAGCTTGAACTAAACTAGTTTAAGTCATTAGAAACACATATGGCAGAAGCCATAGTCATTAGAAACACATATGGAAGAAGCACAAAAGATCCATCCTAAAACATGTCCAAAAAGACAGAACATCTGATAGGACATCCTGCATACAACACAAGCTCAAAAGACAACCAACAATACCACATTTAGAGACTTTTACTTCTATTTATTTTTATTTATCTCCCCCTATTTGAGCTAAAATTTGACAAAAAAAACAAGCAAAGAAAATTGACTCTGCAAGAACAAAAACACACACCTAGCAAGGGAAGCAAAAAAACACCAAAGAAAACAACCTAAGATCCCAAATGAAAGCAATTGAAAATAGGACCTTAATACAACAAAAAAGATAAAAACTAGCTATTCCCTCCAACCTCCTGAGTTAACAAATTGAACCCAGTCTTCATCACCATTCCCACCAGAAATAAGAACCTTAGAATGAGTTTTCTTTAAAAACACAACCTTTGTCGCATAAGTTTTCCCTGTCAGGACAGCTCATGTTGATGACCCAGCAGATGTCACAAGACTTGAATGATCCTTCTTTTCGCTCAGAGATTCCTTCTTATTACCAGATAATTTGGAGGATTAGCTCGTGTTCGAAGTACACCGTGAGGGAATGAAAAAGCACGCAGACTTCAGTCTTTATATAGCACAAATTCCTTGTTTGTAACGCCAGACAAGTCAAGGAAAGAAATGTTGGAAACAGATAAGTCAGCCTTGAAAATGGACCACCGTCCATAATTGGGAATCAAATCTATTAACACTAGGTCTCATTTTCCATGTCATAGAAACACGCTACGCATGCACCCAAAAACACGTTTTTCAGGCCTACTGTTAGAGTACCGCTGATTAGACACACCGTCCTTTGCATGCTGAAAGCACATAGACTCTTGACAGTCTTAACTAAAATAGCTTGGTACATTGTCTGACATTCTGATAGACATCTTTTCTTCCTATGACCCAGCCAAAGACACAACATGCTCCAAACATGAAGTTTCCCACCAAATTCCTTGCCTAGAAAATTCATTAGTGATCAACCCAAAACAAATGAGCACAATGTCACGAAATTACATTAGACATATCACAACCAAGTAACATAACCATTCTGACTGAGCAATGTCAAGACATCTTTTCTGACATTATACTTACACTAGAGCCAAACAAAAACCAGGTTACATGAGATCATGCATGCTTTGTACAAGATGTACCAAAGCAGCTACATAGCAGACATGTACACATCTCCCCCTGTCACACATAATCAGTTCTCCCCCTGAAGGTGGAGACCAAGCAAAAACAACTTCAGCAATCCATATCTTATACACAGCATCACCAATCATCACATTCACACTCCCTCTGCAGAGACAATGGTTTCTTAACAAAGAGTTATCAGAAGCAAACACAGCAGAATAAGAGAAACACCCATCAATTCCCTACAAAAACTTGTCAAAACATCTTGTTTGACATCCCAGGACACAGTGAATGGAAACACACAACACTTGGTGGAAACACACATTCTTGATCAACTTCAAGTGTTATGCCACCTCTTTCCCCTGTCAAAAATCCATCTGCACTTCTTGTAGTTGTCACAATCCTTAGGAGAGTTGACACTAAACTCCCTTGCCACAGAGTTAAAACTTGTCTTCTTCAATCTTTTAATAACATCCTACTTAGGCTTACTATGCCTTTGAAAATAGAGGAAAAATACAGTGTCTGTTGCCTTCCTCCATACCCGTAACTGCTAAAAATCTTTAATAGGGCAAGTACTTAGCCCACAGCTTATGTCCTCAAACTGATCCATAGAGTGCCCATACCAGTAAGCTAATCCTTAGAGTCCTCACACTCCAAAATAACCACCTTTCCCTTATCAAGATTCTTGACTAGTTGATTATACATGTCAGGGTTCTTGTTGACAACATTAGGACCTTCACCATCAAATTTCATAACATTTAGCTTGACATTATATACCTCCATCACCTACTTCATCCACACTAGTTGAGAGCAACCCCTACTTATCTTACCATAGCCAATTTCAACAGTGTTCCCAGAAGCACATCCATCAGTATTGTGGGATTCTTTCATCATGAATTCGGTGTTGTGAGAGTAGAACACACCATAGACACTTGTTTCAATGATGTAATTCAAGAGCTTCTTTTCTTGGACGATAGAACTCATCCTTGGTTCCAGCTTAAGGACAAGACAAGAGTCTGATATTTTCTCTGGATATTCAGAAGGGTGTCTGACCATGAGTTCCTTAGATAGCCCTGCCTGAACTCTAACAGAGAGACCTGAAGTGAATTAAGGATCATCTGTCACAATGCTAGAAAGATTGCATATTTCTTCTTTTCTAGTCTGCACAAAGAATGTCTCAACATCATGCTCAACATCCATCATTTTCTTAGTAATTGAATCATCAATTATCACACTGATGGATTCCTCAATCATTTTAGTTTTGGAGTTAAAAAATCTATAGGCTCTGCTACTTGAAGATTACCCAAAAAATATCCCTTCATCACTTATAGAAGTTGTCTTACCGTTTTGATCTTTGTTAGTCAATACAAAACATTTACTTCCAAACGTATGCAAGTGTTTGACTGTAGGTTTCCTCCCTTTCTATAGCTCATAGATAATGGTTGAAGTACCTCCTCTTAATGTGGCCATGTTATGAATGTAGCATGCAGTATTCATAGCTTCAACCCAAAATACCAATGGAAATTTCTTGGCATGAAGCATAACTCTAGCAGATTCTTGTATACATTTGGTCTTCTGTTCAACAATTCCACCCAGCTGAGAAGTGATAGAAGAAAAGAATTCATGACTAATATTTTCAGAATCACAAAACTCTGAGAATTCTTCATTCTTAAATTCCTTATCATGGTCACTTCTAATCTTGACAATCACACTGTTCTTTTCCCTCTGAATACTTTTACATGGGTCTTTGAAGACTTCAAATAGGTCTGATCTTTCTCTAATAAACTTCATCCACGTGAACCCAGAAAAATCATCTATAATCACATAAACATACATCTTTCCATCCAAGCTTTCTATCTTCATTGGTCCCATCAAATCCATATGAAGAAGTTCCAACACTCTAGATGTAGTTTGATGTTGCAACATTGTGTGAGACATCATACCCTGCTTTCTAACCTCACACTCTCCACAAATTTTCCCTTATTTAACCTTAAGGTCTGGAATTCCTCTAATGGCTCCTACAGACATTATTTCCTTCATTATTTTGGGATGAAGATTTCCAAGAATTTGATGTCATAACTTCACTTCATCCTCATTGGTTATAGACCATGTGGAGGAACAAGCAGTTATTTGTGGGTCCCATAGATAGCAGTTATCTTTGGACCTTATACCTCTCATTAGAACAACATTTTTCTTATCCTTGACTATGCATTCTGATTTTGAAAAATTGACCAACAAACCTTGATCACAAATCTGACTAATGCTAATAAGGTTAGCAGTTAATCCTTTCACTAGAAGAACATCTTCTAAATTAGGAGATCTTGCACACATCAATCTTCCCACTCCTTTAATTTCACCTTTAAATCCATCACTAAATCTGATAGACCCTGAGGGTTGAGATCTAATATCTAGCAACAACCTCTGAATTTTGGTCATGTGTCTAGAGCATCCACTGTCAAAGTACCAGTTTTCTCTAGTTGAAGCCCTCAAGGAGGTGTGAGTCGTAAGATTCACATCCCAGTTGATAGACCTTCTTTTCTTACTTACTTGATTGGCTTTGGCACGAGTTGAAGATTGTTGCACTCCATATAGCTTATAATAAAAGGGTTTAATGTGACCACACTCCCCACAATAATGACACCTCCAAGTTGAGGCTTTAGAGTTTATTGAAGACACACCATGTCTGCCAGGATGTTGTAACATGTGGTTGGACATGGTGACCATTTTCTTCTTTTCAGAAAGAGGGAACTCTTCTACAAACTTATTGTTTTGTTGATCATCAGAAAGATAATCACCTCTTGCATTTCTATACTCTTTCACCACATCATATTCGTTACTCATTCTTCTTAATGAGTTTGTCATGTTATTAAGCTTGGATTTTAGGAAGGTTACCTCATCCTGAAGATGATAAACATTACATATAAGTGCTTTCTTCTCATTCTCCAGTACATCTATGATCTTCCTCTGATTCTCCTTTGTCCTAATATGTTCTTCACACTTGTCACAAGTTTCCTTGTAAGACATATATAGATCTTCATAAAGGAAATTTTCTGCACACGATTCTTCCTCATCAGCCCATCTACCAGAGAGAGCAGTTACAATGTTGCCAGTCTCAGAATTAGATTCATCTTCTGAATCATCATCATCAGACCATGATACAGACAACCCTTTCTTTAATTTCATGAGAAACGTGGGACATTCTGACTTGATGTGACCAAAACCCTCACACTCATATCATTGTATTCCTTTGCCTTGATTTGATTTCTCTTCAGACCTGGCATTCTTTTGAGAGTCATTTTTGTTTCTGATGTCGGTTGAGATGTTCCTGACACCTGATCTTCCTCTTTTGTCCACCCTTTTCAGAACCTTGCTAAATTGCCTCCCAAGAAGCACAATAGCATTAGATATATCTTTATCTATATCTAGGTCACATTTATCCTTTGAGTCTTTGGCATTTGACACAAAAGCTATTCTCTTCTTCTTTTCACCCTTTTCACTGATCCCTAGTTCAAAAGTTTGAAGAGATCCCATAAGCTCATCAACTTTCATGTTGTTTATATCTTAGGCTTCTTCAATGGCTGTCACCTTTATGTCAAATCTCTTTGGAAGAGATCTGAGAATCTTTCTGACTAACTTAGCTTCTGAAATCTTCTCCCCCAGGGCACTTGAGGCATTGGTTATCTCAATAATATTCATGTGAAAATCATGAATGCTCTCACCCTCCTTCATTTTTAAGTTCTCAAACTTGGTTGTAAGAAGTTGTAGTCTTGACATCTTTACCTTAGAAGTTCCTTCATGGGCAGTCTTCAAAATCTCCCAAGCATCTTTAGCAACAGTACAATTATTTATCAGCCTGAAGATGTTCTTGTCCACTCCATTAAAGAGGGCATTCAATACTTTGGAGTTTCCCTGAGCTAGTTTGTCATCTTCATCATCCAAGTCTTCCTCAGCCTTCAGCACATCAGTAATATTACCATCCCTATCTCTAACCATTGGAGGATCCCATCCCTTGACCACAGACTTCCAAGCCTTGTTGTTCATAGACTTCAGAAAGGCCACCATACGTGCCTTCCAATAATCATAATTGGTTCCATCAAGGATGGGTTGTCTGTTCACAAAACCTCCTTCCTTATCCATTGCACCAGAAAGTATCTTCCCTATATGTCACCCAGATACAGAGCTGGATGCCTGCTCTGATACCAATTGAAATTCTGGTATGTAGATATCAGATGTCCTAAGAGATGTTGAGACACTGATATCTGTTTAACACACAAGGACCAAGGTACATAAAGTTAAAGGTGCATAAAATAAACATGACACAAAGAGTTGTTAACCCAGTTCAGTGCATAACAACACCTACGTCTGGGGGCTACCAAGCCAGGAAGGAAATCCACTATTAGTAGTATCAATTCAAAGCTAAACAATCCAGTTTACAACTTCTCACTTAATACCTACCCAGTGAAATTTCTACCTAAGACCCTTCTAGTTATGAAAAACCCCTTTCACTTCCTACCAGTCACCAATAGCAGTGATAGACATAATAATACATAAGAAGAAGACACACTTCAAAGACAATACTTGATCTTGCTTAAAAGCTTCAATCAAGGATAATTCACTCTTGCTTAAAAGCTTAGAGTGGGCACTTACAACTCAATAACATCAGTCTATTTCAAGCATCTAGGTGATGAATGAATGGCTCACAAACAGTCTACCTCAATGTATTAGAATACGCATGAGTGACACACTACAACAGTACACTAAAAGAAAACTCAAACTGTAACCCTTATTTGCACACACGGTTTCTTCAATAATAATTCCACGCTTATTTTAGGTTTAGTAAGTCTCCTTTTATAGCCTCGTGCAGAATGGGCTTGGTCTCTTCCCATTTTGTCAGTTTTAAACCACCTGCAGAATCTTCTCCATAATAGCAGGAACAAATCTTCAAAGTTTCCTAAAACGTCTCATCATCCAATTTTAGCGTTTTGAGTACAGCTGGAGATACAAAATCTTGTTCCTGAAAGCATCTTCTTGACCTGCGTAAATTACTGAGATATATCCAAAAGAAATATCACATAATTAAAACAACCCGAATCTGTCAAGATTTAAAACACTCAGAATACATGTTCTGGTAGAACAGGTTCCAACATTTGTTAGAACATTTGCTCTCAAGGTGAGCTGAGCAGCCTGTTACAGCATCACACACGACATCCTGTAGTGAACCATGTTTTAGGAAAAAATGTTGCCAACCCATAAACCATGGAACCATCACTTTTTATAATAACAATGAAAGAAAATGAGTGAATACGAATGGATTGATTCAAAATATGCATAAACATTTCATTAATCTTACCAATTCAAAAAACAACAATGCTTACAAGCAAATATAAAATAAACATACAAAGAAATTACAACGGAAAATACTGAAATAACCAAAAGATGGCCAGTTTTTAGGGAATTGACTTCAACAAACTTGATGTATGCTTCAATTTCCAGGTCTAGAAAGGGTTCATTTCCATCATTGGTACCTTTTTCGTTGTGGTACAAAACCTTGAGAGGTCTCATAGGTCCTTTGTCATCTGGCTCAGAAATCAAGACATCGACATCTGACTTTCCTTCTTGAGGTTTCAGTAACTCTAATAAACTTAGCAATCTGAGTTTGAAATCCTTGCACTCCTCAATGGGATGCCTCATTGTTTCGGTAAGGTATAAAAATTCAATCTCTGGATGGTCTTCCTCCAAGATCAATCTTTGATCATGGATCAACTCTTGCACCAAAGCTCTCAACGCCAAGCAAGTATCTAGATCATGTTGTCGCACCTCGAAAAAATCGCTTATTCGAATACACGACCCTCGCGCGAAAGGTGCGGAACGGTTCGACAGAGTCGCCACCGAACTTTATTTATCCTAAAAGAGGGAAAGGAAAATATTGAGAAAACCTTTAGGGGAGGATAAGAACATGGTCGTCGCAACCACATTCTGGGTTCGAGAGTCAGTTACGTGAGGGGAAGGTATGCGCACCCCCTCACGTCCGTTGTACTCAACAGGAACCTCTTAACTCGAATCGTGATGCTCGTTAGCTAAGCTTGTTTGTTTTCTTCTCAAAAATAAATGTGAAATGGTAAGATAAAAAGGAAAAGATGCTAAGGGGAAATGGGTGGTTTTAGGATAGAGTGCTCGGCAAGATCATCGCAATCTTGTGCCTACATATGCTCATTCGGATGAGAAAGAGTAATCAAAGCAATCGTAGTTCGACTATGGGGTAAAGGTGGAAAAAGAAAAAGTGTGGACGCAAACGGGGGAAAAAGAAAAAGTGTGCTCGCCAAGATCATCGCAATCTTGTGCCTACGTATCTTTACTTGGACGAGAATAAAGAATCAGAGCAGTCGTAGTTCGTGGTACGCCCATAAAAAGAGGAGAATTGGTTTGTTTTAAAGGCGTCAATTGCTCACACACGAGTAAGAGAACCCGCACCTAAACAACCAAAGAGAGATCAAAGACTTGAACCCCCATTTTTCACCTTGAAAAGAGTTGCGATAGTTGTTAGTCGTTTTGAGTTTATTTGTGAAAATCCGCTTGACGTTGGATCGAGGGTTTATTTGTATACGAAGAGCTTAGTTTGAAAAGAGTTTGGTTTGAGGTTGATTTAAAAATGGCTCGACGACGAGTCAAGGGTTTGGTTGAAAATAGGTTTGTTTGAAAATGGCTCGACGACGAATCGAGAGTTTGATTGAAAATGGGTGAGAATCGATACTAGTCCCTAGGGGTGCTCCTAGAACGAAACCATGATGAAATGCTAAAAAGGTTGATGGGGAATGCTAATGAGCAATCGACTTACGGGGGTGTTTTGAAAATGGGCTCGACGACGAATCGAGAATTAGTTTGAAAATAGTTGTCTATACTAGTCCCTAGGGGTGCTCCTAGTAAACAAACCCCAATCAAAGAAATAACGAATGCGTACATCAAAATGGGAGCGGGGTACATGTAAAGTACAAGGGATGACATGAAGTAAAAGGTATTACTATAAGGTAGCCCAAGAGGAAGCCGTGTGTGTGCGAGGTGTCCTAAACTAAGCCTTGAGCAAGAGTCGGACAAAACCTCCTTTGTTAGGGTTTCTGTACAAGGTCCAAGTGACCAACAGTCCCCCAATTGAGTTTTTTATTGTTTCGATAATTGTTAGTGTGTTTTGATTAAGGTATGAACAGAGAAACAAGAAGAGGGTTAAATGAACAAGTATGAATATGATATGAACAGTATGAATAATATGATCAAGATAAAATATGAACAATAATACCAGAATATATTGACTGAAAGTAAAGTTAGTGGTTATTTAATTAGTTGTTAGGAACAAATGATCCACGATGGTTAAAGAACCATCCTTGGGCTTGCAAACATAGGTTTGGGCCACGAAGAATCATTTTTCGATATGGGACATGTAGCGCTAAACCGTCGTAGCACGATCTATGACGAAGATCATACTATAGGAGATTGCGCAATTTGATCTATGTGCTAAAACACGATAAAGAGATGATATTGAGGATCATTCTCCAATGAAATCGTGCCACACGAAAAAAAAAGGTGACAATCTCGTATTAATCACAAACTTTCGTCAATTAATCAAAGGTAACCTATCATGATCCCAAAGTATAGAAAGTAATCTCAATGATTACTTACCACAGATTTAAAATAATGAAGGTTAATTGCTTCAACAATTAACATTCGTGAATAGAAAGACTTCATCATACGAAAATAGAAAAGAAAATATAAGGAGATAAGGTGAAATGAAATGGAAATCAAAATGGAATCGAAATGGTCTCGTCTTAATCAAGATTTAAATCGATAAATCGATAATCTATGATATTTGACTTTCATTGACCAATAAAAAAAAAGAAAATAGCCTCATATTGATCAAGATTTTGAATCGATTTAAATAAATCAACTAATCATGATTTTTGTTATATCATTGGCCCAAATAAGAAATCGAAAATGAAAAGATAATTAAAATCAAATGAGGTGAATCACAAAAAAAAAATGAAAAATTTCTTTTAAGAAAATATTTGGAAAATAAAATGTTGACAAAAAAAATAAAGGGAAGAAGGGGGAAACACTGGATTCTGGTGGTGTACTGAGTAGAAATCATGTAGGCTGAACATTAAGCCCATCATTCTAGTAACTACCAAACAAATCAACAAAAAACAATTTGAAATGAAAACATGATGATGAAACTTAGAACAAACATGCCACGTGACCTATCACCAAACTCGGTCCATAAAAAAAAACACCAAAATGAAAGATGAAAGAAACGGTCAAAGACATCAAACGAGACCAGGGAAACGGCACGGTTCCAACACAACGAATTCAAAAAAACAACATCAAAGTTCAATAGATTCTTCGCTCGACCTTCTTCTTCTTTTTTTTTGTCTCGATTTCGTCGTGGTTCAGGACCTCTCATGTCTCACCGAGTTCACAGATTCGTTCAATTGTTTCGTTTATGAGTTTTTCCAATCAGGTTTGTTGATTTACGATCCATCTCATTTTCCTCATTCTATTTCATCTCAATCTTCTTCTCATTGATTCTGGTTTTCTGAGATTGGGTTTGTGTATGAATTGGTTTTCTGGGTATGGTTTGAAAATGGTTTTGAGTGTGGTTGTGGTTTGTTTGAAGGGATGAATGAAGACTAGAGGGTTTGTAAGGTTGAAACGAAGAAGAAGAAGGTTGGGGAGAGGATTTGACAGGGGTTGTTTGGCTCTGTAGAGCTTCCTAAATAAGGTGAAATGAGGTTGTATTTATAGTTGAGGTTGGGTGAAAATATTGGAATTTGAGATGTCGTTTTGGAGTTCTCTTTTTTGTGTCGTTTGCATATTTTTGTTGTGCAATGCATTTTGAAATAATAATCGATGGGGTCGGTTGTTACTGCGAAGTGGTCATTTTGCGGAGGGATGTGGTACGGGTGCGTGGTATGGCTTGTGCATGTGTTACATGGGGTCGGTTTGTTGTATGGTATGCTGGCTTTTCCCAATTTGTGTGGGGTCTACCAGATTTTTGGTTTTGGCTTGGTGAATTAAGAAAAGTTGCAGGTTGTTGAAGTTTCGTGAGTGTTGCGTTGCTTGGCTCATCTCAATACAAAGATATATGTTGCTGATGATGGTTAGTATGTTGTTGTGGCTAGTGTAAATATGGTTTTGGAAAGGCATGTGAGTCATGGTTTATTGTTTGGTTGATACATGGTGTAATGTATGTGTAGGTTTTCTTTACGTGATTTGCGTGGCTGGAATGTCGTCGTGCAACATCTTGGTGAGTATTGTGAATCATAATCACTATTGCGTGGCTTTGGCAAGGGTATTGTGTTTATGGCTAGCTTGTATACAGGTTTGACAAGGTTGTAACAGTTAGTTTTGCTGAGTAGTGGCTTGAGTGATGAATGCGGTTCAAAGGCTTGGTGCGAATCGAACCGTTCAAGATGTGAGCCTTGTTGTAAATCATGTGGCTGGTGGGTATGTGGAAAGAATTAGTAGCATGGCATGATGATACGGTTCATTGAGGGCTTGGTGTGTCCTGGAAGTTGCTTTTTCCAATTCAACTTTTTGCTTTTTGGTTGTAATCACAAAGGTAGAATATGGTATTAATGGCAAATGGGCCATGTAGCAATTTTCTTGTTCCTTTATTTTTTCTTTGTAACTTCTAATGAGTTATTGTGTACATAGATTCTACATTCCCTTTTTGTAATGATTTTTGGCAACCAAGATAATGGACTTTTAATTGGGCTTTAAATTTTTTGGGGAGTTTTGTGGCAATATTTTTTCATAGCCTTTTGAATCTTTGAAATTCTAAAAAAAACAAATTGACATGGCCTTTGACATAACAATTTTAATTGCACCCTGTTTGCCCTGGAAATTGGTAAACAACCGCTGATCTTCTAAAACAACAAAGTTCTAGTAACTTACAGGATCGATCAGATTGATCCTAGGACATGTGTTATGAGTGTATTTAAAATGTTTCACTAATGCATAAAACAAACATTTCGACAATGCTTGCGTGCAAAAAGGATGTTTTGAAATGTGAATGAAAAGTAATAAGAAGCAAGAAAACGTTTGAGTCGAAACAAGAAACTTAAAGAAAGACTGAAATGTAAAGAGAAGTTTGATGAAAACTGAACTTTAAATAGTAAAAGAAGCGCATAAAATCTTGAATAAACTGCAGAAATATAAATACTTGAAGGTAAAAGCTTTATAATGTAAGAACTGCAAAGTAAAAACTTTGTAATGTAAAATGCTTAGAAGTAAAAGACTGAATTAAAGGACTTCAAAGTAAAGGATCTAAGGTAGAAACTTCAAAGTAAATTGCATTGCAATGAAAGATAATGGTGATTACAATCACGTATATTCTCGCTTCACCCTTTCTCTACACGCTGGATACTTTGAGTGATTATGGAGTTACTTGTACAACACGATTTTTCACACACATTCTAACTCTAGAACTAACCTATTTATAATACTCTAAAATAACCACCATTTGACAGTTTACTCCTAAAACACGCCACTTGGCACTTTGCATGTCTTCAACTTCTGGATCTTCGCCACTTGTCCTCTTTTCAAATTCAAAATAGTAGAAAATTCCCTCCACTAATTATTTCTAACTGCAGCGCATCATCCCGTCGAACTGACTTCCTAGACTTAGAAATACTTGAAGTCTTAAGATTCCTTTCTTCGACCCAAGCTTTCACCAAGTATGGTCGAAGCCTTTTCCATTTAGATTTTTTTATTTATTTTTAAAGAACAACTTCTTTAAAACCAAATTTGTTTGAAACAGGTAGCGTCGAAATTAGGAGCTAACAAATTGCCCCCCAAAAATGTCCTTTTGCCTGTATTGGTAGGAAGGTCATTTTTTGATAGAACAATTTTCGACGCTTACTCATTCGACTATGAGAAGACATGGTCATAACTGTTTAGCCCACGATCTAGAAACTATTCAGTTTCTTTCAACCACGCTTATGACGTCATATCATAATGGTGAATCTTCAAACATCTTTTCAGCCGTATCTTTGATCAGTATCCATCATTACCTTTTCTTGAAATTAGACATTTCACAGTCTGATCATAACTGCCACCACTCAAAAATTTCCAAAAAGAAGACACGCGTCCCACTATTAGACTTGCTTTGACAGTGGATTAACAATCCTTTGAACTTCCAAACGCCTATAAATACTCCTTTTCCACCACTTGCCAAACTTTTGTATTCTCAGAATTTCTTGTAACTCATTTCTTCATCCTTCAAACTTTCTTCAAGAAACCCAGAACACCATTTCATTTCTTCTCTAACTCCCAACAATGGCATCCTCACAAACTGTTCCTCAAGAAAAGAAAGGTAAAAAAGGCAAGTTCACACAGTTCAAACAATCTCTTCCACCATTTTCGAACCTTCCAGGACCTAAGATGGTAAATAATCACCAGTTCATGCCAGAACCCCATGCTGCAGAAGTAAGGAGTATCTATGAATCTCAGGTAATGATTCCTCTTATTGTTTCTGACAAACCTTATGCTTTATTTGGTCCTTTATCCGATGCTAAAGCTTCTGATGAAAAACTCAGTGAGTTTTTTCCTTCCTATCGCAAAAAAGTAAGATCTGAACATTGGAAAACAATAATAATTTATGACTTGCTCATGTTGTCAAAAACTAGTATTCCTTATTGTTTAAACTTGCTGGCAGCATCCCTTTATTTTTGGGATAGTACCCACTTTACCTTTCATCTTCCCTGTGGGATGGTCGCCCCTACCCTCTTCAACGTGGCTGCCATCACCGGACTTCGACCAGATGGCATTTCTTATACCCCTGAAACTAACGCAGAGGATACAATAGGGATCTCCAATTCCAAACTCACCTACACACATTTCATAAATCACCACTTCAAACGCGGCACTGAAGAAGTATCTGACCAAGAACATATTGCATTCCTGACTATATGGTTGTCTAGGTATGTGTTTTGCTCCAAATCTCTGCAAGTGGCTAAGAAGTATCTAACTCTAGCCAACCAACTCCACAACAACAGAGGGGTTTGCATTAGTGAATTGATCCTGGCAAACCTTTATGAATCTATCAGCGAAGGGGCATCTCGACTCAAAGATTTAGAGGCCCAGGGCACTATACACCTGAATGGCCCCCTCTGGCTGCTTCAACTATGGCTTAACGCAACTTTCGAAGCCAGCCTTCCTAGGAAAGGGAGAGTCGATGAAAATTCTACTGAAATCAAGGAGAGGAAGGTCGAAGGGACTCGCTTGGTCAAGCTCACCCCTAATGATGATGGGGAAACTCTCAAAGGAGCCTTCTCCAGCTACATCATGATGTTTGCTAAACGGTATGAGTTCACACCAAGCATGGTCCCTTTTGCTGAGAGAAGATGTGGCCCTGAATGGTTCACAAGGCCATTCCCTAATTCAAACAAAAAGCTCCATACTGAATCTGTTTCAATCTGGAAGGCTTTCTTGATTCCTAGATTTATCGTCCTTAGGCTGAATCTTGGAAAAGATATAGCAACCTTGATTGCTTACCAACCAAACCTTGTCTCTCGACAATTTGGGTTGACCCAGATTTTCCCTAAGTGCCTATATGAGAAAAGGACCATGTTGTTCTTCACACTGCCAGCTTCGACGAGGGAGGTGCTGCAATCCACTTCGACCAGTTGAATACTCGAAAAGCAGTCTTTTCCCCTGTGTACTTTCAACCCAGCTTTTTGTGCACTCAACCATTTCACGACTGGTGGTCGAAGCACTACAATGAACAATTTCTTGATGTTGCTGCCTTCTTCTCATTACTTGACCAAGCTTTCCTTGACGTGAAGAAGAAAACCAGGAAGAGTAAGTTCACTCATATCAAATAAATTCAAGCCTTCCAAAGGTGTTTTGAAACTGTCTATCGACTAGATGATATTAGTCGAACCGTTCGTGAGGCTGCTGTCAATTTTAAGGAGAAATTTCTACATAAAATGGATAAGTTAAAAATCCCTTCCAAAGTTCCTCTTGAGAGACGTTATGAGATGGATTTTAAACTTTTTCCTCCAAAGTTCCCTCGACTGCCTAACGCTGATTTTGGAGTGGCACTTGCCCCTCAATTTCCAGACTGGTTTATCTATGGTGATTCCATAAAAATCCTTCGACAGCAGTCTCGACCGAAAGCCAAAAGGGTGGTGGTGACTAAGCATACACTGGACAGTTTCAAAGGACACCTTCATATAGGGATCGAGGATGTTCGCATCGAATCCAAAATATATGAAGGTTTGAGGCCCTCGATTTGTGATTTATAACTACACTTAATTATTAACTTGTAATAATTGTCTTTGTCTTTTCAACTATGCCCAGGAAGACCAAACCAGCTAAGAGTGCTGCTGTGAAGGTCGAGAAGGAATCTGAAGGCACAAAGGTATTTTATATCCCTTGCCTAAGTCTTCTTTATGTGATCACCTTCTAATGTTCGCATCACCTTTTTAGACTGCTCGAAAACCTCCAACACCTCAAAAGAAGACCAAGAAAGGTGCTCAAATAATCATTCCTTTAAATGCTGATGATGAATCTCCTGAGGAGGTCATAGGTAAAAGGAAAAGGAAGCTTATCAAAGCTTATGGAGCTACTGGCCAACCTTCCTCGAAGGCAGCCAAAATTCTTGAAAAGACACCTATCACTAGTGGTGTCGAGAAACAATCCTCCAAGGCCGTGTCGAATCGAACGCTGGCACTCATGAGAGTGAAAACTCAAGCCCTGATGTTGCAAATGCTCAGGTATGCACACCATCTTTCTCATAGTATTTGCACTCTTCACTCAAATTTCCTTCAATCTTATTTTCCTTACTTGTGGTTTCAGACTGATGTAGGTGATTCTAACCCACCACAAACTACGTCAACCTCTGCGCCAACTCTTCTGAATAGCCAAGGTGAGCCAACTTATCACCCCACTTCTGACCTTGGTTCTGGGTACAGCTCAATAAGCGAAATTAACCAACCTATCTTCCTTACAATTCTTCCCTCTGCGACGGTCGAAACAAACAAAAACTCTCCTGTCAAGACCACCACTAAACAATCCCAGACAGATGGCTCTGATTTTGAAAAGGATGATGTTTCTAGCCAACAACCTACAGAGGCCATTGCCATGGAAGAAGAGAGAACACTGGTCAAAGAAGAAGGACGTCTTGAAAATGAACCAGATAATGATCACCTTAATCAAACTGCCCATGAAGGGATGGACAATATGGGAGAACCCCCATTCCAAACTACATCTGATGATGATCAAGAGAATGACAACCAAGACAATGAAGAAGGAGACGAAGAGGAAGAAGAAGAAGAGGTCAAAGATGAAGAGGAAAAAGAGGAGGATGAAGAGGATGAAGAAGAAAGAACTGAGAAGGACCAGTCCACTTCACCCGTAACTGAAAAAAATTCTTGTCAAAACTCCAACTCCTAAACCTATAGGCACTTTGACCACTGGAGGACCCACTACTGAAGATCCACTGGCTGCCCTTAGATGGTCGAATCCTCAGGAGTACGCCAAAATGATACTTGGGAAAAAGTACAGCTCCTCTGGTAGCAATCTTAGTACCTCGACCACTTTTGGGGATCCAGCTCCAGATGACTTTGCTGGCCCTATCCTTCAGAAAATTAAAAACAAATTCTTCAAGGGAGACATCCACAGCATCTTAAATGCAGATCGAACTGCTCATCTCTTTGTGAAAGACACCCTCCAGAAACTGGACCTCTCGACCCTTAAGAAAGAGGTATCTGATTTCCTTATAGAGTTAACTACTTTAGTGAATAAGATGTCTGAAGACTTCAAACTTCTTCCCAACATTCAAAACACCATTAAAAATACAACTGCGCTGGAACATCTAGCTTGGGATGAAGCACATGCATCAGAGGCCAAAGTCGGAGACCTGGAAATTGCCCAAGCTAAAAGGCAGGAAGAGATAGTGTCGAACGAAAAGGATATTGACACATGGAGATAGCAAATCACAGAACTGCAAAACAAAATTTTTGATGCTGAAAAGCGTAATCTTGAGCTGAAGAATTTCGACGACACTGCACTGGTCAAAGAGCTGAAACGCACTATGGACTCCATTGATAATGCCCAAAAGCTTGAAAAAGAACTTTCAGTAGCCAAACTCGACAAAGCTTTATGCGAAACACGCCTTCAGACTCACAAGGTCAACTTTCTTCAGTTGAAGTCGAAGCTCCCCTTTTGATCATCTCATGACTTTTGCTTGAAGTTCTTTTTGATAACCATATTTTCTGGCCCTTTTGAGGCCTTATGTAATGACAATTTTAATGCCCTCTGGCATCTGTTTGAATACTTTTATTTACTGTTCACTCTTCGACTTGCAAAATTTTTGGAAATCATGGCACATTTTCTTTTAAATGTTTTATTAATGGCCTCAAACTTTACTAATCTTTGTGATTAAGGCACTCTGCCATTTTCCTTGGAAATCATGAAAACAACGCAACTTTAGCAGGCTAGTGCTCCAACGACACAAGTCTCTATTCCATAAAGAAATATTAATAGCGTAACCCTAGGGTATATTTCCAAGAGTAATTTCACGTGTTTCCATTATTGACTGGCCAATCCTTACAAGGCATTGCCCCTAAAAAATCCTCTTCACATGAGCCATATTCTGCACTCACTGAAGCAAGTATGAGTACTTCCTCAAAGAAAACAATAACCAAGAAGGTGGCTGAAGAAACACAGAAGGTTGAGGCAACCACCACTGCCTGCAATAGCACTTCAACTAGAGCAACTTCCCAGGCCAAGAAGCGAGAAACTAAGATGAAGGTCCCCAAGAAAGGGCGTTCTAAAGCACAAGATCCTGATGATGAAGCTGACGAAGATTACCTCACCTTTCTCAACTCCATCAATTGGAGAGACTATGAATGACCCTTCTCCTGGGTTTGGCGTTATTGTACTTGTTTCTTTTCCTTTGTACGCCATTTTGGCCTTATCTAGCCTATTTTGGCTTTTACAATCTTAATAAAACTTATGTTCTAATATGAATCTCTTGCAAAATAGGCTTATATTTTTTCAAATATTTCCCATTTACCCTTAAGACTCTTAGATCACCCTCAATCTTCTGAACCTCGTAAGCATTATTACTGAATGCCTTACTAATTTGAAAAGGACCTTCCCACTTAGGAGACCACTTCCCTAAAGATCTGGTCTTTCAATCCATAGGCAAGATCACTTTCCACACTAATTCCCCAGCTGAAAAGGTTTTAATCTTGACCTTTTTGTTATAAGACTTCTCCACCCTTTTCTTTTGCCTTTTCAGCAACTCCAATGCATGGAGCCTTTCTTCGTCTAAATCCACTAACTCGTCAAGCATCATATTCCAGTAAGACTCAGATGGGATCTCATGATGCCTTTGGATCCTTATGGACTGAAGATGAATTTCTACAGGCAAAACTGCATCATGACCAAATGTCAGTCGAAATGGGGTAGTATTAGTTGCCTCTTTTGGGGACGTTCGACATGCCCAAAGTATTTGGTCCAATGTCTTATGCCAATTTCTTGGCCTTTTTCCCACATGCTTTTTTATCAACCCAATAACTACTTTATTGGCCGCTTCGACTTGGCCATTAGCTTGAGCGTAATAAGGTGTGGACGTCAAAAGCTTGAATCCCATTTCTTTGGAAAATTCTTGCATTTTTCGACCAGTGAAGATTGATCCTTGGTCTGTTGTAATTGTCTTTGGGATTCCAAACTTATAGATGATGTGTTTCTGAATAAATTCAATCACATCTTCCTGATCAACATTTGGTAAAGGGATAGCTTCGACCCATTTGGTAAAATAGTCAATACCCACCAAAATTTACTTACGATTTTTTGATGATGCTGGTCTGATTTCTCCAACCAAATCCAAAGCCCATCCTCTAAAAGGCCAAGGTTTCACTATAGAGTGTAATTCATTTGCAGGGACGTGTTGAATGCCAGCGTGGACTTGACATTCCTGACAACCCTTAGCAAATTCAATGCAATCTTTTAACATGGTAGGCCAATACATGCCTTGTCGAAATAACAACCATTTCATTTTATGGCCTACCTGATGTGCTCCACATGTCCCACTATGTACAGTCGAAAGGGCCAAGTACGCTTCTGCCTCACTAAGGCACTTAAGCAATACTCCCTCAGGAGTCTTTTTGAATAATTCATTACCCACCAAGATATAACTCAAAGCTTGATACTTGATTTTCCTTTCTGTCGAAGATATTGGATTTTTTAGATAATCTACTATAGGTTTCTCCAATCCTTATCAGTTATGCTATCAACTACCAGAATTGCAAAATTATCTTCATCAGCGTATCCAAGCTTAGTTTCTTCCAAGTCTGATGGGACTAATCCTAATGACACCACCTTTCCTCTGACTTCAACTTCGATTGCATCTTGTAATTTGTCTTTCGAAACTTTATACCCTGATGCAATCTGAGCCAAGTCATTAGCGACCTGGTTTTCCAGTCTAGGGATGTGTCGAAAACTAACTGCGTCGAACTTTTTCAACAGTCGATTCACAACTACAAAGTACATAATCAAGTTTTCTTTTATGCACTTGTATTCCTTGGTAACTTGTTTTATGACCAGCTCTGAATCTCCCATTATTTCGACATGAGTTGCCCCCAATTCCAACAATACTTCAAGTCCAGCAATTAAAGTTTCATATTCAGCTTCGTTGTTAGAACAACGGCTTTCAATTTTATACTTAAGTGTTGTTGGAATTTTATTAGGAGAAATAACAAGCACTCCTATGCCTGTCCCATCTTTGTGGCTCGACCCGTCGAAGTATAACTTCCAAGGTTCCACTTCAAGATAGTTCAGAGGGGTTTCATTTATAGAATGGTTGACTATAAAGTCTGCCACTACTTGTCCTTTAACAGCTTTTAAAGGCTTATAGGTTAAAGAATATTCAGTTAATGCTAATGCCCATTTTCCAATTCGACTGTGCAAAATAGGTTTGGACAACATATGTTTAATAAAGTCATAACGAGAAGAAACATAAGCATCAACTGGTTTTATATAATTCTTCAATTTTGTACAAGAATAATACAAACATAAGCATAATTTTTCGATCATGCTATATCTAGTTTCTGCATCATTTAAAACTCTACTAAGGTAATAGATGGCTCTTTCGACGCCATCATCATCCTCTTGAGCTAACATGCTCCCTAAAGTTCTATCTGACGCAGCTATGTACAATCTCATACTCTTATTCCCACAAGGTGGTGAGAGAATTGGGGGGTGACTCAGGTACTCTTTGATCTTATCGAAGGCTTCCTGTTGAGCTTTCCCCTAGTTGAACCCATCCTTGCCAGCTCGAAGCAATGGCGAAAAGGCTTGCGTTTTCCCACTCAAGTTGGATATAAATCTCCTCAAGAAATTTATTTTGCCCAAAAGAGACTGCAATTCCTTCTTTGTTGATGGCGCTTTCGCTTCCATAATGGCTTTGGTTTTATTCTGGTTAATTTCGATCCCCTTCTTGTGGACCACAAAGCCTAAAAAACCCCCTGCCTGCACACAAAAAGCACATTTGAGAGGATTCATTTTAAGACCATGCTTTCTCATCCTTTCAAAGGAATGTCGAAGATGGCTTAAGTGATCTATTCTTGAAAAAGACTGAACAACAATATCATCAATATAGATCTGCATAAAAGTCTCAATAAAATCATGAAAGATCGAATTCATTGCTCTCTGGTAAGTTTCCCCAGCATTTTTTAGACCAAAAGGCATTACTACCCATTCGTAGGTGCCTAATGCTCCTGGACATCGAAAAGCAGTTTTTGGGACATCTTCCTCAGCAATAAATATTTGGTTATAACCAGAATAACCATCCAACATACTCAAATATTCATGTCCTGCAGCAGAATCAATTAGCATTTCTGCTACAAGCATAGAATATTCATCTTTAGGGGTTGCAGAATTTAGATCTCTAAAATCTATACAGACCCTTAAAGAACCATTCTTTTTAATGACTGGTACAATATTAGCTAGCCATTCGACATACCTAGCTGTACGGATGAACCTGCATCTAAGTAGCCTTTCAATTTCCTCTTTGATCTTTGAAAGGATTGTTGGGGCAAACCGTCTTGAACTTTGCTTGACTGGCTTTTTCCCAGGTATGATTGGCAACTTATGTTCAACAAGCTCTCTCTTCAAACCAGGAATTTCATCATAGTCCCAAGCGAAGCAATCTTTAAATTCCTTCAATAGTTGGACCATTTCGACTTTGAGTTGTGGGTCAAGGTTAGCACTAACATAAGTAGGCCTTTTTACTCCCCCTTCACCCAAGTCAATTTCTTCCAAAGGATCTTGCGCCAACATTTTAATGTTATGTGACACTGGATCCTTTTCAAAACCCAAAGGCTCATTATCATAAATACCATCAAGCCTTTGATTTTGGTCTTCGATTTGAGACCCATCAGGTGGTTCAGGCTCGAAGTCCTTACCAGGCCCTACTGTCATACCCCAAATTTTGACCACTAAGATTTCCCATCATTGTGCAAATCATCATCACAATATGGATGTACATTTGTGCCTTATCAATCTCCTCAAGGAATTGTTGAGCATCCACTACAATCAAAATTAGGGTTTTAAGCCCTCTCAGAGCCTTTAGACAAATGATCAATCAAGGAATGACATGATCTTCAACTTGTCTAACCTCTTAAACATCCATAAAGGATCAAGAGGACTCCCACATCAAGAATTAAGCACCAGGGTGCAACATTTCAAGTGGATCAAGCCTCAAGTTCATCTAATACAAAGTCAACTGATGCAAAAAGTCAAAGTTTGACTTTTTGGTCAACTTTGAGCTTCACAAGCTATTACTCAAGAAAATATGATGGATGATTTAATTTGATCAAATTTAAACCAAGAAATCATGCAAAATTGCAAAATTGATCAAATTGAAAGAAACTTAGAAATTTTTTCTAAGTTAAAATCATGTTCAAGTGCACAACTTTTCAAGGTTGTAACTATTGATCCAAACATCCATTGATTTTGAGTAAGAGCTACTTTTAAAGAGGGTATTTGATACTTCAACATTGTAGAAGGAATCAACTCAAAATATCATGAGGATTGAAAGATATAAGTGATCAAAGTTGGGAATTCTTAATGTCCAATGTTCTGACATTGCATAGGGACATCATTAATATTTTTTCAGCAAGAATGCCCCAACTTCAAGGACGTTTTTCTCCATGATCCAAGTTGAACCAGGTCTGGAGTCAAACATGAAAGTTGAAGTACGTTGTCTCAGCTTTCCAGAAAGGTGTAGAACGTCCTTGTAGCATACTCGAGCAAGGAGATATGATTTTCGCAAGAAGCAGTGATAAAGCAGAATTTTCATGACAGCTTTTGGGACAGATTTGACTACAAAAGTTCAAGACCATTTTTGATGACTTTGCAAGCTGAACCAAGACCAAAGTCAAACATCAAAGTTAAAGTATGTCATTAGGGCTTTCCAAAATGTATTAGAACTCCCATTAATTCAACTTGAGCAAGGAGTTATGAACCTCACAACAGGCCTTGCTCGAGCTGATTTTTTAGGACAGATTTTGTGCACTTTTCTTGTGCCACCCAATTTTCAAGCTTTGTCACCATGCAAGACAAGCATCAAAGATGCAATTCACTTCAATTCAAAATATCATAGTAGATTAAAATATACAAGTGATTAAAGTTTGGAATTATTAATGATCAAAGTTGTCAAATGTTTCAACATTTCATGGGACATCATTAATATTTTTTCAGCAAGAATGCCCCAACTTCAAGGACGTTTTTCTCCATGATCCAAGTTGAACCAGGTCTGGAGTCAAACATGAAAGTTGAAGTACGTTGTCTCAGCTTTCCAGAAAGGTGCAGAATGTCCTTGTAGCATACTCGAGCAGGGAGATATGATTTTCGTAAGAAGCAGTGATAAAGCAGAATTTTCATGACAGCTTTTAGGATAGATTCGACTACACAAGTTCAAGGCCATTTTTGATGACTTTGCAAGCTGAACCAAGACCAAAGTCCAACATCAAAGTTGAAGTACGTTGTCTCAGCTTTCCAGAAAGGTGTAGAACGTCCTTGTAGCATACTCGAGCAGGGAGTTATGAATTTTACAAAACGGCTTGCTACAGCTGAATTTTTCATGGGACAGATTTGCACATTTCTTGTGCCACACGAATTTCCAAGCCTTGTCATCACTTTGGACACCTCTGAGGATCAAATCTAAAGGGGACAATCACTGAGCCAAGCCTCCAAAGTCCTTGGAACAAGAAGTAGCATGCTATTCCTAAAAATCCCTAAAAGAGGGACAAGACTCCAATTTTGGATTGGAGCATTTAATAGATGCTTAGAGTTGGCATGGACTGACACATTTGCAACTGAATTCAGTCAACATTCCTCCAACAAGTAGGGAACCAAAGCTATGTGCTCTAACCTCTAGTCAATGGCTAGAGGAGACTTGGATTCTCATTGGACAACATTGGCCAAACCTCTGCTGCAGCCACCATTCACTGTTGCTGCGAAAACAAACTTGCTCTACTATAAATAGAGCTCATTTGTGTTCAGTTTGAGTACACCAAAGCCATCAAACAGATGCTTTCCTCAAAATCTCTTCTTTCACCTCAAATTTGCCTTCCAAAGCAAGTAATTATGAGTTTTTGAGTTAGAAAGCAATTCCACTCAAACTAATCACACACACACCTCATATATATCATATGTAAGCTGTGCAAACTATCACAAGTGACCTGTAATCACAAAATCACAAAGTCACTTCTCAAAACCTCAAAATGACACTTTTTTGTATTTTTCAAGCCATGTCTTGATTTAGTCACTTTCCAAACCAGATAAAACCTCAAACACACTCCAAATATCATCCTTGAACTGTCCCAAATGGTTCCCAACATCTGGAACACCATTTGAGAGAGTTGCTATTTTGGTCACTTTTAACCCCTTTTGCAAGAAAGGGACAGTTTGTGTTTTTGCATGTACCAGTTGATTCCAATCATCCTAAAAGCTTCTAAGGGATCATTTGAGCGTGTCTAAAGCATCAAATCATTTCTGGAACAAGAGGCTTGACAGATTGCACAAAAACTCCAAAAAGCTAAAAAAGAGGTAAGCATCACAACTTGGAATCCTTGAAATCATGTATTGCTTTGAAGTCCACTGATCATACACATCTCATACATGTTGTATATGTTGTATTTGGGCTAATTCACCATGTAATTCATGCCTGTATCAAAGTGTAGCACAGAAAATGCAATTATAGGTCCTTTTCAAAACCACTATCGGGTTTTGAGGAGGGAGTGTGATCTGAAAAAACAACCACCACCATTGGATTCCTTGTGAAATTCTGGGCCAGATGCATATAAATTTTGTCTCAAACCATTGAGATTTGAGAAAGTTATGGGTGTTGGAAGTTTGATAAAAAAAATGTTTAAAACTCATGAGTGATGTCTCATGAGTGATGTTGTGACATCACATTCCTCTTTTTCTTAGTTTATCTTCAAAACTCAACCAATTTTTTTCACATAGCAAAAATTATCATTTTCCAAATCTGTTTTACACACTTGTTATTCATACTCCATAATATTTTAATCCACCAAAAAATCACAAAAAATATTATTATTTGATATATTTTTAATATATTCAAAAATATTGTTTTAAATTGTTTTAAATGCTTTTAAAATGATTTCTTTTTCTTGATTTTTAAAACCAAAATGATTTTAAATATTCATGTGGATAAAATACTTTTTCATAAACCTTAATCATTGTTTATAACATGATTAATGATTTTATTTGATATTTTTTATCATTTTTTACTTAATTTTTCTTTGAAAAATGCTCTTTAAAAAATGAAATTAGGGTTTTTGATTAATTCAACCCTCATCAAACTTTTTCAAACATTCATGGGCCTCTATTAGAGTGTAAGACCCAACACCCTTGTACATAAAACCTTTTTGGGCCTCACTTATTGTATAAGTCCCCCTGTACATTTTCAAATAAACGGCGCGATCGTCGCCTTTTTTAAAATAAACCTGGGCCTACCCTCGAGTAGTAAGACCCATTTCTTTTTCTTAAAAACTTTTTTGGGCCTCTAATAGAGTGTAAGACCCAACCCTTTGTAAATACAAACAATTTTGGGCCTCACTTATGGTATAAGTCCCGTTGTATTTCAAAAAGTTCGACGCGATCATCATCCGTTGAAAAACCATTTGGGCCTCTCCTTGAGCTATAAGACCCATTCAAAACTCATGGGCCTCTATTAGAATGTAAGACCCAATCCCCTTTTAACCAAAACATTTTGGGCCTCACTTATTGTATAAGTCCCTCTGCGTTAAAAGAAAACCTCGGTGCGATCGCCATTTTTAACGGAAAAATCATTTGGGCCTACTCTCGTGTTATAAGCCCCACTCTTTTTCTTTAAACTTTTTGGGCCTCTTGAGAGAGTGTAAGACCCATCCCTTTGTACAGAAAACCTTTCTTGGGCCTCAATCACTTGTATAAGTCCCTCTGTACAAATTCAAACAGTGCGTTCACTGATAAAACCCTGGGCCTCTCCTTGAGCTGTAAGCCCCAAATCTTTCTTTTTCAAAGCACTTTCTCCTTTGATTTTGAATATACTGTTGTTTTCAATCTTTCTTTGTTGAACAACTAACCAAACAGCATGGAAGCTCTACAATCGAGTAAGTGTTTACCCGCTTTCATTTACTGCTTTCATATGTATATAACTGTATTGTGGGATTGTTTCACTGTAAGTCTCCTTTCACAAACTCATATATATATAACTGTATTGTGGGGCTGTTTCGCTGTAAGTCTTCTTTCATAAACTCATATCAACTGTGTAATAATAGTATAGATATTTAGAGTTTCCCCGGCAACTACGTCTAGCATTAAGCCCGTTGATCACTCTTAGAAATAGTCTAAACTAGATCCCCATAGGATTACCAGACACAGTCTTCCCTCCTCTTGGGGTTAAAAAATATGGAGATATGAAAGGCAGCATTCTCTGTGAACCCTTTCATAGACTGTCACTCATAGAAGTTGTCAAAGAAACTCTATTCCCTAGAGATGATCTCTTCTCCGTGAATTGCATCTCTTGAGTTTCTTCCAAATTCTCGGACTTTCTGACTTTGATCTATTCTCGGTGAATAGCATTGCCTTGAATTTCTCGGGGTTTGGGGACCCACAGGCTTCTTAAAAGCACTTGTCAAGAAACTCTATTCCCCAGAGATGATCTTTTCTACGTGAATGGTATCTCTTGAGTTTCTTCCAAATTCTCAAACTTTCCTGGCTTGATCTATTCTCGGTGAATGGCATGTTTTGAATTTCTCGGGGTTTGGGGACCCATCGACTTGTTAAAAGCATCGGCCTCCTCTTGGGCATTGTACAAGGACCCACAGGCTTCCTAAAAGCAAACCCGCCTCCTCTTGGGCTTAGTACAAGGACCTCTCGGCTTCTTAGAAGTATTCACAGCCTCCTCTTAGGCTTCGTATAATGATCTCTTCCTTCGGGAATGATAGCCTTCTCTTGGGCTTAATACAAGGACCCGTCGGCTTCTTAAAAGTTTCCAGCCTCCTCTTGGGCTTCGTACAAATTGTCCCGACGACCTCCTAGAGGTATAGGAACAGAACTTAATCATCTTCATAAAGCAGTCCTTTCAAAGAGTCTACTACTGTTTCTCAAAGCATAGTACAAAAGATAAAACTCTAGACTTGGACAGTCTAACTTCCTTGAGTCTCAAAGACATTCTCAAGTGACCCTTTCATTAAATAGGAAGGAAAACCCGCAGACTCGGACAGTCTCAATACCCTTTGGATTTCCCGTTTCCTCAAAGAAAAGGAAATAACCCGGATCCTCGAATCAAATCCTTGAGTACAGTGTTGCTCATATAAGAACTGATTTTCTCTTTCAAAATCAGTATACTGGACCTGTCACTCAACTAAAATAGTCACCATAGCCTCCTCTTGGGCTTTGTACAATGACCCTCCCCAGCGGAGTCAAACAACGTTCATCCTCTCTCTCGGGCTTTGTACGAGACACATAAGAGACTCCCTCGTTGAGTCAATAACCCCTTTCGCCTCCATCTCGGGCTTTGTACGAGATACAAAAAGGTTCATATTGAGCCAAACAAATAATCGCCTCTATCTCGGGCTTCGTACGAGATACAGAAACACTCTCTTGTTGAGTATAAAAGATTCTCCTGTTGAGTCAACCCTTTTAGCCTCTCTCTCGGGCTTCGTACGAGACACATAAAAACCGCCACTTGTTGGGCCAATAGCCTCCTCTTAGGCTTTGTATAAGAAAACCACTGGTTGATCCAATCAACCTTTTAGCATCAAAAACTGTGCCTCGTTCGCAGTACACAAACATCAACCACTCCTTCCCCTTCATCTAATCGCTGTAAGCGGCAAGCCTCTGGATCATCTACATCCATGCCACTGTCCCTCTTTTAGCATGAGAAATTCCTAAGGAGAGATAGCATTGCTCTACACTGAGTTAAAGTCTTCTCCTTCAGGTTAAAATCCCCTCTAAAGGAAATTATGGCATTGCCGGATTCACAAATCCCGGTTAAAGTAATTCTCCTTTATAAATAGTTGTGACATACAACCCCCTCTTTAGAGATGACAAATTCTCTCTAAAGTCAAACCCTTTTAGCTTCACATCTTGGGCTTTGAACAAGATACAAATAAACTCTTCAGCTTCATATCTTGGGCTTTGAACAAGATACAAACTACCTTTCGCTTCACGTCTTGGGCTTTGAACAAGACACCAAAACAACCATTTCCTCCCATAGAATAGGAGGAACTACGAACGCTCTGATTTCCCTGTTTCGGTAAACGGGAATACGTAGGCATAAGATCGAAAGAAAAGATCTTAGCGAGCACAATCAACAAAAAACCCAAATCCCATACTCTCACATACCTACATCAAAAAACACCAGTCCTAACATCCTAATCCTTGTTCCCTGCCAGAAACCTTCTGTCAAGATAAAAAGAAAGAAATCAGTATTGGTGAAAATACAAATAACCAGTACAAAGGCCCCCCCACATTGATAGCATCCGTAACCTAACAGACCGCTGTTTAAACTCAGTATGCAAAGCAGGGTTAATTGGAGACATCTATTTCCCTTCCTTATTCAGCTCACGATAGGATAAAAAATGAATCGACCTGTAGTTTTAAGCTCAACCGCAGAGAGCGACCAGCGCTTAAGAACCGCGTCCAAAATCGCTCGCTACAGAAAAATGGCGCCCACCGTGGGGCCTGTCTTTCTTTCTTTCTGTTTTCCTTGTGTAGAAACCACAGATTGGGGCTTCCGCCGGGGAACCCATTTTCTGTCAGGAACTTAGGATTCTTAGCTTCATAGGTCTAGGATGATTAGGACAAATATATATACTGCTTTTCCTAATTGCTATACATGTTTATTTTTCTGCTAATGGGAATGCGGGTGATGCCGTATGTGGAAAGATTGAGTATACACTTAAGATAAGTGATGGCGACGGGGTCGACCATCAACCTCAGTGGAGGCTGACCAACGCAACCCATTCTCTCACCTAGACAATGGGCCGGTTGTTAAGTCTGAGAAGCTGAGGAGCCAAACCCTTTCGTAGTGCGGAAACTATCGGAAATAGTTGTTATGTGATACTACCCTCATTTGAGGCTGGTGATCTATTCTCGGTGAATGGCACTTACTCTAAGATTGCACTACAACTCGCTGGCGATCCGCTTGTTGTTTTGCTTTCCTGGGAGGAGCTGATGATAATGAGTACAGGTACAAATATCACCTTAGTATAAACCTTTGGGGATGGGTAGAGCCTTGACTTCATGACAACGACCCTTTGACCCCATGTTTTTTCTATGTTTTTGTGTGCTGCATTCATGCATTCATTTAATAAAACATTAAAACATTCAAAAAACTTCTCTTCTAGTCTCTCTGTTTTTCAAATTAAACTAAGACTGTAATTGCAAATATCAGAGAAAAGGATTACGTTAATGGATTTCGGTAGAAGGAGAACTCACCAGTATACCTTCAAGGTTCCAAAACTAGGGGATTTGAGAAGGTTAGCAAGGATGATCACTAGCCCTGAGGCTTTTAGAGCCAAGCACGGAGGTCTGCTACCACTGTTAAGAGTCCATGTGATTGAGGGAATCATGGATGCGCTCATTCAATTCTACGATCCGATTTATCACTGTTTCACATTCCTGGATTACCAGCTCGCACCAACGCTGGAGGAGTATTCTCACCTGATCGATCTACACATTACAGATCGAGCTCCATTTTCTGGACTGGAAGAAATTCCAAAGAATCAGACTATTGCAAGAGCAATTCATTTGGACGAGTCTGAAGTTAGGACTCACCTAACCACTAAGGGTGGCATCCAAGGTTTGCCAGCCCAGTTCTTAACAAAGAAAGCCCTGTATTTTACCAGTATAGGGAACGTGACTGCTTTTGAAAGCATCTTTGTCTTGCTTACCTACGGGTTATTTTTGTTTCCCAACATCAATAACTTTGTTGATATTAACTCCATTAAGGTTTTTCTCATTGAAAATCCTGTGACGACTTTGCTCGCAGATGCGTATCATTCTGTACACTTAGGAAATTTGTATAGCGAGGGGGAGATCACATGCTGTGTACCTTTACTTTATAAATGGTTTATCTCCCACTTGCCCAAGTCTGCTGCTTTTTGGGATTGTAAGAGTGCCTTACGTTGGTCGCAGAGGATCATGTCTCTTACCAACTCTGATATAGATTGGTGTAATAGGATTTATGATGGAATCAGAATCATTGATCGTTGTGGAAACTTCCCCAACGTACCCCTCATAGGAACTAAAGGAGGAATCAACTACCATCCGGTATTGGTTCGCCGTCAATTCGGATACCCGATGAGACACATCCCACTGGGTGTTCATCTGGAAGGTCTTTTCTTCAAAGAAGGAGAAAACGACAGAGCACTAAAGATGGAAATAGTGCACACTTGGAAGCATGTTCATAAGAAAGGACGAGAGTCTCTGGGAAAACCGGACTGTGTCTCGGTGGAGCCTTATCTCCATTGGGTACAAACTAGAGCTCTCAAGCTGAAGATGCCTTATCCTCGTTACGGAATTCTTCCGCCGAGGGAATCTGTCATGTACTTCATGACGGAAATTGAAAAGCTTCAGGTTACTCTCAACAAAATTCAAAAGGAGAGAAGGTCTTGGAAGAACAAGTACCGCACCCTCGACGTAGAGTGCATCAAAATACAGCAATTACTAAAAGAAAAAGATGCTCTGATTAAAATTTTGGAGCAACATGCTGTAGAGAATCAAGATGACCAAAGGAATTTGCTCGCTCCTTTCACTTGGCAAAGGAATGACAACCCGACAACGGCCCAAGAGCCCCGGTCAAAGAAAAGGAAGATACCAGAATCAACACCTGATTTCTCTTCAGAGAGGACTCAGGACCCATTAGTTTAGGTTTCTATTTCTGCACTTTGTAATCTACTGTATTTCCACTTCTGTAATCTTTTGAATTTCAATAAAAAGGGGTTTCCCCACCGTTTGATATTTGCAATCTAATTGTCGAAGTTTATTTTGATTAAACCAAAAGAACAATTAATATAATCATTGTATTCATCATTCTCACATCGCGTATTCTTCTTCCCTACGAATCTCATGTTTGTGTCTCGATTCTAGAGTCAAACTGTCTCATTCGTATAATACTCGGGCCAATCGTCAGAAAAGGATGGATGATCTTGAGGAAGAAAATAGAGAGTTGAAAGAAGAGATCGACGCTCTGAGAGAGGATATGAGAAAGCTTCGTAACGACATGCAAGCCATGGCAGAAGCTCAACTACAAAGAACTGTGATCTCAGAGATCACCTCAACGCCCATAGTGGAGAGGTATGATCCTAGGTATCAGATACCGAAAGATCGTCCTTGGGGCATGCCTGTTAACTATATCCCGGAAGGATATGTTCCGCCGATCACTGAAGATCAGGGAATCACAACAGAAGCCGCTGGGCCTGAAGGTTACAAACTTCGGGAAAGCAAAGATGCCAGGGGCATGTTGAAGACTCCTGAAGGTTACAAACTTCGGGAGACGCCAAGACTCACTGCCGTAGTCACGATACCACCCCCTGTGGTGCACACTGTCCCGGAAGGACAGATTCCACCAACACCTTCTGGTAAAAAGGAAACTATGTTTGACAGAATGGATGAATTCCAGGAACAGTTCTTGGAAATGCAGAAGGAACTGCAGGCCATTCGCGGTCAGGATTTATTTGGAAAGGATGCAGCAGAACTCTGCTTGGTCCCAAATGTGAAAGTCCCGCACAAGTTCCAAGTGCCCGACTTTGAAAAATATAAGGGTAACTCTTGCCCTCAAATCCATCTGGTGATGTACGCTCGGCGAATGTCAGCTCAGACGGAGAATCAGGACCTACTAATTCACTACTTTCAGGATAGTTTAACCGGTGCCGCACTCAAATGGTACATGGGTTTAAACCGTACTACGATCAGTACATTCAGAGATCTTGGTACTGCCTTCGTCCAACAATACAAATATAATTTGGACATGGCACCCGACAGAGATCAACTCAAATCGATGTCGCAAAAAGACAAGGAAACCTTTAAGGAGTATGCTCAAAGGTGGCGTGAAATTGCCGCTCAAATTTGTCCCCCTCTTGAAGAAAAAGAGATGACAAAGATCTTCTTAAAGACCTTAAGCTCATTTTACTATGGCCGAATGGTTGCCAGTGCACCCAGTGATTTCACCGAAATGGTCGGCATGGGTGTACGTCTTGAGGAAGCCGTCCGAGAAGGACGTTTGGTAAAAGACACTGGATCGACGAGCGGTACTAAAAAATATGGTAGTTCTCTCCCTAAGAAAAAAGAGCAAGATATTGGGAATATCTCTCTCGGAAAGCAAAGGCGACGCTATCAACCGGTAGCAGCTGTGACTCCTGCTATCAACCCTGCGCCTGTTCCTACGTATCAACCTCAGGTTGCGCAGAACCAACCTGATCAGCAAAGGACACAACAACCTCTTCAGCAGGCTCGTCCCCAATATAACAACAACCGTACAACACGGCCACCAGGATTTGATCCTATACCCGTGACGTATGCAGAGCTGTTTCCATTACTACTGGCTAAGGGGCACATTCAGACTAAATCTCCTCTTACAGTACCGGAAAATCTGCCTTTCTGGTTTAAGGTGGATCAAACTTGCCCTTATCATCAAGGAGGTTCAGGGAATAACATAGAGACTTGTCTCAATTTCAAGTCCGACGTACAAAAGCTTGTTAGGAGCGGGGTCTTATCCTTCAAAGATACGAATCCCAATGTTCTCACGAACCCGCTGCCTCAACACGAGAAAGCTGCAGTCAATCTGATTGAGAAAGAGACTAACAATGTCTATCAAATTCAAGATGTACTCTTATTGAAAACCAATTTGGTAAAGATGCATTGTAGACAGAGTGGATATGGCCATGTGCCACCTCATAACTATCATCAGTGTGATATCTGCTCTAAAGACAATCAAGGATGTTCTGTAGTGCAATCAGCTCTACAGGAACAGATGGAACTCGGATGGATCTAAGAGCACCGAGTTCGTGGAGTTAACATGGTTTACACGAACTCTAACATCATTCAGAACCACGATATTCGTGCAATGAATGTCAACTTGGTGGCGATGCACTCAAGGCAAAGCTAGTATCATAATCTTCCGCGGCACGATTACAGTTCCTGTCTGACTTGCTTGGTAAACAAACAGGGTTGCTCTTTTGTACAAAAAGCCCTCCAGCGTCAGATGGATCTTGGATGGATCCAAGACTACCATGATAGGAACTCCTATCAGATCAACATGGCTCGGATCTTCGATATTCGCGTGATGAATACAAACCTGGTAGAGTTACATGCTGAGCAGGTCTGACTCGAATTCTTAATATCACATGACTATCAAAGCTGTAAAGCGGGTTGCGAAAATGATCGAGGTTGTACCCTTGTCCAGGAGGCACTTTAGCACTTGTTAAATCACTGGTGGATGCCAATTTATATGGATGAAGATACTCAGCAAATTAGTATCAGTAACAGGAATCCTACTCGGCGTCAGAGTCAGGATGTCCGATCAGTGGAAGCTAACCTAGTGAGGTTACATTGTATTCAAAGTGGGCGTGGCCAGGTGCCACCACACAATTCTGAACGTTGCGGCGTCTGTTTGGAAAGTAACCAAGGGTGTTACCTTGTGAGAGCAGCTCTCCAGGGTCAGGTGGATCATGGAGAAATTCGTCCACATCCGGGTTCTGAACCCAATAACTGGACACCGAACTACCTTGCCGAGCAAGTTGAGGATGTTGTCACAATCTCTGGTCATCACAGGACCAGGGATGTTTTTACCATTATCCCTCTACTTGACGAATCTAAAGTTCCCAACCGGGAACGGATCGAGATTACTTACGATGGTCAGAAAAATCAGAGGGCTCCCATAGTCATCTATCTACCAGGATCGCTACCGTATGAATCAGCTAAGGCGATCCCTTACAAATACGGTGCAACAATAGTCGAGAATGGAAAGGAAATTCCGTTACCCTCCGTCGTGAACATTGCAGACATCAGTTGAGTAACACGGAGTGGTAGAATCTTCAACCGAGGGGTTGGGGAACTTAACAAGGAAAAGGAACTTCAGACAGAAGCTCCCGATCCCCCAGTCGGTCAATCCAGTAATCCCGACCTTTCGAAAAATAATGATGAGATACTGAAGCTCATCCAAAGGAGTGAATACAACATTGTTGATCAACTGTTACAGACTCCTTCAAAGATCTCGGTATTATCACTGTTACTCAGTTCAGAAGCCCACAGGGAGGCTCTACAGAAAATCTTGGAGCAAGCCTTTGTGGAACAGGATGTAACAATCAGACAATTCGATAGTATTGTCTCTAACATCACTTCATGCAATAATTTGGGATTTAATGATGAGGAATTACCCGAAGAGGGTCGCCGTCATAACATGGCGCTCAACATTACAGTTAACTGCCAGGACGATGCTTTAGCCAGCGTACTGGTAGACACAGGGTCAGCCCTGAATGTTATGCCGAAGTCCACCTTGATGCAATTATCATTCAAGGGCCCTCCGATGAGAGTCAGCGAGGTTGTCGTCAAAGCATTCGACGGATCCAGAAAAACGGTTATCGGCGAAGTTGATCTTCCCATAACTATTGGTCCTCACACTTTCCAAGTCACTTTCCAGGTCATGGACATCTGGGCAACATATAGTTGTTTATTAGGAAGACCTTGGATACATCAGGCTGGAGCAGTTACTTCAACCCTCCACCAAAAGCTAAAGTTCTTCAAGAACGATCAACTTGTCACGGTTTGTGGGGAACAAGCCTTGCTTGTGAGCAACTTGACATCATCTACTGGTATAGAACCCGAGGAGGTTATTGGAACTCAGTTCCAAGCGCTGTCGGTGAGCAAGAACAATCAGTTCAAAGGAGGAACCTCGATTTCCTCATACAATGATGCTATTAAAGCGGTCGAGAGTACCAATACAACAAGATGGGGACAACTTGTCATTCCCATTGACAATAAAACAAAGAAGGGTCTTGGTTTTTCTGCAACCTGTACCCAGACAGCTGCCAACGATGAAAGTCTTCATCCCCTTCAAAACTTATTCCACAGTGGAGGTTTTCGTCACCCAGTGTCTCAGACAGTTCATGCTATCAATGAGGAAGATCCCTCTGACACAGATGAAGAATGGAAGTCCTACCTCAACAAGGACGGTTATATGTCTCAGGAAGAGGTGCCTACGCCATTTTGCTATCCCGCACAGAGTCCGAGATTTATACCACGGTTAGACGTCAAAATGATCTACAGAGTTTGTGATCCGGAAGGATGCCGCGCTTCGCCAAATTCATTAGAGGAAGACACTCCGATGAAAGATAATTTTGACTACAATTACTATGGCCCAATGGATGGTCTGCCAATGTGGCAACCTTACCCAGGAAACTTGGGGCAAGAAAGTTATCCGAGTAATGAAACTCAGCTGACCATCATTGAACAGAATACCTGTGTCCCCACCATGTCATGGGATCAACACTCGGGTCATCCTGAAACTTCTCAACATAAAGATGAATTTGCAACATTTGCAGGACTTGAATTCATCAACTATGCTTTTCCCGAGGTCAACGTCATCGAGAGAAATGACTCCTCCAGTTCCAAAGAAGTTTGGGACACCTTGGGACAACCGAGTGGGAAATACGACTATATGGTCGAGTACACCGCTCCCGAAAGCTCTCGTATCAGGCTCGAAGACATCCAACCAACTGGATGGGAAAATACAGCTGAGAGCACAAATGCTATGCAAAATGCAACAGAGGAATTCTCCTACGACAATTCTGCCTGGGAGACAGATTCCAATGATCATTCTCCACCAGAAATCAGCGTTATTTCTGAAGACAAATCAAGGAAGGTGCCAGACTTTGTGATTCACCGAGGAGTTCGCCGCCAATGGGTTGTCGTCGAGGTTCCGAAGGTCGTTCATCAGTCAAAGTAATTGCCATCTTTAACCTTTCACCCTGCCCAGGTGAAACGGATGTTTTGATAGGGCTCGCTTTCTGTAAATTTTCCCTCTTCGCTTCGCCCAAAGCGACAGAGTTTTGTTTAATAGGGCTGTAGTTTCAAGAGTCGACTTGTTCATTAATATAATAACGTCGTTCTGTAATTTCCGCATTAATTGCTGTTTTCTCTTTTTGCTTTTTCAGAAAATGGTAATCCTAAAAAACATGTAAAAATAAAAACAAGCAGTAAAACAAATACACTGCACACACTTGCATTTTCCTCTATCTCTTCTAAACACGAATCATCACGTCATGCAGATTGCTTGTTTTAAACCCCGTTGAAACATACGATCCGATGCCTTCTCCCAACTTTGAGTTCCCGGTATTTGGGGCTGAAGAAGAAGTTGACAACGAAATTCCAGAAGAGATCTCCCGATTACTCAGACAAGGGGAAAGGTCCATTGAACCTCACAAAGAGCCATTGGAAACGGTAAACTTGGGTTCAGAAAAAGAGAGAAAAGAAATCAGGATTGGGGCACTGCTCAGTCCAACAGCCAGAGAGAGTTTGATAAAGCTTCTCAGAGAATTCCCCGATGTGTTCGCTTGGTCCTATCAGGATATGCCAGGGTTGGATACCAGCATCGTGGAACATCACTTACCGTTAAGATTGGAATGTCCGCCCGTAAAGCAAAGGTTGAGACGGACTCACCCGGACATGGCTATCAAAATCAAAGAGGAAGTACAAAAACAGATTGACGCATGTTTCCTCGCCACATCAGAATATCCTCAATGGTTAGCCAACATCGTACCCGTTCCCAAAAAGGACGGAAAGGTCAGAATGTGTGTTGATTACAGAGATCTGAACAAGGCAAGTCCAAAGGACGACTTTCCTTTACCACACATTGACATGCTGGTAGACAGTACAACAAAGTTCAAAAATTTCTCCTTCATGGATGGATTCTCGGGCTATAATCAAATCAAAATGGCGCCGAAAGACATGGAGAAAACTTCGTTCATTACCCCATGGGGTACCTTTTGTTACAAGGTAATGTCCTTCGGTTTGAAGAACGCCAGGGCAACCTATCAAAGGGCCATGACTACTCTGTTTCATGACATGATACATAAGGAAATCGAGGTATATGTCGATGATATGACTGCAAAATCAAAAACAGAGAGTGAGCACGTTGAACATCTATCAAAATTGTTCGAACGTCTAAGAAAATTCAAGCTCCGCTTGAATCCCAACAAGTGCACCTTCGGTGTCCGTTCAGGGAAACTCTTAGGGTTCATCGTCAGCCAGAAAGGAATTGAGGTTGATCCTGACAAGGTCAAGGCCATTCAAGAAATGCCTTCTCCGAAAATTGAAAAACAAGTCAGAGGATTCCTGGGACGTTTGAACTACATCTCCAGATTCATATTCCTCATGACCGCGACCTACTCGCCAATCTTCAAACTACTCAAGAAGATATAATCATTTCTCACTGAATCTCGGGGCAAATGGACCCCAAATTATGATGGCCCCTATGTGGTCACAAAAGCTTTCTCAGGCGGTGCCTTGAGACTTATAACCATGGGTGGAGAGGAATTTGCCTACCCCACGAATGTTGACGTAGTCAAGAAATACTTCGCCTAAAAAAAAGAGAAAAAAAAAAGTCTCGGTGGATTGAAAACCTGAAAGGGCGGTCTAGGCAAAAATTAGAGACATGAAAAAAAATCATCCCGGTGGATTGGAAACATCACAGTACAATCCAGGCAAAAATTAGGGATAATGGCAAGTGACTATGTTCAACAGAGGCAAGTCCCTCAGCAGCAGTTACATCATCCGTCAGAAAACTCTAGTCAAGGTCATCTTCGACAGAAGCTCAGGATGCCCCGAATTCAAAGTTGGTAGAAGGACAGTGGTCGTTATGTTTCAACGTAGCCCTTTTCCCTGTAAATTACCATTTTCTAACTTTGTATATACTCTTTGGAATCACGCGTTTGGCTGATCTCCATCCTATCAATAAAATTTGAGCCTTTGTGCTTTTGTTTGTAATTCTTATTTGTTTTAGCTTTACAGAACGACGTTTTTAATATGATTAACGATTCTTGAAATAAAACAATATGAATTTACTTGTTAAAACTTTTTCTGCTTTTAAAATAAAGACGGCAATTTCTTTTGACTGTTGAACATCAAAGGAACATCAACCGCTTCTCCAGAAGTAAGCGAACTTCAAAGTGCAGAATCAAAGTACTCCTTCTACGCCAGTGCGCCTGATTGAAGGATCAATAGTGTCAGATGCAACTAATCCATCTGACATCTACGGCAGAGTTCTTACCTCCTAAGCCCGATCAACGGTAATCCCCGCAGGGATTATCTCTCCTAAGCAAGGTGGAATTGGTATCTTGAACCAGCGATATCTCTATACGCCCCGCGATGGCCGAGTATCCAGTCATGTTCATCTTTTAGTTTGTATGTCGCATCAGTTTTGTCCGCATATACATACATACATCATGCATTATTGATTTGCATTCACATTTCATATTGCATCACTATCACTCTAGTCGGTCTTGTCCCCTAGTGATAAAAGTCCTCTTCATCGAGTTGTCAGCCCTTTCCTTGTCAGGAAATGTTACGTCTGAACGATCTCGCCTCCAGTTTATTTCTGGATTGAAGTTGGGTCCCCGACCACTTTGACAACTTGAACCTCTGAAAGACCAGAGAACCTTCAACAAATATCACTCTTCGCCATTGAAGATGATATCCTCGCTTTCCCGGATTAAGGAAAATCCCCAGAGAAATCCTCTTAATCAGAGATTCGGCGATACGACAGTTTTTCTCTGAAAAACCCGTTGATGAAAAGGTCATCGACACCTCAAAATTAGATCCCATCATATGGCATTTCTCCGGAAAAATCCCGAGAAAAGTATGATGTAAGCACCCAAATGAAAACAGTCTCTCAAGAGATTCGCTTTCCCCAGTAGAATCGACAAATGGCGTCTCCAAAACAGAGAAGTTTGTGTACCTCTACAATTCAGACGAATGGGTTCCCCAGCAAGTCTGACATCAAAACTTTTTCCACTCAAATGGCATCTCCCCAGGAAAATTCGGCGAGAAGTTTGAAGGAAAACCGCTACTAACAGCGTTCCTTGTCAATAAAGTTTATTGACAAAAGAAACTTAGACCAGGTCCTTGGTAGGAAACCAGGATCGAGGGGAAGTTTAAATCAGAAACTTAGACCAGTTCCTTGGTAGAAAACCAGGATCGAGGGGAAGTTTAAATCAGAAACTAAGACCAGTTCCTTGGTAGGAAACCAGGATCGAGGGGAAGTTTATATCAGAAACCGAGACCAGATCCTTGGTAGGAAACCAGGATCGAGGGGAAGTTTACAAATGAAACTAAGACCAGGTCCTTGGTAGGAAACCAGGATCGAGAGGAAGTTTATATCAGAAACTGAGACCAGTTCCTTGGTAGGAAACCAGGATCGAGGGGAAGTTGACAAGAGCAACTAAGACCAAGTCCTTGGTAGGAAACTAGGATCGAGGGGAAGTTTATATCAGAAACCGAGACCAGATCCTTGGTAGGAAACCAGGATCGAGGGAAAGTTTATTTCCGCAACTAAGACCAGGTCCTTGGTAGGAAACCAGGATCGAGGGGAAGTTTACTTTAGAAATTGAGACCAGCTCCTTAGCTGAAGACCAGGATCGAGGGAAAGTTTACCTTTTCTAAGCATCATCGCTTAGCTAAAGAAGATGAATACGTAAGCTACCATTCATAACCACCATCAAAATTTCGGGTATTCCGATATTTAATCCTCTTGCACCCCGAATGCCCGAATACCTTCGTCATTCACACCTTCGGGTCCAAGAAGATTAAATAGGGGCATCTGTCATACCCCAAATTTTGACCACTAAGATTCCCCATCATTATGCAAATCATCATCACAATATGGATGTACATTTGTGCCTCATCAATCTCCTCAAGGAATTGTTGAGCATCCACTACAATCAAAATTAGGGTTTTAAGCCCTCTCAGAGCCTTTAGACAAATGATCAATAAAGGAATGACATGATCTTCAAATTGTCTAATCTCTTAAACATCCATAAAGGATCAAGAGGACTCCCACATCAAGAATTAAGCACCGGAGTGCAACATTTCAAGTGGATCAAGCCTCAAGTTCATCTAATACAAAGTCAACTGACGCAGAAAGTCAAAGTTTGACTTTTTGGTCAACTTTGAGCTTCATAAGACATTACTCAAGAAAATATGATGGATGATTTAATTTGATCAAATTTAAACCAAGAAATCATGCAAAATTACAAAATTGATCAAATTGAAAGAAACTTAGAAATTTTTTCTAAGTTAAAATCATGTTCAAGTGCACAACTTTTCAAGGTTGTAACTATTGACCCAAACATCCATTGATTTTGAGTAAGAGCTACTTTTAAAGAGGGTATTTGATACTTCAACATTGTAGAAGGAATCAACTCAAAATATCACGAGGATTGAAAGATATAAGTGATCAAAGTTGGGAATTCTTAATGTCCAATGTTCTGACATTGCATAGGGACATCATTAATATTTTTTCAGCAAGAATGCCCCAACTTCAAGGACGTTTTTCTCCATGACCCAAGTTGAACCAGGTCTGGAGTCAAACATGAAAGTTGAAGTACGTTGTCTCAGCTTTCCAGAAAGGTGTAGAACGTCCTTGTAGCATACTCGAGCAAGGAGATATGATTTTCGCAAGAAGCAGTGATAAAGCAGAATTTTCATGACAGCTTTTGGGACAGATTTGACTACACAAGTTCAAGACCATTTTTGATGACTTTGCAAGCTGAACCAAGACCAAAGTCAAACATCAAAGTTAAAGTATGTCATTAGGGCTTTCCAAAATGTATTAGAACTCCCATTAATTCAACTTGAGCAAGGAGTTATGAACCTCACAACAGGCCTTGCTCGAGCTGATTTTTAAGGACAGATTTTGTACACTTTTCTTGTGCCACCCAATTTTCAAGCTTTGTCACCATGCAAGACAAGCATCAAATATGCAATTCACTTCAATTCAAAATATCATAGTGGATTAAAATATACAAGTGATTAAAGTTTGGAATTATTAATGATCAAAGTTGTCAAATGTTTCAACATTTCATGGGACATCATTAATATTTTTTCAGCAAGAATGCCCCAACTTCAAGGACGTTTTTCTCCATGATCCAAGTTGAACCCGATCTGGAGTCAAACATGAAAGTTGAAGTACGTTGTCTCAGCTTTCCAGAAAGGTGTAAAACGTCCTTGTAGCATACTCGAGCAGGGAGATATGATTTTCGCAAGAAGCAGTGATAAAGCAGAATTTTCATGACAGCTTTTAGGACAGATTCGACTACACAAGTTCAAGGCCATTTTTGATGACTTTGCAAGCTGAACCAAGACCAAAGTCCAACATCAAAGTTGAAGTACGTTGTCTCAGCTTTCCAGAAAGGTGTAGAACGTCCTTGTAGCATACTCGAGCAGGGAGTTATGAATTTTACAAAACGGCTTGCTGCAGCTGAATTTTTCATGGGACAGATTTGCACATTTCTTGTGCCACACGAATTTCCAAGCCTTGTCATCACTTTGGACACCTCTGAGGATCAAATCTAAAGGGGACAATCACTGAGCCAAGCCTCCAAAGTCCTTGGAACAAGAAGTAGCATGCTATTCCTAAAAATCCCTAAAAGAGGGACAAGACTCCAATTTTGGATTGGAGCATTTAATAGATGCTTAGAGGTGGCATGGACTGACACATTTGCAACTGAATTCAGTCAACATTCCTCCAACAAGTAGGGAACCAAAGCTCTGTGCTCTAACCTCTAGTCAATGGCTAGAGGAGACTTGGATTCTCATTGGACAACATTGGCCAAACCTCTGCTGCAGCCACCATTCACTGTTGCTGCGAAAACAAACTTGCTCTACTATAAATAGAGCTCATTTGTGTTCAGTTTGAGTACACCAAAACCATCAAACATATGCTTTCCTCAAAATCTCTTCTTTCACCTCAAATTTGCCTTCCAAAGCAAGTAATTATGAGTTTTTGAGTTAGAAAGCAATTCCACTCAAACTAATCACACACACACACCTCATATATATATCATATGTAAGCTGTGCAAACTATCACAAGTGACATGTAATCACAAAATCACAAAGTCACTTCTCAAAACCTCAAAATGGCACTTTTTTGCATTTTTCAAGCCATGTCTTGATTCAGTCACTTTCCAAACCAGATAAAACCTCAAACACACTCCAAATATCATCCTTGAACTGTCCCAAATGGTTCCCAACATCTGGAACACCATTTGAGAGAGTTGCTATTTTGGTCACTTTTAACCCCTTTTGCAAGAAAGGGACAGTTTGTGTTTTTGCAGGTACCAGTTGATTCCAATCATCCTAAAAGCTTCTAAGGGATCATTTGAGCGTGTCTAAAGCATCAAATCATTTCTGGAACAAGAGGCTTGACAGATTGCACAAAAACTCCAAAAAGCTAAAAAAGAGGTAAGCATCACAACTTGGAATCCTTGAAATCATGTATTGCTTTGAAGTCCACTGATCATACACATCTCATACATGTTGTATATGTTGTATTTGGGCTAATTCACCATGTAATTCATGCCTGTATCAAAGTGTAGCACAGAAAATGCAATTATAGGTCCTTTTCAAAACCACTATCGGGTTTTGAGGAGGGAGTGTGATCTGAAAAAACTACCACCACCATTGGATTCCTTGTGAAATTCTGGGCCAGATGCATATAAATTTTGTCTCAAACCATTGAGATTTGAGAAAGTTATGGGTGTTGGAAGTTTGATAAAAAAGAAGTTGAAAACTCATGAGTGATGTCTCATGAGTGATGTTGTGACATCACATTCCTCTTTTTCTTAGTTTATCTTCAAAACTCAACCAATTTTTTTCACATAGCAAAAATTATCATTTTCCAAATCTGTTTTACACACTTGTTATTCATACTCCATAATATTTTAATCCACCAAAAAATCACAAAAAATATTATTATTTGATATATTTTTAATATATTCAAAAATATTGTTTTAAATTGTTTTAAATGCTTTTAAAATGATTTCTTTTTCTTGATTTTTAAAACCAAAATGATTTTAAATATTCATGTGGATAAAATACTTTTTCATAAACCTTAATCACTGTTTATAACATGATTAACGATTTTATTTGATATTTTTTATCATTTTTTACTTGATTTTTCTTTGAAAAATTCTCTTTACAAAATGAAATTAGGGTTTTTGATTAATTCAACCCTCATCAAACTTTTTCAAACATTCATGGGCCTCTATTAGAGTGTAAGACCCAACACCCTTGTGCAGAAAACCTTTTTGGGCCTCACTTATTGTATAAGTCCCCCTGTATATTTTCAAATAAACGGCGCGATCGTCGCCTTTTTTAAAATAAATCTGGGCCTACCCTCGAGTAGTAAGACCTATTTCTTTTTCTTAAAAACTTTTTTGGGCCTCTAATAGAGTGTAAGACCCAACCCTTTGTAAATACAAACAATTTTGGGCCTCACTTATGGTATAAGTCCCGTTGTATTTCAAAAAGTTCGACGCGATCATCATCCGTTGAAAAACCATTTGGGCCTCTCCTTGAGCTATAAGACCCATTCAAAACTCATGGGCCTCTATTAGAGTGTAAGACCCAATCCCCTTTTAACCAAAACATTTTGGGCCTCACTTATTGTATAAGTCCCTCTGCGTTAAAAGAAAACCTCGGCGCGATCGCCATTTTTAACGGAAAAATCATTTGGGCCTACCCTCGTGTTAAAAGCCCCACTCTTTTTCTTTAAACTTTTTGGGCCTCTTGAGAGAGTGTAAGACCCATCCCTTTGTACAAAAAACCTTTCTTGGGCCTCAATCACTTGTATAAGTCCCTCTGTACAAATTCAAACAGTGTGTTCACTGATAAAACCCTGGGCCTCTCCTTGAGCTGTAAGCCCCAAATCTTTCTTTTTCAAAGCACTTTCTCCTTTGATTTTGAATATACTGTTGTTTTCAATCTTTCTTTGTTGAACAACTAACCAAACAGCATGGAAGCTCTACAACCGAGTAAGTGTTTACCCGCTTTCATTTACCGCTTTCATATGTATATAACTGTATTGTGGGGTTGTTTCACTATAAGTCTCCTTTCACAAACTCATATATATATAACTGTATTGTGGGGCTGTTTCGCTGTAAGTCTTCTTTCATAAACTCATATCAACTGTGTAATAATAGTATAAATATTTAGAGTTTCCCCGACAACTACGTCTAGCATTAAGCCCATTGATCACTCTTAGAAATAGTCTAAACTAGATCCCCATAGGATTACCAGACACAGTCTTCCCTCCTCTTGGGGTTAAACAATATGGAGATATGAAAGGCAACATTCTCTGTGAACCCTTTCATAGACTGTCACTCATAGAAGTTGTCAAAGAAACTCTATTCCCTAGAGATGATCTCTTCTCCGTGAATTGCATCTCTTGAGTTTCTTCCAAATTCTTGGACTTTCCTGACTTTGAGCTATTCTCGGTGAATAGCATTGCCTTGAATTTCTCGGGGTTTGGGGACCCACAGGCTTCTTAAAAGCACTTGTCAAGAAACTCTATTCCCCAGAGATGATCTTTTCTACGTGAATGGCATCTCTTGAGTTTCTTCCAAATTCTCGAACTTTCCTGGCTTGATCTATTCTCGGTGAATGGCATGTCTTGAATTTCTCGGGGTTTGGGGACCCATCGGCTTGTTAAAAGCATCAGCCTCCTCTTGGGCATTGTACAAGGACCCACAGGCTTCCTAAAAGCAAACCCGCCTCCTCTTGGGCTTAGTACAAGGACCTCTCGGCTTCTTAGAAGTATTCACAGCCTCCTCTTAGGCTTCGTATAATGATCTCTTCCTCCGGGAATGATAGCCTTCTCTTGGGCTTAATACAAGGACCTGTCGGCTTCTTAAAAGTTTCCAGCCTCCTCTTGGGCTTCGTACAAATTGTCCCGACGACCTTCTAGAGGTATAGGAACAGAACTTAATCATCGTCATAAAGCAGTCCTTTCAAAGAGTCTACTACTGTTTCTCAAAGCATAGTACAAAAGATAAAACTCTAGACTTGGACAGTCTAACTTCCTTGAGTCTCAAAGACATTCTCAAGTGACCCCTTCGTTAAATAGGAAGGAAAACCCGCAGACTCGGACAGTCTCAATACCCTTTGGATTTCCCGTTTCCTCAAAGAAAAGGAAATAACCCGGATCCTCGAATCAAATCCTTGAGTACAATGTTGCTCATATAAGAACTGATTTTCTCTTTCAAAATCAGTATACTGGACCTGTCACTCAACTGAAACAGTCACCATAGCCTCCTCTTGGGCTTTGTACAATGATCCTCCCCAGCGGAGTCAAACAACGTTCAGCCTCTCTCTCGGGCTTTGTACGAGACACATAAGAGACTCCCTCGTTGAGTCAATAACCCCTTTCGCCTCCATCTCGGGCTTTGTACGAGATACAAAAAGGTTCATATTGAGCCAAACAAATAATCGCCTCTATCTCGGGCTTCGTACGAGATACAGAAACACTCTCTTGTTGAGTATAAAAGATTCTCCTGTTGAGTCAACCCTTTTAGCCTCTCTCTCGGGCTTCGTACGAGACACATAAAAACCGCCACTTGTTGGGCCAATAGCCTCCTCTTAGGCTTTGTATAAGAAAACCACTGGTTGATCTAATCAACCTTTTAGCATCAAAAACTGTGCCTCGTTCGCAGTACACAAACATCAACCACTCCTTCCCCTTCATCTAATCGCTGTAAGCGGCAAGCCTCTGGATCATCTACATCCATGCCACTGTCCCTCTTTTAGCATGAGAAATTCCTAAGGAGAGATAGCATTGCTCTACACTGAGTTAAAGTCTTCTCCTTCAGGTTAAAATCCCCTCTAAAGGAAATTATGGCATTGCCGGATTCACAAATCCCGGTTAAAGTAATTCTCCTTTATAAACAGTTGTGACATACAACCCCCTCTTTAGAGATGACAAATTCTCTCTAAAGTCAAACCCTTTTAGCTTCACATCTTGGGCTTTGAACAAGATACAAATAAACTCTTCAGCTTCATATCTTGGGCTTTGAACAAGATACAAACTACCTTTCGCTTCACGTCTTGGGCTTTGAACAAGACACCAAAACAACCATTTCCTCCCATAGAATAGGAGGAACTATGAACACTCTGATTTCCCTGTTTCGGTAAACGGGAATACATAGGCATAAGATCGAAAGAAAAGATCTTAGCGAGCACAATCAATAAAAAACCCAAATCCCATACTCTCACATACCTACATCAAAAAACATCAGTCCTAACATCCTAATCCTTGTTCCCCGCCAGAAACCTTCCGTCAAGATAAAAAGAAAGAAATCAGTATTGGCGAAAATACAAATAACCAGTACAAAGGCCCCCCCCACATTGATAACATTCGTAACCTAACAGACCGCTGTTTAAACTCAGTATGCAAAGCAGGGTTAATTGGAGACATCTATTTCCCTTCCTTATTCAGCTCACAATAGGATAAAAAATGAATCGACCTGTAGTTTTAAGATCAACCGCAGAGAGCGACCATCGCTTAAGAACCGCGTCCAAAATCGCTCGCTACACCTACTTCAAAAATTTGAGTTTTAGCTTCGACAGCCATATGGTTCTGTGCAACCTCCAAAGCCGCTTGTAATTTAGATTCGGCCATATAGGCCGAAATTCTTTGTAGTGCATCGAATTTAGTCATTATTACTGAATTCACTTCCTCAGCCTGTGGGGTCTACATCAGGCTCCCCACAGTATGCGACATTGCCTTCTTCCCTTATGACCTCTCTATCCCATTGAAATCCCTCCACAGGGTGCAAGTATAATGAGCAGAATGCATGGTCATCTGGGGTGAAATCAAATTCTGCTGGAATACAAGGCGCAATATGCGCCAAGTTTTTGTCAAACTCAACATCAGCAACGTGATTAACATGCACCTTAAAATACCCTTGATCACCTTCAATATTTTCGACTATGCCATCAGGCCTCCAGATTGTTATTCGCTGGTGCATTGATGAAGGCACTGCTCCTAACACCATGGATCCATTCCCTCCCCAGCAGAAGATTGTAGTTAGCCTTGCTTTCGACTACCATAAACAAGGTAGGTCTCGTTACTGTTCCCACAGTCAAATCAACCTGCAGGACGCCCAGAGTGGTCCCAATTTTCCCTTCATAGTTAGACAGAACCATGTTGTGGGGCTTAAGATCATAATCGAATTTACCAATCTTGCTTAGTAGGAAATGTGGCATTAAATTGACTGTAGCCCCACAATCCACCAAGATTTTATTCACAGCCATGTTCTCTACTTTCCCTATAATGTACAGAGGTTTTAAGTGCCCTTTCATGGCCTCAGTTGGTCGTTCGAAGAAGGCATTCTGCTCTTTGACACAACCATTGTTCATCACATAGTAGCACACAGGTTGGTGCGCTGCCATTTCATCCTCAGCGTTGGTGTCTAAGTTTTCCACTTCAGTTATCCTATCATATTCTCTTGGCATCACGGAAACCACATTAACAATAATGTTTAAAGAGGCATCAGAGTCGGAATCAAAGTTGTGAGTCAAATCTTCGTCCTCAGCTGCTTCGACTGCAAACCTCTCAGCTTCTTCCTTCTTGGAAGTAAATAACCTACGCCCCACAGGCATCTTATTCGTTATTTTTGTCCCAACATCTTTATTGCTAGCAGGCAGAACGTTGGTACTAGTTTCAGTTAGATTTTTGGCCTGAGCTTCCCTCAAAGCCTTTCTTCGTCTCTGTTCCCTTTTCCACTGGGACCTGGACATAGGCTTTTTGCCCTTGTAATTCTCAGAAATATAGGCAGATTTATTAGAGGACTTGAATTCTTTCTGGTACTCTATTGAAGAACCTCTTGCCACGTCAAAATTCTTCCATCTCTGTTTCCCTTTCCCTGCTGCTTCAACTGGTTTGACCCACTTTCCAGTTGGTACCTCACTGCTAGGCTTGAAAGTAGCCTGCTTAGCCCTTGGTATATATGGCTTTTGGCCATGTTGTCTTTGGGTAGTTTTCCTTTAGTCGAAACCCCCTGGCCTTTGAGCAACTTTTTTCTCACGTCCAGCCTTGGCTTCTTTCCCCACTTGGAGGCTATGAGCAGCCTCTTTGTCAAAGATAGCACTGCACCTAGGACATAGCATGACTTCAGAGTTTTTTCCTTGGCACCTGTGGAGAAAATCAACAATGGTTTCATCTTCTCTGGGATAAGCCAGCTTGTTGCAGTATTCTTGATGAACCCGTTCGTCCACATCCATGGTCTGTCCGTTAGTAACTTCGACCATGTTTATGTCAACTTCATCCTTCAAGTGCATTTTGGAGAAGTGAACCTCAAGGCCTTCACCAGCCTCATCCATCTGTCTGAAATGATCAGCAGTTTCTTTTGTTACCATCTGCAATTTCGACGCTTCAGCTTCGTCATGGGTCTCAACTGTGGACTCAACGTCGAACCTTTGGACTTCAGAAGATGTCTTAAAGTAGTGTTCAGCTGCCATACATATCAAATGCTCAAGCTGGCAATCATCCATTTCCTCGATTTCTCTAATAAACACGACATCATTGGCAAGGTCCTCAGTAACCTCGACCACTGTGGCATTTCTGCCAAGAGCTTCATTGGTGCTAACACTATCTGAGCTGCTGTCAGATTCCTCAGCTAGTTTGACCATGTTAACCTCACGGGGCTCTGTGTAATTTGCTTCAGCTACTTCAAGAGGGTTGGTATCAATTTTCATCTGGGTCTTAGTCTTCTCCCCAAATTTGAGTCTGCCTTCCTGAATAGCATTCTGCACCAGATCCTTGAAAAGAAAACATTGAGAAGTTTTATGACCCAAATAATTATGGTATTTACAAAAACCTCTCTTTTTCCTTTGCTCTAAAGGTGGTATTTTAGCACCAGGAGGCACTAGTATTTGACCATCCTTAACTAACAAATCAAAAGTTTCGTCACATTTAGTGATGTCTAAAGTGTATGTTTTCTTTGGGAACCTATCGTTCTTTTCGGTTTCGACAGGATTTTTCCCATTTGAAGGGACTAATAATTTACAAGAATAAGGAGGACCTTGCTTGAGTTCAGCAAGATCTATTTCATTTTCGTCAAATTTAACAGGCTCATCATATAACTCTTCGATGCCCTCCTGGTATTCGAAGTAAGTTATCTTCTTGTTTTTGTTCGCCCTAGCTTTCTCATCCTTGATACGCTCTAGCTGTTGAACTCTATCAGCCAATTGGGCCATATACCTCAAATACTGGGTGTCCAGTTTTTTCCTGATAGAGTAATCAAGGCCACCAGCGGCCATTTTGACAAGTTCATGCTCAGGTACTTGTGTAAAGCACCTAGCCTTGAGTAGTCGAAACCTATTCAAGTAATCATCTATTGGCTCATTGAACTTTCGTTTCACACTAGCCAATTCCTTCAAACTAATTTTAGTCTGCCCCATGTAAAATTGTTCATGGAAAAGACGTTCTAACTGGGTCCAGTTACAAATTGAGTCAGATGGTAATGTAGTGAACCACGTGAATGCATTTTTAGTGAGGGAACTAGGGAAATACTTCACCCTTAGACTCTCATCATTTTCAATCTTGCCAGCTTCGATCAGGTAGCGCGCCATATGTTCGACAGTAGACTCTGTAGTGTCCCCTGAAAACTTAGTAAACTTTGGTACTTTCGTCCTGGGGGGCAATTCAACTTGGAGTATATAATCTACTATAGGCGAAGTGAAGTTTGGCCTAGAAAAAGCCATATACAAACCATTTTGAGCCATTATTCTCTCGACCATGGCTGCCAAATAGTTCTCCACTGCTATATTATTGCGTCGAACCTGATTCACCACACGATCAGAATTTTGATTTCTGTTTACTAGCACCACCCCTGGTTCCTCGTCTTCAAGTATAGGTATTTGATTTCTAGGAGGCTCCTCCCTAGGTGGTTCAACCAACTCTGGATTCACCGGATTCACTTGTTGAGCGTTTTACCTCATCTCGACTCCTTGGTTTTGGTGTTGAATAGGAGCGGGCATTCCCATGAATTCTGCTATATGCTCCATCTGGGATGTCATTATTTGATTGGTTTGAGTAGTATCCTGGATCAATGGCTGGAAAATCTCTCCCATTGTCTGAGACAAAGTATGTACCATTTGCATGTTGCTCTCATCCATCTGTTGCCTCAAATATGCTGCAGATTCGTTTGTTAAGCTGGGCCCATGAGCAGAATATCCCACACCTATAAACTGGCTATCTCGACACATATTAATTCCAGAACCTGACTCCTGTAAAGGGGGAAGATATCACATTCTCTGAAAATACTGAGGGTGCATTATGCAAACTCTGCATCATCGACGTTGGCATGCCATAGATTGGGTTCCTAGGCAGAGGTTGTGAAAATCCCGGGGGAGGAAATTGCCTAAACGTCGAAATTCCTCCTGGTGGAGTCTGAGGATTTGTCACTGATGGGCCAATGTACTCCAGGACTGGCTGTGTGTAAGGCCTCACATATGTCGCCCCTGTTACCGTTGTCGAAGGTATTGGCTCTGTCACCATGGTTGATACTATTGGCCCTCCTGACGAAGGAACCGGAGTTGGTGCCACAGTACTTCTTGGTAATTCTTGAGGATTGATGGTGCTGTTCTGAGCGCTTGAACTGCTTGGTTGAGGATTCGTCCCAGCAGAACTGGGGTTTGGATTCCCTTGGCCAGATGCCATTTTCTTCGTGTTTCTTCTCTTTGGTCTATATTCATTTGAATTGGCTACCTTTCCACTTCTCAAGTGCATACAATGAAGTTTGCCACAATCTCGACCAATGAAACGAAAAAATTTCAAAAAGGCAGTTATAAAACTTCCTTTTGACAGTTATTTAAAAGTTACAAACTTCCAAATACACGTTTAGCACTGTCCCACTGGGCGTGCCAATTTGTTTACCCTAGAAATTGGTAAACAACCGCTGATCTTCTAAAACAACAAAGTTCTAGTAACTTACCGGATCGATCAGATTGATCCTAGGACATGTGCTATGAGTGTATTTAAAATGTTTCACTAATGCATAAAACAAACATTTCGACAATGCTTGCGTGCAAAAAGGATGTTTTGAAATGTGAATGAAAAGTAATAAGAAGCAAGAAAACGTTTGAGTCGAAACAAGAAACTTAAAGAAAGACTGAAATGTAAAGAAAAGTTTGATGAAAACTGAACTTTAAATAGTAAAAGAAGCGCATAAAATTTTGAATAAACTGCAGAAATATAAATACTTGAAGGTAAAAGCTTTATAATGTAAGAACTGTAAAGTAAAAACTTTGTAATGTAAAATGCTTAGAAGTAAAAGGCTGAATTAGAGGACTTCAAAGTAAAGGATCTAAGGTAGAAACTTCAAAGTAAATTACATTGCAATGAAAGATAATGGTGATTACAATCATGTACATTCTCGCTTCACCCTTTTCTCTACACGCTGGATACTTTAAGTGATTATGGAGTTACTTGTACAACACGATTTTTCACACACATTCTAACTCTAGAACTAACCTATTTATAATACTCTAAAATAACCACCATTTGACAGTTTACTCCTAAAACACGCCACTTGGCACTTTGCATGTCTTCAACTTCTGGATCTTCGCCACTTGTCCTCTTTTCAAATTCAAAATAGTAGAAAATTCCCTCCACTAATTATTTGTAACTGCAGCGCATCATCCCGTCGAACTGACTTCCTAGACTTAGAAATACTTGAAGTCTTAAGACTCCTTTCTTCGACCCAAGCTTTCACCAAGTATGGTTGAAGCCTTTTCCTTTTAGATTTTTTTATTTATTTTTAAAGAACAACTTCTTTAAAGCCAAATTTGTTTGAAACAGGTAGCGTCGAAATTAGGAGCTAACACACCCCCCTTTGAACAAGCTTGAATTTAGATGGAAATTTGGATAGTAAATGGATTTGAATTTTATTTGTTGGAAATGGTTTAAATTGGTAATGAAACATGGATTTGGATAAAAAAATAGATAATTGGATTAGTGGATAAAAAATGGACATGAGAAATGGATATTGGATAATGGTTATGAAACAGACAAGGAATGGATATTGAAAATGGATAGAAATGGATGAAAAATGGATAATTGGATATGAGTTGCATTTGAATTGGATTTGAAAAGTGAAAATTGGTTAGAAAAAAAACTATAATTGAAAATAATTATGGAGATGGAAGAAAATGGATGGATATAGGGAGTGGATTTAAAAAAAGTGGATATTTGAAACATACTTGGATAATTGGAAAGGAATGAAGATTTGGATAAGAAGTGGACAAAAGCATGGATATTAAAAAAATGGACCTTGTGATATGAGATATGGTGAGTAAAATGGGAATTGAGAATATGGATATGAATGGTTTTGGTTACAAATTGCCCTCCCACTGACCTTTCAACAACACATCTACAACTTAACCTTTCAAATGAAACTCCAACCACAACCTGTCCAGTTTAAACCAAAGCCACAAATGAACCACTATGAAAACATCTGAGTTTGGCACAGCTTGACAACTTGATTCATATACAGATGACTTGTTCAGGCGCAGAAAACTTTAATTGAAACCTTAAACACACACCACTTAATTGTGCACCATAGTCAAAATTAGATCAACCATTGAACCTCACTCAACACCACCCGAGTCTTCTTGAATTCATCCCTGCACAAACTTGAACCACAAGCAGAAGCAGCATATTTTTGAATTTTCTGAATAAGAGTTAGTGAATGGATGTACAGATGAAAACTATCCACAAGTAGGACAAATTTGGGGTATGACAGATGCCCCTGTCTAATTGGCTTAAACCGAGTAAGATGAACTACTATGGTGTTCATTCTTTCGAGGTAGAAGTCAATTAGATATGAAGAAGACCACAAATTTGTCCGAAAAGAAGGAAAATGCTTGGGAGGTGGAATAACAGAATAGCTTGCAAAAGTCGTTATCACCAAAAGGATGATAACAAGAGAATCTGACACCAAAAGGATGACAGACTTATCACCAAAAGGATGATAGTAACACACACACAGACCTTTCACTAAAAGGATGAAAATGAGGTCAAAGATCGCTATTACCAAAAGGATAATAGAGCACACATACACACAGACCCTTCCACCAAAAGGATGAAGATGAGGTCAAAACCCACTATTACTAAAAGGATAATAGAGCAAACATACAGTTATCTAACACCAAAAGGATGACAGACCTATCACCAAAAGGATGATAGTAACACACACACACAGAACCTTCCACCAAAAGGATGAAAATGAGGTCAAAGCCTGCTATTACCAAAAGGATAATAGGGAAAACACACAGCGAGATATCTGACACCAAAAGGATGACAAACCTATCACCAAAAGGATGATAGTAACTCACACAGATTCCCGGCACCAAAAGGATGATGAGTCTATCACCAAAAGGATGATAGAGAACACACACGGATATCTGACACCAAAAGGATGCTTGACCTATCACCAAAAGGATGATAGTGGACTCACACAGTGACCCTTCACCAAAAGGATGAAAGTGAGGTCACAACTCGCTATTACCAAAAGGATAATAGTAAGCCCACTGATTCCCGACACCAAAAGGATGACGAGTCTATCACCAAAAGGATGATAGAGAACACACGCACACAGACCCTTCCACCAAAAGGATGAAAATGAGGTCAAAGCTCGCTATTACCAAAAGGATAATAGAGCACACACACACATACCTTTCCACCAAAAGGATGAAAATGAGGTCAAAGCTTGCTATTACCAAAAGGATAATAGAGCCAACACACATGATATCTGACACCAAAAGGATGACAGACCTATCACTAAAAGGATGATAGTGACATACGCACACAGACCCTTCCACCAAAAGGATGAAAATGAGGTCAAAGCTCGCTATTACCATAAGGATAATAGAGCATACACACCCACAAACCCTTCAACCAAAAGGATGAAAATAAGGTCAAAGCTTGCTATTACCAAAAGGATAATAGAGCACACACACACACACACAGACCCTTCCACCAAAAGTATGAAAATGAGGTCAAAGCTTGCTATTACCAAAAGGATAATAGAGCCAATACACAGGATATCTGACACCAAAAGGATGACAGACCTATCACCAAAAGAATGATAATAACACACACAACTGCGACACCAAAAGGATGACGGATCTATCACCAAAAGGATGATAGAGGACACACACACAGTGACCCTTCACCAAAAGGATGAAAGTGAGGTCACAACTTACTACTACCAAAATGATAATAGTGAGCAAAACGATAACAAAGTTTACGATTCACCAAAAGGATACACAGACCAAAGGTTCACGGATCGCCGACACCAAAAGGATGACGGTAAGATCCAACAACAAAAGTTACTACCACCAAAAAGATGATAGAAACTTCCCAAATTTGAGGGCCACCCACACCAAAAAGGATGAAGGTTAAGTTGAATTGACAGGGTTTAGCTATCACCAAAAGGATGATAATAAGGCAATTGACAAAAGGTCAAATTTGTTGGGGATATGATGAGTGAGGCTTATCTGGAGACATCAACAAAAGGTTAAAGCAAGAAGTCACTGATGGACACCATCATTGTCAACAAAAGTTTGAAAGGAGCCAACCCACTAGGGAACGCCCAAGAGGAAGGTTGAATTTGTTTGTAGAAAACCACTGACTGGTTTGAGGATAATAACTCAATCAACAAAAGGTTGAAGAGACACGGCTCAATGAGGAATGCCCACTAACTTTCTTGGAGATCACAACTTCATCAATAAAAGGTTGAAGTAACTTCATGAGGAACGCCCATGAACTTGAAGAAGATGTCCCTGACTGGGCTGAGGATTGTCTTGAAATCTTGTCTTGATTAACAAAAGTTTGAACAACTTCGTGAGGAACGCCCATGGATTTGAAGAAGATGCCCCTGCCTAGGCTGAAGATCGTATTGAGCTCGAGATTGACCCTGGATATTGACTTATGCATGCTTGATTTTGTAATGATGTTCCATATCGAATGGAAGTGCAATGCAAATGCTGACGCGCGGAGATGCAAGTGTTGGGGGAGTATGATTTTGTTTTTGGGTAGGCATATGATGCACATGATGCTTATGACGTTGAATGCGATGCATATGATGCGTATGATGCATATGATTATAGACGGGTGATTGGATATGTTCTGGAAGGCGCTAGCACAGTGGGTTTTTGGTAGTTGCCAATGCAGATTGGACTTTGGGTGGAGGGAGGGTTGGATTTCCTCGACACTCAGTTCATTGAAGATGCCATGATTGAAGCAGACAAAGATGCTCTTGAAGCCTTGATTTTGACCATAATTTTGTGCTTGATAGTCAGGATGGTCTGAAAGTGAGCATAGTGACATAATCAACTCATGAAGACCGTGCCTTTGCTCTGGATTTAAAGATTGTTAATGTCTGGAAAGATCTGCTTGACCAAGTTGAAAATACAGAGGATCGGCCCGCTGCAATGGGTCTTGCCCCATCCTGAACATGGTAATGGTCTGCTCCTGATTAACCAGCTCTGAAGTAACTTGATCTTTTAAAGTTGAGCTTTGATGTGATGAGACGTCTTGAAATGGCTTGCCCCTGATCGAGCTGTTGAAGGATTTGCCCCAGCATGTGGGATTAAGGGAGTCTTGCTTCGCGCCGGCACCACTGGAAATTCAAGTTCCTCCTTGATTGCCCCTTGTTGGAGTTGTTTTGATGCCTAGAACTGATTTCCGTTTAAAATTATACATTCATAAATAGTAATCTTAATGCAATGCTCATGCAAGTTTTGAAAAAGTGTCATTTATTGGAGTGTCGTGATGGTGAGACGAATGGACCGTTAGCCTAGACGTTGTGCTAATTTTGCTGGCGCGTGAAAGATATAGCAAGGAGAATGACACCAATGTTAAGATTAGTAAATATGTGGGGAGTCAGTTTACGCAACCTTACAATAGTATGCTTTCTGAATAAACCTCATCTCAATTAGGTCTTTCGAGGGTTGTAACGCGGCCTGGTTCACAGTTTAAGAAACAAAGGATATAAGGCTCAAATTTGATTTGTACCCACCCCTACTTTGTGATGATCTCCAGTCATACGTTCAGTTAATTTTGCACATGTTTGTCTTCCAAAAGGGTTGACGGTGTAAGCGTGATGATTCAAGGTTTGCTCAAGATGGCCGTCACCTTATTTCGTTTCGATGGATGTCAGCGACCCTTTGATTGTGACATGATGGCCACTGAATGTTATTTTATTTTTGTTGAGGGCTTGAGGACCTCTTTTGGTTTTGTTTTTGATCCCTAACTTTTACATGGACTGATTTTGCTTGTCGAGTCCATCGGGATTGCCTTGATTTTTGCCTAAGTCTTATTTTGAGGTGTTCGACTTAGCAGGCTTTTGTTTTTTTTTTCTATTTTTTTTTTATTTTGTTGGAGGATTGTGACTGCCAAGTCATGGGTTATTGATGAACAACCGTCATGTCTTTGGATTTTGCTTTGTGATTTGAGTGCATAACTAGATTAACTGAACACTACCCTGCCCTAGGTTGAGTATGAGAGTTTATAGATCCGAAGGAAACTGCTACTTCTAGGCTCGAAGTGGTTTACTAGGGATTAACTCCTTGTCTCTCCAGTGTTTGGGGAATTGAAACAATGCCCGTACATCATCGACTAGATTTTGTCCGAAAGCATACTGTTTGCAATTATGGGTATTTCGTTTTCATCATCCTCCCTCCAGTAATTGCTAACAACAGTTGATAAAGAGAGTGTGAAGTGGAGATATATGTGTCGGTGATTTGTAGTAAATGAAAGAAATGAGTAAATACGACATAACTGATTCAAAACATGCATAGTCACTACATTAAGAAAACCAGATACAAACGACAATGTTTGAAGCAAATAGTACTTGAACAAACAAAGACAAAATACAAGGATATGAAATGATGGGATGGCATGACGAATGCCTTCTTCGAGGAACTAATCTTCTGTCTTGACTTGATTAACTTGATTGATGGTTGAAGTAGCTTGATCAGAGGTGGAGACTATTATGCTTGTCTTCGGCGACCCCTTCAATAACATTCGCTGATGGTCTTTCTTGAGCATGTGGCGGCATGGTCTTGTTGAATTTGATTCATCATTTGTCTGCTCTTGGCTCGAGTTACATATCTGTGTCGAGGAAACGACTTGATTTGCTGGTGAAATGAGTTTCTGGAGTTGAAAATGGAATGCAAGATGCATAACTGATGCAATGCAATGCAATGACATGGGATGCAATGCAAGATGCAAGATCCAGGATCGTAGATCACAGGTTCAAACAACTCCGAGGTTGGCCGGAGGAACGGGTTAAGAACCACAACTCGGATCAAAGAAAGCCCCATGGGCAGGTTTCTAAGACGGGTAGGTGCCTAGAGTTATGGATATATTTCAAAAACACTATAGCCAAGATGAAGAGACATCCGACTATAATATCCTCGAAATAATCTCGTCTAGGCGAAGTCTTCGTATCTTCCCCATGAGAAATATTCCTCGGAGGCGTCCACCACACAACCATCAACACACGGGTTCTAAGTAGGTCCTCAGAGTCATAGATCGAGGTTGAAAATATTATTGTCAGGAAGTAATACGTTCAAGGGATCTCATTTGATTGGGGCATTCGTATTAACCCAAAAGGAGTTAACACTACTAACCACCATGGATAAAAGGGTTAATGGTCCTTGGGATCAATGATTCAAGCTCGAAAACATTACTGCCCTGGAGAAGGAACACCAAAAAAATACCATCTCCAAGGAAATATACTCCAAGTGGGGTCTTCTGTAACACCATTATCTACCCCCACAAATATTGCAGCAGATACAACTCAATTATCAGAGTAAAACATAAAAATTCCCTCAAAGGGTGCACATTTCACATTTAAATCAAATTAATACACTTGCCTTGTAAATAAAAGGGTTTTCCTCAAAATAACTCAAAAGCCTTCACATGGCAGCGGAACTCAAAATTCTCCATTAAAAGGTTTTCAACAAACATCATAATAATCCAAAAAGGTTTTTCAACATATGAAACCATATCATCAAATGACAACAAAATAAGGAGAAAACATAGTTCGACTCAAAGGACCCCAACCTGATGTTACACTATCAGAGCAAGACCCTCTAAATCGACCAAAAGCAAATAAACTTCAAGGTCCTCGAAAGCATCCACAGCTAAACTTGATCACCTGCACATTACCCACGTGGAGGCAACATTCAAACAGGCAGGGTGAGTAATCACAATTCATAATAATCATTATAAAACAAGATATACATAAAATGGCATTATCTTCATATACAACATCTTCAGGGTCATCACAAGGAAACATCAAAAATCACGAACAACATCATAAGGTACAACAATGCCAATTAAATGAAAATGCACAACAAGACTCATGCAAGTGGTACCAATCGCCATAATAGATGGACACTAGGCCATCAACCCTCTAAAGATCCCCGTCAATAGGATCGATTCTGCAATTGGAACCGGAGCACGTCATAATTACCTCATATCCGCACAATGGGAATGAAGCGTCATCACAGAGTATGCATATGAATGTATGATACACAACATCATTAATAATCATCATCGATTAAACATCAAAATGTGCATCATCATTCATCAATTCTCATATATGTCATGTCATCACATATTCATCAAATAATCACCAAAAAATCATCATATAATCATTAGTAACATCATGAAAAATCATCATAAAAATCACAGCATCGAAACATCACAACAGCAAAGCAACACAAACAAAAATTCACAAACGGAAAGCATTCTCTCCAGGGTTCGCCTAGCGAACCTGTTCACTGTGGCCTTCGCTTAGGGAAGCGGCCAGCGAACCTCACAGACACCACACTCAACACCAGAAACACAACCATCTGTCATACTCGCTGGTTGACTCGCCTAGCGAACCCACTCGCTGATTCCTTCGCTTAGCGAGACTTCCAGCGAAGCCCACCTTTCCTCTCCAGAATCACCTCTGTGTACACACTCATGTTATCGCACATTCACTGCGCTGCTCGCTTTGCGAGCCTTGGCGAACATTCGCCTAGCGAAGCAACGGTTCGCCTAGCGAACCTGCGATTACAGCAAATCGCTGCTACGCATCAGTATCTCCACAACCACCAAAGCACCTGCGATTACAGCCCCAAATGACCCAAAATCATCCCTACAACAATCCTAACATATCATAGAAATTAAAGGCCTAAAACCTACGCCTGTTAGGTCGATTCAGGACACTACGGGAAACCTTAATTTCCCTAAACTTTCAAAACTCTCAAGCTTCATATAAACTCCATAAATCCTTCGCCACCGGGTTAAAACTACAACAACGGGGAAATCAGCCCCAAGGTCTATTCTACTGATTATTTCAACTCTTAATAATCGATCTCACAACATGCCCTCAAAGTCATCAGTTTATCTCAAAACCCATAAATCCTCAAAAAACCTAAAATCCACTTCAATAAATCAAATCCTATAATGAAAACAATGAAAGGCAATTACTCCCCATACCTTAGATTGTAGATCCGAAGTGTTTTCTATTGAGTCGTTGGAAACCTTCACGAAAATCCTCGCCTTTTCCCTTTTTCCTCAGAGCTCTGCACTTTCTCCTTATTTTCACGATCTCCACAAATGAATCCTAATTCTCCTCAATTCCTCCTTTTTGGTTAATTTAACTCTTGGGCCTCAAATATGGGCTTTCCCATAATGCCCTCACTAATTCTCCTCAAATGTCTACTTTACCCTCAATTCCTCTAATATTTATTTAAAATAAATAATAATACATTATATTCCATAATATATACTATTATTTAATTAAATAACCAAAACTTCACAAAACACCGACATCGACACCAAAACACCAAAATTCACAGAAAACCACGAATATAATATTTAAACAAATTAAATAAATATTCTTACGAAATTTGGGGTGTTACAACTCTCCCCCACTTAAAGGATTTTCGCCCTCGAAAATTACCTCAAGGAAATAGAGTCGGATACGACTCCCTCATCTGATCTTCTCGTTCCCAAGTCCAACTTTCGCCAGCTGGTCCACCCCACATCACCTTCACCAAAGTTATATCTTTACCCCACAGTTGCTTCACCTCTTGACCATCGACATGTATAGGCAATTCTTCCACAGTCAGATTATCCCTCACTTGTACATCATCCATCTAGATCACATGTGACGGATCCAGAATGTACTTCCTCAACTGAGACACATGGAACACATCATGCGAATTCGCAAGTGACGGCGGTAAAGCAATTCGATAGGCTACCTCTCCTATCCTCTGCGATATTTGATACGGACCAACAAAACATGGAGTGAGCTTTCTAGACTTCAAAGCTCGACCCATGCCAGTCACTGGCATCACTCTCAAAAACACATGATCTCCCTCTTGGAATTCAAGTGCTTTCCTCCTCTTATCATGATAGCTCTTCTGACGACTCTGCGAAGCTTTCATCCTCTCTTGGATCTTCTTAATCTTCTCAGTCGTCTCTTGCACGATTTCAGGTCCGAGTACATTACTCTCGTCCGATTCATACCAACACAACGAAGTCCTACACCTTCTCCCATACAAAGCTTCATAGGGCGCCATCCCAATACTAGCATGAAAACTATTATTGTACGTGAACTCAATCAACGGTAAATGGCTATCCCACGATCCTCCATGATCCAACACACAAGCCCTCAACAAATCCTCTAAATATTGGATAGTCCTTTCTGTCTGACCGTCCGTCTGTGGATGATATGCAGAACTCATCCCCAACTTGTCATACCCCAAATTTTGACCACTAAGATTTCCCATCATTGTGCAAATCATCATCACAATATGGATGAACCATCATGCCTCACCAAATGCCTCAAGGGTTGTTGAGCATTCACTACAATCAAAATTAGGGTTTTAAGCCCTCTCAGAGCCTTAGACAAAAGATCAATCAAGGAATGACTTGATCTTCAACTTGTCTAACCTCTCAAACATCCACAATGGATAAAAAAGGACTCCCACTTCAAGGATTAAGCACAAGGTTGCTCCCTTCTAGGTGGATCAAGTCTCAAGATCGTCAGTATCGCCAAATTAGGGTTTTGGTAGACCGGGGCCTCTAGATGGAAAGTTTCATCTGGGCATAAGCCAAAGATCCAAAACACAACCTAATGTACTCCATGGAGCCTCATGGACCCAAGCATCAAGTCAATTTGACCTTAGGGGATGTATACATCAAAAATCAGGAATTAGGGTTTCTTGACCTAATTCACCCCTAAGTTGACTTTTGGGACAAATCAAGAGCCAAGACCTCAAGACATGATTTGAGGGTCTCTAATGAACTATATCGATCCATTTGGAACAATGGATTAATCCAAGAAGCTTGAGCAACAAGTCTCATTTTCATCTGCACCACAATTAGGGTTTCGCAAGAAAAGTCAACTGTAACTTTGACTTTTGACCAGGACATGCTCCAAAACCCTAGGACATGCCCCAATATACCCTATGACACCCATGGAACATGTCCATCAAGTTTGATTCAGGTCAAGGACATGATTTCCTGAAGAATTGCACAATTTGGAATTCATGTGATAAAAAGTCAACTGTGCACAAAAGTCAACTTTGACTTTTTGAGATTTTTCACCAAAATGGATTTTTAACCCTAAAATGATGTTAATGTATGATTTGAATCATCATTCATCAAGAAAAATCAAGGAATGTTGGATAACTTGTAAAAGGGGTAACCATAAAACTTAGAAATTTTTCTAAGTTATGGAAAAAGTACCACTAACACACTAACTTTGGAGGATCATAACTCCTAAACCACATGGCCATTTTTTTCTCATCCAAAGATGGATTGGTACCCCTCATTACCCTCTACAAAAACTTCAACTAGACCTAAGGCCAATTCATTAAGGATTTTGAGTTATGGAGTGATCAAAATCAAGAAATCACACTTTGTTCCAACACTTAGTGAAAATTTCACTAAGTCAGATTTTGCTTCACTTTTTGCCAAATGTAGAGGGATTTTTCACTTGGAATCAAAAGATATCAAAACCAAAATTGTTCAAACAATTGTTGTATCATGTAAGGGCTTTCCAAAATGGCCAAGAACATTGCCAAATTCAACTTACCCCTTGAGATATGACATTGTCAAGTTGCCTTGCTGAAATCTGTCAAAGGCAAGGCAGAATTTGCATTTTTGCTCGATTTGCCAAAATCAGCCAAATTCAAATGCTCCTATCCACTTGGACACATCTGAGGATTGAATCTAAAGGGGACAATCACAGAGCCAAGCCTCCAAAGTCCATGGAACAAGAAATAGCATGTTGAACCTAGAATGGCCAAAATAGGGACAAGACTCCAAATTTGGATTGAAGCATTCAATGGAAGCATCAAGGTGGCATGGAATGAGCCATTCTCATCTGAAATCAGTCAAGACTTATCCAAGACCAAGGGAACCAAAGCTCTGTGCCCTAACCTCTAGTCAATGGCTAGAGGAGACTTGGATTTTCATTTGCCAACATTGGCCAAACCTACTTACCAGCTGCCATTCACTATTCCTTGCAAAACAAACTTGCTCTACTATAAATAGAGCTCAATTGTGATCAGTTTGAGTACACCAAAGCCATCAAACAGATGCTTTCCTCAAAATCTCTTCTTTCACTCTAATTTTGCCTTCTAAGGCAAGTCACTATCGGGTTTTGAGTTTGAGAGCAATTCCAATCAAACCAATCACTCACACACCTCACATACATCACATATGAGCTAATCAAACACTTAGGTCACTTCTGAAACACCAATTTCACAAAATCACCAGCTGGTTGCTCAAATTTTCAACCAAGTTGCAGCTGAGGTACCACAAATTGATCCAGCCAATTTCAATCAAGTCCAACCATTCAAACACACTCCATAGGGTGTAGGGAAGCTGTTCAGATCGTCACCACTCATCTGTAACACCTCCAAATCAAAAATCACATTGCACTTGCTGTCACGGCTTAGAGGTAAGCATATACTTGGTCATCTCTCAATCTATGCATATTTCCTCGCACAATAATTTGGCCATATGTTCATAATCATGCATGGAATGTTTTCCCTCAATTAATTGCATTGTTTGAATCGTGTATCAAAAATCCTAGCCTTCATGAAGAAATTAGGGTTCTTGAGGATTTTTCATGATTTCTTGTTATATGTTTAATTTAAATGAAATTAAGTGTTATAGACATGATCGTGAGTTTGAGACGAGCATAATGATATGTGGATTGTATGATATAATCAAGTATTCAGTGAGATTGAGGATAAAATGCAAATCAGCCAAACCCAGAACACGCGCGTGTTCTTGATGTGTTCTTGGCGCCATTTTTGAATAATTCAAATATTTGAATTTTGTGATTTTTGTTTAATTGATTCAAAAATTAATTTCTCTCTGAGTTTTAATGATTTTGAGTTGATTCTTTTTTTAATAATTCACAAAAATGTTAAAATATTTTATTTTCCGAAAAAAATCCTAAAAATATTATTTATTTCATATAATTGATATTTTTGCAAAGAATTAATATTTTAATTGTTTTTGACATTTTAAATATTTTTTCCACATTGATTTTGCAACTTTTAATGCTTTCTAATTATTTTGTAGGTCAATACTTAATTTTTGAAGCATTAATCCAAAATCACAATTTGTTTTTCACATGTTAAACAATTTTGATCATTTTAATTGAATTTTTATTCAATTAAATACATTTTTGAAAACAAATTAGGGTTTTTGGATTAATTCAACCCTCATAAATCATTTTCAAACTTTTTGGGCCTCTAATAGAGTGTAAGACCCAATCCTTTCTTGACCAAATCATTTTGGGCCTCAGTGTATTGTATAAGTCCCGATACCGTCAAAAACAAACGGCGCGATCGTCGCTTATTCAAAGAATCAATTGGGCATCTCCTTGAGCTATAAGACCCATTCAAAACACTTTGGGCCTCTATTAGAGTGTAAGACCCAATCCCCTTTTAACCAAAATCTTTTTGGGCCCCACTTATTGTATAAGTCCCTCTGTGTTAAAAGAAAACCTCGGCGCGATCGCCATTTCAAACGGAAAAATTATATGGGCCTACCCTCGTGTTATAAGCCCCACTCTTTTTTTTTTTTTAACTTTTTGGGCCTCTTGAGAGAGTGTAAGACTCATCCCTTTGTACAGAAAACAATTTTTGGGCCACAGTCACTTGTATAAGTCCCTCTGTACAAATTCAACAGTGCGCTCACTGATAAAACCCTGGGCCTCTCCTTGAGCTGTAAGCCCCAAAACTTTCTTTTTCAAAGCACTTTTTCCTTTGATTTTGAATATACTGTTGTTTTCAATCTTTCTTTGTTGAACAACTAACCAAACAGCATGGAAGCTCTATAACCGAGTAAGTGGTTATTGTTTTTATTTACCGCTTTCATATACATATAACTGTATTGTGGGGTTGTTTCACTGTAAGTCTTCTTTCATAAACTCATATCGACTGTGTAATAATAGTATAGATATTTAGAGTTTCCCCGGCAACTACGTCTAGAACTAAGTGACGCCGTTTCATTTAGTCATAGAAATAGACAACTAGATCCCCAATAGGATCACCAGATACAGTCTTCTCTTCGGCTGTCCTCATTAGGAATTGTCAAGAAACTCTATTCCCATAGATGAATGTATTCTCCGTGAATGGCATCTTTGAGTTTCTTCCAAATTCTCGAACTTTCCTGACTTTGATCTATTCTCGGTGAATAGCATTGCCTTGAATTTCTCGGGGTTTGGGGACCCACGGGCTTCTTAAAAGCATCGGCCTCCTCTTGGGCATCGTACAAGGACCCACAGCTTCCTAAAAGCAACCCCGCCTCCTCTTGGGCTTAGTACAAGGACCCTACGGCTTCTTAGAAGTATTCAGAGCCTCCTCTTAGGCTTCGTATAATGATCTCTTCCTCCGGGAATGATAGCCTTCTCTTGGGCTTAGTACAAGGACCCTTCGGCTTCTTAAAAGATTCCAGCCTCCTCTTGGGCTTCGTACAAATTGTCCCGACGACCTCCTAGAGGTATAGGAACAGAACTTAGTCATTTGCATAGAACCGTCCTTTTAAAGAGTCTACTACTGTTTCTCAAAGCATAGTACCAAAGATGAAACTCTAGACTTGGACAGTCTAACTTCCTTGAGTCTCAAAGACATTCTCAAGTAATCCCTTCGTTAAATAGGAAGGAAACCTGCAGACTCGGACAGTCTCAATACCCTTTGGATTTCCCGTTTCCTCAAAGAAAAGGAAATAACCCGGATCCCTGAATCAAATCCATGAGTACAGTGTTGCTCATATAAGAACTGATTTTCTCTTTCAAAATCAGTATACTGGACCTATCACTTAAACAGTTACCTTAGCCTCCTCTTGGGCTTTGTACAATGATCCTCCCCAGCGGAGTCAGACAAAGTTTAGCCTCTCTCTCGGGCTTTGTACGAGACACATAAGAGACTCCCTCGTTGAGTCAATCAACCTTTAGCCTCCATCTCGGGCTTTGTACGAGATACAAAAAGGTTCTTATTGAGCCAAACAAATAACAGCCTCCATCTCGGGCTTCATACGAGATACAAAAAACTCCCTTGTTGAGTCAAATAGTCTCCATCTCGGGCTTCATACGAGATAACTCCCTTGTTGGGTCAAATAGCCTCCATCTCGGGCTTTATACGAGATACCAAAAGATTCCCTCGTTGAGTCAAAACCTTTTAGCCTCTCTCTCGGGCTTTGTACGAGACACATATTAGCCTCCTCTTAGGCTTTGTATAAGAAAACCACTGGTTAATCCAATTAACCTTTTAGCATCAAAGTTGTGCCTCGTTCACAGTACACAAACATCAACAACTCCTTCCCCCTTCATCTAATCGCTGTAAGCGGCAAGCCTCTGGATCATCTACATCCATGCCACTGTCCCTCTTTTAGCATGAGAAATTCCTAAGGAAAGATAGCATTGCTCTACACTGAGTTAAAGTCTTCCCCTTCAGGTTAAAACCCCCTATAAAGGAAATTATGGAATTGCTAGGATCCACGTATCCCGGTTAAAGTAATTCTCCTTTATAACCAGTCACCCAATAGTTGTGACAGACAAACCCTTCTTTAGAGATGACAAATTCTCTCTGAAGTCGAGGTCCTTCAGCTTCACGTCTTGGGCTTTGAACAAGACACAAATAGACCTTTCAGCTTCATATCTTGGGCTTTGAACAAGATACAAACTACCTTTCGCTTCACGTCTTGGGCTTTGAACAAGACACCAAAACAACCATTTCCTCCCATAGAATAGGAGGAACTACGAACGCTCTGATTTCCCTGTTTTGGATAAACGGGAATATGTAAGCATAAGATCGAAAGAAAAATCTTAGCGAGCACACTAAACAAAAACCCAAAATCCCATATCAAAAGCAGTAATTCAAAAGCATCAGTTCTGACATCCTAATCCTTGTTCCCCGCTATAAAGTCCTAGAATAAAAAGAAAGAAACCAGTATTGGCGAAAATACAAATAACCAGTACAAAGGCCCCCCACATTGATAGCATTCGTAACCTAACAGACCGCTGTTTAAACTCAGTATGCAAAGCAGGGTTAATTGGAGACATCTATTTCCCTTCCTTTATCAGCTTTAATAGGATAAAAAATGAATCGACCTGTAGTTTAAGCTCAAACCGCAGAGAGCGACCAACGCTTAAGAACCGCGTCCAAAATCGCTCACTACACAACTTAGTACCCAAAGCATCTTGCAAACTCTTCCAGAACCTCGATGAAAACCTCGGATCTCTATCCGACCTAATACTAGAAGGTACCCCATGTAAGTTCACAATCTCTTCAATATACATATCGGCTAACTTCTGCATAGAATAATTAATCTTCATCGGTAAGAAATGAGCTGACTTAGTTAATCTATCCACAATCACCCAAATTGAATCATTTCCTTAGTAGTCTTCGGCAATACCAACACAAAATCCATGGAAATACTATCCCATTTCCATTATGGAATCCTCAACGGCTGCACCATACCTAAAGATTTCTGATGCTCAACCTTCGACTTCTGGCAAGTCAAACACGCATAAACAACTCCGCAACATCCTTCTTCATACCCAGCCACCAAAACAACTTCTTCAGATCCTGATACATCTTCGTAGTACCGGGATAAATACTCAACCTACTTTGGTGTCCTTCTTCTGGAATACTCTTCTTAATATCTGGGACATCTGGAACACACACTCTATCTCGTAACCTCATCACACCATTCTCATCAATCCGGAAGTCACCTCCGTTACCTTGGTTAATCGATGTCAATCGATCAACCAACTTCAAATAAGATTGTTGTCCCGCTCTGATTTCTTCCAGAATACCACTCTTCAAATTCAACATTCCCAACTTCACACTTTCAGGAGTCGCTTCACATACTAAACTCAAATCTTTGAATTGCTCAATTAATTCCAATTCTTTCACAATGAGCATCGACATATGCAATGACTTTCTGTTCAATGCATCGGCCACTACATTTGCTTTGCCCGGATGATAACTCAAATCGAAATCGAAATCCTTCAACAACTTAAACCACCTTCTCTGCCTCATATTCAATTCTTTCTGATTAAATAAGTACTTCAGACTTTTATGATCACTGAACACTTCAAATTTAGAGCCAAACAGATAATGTCTCCAAATTTTCAACACAAACACCACCGCGGCCAACTCCAGGTCTTGTGTAGGATAATTCCTCTCATGAACTCGTAATTGTCTCGAAGCATAGGCAACAACTTGCCCATTCTGCATCAACACTCCACCAAGACCCATCTTCGACACATCACAATACACCACAAAAGATTCACTCGGATTAGGCAAAATTAACACTGGAGAAGTAGTCAACCTCTTCTTCAACTCCACAAAACTCTCTTCACAAGCTACATCCCACACAAAAGTCTGACCCTTTCGAGTCAACTGAGTCAAAGGTAATGCCAACTTAGAAAAGCCTTCAATAAACTTGCGGTAGTAACCCGCTAATCCCAGAAAACTTAGTATCTAAGTAGCAGACTTCGGAGTCTCCCACTGTAACACAACATCAATATTAAAAGGATCAACAACAATACCACCACTTGAAATCACACGGCCAAGGAAATTCACTTCCTTCAACCAAAACTCACACTTGGACAACTTTACATACAACTTCTTCTCCTTCAAGACTTGCAACACAGTTCTCTAATGCTCGACATGTTCTTCTTCAGATCTAGAATATATCAAGATATCGTCGATAAACACCACCACAAACTTATCCAAATACTAATGAAAAATCTGATTCATATACTCCATGAACACACCAGGTGCATTGGATACACCAAACGGCATCACAGTGTATTCATAGTGACCATACCTCGTCCTGAAAGCCGTCTTCGGAATATCATCAGGCTTAACTCGAATCTGATGATAACCAGACCTTAAATCAATCTTGCTAAACACACAAGCATCTACCAATTGATCCATCAATTCCTCAATCCTCGGAAGCAGACACTTATTCTAGATCGTCACTTTATTCAACCGCCGATAATCAACACACAACCTCATACTTCCATCTTTCTTCTTCACCTACATCACAAGGGCACCTCACAGAAAACACTCGGTCCAACAACTTCCTCTCAAACAATTCTTCCAGCTATTCCTTTAATTCACTTATTCAGAAGCATACATTCTGTATGCAAACATCGACATCGAGCTTGCATCGAGTATCGGGTCGATAGCAAGTTACACTCCACACTACAGTGGTAAATCATTGATATCTCATGGGAACACCTCCAAATAGTCACACACCACCGCATCCCTTATGCCTTCCAATAATCCAACATCATAACACCTTTGCACCATCTTTCACAGACTCACCCACTTGCTTCACAGAACAAACAACTCTTCACCTTCGTCGAAATTAGATTCAGGTGATCGTCAGGAATTACACACCATCGGTATATCACTAGCCACCACCCTGTTCTCTATCCCTCAAAAGCAGACATCAACAATACCTGATTGTTCTCCTCAAGATATCCCAACTTGACCGAAAGGTAAGAAACTATAGTTCGCCTCCTCTCCAAATCTAATAGTCTGTATTGACTCAACAAAATAATCTGCAAGCACTCGAATTAACCCCAACAATTCACTGCGCACACTACTCAAGTTCGCAAGACACGTCTATCCCACCTAACATGATCCCGTCTATTATCAACAAGAGATTAAGGGTGATCAGTTCCTCAATTTGTCAATAACAGCCGATATCATGAGGCGGTATAAACTATCTCCACCAACTATCGCAACGTCCAACACCACACTTAGCCAACGCTCCCCACTCGAAACACCTTGGAGAAGCACCATCTTCTCCCCCACTTGTTTAATTCCCAACCTGCAAATGGAAAACAAAACAAGCATCGACATTGTTTTTACGCACATGTCGCACACTAAGGAAACAAACAACACTAGACAACCTGGCCGGACAGACCGACCTGCTCTGATACCACTAATGTAACACCCTTTTCTACCCCCACAAATATTTCTGCAGATACAACTCAATTATCAGAGTAAAACATAAAAAATCCCTCAAAGGGTGCACATTTCACATTTAAATCAAATTAATACACTTGCCCTGTAAATAAAAGGGTTTTCCTCAAAATAACTCAAAAGCCTTCAGATGGCAGCGGAACTCAAAATTCTCCATTAAAAGGTTTTCAACAAACATCGTAATAATCCAAAAAGGTTTTTCAACATATGAAACCATATCATAAAATCACAACAAAATAAGGAGAAAACATAGTTCGACTCAAAGGACCCCAACCTGATGTTACACTATCAGAGCAAGACCCTCTAAATCGACCAAAAGCAAATAAACTTCAAGGTCCTCAAAAGCATCCACAACTAAACTTGATCACCTGCACGTTACCCACGTGGAGGCAACATTCAAACAGGCAGGGTGAATAATCACAATTCATAATAATCATTATAAAACAAGATATACATAAAATGGCATTATCTTGATATACAACATCTTCAGGGTCATCACAAGGAAACATCAAAAATCACAAACAACATCATAAGGTACAGCAATGCCAATTAAATGCAAATGCACAACAAGACTCATGCATGTGGTACCAATTGTCATAATAGATGGACACTAGGCCATCAACCCTCCAAAGATCCCCATCAATAGGATTGATTCCGCAATTGGAACCAGAGCACATCATAATTACCTCATATCCGCACAATGGGAATGAAGCGTCGTCACAGAGTATGCATATGAATGTATGATACACAACATCATTAATCATCATCATCGATTAAATATCAAAATGTGCATCATCATTCATCAATTCTCATATACGTCATGTCTTCGCATATTCGTCAAATAATTAACAAAACATCATCATATAATCATCAGTAACATCATGAAAAATCATCATAAAAATCACAGCATCGAAACATCACAACAACACAAATAAAAATTCGCAAACGGCAGGCATTCGCTCCAGGGTTCGCCTAGCGAACCTGTTCGCTGTGTCCTTCGCTTAGTGAAGCGGCCAGCGAACCTCACAGACACCACACTCAACACCAGAAACACAACCATCTGTCATACTCGTTGGTTGACTCGCCTAGCAAACCCACTCGCTGATTCCTTCGCTTAACGAGACTTCCAGCGAAGTTCACCTTTCCTCTCTAGAATCACCTCTATGTACACACTCATGTTATCGCGCATTCGCTGCGCTGCTCGCTTAGCGAGCCTTAGCGAACATTCGCCTAGCGGACCTGCGATTACAGCAAATCGCTGCTACGCATCAGTAGCTCCACAACCACCAAAGCACCTGCAATTACAGCTCCAAATGACCCAAAATCATCCCTACAACAGTCCTAACATATCACAGAAATTAAAGGCCTAAAACCTACGTCTGTTAGGTCGATTCAGGACACTACGGGAAACCATAATTTCCCTAAACCTTCAAAACTCTCAAGCTTCATATAAACTCCATAAATCCTTTGCCACCGGGTTAAAACTACAACAACGGGGAAATCAGCCTCAAGGTCTATTCTACTGATTATTTCAACTCTTAATAATCGATCTCACAACATGCCCTCAAAGTCATCAGTTTATCTCAAAACCCATAAGCCCTCAAAAACCCCAAAATCCACTTCAATCAATCGAATCCTATAATGAAAACAATGAAAGACAATTACTCCCCATACCTTAGATTACTGATCTGAAGTGTTTTCTCTTGAGTCGTTGGAAACCTTCACGAAAATCCTCTCCTTTTCCCTTTTTCCTCAGAGCTCTGCACTTTCTCCTTATTTTCACGATCTCCACAAATGAATCCTAATTCTCCTAAATTCCTCCTTTTTGGTTAATTTAACTCTTGGGCCTCAAATATGGGCTTTCCCATAATGCCCTCACTAATTCTCCTCAAATGTCTACTTTACCCTCAATTCCTCTAATATTATTTAAAATAAATAATAATACATTATATTCCATAATATATACTATTATTTAATTAAATAACCAAAACTTCACAAAACACCGACATCGACACCAAAACACCAAAATTCACAGAAAACCACGAATATATCATTTAAACAAATTAAATAAATATTCTTACGAAATTTGGGGTGTTACATCTTCGCTTTGGCTCACGCGGAAGAGACCACACAAGCCGCCACTACACAACCACCATCCTAATCCTAGGGTTTTCCTCGACTCAGGTGTAGAGCCACCTCACAAAGTTCCCAACATCAGAACAATCCAACAATGTCACAAAAGGTAACACATTTAAGGAAAAGAAGTAAATAAGAAAAAAATAAAGAAACAAAGCAAACGAGCTTGCAATTCGAATCAAGATAGGCTCAACACTCTCTTGCATGGAGCAAACTACCCCAGCAAAGTCACCAGCTATCGTACCTTGAAAAAATTGCATCCTCGAAGACACGATTCTCGCACGAAAGGCGCGGACGGTTCGATAGAGTCGCCACCGAACTTTATTTATCCCAAAAGAGGGAAAGGAAAATATCGAGAAAACCTTTAGGCGAGGATAAGAACATGGTCGTCGCAACCACATTCCCGGTTCAAGAGTCGGTTACGTGAGGGGAAGGTACGCGCACCCCCTCACGTCCGTTGTACTCAATGGGAATCTCTTAATTCGAATCGCGATGCTCGTTAGCTAAGTTTGTTTGTTTTCTTCTAAAAAATAAACGCGAAACAGTAAGATAAAAAGGAAAAGATGCTAAGGGGAAAGGGGGTGGTTTTAGGATAGAGTGCTCGGCAAGATCATCGCAATCTTGTGCCTACGTATGCTCATTTGGACGAGAATGAGTAATCAGAGCAATCGTAGTTCGGCTACGGGGTAAAGATGGAAAAAGAAAAAGTGTGGACGCAAACTGGGGAAAAAGAAAAAGTTGCTCGCCAAGATCATCGCAATCTTGTGCCTAAGTATCTTTACTCGGACGAGAATAAAGAATCAGAGCAGTCGTAGTTCATGGTACGCCCACAAAAAGAGGAGAATTGGTTCGTTTTAAAGGCGTCAATTTATTACACACGAGTAAGAGAACCCGCACCTAAACAACCAAAGAGAGATAAAAGACTTGAACCCCCATTTTTCACCTTGAAAAGAGTTGCGATTGTTGTTAGTCGTTTTGAGTTTATTTGTGAAAATCCGCTTGACGTTGGATCAAGGGTTTATTTGTATGCGAAGAGGTTAGTTTGAAAAGAGTTTGGTTTGAGGTTGATTTAAAAATGGCTCGACAACGAGTTGAGGGTTTGGTTGAAAATAGGTTTGTTTGAAAATGGCTCGACGATGAATCGAGAGTTTGATTGAAAATGGATGAGAATCGATCCTAGTCCCTAGGGGTGCTCCTAGAACGAAACCACGATGAAATCCGAGAAAGATTGATGGCGAATGCTAATGAGCAATCGACTTACGGGGGTGTTTTGAAAATGGGCTCGACAACGAATCGAGAATTAGTTTGAAAATAGTTGTATATGCTAGTCCCTAGGGGTGCTCCTAGTAAACAAACCACAATCAAAGAAATAATGAATGCATACATCAGAATGGGAGCGGGGTACATGTAAAGTACAAGGGATGACATGAAGTAAAAGGTATCATTGTAAGGTAGCCCAAGAGGAAGCCGTGTATGTACGAGGTGTCCTAAACTAAGCCTTGAGCATGAGTTGGACAAAACCTTCTTTGTTAGGGTTTCTGTACAAGGTCCAAGTAACCAACAGTCCCCCAATTGAGTTTTTTATTGTTTCGATAATTGTTAGTGTGTTTTGTTTAAGGTATGAATAGAGAAACAAGAAGAGGGTTGGATGAACAAGTATGGATATGATATGAACAGTATGAATAATATGATCAAGATAAAATATGAACAATAATATCATAATATATTGACTGAAAGTAAAGTTAGTAGTTATTTGATTAGTTGTTAGGAACAAATGATCCATGATGGTTAAAGAACCATCCTTGGGCTTGCAAACATAGGTTTGGGCCACGAAGAATCATTTTCCGATATGGGACATGTAGCGCTAAACTGTAGTAGCACGATCTATGACGAAGATCATACTATAGGAGATTGAGAAATTTGATCTATGTGCTAAAACACGATAAAGAGATGATATTGAGGATCATTCTCCAATGAAATCGTGCCACACGAAAAGAAAAGGTGACAATCTCGTCTTAATCACAAAATTTTGTCAATTAATCAAAGGTAACCTATCACGATCCCAAAGTATAGAAAGTAATCTCAATGATTACTCACCACATATTTGAAATAATGAAGGTTAATCGCTTCAACAATTAACATTCGTGAATAGAAAGACTTCATTGATCAAAAATAGAAAAGAAAGTAGAAGGAGATAAGGTGAAATGAAATGGAAATCAAAACGGAATTGAAATGGTCTCGTCTTAATCAAGATTTAAATCGATAATCTATGATATTTGACTTTCATTGACCAATAAAAAAAAGAAAATGGCCTCATATTGATCAAGATTTTGAATCGATTTGAATAAACTAACTAATCATGATTTTTGTTATATCATTGGCCCAAATAAGAAATCGAAAATGAAAAGATAATTAAAGTTAAATGAGGTTGTAGCGAGCGGTTTTGGACGTGGTTCTTAAGCACTGTCTCTATTTGGGGGGACTACATGTTGATTCATTTTTTATCCTATTGAAGCTGATGAAGGAAGGGAAATAGATGTCTCCAACTAACCCTGCTTGCATACTGAGTTTAAACAGCGGTCTGTTACGTTACGGATGTTATATGGTAATGGGGCCTCTCTCTTCTTACTTTGTTCAGAGTGAAAATACTGGGACTATTCATGGTAGGATGTTAAGACGAATGCTTTTCGATTGATGTGTGAAGGTACAGGATTTTTGGGTTTTTGATTAGTGTGCTCGCTAAGATTTCTCTTTCAATCTTATGCCTACGTATTCCCGTTTACCGAAACAAGGAAATCAGAACGATCGTAGTTCCTCCTATTCTATGGGAGGAAATGGTGTTTTGGTGTCTTGTTCAAAGCCCAAGACGTGAAGATAAAGGTAGTTTGTATCATGTTCGAAGCCTAAGATGTGAAGCTGAAGGGTCTATTTGTTTGTATCTTGTTCAAAACCCAAGATATGAAACTAAAGAGTCTATTTGTATCTTGATTAAAGCCCAAGATATGGAGCTAAATGGTTTTAACTTTAGAGAGAATTTGTCATCTCTAAAGTGGTCTGTTTGTCATGGGTGACTGATTATAAAGGAGAATTACTTTAGCTGGGATATGTGAATCCAGCAATGCCATAATTTCCTTTATAGGGGTTTTTTGACCTGAAGGAGAAGACTTTAACTCAGTTTAGAGTAATGCCATCTTTCCTTAGGAATTTCTCATGCTAAAAGAGGGACAGTGGCGTGGATGTAAATAATCCAGAGGCTTGCCGCTTACAGCGATTAGATGGGGGGAAAAAGAGTTGTTGATGTTTGTATGTTGTGACCAAAGCATTGATTGATGCTAAAAGGTTGATAGTCTCAAACGGGGTTTCCTTATACAAAGCCTAAGAGGAGGCTAAAAGGCTGAGTTTTCCAGGGAAAATGTTCTTTCTGTCTTGTACAAAGCCCAAGGTTGAGGCTAAAAGGGTTTGATTCAACAAGAGAATCTTTTTGTGTGTCTTGTACAAAGCCTAAGACAGAGGCTAAAATGGTTTGACTCAACAAGAGAGTGATTTGGTGTCTCGTATGAAGCCCGAGACGGAGGCTAAAAGTTTGGTGACTCAACAAGAGAGTCTTTTATACTCAACAAGAGAGTGTTTTTGTATCTCGTACGAAGCCCGAGATGGAGGCTAAAGGGTTTATGACCCAATAAGAGGGTCTTTTATACTCAACAAGAGGGTCTTTTATACTCAACAAGAGAGTGTTTTTTGTATCTCGTACGAAGCCCGAGATGGAGGCTAAAAGTTTATGACCCAATAAGAGGGTCTTTTATACTCAACAAGAGAGTGTGAAAAGCTTAGCTCCACTGGGGAGAATCATTGTACAAAGCCCAAGAGGAGGCTATTGTGCTGGTGACTGTTTCAGTTGTATGACCAGTATGTTGGATAAGAGAAAATCAGTTCTTATATGAGTAATGTTGTACTCATGGATTTGATCAGAGGATCAGGGTTATTTCTGGGGAAATCCAAAGGGTATTGAGATTGTCCAAGTCTACGGGTTTTATCTTTTGTACTATGTGTAAGAAACAGTAGTAGTGAGATCTAGACTCTTTGAAAGACTGTTCTATTAAGATGACTAATTTATGTTCCTATACCTCTAGGAGGTCGTCGGGATAATTTGTACGAAGTCCAAGAGGAGGCTGGAAACTTTTAAGAAGCCGAGGGACAATTTGTACTAAGCCCAAGAGGAGGCTACCTTCCCGAAGGAAGAATCATTATACGAAGCCTAAGAGGAGGCTGCGAAAACTTCTAAGAAGCCGACGGGTCCTTGTACAACGCCCAAGAGGAGGCGGGGATGCTTTTAGGAAGCCGACGGGTCCTTGTACAACGCCCAAGAGGAGGTGGGGATGCTTTTAGGAAGCCTGCGGGTCCTTGCACTAAGCCCAAGAGGAGGCTGATGAACAGTTCCAGAAGGGGTTTCACATGGAACAATGTCCTTCTGTATATGAACTGTTCAAGGGGAGAATTCCTTAGATCTAGTTATCTAACGTTGGTGTAAGGAAATGAGGTTTGGTCTAATTCTAGACGTAGTTGCCGGGGAAACTCTAAATATCTATACTATTATTACGCAGTTGATATGAGTATATGAAAGAAGACTTACAGTGAAACAGCCGCACAGTATAGTTATATACATATGAAAGCGGTAAATGAAAAACGGGTAAACACTTACTCGGTTGTAGAGCTTCCATGCTGTTTTGTTAGTTGTTTAACATAGAAAGATTGAAAACAATAATATATTACATAATCAAAGTAGAAAGTGCTTTGAAAGGCAAATTGGGGCTTACAGCTCAAGGAGAGGCCCAGGGTTTTATCAGTGATCACATTGTTGCTTTGTACAAGGACTTATACAAGTGACTGAGGTCCGGGAAAGGTTTTCTGTACAAAGGGATGGGTCTTACACTCTCTCAAGAGGCCCAGAGAGTTTTTAAAGAAAAGAAATGGGTCTTACTACTCGGGGGTAGGCCCAAAATGATTTTGAATGGGTCTTATAGCTCGAGGAGAGGCCCAAGGTGTTTGTTTTAAACGGGCGATGATCGCGCCGAAGTTTTTGAAAATGCGGTGGGTCTTATACAATAAGTGAGGCCCAAAATTGTTTTGGTTAAAAGGGGATTGGGTCTTACACTCTATTAGAGGTCCATGAGTGTTTGAAAAAGTTTTGTGAGGGTGAAAATCAAAGAAACCCTAATTTGTTATTCTTTAAAAGTAAATATTTAACGAAAATCAAATAAAATACCAAATAAGTTTGAATAAACCATTTGTGATTTTTGTTTAAAGTTTTAAAAAAAATGAGGGATTAATCACAAGGGATATTAAAACTCACTTGGTTTTGATTTTCAAAGTAAATATTCACTTTTAAAATGTTTAAAAAACATTAAAAAGGAATTTATTCACAAAAATACTAATTATATTAAATAAATAATATAAACTTAATTTTTTTGTGGAATAAAATATTTCAACATTTTTGTGATTTTTTTCAAAAAGAACCAATAAAAAATAATTAAAATTGAAAGAGTTATTAATTTTCCAATTAATTAATAAAACATGAAAATATTGGAAAAAAATAGCAAAAATGTGAGAAAGCACAAAATGGCATGGGTGGGGTTTGAACCCACGACCACAAGGTTATAGGGCACGCGCCTTACCACTGGGGTGGTGATACATCCATTGCTTGAAGTGAAACCACAAATATACAAGGCTTGCCTTGTTTTCTAGGCCTGGCCAAGGCAAGGCAAGGAAAGTTTTGCCAAGAAATGGGAAGGTCTATAACTTTCTCATTTCTCCATGGTTGGGGACAAAATTTATATGTATTTGGCCTAGAACTTCACAACGAATCCAATGGTGGTGGTATTTTTCTCAGATCATGATCCCTCATCAAAATTCGATAGGGGTTTTGAAATAGGCCTATAATTGCATTTTCTATGCTACACTTTGGTACAGGCATGAATTACATGACGAATTGGTTCAAACACAACACATATGACATGTATAAGAGATGCATGATCAGTGGACCTCAAAACAATGCATGTTTTGGAAAGTTCAAGTCATGAGGCTTACCTCCCTTTGAGCTTTTTGGAGTTTTTGTGCAATCTGTCAAGCCTCTTGTTCCAGAAGTGGTTTGATGCTTTGGACACTGTCAAATGATCCCTTAGAAGCTTTTAGGATGAGTGGAATCAGTTGGAACCTGCAAAAACACAAACTGGCCCTTTCTTGCAAAAGGGGTTAAAATGGCCAAAATTGCAACTCTCTCAAATGGTGTTCCAGATGGGGGGAACCATTTGGGACAGTTCAAGGATGATATTTGGAGTGTGTTTGAGGTTTTATCTGGTTTGGAAAGTGACTGAATCAAGACATGGCTTGAAAAATGCACAAAAGGCCTATTTTGAGGTTTTGAGATGTGACTTTGTGATTTAAGGATTACAGGTCACTTGTGAGAGTTTGGACAGCTTATACATGACATATATGAGGTGTGTGTGTGTGTGTGATTGGTTTGGCTGGAAATGCTCTCTAACTCAAAAACTCAGAGTTACCTTGCTAAAGAAGGCATTTTTGCCAAGAGAAAGAGATTTTGAGGAAAGCATCTGTTTGATGGCTTTGGTGTACTCAAACTGAGCACAAATGAGCTCTATTTATAGTAGAGCAAGTTTTTTTTGGGATCAATAGTGAATGGCAACCACAGCAGAGGTTTGGCCAATGTTGATCAATGGGAATCCAAGTCTCCTTTAGCCATTGACAAGAGGTTAGGGCGCATGCCTTTGGTTCCCTAGTTGTTGGATCATTCTTGACTGAATTCAGTTGCAAATATGTCAGTCCATGCCACCTCTAAGCCTCCATTAAATGCTCCAATCCAAAATTGGAGTCTTGTCCCGCTTTTAGGGATTTCTAGGTTTGGCATGCTACTTCTTGTTCCAAGGACTTTGGAGGCTTGGCTCAGTGTTTGTCCCATTTGGATTTGATCCTCAGATGTGTCCAAGATGATGACAAGGCTTGGAATTAGATGATTTTTCCAAATCGAGCAAAAATTCAAAATTCTGCCTAGCCGTGCCAGTTTTCAGCAAGGCATATTGCCATTGTCATATCTCATGGCTCAAGTGGAGTTTGATGATGTTCTTGGCCCTTTTGGAAAGCCCTCATATGATACAACAACTGTTTGATCATAATTGGTTTTGATACTTTTTGGATCCAAGTGAAAAATTCCCCTACATTTGGAAAAAAGTGAAGGCAGATTCTGACTTAGTGAAAATTTCACTAAGTGTTGGAAAAAGTGACATTTTCACTTTTTGTGATTTTGATCATTCCATAACTCAAACTCCATGAGGAATTTGGAGAGAGGTCAATTCTAAGCTTTTGTAGAGGGTAATGAGATCTACAAATCAAGCTTTGGATGGGGAAAAATGGCTTTATGGTTTAGGAGTTATGATCCTCCAAAGTTGGTACCCTTGCCACTTTGTTCATAACTTAGAAAATTTTCTAAGTTTTTATGGTTACCCTTTTTACAAGTTATCCCATTTTTCTTGATTTTTCTTGATTAATGATGATTCCAATCACACATTAACATCATTTTAGGGATAAAAAACCATTTTTGTGAAAAATATCAAAAAGTCAAAGTTGACTTTTGTGCACAGTTGCCTTTTTATCAGATGAATTCCAAATTGTGCAATTCTTTAGGAAATCATGTCCTTAACCTAAATCAAACTTGATGGACATGTTCCATGGGAGTTATAGGGTATATTGATTTATGTCCTAGGGTTTGGGAGCATGTCCTGGTCAAAAGTCAAAGTTACAGTTGACTTTTCCCGCAAAACCCTAACTGTGGTTCAAATGAATTTGAAACTTGTTGCTCAAGCTTCTTGGATCAATCCATTGTTGCAAATGGATCAATGTAGTGTACTAGAGACCCTCAAATCATGTCTTGAGGTCTTGGCTCATGCTTTGTCCCAAAAGTCAACTTAGGGGTGAATTAGATCAAGAAAGCCTAATTCCTGATTTTTGATGAATGCATCTCCTGAGGAAAAATTGACTTGATGATTGGGTCCATGAGGTTCCATGGAGCATATTAGGTTATGCTTTGAAGCATTGGCTCATGCCCAGAGGAAAATGTCCATCTGGTGGCCCTGGTCGACCAAAACCCTAATTTGGTGACACTGGCGATCTTGAGGCTTAATCCACCTAGAAGGGAGCAGCCTTGTGCTTAATCCTTGAAGTGGGAGTCCTCTTGATCCATTAGGAATATTTGAGAGGTTAGACAAGTTAAAGATCAAGCCAATTCTTGATTGGTCCTTTGTCTAAGAGCTCAGAGAGGGCTTGAAACCCTAAATTTGATTGTAGTGAATGCTCACCCATCTTTGGGGAGACTAATGAGGTATGATGGTTCATCCATATAATGATGATGATTTGCACAATGATGGGAATCTAGGTGGTCAAAATTTGGGGTATGACAGAAGCCCCTATTTAATATTCTTGGACCCGAAGGTGTGAATGACGAAGTTATTCGGGCATTCGGGGTGCAAGAGGATTAAATATCAGAATACCCAAAATTTTGATGGTGGTTATGAATGGTAGCTTACGCATTCATCTTCTTTTGCTAAGCAATAATGCTTAGAAAAGGTAAAACTTCCCCTCGATCCTGGCTTCCTACCGAGGAACTGGTCTTTGTTTCTGAAATAAACTTCCCCTCGATCCTGGTTTCCTACCAAGGAACTGGTCTCAGTTTCTTTTGTCAATAAACTTCTTGACAAGGGACGCCATTGTAGCGATTTTCCTCAAACTTCTCACCAAATTTTCCTGGGGAGATGCCATTTGACGGAAAAAGATTTGATGTCAGACTTGCTGGGGAACTCATTCGTCTGAGTTGTAGAGGTACATAAACTTCTCTGTTTTGGAGACGCCATTTGTCGACTCTGCTGGGAAGAGCGAGTCTCTTAAGAGACTGTTGTCTGCTTAGGGAATATCACACCATACTTTTCTCAAGATCTTCTCAGAGAAATACCATATGATGTACCCAAATTTTGAGGTGCCGATGACTTTATTGACATTGACTTTCTGGAGAGAAGAACCAATGTGTTTCCGAAAGTCTTTAGTTTAGAGGCTTTCTCTAGGGATTTTCCTTAATCCGGAAAAGCGAAGATATCATCTTCAATGGCGAAGAGTGACATCAGCTGAGGGTTTTCTTGCCTTTTCAGAGGTTCAAGTTATCAAAGTGGTCAAAGAACCAACTTTAGTTCAACAGCAAAGTGGAGAAGCAGTTGTTCAAACACGGCGTTTCTTGTCAAGGAAAGAACTGACAACTCGATTAAGAGGACTTCTATCACTAGGGGACACGACCGACTAGAGTGATAGTGATGCAATATGAATGTGAATGCAAATTAATAATGCATGATGTATGTATGTTTATGCTGACAAAACTGACGCGACATACAAACTGATGGATGAACACGACTGGATACTCGGCCACTGCAGGGGACGAAGAGGTATCGCTGGTCCAAGAGTAGCAATTCTGCTTTGCTTAGGAGAAGTAGTCCCCGTGGGGAGGTACCATTGATCGGGCTTAGGATATGAGAACTCTATCGGGGCGTGTCAGATGAAACAAGGTCTCTGACACAGTTGATCCTTCATTCAGGTGCACTGGTTTAGAAGGAAAACTTTGATTCTGCACTTCGAAGGGATGAATGGAGACTAGAGGGTTTGTAAGGTTGAAACGAAGAAGAAAAAGGTTGGGGAGAGAATTTGACAGGGGTTGTTTGGCTCTGCAGAGCTTCCTAAATAAAGTGAAATGAGGTTGTATTTATAGTTGAGGTTAGGTGAAAAGATTGGAATTTGAGATGTCATTTTGGAGTTCTCTTTTTTGTGTCGTTTGCAGATTTTTATTGTGCACTGCTTTTTAAAATCATAATCAACGGGGTCGGTTGTTACTGCGAACCGATCATTTTGCGGAGGGATGTTGTACGAGTGCGTGGTATGGATTGTGCGTGTGTTATGTGGGGTCGGTTTGTTGTAAGGTATGCTGGCTTTTCCCATTTTGTGTGGGGTCTACCAGATTTTTGGCTTTGGCTTGGTGAATTAAGAAAAGTTGCAGGTTGTTGAAGTTTCGTGAGTGTTGCGTTGCTTGGCTCATCTCAATACAAAGATATATGTTGCTGATGATGGTTCGTATGTTGTTGTGGCTAGTGTAAATATGGTTTTGGAAAGGCATGTGAGTCATGGTTTATTGTTTGGCTGATACATGGTGTAATGTATGTGCAGGTTTTCTTTGCGTGATTTACGTGGCTGGAATGTCGTCGTGCAATAGGTTGGTGAGTATTGTGAATTATAATCACTGTTGCGTGGCTTTGGCAAGGTTATTGTGTTTATGGCTAGCTTGTACACAGGTTTGACTAGGTTGTAACTGTTGGTTTTGCTGAGTAGTGGCTTGAGTGATGAATGCGGTTCAAAGGCTTGGTGCGAATCGAACCGTTCAAGATGTGAGCCTTGTTGTAAATCATGTGGCTGGTGGGTATTTGGAAAGAATTAGAAGCATGGCATGATGATACGGTTCATTGAGGGCTTGGTGTGTCCTGGAAGTTGCTTTTTCCAATTCAACTTTTTGCTTTTTGGTTGTAATCACAAAGATAGAATATGGTATTAATGGCAAGTGGGTAATGTAGCAATTTGCTTGTTCCTTTATTTTTTCTTTGTAACTTCTAATGAGCTATTGTGTACATAGATTCTACATTCCCTTTTTGTAATGATTTTTGGAAACCAAGATAATGGACTTTTAATTGTGCTTTAAATTTTTTGTGGAGTTTTGTGGCAATATTTTTTCATAGCCTTTTGAATCTTTGAAATTCAAAAAAAAACAAATTGACATGGGCTTTGACATAACAATGTTAATTGCACCTCCCTTTGAACAAGCTTGAATTTAGATGGAAATTTGAATAGTAAATGGATTTGAATTTTATTTGTTGGAAATGGTTTAAATTGGTAATGAAACATGGATTTGGATAAAAAAAATAGATAATTGGATTAGTGGATAAAAAATGGATATGAGAAATGGATATTGGATAATGGTTATGAAATGAATATGGAATGGATATTGAAAATGGATAGAAATGGATGAAAAATGGATAATTGGATATGAATTGCATTTGAATTGGATTTGAAAAGTGGAAATTGGTTAGAAAAAAAACTATAATTGAAAATAATTATGGACATGGAAGAAAATGGATGGATATAGGGAATGGATTTTAAAAAAGTGGATATTTGAAACATACTTGGATAATTGGAATGGAATGAAGTTTTGGATATGAAGTGGACGAAAGCATGGATATTAAAAAAATAGACCTTGTGATATGAGATATGGTGAGTAAAATGGGAATTGAGAATATGGATATGAATGGTTTTCGTTACGAATTGCCCTCCCACTGACCTTTCAACAACACATCCGCCACTTAACCTTTCAAATGAACCTCCAACCACAACCTGTCCAGTTTAAACCAAAGCCACAAATGAACCACTATGAAAACATCTGAATTTGGCACAACCTGACAACTTGATTCATATACAGATGACTTGTCCTGGCACAGAAAACTTTAACTGAAACCTTAAGCACACACCACTTGAATTGCGCACCATAGTCAAAATTAGGTCAACCATTGAACCTCACTCAACACCGCTCGAGTCTTCTTGAATTCATCCTTGTACAAACTTGAACCACAAGCAGAAGCAGCATATTTTTGAATTTTCTGAATAAGAGTTAGTGAACGGATGTACAGATGAAAACTATCCACTAGTAGGACAAATTTGGGGTATGACACATGTCCTTCATCCCTTTATGAAATTCACATGTTACATCTGCATTGTACCATGACCCTAGCACAGGAGTGAGAGGTCGAGGAGTCACCAATGAATTTTGAATTAGTAGCTGGTAGAGCTTACTAAACGGCACAAGAATTGGCTTATCGAGAGATCTTTGTTCCTCTTGTTATGATTCTTCCTCTTGTTTCTGCTTTAATTTTGATGACTTTGAGGAGAAACAGCCAAAGGATGTTGATGTGCTATGTTGGCAGCCAAATGATGGGGATGGCATCTTGAGGGAGAACCAAACGCTGGTAGATGAGAAGTTTCCTCATGGAAATGCCCTTGGTGTGGGGGAACATTGGATGAATGTGGAGTGTTGACTTCCTTGATTGTCATAGGCTGCCCTTCCCTCTTCATCAAGGCTTGCAAGGTTTCTAAGACCCAACTCATCTAGTTCTTTATAATCCTGATTTCCTCCTTCAATGCTTCTCGACCCTTCATTCTTTCACTCATTGTTGCCATACGTTCCAAACACGCGCTAGGAATCACTAAGTGGAACTATTGGAAGAGGATGGATGAGTATTATGTATGAGAAATGCAAATGAGATGCAAATGTGATGCAAATGTGATGACATGCGCATGCAATACAAATACATTATTAATGGTTTCAAGGAACTCAAAAAAATGAAAAGTTTCATTTTATAATCCATGATCTCTATTGATTCTTTTTTTACAAAGAAATGAACAACTGAGTTCCTTGAAACCAAAGGGTTATTCATGAATGCATGAATGTATGGATGGATGTATGCATAAACACATATATACACATATTCACATATATACAAACATGGGGTTTAGGTTTTGAGATCACGAGCATGGATTTATGGTCTGCACATCCCAATGGTATGTACTATGGGTTTTTGTACCTGCGGAACAAGGTTCTAAGAGGTTCCCAAAGTCATCGACCCATCTTTCGGATATTATTAGCACACCAATTACTTAGAAATCAATAATATTCTCAAGAGAATCTCGTTTGAGTGTAGTATCGTGTATCAACTACTTTGGGTTTACACCCTCATAGTCATCGCACTACATCCTAAAAGGGCCAAGTGGGGTAAGAGGTAACTAAAGGTCCTCAGTTTCACGGGCTCCTAGGTCGAAAGTATTAATTCATTCACGATTACTCGTTCAACAAATACTACCCTCAAGAGGGCCTCCACTGAGAGGGGGATCTCAAGTCAACTTCTTCGGGATTATTCCCTCAAAGTCTCCTTGACTATACTACCCATCATATCATAAGTGCACTCAAGTCCGTGTATATGACTTATCTCACTACACAAAGGTATCCACCCTGCCAAACAAAAAAACCCAAGCAATACAAACAAACAAATATATACAAAAATACAAGCAAGAAAAAATAATACAAATACAAACAAGATAGGCTTAACCCTCTTAGGGGATGTATTTTCCCCAGTGAAGTCGCCATTTCTGTTGCAGTGAGAATCGAATATAAAGCTATTATATTAACTTAGATCACAAATCATTGAAGTTCACCACCAAACTTTAATTTATCCAAAGGAAAGGGAAAAGATCGAATAAAACCCTAAGTGCGCAATGTAACAACAAAGCTAAGAGATCTAAGGTTCGGGGGTTGGTTATACAAAGGGAAGGTATTATCACCCTAAGTATCTATAGTACTCTTTAGGAACCTCTTGTTGTATTTGTGTTATGATATTGTTTGTTTTCTATTGGGAAAGACCTAAAGGTTTTACTAAGTATGCTCGCCAAGGTCATATGGGAAAGGTAAGGTAGGGCTAAACTATCCTAACTATAACATAAAGTCAACATAAAGGATCATTTTCCTTTGGATTTAAGCATTGGCAATCATAATTTCAAAGAAGTACAGAGAAGAGCTTCAAGTATCAAAGCTAAGATCATGAATGAATGTCAACATATGTAAAGAAAATGTTAAAGAAACTAATCAACTCACGAGGTAACACATCAAGTCACCGATTAGGCATATAACATGTTAAGGATAATGCCACACAAGTAATGCACAAACATTTGTATCTTGAAGTGATAACCAAACATCATTAGAAAGACAAAATGAAACAAATAAGATGAAAACGCATACAAGTCAGTAGCTACACCACGACATGTTTAACATGTAGCTGTCGGTTTTTTCCTTGTGACGCGACCATAACCGCTATTGGTGCTACTTTCTGATTTCTGTATTTATCTTATGAAGCTTAAAAGGAAGGGGAAGATCTCTTAAACTAACCCTGCTGTTCAAGTGTTTTCTTTAACAAATGCGAAGAGATCGGGGATCGGGGTTTGGTTATACAAAGGGAAGCTATTAACACCCTGAGTATCTATAGTAATCTATAGGAACCTTCGTTTGCATATATTTTCTACTATTTGAAATGATTTCTTAAGTCTATCTGCTGTTGATTGGGAAAGTTTCTCCTTTGGGAGGTCTGAGGAAATATTTTTGTTGTTTTTGGGTTTTCTATTGTTTTTGGGAAGGTACTTGACCTAAGATATTTTTTATTTGTGTGCTCGCTAAGATTTCGCAATCTTATGCCTACGTATTCTCGTAAAGAGATTTAGGAAATCAGAGAAATCGTAGTTCCTCCTATTATATGGGACGAAAATTTGTTAAGTGTCTTGTTAAAATCCCAAGATTGAAGCTAACAGAGTATCTGTGTCTTGTTCAAAGCCCAAGATTGAAGCTAAAAGTTGACTGAGAGAGAATTTGTCATTTCTAAAGGGAGATATCTCATCTATTCATCACAAATGTTGATTAATTGATTATAAGGGAAATTACTTTAACTGGGATATGTGGAATCCAGCAATGCCATAATTTCTTTTATAAGAGAGATGTCATGAAGGAAGAAGATTTAAATCAGTGTAGAGCAATGCCATTTTTTCCTTTATGAGTCTTTCATGCTAAGAGAGTGACATTGGCTTGGATGTGTAGAATCCAAAGGCTTGCCACTTATAGCCGTTAGATGAAAGAGAAATTTTAACCAGGATAAAGGAGGGACTCCAGCTTGGATTTTGAATCAACAAGTGTGCCACTTACATAAATTATCTGGAAAAGGTTTTGATTGTTTATTTTGATATGTGATGTATAGAGGGGATATCCTCCTACAGAGAGGACTCATGGCTCATCTATAGGGATGATGGATTTTGTGCCTTTATCAAAGCCCAAGGTTGAAGCTAAAAAAAGTTGAAAACTGACTCCTGTGGAGATGTTTTATTTGAGTATCTTGTTTGAAGCCCAAGATGATGAAGCTAAAAAGTTTGAGTATAGCTTTAAAGAAGACTGACTCAACTAGGGAGTATGATATTTGTCTTGTACAAAGCCCAAGATTGAAGCTGACTGGGAAAATGATTATATGAAGCCTAATAGGAGGCTGACTCTTATTGAGGATTATTGAAATCCAGGAGAAGGTCTAAATTATATTGGGGAATTCAAAGGGAAACTAATTGGCTGGTGATTGGAGAACAGTTGAATTATTAGATTCCACGAGGCTCTGATTCTTTTGAGGATTTGTTGATGTCAATCTGACCCTGGCTGGGGATTTTAAGGTGAAAGTCAAGCCTTGTTGAGGGTCAGGAGGGATTTAAAGTTGAGTTTGAAAACATTAGAGGTTTTAACTCTTCTGGGAATTGATGTATTGGTAAATATGATTAGGATATTTTAGGAAGCATGAGGGTCCTTGTGCTAAGCCCAAGAGGAGGCTATGAGGGTGAGACTTTCCAAGTCTATTTGTATGAAGCCCAAGAGGAGGCTGAGGCTATCCAAGTATCTTAAGAAGAGGTAGACTCTTGGTTGGAGAAAGATCTTTGTATGATGCCAAAAAAGAGGCTGAGGGTTCTAGAGATGAAGATCAATTCCTGACTGATTGGATGTTCTAGAGTTCTGACTTTCCTGAGGGTTGAACTAGTAGAGATAACTAAATTCTATCATATGCTTTTAGGAAGCCTTTGGTCCTTGTACTAAGCTCAAGAGGAGGTTGGGATGCTTCTAAGAAGCTTGTGGGTCCTTGTACTATGCCCAAGAGGAGGCTGAGAGGAACTTCTAAGAAGCCTGGTGGGTCCAAGCCTAAGAAAAGTTCAAGAAAGGTTTTATCGGGAATTAGTACTTTCTTTATTGAACAGTTCTAAGGATTAAAGAAATTCAAAAGAGGTTTCACCGGGAACTAATCCTCTATGGGGAAATGAATTTATTTTATATGTTTCTAAGTTTTGACACTCTTAAGAAAAGTTTCACCGGGAATAATGCATTTCTTTGTTCCATATTGAATAAAACCCAAGATAAGGCAGACTGTATTGGGGGAGTTTCCTATGAGGGAACTAGTTATTGAACTAAGTTATGAATATCTTACTGTTTATCCTAAGTGTGAACTGAGGATGGCCTAACTGTCCGGGAAACTTAAACAGATATGCAAAAGTATATATAGGTAAGTGAATTAACATGTATATAAACAAGTATGCATTGAATTGAAAAGGTGTTGGGTCTTACACTCTGAAAAGAGGCCCAAGTCTATTGTGAATGGTTATATTGATTATAACTATATGATTAGGGTTTTGAAAAATTGAAGAAAGTTTTGAGAAAAAAATTGAATTTGAAGTTGAATTAAAAGAAAGTTGTTGTTATTGGAATGAAAAGAATGTTTGGGGCTTATAACTCAAAGAGAGGCCCAGGTGGTCTAAGAGCAGTTTCACCGGGAGTAATGCTCCTCTTAGTAATAGTTTAAAATAGACAGATGATTTTGAAAACAGAGGTATGGGGCTTACAACACAAGGAGAGGCCCATAGTGGTTGTTTATTGTTTAAAACAAAGTTTATGTACAAAAGATTAGGGCTTATACTCAAGGAGAGACCTAGATGATTTATTTTGAAAACAGTGATCGCACTGCGATACCGAAAGAAGTTGTGGCACTTATACTCTAGTAGAGGCCCAAAATTTATTTATGTACATAGGGGGTTGGGTTTTACACTCTAATATAGGCCCAAGTGATTATTGAAGTAAATAAAAGTGGGGCTTATACTCAAGGAGAGGCCAATTTGAAAAAAATACAGTGGACGCACTGTTATTTTAAAAATCGTACTGAGACTTATACTATGACAGAGGCCCAAGATTATTTATTTACAAAGAGGTTGGGTCTTACACTCTATTAGAGGCCCAAGTGTGATTGAAAGAAGGTTTGAAGATTTTAAAACCAAGGAAAACCCCTAATTTTAAATAAAAATGCATTTTTTTCAAAGAAAACCAAATAAAAATGATACAAAATATCAAATATATTTAATAAACATGTTATGAATTTTGATTGATGTTTGAAAATGGATGTTTTTATTCACATGATGGTTTAAACCCCATTTGGTTTTGAAAAATCAAGAGAAATAATTTATTTAAAATGTTTAAGAAACAAATAAAAGGAAATTCTTTAAAATATTAAAATATATATCAAACAAAAGCATTTATTTTTTATTTTTTTGTGTAATAAAATATTTAAATATGTGAAGGATTTATGTTTAAAAATCATTTGAAAAAGATTAAAAATGAGAGAAAAATAATTTTTGAAGTTGTAAAGAGAATGTGAAGAAAATGTAAAGAAAATGTGTGATAAAAAATAGGACGGTCCTCCCAAAGATTGAACCCATGCCCTTGGGGTGGAGAGTTTAAAACTTTACCATCTAAGCCATGTGTGTTGGCTGATATAGAATGAAAAATGAAAATAATATAGCAAACTTCCTTTTAAAAATGATTTAAAAAAATAAAACCAAAAGGTCTAGGGCGAGGGGGATTCGAACCCCAGACCATGGACACACTCACACATAAATACTAGTGTTTCCACTAGGGCATAATGCTAATTCAAGTATTATATTGGAAGTGAAATAATATATAGTAAAACATCATTTTATTTTGAAAAATGGCGCCATGGCCTTCTTCTTCAACCTCGTGCCAGACCACTCAACAACTTTGCAAAACCTATGCTATCTCACTCGTTTCTTGATCATTTTGAAAAATGTAAAAATGAAAGTTGTGTATTTTTTAACAAGGAACGTGATGGTGGTCTTTAATTTTATTTAAATTAAGTGTAGCAAGAGATATCATGTTATAATTATATCAACCGTAAAAAATGCAAGAACTATATGAAATCTCATACACGCAAGATAAATGGTAATTGATTGAAGGTTAATGATCTATGAACACTCAGAAACATGTTGGTAACTTGAAAACACATTTATGATGCATGATTCATGGAGTTTGAAAGTTCAAGGCTTACCTCTTCAAAAAGGAATCGAATTCTACTTTGGAGGTGTTACGGATGCAAGATGATGATTTGGAATGGTTTGAATCCTTCTGGATTGAGTAGCTCGAATTCAACTGCAGATTATAATGTATTTTGAGCAAATGGGGTATGACTTGGTGATTCTGTTGTTACAGAAGTGCTTTGAGGTTATGGGTCACTTCTATAATGCTTATGTGAAGTGTTTGAATGCTTGGTTTGAGTGAAAATGGACTGGTTTGAGAATTTCAAGTTTTCACTCTTTGAGAACTTTGAATTTGGCCAGAAGGAGGATTTATGAGAAAACAAGCAATGTAGTTGTTTTGGTGTCATCTGAATAAGGCAATGTGACCTTTATTTATAGGTTAATGGTTTTGTCTTGGATGAACAACTTCAGATTGGAGGATAAGGGCTTGGTTTAATGGTTTTGGATTTATGCCATTACTTCTCAAGCAAGGTACAATAGCTCTCTCAAGTGGCATAGCCAACTTTTGACCAATTCCACATTCCTCAGTCATTTTTATTGTTGTTTATATGAGAATCTTAATTGAAATAAGTGGAATCTTTGAATGTGCACTATTGCACATAAATGCCATTTGAATTCAAGGCATAGGGTGACAAAGTTCATCATTCCAATTTGAGATGTTCCTTGATTCTTTGAATCAATTATGCAGGTTTGTTGTGAGTCACTCTGATCACATTGAATTAGTGTGACTCTCTGATCATTGCACTTGACAAAACAATCGTGGCTAGCAAGAAATGACCAAAACAGTTGCAGCAAGGTGTCTTGCAACCTCCATAACTCCTTGCTCAAGTGGAGTTATTTCATGCTCTTGAGCTCTTTGGAAAGATAGGATTATGTACTTCAACTTTGATGTTCACCATTGGACTTGATTCATCTTGGATCATGGTGAAAAATCCCTCTACATTTTGATGTTTTGACTGATTTCACTTAGGCAGATTTTCACTAAGTGTTGGAATCCATTCCACACTTTTCTTGATTTTGATCACTTCATAACTCAAAATCCAAGCATTTTTTGACCATGGATCAGTGGGACACTTTTGTAGTATGTAATGAGAGCTTTCATTTGAGCTTTGGATGGAAGAAAATGGTTGCTTGAATCACAAGTTATGGCCTTGTAAAGTTGGGTAAAAATCACATTTTTTCATAACTTAGTGAAATTTCAAGTTTCTTAAGATTGCCCCTTTTGCAAGTAACCTCATTTTTCTTGTTTTTTCTTAATTTATTATGATCCAAATCACAAGTTAACATTGTTTTTGACTTTAAGAGGCCATATTCGTCAAAAAATGTTAAAAGTCAAACTTGATTTTGGTCACAGTTGACTTTTTATCAGATGCATTTTGAACTTTGTGATCCTTTATGAAATCAAGTCCTTGGGCTAAATTAAACCTAATGGATGGATTCCATAGGTGTTTTAGAGTGTCTTGAATCATGTCCCAAGGTTTGAGATCATGCTTTGGTCAAAAGTCAAAGGTATGGTTAACTTTTTCCCAGAAACCTTAATTTGTGGTTCAAATGAATGTGAATCTTTATATTGCTTGTGAACCAAATTATTTGTGTCAATATAAGCTTGTGAGTGGATCAATATGAGATATTTGAGGTCCTTAAAGCATTTCTTGAGGTCTTGGCTCATGTCTTGTACCAAAAGTTAACTTAGGGGTGAATTAGGTCAAGAAAACCCTAATTCCTGATTTTTGGTGAATGCATCCCCTGAGGCTATTTTGATCTTATGAGTGGACTCATGAGGTCGTTTTGAGCTTCTTGAATCATGTTTTGAAGTATTGGCTCATGCCCAGAGGAAAATTTCTCTCTGGAGGCCTTGGTCGATGAAAACCCTAATTTGGTGACACTGGTGATCTTGAGGCTTGATCAACTTGAAATGTTGCATTCTTGTGTTAGATTCTTGATGTGGGAGACCTCTTGATCCTTCATGGATGTTTAAGATGTTTGACAAGTTGAAGATCTTGTCAATTCTTGATTGATCCTTTGCGGTATGCTCTAAGAGGGCTCAAAAACCCTAATCCTTGGTTGAGGTGAATGCTCAACAATCTTTGAGAGGATTGATGAGGCATGAAGATACATCCATGTTGTGGTGATGATTTGCACAATGATGTGAAATCTTGTGGTCAAAATTTAGGGTATGACACAACACACTTCAAAGATGGATAAATGATCACAAGAACATCAAACATGCATCAAATCATTAGTCACACACTTGTCAACAACAAATTCATAAGAAACATACCACAGATGATTCAAACATTAAGATTAAGGCATGAAACCAAGATGGGGCAGTAGCATAACCAAAAATTTCAAATCATAAACAAACTCATGATATTAGGAAGGTTCAACAAGTATCACATTCAAAACATGAACAAACAACTAGGCATGCATCAATCAATATCATCCATGAAAGGACGCAAACATCAAATGCAAGTAAAAGAGACAAATAAGCAAGCAATATAAATTGAAACAATAGAAGTAAGAAGCTCAAACAAGTCATTCAAGTCATACAAAAGCACCAAGCATCAAAGAGATTCACACAAGAACACTAGTCCTAAAACTAGGTCAAAGATAAACCAACATCATGTTCAACACATCACCAACTTGAGGCATCAATCAAAAATATTAAAATGGACAAATAAATACAATTTCAAGGCTCTATCTAATGTAAACACATTCAAGAATATGTGGAAAAAAGTTCCCCAAAAGGATTGCACAAGTGCACAAACAAAACCAATCAACAAGTTCAAGAAACTTCACTAATCGAGCATGAATCGAGGCTCCACAAAATAAAATGAAAAGTAATAAAAAAAGCATCAAAACACAAAACCCTAGTTCAAGGGTAAATAGGTAAAACACCTTCACCAATTAATTAAAAATAAAATTGGAAAATAATTTAAATATAAAAATAAAAATTATTATAAAAAACTAGAGACGTCAAAGTATCTAAAATGTAATTTTATGGATTTTTATGATGAAGAAATTAATTAAAATAAAATTAAAATGGAAAAGAAAAGAAATAAAAATAAAATAAAATTAAAATGGAAAAGAAAAGAAATAAAAATAAAATTAAATTAAAATGGAAAAGAAAAGAAATAAAAATAAAATAAAATGGAACTAGGGAATGGGGGGTGAACAAGTAAAAGCAGAAAGAACTAGGGATTAGTTCAACACGCTGATGGGCCAGAAAGTAGGGGGTGTAGGAATTAAAAAAGCTAAGCCCGTACCATTAATCAAATAAATCAAAAAAATAAAAATCAGAATCAGAGTGGAAACACGCATGGACCCTTTCACTAATACACATCAGCAACAACTCAGCTCCACACAAGCAAAGACCAAATTCAACAGGAACACATCAACACGCATTACCAGACGCCGGAGCTAGGGCTCCGTTCGTCTTCTTCGGCGATGGCCACCGGAGTTGTCTGAAAACGACATCAAAACACCAAAACAAAAACCCTATCCCACACGATTTTTCACGCTGAACAAGAATATGATGTTATTTTTCATTTTTAAAACCTCTAGCATGCTGAAAACATAGCACGAAAAAAAAGAGACACAAATTGAAACTTCATCAAACTAGAACAACAACAACACAAACATGATCTTCATCATTCCAAAACTTCAAATGCAACAATCATGGATTAAAATAAGCATTAAAAAAATGAGAAAAAGGTTGAAGAAAATGTTACCCAAGGGAGAGATTTATAACTTCTATTCTTGCTCCAAAACTTCACCAAACTCCTCCCTTTGACTCCAACAGCTTTGTGGATGATGAAGATGGTAAGAAATGAAAGGAAGAACCCTTGAGGAATGAGATTCGAATGAGAGAAAAATTTGAAAGTGAAAGAGTGTGTTTGTTCTATTTTGAGCAAAAATGAAGGTTACCTCGTTGCTTGCAAGGGTTTTTAGCATTTATATGAGGGGTTTGTGTGGTTAAAACAAGAATGATTGTGGTTAAAATGCTTGGTTTGAGGTTTTTGTGAAATTTGAAAAAGTGAGAGTGGGAGGAGAATGATACGAGCATGGCATGGTTTTGTGGTTGTTTTTGTTGTTATTTTGTGAGCACAAAAGTGTCAGATTGAAATAGTGGAGCAACAATTCTTGGTGTGCAAGTTTTGTACATTTTGTCACTTTTCTTCTTTTGGAAAAGTTGTTTCAAATTTGTGCATGGAATGCATGTGTATGTTTGGTCATTTGTGGCAATGTTTAGTGATGCTTGGTGATGAAAATGAGTGAGGTATGTGCATGGTTTTGACACAAAGACTCAAGTTGCATGAAAACATTCAAGAATGTTGCATTAATATCAATTTCATATGGTCACCTTTGAACAATTATATCTTGATGAGTCTTGATCTATTTGGTGTGTTCTTAAGATCAATCGAAAGTATGAAGATCAAGGAACATTTCTCATGTTGAAAACAAATTGAAATGAGGCTTGGAAGGTTGAGAAAATTGGCCTTGAAGTGATGTCCAAAAACTATCCAAAGTAACTTAGAAAAAATTCCACTAAGTCATGAATTTTTCAACTTGGAAACCCTAACTTTGAAATGCCATAACTTGAGATATATTGATCCAATTGAGGAGTTCTTTGCATCAATGGAAAGCTTGAAACATAGGGAACAACTTTCATGTTGAAAGAAATTTGAATTGGAGCTTAGAATTATGAGAAAAATGGTCTTGAAAACATACCCTCCAAGTTGAATTTCAACACTTAGAAAAAATTCTAAGTATGGAATCTCAAAATCTCATTTTTGTCAACTTCATGTTATCATAACTTGAAATCTATGCATTTTTTTGGGAATTCCTCCTCATTGACAAAGTTGTAGTATGGAATGAGCTTTTAAAATTGGTCTTTGGATCAAAGAAATGGATGTCTATATTGGAAGTTATGGCCTTGGCAAGTTAGCAACAAATTAGGGTTTTCTCATAACTTAGAAAAATTTCCAATTTCTTTATTGTTTCCCTTTTTGCAAGTAACCTCAATTCCCTTTTTGACTTGAGAAGTTCATATTTGACCAAAAAAACCCTAAAGTCAAAGGTTTAACTTTGCAGTTATTGACTTGTGTATCAAATGAACTTTCACTTCTTGATCTTCAATGATTTCAATCTCTTGAGCTATTTGAACACTATGGATGGACTCTAAGGTTGTATTTGAATGTCTTGAATCATGTATCAAGGATGGAGATCATGTCTTGATCAAAAGTCAAAGATGCAATTGACTTTGGTTGAAAAACCCTAACTTCATGGCTAGATGAATTTGAATCCTGAAGAACTTGTAGTGAAACCAATTTGCACTTGATTGTTGAAGGAGGGAGGTATCTTAAGTGTATGAGAACTTGATTGGTTGATGATCCATACAAAACTCTGACTGATCAATCCTTTGAGCCTCTTGAAGCAAATCCTAATTCCACAGACGAACAAAATAAAACAATTTCTGATAATTTGGTTAGCTATGCATGAATGATTGGCCTAGAATGTTATGCAAATGATAAATGAATCTAGGGGTAAAATTTGGGGTATGAAACCTCAGAGATCCTACAATTTTTTGAACAAAGTAATGTCGACCTTATCATCCTCTTCATGCTTATCTAGTTTCAGATTTGGTTCGACATGTGAGGATGCGGGATTCAATCAGTCATCCTGAATATCTTGAGTATTCTTTTGACATACTTCCTTTAATACGACATATTTCATGTTACTAGAAATTCATCGACATATAAGTATATGGTGATTATATTTTGTGCCATTACCTATACATATAAGTAGATGATGATTATATATTGTGTCATGACCTGTATATACACGCCATACTTAGGCCTGCATTTGATGAATCTCAATTCGACTAAGTATGAGTGTTTACCCTGAAAAATGGTAACCAACCACTGGTCTCCATGTGTATGGTTTACTATAAGGATCAACCAGTGAATCCTTAGGACGAAGTGCTTAAGAACTTGTTTATTTATATTTCCTTTGTTTTTTAGGGTTATGGACTTCGACTGTGTCGAAGGGATGTATGAGGATAATGTAATAGTAAGTTTCTAAACTTCTTGCAGAAAAGTGTAAGGTAAAGTGACAATACTTAAATCTTTTAAAGGAAAAAATAAAGGCTAGGATAAAAGATGAAAATGATGAAAACGATGTAAATTAAATGAAATAAAAGACTTTGCATTGAATAGTAAACATGATGTTTCATCTATGCTTACATTCTCTCATCCATTCGCTCGTTTCTATTAACACTAATACTTTGAGTTTCTTTGTGAGATTTTTTGTAGTACAAATGAACACACTTAATCAATTAAAATGAACTACTATATATAGAAGTCTAAATAACTACTCTCCAACGTTCCTTTCCAATTGGTTCGCCACGTGCACTTCTGCATGTAATTTCTTTCCAATTTTCTCTACGTGTCCCTCTGAGATAAGAACCCAAGCAGTTACAAATATTTTAACATGACAAAATAGCGCTCAAATAACTGCTTATTCGACCAGCTTCATTTCGACACTACCTTCTTGGTCGAAGCAGATGTTGTCGAAACACTCACTTCAATAACAAAAAATCCTATAAGTCCCAAAGCGCATTCAAACTTGTAACACCCCAAAATTTGCTCTCCTTTTCTTTAACCTTTTTGGCTTATGCTTCATTTCATTTGCATATTCGTTTGTGCATAGCATTGGCCCTAGACATGGAATCAAGGTATCTTTGGTGCTTCTCAAGAGGAGGAGATAGTTTTCAAAGCAAGAAATAGAAGGATAATCTCAACATGATGTCATTGTTGAGTTACAAAGTCCTTTCATCATCAAGGCATTCTCAACAACCTCACACAATCAACTGGATTAGAGTTTTCAAGCATTGATTATACTCTCATATCTTGTGTTCATGAATTAGGGTTTTGAACAAAGGGAACCTGTGGCTATCTTCTTGGAGTAAATATTAGTTCTATGGCTCAATATACATCTCAAGGGGTTCATCTTCTTAGTCAAATATGGCCTCACAAAGTCAAACCCTTGAGTTTTGAGGTCAACCATGGGCATTTCAAGTCATCTCAAGTGTCATTATGTGGTTGGATCAATAAGAATCAAGGAGAATCATAAAATCAGGAGAATTGACAAAATTAGGGTTTTAGTGAAATTTCACTAAGTATGGAAACCCTAGTTTCTAGCTATCTTACAACATCCATAACTTTCTCATCATTGATCCAAATGAGACAAACTTGTAGTCAAATTGAAGAGGACATCATGAACTACAAGTTTTTAGAAGGAAGCAAGTCCAAAAGATTCAAAGATCAAAAGTTATGGTGGCTTAAAGCTGATAAAAATCAAGATTTGTGATTTCAACACAGAATTTTTTCTAAGTATGAAAATTCAGCTTGGAGGGCATGTTTTCAAAGGCCATTTTCTTGATGATCCAAGTTAATTTCATCTTAGTTTTCCTCCAACATGAAAGTTGTTCCTCATTCTTCAAGCTTTCTTTTGATAACAAGAACTCTCCAATTGAGTGAGTAGAACTCAAGTTATGGTGTCCCAAAGCTAGGGTGTTCAAGATGCCAAATTTAGTAAGTTGTTTGTCTACTTCATGAAGCTAACTTCAAGGACATTTTTCTCATAGTTCTAGGCTTCAATTCAATCTTCCTCCAACATGAAAGTTGTAGAGCTTCCTTCAAGCTTTCCCTGCATATATGGGGTCAACCATGGGCATTTCAAGTCATCTCAAGTGTCATTATGTGGTTGGATCAATAAGAATCAAGGAGAATCATAAAATCAGGAGAATTGACAAAATTAGGGTTTTAGTGAAATTTCACTAAGTATGGAAACCCTAGTTTCTAGCTATCTTGCAACATCCATAACTTTCTCATCCTTGATCCAAATGTGACAAACTTGTAGTTAAATTAAAGAGGACATCATGAACTACAAGTTTTTAGAAGGAAGCAAGTCAAAAAGATTCATAGAACAACTTTCCTCCAACATGAAAGTTGTTCCTCATTCTTCAAGCTTTCTTTTGATAACAAGAACTCTCCAATTGAGTGAGTAGAAATCAAGTTATCATGTCCCAAAGCTATGGTGTTCAAGATGCCAAATTTAGTAAGTTGTTTGTCTACTTCATGAAGCTAACTTCAAGGACATTTTTCTCATAGCTCTAGGCTTCAATTCAATCTTCCTCCAGCATGAAAGTTGTAGAGCTTTCTTCAAACTTTCCCTGCATATAAAGAACTCCTCCATTGGGTTTGTACATCTCATGTTATGGCCTCCCAAAGTCAAGACATTTTCATGCTTCATGTTGATTTCATAACTTAGAATTTTTTCTCAAGTCTTCGTCAGATTTTGGAATCAACTTCAAGATACTTTTTCACATTGATTCAAGCCTTATCTCAACTAGATTCCCACATGAAATGTGTTCAATATTCTTCATACTTTCCTTTGATCACAAGAATGTATCAAATGAAGCCAAATTGATCAAGCTATGCTCACCTAAAGTGTGGTATATGGATATGGTTCAAGGCATCACTTTTTGGCACATTTGTGAATCATAATCTTGTAGCATGACCTTATGTACCATTTCCACATGCATTGTATCACCAAAATTTTCCTAAAATGAGCCAACAAGGTCACACTCTTCATGCACCATTTCAAATATTTGTTGCCAAACTTGGAAATATGCAAAAACTCATCAAATTTGCTCTTCCACTCCTTCCCACGTGCCATAACTCTTCACACCTTTCATACTTCATTCTGCTAACTCTTCTCATGTGCCAAGCTCCTCATGACCTCACTCATTTGCTCTCTTTCCAAACCTATGTCCAAAGCAAGAACCCGTGTATAAGCATATGTGCATTTGTTCACACTTTTATTCCCAAACCGAGCATAACAAATTCATGACATAAGCTTTAATGCCAAGTCTCATTCCTACCCTAAAGAGCATCATATATAAGCTCATTAGCTCAAAAATTGGTTCATTCATCCATTTTTCAGATCTGAACTCCAATTCTCTCTCAAATTTCTCTCCTTTGATTTGCTCTTCTCTTGAGATTCTTTATTCATTTCTTACTTGATTTAGCTTCAAGCAAGTGTCCTCTCTCTTTTGTACGCATTTATTTGCATCTGGGAGTACCATAGTGACTGAGCTAGTTCCATCATCTTCATCACCCACTACGATTTGGTTTGAGAATTTGAAGAAGAATCAGAGCAAACAAGGCCTTGATCTACACTTCTCAAAGCTCAAGCAAACTTGCAGCATTGTTTCTGAAGCTTTTACCCTTATAAAAGAAGCAACAGGCTGTTCTCCGTTAGGTAACATCATGAGCCATTTGGATCTATTTGTTTAAGCATGTTTTTATTGCCTTCTTGACGCATTGTTGTTGTATGTTGAATTTGCGTGCTAAAGATCTATGAGAATAAGCTTTGGTTGTGCATGAAATGCTTGTTTTTCAGTTTGTTAGTGAAGCTAGCGAGATTATACCTGAGTGAATCGCACACTCAAAGATACAACAAAGTCGCCATAGAACTTTATTTAGTCCCAAAGGACCGGGAAAATATCGATAAAACCCAAGGGAAAGAGAAATGGGTAAAGGGGTCGATTATGCGAAAGGAAGGTACTAGCACCTTACGTATCCGTCGTACTCGACGGGAACCATTTCGCTTGCTTCTAGGCTTGTATGGGTTATCTATCTAAAGGCTTCTATTTGGAAAAAAAGGAAAAAGAAAAGAAAAGAAAGAGAAAGAAAGTGCTAGCGAAGGATTAGGGCCCTCGTGCCTACGTACCCTCATAGTGCAATGAGGAAATCAGAGCTCCGTAGTTCATGGAACCAGGGAAAAGGAAAAAATAAGGTGGCTCGCCAAGATTTTGAAATCTCGTGCCTACGTATCCTCATAGTGCAATGAGGAATTCAGAGCCTACGTAGTTCAGAGAAAAAAGATAGGAAAGGAAAGGAAAGGAAAGGAAAATGGTGTCAAAACTAGGAGTAAAAGAGGTAGAAGGATTCCACTAGGGAACTCAAAAGAATGGTGTCAAAACCAAGAAAGAAAAACACGAGAATAGCAGCAACTTTACTGAGGATAGGACAAAGAGAATGGCGTCAAAACCAAGAGGATAAAAGAGCAAGGGAAATTGACTTGAGGTAAAGTAAGATTCACTGAGGATTCGGTACATTAACTGACGGGCAGTGGTTAACCGAAGAAAGAGAGTATGACTCAAGTGGGGAAGAAAGAAGTTGGTATCAAAAGACGGACTGTGATGAACCAAAAAGAGAGAGTACTGAACCAAGAGGAGTTGTTTGACTATGAGGGGAGTTCGGTATACTAACTGATAAAAAGTTGTTAACCGAAAGAACGGGTGTGGAACCAAGCGAAGGTTGTGACCCAAAGGACGGGTGTGGACCCAAGCGAATGTTGTAACCCAAAGAACAGGTGTGGAACCAAGCAAAGGTTGTGACCCAAAGGAAGGGTGTGGAACCAAGCGAAGGTTGTGACCCAAAGGACGAGTATTCGAACCAAATGAAGATTACTAACTCACAGGGGTATTGGTTTTAATAGAAAGACTGTGATCAACCAAAAAGAATGAGCGATTAACCAAGAGAATGTGATTAACTCAATAGGAACTCAGTATGTTAACAGATGGACCGTGGTTAACTGAGAAAGGATGCAAATTGGTGTTTTAAATAACAGACAATGTTTAACCAAAGTAAAGGGAGAGAACCAAGGAAGGGTTGCGAACTCTGCTAGGGATTCGGTGTATAACAGGAAGACTGTGATTAACCAAAGAAAAAGATTGAGACTCTTCTATGGAATCAACAAGCAATGATTGACCAAAAGAAAGGGATGTTGAACCAAAAGGAAGGTTGTTAACCCAAAGTGACAAAGATCTTTAACCAAGGAAATGGTGATTGATCAAAGGAGAGATTGAAGAGAAAGAGTGATCAAGGATCGACTCGGATGGGGATTGGGAAACACTAAGGTCTGGAGATAGGGATGATTATTATAGGCACAGGGTCATTCGTCCCCTACCCAAAATAATAAAGATGAGTGTAGGAATTCTCCACTCTCATCCCTTCTCTAGCACTCAAAGGATAGTGCAGAAATTGAAACCGACAGAGTAACAAGTCCAACTTATACAGTGCTCCAGTGCGTTGTGCAGTCCTCCGACTCAGCAAGGGACGAAGAGAACAAGGTTCTAAAAGATCCTAAAGAGAGAAGAAAAGGGAGATTGACTAATCGAAACAAGGTTTTGATCAATCAATCAAAGGGAAAGAGCAAGCCAACAATCTTCTAAACGAATCAAAAGATCGTCAAAGCAAACGTGCAAAAGTAATGATTGTACATAATTAAATTTGCTCAATAATGAACAACTTAATGCAATCAAGAATGAGCTTGCGAGGAATTACCAAACATTAATTAGCATGCATCACAAATCATGTTATCATGTGAACAAAAGTGTGCAAGAATCAACATGATCATACAATGTCAAAAAAATGTAAACAATTCCATAATCGATAAATCGTTCATCGAAATTTTGTGTACATGCTTCAAACAGAAGTTAAACAGATCATAAAGCATCCATAAATATCAAGCATATCATGCCATGGAGGTTAAATGAGGAAACAAATATCAAACAAGCTTGAAAAAGCACAAAAATGGCATTCTGGAGCAGTGTTAATCGATTACCCACTTTTGGTTAATCGATTAACACCTTCATAACCGAAAAAAACACATAAAACAGAGGTGTTAATCGATTAACCATTTTTCCTATAAACAGGTTAATCGATTAACACTGCACCAGAAGCAGAAAAACAGCTTTTCAAAAGCACTTCCAGCAACTAATCACTTATCCAATCATCCACATGTTATGGCATGCATTTGTACACGAAAATTACATCAAGTAGAAGTAATTAATCATCAATTGAATGTATCAAACATAAAGATCAACAATCAAACAATTACATGATTAAGTAACACCGAAAAGTTATCGGAACTACATTGCGAGCATGCGAAAGTGATTGAAAATAGTAAATCGAGCAAGAATTACCAACCTACAAGGCAGAGAATTGCCTTGGTGATTGTTGTGAGTAAAATGTAGTGAGAATAAGCCAAGAAAACCAAAGAATTACGAGCTTGAGATCAAATCATATCGAAACCGATCAAAATGTGATAAAAGCTATGAAATCAAGTTTGTACCGAAACAATTAAAGTGATCACTTGAATTGAAGTAGACGCTACTGTAAATCCAGAAATCCAAGTAGAAATGTAGTGAAATGGAGGTTAAGCTCAAGAGAATAACAATTTTGATGTGAAGATTGTTAAACTCTAATGGTGGAAATTAAACTTTTGTGTGTGGTTTGGGAAGAAGATGAAGATGAATGTGAAGAAGTTGTAGAAAAATCAGAGAGAATTGAGAGAAATGAGAGAGTGGTCAAGTGAAAATAGTGAGAATGGTTGAATCCCCCTTCACAAATGTGAAGGTTTCTTTATATAGAGGCTAGCTTTGGAGTAGGCTAGGTTTGGAGTTTTGTTAGGGGTTACTTTGGAGCTTGCTTTGGAGTTAGTTACATCTAACTCACTGAGTCGGAAGTTGACTCAGTTAGTTATTTATTAACTCTGTGGAGCAATCCCAATGCAAGTCCAAAATCCAATGGTTCACATACTTGGAAATGAAGTTACATGGTGGTCTTGATTAAAAATGATGTATTAGAATAAATGTAAGTGGATTCTTGAAGTGTCTTGAAGTGTCTAGAATATTCCACATGATGCTAGAACCAAGTAGACCCCAAAGAAGTAGAGGAAAAGTTGTTGTTATGAAAATGCCGCAAAATCTGCCAACTTACATGTGTTAATCGATTAACACATTTTGCCTAGCAAAGTGTTAATCATTTAACACAGCCAAAACTTGCCCAATTTGCTTTAAAAAAGGTGTTATGGTCATGCTTCCGATTTTCAACCTTTTGCTTTGATGAATATGCATAGAAACCATTATATTTTGCTTGTATTGATGACGTGATGACTTTGTAAGGATGCGATTAATCATGCTTGAAAACCCTGAGAAATTCTGAACATTCCTGCAACAAAAACTACGGAGAAAAAAACTAATGCGTATGCCAGCGATGCGAATGCACATGCTTATGCAAAAAAAGCAAAAAGGGAGGTCAAATTTCGGGTCACAACAATTAGGGTTTAGAGTTTCACTTCATTTTGGTTCTTTAGAGTGCTTATTTGTAAAAATGGATGGAAGATTTGGAGCCTACGTGATTTTTCAAGTGGAGTAGTGGTCCTGTTTTTTATTTCTGGGTTTTTTGATGGAGCTCCGAAGAAGTTTGGCCGGAGAAGACAACCGGAGCTAGGGCTCCGGCGTCTGGAGGTTTGGGGAGGCTGAATAGTCCTTGGCGTGTGTTTTTAAATTCAAATTAATTTACGTGTGGTTGCGTGACTGGTTTGTTGGTGTGAGTCATCGCTGAGTAGGATTAATGAAGGTGGCATGTGCGTGTGAGGTGGATCTGAGGTCTTGTTGTGGATTGGGATGAGTTCTTTTTTGCTTTCATCACCCTCATATTTTAAGCCCATAGCGCGCTTCACTTGGATCTTAGTTTATTCTGATTTGCTAATACACCCCACCTTGCTCCTTTCTTTTTATTGTTTTTATTTTATTTTCTATTTTCATTTTATTTTAATATTTCCAATCATTTTAAAAATTGATAAAATTAATTTTTTGATACATTAACATCTTGAGTAATTTTCTATTTTTTAAATTTTATTTTAGCTTAATTTGTGAGATGCTTTTACTTTTCTACCCTTGAATTAGAGTTTATGCTCTTGATGCCATTTGATTGCAATTTTGACCTAATCTCTTAACCATGTTTTGACTAATGATTGATGATTGTTTTAGTGTGATTTTTGTGCTTGGATAATCATTTCTTGGTTGTTTCTCATATGGTTTTGTTTAGCCCTCAATTCATGCTCGATTAATGATGTGTTTGAACTTGTGGATTTCTTTTGATGGTGCACTCATGCAATTCTTGTTGAGATATTTTCCATACTTGTTCTTGATTGTTTTAGCATGAGTTTGAGCTTTGGTTTCATTTTTTTATGATCATCTAAGTGCCTCAATTTGTTTTTTTCAATGTGATGTTGTTTGAACATGAACTTGCTTAATTCTTGACCTAGTTTTAGGACTTGCTTCTTGAATGGATTTTTCTTATGGTTCATGATTCTTGTGTTCTTTGATTGACATGTTTAAGGTTCTGATCTTCATGTTTAGGTGTCCATTGTGTGATCACTTTGCCTTACTTGCCTTACATGATCATTTTTTTTGCTTTCATGGACAACTTGAGTAGTGGATTGTCTAGCTTATTGTACCAGATTTGAACATGATCCTGTGAGAGCAAGAGTTGTCTCTACAAGTCAATCTATGTTTTGAAGATAACAATACGTATTTGTGAAAGAACTATTTTATGTTCTAACATATGTTGTGTGCAGATCATAATCATGGAAGATATCAAATCCAACAAGCACCAGCCAGATGTGCGTAATTGATAATATGCAAAGTTACTATGTGTGACACAAGTCGCAAGAAGCAAGAACGCTTCTGTATCTGAAAGTGATCAATCAGATCCAAGGATGATGATATTACTGTTGTAATGCTCCTGTGGATGCTCTCTGAAAGTAGTCGAGATTCTGAAGATTGCAAAGCTTCTGATGAAGATAATCTTCCAGAGAACCGAAGTGCTGAAGACTCTCATGACTTGAAGTTCTGAAGGCAAAACGCTCTGAAGACCAAGTGCAGAAAGACTCTGAAGACTTATGAGTTCTGAAGATTACGGTTCCAAAGGTCAAGTGCTGAAGACTCTGAAGACGGATTCCTAATGGACAAGTTCTGAAGTTTCGGAAGACTTGAAGTAGTAAAGGAAAATGTTCTTAAAGACAAGTGCTGAAGTTCTGAAGAATGATTCCTAATGGACTTCTTCGAAAGACTGAAGACTTGGAGTTTCAGATATCCTGATACGAAGGCTCTACGCATGCTTCAATAAAATTACCATCAGAAGCCTGTGAAGTTTAGAAGTCAAATGTTACCGTTGTAAATGACTGTACACATCGCCCAAGAAAGATATATCCCATTATTTCTTCTACAGTAAAAAGGAGATGTGTCAGTACAGCTTTATCATTACACAACGTCTCTTTTCCAACAGCCAACAGAAATTCCAACAGCTATATTTTACTTGGCTATTTAAAGGAAAGAAGAAAATGCTTCAAAGTTTTGGTGTGATGATAGACGCAACGATGAGTTCTCGATGTAACACTTAATATTCAAAGCTATCACCATTTACACATAACCATTGTTGTTGAAGCTCAATGATCAACATTCAACACAACAACAACAAATTGGTATAGAAGCTGTTGATGAAGAAGACAACATTGAAAATTAGTCAAGTCATCAACCACCTTCTCGTCTGTGCTACATTAAAGATATGAAGCAAGGAGTTGTTGCTCGAAGCTTACTCACCCAAGAAGACGAAGAAGGAGAAGATCTACAAGATGTCAATAACTGTCAAATTAACAATACATCTTTGTAGTTTCTTAACATAGCAATGAGCTGTTGCTCACATCTTGCTTGAACACTTGTGTGTTCTCTTGTACTTAAACTTAGGAGTTATCTGCCGTTTAAGAAGCATCATTGTAATCTCCAGTTTAACTAATTCTATGTGAATTAGGATTCCTCAAGTGATCAGTGTGATCAGAGACTTGAGAAGACAATGGCTTGGTGCTATTGTAGAAATCCTAAAATATGGTCAATGATAGTCATATCTCAAAGAGGATCATATGTTGATCAAACTCTTGTGGGATCCCTGATGGAACTCATTGTGATTCCTCCAGTGAACTTTAGATCCTGATTGGATCCCTGAACGGTTCACTGAGAGAGATACCTCAAGGGATCATCAGATGATCTGGGTACTTGAGATGACAATGATGCAAGTTATTGTGGGTTAGTCACAGTGCGGCTGTGCAGGTTGTTAGTCACCGGCTGTTTCCCGTGCATCTGTAATCGAGATTGATTATAGTGGATTAAGTCCTTGTGTTCAAGGCGAAATCACCTGAGGAGGGTGGACTGGATTAGCCTTGTGGTGAACCAGGATATATCGTGTGTTCTTTACTCTTATTATTTTTAACGTCTTTGTTCATGTTTCTATACTGAGTATCAGAACCTTACATAAGCAAGTCAGAACCTTGCAGCTTAACTCTAATAAGCTTCCGCACTGCAAGTTCTGAGAAATGTATTTTATGTTCAGACTCTTGTCGGTTCTTATGCTTCAAGCATAACAAGTCTGAATGTAACTTCGCTAGTCAGAGTCTCTCAACGAACTCTAATGTTATCCTAAGTGCTTTAACGATAAGAAGCGAAAAGATGTAAAAGAGTGAATACACAATTCAAACCCCCCCTTTCTTGTGTCTTTCTCGCACCTTCAATTGGTATCAGAGCTCCAGTTCTGTTATTGATGAATATCAAACACTTAACAGTGTCAGAAAAAGATCCAGATGCGGTGCGTAGAAATACTCTGGGTGAGATTGAAATCCACTTACAATTTCTGTAATAGTTCAGAAGATGACTGTGTACAAAATTGTAATCAATCTAAGTACTTGAGCAAATCACTAATTCTAGAAGTTTTTTCAGTTGTCAACAACTAAATCTTCCTTACTTGAGTTGTGATGAAGCTTGAAGAATCAGCTGATAAGATAGATTCATCAGATAAGTAGTAGTGTCTGTTGAATGCTTATCTTGGAAGATACGTGTGAATGAACCACGTAATTGCTCAAAGTTGAATCATCAGAAAACAAGAAATCTTGTTTGCTGAAGATTAATTCTTTATGAGTTTTTGAGATGTTTTCAAGAAACAGATTAGGTCCACCCATGACTTTCTAGTATAAAAACTCATTCAGAACTTCTTCATGTAACGAAGAATGATTGTTGTTCTATGATGTTGAACTTCAGAATGAAGTATGCAGAATTCAGAAAACTGAAGAATTCAAAATAACTCAACATATGAAATTTAACTAATCAAGAAGTTAAGAGATTCAATGAAGAACTGAATATTATTTTCTTGGAAAGCTTTGGAGAAAACGGAAAGAATATTCAGGAAGTTGATATCTGATGAGTCATCAAGAATTGGTTAAGAAAGATTTCTGAGTCTTGATTATCATAATTAAGTTCTGTTAACTTGAGATTCTATCTCAGTTGAACCATTTGTGATTGATCGGATTTTATCTGATAAGTTTCTCAGAACGTCACTAATCCATAAGATGTTCAATTTGATGCAATATCTCTTGAAGTCAAAAGGATTTAAGTTGCTAAAGTTCTTCTGAATGAAGAAAATCAGTTGACATTCTTTTAGAAGTAGATATGTTGTTGATCCTTGATGGACTAATTCTAAACAAGATTAATCAGCATTGTGAGAACAAGAAGTGTCATGCAAACAATGTCATGTGTTACACACATGTTTGATGATACTCACCTTTGAACATGATTTGCATCTGCTCAAAGGAACATGCTATGAGAAGAAGATCAAATCCTCTCAACACATAACCTCTCAATGGTTTATGATAAATTTGAATCTAATGACCTTCTGAAAAATGAGAAAGCGCGATGAAAGTTTGCCCTTCTGACAATCAAGTTCAGAGCCTCTGATTGGTTGTTCTAAAAAATTAGATGAATAGGCCTGAACAGGAAATAGGAAAGGATTTTTGAGTAGATTGATTCTTGCTCTCAAACCAGGATCAGAAGTTCATAAAATAAATTATACTCTTCAGAAGCCAGAATACAAATGAATCTTTACAGAATGAGGGAACTATAAACCAGAAGGAAGCAGAAGCGGAAGGATGATAATCAAAATCTCAGAATCAAAACTGAATACAAGAATAAAAATAAAGATTTCAGATTTATTAAAGGTATGATCCTCTTCATTTTAAAATACTTAAACACCACTGCAAGAATTTGATCTGGTAGAAATAAATGATCTAAAATATTTTTGTCTTACAAGAAAAATCCTTTGACAATGCGTGCACTCAAAAGTAACCTCAATAATAATTACAAAACTTGAGTAATCATAACATATCTCTAACAACATAAGCTTTTTGAAATCTTATTAAAATCTTTTCGTACTTGATTTATGTTTTCCCTAGACTAGGCATAACTCATCCTATCTATCTATGTGTATAAAAATCGCTTCTCCCTCTAAAACATTTTCACACTCAAGTCCTTCTATCATAAAACATAAGTGTCAAAACTCAGTTATCCATCCATCATCATGCCTCCACTAACTTATCTTGGAGACCAAGATCTTCTTGAAATTACTCCCGAAAAACAGTTTGTAATCAATACCCCTCCTCTTCCAAGTCACATTGCTTGCAGTATAGCAGATGTGCTTTACACTCAACAATGGACTAGATACTCCACTATGCTAGAAAAACCCATTTATGTAAATCTAGTTAAGGACTTCTGAAAACATGCTGATCTTGATTTTGAAAGTAAGTGCATCACCTCCTTTGTTTTTGAAGTCCCAATCACCATCAACCCGTTCTCAGTCACTCTAGCAACTGGATGTGAGAATGTTGGAATCACTGTTGATTGTGACCTAAACAAATTCTTTGTTGCTAGAAGATTTTCCTTCCTTCATAACCTTTCATCCGGATATGAACCATCCAATCCTGAAAACCTTCTACCCATTCCCAAAGCATGGTACAAGCTAGCTGTGTCAAATTTCGTTCCCAGAGGAGAATACCATGACATACTATGATTCCATGACCATGAATTCATTTATTTACTAATGAATGATTTTCAGATAAACCTTCCGCTCATTATCTTCAACTGCCTCTGAAAATCCATCTCTGAGTCCAAAAACCTCACAAAGTCCTACATTCCTTATGGAAGAGTTTTGTCTGAAATTTTCTTTAGAGATGGAATTGTGGACATGATCAAAGAGAGAATTGAAGAAGATGGTCCTGAAAGCCTTCTAGATAACTACTTGTTGAAGACTAAGTGTGAAATCTTTAGTAACATGGAAAACTAAATCTATCTATGTTTTAACTATGTATGCGGAGTGCATGTTTGAAATCATAGTTGTTCTAAGTTGTTTCATTAGTGTCAGTTTTCCCTAAGTTATTTAAGATTAATGAACTGTGAATCATTTTGATTATTGAACTTTTAATTCTAAAAATTATAAATGTCTTACAAGCTCTAATGATAGATTGATTTCTTTAAAAGCTATCTAAAAGATATTTGAGTGGCTCAAGAAACCATCATTATTCAAAATGCATCAGTCCCAACCGCCACTCACCATTGAATAGTTAATATTCATAACCGATCAATTTTTTTAAGTAAATCAGTAACTGCTCCGTTTTCTTTTCCCACACAGTTACACCCTTTAGGATACTTTAAGTAATCATGATTACCTAGGAAACAACAAACCCAAATCCTCGAGTACCGATTCAATTATTACTTTTGGCTCTCATTCGCCTATAAATATTAAGATTTTGCTTCATCCTCTTTCATCATCAAAACCTAAATCGTCACTCTCCCAAAACTTCTATTTCGACAAAGATGATGAATTCCCACAGAAATGGCCCAACCTTCCTAGTAAGAAAAGAAAACCTAGAAGTTATTTCTGAGAAAAGGCCAAACCTTGCTCATCTTAGAAACGAAGGCTTAGAAATAATCAGAAGCATGCAGCCCAGTCCTGGCAGTGTTATTACTCTCTACTTAATGGTCCTATCTTTCCCGACCTTGTTAAAGAGTTTTGGAATTTTGCTAGGGTCAGCAACGATGGAAACAGCATCTTGTTTGAGGTCTAATATCACCCCATCGCAATCTTTGTCTCCTCGATAGAAAAATTCACTGGTTGTATCTCCGACGGAGTCACGATTGATAATTTTCAATCAGACTTAAGCATGGTAGAGAGGTGCAGAACCTTGTTTGATGATTCAGTTCCCTACGAACCAAACAATCCTGAGAAGCTCCTTCCTACTCCCAAAACCTGGTTCAAATTTTCATTGACCAACCTTCGTCCACGAGCATCTGCGAGAGGTACTCTGACTCACGATGACAGAATCTTCATCTTCCTCCTAACCCATCATGTTATAATAGATCTTCCCAATACCATTTTTAACCACATGAGACGCTCCATCAAGGTCTCAGGGAATCAGATGCATGCCTATATTCCATATGGAAGAATAATATCTGAAATAATTTTGAAAGAAAAGGCTTGGGGACTAATAAGCTGCCTTGGACCAGGACCCTCACCTGTTGAAACCAGATGTGATAGAGTGGATAATGTTGAGGATTTTAATGATTAAGTTTTTACTGATCTTCCAGTAGTTGCTATGATTTTTCGATTGTAGTTTTATAATACTTTGTGTTGTTTTATCTCTATTCATGTATGATCTCTAATGAATCAATGACATTGCCTTAACTTAAAACTGAATATGCTTATAAGTCTAAAGATAAGTGTTGAGTACTCTATCTATTAAGTCTGTGTTTTTAAAAATGCCTATGTTTTGATTACCTTGAACCTTTTAGGATTATGCTCAACCTATGCTTTATGTTTTAAAACTACTTTATGGTTCTGTGTTGATGTTTCAATCTAATTGTCCATTAATGATAATGCCTTATCTGATCACTGTTCTATGTTTTGATAATATCTTTTGAATTTATCATATCAATCTAATGCTTAAAGCCTAAAAGCTCAAACACTCTAAACTTTTTGATGATGTCAAAAAGGGGGAGAAATAGAAGTATGATTTTGATGAAATTTTTTATGATCTTAAAAGAAAGAAAGAATGCAAACACAAACAAGTAAATCAATCATATAAAATGCGTTTACTACTAACGTTTGTTTGATGTTTAACCAAGGAACTCTGAACAAGTTCACTAGGCATTCTCAGAACAGGTTAAGAAAGAAGAACTTGCCAAAAGTTCTTATGAACTGTTTGTTCATATGATCGAAGTTGTACACTTCGTGAACACGTGTTCAGAATCAGATCTACCCAGTACTATTCAAAAGTTGAGAACTTTCTGAAAGTCAAAGTTTATCGTGATCTCTGTCTCACTTGGTTCAGAAGCTGTAAGCTGTCTAAGAATATGAGATTCAGAATATAAGAATCAGAAGAAGAAAGCTCTGAAAGCAGTCAAAGTAAAGTCTACATCTCAAGATGCTTTTCAGAAGAATTGTGCAAATTAGAAGCCAAGGGCTGTCTGAAGATCTGGATTGAAGATCCAAGAAAGGGAAGTTCTGATTTTAACCAAGAATCCAATTGTGAAGAAATGATTTGGTATCAGACTAAATCAACAATTGGTAATCAGACTCAGTACATAAAGATTGGTATCAGACTCAGTCTGCAGTAAAATCAATCAGAACAAAGCTGTGAAATATTGTCAAAATACCTTCATTGGTATCAATTTCAGCATACTAAGGAAATACCCTTCAAGTGGTATGAGAAGAATACATCAGTTGGTATCAGAATCAACATACTCTGGTATAAGTTGGTATTAGATTAGAATTAATACATGTGTACCAGTTTCAGATTCAAGCGCTGATTGATCACTAAATTTACCTTTTATTTGTATCTGATAAAAAATTAAGCCTTGATGAATCACTGAGTTTTGACAGTAACAAGGTTCTGAGATGAAGACCTCTGTTCAAAAGTCAAACTCTGAAAAAGTCAAGATCCACATTGGTGATTAAAAACTTATATTTCTGAATTACGATTCTGAAGATCGCAATATCTGACTTATGGAAATTATGGGGAGACTACCCAGAAGATTAAATTGCAAAATAAAAAATCTGCACAAAGTCTAAAACTAAGGGGGAGTTTCAGAAAAGACAGTGTTTGTCTCTGATAAATAGCGAGGCTATGTTATTAGATAAGTGTCGCTCCCAAGATTTTCATCCAGGTATAAACGCGAAAGTGGCGCGGAACACAGAGTCGCCAGCAATGTATATTTATCCCAAGAGACGGAAAGGGAACACCGCATAAACCTGAGGAAGAGGGAAAGGAATGGTCATCGCAACCATAGCCTGGGTTCGGGAGTCGTTACGCGAGGGGAAGGTGTTAGCACCCTACACGTCCATCATACTCGATGGGATCCACGCTTGTTGTCTAATCTAAGGGTGAGTTATCCTAAAATCTATGGCTACATTGACACGGGGAAGGGGAAAACAAAGACAGACTCGGTAGGACGTCGACGTCCTAGGCCTACGTACTCCCTTTGTGCAATGGGAAATTCAGAGTCAACGTAGTTCGGACCAAGTTCTTTTTGTGTTTATTATGAGCGACGTTCAGTTCGCGTCCGGCAGTTAGGGTCGATGCCTGTTTGCGACTCAGATGGAAAGTAACGTGCCCTTTTTGAAAATAGCCTTTAGTTTGACAATCCCGAAGGACAAAAGGTTTGAGATTTATTTGTATATTTTAAGACAGAAGTGACTTGAGTTAGTTTATAACTCACCTTGAACCAAAGTCTAGGACACGGGAACGAATGCGTCGCATGGTCGTCCCCAATGGGACGTATGCTCAACACTCTAGAAGAGAGAAGGGAGACCCCTCAATCTTCACTTCCTATGTTTAAGGCTTGTGTGCAAGGCAAGTTGACCTTATTAAGTATCTTAGAGATGTTATGAGATGAGAAGAGGGACTCAAAAGAAAAGAAAAACACTACGGGGGAAATCTATCCTAATGTTATCATGCAAAGATGGCCCTAAGGGGAGGTTTGACAACAACCTAAGCCTAAAGAAAAGAAAAGATGAGAGAAAGAAAGAGTGAGGGTGGACACGGATAACTATCCACACCCTCAAATAACTTACCTCTGCCTCTGCATAAAAGGTTAGTACAAAACAGACATAGGCAACCATAAGACAAATGAAACCCCAAACAAGTCACACCCCAAAGAGAAATGGTTACCAACCAAATGAAACTCATCCAAGTCAGAATGTACACCTTATAGGTGACCCACAGTGTTTACCAAACAAGATCAAGAAAATAGAATGCAAACAAATGGCAAAACACACAAGAAAGTCATCAAAGAAGGAGTAGAAGAAGAATGAGTGGATATGCAAGGTGTTCATGCAAGAATGCTTCAAATAATATCCAAGTCAGAATGTGGATGACCTAAATATGTACCTAAACATGCTATACAAGTGTCACATGAGGCATACACACAAGTATCCAAGCATTAAAAATCATTAGAAGACGGAGAAGGAAGCATGTAAGTGAAACATGTTCAAGTATGCAGGATGAAACATGAATGACATATAACATGAATGAATGCAAAGCTCCAAAGTCAGAAACATACATCAAATAAAGTGCAAATGAATGATATGGCATGACATACACAAATCAAACATAAATCATGAATGAGCATGGATGAGAAGAAGTGAGAAGATAAGTCAGAAGAGGCATGTAAATCAAACATTGAACATGTGCACACAAATGCAACAACCTCACACCAATGACCTAAAATTATAAACAAATGACCTGTAATGATTCAAACATGAATTATGAAGTCAAAGAAACAATCTCCAAACAATGGCACAAGTGCCTTCTCAAACAAGTAATCATACATGATCAAAGATGTGCACCAAAGAGACCTCAAATTAAAATCAATCAAACAATTAGCCAAACACCTTTAACAAATACCAAATTAATTCTCAAGACACCTCAACCAGGGGTAAACATCATGTTAAAAACTCATGCAAAAATTCACAAGATAAGTCACTCAAACAATCATGCAAAGATCAAGTAGGAAACATGGTTCAATATGCAAAAGAAAAGGACTAAAATGCAATATGAAATGATTTTAAAAATATGAGAAAATGTTTTAATGAACTTCAATATATTGGTGAAACAATTCCAAAAGAATGGACTCAAAAGGTTTCATAGACTATGAGAAATAAAATAAACAAGTTAGAGTATGCATATATGGAATAAATTCAAAAGAAAATGATCAAATAATTACTTCAGATGCTAAAAATAAAATAAAATAATAAAATAAAATTTGGGAAAATTTTATAAAACTCTAAAAATGCTTCACGAATTTTCTGGTAATTTTTGGATGCAATTATCTATTTTTAACAATTAAAAATGAAATAATGCAATTAAATAAAATAAATGAAAAATAAAACAAGTGGGAGTGCAACCAGCAACCCAAACACGTTGAAAAATAAGCATGGGCCCCACAGAGGGGTGTAATTAGCAAGTCTAACCCAGAATCCATCAGCGAAAAATAAAAAAAAAAGGAAACCCATGGAACCAGTCAACCAGTTGACTCAATACTAACCCTCAGATCAATCATATGTCCCACAATTAATCAACAAAGTAACAAGTAAGCAAGATCAATGCTTCAGATTAAAATTACACCCTAATAATGATACACGCACCCACACACAATTGATCAGCAATTAAAAAAAGGGAACACGTGAAAGGCACACCAGACCATTAATGCGTTGGCACCTCATCATCCATTAGATTTAATCAACGTCCAAGATCACATCATCAAACCAAAAATTAAAATAATGGAATGGCTCAGATTAAGGATACATGGTAATTAACATGGGATGACACACACGCAAACCATAAAATAACAACAGATTTTAAAAGAAGTGGCACAACGTGGACCACACGATCAAGGCAACGGACGGTCACGATTGCGTCTTCCCCAAAAACCCTAGCCTGACCGGAGATCAGTCCAGACGCCGGAGCCCTAGCTCCGGTCGTCCCTTCCGGCCACCTGCAACCATAAAATCTCCCATAAAATGCAAACGAATATACCTTTCAAACCAGATTTTCACCAGGATCAATAATATCATATTAGAAATCACAAACAATCAACATACAAGGATAATCGAATGAAACAAGTTTGGATTCAAAACTTTCAAACCCACGATACAACCAATCTACACGTCCAAATTCAAAATAAAATACATCAGCATGCTCAGCAACAACCACATATCATTATGCACGTTAAAAATTTGAGTTCTAAGATCATGAAAAGTGTCACTAACCTGAGATCAAGCAATCCGTACCCTTGTTGTTAGCTTCAAATGATGGGAGCTTTGTATTCTATGGATCCCCATGACTCAGAATGTGAAAGAACTTTGTGAAAAGATCTTGTGGATGATGAGATTCGAAGGAATGAAGGATTAGGGTTGAAACTTGAATTCTCCTCAAAATAACGTGTCCTCCCTCCAATGAGTGCATGAGTTAGCTTAAATACATTAGGTCATTCCACTGATAATCATTTGGGCCTTATTAATTCCTTGATTAATGAGTTTTGGGTGATTTGGCAAATTTGCATTTTGAATCATACACCCCCTCCATGCGTGTACACCCATGCATTCTATGATGGATCACTTATTTGTCAATTGCTAATCACACTTGAATTGGATTTGGGCCTTGAAACATCTTGATTCATGAGCTTTGATGCTCCTTGCAATTTTGCATAATGTGAAATAAGTGATGAATTTGTCATGGAATCCCTTGGTTCAAAGGCCACAAATGATTCCCATGAGGTGTACTTGGATGTTAGAATATGACTTGAAGCAATAGAATCAATTTATAGGTCCATATGTCCCAAAATGCAAAAGGTGTAAGAATGGAACCATGAGAAAACCCTAAAAACCACCTTGCCTTCTTTTGATCATAACTTGAGTTTCACAAATGATATGGAGACCATCTAGTACTTGTTAGAAAGGGGAGAAAAAGATCTTTAACTTTCATGTTTGAAAAAATTCATTTGAAGCTTCCTTGATGATGAGAAGTCAAGTTGAATGTAGTGTAAAGACTTGCCAAAAATGGAAACTTTCAAATTATAGGTCATTTCCATATTTAGTCAATTTAGCACAAACTCTTGATCCTTGATAAATGGTATGAAACTTGACCCTTTGAAGAACACCTTCTTCTCTTGAATTGCCTCAGGCACCTTTACCCCATGCTAAGAACCAATGATATGCACACATGATAATGCAAAAATGAAATGAAACATAAGCCAGTTAGTACTAAAGTAAGGAGAGCAAATTTTGGGGTGCTACAGCTGGCCCTATTCAATCAACTTGGTCCTGAAGGTACGATAGCGACGGCTCTCAGACATTCCAGGATACACGGGGATTGAATACCGAAAGAGCCCCAGAAATTTGCTAATGGTGAGAATAACGAAATGGAGCGTGCTGAAAAATAAGGAGTATGACCTCAACCATACCCACAAAAATAAGACGAATACGACCTCAATCGTACCCGCAAAGGAAGACTGGCCTCCATCACTCCCACAAAGAAAAAAGAGACGAATACGACCTCAATCGTACCCGTAAAGGAAGACTGACCTCAATCACTCTACCCACAAGGAAAATATGAATACGACCTCAATCGCACCCACAAAACGAATACGACCTCAATCGTACCCGCAAAGGAAGACTGACCTCAATCACTCTGCCCGCAAAGAAAACATGAATACGACCTCAATCGCACCCACAAAACAAATACAACCTCAATTGTACCCGCAAAGGAAGACTGAACTTAATCACTCTACCCACAAAGAAAACATGAATACGACCTCAATCGCACCCACAAAATGAATACAACCTCAATTGTACCCGCAAAGGAAGACTGACCTCAATCACTCTACCCACAAAGAAAAATATGAATACGACCTCAATCGCACCCACAAAATGAATACGACCTCAATCGTACCCGCAAATGAAGACTGACCTCAATCACTCTACCCACAAAGGAAAGGACGACTACGACCTCGATCGTACCCACAAAGGAAGACTGGCCTCAATCACTCTACCCGCATAGAAAACATGAATACGACCTCAATCGTACCCACAAAACGAATACAACCTCAATTGTACCTGCGAAGGAAGACTGGCCTCAATCACTCTACCCATAAAGAAAACATGAATATGACCTCAATTGCACACACAAAACGAATACAACCTCAATTGTACCCGCAAAGGAAGACTGACCTCAATCACTCTACCCGCAAAGAAAACATGAATACGACCTCAATCGCACCCACAAAACGAATACAACCTTAATTGTACCCGCGAAGGAAGACTGACCTCAATCACTCTACCCACAAAGAAAACATGAATATGACCTCAATCGCACCCACAAAACGAATACAGCCTCAATTGTACCCGCAAAGGAAGACTGACCTCAATCACTCTACCCACAAAGAAAAAAGACGAATACGACCTCAATCATACCCGCAAAGGAAGACTGACCTCAATCACTCTACCCACAAAGAAAATATGAATATGACCTCAATCGCACCCACAAAACGAATATGACCTCAATCGTACCCGCAAAGGAAGACTGGCCTCAATCACTCTACCCGCAAAGGAAAGGAAGAATACGACCTCGATCGTACCCACAAAGGAAGACTGACCTCAATCACTCTACCCGCAAAGAAAACATGAATACGACCTCAATCGCACCCACAAAACGAATACAACCTCAATTGTACCCGCAAAGGAAGACTGACCTCAATCACTCTACCCGCAAAGAAAACATGATTACGACCTCAATCGCTCCACAAAACGAATACAACCTCAATTGTACCCGCAAAGGATAACCAACATAAAGTGGACTTCGCTGGGGATAACGTGAAACAAAACTTCTGGTTTATCCCACCCCTACTGAGAAAGGGAAACTAGCAAACAAAATATGTAAAGCGAGAACTTACTACCAGGCGAGAACTGGATTTCACAAAAGAGAAAGGCCAAACAAAGGCAAACTTCTAACGGGCTCACGATCCACAGATAAGAAGACTCCGCTGGGGAAAGGAGAAGTCTAAATAAAAGACTCTGCCGGGGAGCACTAGTATGAGGAACACATCCCTCCAAAATCTCCAGAGTTATGTCATCTCTGCTGAGAAAGAGAACTGGCAAGGAAAGTATCAAACCTGGCTTATGCTTCGAATGCAAATGTTTGAATTTTGCCGTAATGCTCCACACGAAGTGGAAATGCTACGCATTTGAGGATGCAATGCAAATGCTTATGATATACAAAAGGGGTCCCTCTAGCAAAATAAATGCTGGAGAGAAAAGACCAATTCAGCTGGGGATGACAAAAATAAATTGTCCTCTGAATCCAAGAACTCTGCTGAGAAGGATCACGCTGACCGACCCTTTGGATCGACAACTTCTGTTGGGGATGAAATCCCAAAAGAACATCCCCACTACCGGGGATTACACCTGTCCTTTACTGAAGGTAACATCCAAAACCTGAGATTTCTCCTCTGCTAGGGGAGTTGAGAATGAATGCCAATAACGGAATCAGCGATCTTTTACTGAAAATTGCTAATATCCAATTGGGCTCAGAACCTACTGGGGGATGCCAGCCCATAATACCATCCTGCTTGGGGAAAACAGTCCATAATACCATCCTGCTTGGGGATACTGCTTGCTGATCTTAGCCTGCTGATGGGGAGAATGACTTTACCCTCGCCTTACTGGGGGTTAGAATATAACGTTGTCGGTGAGAGTACACTTCCTGACTGGATGGGGAAAATGGATACCCTGACTCTGTGGGGAAACAACGCCTTGGTCCAGAGAAAATATTCCCCAAGTCTCCTACTGGGGACACCACGACATCCTCCTTGGAGCGCTCCACTACTAACTGCTTGCTGGGGAGTAATAAAACAACCACGATTCTGGCCGGAGAAAACAATCCTCCATGCTCTTGTTGGGGGAGAGCCTGCTCTGCTGAGGAAGGTGCAATTTTAATGCTGTGGATAGCAACTCTATTGGGGAAGTACAATCCTGTTGCCATCCAACCTGACTTGTCTTTATGGTCATAAACGGCCCTTTGAACTTTCCACTTGCCCCAGACCACCAGGTCTAATGGAAGAAATCATCTCGAGAAGATTTTATAGGAGACCGGGTGTTTGCACTGCCCCAGGGTCTCCAAACTCCTGGAGAGATTTATCAGATCTTGACATGACTGCCCTAGACTTCATAATCCATGAAGTACATTACCTCGAAAAGAATTGTAATGACTCGAAAATACTCTGTCCCAGTATTCTGAACTTTGAAGAGGTGTTTTCAATTAACCATTTTCAGGAGTGGACAATCTCTCACGCTCTAGAGGTGGCCTGCCCCAAGTCTTGAAGGAACTTTTCCCCTGACTGATCTTACAGAGATTTGTCAAATCGACCTGATTACCCCTGTCTGGCTACTTTAGGGAGATTTTTCAGTGTGACTGCTCCAGATTGGCTGCATCTTATCACCATTTATCGGGAACCCCCAGGCTGCGCACAGTCTCTTGGCCACATACCCCTTGACATGATTGTCCTTCAGAGTTTTCACCATCTCAACCTGGCGTGATCGAGCTTCTTGACTATCGTTCATCGTGTAAGCTTCTTTGATATCAAACACATGCAAGCAGAAAATGTTTATTATGAGAATGACAATTCTAATGCAACACTCGTGTTAACCTTGAAGTTTTATTGAAAATGTGTCGCCAAGCCTTGTGAACGAATCACTAGCTGGGATGCGACCTTGATTTTTGAATGGCAAAACAATGCGCGCATGCAATACCAACAAATCTTATTAGCACAACTCATAGGAGTCAGGAACGCTATCCTGTTGAAGTACACTTTCGGAATAAACCCTGTTTCAATTAGGACTTTTAAGGGTTGTAACGTGGTCTGGTTCACGGTTTCAGAAAAAAGGATTTATGACTCAAAATTTATCGGTGCCCACCCACTCTTCGTGATGTTCTCCAGTCCTATGTTTAGTTAATCTGACACAAGTGCTCATCTCTCGACAGGTTATTGAATGATAGAAGGATGGAAGGATCCCACACAGTTTTTTGGAATGACAATCACCCCTTTCGTCTCTGGTGTCTGTAGTCACACGACTTGTTCTTTATCGAGGATTTTTCTTTTGATCTTTTCTTTTTGTTTTTCGCCCTTTTTCTTATTTCCCTGATTTTGCCTGGACTAATTCTTTTGAGTTTTTTCGATTTTGAAGTCTAGTGGGATGCCCTAACTTTTGCCTAAGTCGCTTGTTTTCAAGTTTCGACTTAGCGGGCTTTCTTTCTTTTATTATCTTTTTTTTTAACAAAGCGTGTGACACTGGTTATCTTACTTGCTTGAAAGGGTTGTAACTGCCTCACTCCTTGATTGTCGATGGATAACCATTGTGGTCTCACATCTCTTGACCTCTTGACGGTGGGATAGAAGGTAATGGATCCTCAGATGCACACTCTCTTTGAAATTTGAACGATCGGTCAAACTAACTGACGCCTACCCTGCCCCTGGGTTAAGTATGAGGGTTTTTTCGTACGAAATAAACTCCTACTTCAAGGCTCAAAGGGGTTAACGAGGGTTTATCTCCCTTATATCTCCAATGTTTAGGGATTTGAAACAATGCCTGTATATCCTCAACAGGGTTCTATCCTTGAACATACAACCAGAGATTTTGCGTTTTCATCTCATCATCCTCCCTCGAGAGTTCTAGACAAGAAAATTGGTATTGCAGTGCATCTAAACATTTAAGAGTGAACACGAATGGATTACTTCAAGAAAAACATGCTTATTGTATAATGATTGTCATTCAAAAACAAACAAGTTTCTACATGCAGACAATGTTTAAACAAACAGATGAAAACTACATATGAAAATGCAGTAAAGAAACAAGAAATTGCCATCGTTGAGGAGACTTGGCTCTGTCTGGACTTACTGCTCTTAACAACATACTTGCAGTCTGAGTGTTTACTCGGGAGGCTTCAGTTGATTGACTTCCTCTTTCAGCATTTTCTAGTCTTGAGTCAAAGCTTGCATTTTCCCCATGAACTGCCCCATTTGGCTCTGTACTTCCCTCGGCCCTGCTTGAATTTGTTCCATGATCAACTTCTTAATGGCTTGAGAATTTGAGTCCGTACTTCGAAGAGAACCATGTCAGGACAAGAATAACCAGCCTCGAACACCTGTTATGCACAATGATTATGAATATGCAAATGCACATGAACATGTTTGAATATTCGCAGGGCGATCCACCCCTTGATTCCAGTTTAATAACAAGGTAAAACGGGACTTCTGCTCATGTATTAAGAAAACCAGAGGATAACCAATTATCAACAATCACAACCCAAGATAATAAGTCTGAACACAATAATCATAGATCCCAACCAACAAGCCTGGTGGTGATCCAAATACAATAAAAAGAAATAGAAAACTACGGCATGTCATCAAAGTCCACAAGTGCCAATCCCCCCATCCATTATGGTCTTTGCTCCAGTCTTGAATTTCCTTGAACAACTTTTTGGTGTCGGGATGCTTCGGTCTCTAAATTAGCTCTTGAATGAGAACATCTCTCCTATGCATGATCCCTTTCAAGTATTGGCAATGCAACTCCCAAGCGTCCTCTTCAAAAACAACATCCATGCTAGGACCTTCATTTCTAGGTCTCTTCACTTCAGCTTGGATCATTAGTTCCTCTATGGAGGCTATGGCTTCATTGAGTCGACCCTCGACTGCTTGTCTCTGGAATACCCCTGATAGGATCTCAGCGTCTTTTTTCCTGAGCTTTAACTTCAATTGATCAATCTGAGCTAGATAATCGTCTTTCTTTCGCTTATTATCAGCCATTGTAGTGTCTCGGTGAGCATTGAACTTGTGAATTTTCAATAAAGCCTTGGCCAATTCCTCCTTCTTAGACTTGAGAACCTTACTGATACCCTCTAGAGCTTGCTTCATCCTTTGTCTGGTTGTGACCTTGTCAGCTAGCTCCTTTTCTGCCTTAGCGAGAAGCTCTGTTTTCAACTCGGCGATATGAACAACTTCACCCCGCTCATGTTTCAACTGATAAATCTCTCTTTGTAGCTCACTGTTTTCTTCTCCCAGCTTTTCCTTTTCAGCCCACAACTTGTTAAACTTCTCTATTTCAACTGTGGTAGGAGGCTCAATCAGCAAGGGGTAAAAAGGTGGTTCTTTGGAGAATGGCAAAAGCTCCTTCTCTACCCTTTTTTGAATCCAATCTTCGTACGCAGGAAATGTTATGTTAGTGCTCTTCCCAAAAGAAATCTTCCCCTTCTTATGACGATCTTCCCAAGTATTTGCAGCTTCTTTTAACAGTTCTGGATTGATTTCCCCACTCAGATATAGAGATTCTTGGACATCCTCGTCTTTTGGTGGCTCCTTCAAGGCATACCCGAATTTCCTAATAGCAAGAATAGGGTTGTAGTTAATTCCCTCTTTCCTTCCTATTAGAGGCACATTTGGGAGACCTCCACAACTAATCATGATATCTTGGCCCAACAAGTCACGGTTAACCCAAATTAGATTATCTGCCCTCAAGCCCATCAATATTTTGGACCATTCCAATGTTCCTTGAGTATCTACAAATGCCCCAGATTTGGGAAAACGATCAGCAAACCATTTGTAGAAGACTGGCACACAAAAATTAAGGGGTTTTCCCCTCCTCTTCTCGTTCTTATAATGCACTGAATAATACAGATCTCCAAGCAAAGTAGGTACCGGATTCTTCATGGTAAATATCCGGACAGCGTGCATGTCCACAAAATCCTTCACATTTGGGAACAACACCGTTCCATAGACACACATAGCCAAGATGGCATTGAAAACCAACCAACATATAGCCTTAGCATACACAGCAGCCTGTTCTACCAAAAATTTCACATGAAAGCCTTTACACCCTCCCTTACTGGCAACATTGTTCTTTAACAAAGATGGATCCAGATGCAAAGCCTCGGAGACTCTTTCTAAATCAGGAAGTTCTTTAGAAGGATAGAAAGGAGCCTCTTCTTTAATAGAAACCTCCAGAATGAGAGCAAATTCCTCCAAATTCGGAGCCAAAAGATAATCAGTGAATAGAAAACAACGCAAGTGAGGGTCATAGAATTGCACCAGAGTATGCAAAGCCCTATACTCGTATTCAGTGATGTTGCGAGCAAAATTCAGAATTCTTCCATACTTTCCTCTAAAGTCTGCCAATACCCCAGGTTCTGCCATAGACACAATCTTGTGAACAGGATCCAGAATAAGTGATGGGAACTTGTACACTATGATGTTCTTTTTCTTCTCAGTACTCATCCTTAATAGTCTTCAAAAACCAGAATCAAAGTTAGGATGCAACCCTGCAAATGAATAGACATGTTAGGATGCAAAATGATGATGCAAATGCACACATGTGATCAAGGATGCCACACAGACTGGACAACTGCTGCACTGAACAACTGTATAATCTCAAAGGGTCTGTCCAAATACCCAGAATACCAGAATAACCATAGTACCACACTGATAAATCTGCTGACCAGAAAACCGGGTATGTTGAAGGTCAAGGTTACCTGCAAACCTGTAAACACCCTGCCCTCTCACATGTGGGTACTAGAAAACCGAGGATCCTCAATATCACGGGCTCTCAGGTCGAGAAATGATGATACGTTCACCATTTCTGGTTTGGCATCATCACCAATCGAGGAGGCCTCAACTGATTCCCCTCAAAAGAAAACATCATATGGCAAGTCTTCAGTTTCGGCACTGAGGTCGAGAAGCAATAGTACATTCATCCCTCGGGGTATAGTACTATTACCAATCGAGGAGTGCTTCCACTGATTCTTTTCCAAAAGGAAACCCTATAGCAAGTTCCCAGCATTGGGTCCTCGGATCGACATGTGTAATGGGTTTGCCATTTCTGGTCTGCCATTATCACGTCTCGGGAGGAGTGCCGTTACTGAGTCCTCGGGAATGGTCGCCAGAGTCGACAATTTTCCAAGTTACATTCCATCATCTGCACTAATGCGCAGAATAGAACATTACCAAAGAAAACCTCGTCTGGATGTGGAGTTTTCATGTATACTACGTCTGGCCAAATGCCACACAAGTCACACTACTTGCCACACTAATCCTATGTGTATGCTCAAGCCTGGGTATTGGGCTTATCTCTCAGAACCCCCAACCCGCCAAACAGAAGAACAGTGCAGCAGATGATAATAATATGCAATGCAGTAAATGCGGTAAAAATAAAATACAACAGATAAGGCAAAACAAAAAAACAAAAACACCCAAAGAGAACAAAAACAAACAAGCGCTAGGACATACCCGCTTAGGGAACCAGTTTCCCCGCAGAGTCGCCAGTTGTCGCTCCCAGGATTTTCATCCAGGTACAAACGCGAAAGTGGCGCGGAACACAGAGTCGCCAGCAATGTATATTTATCCCAAGAGAGGGAAAGGGAACACCGCATAAACCTGAGGAAGAGGGAAAGGAATGGTCATCACAACCATAGCCTGGGTTCGGGAGTCGGTTACGCGAGGGGAAGGTGTTAGCACCCCACACGTCCATCGTACTCGATGGGATCCACGCTTGTTGTCTAATCTAAGGGTGAGTTATCCTATAATCTATGGCTACACTGACACGGGGAAGGGGAAAACAAAGACAGACTCGGTAGGACGTCGACGTCCTAGGCCTACATACTCCCTTTGTGCAATAGGAAATTCAAAGTCAACGTAGTTCGGACCAAGTTCTTTTTCTGTTTTTTATGAGCGACGTTAAGTTCGCGTGCCTGTTTGCGACTCAGACGGAAAGTAACGTGCCCTTTTTGAAAATAGCCTTTAGTTTGACAATCCCGAAGGACAAAAGGTTTGAGATTTGTTTGTATTTTTCAAGACAGAAGTGACTTGAGTTAGTTCATAACTCACCTTGAACCAAAGTCTAGGACACGGGAACGAATACGTCGCATGGTCGTCCCCAATGGGTCGTATGCTCAACACTCTAGAAGAGAGAAGGGAGACCCCTTAATCTTCACTTCCTATGTTTAAGGCTTATGTACAAGGCAAGTTGGCCTTATTAAGTATCTTAGAGATGTTATGAGATGAGAAGAGGGACTCAAAAGAAAAGAAAAACACTACGGGGGGAATCTATCCTAATGTTATCATGCAAAGATGGCCCTAAGGGGAGGTTTGACAACAACCTAAGCCTAAAGAAAATAAAATATGAGAGAAAGAAAGAGTGAGGGTGGACAAGGATAACTATCCACACCCTCAAATAACTTACCTCTGCCTCTGCATAAAAGGTTAGTACAAAACAGACATAGGTAACCATAAGACAAATGAAACCCCAAACAAGTCACAACCCAAAGAGAAATGGTTACCAACCAAATAGAACTCATCCAAGTCAGAATTTACACCTTATAGGTGACCCACAATGTTTACCAAACAAGATCAAGCAAATAGAATGCAAACAAATGGCAAAACACACAAGAAAGTCATCAAAGAAGGAGTAGAAGAAGAATGAGTGGATATGCAAGGTGATCATGCAAGAATGCTTCAAATAATATTCAATTCAGAATGTGGATGACCTAAATATGTGCCTAAACATGCTATACAAGTGTCACATGAGGCATACACACAAGTATCCAAGCATTAAAAATCATTAGAAGAAGGAGAAGGAAGCATGTAAGTGAAAAATGTTCAAGTATGCAAGATGAAACATGAATGACATATAACATGAATGAATGCAAAGCTCCAAAGTCAGAAACATACATCAAATGAAGTGCAAATGAATGATATGGCATAACATACACAAATCAAACATAAATCATGAATGAGCATGGATGAGAAGAAGTGAGAAGATAAGTCAGAAGAGGCATGTAAATCAAACATTGAACATGTGCACACAAATGCAACAACCTCACACCAATGACCTACAATTGTAAACAAATGACCTGTAATGATTCAAACATGAATTATGAAGTCAAAGAAACAATCCCCAAACAATGGCACAAGTGCCTTCTCAAACAAGTAATCAGACATGATCAAAGATGTGCACCAAAGAGACCTCAAATTAAAAGCAATCAAACAATAGCCAAACACCTTTAAAAAATACCAAATTAATTCTCAAAACACCTCAACCAGGGTTAAACATCATGTTAAAAACTCATACAAAAATTCACAAGATAAGTCACTCAAACAATCATGCAAAGATCAAGTAGGAAACATGGTTCAATATGCAAAAGAAAAGGACTAAAATGCAATATGAAATGATTTTAAAAATATGATAAAATGTTTTAATGAACTTCAATATGTTGGTGAAACAATTCCAAAAGAATGGACTCAAAAGGTTTCATAGACTATGAGAAATAAAATAAACAAGTTAGAGTATGCATATATGGAATAAATTCAAAAGAAAACGACCAAATAATTACTGCAGATGCTAAAAATAAAATAAAATAATAAAATAAAATTTGGGAAAATTTTATAAAACTCTAAAAATGCTTCATGAATTTTCCGGTAATTTTTGGATGCAATTATCTATTTTTAACAATTAAAAATGAAATAATGCAATTAAATAAAATAAATGAAAAATAAAACAAGTGGGGGTGCAACCAGCAACCCAAACACGTTGAAAAATAAGCATGGACCCCACAGAGGGGTGTAATTAGCAAGCCCAACCCAGAATCCATCAGCGAAAAAAAAAAAAAAAAGGAAACCCATGGAACCAGTCAACCAGTTGACTCAATACTAACCCTCAGATCAATCATATGTCCCACAATTAATCAACAAAGTAACAAGTAAGCAAGATCAACGCTTCAAATTAAAAGTACACCCTAATAATGATACACGCACCCACACACAATTGATCAGCAATTAAAAAAAGGGAACACGTGAAAGGCACACCATACCATTAATGCGTTGGCACCTCATCATCCATTAGATTTAATCAACGTCCAAGATCACATCATCAAACCAAAAATTAAAATAAAGGAATGGCTCATATTAAGGATACATGGTAATTAACATGGGATGACACACACGCAAACCATAAAATAACAACAGATTTTAAAAGATGTGGCACAACATGGACCACACGATCAAGGCAACGGACGGTCACGATTGCGTCTTCCCCAAAAACCCTAGCCTGACCGGAGATCAGTCCAGACGCCGGAGCCCTAGCTCCGGTCATCCCTTCCGGCCACCTGTAACCATAAAATCTCCCAGAAAATGCAAACGAATATACCTTTCAAACCAGATTTTCACCAGGATCAATAATATCATATTAGAAATCACAAACAATCAACATACAAGGAGAATCGAATGAAACAAGTTTGGATTCAAAACTTTCAAACCCACGATACAACTAATCTACATGTCCAAATTCAAAATAAAATACATCAGCATGCTCAACAACAACCACAGATCATTATGCACGTCAAAAATTTGAGTTCTAAGATCATGAAAAGTGTCACTAACCTGAGATCAAGCAATCCGTACCCTTGTTTTTAGCTTCAAATGATGAGAGCTTTGTATTCTATGGATCCCCAGGACTCAGAATGTGAAAGAACTTTGTGAAAAGCTCTTGTGGATGATGAGATTTGAAGGAATGAAGGATTAGGGTTGAAACTTGAATTCTCCTCAAAATAACGTGACCTCCCTCCAATGAGTGCATGAGTTAGCTTAAATACATTAGGTCATTCCACTAATAATCATTTGGGCCTTATTAATTCCTTGATTAATGAGTTTTGGGTGATTTGGCAAATTTTCATTTTGAATCACACACCCCCCTCCATGCGTGTACACCCATGTATTCTATGATGGATCACTTATTTGTCAATTGCTAATCACACCTGAATTGGATTTGGGCCTTGAAACATCTTGATTCATGAGCTTTGATGCTCCTTGCAATTTTGCATAATGTGAAATAAGTGATGAATTTGTCATGGAATCCCTTGGTTCAAAGGCCACAAATGATTCCCATGAGGTGTACTTGGATGTTAGAATATGACTTAAAGTAATAGAATCAATTTATAGGTCCATATGTCCCAATATGCAAAAGGTGTAAGAATGGAACCATGAGAAAACCCTAAAAACCACCTTGCCTTCTTTTGATCATAACTTGAGTTTCACAAATGATATGGAGACCATCTAGTACTTGTTGGAAAGGGGAGAAAAAGATCTTCAACTTTCATGTTTGAAAAAATTCATTTGAAGCTTCCTTGATGATGAGAAGTCAAGTTGAATGTAGTGTAAAGACTTGCCAAAAATGGAAACTTTCAAATTATAGGTCATTTCCATATTTAGTAACTTTAGCACAAACTCTTGATCCTTGATAAATGGTATGAAACTTGACCCTTTGAAGAACACCTTCTCCTCTTGAATTGTCTCAGGCACCTTGACCCCATGCTAAGAACCAATGATATGCACACATGATAATGCAAAAATGAAATGAAACATAAGCCAGTTAGTACTAAAGTAAGGAGAGCAAATTTTGGGGTGCTACAATAAGAACTGTTCTGTTTGTGCTAAAATGAATCTGCTGAAAAGTAGAAATGCTTTAGATGTTTCTGAATATTATTAGCTCTGATACGACTACAAAAGAAACTGAGTTCTGAAGATCTGGAGATGGAAGTTCTGATGAACTAGTCCAGATGCTGAAGACTGTCTGTTTCCTTAAAGACAAGATAGAGAAGTAGTCATTTTCTATTCTTCGTTCTGGCAACTCAAGTTGTTATTTCTTATGTCTTTGGATCATATAAGATTCTAGATGATCATAGATAAAACTTTGAGGTTAACACATTCAGGGGGAGTTGTTGTTCCAGACACTGAATATGTTTGTTTGGTGATTACCTTGTATAAAATGTTCAATCAAAATACTTGGTTTTGTCATCATCAAAAAGGGAGAGATTGTGAGAGCAAAAGTTGTCTCTACAAGTCAATCTATGTTTTGATGATAATAATACGTATTTGTGAAAGAACTATTTTATGTTCTAACGTGTGTTGTGTACAGATCATAATCATAGAAGATATCAGATCCAACAAGCACCAGCCAGATGTGCGTAATTGATAATATGCGAAGTTACTATGTGTGACACAAGTCGCAAGAAGCAAGAACGCTTTTGTATCTAATCGTGATCAGTCAGATCCAATGATGCTGATATTGCTATTGCAATGCTCTTGTGGATGCTCTCTGAAAGTGGTTGAGATTCTGAAGATTGCAAAACTTCTGATGAAGATAATCTTCCGGAGAACCGAAGTACTGAAGACTCTCATGACTTGAAGTTCTGAAGGCAGAAGGCTCTGAAGACCAAGTGCAAAAAGACTCTGAAGACTTATGTGTTATGAAGATTACGGTTCCAAAGGTCAAGTGCTGAAGACTCTGAAGATGGATTCCTAATGGACAAGTTCTGAAGTTTCGGAAGACTTGAAGTAGTAAAGGATAATGTTCTTAAAGAGAGGTGCTGAAGTTCTGAAGACTGATTCCTAATAAACTTCTTTGAAAGACTAAAGACTTGGAGTTTCAGATATCTTGATACGAAGGCTCTACTCATGCTTCAATAAAATTACCATCAGAAGCCTCTGAAGTTTAGAAGTCAAATGTTACCGTTGTGAATGATTGTGCAGTACAGTTTTATCATTACACAACGTCTCTTTTCCAACAGCCAACAGAAATTCCAACGGCTATATTTTACTTGGCTATTTAAAGGAAAGAAGAAAATGCTTCAAAGTGTTGGTGTGATGATAACCGCAACGATGAGTTCTCGTGTAACACTTAATATTCAAAGCTATCACCATTTACACATAACCATTGTTGTTGAAGCTCAATGATCAACATTCAACACAACAACAACAAATTGGTATAGAAGCTATTGATGAAGAAGACAACATTGAAAATTAGTCAAGTCATCAACCACTTTCTCGTCTGTGCTACATTGAAGATCTAAAGCAAGGAGTTGTTGCTCGAAGCTTGCTCACCCAAGAAGACGAAGAAGAAGAAGACCTACAAGATGTCAACAACTGTCAAATTAACAATACATCTTTGTAGTTTCTTAACATAGCAAGGAGATGTTGCTCACATCTTGCTTGAACACTTGTGTGTTGTCTTGTACTTAAACTTAGGAGTTATCTGCTTGTTAAGAAGCATCATTGTAATCTCCAGTTTAACTAATTCTATGTGAATTAGGATTCCTCAAGTGATCAGTGTGATCAGAGACTTGAGAAGACAATGGCTTGGTGCTATTGTAGAAATCCTAAAATATGGTCAATGATAGTCATATCTCAAAGAGGATCATATGTTGATTAGACTCTTGTGGGATCCCTGATGGAACTCATTGTGATTCCTCCAGTGAACGTTATATCCTGATTGGATCCCTGAACGGTTCATTGAGAGAGATACCTCAAGGGATCATGAGATGATCTGGGTACTTGAGATGACAATAACGCAAGTTATTGTGGGTTAGTCACAGTGCGGCTGTGTAGGTTGTTAGTCACCGGCTGTTTCCCGTGCATCTGTAATCGAGATTGATTATAGTGGATTAAGTCCTTGTGTTCAAGGCGAAATCACCTGAGGAGGGTGGACTGGATTAGCCTTGTGGTAAACCAGGATATATCGTGTGTTCTTTACTCTTATTATGTTTAACGTCTTTGTTCATATTTCTATATTGAGTATCAGAACCTTACATAAGCAAGTCAGAGCCTTCAGCTTAACTCTGATAAGCTTCCGCACTGCAAGTTCTGAGAAATGTATTTTATGTTCAGACTCTTGTTGGTTTTTATGCTTCAAGCATAAAAAGTCTGAATGTAACTTCGTTAGTCAGAGTCTCTCATTGAACTCTGATGTTATCCTAAGTGCTTTAACGATAAGAAGCGAAAAGATGTAAAAGAGTGAATACACAATTTCAACCCCCCTTTCTTGTGTCTTTCTCGCACCTTCAGATCCTTCTTGAAATTGTTTGATATCTTGGATTTGATCTTGAATTGAAGCATTTGAGTATGCTTCTGACCTTCATGTCATGGTGTGCATTACTTCATCATTTGATCTTTGTACCTTGTTTGAATACATGCTTTTCTTTGAAGATGATCATAGGGAATGCTTACCTAGTTTTGATGCATGTCTTGAACTTGACCCTTGATGATTCTTCTTGATATCCATGAGTTGGTGTTTGAAGTGATATTCATATTCATGCTAATTCCCACCTTGATTCCTTTCCCTAATTTCACTTAGTTGAATAATTTGTGACATGTTTTTATGAGTTAATGATTTATGAATGCATAGTCTTTGTTGTGGCTCATGTTGGATGATGTTGTGCCTCTCTTCTCATCTTTGAATTGAACTGATCATGATATGGTGTGAGTTCTAACTTTATTTGATTCTTATCGTGTTGAAATCATTTTGATTTGATATGATGATTAATGGTGTTTAATAATGATCCTAAGACTTGTTTGCTTGTGCACTTCTTTGTTTGCTTTTGCTCATCAAGTTGAATTTCAATGTATGAACATTTTGATCATGGTGCATAAAGTTTGAGAATGTGTATGTTTTATTGTGTGCTTGATCCATCTATGATGTCTTGTTTCATTTGATGAGCATACTTTGACCATTCTTTGATGTGTGACACTTATGCATTGATGTTGGATTCTCCATACCTTGTGTTGCTTTGACACCCTTCTTATCTTCATCTCTTTTCTTCTCCTTTGGGTTTTAAATTCATATTTGTTGTTGAGATTGAGTTTTTTTTAATATTTACTTGTGTTTGATCACATGCTCCCTTAGGGCTCCTAGTTTGAACTTAACTTTTGATTAGGTTCAAAGTAGGATAAACATTAGGCTCTCAATCCTTTGCATGACAACATTAGGGTAGTCCCTTCTTGACCTCAACCTTAGGTCCATCATTTGTATGATAACATTAGGTAGACTTCCGTCTTCATCCTCAACTATAGGGCCATTTTGCATGACAACATCTAGGTGAGTTTCCCTTAGATTTTCTCTTTGCCCTTTGAGTCTTCTCTCTTTTTTCTCAAAACAAAATCAAAATACTTAATAACGATGAGTATTGTGCGTCACGAGCCTTAAGTATATGGGAAATGATAAGCGAGAGTCTCTCCTTACCTTGTCTAGAGTGTTTTATATACGTTATGTCTTGGGTCGATCTTACGAAGCATTTGATCCTATATCATAGACTTTAGTGCAATACGAATCTCTAACAAATTCAATTCACTTATGTTAAAACTCACAAACAAATTGCAAACCATTTTATCCTTCGGTATTGTTTGTCAAACCTTTTTTAGAAAGGGCATGTTATTTCCATTCTACCACAAACAGGCATCGATCCTAACTGTTGGAATGCGAACTTAGCATCGCTTATAAAAAACACTTAACCAATTTATGGTCATAGCCCACAAACTATGGACACTCTGATTTCCTCATTCGGATCCGAATGAGGATACGTAGGCACAAGATGACGAAGTCTTGGAGAGCAACCTTCCCCCATCCACCCGAGTCCTCCGAACTACGTTGACTCTGACTTTCCCATTTGTACGAGGGAATACGTAGGCCTAGGACGGCGAAGTCCTATCGAGTCTCCTTTTATTTTTTCCTGTTTTGTGTCCATTAGCAAGTAGGCTTTAGATAAACACACCCCTTGATTAGAACAACATGAGTGGATCCCGTTGAGTACAACGGATGCGAGGGGGTACTAATACCTTCGTCTTGCGTAATCGACTCCCGAACCCAGGATTTGGTTGCGACAACCATGTTCCTTTCCCTTTTTTGAGGGTTCTTTGATCGTTTCCTTTCCCTCTTCGGGATAAATAATGTTCGGTGGCGACTCTGCTTTCCAACGGTTGTTTTTCGTGTTGCGATAGCTTGCGACTCTGGTTCTCTATGCGAGTCAATCCTAGCGCTTGTTTATTTCTGTTTCATTAGGTGTTTATCTTTGTGAATTTATTTTCTTTATCTATTGTACATTATTGTATTTACTTGCATTTTTTGTGGCATTTGATTACTGTTATCATACTGCTATGCTGTTGTTGTGCTATTTGGGGGTTGGTTCCATGAGGGATAAGCCTACTACCCAGGCTTGATTACATACTTAGGATTATAGTAGATAGTCGTGTGGCCTGCGTAGCGTCTTGGTACGTTTGGTTGACACGAGGCCCACATTCAGACAAGGTTTACTTGGGAGATATTCTGTCCTATGCGTCTTGTGCATATGACAGGGTGTTCCCATAGAGAGCTTATGACTCTAGAGACTGTTCATGGGAAGTCAGTTGAGGCCTCCTTGATTAATGATGATGCCAAACTAGAAACGGTGAACGTATCATGATTTCTCGACCTGAGAGCCCGTGAGACTGAGGATCTGCTAGGATGCCTTGTCCAAGACTAGAACCCACATGTGAGAGGGGATGGGTTTTTGCGGGAATTCTTAACCTTCATCCTACCAGGTTTTCTGGTTTTCTTATCAGTATGGACTTATGAACCTGGTATTCTGATTATTCTGGTATTCCCATCAGAGCAGAACTTCGAATCTATTCAGCCAGCAGCACAACATCTATTCAGAGCATATGGAAACCTTGATCCCATGTCTGTATTTGCATAGCATCATTATTGCATCCTAACATACATGTTTGTTTATTTCTAGGGTTTGTATCTTATCCTTGATTCTAGTCATCGAAGATCTTTAGAGATGGACACTGGTTGGAAGAAGAATGTGGCGTACAAGTTTCCAACACTGGTTCTGAGTTAACTTTATGAGTTGGTTGCTCTGGCTAGTTCTAATGTCTTGGAGGATTTTAGAAAAGACTATGGGAAGATATTGAGCGCTCTTCACACCATCACCAAGTATGAACATGATGCCATACATACACTCCTGCAATTCTATGACCCTCCCCTGAGGTGTTTTACTTTCAGGGACTATCAGCTAGTTCCAACACTGGAGGAGTTTGCGCTTATTCTGGGAGTTCCAATTAAGGATGGGCACCTTTCTTCAGTTCTAAGGAGAATCCCGAGCTGGGTGATATTGCTACTGCTCTTTATTTGAGCAAGTCTGATTTGGCAAATAATGCGGCTAGCAAGGGAGGTTTTCAGGGATTCCATCTGAGTTTCTTGGTTGGTCAAGCTCAAAGATTTGCTGAAGCTAATAGTTGGACTATCTTCAATGCTGTTCTGGCTTTATGTGTCTATGGTATTGTTTTATTCCCGAACGTGGCTGACTTTGTGGATATGAACGCTGTCAGAATCTTCATCATGAAAAATCCAGTGCCAACTCTTCTTGGTGATCTGTACCAGTCAATTCATTTCAAGAATGAGAAAAGGAAAGGAGGGCTTGTAAATTTCTGTGTGCCGCTCTTATGCAAATGGTTTATGAATTATCTTCCCTGGTCTGGTGTTTTTATTGATACAAAAGATTCCTTAAAATGGTCTAAAAGGCTAATGGGGTTGACTACTAAAAACATTGTATCATTTGATCAGAGACTACTGGGTATGGAGATCATCTTCAGCTGTGGAGACTTCCCAAATGTACCCTTGGTGGGAAGGAATGGTGGTATTAATTATAACCCCTCCCTTTCTATCAGGCAGTTCAGATATGCTTAGAGAGAACCTCCAAAGGATCAAGATGTTGAAGAATCTTTATTCTTTCATGGAACGGAGGATCAAGAGTTGCTCAAGAGAGTTGTAGGCGCTTGGGGAAACATTCACAGAAAGGGGAAGACTTCCTTGGGAAAGAATAAGTGCAGAGCCTATTCTCCTTACTAGGAGTGGATCCAGAAGAGGGTGGAAGAGGTGTTTTTTCCTTTCTCTGTGGAGGTACCCTTATACCCATTGATGATTGAGCTACCTACTACTATGGATGTAGAGAGGTACAATAAACTCTGGGATGAGAAGGAAGAACTTCGTAAGGAAAATGAACAGCTAAATATGGAAGTCTACCAGTTGGGTCATGCCAAGAATGAAGCAACATATGCAACCAAGATGAAAACGGAGCTGCTAAACAAGATAGAACAAGAGCTGGAAGAAGAAGTCAATAACAGGGAGCGAATAGGAAAAGATCTGAGAAGTGCCAATAGGCTTTTCCAACAGAGGAAGAAAGATCTAGACAGATCCCATCTCGAGATTTCCAAGTTCAACAGTCAATGGAATGCCACTGTGACTTCTCACAGGATGAAAGAAGATGAACTCCGAGACCAAATTGAAAAGTTGAAACTACAACTCAAGGACAAAGAGAGGGAGGTCAGAGAAGAATCATTTCACAGGTTCAGAAGTGAGAATCAACTTAAGGATACTTTGTCAACCTTGGAAGAGCTTAAATTTCAAGCGGAGGTGATGAAGCCCAAACTTGAAGATGATTTTGGGGAAGATGCTTGGGAGCTACACTGTCGCTACTTGGAGGGGATCATGCATAGGCGTGATGTTCTCATTTAGGAGCTAATTCAAAGACCAAAGCATCTTGATACCAAGAAGTTGTTCAAGGGGTTCAAGCCTGGTGTAAAGAACATAGTGGTTGTGGAGGGTTGTCTCTAGTGGATATTGATGATATGCCTTAGTTGCTTTTCTTCTTTTGTATATGATCACCGTCAGGCTTGTTGGCTGGGATCACTGGCTGTTGTATTTGATTGTATTTTCTCTGTGGGCTATATGTATTGACTCGTTATTGTTCTCCTATTCAGTTAATCTATGAGCGGCTTTTACTAGTGTTATATCCATCTCTCGTGTTTATTGTTGTAAAACTTGAATCAAGGTGTAGATCACCCTGGGAATACTCAAACATGACATTTGCATTGCATTCTCATATTCATATGCATAACAGGTGTTCTTGGTTGGCTTTTCTTATCTCTACCTAGTTTTCTTCAGAAGGATAGCGAACTCTCATATTTACAGGTACGGTACCCGAGGAAATCAGAGACGAGTGATAGAACAGATTTAGACAGAACTACTTGAAGTACGGACTCGTATGACTCAGTTCATGGAACTGATGCAAAACATGGCTCAGGGACAAAAACAATTGAGGACTTTGGTTCAACCACTCATTGATACTACTAGAGTTGATGACTATGGTGTTGTCCATCTTGGTGGTGCTGGTGTCATTCCTCCTGGCGGAGGTGCTGGAATTGTTATTCCTCCTGGCGGAGGTGTTGTTGGTGGTGCAAATCCTCCTGGTGGAGGCGGTGTAGGTGGAGGAAGTATTTTCGCTGTTCGTAGAGTTGGTGGAGGTCACAACCATCATTGGGAGGAAGACCGATAGGAAGATGCATTTTCTATGCACGACCTGGATGCTGGTCTCCCATCGGAGGCTGATAAGAAGTTTAAGATGATTGAGGAGAGGATGCGGGCATACGAAAATTAAAATGCTTTTGGACTTAATATGACTGATCTTGGTTTGGTTCCGGGTGTGAAAATTCCACATAATTTCAAGGTCCCAGACTTTGACAAATATAAGGGGACAACCTGTCCCAAAACCCACATCAGAGCCTACTATCGAAAGATGTTTGCCTATTCTAATGATGAGAAGCTGCTCATGCACTTCTTCCAGGACAACCTAACTGGGTCTTCCCTGGAATGGTACATGGGGGTTGGAAATGACCTACTTTAGAAGTTGGAGGGAGTTTACAGAAGCCTTTGTCAAACACTACCAATATAATAGTGATATGGCTCCCAACAGAACGCAGCTACAAAATCTTGCTTAGAAGGGGAATGAAAGTTTTAAGGAGTATGCCCAGAGGCGGCGCAAATTGGTTGCACGAGTTTAACCTCATATGATGGAGAGAGAACTGGTGGATATGTCTATGGGCGCACTTCAGGGTCTGTACTATGACAGGCTGGTCAGTTGTACTTCCGCGGGATTTTTAGAATTGTTTATAGCGGGTGAACGTGTGGAAAGTGGGATAAAGTTGGGAAAGATTCAAAGTGGTAATGGATCCTCATCTGGAGGAGGAAAGAAGCTCTATGGTGGGACCCCCAAGAAGAGGGAGGGGGATACCAATTCTATTTCTTCCTATAGGGGTAAGGGAAGAACAGGTCAGAGTTCTTCATAACAGGTTGCTACTGTAGCCATCGCGGTTGCACCTCAACAATAATCTTATGATCCTCGTCAGTATTAGAATAGACTGAAGATGGTTAATAGGCACTATGACACTCCGCCTATGTCGTACTCTCAACTATTACAACAACTACTTCAATTGCAGCTGGTTCAGAAGAGAACATTGGCTCTGCCTACTGGTAATCCTCCGCCTGATTATGACGCCAACACCCACTATAAGTTCCATTTTGGGGCACCGGACCATCACATTGATAATTGTTAAGCATTCAAGAACAAGGTTCAGGACCTGCTTGATTCAAAAGCCATTGATTTCACCAATAATGGGTCTAACTTGATACAAAACCCTATTCCACAGCATGGCGTGGAAATGGTAAATGCTATTGAAGGTGAGGAGAGGTTGAATCTGGTGACTGATGTCAATAAGCTAAAGACTCTATTGCTGTTTGTAAAAGAACATTTTTTTAAAGTGGGATGTGTTCCCATGATGTGCATTTGTTTGTCAAGGATGTGTGTTACGGTCAGAGGACTGTAATTTGTTAAAAGAAGGTATACAGAGGTTGATGGATGAATGACAACTTCAGTTTGATAGAACTCTTGTTGTGGATAATGGTAATGATGATAAAAACATTGCAAAAATATTGCAAAAATTTCCATTCCGTATAATACGATCCATATATCGGCTCCAATGTGGCAAGCACCCGTTGTTATTACCACACCAGGGCCAGTACCATATGAAAGCACCAAGGCAATTTCGTGGAATTACGGAGCTGGGGTATTTTGTACTGGACAAAAATAAGAGTTGGTGGGTTCCTCAGATGCTGGATCTAATGTGGATAACATTGTTGGGGCTTTGGGTATCACACGCACTGGCAGAGTTTTCTCTCCACCAGATGTTAATGTTGATAATTCTGATAAAGGTAAAGGCAAGCAGATTGTGGAAGATTCCATGCAAAAGCAGTCTAGTGATGCTTCCTTTTCAAAGGATGTGGAGGAATTTATGAGATTAATCCGGAAGAGTGATTATAAAATTGTTTACCAATTGAATCAGATTTCATCTAAAATTTCTATTCTGTCTTTGTTACTGTGTTTCGAGGAACATAGAAATGCGCTGCTGAAAATGTTGAATGTTGCATATGTTTCGTCAGAAATTTATGTGAATCAACTGGAAGGGGTGGTAGCCCATGTCAATGCAGGAAATGGTTTGGGGTTCAGTAATCTTGACTTGACTCCAGCTGGGAGGAACCACAACAATGCCCTACACATCTCTATGGAATGTAGGGGTTCTTTGTTGTCCCACGTTTTGGTGGATACGGGGTCTTCGTTGAACGTTCTGCCAAAGAAAGCCCTCATGAAGCTGGATACACAGGGGTTGATTTGTAAACCTAGCGATTTGGTGGTACGAGCTTTCGATGGATCAAAGAGGCATGTGTTTGGTGAAGAGGTTATGCCCATTAAAGTTAGACCCGAGGTCTTTGATACGACCTTTTATACCATGGATATCCAGTCGGCCTATAGTTGTCTGTTGGGCCATCCTTGGATTCACTCTACTGGGGCAATAACTTCGAACTTACATTAGAAACTCAAGTATATGGTCGAATGGAAGATGGTTACCGTCTGCGAGGAGTAAGACATTATGGTCAGTCATTTGCCATCGTTTAAATATGTGGAGATTGATGGATAAATACATGAAACTCTTTGTCAGGCTTTTGAAGTAGTTCAAATTCAGAAAGAGCCTCCGGTGGAGGATAAAAGGCTTGGGGTTTCTATGTCTTCATTGAAGGAGGGTCGTGTTGTGGTTGAAGCTGGTAGTTCTCAGGGTTGGGGCCAAGTTCTCGAGGTGCTAGTGAAGCAGGGCAGGTTCGGATTGGGATACAAGCCCTCACAAGCTCCTCCAAGATTCAGAGGTCCTGTCAAGTTTTCAAGTGTTGGGGTCATTTTTGACCGAATTAATGCTATAAGGGAAGATGAAGTCGATAACGAATGCGACATGGATAGATGGATCCGCCCCTGTATTCCAGGCCAAGAACTTTGCAACTGGTCTTCTGAAGAAGTCATCCTTGTCACTCGTGAAGAGTAATTTTCTTGTTTTTGCATATGTCAAGTCCTACGTTCTGTCCAAGACGTAGTGACTCATTTGTAGAGCCACATGTTTTTGCTTTCAATGTTATCATAGATAAAAGGACATTTTTCATTCAAATATTTCGCTCCCTGTTTTTCATTTTGCTTTTACATCTTTAAAAATGGCAATGTGTTTTTTGTGTTCATTTTCGCATTCTTAATAAAGCATAAAACATATCTCATGCAGATTAATCATCCCAGATCCCATCAATAATGATTCTGCTATGGCTTAGTATGATTTTGACAATCCAATTTACCAAGTTGAAGAGGAGACTGATGAAGACTGTGAACTTTCTGGAGAATTTCCCAAACATTTGAAACAGGAGGAAAGGATCATCCATCCTCATCAGGAGGATATTGAGATTGTTAATATGGGTATCAAGGACACTAAGAAAGAAGTCAGAATTAGGGCTGATTTGGAAGACAGTGTCAAGAGGAGATTGGTTGAAATGCTATGAGAGTATGTTGACATCTTTGCTTGGTCTTACCAGGATATGCCTGGGCTTTGTACGGACATTGATGTGCACCGTTTGCCTCTCAAAGAAGGTTGTCCTTCGGTCAAGCAGAAGCTGAGAAGAACAAGACCAGATACAACTGTCAAAATCAAAGAAGAGGTTCAGAAACAGTTGGATGTCGGGTTTCTTGCTATGACTAGTTATCCTCCGTGGGCTGCTAATATTGTTCATGTACCTAAGAAGGATGGAAAGGTTAGGATGTGTGTTGACTACTGTGATTTGAATAGAGCAAGCCCGAAAGATGACTTCCCGCTCCCCCACATTGACGTGTTAGTGGATAATACTGCTCAATATTTTGTGTTTTCCTTCATGGATGGCTTCTCTGGTTATAACCAAATCAAGATGGCCCTAGAAGACATGGAGAAAATAACTTTCATAACAGCGTGGGGAACGTTCAGTTACAAAGTAATGCCCTTCGGATTGAAAAATTCTGGGGCAACTTATCAGCGGGCGATGATGACTCTCTTTCATGATATGATTCACAAAGAGATTGAAGTCTATGTTGATGACATGATTGTGAAGTCCCAAACAGAGGAGGAGCATCTGGTTAATCTGCAGAAATTGTTTGAAAGGTTAAGGAAGTTTAAGCTGAGGTTGAATCCGAACAAGTGCACCTTCAGGGTGAGGTCTGGTAAACTGTTGATTTTTATTGTCAGTGAACGAGGTATCGAGGTTGATCCTTCTAAAATAAGAGCAATACAAGAAATGCCTGAGTCGAGAACAGAAAAACAGGTTCGTGGTTTCTTGGGGAGGTTGAACTGCATAGCTAGATTCATCTTTCATCTCACAGCCACATGCGAGCCGATATTCAAATTATTTAAAAAATATCAAGCGGTTAGGTGGAATGAAAACTGTCAAAGAGCTTTTGAGAAGATAAAATAATATTTGCAGGAACCTCCGATCCTCATGCCTCCGGTAGCATGAAGACCATTGATAATGTATCTTACAGTTCTTGAGAACTCAATGGGGTGTGTGCTCGGTCAACACGGCGAGATAGGTAGATAAGAGCATGCCATCTACTATATTAGTAAAAAGGTTACGGATTGCGAGTCGAGGTACTCGATGTTGGAAAAGACATGTTGTGAACTCGCTTGGGAAACTAAGCGTTTGAGGCAGTATATGTTAAATCACACAACCCTGTTGATATCGAAGATGGATCCGATAAAATATGTGTTCGAAAAGCAAGCACTCACCGGGAGGATTGCCCATTGGCAGATGGTTTTGACAGAGTACGATATCCAATATGTTTCCCAGAAAGCCATCAAGGGAAGTGTTATGTCAGAATATCTTGCTCAACAACATATTAAAGACTATCAACCAATGAAGTTTATGTTTCCTGATGAGGATATTATGTATCTGAAAGCGAAAGACAGTAACGAGTCGTTGCCTGACGAAGGACCTGAGATTGGATCTCAATGGGGGTTAATTTTTGATGGAGCTGTTAATGCGTATGACAGCATAGTTGGGGAAATGATTACTACTCCTAAGGGGTTTCGTATCCTTTTCACTGCCTGATTGACGTTCGTCTGTACCAACAATGAAGCAGAGTATGAAGCGTGCATCATGGGGTTAGAAGAGGACATTGATCTGAGGATCAAGAATATTGATGTGTACGGTGATTCAACGTTGGGGATTAATCAGATTAAAGGTGAATGGGAGACTCGTCAGGCCAACCTGATACCTTACAAGGATTATGCCAGAAGGTAGCTACCTTTCTTTGATATGGTCGAGTTTCATCATGTACCCCGAGCTGAGAATCAGATGGCAGATGCGTTGGCAACATTAGCATCAATGTACAAGGTGAATCTGTGGAATGAAGTCTCGACGATCAGAATCACGCGTCTTGATAGACCTGTTTTTCTGTTTGCGGCCAAATAAGTGTCAGATGGTAAAACATGGTTTTATAGTATCAAGTGCTTCCTCAAAAGCCAAGAATACCCACCTGGGGTGTCCAGCAAAGACAAGAAGACTTTGAGGAGACTAGCTGGTAATTTCTTCCCGAATGAGGATGATGTGCTGTATAAAAGGAACTTTGACATGGTCCTGCTACGTTGTGTTGATGAACACGAGGCAGGCCTGTTAATAGAAGAAGTTTATGAGGGTTCTTTTGGAACCCATGCCAATGGGCATGCCATGGCTAGAAAATTGTTGAGAGCAGGTTATTATTGGATGACTATGGAGTCCGACTATTTTATATATGCCAGAAAATGCCATAAATGCCGGATTTATGCTGATAAAGTGCATGTGCCACCGACACCTCTGGATGTATTGATATCTCCTTGTCCCTTTGCTATGTGGGGAATTGATATGATTGGAAATATTGAGCCAACTGCCTCCAATGGGCATCGCTTTATTCTGGTTGCCATCGATTACTTCACCAAGTGGGTGGAAGCGGCCTCATTTGCCAACGTTACAAAGTAGGTAGTCACCCGGTTTATAAAGAAGGACATCATCTACCGTTATGGTATCCTTGAGAGAATCATTACTGATAATGGTTCGAATTTGAATAACGAGATGATAAAGGAGTTGTGCCAGAGCTTCAAAATTGAACATCACAATTCTTCTCCATATCGTCCGAAGATGAATGGTGTTGTTGAGGCAGCAAATAAGAATATCAAGAAGATTGTGCAAAAGATGGTTGTAACATATAAAGATTGGCATGAGATGTTGCCCTTTGCTTTACACGGTTATCGTACTTCGGTGTGTACTTCGGTATGGAAGTTGTCCTACCATTGGAAGTTGGGATTCCTTCTTTAAGGATTTTGGCGGATGTGAAGCTTGATGAACATGAATGGGTACAAACCAGGTTGAATCAGCTGAACCTCATTGAAGAGAAAAGACTGGCAGCCATTGCACATGGTCGATTATACCAGAGCAGGATGAAAAAGGCCTTTGATCATAAAGTGCGTCCTCGGTGCTTCCAGACAGGCGACTTAGTTTTGAAAAGGATCCTTCCTCCTAAGACAGATCATAGGGGCAAATGGACTCTAAACTATGAAGAACCATATGTTGTGAGAAAGGCTTTCTCTGGCGGAGCCTTATTGCTCTCAACTATGGATGGTGGAGATTTTATGTCCCTTGTGAATGCAGACGCAGGCAAAAAATACTTCGCATAAGATAGACCCGCTGGACCACAAAAAGAAAAGGTCCAGGCAAAAAAGGGCATCCAAGTGAACCACACAAAGAAAAGGTTCGGGCAAAAATTAGGGATAAAATAAACGAAAAGAATTGAATAAACCCACAAAGTTGAAAACTTGAAAAGACAACTTTGGCAAAAATGGGTATCCCGGTGGATTGAAAACCCAAAAGGGCGATCCAGACAAAAGTTAGGGATTTGAAAGCGAGAGGTTGCGATCTGCGTTCGATCTGTGAGCTCATCTTGGTACATGGGAATTTCAAAGGATGGGAATCGGTCCAATCATTCTCTTCAGAAGGCAAAGTACTCAAGAGCGTCGAAGAAATACGAGTCATTGGTGAATCAGAATCTTATGGGAATTTGTTTCCACGTTGCCAATCTGTACATTTTTATTTTCATTTTTGGTGCAATTACCTCTTTCGAGGAATTGCCTCCTAATGTAAATGCATATTTACAGGCCAATCCAATCAATAAAATCTCATTTCACTCAAAATCTATCTATATTTGTTTTTACTTTTTTCTCTTTTGTTTGCAAAAACGTCTGATATTTTGATAAACATTGCATGTGAAAACATTGAAGCTTTATAGAGCATGTTAAAAACAATGGAAATTGCTTAAACGGTGAGTGTCGTGGGTGGTAACCGAGGTTTTCATGTCCTATATAGAACATTCTTTTGTTTGTTATATATTTGTAGGATGACGCGATCTCTCTTCCCTAGTAAAGTTGCTCTCCCAGGCAGAGGTTGCTAAAGTTTTATCACCCTCAGCAGAGCGATGTGAGGTTTCTAATTAGTCTCCCCATCGAGTGTCCAGAAGTTTGCTACCCCAGACAGGATAGTAGTGGTTTGTTTATGCTTCCCGGGCATGTTTGTATCTCCAATAATGGTGTTTCCTTATCCCCAACATGGTAAGGGTAGAGGATAATTCCCCAACAGAGGAGTAAGCTCAGTGTTATCCCCTAGCAGGGTTGGCGTCATTGATTCTTCTCCCCTGTCATACCCTAAATTTTGACCACAAGATTTCCCATCATTGTGTAAATCATCACCACAATATGGATGTACCTTTATGCCTCATCAATCCTCTCAAAGATTGTTGAGCATTCACTACAATCAAAAATTAGGGTTTTGAGCCCTCTCAAAGTACTCAGACAAAGGATCAATCAAGAATGGACATGATCCTCAACTTTTCAAGCCTCTCAAACATCCATGAAGAATCAAGAGGTCTCACACATCAAGAATCAAGCATGAAAATGCAACATCTTAAGTTGACCAAGCCTCAAGATCATCAGTGTCACCAAATTAGGGTTTTGGTCGACCAAGGCCTCCAGAGGGGAAATTTCATCTGGACATGGGATAATAGTTCAAAACATGATCCAAGAAGCTCAAAGGGGCCTCATGGACCCAATCACAAGTTCAAAGTAGCCTCTGAGGATGCATTCATCAAGAATCAGGAATTAGGATTTCTTGACCTAATTCACCCCTAGGTTGACTTTTAGAGCAAGGCATGAGCCAAGACCTCAAGAAGTGTTTTGAAGACCTCCAATACATAATATTAGTCCATTCACAAGATTGGATTGATTCAAAGAACTTGGTTCATAAGCAATACAAGGATTCAAATTCATCTGGACCAATTAGGGTTTCTAATGAAAAAAAGTCAAGTGTACCTTTGACTTTTGACCAAGACATGATCCCAAACCATGGGATATGATTCAAGACACTCTAAAACACCTATTGAATCCATCCATTAGGTTTGAATTAGGTCAAGGACTTGATTTCATAGAGGATCATAAAGTTTAAAGTTCATCTGATAAAAAGTCAACTGTGCCTAAAATTCAAGTTTGACTTTTTGAATTTCTTGACAAACAAGGCTTCCCTAAGTCAAAAACAATGTTAAATTATGGTTTGGATCATCATACATCAATAAAAATCAAGAAAAATGGTGTTACTTGCAAAAGGGGCAACCATAAGAAACTTGAATTTTCACTAAGTTATGAAAGAAAGTGATTTATACCCAACTTTGCAAGACCATAACTTGTGATCCAAGCAACCTTTTTCTTTTATCCAAAGCTAAAATGAAAGCTCTCATAACATACTTCAAGATTGTCAACTACAACAGATTCCCAATCCTCATGGATTTTGAGTTATGGATTGATCAAAATCACAAAAAATGGAAAATGGAAAATGGAAAGTCAAAAACAATGTTTTCACCAACTTTGAGGCCATTTTTCATTATGATCCAAGATGATTCAAGACCAAAGTTGAAGTATGTTATAGGGGCTTTCCAAAAAGTACAAGAGCCTCGCATGATTCAACTTGAGCAAGGAGTTATAAGCCTCCAAAAATGGCATTTTTCACCCTGCCTACACAAAGGCATGAAAACGAAACTTGTGCCACACGATTTTGTCACTCAAGTTTTGCCATTTTTCTAACTTTGTCATCTTCCAAAAGCACAAAACATCTAATGACTCACTTGTTTCTTGATCAAGGAGTCAAGAATTCAACTTGGCATGTGCAAAACCATCATGACATGAAATTTGGAATTCAACTTTGGCAAGGTAACATCAATGTAATACATTGAGGTGTTATGAACCAGACCATAACACTCCAAGCCAGTCAAGATTCAAGTCTAAACACTGAGCATTCAAACTTGCAGAATTGAATGGATTCAAGATAAGAGAGTTGACTTGGCACTTTTGGATTATCCAAGTCAATGGCTACAAGCTACATGCCAGGATCAGCCTCCAATCACTATTGCTCCCAAAACAAACTTCCTCTACTATAAATAGAGGTCATGTGTGACTGATCAAAACACACCAAAGCATAACAACTCATGCTTTTCTTCAAATCACTCTAAAAACCCAGAATTTTCTTCTCTTTCAAGTCACATTCGAATTTTCAGATAGAGAGCATTTCCATCCAAACCAACCATCCTAACACCTCACATATGTCATGTATAAGTGATCCATAACCTCAAAACACATCTGGAACACCAGAATCACAAAGTCACCATCCATTTGCTCAAGCTTTTTGGCCTATTCGTAGTGGGGTACCATAACAAGTTCCAGGTTGTTTCAATCCATTCCAAGCTTCTAAACACCTTACACAGGGTTCATTGAATTTGTCCAGATTATCACACAATATCTGTAACACCTCTACATCATAATTCGATTTCTTCTTGCAAGAGGTAAGCCTAAACTTTCAAACTCTATGATCCATGCATCATAAATGTGTTTTCAAGTTACAAACATGTTTCTGCACTTATGTAGAGTGTTTCCCCTCAATCAATTGCTTTGTAGCTATCGTGTATAGGATTTCATAGTGTTCTTGCAGAAATTAGGGTTCATATGTTCATCTTTTGATTTCAAAAACACACAACTTTCATGTTTACAAAAGTTAATACCATTACGTATTGAGAGAGATATGTGAGGTTTTGCAAAAACGTCCATGGAGGGAAGTCGCGAGGAAGAAGATGACTGTTGGCGCCATAATTTGAATTTTTATTTTTGTTCATTTTCTTAATTGATTTCAAAAATTAATTTCTCTCTCAATTTTTATCATTTTTTATTGGTTTTTTTTTTAAATTCACAAAAATGTTAAAATATTTTATTCTATAAAAAATAAAATTTATATTATGTATTTAATATAGTTTGAATTTTTGTAAATAATTTCATTTTATTTGTTTTTAAACATTTTTAAATGAAATTTCCACCTTGATTTTTCAAATTCAAATGAATTCCATGTTTTCATGTGATTAAACATGATTTTTCAAAACATTTTTTCAAAGTTTACAACTTTTTTTTTAATATATTTGATGTTTTATATCATTTTTTATTTAATTTCCTTTGAAAATTGTTTTTTTTTAAATTAAAATTAGGGTTTTTCTTAATTTTGATTTTTCAAACTTCATTTGAAACACTTTTGGACCTCTAATAGAGTGTAAGACTCATCCCCTTTGTAAATACAAAATTTTGGGCCTTAGTCATTGTATAAGTCCCGATACGATTTTCAAAATAAACGGTGCGATCGCTGTTTTTCATCTGGGCATCTCTTTGAGCTGTAAGCCCCATCTCTTGTATAAAAATAATATTTTGGGCCTCTAATAGAGTGTAAGACCCATTTCTTCTTTGTACATAAAATTTTGGGCCTCAGTCATTGTATAAGTCCCTCTATGGTTTTCAAAATCATGGCGCGATCGTTTCCTTTTCAAATAAATCATCTGGCATCTCCTTGAGTATAAGCCCCATTATTCTTTCTTTACAAACACTTTTGGGCCTCTATTAGAGTGTAAGACCTAACCCCTCTTTATACAAAAACAATATTTGAGCCTCTGCTATAGAATAAGTCCCACAATGTCTGTCGGTGTAGCAGTGCGATCAATGTTTTCAAATAAGTCATTTGGGCCTCTCCTTGAGTATAAGCCCCAATATTTTATACATAAACTTTGTTTTTAACAACAAACAACTTTATTTGGCCTCTCCTTGAGTTGTAAGCCCCATACCTCTGTTTTCAAAATCATCTTTCTGTTTTAAACTGGTACTTAGAGGAGCATTATTCCCGGTGAAACTGCTCTTAGACCACTTGGGCCTCTCTTTGAGTTATAAGCCCCAAACACTCCTTTCTTTTTAAACAAATTTCTTTTAATTAAAAAATTCAAAGTTTCCTCAAAACTTTCTTCAATTTCTTGAAACCCTAATCAATCATATAGTTGTAGTCAATACAACAGATCACAATACACTTGGGCCTCCTCTCATAATGTAAGTCCCAACATCTTTTTCAATGCATATTTGTTTATATATATATATATCTGTCAAATCACTTATTTGTATGTATATATATATACCTGTGCGTATCTGTTTAGAGTTTCCCCGGCAGTTAGGTCTACACTTAGGTCAAACCAGAGGTTACTTTCAACTTAGTCAAAACTAGTTCCCTCATAGGAAATTCCATATACAGTCTGCCTCCTCTTGGGCTTATTCAATATGGAACAGAGAAAGGCATTATTCCTGGTGAAACTTTTCTCAAGACTGTTAAAACTTAGAAATATATGTATACTAGAAATTCATCTCCCCGGAGAGGATTAATTCCCGATGAAACCTCTTTTGAATTTCTTCAAACCTTAGAACTGTTCAACAAAGAAATGAATAATTCCTTGTGAAACCTTTCTTGAAATTTTCTTTGGCTTGGACCCACAGGCTTCCTAAAAGCATCCCCAACCTCCTCTTGGGCTTAGTACAAGGACCCACAGGCTTCTTAGAAGTTCCCCAGCCTCCTCTTGGGCTTAGTACAAGGACCCAAAGGCTTCCTAAAGGCATAGGATAGAAATCAGTCATCTCTACTAGTTCACTCTCCAAGATAGTCAAAATTCCATAACATCATACCATTCTAAGGGTTGATATTCATCCCTTAAACCAAAAGCCTCCTCTTGGGCATCATACAAAGACCCCTCTCTACACCAGAGCCTGCCACTTCTTGAGAGACTTGGACAGTCCCAGCCTCCTCTTGGGCTTCATTCAAGCAGACTTGGAAAGTCCCATATCCTCTTTGGACTTCACATAAGATACCCTCAAGTTTCCTAAAAGTATAGGAAAAACCCTGATCAGTTCATCAATACATCAGTCTCCAACAGAGTTGAAAACCTCTAAGGTTTTCAAACTCAAACTTAAATCCCCTCTGACCCCCAACAAGGCTCAACTTTCACCTTAAAAATCCCCAGCCAGGGTCAATTTACCATCAACAAATCCTCAGTAAAATCAAAGCCCCGTGGCCACTGATACTTTAACTCGTCCCTGATTCCCAGCAAGAGTAAACCCTTTGGATTCCCCAATACAATTTGGACCTGATCCTGGATTTCCATAAATCCTCAGCAAGAGATAGCCTTCTCTTAGGCTTCATATAAGAATTTCCTCAGTCAGCCTCAATCATGGGCTTTGTACAAGACAGATAAAACCCTCCCCAGTGGAGTTAGTTTCTTTTAGCTTCAACCTTGGGCTTTGATCAAGGCACACAAAAATCAACATCCCCTCAGATGAGACCATGAGTCCCCTCTGCAGGAAGACATCTTCTCTATACATCACATATCAAAATAAAACAATCAAAACCTTTTTCTAGATAATTGTTATAAGTGGCACACTTGTTGATTCAAAATCCAAGCTAGAGTCCTTCTCTTATCCTGGCTAATATTCATCTTTCATCTGACAGTTGTAAGTGGCAAGCCTCTAGATTCATACATCCAAGCCAATGTCCCTCTCTTAGCATAAAAGATTCATAAGGAAAAAGTGGCATTACTCTACACTGAGTTAAAGCTTTCTTCCTTCATGACATCACCCTTATAAAGAAAATTATGGCATTGTTGGATTCCATACATCCCAGTTAAAGTAATTTCCCTTATAACCAATTACCTAACACTTATAATGAATAGGTGAGGTGTCTCCCTTTAGAGATGGCAAATTCTCTCTCATTCAAACTTTAGCTTCAATCTTGGGATTTAAACAAGACACAAATACTCAGCTAGCTTCAATCTTGGGCTTTAAACAAGACACCACGTATCTTTCCTTCCATAGAATAGGAGGAACCATGATTGCTCTGATTTCCCAAATCTCTTTACGGGAATACGTAGGCATAAGATTGCGAAATCTTAGCGAGTACACAAATCAAAAATCTTAGGTCCAGGTACCTTCTCAAAAACAACGGAAAACCCAAAAACAATAAAAACATTCTCTCAATTCTCCCAAAGGAGAAACTTTCCCAAGCCACAGTAGATAAACACGAGAAAGCATCTTAAGTTAACAGAAATACATGCAAAAGAAGGTTCCTATGGATTACCATAGATACACTGGGTGTTAATAGCTTCCCTTTGTATAACCAGACCCCGTTCCCCGATCTCTTAGCATTTGTTAAAGAAAACATTTGCGTGCAAGGTTAGTTTTAGATATCTTCCCTTTCCTTTCCAGCTTCATATGTTAAATACAGAAATCAGAAAGTAGCACCCAAATCCATTGCAGTAAGGTGGTCGCGTCACCGACAAAAATCGCACGCTACATCCCCAGCAGAGTTTGTTATTGATTTCCTCAGCGGGTAAATCAGCAGTGGTTGATATCCCTAGCAGGTCCAAAGCCCAATTGTCATTGGCACTTTTCTTCATCATTCCTACTTTTCGGTAGAGTTGAAGTTCAGTTGGTCTCCTTCAGCAGAGGTTATGACTTTGAAGGTAGTTCAGTTTGCCTTCCCCAACAGAGTTTGTTTCTAGTTTTTCAGCACTTCTCTCGTTGGAGTGTCCTTTTGTATATCATAATCATCATTACATTGCATCCTCGAAACGCATAGCATTTCCATTTCGTGTGGAGCATTACGCCATAGAAAAATTCAAACATGTGCATTCGAAGCATAAGCCAGGTTTGATGTTCCCTCTTGCCTAACCTTTCCCCAGCAAAAATGGCTTATCTCAGGAGATATCGTTTAACGTTATTCCCTAAACAGTGGATTTGTTCATCCGACTTGTGTTTCCTTCCAGAGGAATTATATTGCGCTCCCCCTATAAAGTCGTCTGTTTAGGTTTCTCTTTTCCCCAACGGAGTCGTATTCTCTTCAGGTCGTAAGTCCGTTGAATCTACTTCCTGTGATCCTTTGTTGAATTCCAACTTTTGGTTGGTATCCTTGGTTGAAGTCCACTTTCGGCTGGAACCCTTGGTTGTGAGTCTGCCTTCGGCCGGCAAACCTTTATTGATTGATGTGAGCCCGCCTTCGACCGACATTCTTTCTAAGTCCACCTTCGGCTGGCATTTCTTTGTTGTGAGTCCGCCTTCGGCCGACATTCCTTTTTAAATTCCAACTCTTGGTTGGTACCCTCGGTTGTGAGTCCACCTTCAGCCGACAAACCTTTGTAAGTCCTTCCTTAACAGGCATCATCCTTTTAAAGTCCACCTTCGACTGGCATCTCTTGGTAGTGAGTCCACCTTCGGCCGTCATTCCTCCTTTGTCCCAACTTTTGAGTTGAGACCCTGTGTTTATCCCAAATTTTGTTCGATATCCTTTTCCAATTCTAACTCTTGGTTGGTACCCTTGGCTGTGAGTCCACCTTTGGCTGGCAAACCTTTCATACGTTGATGTGAGCCCGCCTTCGCCCGACATTCTTTTTAAGTCCATCTTCGGGTGGCATCCTTTGGTTGTGAGTCCTCCTTCGGCTGGCAAACCTTTCTTACATTGGTGTTAGTCTTCCTTTAGCCGACATTCTTCTTAAAGTCCACCTTCGGCTGGAAATCACTCTATCTCTTCTCTCCCTACAGTTTGCAAATTTCCAGGTTCTTTTCGTATTCAATCCCTTTTACCTTGAATGTCTGAAAGTCGTTGCTATCATTTCTTCTGGTTCAAGTTGATTGAATAGGGGTAGCTGTAACACCTCAAAATTTGCTCTCTTTTTCTTTAACCTTTTTTTGCTTATGCTTCATTTCATTTGCATCTTCATTTATGCATAACATTGGCCCTAGACATGGGATCAAGGTATCTTTGGTGTTTCTCAAGAGGAGGAGATGGTTTTCAAAGCAAGAAATAAAGGGATAATCTCAACATCATGTCATTATTGAGTTACAAAGTCCTTTCATCATCAAGGCATTCTCAACAACCGCATACAATCATCTGGATTAGAGTTTTCAAGCATTGATCATACTCTCCTATCTTATGTTCATGAATTAGGGTTTTGGTCAAAGGGTACCTGTGGCTATCTTCTTGGAGCAAATCTTAGTTCTATGGCTCAATATACATCTCAAGGGGTTCATACATGTATCATGTCTCTTAACAAGTCATTGTATAAGCCTCAGTCAATGGAAAGAGGATTAGGTTTTCATCTGATCAAGAAAGTCAACTATGGCCTCTCAAAGTCAAATCCTTGAGTTTTGAGGTCAACCATGGGCATTTCAAGTCATCTCAAGTTTCATTATGTGGTTGGATCAAGAAGAATCAAGGAGAATTGACAAAATTAGGGTTTTAGTGAAATGTCACAAAGTATGGAAACCCTAGTTTCTTTCCATCTTGCAACATCTGTAACTTTCTCATCCTTGATCCAAATGAGACAAACTTTTAGTCAAATTAAAGAGGACATCATGAACTACAAGTTTATAGAAGGAAGCAAGTCAAAAAGATTCATAGATCAAAAGTTTGGTGGCTTAAAGTTGAGAAAAATCAAGATTTGTGATTTCAACACTTAGAAGTTTTTTCTGAGTATGAAAATTCAGCTTGGAGGGCATGTTTTCAAAGTCCATTTTCTTGATGATACAAGTTTCATCTCACTTTTCCTCCAACATGAAAGTTGTTCCTCATTCTTCAAGCTTTCTTTTGATAATAATAAATCTCCAATTGAGTGAGTAGAACTCAAGTTATGGTGTCCCAAAGCTAATGAGTTAATGATTTATGAATGCATAATCTTTGTTGTGGTTCTTGTAGGATGGTGTTGTGCTTCTCTTCTCATCTTTGAATTGAATTGATCATGATATGGTGTGAGTTTTAACTTTACTTGATTCTTATCTTGTTGAACTAATTTTGATTTGGTATGATGATTAATGGTGTTTAATTATAATCCTAAGACATGTTTGCTTGTGAACTTCTTTGTTTGCCTTTGCTCATCAAGTTGAATTTGAATGTATGAACACTTTGATCATGGTGCATAAAGTTTGAGAATGTGTATGTTTGATTGTGTGTTTGATTCATCTATGATGTCTTGTTTCATTTGATGAGCATACTTTGACCCTTCTTTGATGTGTGACACTTGTGCATTGATTTGGGTTCTCCATACATTGTGTTGCTTTGACACCCTTCCACTAGTGCAAAAATAGGAATTTACATCCGTTTTTTAAACATTTAACACCCATTATTAGAGGGTGTAAATTTAAAGGGTGAGAAATGTCTGATGAATTTACACCCATTCTAAACGGGTATAAATAAAGGGTATATTACACCCTATTTTATAGAAAATAGGTGTAAATTATTACATATATACATTTAAATCAAACGAATTTACACCCCATTTGATAAAAATTGGGTGTAAAATGAATAAGGTTTACTATGAATGTCAACAAATTTACACCCTATTTTCTTTAAATAGAATGTAAAAATATGGTATATTACACCTTATTTTAGTTATCACTGGTGTAAAATATTTCAGAATTATATTATATTTAATTTCATTTACACCCTATTTTATTTAACCAAATATTTTTGTATATCGTTGGACATTCAATAAACAAATACCTTATAATGTGTGTAAAAGAACTCAATTTAATTTTTAATGTTACTTTAAAAAAATCATTAAACCAAATATTTTTATATAACATTCATTCAGTAAATAAAAAACGCAACCCAAAAAAATTTATTCTAACTTCATCATTTATAAGTCTTACATCTAAATCATACTATCTAATACCAAAAGGTCATACATGAAAATCATATTATCTTGTACCAAGAAGTCATAATATTTTTTCATGTAACACCAACAATCAATAATCACAAGTCATAATATCTCTTCATGTAATAACAACAAAATATTCAATCACTTTCTTCATATAATATCTACAAAATATTAATAGAACAAAACCTATCTATATATAATTTTTCTTCCTTTGTTTTTGTTTTGTCAATATTTCTTTGTTTTCTTGGTGCTTATGCCCTTCAACTATTTGCATTTGGTCTTGTTGTAAATTTTGCTCTTCAACCTTTTTCTCTTCAACCATTTGCAAAAAACATTGAGCCCAAAATTGTCGAATATGATCGATTGTCTCTTTTCACACGATGAGGTGTCTGAGAATATCTACAAGTTCAATATATAATAAATTAAACAACTACATATTAAGACAATAATATACATATTGAAAATTATACAACAAAAACTTAATCATGACACAAGCTATAACAAAAACTTAAACATGACACAAACTAGAGTTACAAAAACTTAGTACTCTAAACTAATGTTACATACATGACATCAAGCACGATGATAAAATGAATTCTGATCCACCACAGTTCAAGTGTACACTATATAGTGGTGAAAGCAATTCTTAGGCCAGCTACATACAAAAAAGAATAAAGAAAAAATATAGTTATTGTGCGCCACGAGTACAAATATATTGATTAGCAATTCTTTATTCTTTATTGCTAATAAGTTGTTTTGATGTTTTTTTCTTTATTCTTTATAATAACTAATTCATTTCAAAATACTTAATAAATACGATGAGTATTGTGCGCCACGAGCCTTAAGTATATGGGAAATGATAAGCGGGAGTCTCTCCTTACCTTGTCTTGAGTGTTTTGTATACGTCCCATCTTGGGTCAATCTTACAAAGCATTCAATCCTATGTCATAGGCTTTAGTGCAATAGGAATCTCAAAAAAATTCAATTCACTTATGTTAAAACTCACAAACAAATTGCAAACCATTTTATCCTTCGGGATTGTTTGTCAAACCCTTTTTTAGAAAGGGCGTGTTATTTCCGTTCTACCGCAAACAGGCATCGACCCTAACTGTTGGAACGCGAACTTAGCATCGCTCATAAAATACACTTAACCAATTTGTGGTCGTAGTCCACGAACTACAGACGCTCAGATTTCCTCATTCTCGTCCGAATGAGGATACGTAGGCACAAAACGACGAAGTCTTGGCGAGTAACCTTCCTGCATCCACCCATAGTCCTCCAAACTACGTTGACTATGACTTTCCCATTTGCACGAGGGAATACGTAGGCCTAGGATGATGAAGTCCTATCGAGTCTCCTTTTTTTCTCCCTTTTTGTGTACGTTAGCAAGTAGGCTTTAGATAAACATACCCCTTGATTAGAACAACAAGAGTGGATCCCGTTGAGTACAACGGACGCGAGGGGGTGCTAACACTTTCCTCTCGCGTAATCGACTCCCAAACTCAAGATTTGGTTGCAACGACCATGTTCTTTCCATTTTTTGAGGTTTCTTCGATCGTTTTCTTTCCCTCGTCGGAATAAATAATGTTCGGTGGCGACTCTATTTTCCGCCGGTTGTTTTTCACGTTGCGACAAAAATGCTGCTCTTTTAAGAATTTACTCTTGTTTGCTGGGTTTTCCTCATTGGTTGAAAAACCCTGTCATACCCCAAATTTTGACCACTAAGATTCCCATCATTGTGCAAATCATCATCACAATATGGATGGACCATCATACCTCATTAGTCTCCCCAAAGATGGGTGAGCATCCACTACAATCAAAATTAGGGTTTCAAGCCCTCTCAGAGCTCTTAGACAAAGGATCAATCAAGGAATGACATGATCTTAAACTTGTCTAAACCTCTCAAACACCCATAAAGGATCAAGAGGACTCCCACAGCAAGAATCAAGCACAAGGCTGCAACATTCCAAGTGGATCAAGCCTCAAGATCACCAGTGTCACCAAATTAGGGTTTTGGTCGACCAAGGCCTCCAGATGAAAATTTTCTTCTGGGCATGAGCCAATGCTTCAAAGCACAATCCAAGATTCTCCAAGGGACATCATAAACCCAAGCATCAAGTCAATTTAGCCTCAGGGGATGCATACATCAAAAATCAGGAGTTAGGGTTTCTTGACCTAATTCACCCCTAAGTTGACTTTTGGGACAAAACATGAGCCAAGACCACAAGACATGATGTGAGGGTCTCTAACACACCCCATTGATCCATTTGCAATAATGGATTGATCCAAGAAGCTTGATCAACAAGTTTTAATTTCATCTAAGCCACAATTAGGGTTTCACGGGAAAAGTCAACTGTACCTTTGACTTTTGACCCAGGCATGCTCCCAAACCTTGGGACATGATTCAATACACCCTATAATACCTATGAAATCAATCCATCAAGTTTGATTTAGGTCAAGGACTTGATTTCATAGAGGATCGCACAGTTTGGAATTCATCTGACAAAAAGTCAACTGTGCACAAAAGTCAACTTTGACTTTTTGAGATTTTTCACAATTTTGGTTTTTTCTAGGGGTAACCATAAAAAACTTAGAAAATTTTCTAAGTTATGGAACAAAGTGGCTAGGGTACCAACTTTGGAGGATCATAACTCCTAAACCACAAGGCAATTTTTCCCCATCCAAAGTTGGGTTTGTAGCTCTCATTACCCTCTACAAAAGCTTCAAACTGAACTCATTCCAATTCCTCGTGGATTTCAAGTTATGGAATGATCAAAATCAAGAAAAGTGAAAATGTCACTTTTTTCCAACACTTAGTGAAATTTTCACTAAGTCAGAATCTGCCTTCACTTTTTTCCAAATGTAGGGACATTTTTCACTTGGATCCAAAAAGTATCAAAACCAATTATGATCAAACAGTTATTGTATCATATGAGGGCTTTCCAAAATGGCCAAGAACTCCATCAAATTCCACTTGAGCCATGAGATATGACAATGGCAATGTGCCTTGCTGAAAACTGCCAAGGCTAGGCAGAATTTTGCACTTTTGCTCGATTTGGAAAAATCAGATAATTCCAAGCCTTGTCATCACTTTGGACACATCTGAGGATCAAACCTAAAGGGAACAAACACTAATCCAAGCCTCCAAAGTCTTTGGAACAAGAAGTAGCATGTCAAACCTAGAATCCCTAAAAGAGGGACAAGACTCCAATTTTGGATTGGATCATTTAATGGATGCACCAAGGTGGCATGGACTGAACCATTTCCAACTGAATTCATCAAGACTTATCCAAGACCAAGGGAACCAGCAGCCTGTGCCCTAACCTCTAGTCAATGGCTAGAGGAGACTTGGATTCTCATTGCTCAACATTGGCCAAACCTGTGCAGTAGTTGCCATTCACTATTCCTTGCAAAACAAACTTGCTCTACTATAAATAGAGCTCATTTGTGATCAGTTTGAGTACACCAAAGCCATCAAACAGATACTTTTCTTAAAATCACCTTCTCACTTCCAATTTTGCCTTCTAAGGTAAGTCACTATCGGGTTTTGAGTTTGAGAGCTATTCCAATCAAACCAATCACACACACACCTCATAAACATCATATAGAAGTGATCCAAACACTCACATAACATCTGGAACACCAAAATCACAAAATCACTAGCCAATTGCTCAAGTTCTTGACAGATTTGCAGTTGGGGTACCATCTAAAGTTCTAGATCATTTCAATCCACTCCAAGCATCCAGACACACTCCATGACACCTAGGGAAGCTATCCACATCATTGGAACCTAGCTGTAACACCTCTAACACAAAACACGATCACCAGCTGCAAGAGGTAAGCATGAGCTCTTCTAAGTCTATGATCCATGCATTTTTTGCTGCACAATAATTTGGCCATATGTTCATAATCATGCATGGAGTGTTTTCCCTCAATCAATTGCTTTGTTTGAATCGTGTGTGGAATTTATGAACCTTCATGCAGAATTTAGGGTTCTTGAGGTTTCTCTTTGATTTCTTATTCCATGTTTAAAATAAATGAAATTAAAGACCATAGACATGATCGTGAGGTTGAAACGAGTAGATTGATATGTAGATTGCATGATATAATCAAGTATTCAGTGAGATTGGATAGAAAATGCAAATCTGCAGAAACAGAGGGAATGCGCGTGTTCTTGCCATGTTCTTGGCGCCCTTTTTCAAAAATTCAAATATTTGAATTTTGTGATTTTATTTAATTGATTCAAAAATTAATTTCTCTCTGAGTTTTAATGATTTTGAGTTGATTCTTTTTTTAATAATTCACAAAAATGTTAAAATATTTTATTTTACCAAAAAATCCCAAAAATATTATTTATTTCATATAATTGATATTTTTGCAAAGAATTAATATTTTAATTGTTTTTGACATTTAAAATATTTTTTCCTTCTTGATTTTGCAAATTTTAATGATTTCTAATCATTTTGTAGGTCAAAACTTGATTTTTGAAACATTAATCCAAGATCACAATTTTTTTCACATGCTTAACAATTTTGTTCATTTTAATTGAATTTTTATTCAATTAAAATACATTTTGAAAACAAATTAGGGTTTTGATTAATTTAACCCTCATTAAACTTTTTCAAACACACTTTGGGCCTCTAATAGAGTGTAAGACCCAACCCCTCTTTGAAACCAAAATCCTTTGGGCTTCAGTCATTGTATAAGACCCACGGCTTTTTCAAAAATCTCGGCGCGATCGCCAGTTCAAAAAATAAACCCTTGGGCCTCTCCTCGAGCTATAAGACTCATTCAAAAACTTTGGGCCTCTAATAGAGTGTAAGACCCAATCCATTTTTAACCAAAACCTTTTTGGGCCTCAGATATTGTATAAGTCCCTCTGCGTTAAAAGAAAAATCTCGGCGCGGTCGTCATTTTTCAAACAAAATCATCTGGGCCTACCCTCGTGTCATAATCCCCATTTCTTTTCTTTAAACACCTTTGGACCTCTTGAGAGAGTGTAAGACCCAACCCCTTTGTACAGAAAACCTTTTTTGGGCCTCAGTCACTTGTATAAGTCCCTGTACAAATTCAAAACCACAGTGCAATCACTGATAAAACCTTGGGCCTCTGCTTGAGCTGTAAGCCCCGACAATCTTTTCAAAGCACTTTCTCCTTTGATTTTGAATTCAAATATACTGTTGTTTTCAATCTTGCTTTGTTGAACAAACTAACAAAACAGCATGGAAGCTCTACAACCAATTAAGTGTTTACCCGCTTTCATTTACCACTTTCATATGTATATAACTGTATTGTGGGGTTGTTTCACTGTAAGTCTTCTTTCATAAACTCATATCGACTGTGTAATACTAGTATAGATATTTAGAGTTTCCTCGGCAACTACGTCTAGAACTAGACAAAACCTCGTCTCCTTACATCCGACGTTCTTCCGGATATTTCAACATAACCTAAACCATTTTCTTTTACAACAATTTTAGATAACTAGATCTAAGAAATTTCCACCCTTTGAACAGTTCACATACAGAAGGCCAATGTTCCAAGTGAAACCCCTTCTAGAACTGTTCATCAGCCTCCTCTTGGGCTTAGTGCAAGGACCCACAGGCTTCCTAAAAGCATCCCCGCCTCCTCTTGGGCATTGTACAAGGACCCGTCGGCTTTTTAGAAGTTTTCACAGCCTCCTCTTAGGCTTCGTATAATGATTCTTCCTCTGGGAAGATAGCCTCCTCTTGGGCGTACAAATTATCCCTCGACTTCTTAAAAGTTTTTCTTGCCTCCTCTTGGGCTTCGGACAAATTGTCCCGACGACCTCTTAAAGGTATAGGAACATAAATTAGTCATCTTAATAGAACAGTCTTTCAAAGAGTCTAGATCTTTCTATCGCAAACGTACTGTCTCTTACTGTCTCTTAAGCTTAGTACAAAAGATAAAACCCGTAGACTTGGACAGTCTCAATACCCTTTGGATTTCCCAGGAGATAAACCTGATCCTCTGGTCAAATCTATGAGTACAACATTACCCATATAAGAACTGATTTTCTCTTTTATCCAACATACTGGACCTATCACTCAACTGAAACTGTCACCAGCACCATGGCCTCTTCTTGGGCTTCGTAAAATGATCCTCCCAGTGGAGATAACCTTTTCATACTCTCTTGTTGAGTATAAAAGACTCTCTTGTTGATTCAATCGCTTTTTGCCTCCATCTCGGGCTTCGTACGAGATACAAAAACACTCTCTTGTTGAGTATAAAAGACTCTCTTGTTGAGTCACCAACTTTTCGCCTCCATCTCGGGCTTCGTACGAGATACAAAAACACTCTCTTGTTGAGTATAAAAGACTCTTTTGTTGAGTCACCAAACTTTTAGCCTCCATCTCCGGTTTTATACGAGATACAAAATCACTCTCTTGTTGAGTATAAAAGAGTCTCTTGTTGAGTCAAACCCCTTTAGCTTCCGTCTTGGGCTTCGTACAAGACACACCAAAAGACTCTCTTGTTGAGTCAAACCCTTTTCAGCCTCAATCTTGGGCTTTGTACAAGACAGAAAGAACATTTTCCCCGAAAAAGTCAACCTTTTAGCCTCCTCTTACGCTTTGTATAAGGAAACCCCAGTTGAGACAATCAACCTTTTAGCATTAAATCATGCTTTGGTCACAACATACAAACATCAACAACTCCCCTTTAGAGATGACAAATTCTCTCTAAAGTCAAAACCCTTTAGCTTCATATCTTGGGCTTTGAACAAGATACAAATAGACCCTTCAGCTTCACATCTTGGGCTTTGAATAAGATACAAACAACATTTAGCTTCATGTCTTGGGCTTTGAACAAGACACCAAAACACCATTTCCTCGCATAGAATAGAAGGAACTACGATCGCTCTGATTTCTCTATCCCGGGAATACGTAGGCATAAGATTACAAAAGAATCTTAGCGAGCACACTAATCAAAAAACCAAAGTCCCCTACCTCCATCCCATCTGGCACAGTATCCTAACAAATTCCCCATGAATAGTCCCGGTATCTCGTTCTGAACAAAATAAGCAGAGAGAAGACCCACATCCACATAGAACCTGTAAACCAACAGTTTTGACTGTTTAACCTCAGTTTGCAAGCAGGGTTAGTTGGAGACATCTATTTCCCTTCCTTCATCAGCTTCAATAGGATAAAAAATGAATCGACCTGTAGTCCCCCAAGAGCGACAGTGCTTAAGAACCACGTCCAAAATCGCTCGCTACAGAAAAATGGCGCCCACTGTGGGGCCCTAAACAAATGAATCTTGTCTCTCTTATCTCTCTAGTTGAAGCTTTCTCTTAAGACGAGTCCTTGGGTTCACAAGGTATCACCGAATGACGGTTCCATCAGGGAATGGCATTATTGCTAGGATCGGCCCTCACGAGGATCTTAGGTCAAAACCTTTAAGTTGGGAAGGTACCACAGAATGGCGACTCCGCCAGGGAGCCATTTTCTGTTTGGATCATAGGATTCATAGCTCTTAAAAAGTCTAGGACATTAGGACAAATATATATACTGCTTTTCCTAATTGATATCTGTGCTTATTTTCTGCTAATGGGAATGCGTGTGATGCCGCATATGGAAAGATTGAGTATACACCTAGGAAAAACCTCTTTCAGTAGTGCGGAAGCTATCGGAAATAGTTGTCACGCGATACTACCCTCTTCTGAGATTCTTCGAAATACATCACATAGCACGGTTCCTGGCCCGCTGATGTTATCTTGACAAGAATCAATGATTTTGAGAGACAGGTACAAAAGTCACTAGTATAAACCTTTGAGATGGGTAGAGCCTTGACTTCATGACACCGACCCTTTGACCCCATGTTTTTTCTATGTTTTTGTGTGCTGCATTCATGCATTCATTTAAAAAAAACATTAAACAAAGAAAATTTTCTCTTCTAGTCTCTCTTTTTCAAATTAAACTAAGACAATGATTGCAAATGTCAGAGGAAAAAAGATTGCGCTCATGGATTTCGGTAGACGGAAAACTTACAAGTATACCTTCAAGGTTCCAAAACTAGAGGATTTGAGAGGATTAGCTAGGATGATCACTAACCCTGACGCTTTCAGAGCCAAGTACGGAGGTCTGCTACCTCTGTTAAGGGTCCATGTAATTGAAGGAATCCTGGAGGCACTCATTCAGTTTTACGATTCGGTCTATCACTGTTTCTTCCCGGATTACCAGCTCGCACCAACGCTGAAGGAGTATTCTCACCTAATTGATTTACCCATAACTGATCAAGCTCCCTTTTATTGACTGGAAGAAATTCCAAAAGATCAAACCATTGCAAGAGCAATCTATTTGGATGAGTCAGAAGTCAAGACTCACATGACCACCAAAGGAGGAATCCCAGGTTTACCAGCCAAGTTTCTGGTAGAGAATGCTCTGTACTTTGCTAGTATAGGGAACGTGACTGCTTTTGAAAGCATCTTTGTTTTACTCACCTACGGGTTATTTCTGTTTCCCAACATTGATAACTTCGTCGATATCAACGCCATTAAGGTTTTTCTCATCGGAAATGCCGTACCAACCTTGCTCGCAGATGCGTATCATTTTGTACACTTAGGGAATTTGTACAGCGGAGGGGTGATCACGTGTTGTGTACCTCTGCTATACAAATGGTTTATCTCCCATTTGCCTAAGTCTGCCGCTTTTTGGGATCATAAGAGTGCCTTACGTTGGTCGCAGAAAATCATGTCTTTTACCAACTCTGACATAGATTGGTGTAATAGGATTTATGACGGGATCAGGATCATTGACCGTTGTGGAAACTTCCCCAACGTACCCCTCATAGGAACTAAGGGAGGAATCAATTACCATCCAGTTTTAGTTCGTCGTCAACTTGGATACCCGATGAGGCATGTCCCGCGCAATGCTCATCTGGAAGGTCTTTTCTTCAAAGAAGGAGAAAATGAAAGGGCACTAAAGATGGAAATAGTGCACGCTTGGAAACATGTTCATAAGAAAGGACGGGAGTCTCTAGGAAAACTGGACTGTGTCTCGGTGGAGCCTTATCTCCACTGGGTACAAACTAGAGCTCTCAAGCTAAAGATGCCTTATCCTCGTCACGGAGTTCTTCCGCCAAGGGAATCTGTCATGTACTTCATGACTGAAACAGAAAAACTTCAGGTTACTCTCAACAAAGTTCAACAGGAGAGGAGGTCTTGGAAGAACAAGTACCGCATTCTCAATGTGGAGTGTACCAAAATACAGCAACTGCTGAAGGATAAGGATGCTCTGATTGAGATTTTGGAGCAACATGCTGTAGAAAATCAGGATGACCAAAGGAATTTGCTCGCTCCTTTCACTTGGCAAAGGAATGACAACCCGACAACGGCCCAAGAGCCCCGGTCAAAGAAAAGGAAAGTACCAGAATCAGCACCCGAATTCTCCTCAGAGAGGACTTGGGACCCATTAGCTTAGGTTTCTGTTTCCACACCTTGTAATTTACTGTATTTTCATTTCCGCAATCTTTTGAATTCAATAAAAAGAGGTTTCCCCACTGTTTGATATCTGCAATCTAATTGTCGAAGTTTATTTTAATTAAACCAAAAAAAAATTAATATAATCATTGCATTCATCATTCTCACGTCACGTATTCTTCTTACCTACGAATCTCACGTTTGTGTCTCGGTTCTAGAGTCAAACTGTCTCATTCGTATAATACTCGGGCCAATCGTCAGAAAAAGATGGATGATCTCGAGGAAGAGAATAGAGAGTTGAAAGAAGAGATCGACACTCTGAGAGAGGATATGAGAAAGCTTTGTAACGACATGCAAGCCATGGCAGAAGCACAGCAACAAAGGACTGCAATCTCAGAGATCACATCAACGCCCATAGTGGAGATGTATGATCCTAGGTATTGAATGTTGAAAGATCATCCCTGGGGCATGCCTGTTAACTATATCCCAGAAGGATATGTTCCGCCAATCACTGAAGATCAGGGAATCATAGCAGAAGCTGTTGGGCCTGAAGGTTACAAACTTTGGGAAAGCAAGGATGCCGGAGGCATAATGAGGACTCCTAGAGGTTACAAACTTCGGGAAATGCCAAGATTCACTGCCATAGTAACGGTACCACCCCCTGTGGTGCACACTGTCCCAGAAGGACAGATTCTATAGATACCTTCTGGTAGAAAGGAAAGTATGTTCAACAAAATGGACGAGTTCCAGGAGCAGTTCCTGGAAATGCAGAAGGAACTGCAAGCTATTCGCGGTCAGGATTTATTTGGAAAGGACGCCGCAGACCTTTGTTTGGTCCCCGATGTGAAAGTCCCGCACAAGTTCCAAGTACCCGATTTTGAAAAGTACAAGGGTAACTCTTGCCCTCAGAGCCATTTGGTGATGTATGCTCGGCGAATGCCAGCACAGACAAAGAACCAGGAGCTACTGATTCACTACTTTCAAGATAGTTTAACCGGTGCCGCACTCAAATGGTACATGGGTTTAAACCGCACCGAGATCAGCACTTTCAGAGATCTTGGCACTGCCTTCATCCAACAATATAAATACAATTTGGACATGGCACCAGACAGAGATCAACTCAAATCAATGTCGCAAAAAGACACGGAGACTTTTAAAGAGTACGCTCAGAGATGGCGTGAAATTGCCGCTCAAATTTGTCCACCTCTTGAGGAAAAAGAGATGACAAAGATCTTCTTAAAGACATTGAGCTCATTCTACTATGACATAATGGTTGCCAGTGCACCCAGCGACTTCACCAAAATGGTCGGTATGGGAGTGCGTCTCGAGGAAGCCGTTTGAGAAGGACGTCTAATCAAAGACACTGGGTCGATAAGCGGTACTAAAAAATACGGTAGTGCTCTCCCTAAGAAAAAAGAGCAAGATATTGGGAATATCTCTCTCGGAAAGGAAAGGCGACGGTACCAACTAGTAGCAGTTGTAACTCCTGCTATCAATCCTACACCTATTTCTACGTATCAACCTCAAGTTGCTCAAAGCCAACAACATTCACAACAATATCAACAAAGGACACAACAGCCTCTTCAGCAGGCTCGTCCTCAATACAACAACAACCGTACAACGCGGCCACCAGGATTTGATCCTATACCCGTATCGTACGCAGAACTATTTCCGTTACTGTTGGCCAAAGGGCAAGTCCAGACTAAGTCTCCTCTTACAATACCAGAAAATCTGCCTTTTTAGTTTAAGGTGGATCAGACTTGCCCTTACCATCAAGGAGGATCAGGGCATAACATAGAAAACTGTCTCTGTTTCAAATCCAACGTGCAAAAGCTTGTTAGGAGTGGGGTTTTATCTTTCAAAGATATGAATCCGAATGTCCTCACAAACCCGCTGCCTCAACACAAGAAAGCTGCAGTTAATTTGATAGAGGGAGAGTCTAGCGACAGCTATCAAATTCAAGATGTACTCTTATTGAGGGCCAACTTAGTCAAAATGCATTATAGACATAGTGGATATGGCCATGTGCCACCTCATAATTATCACCAGTGTGATATTTGATCTAAAAACAATCAGGGATGTTATATGGTGCAATCAGCTCTACAGGAACAGATGGATCTTGGATGGATCCAAGAGCACCTAGTTCGTGGAGTTAACATGGTTTATATGAATTCCAACATAATTCAAAACCACGACATCCGTGCAATGAATGTCAACTTGGTGGCAATGCACTCACGGCAAAGCCGGTATCATAATATGTCGTGGCATGAGTACAATTCCTGTCTGACTTGCTCGGTAAACAAACAGGGATGCTCTTTTGTACAAGAGGCCCTCTAGCGTCAGATGGATCTTGGGTGGATCCAAGACTACCATGATAGGAGTCATTATCAAATCAACATGATTCAAATATTCAATATTCGCTTGATGAATACCAGCCTGGTGGAGTTACATGCTAAACATATCCGGCTCGGGTTCCTGGTATCACATGATTATCAAGGCTGTAAAGCGGGTTGCAAAAACGATCAAGGTTGTGCCCTTGTCCAGGAAACACTTTGGCACTTGTTGAACCACTGGTGGCTTCCAATCTATATGGACGAAGACACCCAGCAAATTAGTATCAATAACGGGAATCCTACTAGATATCAAAGTCAGGATGTTCGATCGATGGAAACAGACCTAGTGAGGTTACACTGTATTCAAAGCGGACATGGCCAGGTGCCACTACACAACTATGAGCGGTGTGGAGTTTGCTCAGTGGATAATCAAGAATGCTACTTCGTGCGAGCAGCCCTTCAAAGTCAGTTGGACCGCAAAGAGATTCAATCGTGGTCAAGTTTTAGATTAGTCAACTATTTTGCTGATCAAATTGAGGACGTTGTCGTAATCTCTGATCATCAGAGGACTAGGGATGTTTGTGCTATCATCCCTCTACTTGACGAATCGAGAGTTCCCAACCAGGAACGGATCGAAATTACTTATGATGGTCAAAAAAATCAGAAGGTTCCTATAGTCATCTATCTACCGGGACCACTACCGTATGAATCAACTAAGGTTATCCCTTACAAATACGGTGCAACAACAATTGAGAATGGAAAGGAAATTCCGTTACCCTCCGTCGTGAATATTGCAGACATCAGTCGAGTAACACGGAGTGGTAGAGTCTTCAACAGAGGAGTTGGAGAACCCAGCAAAGAAAAGGAACCTCAAACAGAAGTTCCCAATCCACCAGTCGGACAATCCGCTGATCCCGACCTTTCAAAGAACAACGATGAGATACTGAAGCTCATCCAAAAGAGTGAATACAACATTGTTGATCAACTGTTGCAAACTCCTTCAAAGATCTCGGTATTATCGCTGTTACTTAGTTCAAAAGCGCACAGGGAGGCTCTACAGAAAGTCTTGGAGCAAGCCTTTTTGGAACAGGATGTAACAATCAGACAGTTCGATAGCATTGTCTTTAACATCACTTCCTGTAATAACTTGGGATTTATTGATGAGTAATTACCTGAAGAAGGTCACCGTCATAACATGGCGCTCAACATTACAGTCAACTGCCAGGACGATGCTTTAGCCAGCTTACTGGTAGACACAGGGTCAGCCCTGAATGTTATGCCGAAGTTCACTTTGATCTAATTATCATTCAAAGGACCTCCGATGAGAACCAGCGAGGTCGTCGTCAAAGCATTTGACGAATCCAGAAAAACGGTTATCGACGAAGTCGACCTTCCCATAACTATCGGTCCTCACACTTTCCAAGTCACTTTCCAGGTCATGGGCGTCCGGGAAACATACAGTTGTTTATTAGGAAGACCTTGGATAAATCAGGCTGGGGCAGTCACTTCGACCCTCCACCTAAAGCTAAAGTTCGTCCAGAACGACCAACTCGTCACAGTCTGTGGAGAACAGGCCTTGCTCGTAAGCAACTTATTGTCATCCACTTATGTAGAACCGGAGAGGGTAATTGAAACCCAGTTCCAAACGCTTTCGCTACACAAGGACAATCAATCCGAAGGGGGAACTTCGATTTCCTCGTACAAAGATGTTGTCAAAGCGGTCGAGAGTACCAATACAACAGGATGGGGACAACTTGTCATTCCTACTGACAATAAGAAAAAGAAAGATATTGGCTTTTCCTCAACCTGTACTCAGACAGCCGCGAACAATAAAAGTTTTCATCCCATTCAAAACTTCTTCCACAGTGGAGGCTTCCTTCAACCAGTGACTCAAGAAGTGCATACCATCAATAAAGGTGATTCCTCCGATACGGAGGAAGAATGGAAGTCCTATCTCAATAAGGACAGTTATACGTCTCAGGACGAAACGCAGACTCCCTTCTGCTTTCCTGCTCAGAGCCCGAGATTTAGACCCCGGTCAAACGTCAAAATGATGTACAGAGATTGTGATCCGGAAGGATGTCGTGCTCCACCAAACTCATTAGAGGAGGACACTCTGATGAAAGACAACTTTGACCACGACTACTATGGCCCGATGGATGGCCTACCAATGTGGCAGCCTTACCCAGGAGACTTGGGGCAAGAGAGTCGGCTGAACGAGGCATATCAGCTCAGCATGATTGAAAAGAATACCTGCGTCCCCACTATGTCATAGGATCAACACCCAGTTTATCCTGAAAATACCCAGCACGACGATGAATTCGCAACGTTTGCAGGACTAGAATTCATTAACTATGCTTTTCTCGAGGTCAACGTCATCGAGAGAGATGACTCCTCCAGTTCCAAAGAGGTGTGGGACACCCTGGGACAACCAAGTGGAAAATTCGACTTCTTGGTCAAATACACCACTCTTGAAAGCTCTGGTATCAGGCTCAAAGACATCCAGCCAACTGGATAGGGAGATACAGCTGAGAGCACAAATACTACGCAAAATACAACTGAGGAATACTCCTACGATAACTCTGCCTGCGAGACAGATTCCAATGATCCAGCTCCACCAGAAATCAGCGTCATTTCTGAGGAAAACCCAAGAAAGAAGGTACCAAACTTTGTGATTCACTAAGGAGTTCACCACCAATGGGTTGCAGTTGATGTTCTGAAGATTGTGCATAAGTTAAAGTAATTGCCGTCTTTACTTTAACCTTTCACCCTGCCCAGGTGAAACGGATGTTTTGATAGGGCTCACTTTCTGTAAATTTCCCTCTTCGCTTTGCCCATAGCGACAGAGTTTTGTTTTATAGGGCTGTAGTTTCAAGATTCGACTGATCATAAATAAATAAACGTTGTTCTGTAATTTCCGAATTTACTGTTGTTTTCTCTTTTCGCTTTTTCAGAAAATGGTAATCCTAAAAAATAAATCAATAATAAAAACAAGCAGTAAACAAAAAATGCACTGCACACACTCTTGCATTTTCTCTCTATCTCTTCTAAACACAAATCACAACGTCATGCAGATTGCTTATTTTAAACCCCGTTGAAACATACGATCCGATGCCTTCTCCCAACTTTGAGTTCCCGGTATTTGAGACTGAAGAAGAAAATGATGACGAAATTCCAGAGGAGATATCCCGACTACTCAGACAAGAGGAAAGGTCCATTAAGCCTCACAAAGAATTGCTGGAAACAGTCAACTTGGGTTCGGAGGAAGAGAGAAAAGAAGTCAGGATTGGGGCGCTGCTCAGTCCAACTGTCAAAGAAAGTTTGACGAAACTTCTCAAAGAGTTTCCCGATGTATTCGCTTGGTCCTATCAGGATATATGCCAGGGTTGGATACCAGCATCGTGGAACATCATCTACCGTTGAGATCAGAATGTCCGGAGGTAAAACAAAGGTTAAGACAGACTCATCCAGACATGGCTGTTAAAATCAAAGAGGAGGTACAGAAACAGATTGACGCAGGTTTCCTCGCCACATCAGAATATCCTCAATGGCTAGCCAACATCGTACCAGTTCCGAAAAAGGACGGAAAGGTCAGAATGTGTGTATCGAGCTAAAATCAGATAAAAATGGCGCTGAAAGACATGGAGAAAACTTCGTTCATCACCCCATGGGGTACCTTTTGTTACAAGGTAATGTCGTTCGGTTTGAAGAATGTCGGGGCAACCTATCAAAGGACCATGACTACTCTGTTTCACAACATTATACACAAAGAAATCGAGGTATATGTCGATGAGATGATTGCCAAATCTAAAACAGAAGAGGAGCATGTGACCCACCTGTCAAAACTATTCGAGTGTCTGAGAAAGTACAAGCTCTGCTTGAATCCCAACAAATGCACCTTCGGTGTCCGTTCAGGGAAACTCTTAGGGTTCATCGTCAGCCAGAAAAGAATTGAGGTTGATCCTGACAAGGTCAAGGCCATTCAAGAAATGCCTTCTCCGAAAACTGAAAAACAAGTCAGAGGATTCCTGGGACGTTTGAACTACATTTCCAGATTCATATTCCTCATGACCGCAACATGTGCGCCGATTTTCAAACTACTTAAAAAGAATCAGGACTGCGTTTGGACAGAAGACTGCCAAACCGCCTTCGACAGTATCAAGGAATACTTGTCGAACCCACTGAGTCTATCACCTCCAGTGGAAGGAAGACCACTGATCATCTACTTAACAGTCTTGGAAGACTCAATGGGCTATGTACTTGGCCAACAAGACGAAACTAAAAGGAAAGAGTCTGCCATCTACTATCTGAGCAAGAAATTCACCGATTGCGAGACTCGGTACACTATGAAAACTTGTTGCGCTCTAGCTTGGGCAACCAAACGTCTTCGCCAGTACATGATTCGTCACACTACTTGGTTGATCTCTGAAATGGATTCAATCAAGTATGTCTTTGAAAAACCTGCTCTCACGGGAAGGATTGCCCGTTGGCAGATGTTGTTATAAGAATATGACATAGTGTACCACGCTCAGAAAGCCGTTAAGGGAAGTGTTTTAGCTGATCATTTGGCTCATCAGCCGATTGACGATCAGGAATCAGTCGGATTTGACTTCCCAGACGAAGATGTCATGTATCTAAAAATGAAAGACTGCGATGAACCGCTACCCAGTGAAGGGCCGGAACCAGGTTCCTAATGGGGACTCATCTTTGACGGAGCTGTCAATCATTATGGAAACGGAATTGGGGCAATCATTATAACACCTCAGGGTACCCACATTCCTTTCACCGCCAGACTAACATTCAAATGCACAAACAACGAGGATGAATATGAAGCTTGTATCATGGGTCTCGAAGAAGCAATCGACTTAAGGATCAAAAACTTGGATATTTATGGTGATTCAACCCTGGTTATCAATCAGATTAAAGGAGATTGGAACACATACCAGTCTGGGCTGGTCCCTTACAAAGATTACGCAAGAAGGTTGTTACCCTTCTTCAACAGAATCGAGTTTCATCACATCCCTCGTGAAGAGAATCACATGGCTGATGCATTAGCCACTCTCTCTTCCATGATTAGTGTAGTTCAATGGAGTGACTTACCTAAGATCGACATAATGCACCTTGAACGGCCCGCTTACATCTTAACAGTTGAAGCAGTCATAGATGACAAACCTTGGTATCACGATATCAAATGCTTCCTTCAGAAACAAGAGTATCCACCCGAGGCATCCAGAAAGGACAAAAAGACCCTCAGAAGGCTGGTAGGCAGCTTCTTCCTGAGCGGTGATACACTCTATAAGAGGAACTTTGACATGGTCTTGCTTCGATGCGTCGACAAACCAGAAGCAGACATGCTAATAAAAGAAATTCACGAAGGGTCCTTTGGCACACATGCCAATGAACACATGGTGGCGAGAAAAATTCTAAGAGCAGGGTACTACTGGTTGACCATGGAATCCGACTGCTACAAGTACATGAGGAAGTGTCACAAGTGTCAGATATACGCTGACAAAATCCATGTACCGCCAACGCATCTCAAAGTTCTTTCTTCCCCGTGGCCTTTTTCTATATGGGGAATCGACATGATTGGCATGATTGAGCCCAAGGCTTCAAACAGACATCGGTTCATCCTAGTAGCCATTGACTACTTCACCAAGTGGGTCGAAGCAGCATCGTACGCCAATGTGACTCGACAAGTGGTAGTCCGATTTATCAAAAACAATATCATTTGTCATTATGGTGTTCCAAGCCAGATCATTACTGATAATGGGTCTAACTTGAACAATAAGATGATGAAAGAGTTGTGCGCTGAGTTCAAGATCAAACACCATAACTCATCTCCCTACCGACCCAAGATGAACGGGGCGATAGAAGCAGCTAACAAGAACATCAAGAAGATCGTTCAAAAGATGATTGTAACCTACAAAGACTGGCACAAGATGCTACCCTTTGCTCTCCACGGCTATCGCGCATCTGTCCGCACTTCAACAGGGGCAACCCCTTTCTCTCTAGTATATGGCATGAAGGCAGTCCTCCCCATAGAAGTAGAAATCCCATCAATCCGGGTATTGATGGAGGCTAAGCTAACAAAAGCTGAATGGTGTCAAAATCGACACGATGAGTTGAATCTGATTGAAGAAAAGCGAATCACGGCACTATGCCATGGTCAGTTGTATCAACAAAAAATGAATAAGGCATTTGACAAAAAGGTCTGACCTCGCATCTTCAGAAAAGGAGACCTCGTGCTCAAGAAAATACAATCATTTCTCACTGATTCCCGGGGCAAATGAACCCCAAACTATGACGGCCTCTATGTGGTCAAGAAATCTTTCTCAGGCAGTGCCTTGAGACTCGCAACCATAGACGGAGAGGAATTTGCCTACCCCACAAATGTTGATGTAGTCAAGAAATACTTCGCCTAAAAAAACGTCTCGGTGGATTGAAAACCCGAAAGGGCGGTCTAGGCAAAAATTAGAGACATAATAAAAAATCATCCCGGTGGATTGGAAACCTCAAAGTACAATCCAGGCAAAAATTAGGGATAATGGCAAGTAACTAAGTTCGACAAAGGGGCAAGTCCCTCGGCAGCAGTTACATCATCCGTCAGGAAAACTCCAGTCAAGGTCATTTTCGACAAAAGCTCAGGATGTCCCGAATTCGAAGTTGGTAGAAGGATGGCAGTTGTTATGTTTCGATGTAGCCCTTTTCCCTGTAAATTACCATTTTCTAATTTTGCAAATACTCTGTGGAATCACGCGTTTGGCTCATTTCCATCCTATCAATAAAATTTGAGCCCTTGTGCTTTTGTTTGCAATCCTTATTTGTTTTAGCTTTATAGAACAACGTTTTTAACATGATTAATGATTCTTGAAAATAAAACAAAAACGAATTTACTTGTCCAACTTTTTCTACTTTTAAAATAAAGATGGCAATTTCTTTTGACTGTTGAACATCAGAGGAACATCGGTCGCTTCTCCAGAAGCAAGCGAGCTTCAAAGTGCAGAATCAAAGTATTCCTTCTAAACCAGTACGCCTGAACAAAGGATTAACAGTGTCGAAGACCATGTTTCATTCGACATCCCCGGCAGAGTTCTTATCTCCTAAGCCCGACCCGCGTAGTTCCCAACAGGGACTGTTTCTCCTAAGCAAGGTAGAATTGCTATCGTGAACCAATGATACTTTTCATCTCCCGCTGTGGCCGAGTATCCAGTCATGTCCATCTCTTAGTCTATGTGTCGCGCCAGTTTTGTCAGCATATACACACATACATCATGCATTATTTATATATATGCATATTCATATTGCATCACTATCACTCTAGTTGGTCTTATCCCTTGGTGATAAAAGTTCTCTTGTCAGTAGAGTTGTCTGTTCTTTCCTCGTCAGAAAGTGAATCATCTAAGTAATCTCGCTCCAGTTTATTTCTGGATTAGAGCCGGTCTTCGACCACTTTGATAACTTGAACCTCTCAAAGGCAAGAAAACCCTCAGCCGATGTCACTCTTCGCCATTGAAGATGATATCTTTGCTTTCCCGGATTAAGGAAAATCCCTAGAGAAAGCCTCTCAACTAAAGACTTTCAGCAACACATTGGTTCTTCTCTCCAGAAAGTCAATGTCAACAAAGTCATCGACACCTCAAAATTGGAGTACATCGTATGGCATTTCTCTGAGAAGATCTCGAGAAAAGTATGATGTAATATCCCCAAACAGAAGCAGACTCTCAAGAGACTCGTTTTCCCATGTAGAGTCAACAAATGGCGTCTCCAATAGAGAAGTTGTTGTCTCTCTACAATCAAAACTTTTTCCATCAAATGGCATCTCCCCAGGAATAGTCGGCAAGAAGTTTGAGGAAAGCCGCTACGAATAGCGTCCCATGTCAAGAAAGCTTATTGACAAAAGAAACTGAGACCAGTTCCTCGGTAGGAAGCCAGGATCGAGGGGAAGTTTAGTTCAGAAACTGAGACCAGTTCCTTGGTAGGAAACCAGGATCGAGGAGAAGTTTATTTCAGAAACTGAGACCAGTTCCTCGGTAGGAAACCAGGATCGAGGGGAAGTTTAGTTCAGAAAATGAAACCAGTTCCTTGGTAGGAAACCAGGATCGAGGGGAAGTTTATTTTAGAAACTGAGACCAGTTCCTTGGTAGAAGACTAGGATCGAGGGGAAGTTTACATCAAAAACTAAGACCAGTTCCTTGGTAGGAAACCAGGATTGAGGGGAAGTTTATTTCAGAAACCAAGACCAGTTCCTTGGTTGAAAACCAGGATCGAGGGGAAGTTTACCTTTTCTAAGCATCATTGCTTAGCAAAAGAAGATGAATGCGTAAGCCGCCATTCCTAACCGCCATCAAAATTTCGGGTATTCGGATATTTAATCCTCTTGCACCCCGAATGCCCGAATACCTTCGTCATTCACACCTTCGGGTCCAAGAAGATTAAATAGGGGCATCTGTGATACTCCAAATTTTGACCACTAAGATTCCCATCATTGTGCAAATCATCATCACAATATGGATGGACCATCATACCTCATTAGTCTCCCCAAAGATGGGTGAGCATCCACTACAATCAAAATTAGGGTTTCAAGCCCTCTCAGAGCTCTTAGACAAAGGATCAATCAAGGAATGACATGATCTTCAACTTGTCTAAACCTCTCAAACACCCATAAAGGATCAAGAGGACTCCCACAGCAAGAATCAAGCACAAGGCTACAACATTCCAAGTGGATCAAGCCTCAAGATCACCAGTGTCACCAAATTAGGGTTTTTGTCGACCAAGGCCTCCAGATGAAAATTTTCTTCTAGGAATGAGCCAATGCTTTAAAGCATAATCCAAGATGCTCCAAAGGACATCATAAACCCAAGTATCAAGTCAATTTAGCCTCAGGGGATGCATAAATCAAAAATAGAGAGTTAGGGTTTCTTGACCTAATTTACCCCTAAGATGACTTTTGGGACAAAACATGAGCCAAGACCTCAAGACATGATGTGAGGGTCTCTAACACACCCCATTGATCCATTTGCAACAATGGATTGATCCAAGAAGCTTGATCAACAAGTTTCAATTTCATCTAAGCCACAGTTAGGGTTTCGCAGGAAAAGTCAACTGTACCTTTGACTTTTGACCCAGGCATGCTCCCAAACCTTGGGACATGATTCAATACACCCTATAACAGCTATGAAATCAATCCATCAAGTTTAATTTAGGTCAAGGACTTGATTTCGTAGAGGATCGCACAGTTTGGAATTCATCTGACAAAAAGTCAATTGTGCACAAAAGTCAACTTTGACTTTTTGAGATTTTTCACAATTTTGGGTTTTAACCCTAAAATGATGTTAATGTGTGGTTGGAATCATCATTAATCAAGAAAAATCAAGAAAAGTGGGATAACTTGTAAAAGGGGTAACCATAAAAAACTTAGAAAATTTTCTAAGTTATGGAACAAAGTGGCTAGGGTACCAACTTTGGAGGATCATAACTCCTAAACCACAAGGCCATTTTTCCCCATCCAAAGTTGGGTTTGTAGCTCTCATTATCCTCTACAAAAGCTTCAAACTGAACTCATTCCAATTCCTCTTGGATTTCAAGTTATGGAATGATCAAAATCAAGAAAAGTGAAAATGTCACTTTTTTCCAACACTTAGTGAAATTTTCACTAAGTCAGAATCTGCCTTCACTTTTTTCCAAATGTAGGGACATTTTTCACTTGGATCCAAAAAGTATCAAAACCAATTATGATCAAACAGTTATTGTATCATATGAGGGCTTTCCAAAATGGCCAAGAACTCCATCAAATTCCACTTGAGCCATGAGATATGACAATGGCAATGTGCCTTGCTGAAAACTGCCAAGGCTAGGCAGAATTTTGCACTTTTGCTCGATTTGGAAAAATTAGATAATTCCAAGCCTTGTCATCACTTTGGACACATCTTAGGATCAAACCTAAAGGGAACAAACACTGATCCAAGCCTCCAAAGTCTTTAGAACAAGAAGTAGCATGCCAAACCTAGAAATCCCTAAAAGAGGGACAAGACTCCAATTTTGAATTAGAACATTTAAGGGATGCACTAAGGTGGCATGGACTGAACCATTTCCAACTGAATTCAGTCAAGACTTATCCAAGACCAAGGGAACCAGCAGCCTGTGCCCTAACCTCTAGTCAATGGCTAGAGGAGACTTGGATTCTCGTTGCTCAACATTGGCCAAACCTATGCAGCAGTTGTCATTCACTATTCCTTGCAAAACAAACTTACTCTACTATAAATAGAGCTCATTTGTGATTAGTTTAAGTACACCAAAGCCATCAAACAGATGCTTTCCTCAAAGTCACCTTCTCACTTCCAATTTTGCCTTCTAAGGCAAGCCACTATCGGGTTTTGAGTTTAAGAGCTATTCCAATCAAACCAATCACACACACACCTCATAAACATCATATAGAAGTGATCCAAACACTCACATAACATCTGGAACACCAAAATCACAAAATCACTAGCCGATTGCTCAAGTTCTTGAGAGATTTGCAGTTGGGGTACCATCTCAAGTTCCATATCATTTCAATCCACTCCAAGCATCCAGACAAACTCCATGACACCTAGGGAAGCTATCCACATCATTGGAACCTAGCTGTAACACCTCTAACACAAAACACGATCACCAGCTGCAAGAGGTAAGCATGAGCTCTTCTAAGTCTATGATCCATGCATTTTTTGCTGCACAATAATTTGGCCATATGTTCATAATCATGCATGGAGTGTTTTCCCTCAATCAATTGCTTTGTTTGAATCGTGTGTGGAATTTCTGAACCTTCATGCAGAATTTAGGGTTCTTGAGGTTTCTCTTTGATTTCTTATTCCATGTTTAAAATAAATGAAATTAAAGACCATAGACATGATCGTGAGGTTGAAACGAGTAGATTGATATGTAGATTGCATGATATAATCAAGTATTCAGTGAGATTGGATAGAAAACGCAAATCTGCAGAAACAGAGGGAAGGCGCATGTCCTTGCCATGTTCTTGGCGCCCTTTTTCAAAAGTTCAAATATTTGAATTTTGTGATTTTATTTAATTGATTCAAAAATTAATTTCTCTCTGAGTTTTAATGATTTTGAGTTGATTCTTTTTTTAATAATTCACAAAAATGTTAAAATATTTTATTTTACCAAAAAATCCCAAAAATATTATTTATTTCATATAATTGATATTTTTCCAAAGAATTAATATTTTAATTGTTTTTGACATTTAAAATATTTTTCCTTCTTGATTTTGCAAATTTTAATTATTTCTAATCATTTTGTAGGTCAAAACTTGATTTTTGAAACATTAATCCAAGGTCACAATTTGTTTTTCACATGCTTAACAATTTTGTTCATTTTAATTGAATTTTTATTCAATTAAAATACATTTTGAAAACAAATTAGGGTTTTGATTAATTTAACCCTCATTAAACTTTTTCAAACACACTTTGGGCCTCTAATAGAGTGTAAGACCCAACCCCTCTTTGAAACCAAAATCCTTTGGGCTTCAGTCATTGTATAAGACCCACGACATTTTCAAAAATCTCGGCGCGATCGCCAGTTCAAAAAATGAACCCTTGGTCCTCTCCACGAGCTATAAGACCCGTTCAAAACCTTTGGGCCTCTAATAGAGTGTAAGACCCAATCCCTTTTTAACCAAAACCTTTTTGGGCCTCAGATATTGTATAAGTCCATCTGTGTTAAAAGAAAAATCTTGGCGCGGTCGTCATTTTTCAAACAAAATCATCTGGGCCTACCCTCGTATCATAATCCTCATTCCTTTTCTTTAAACACCTTTGGGCCTCTTGAGAGAGTGTAAGACCCACCCCCTTTGTACAGAAAACCTTTTTTGGGCCTCAGTCACTTGTATAAGTCCATGTACAAATTCAAAACCACAGTGCAATCACTGATAAAACCTTGGGCCTCTCCTTGAGCTGTAAGCTCCGACAATCTTTTCAAAGCACTTTATCCTTTAATTTTGAATTCAAATATACTGTTGTTTTCAATCTTGCTTTGTTGAACAAACTAACAAAATATCATGGAAGCTCTACAACCGAGTAAGTGTTTACCCGCTTTTATTTACCGCTTTCATATGTATATAACTATACTGTGGGACTGTTTCACTGTAAGTCTTCTTTCATAAACTCATATCGACTGTGTAATACTAGTATAGATATTTAGAGTTTCCCCGACAACTACGTCTAGAACTAAACAAAACCTCGTCTCCTTACATCCGACGTTCTTCCAGATATTTCAACATAACCTAAACCATTTTCTTTTACAATAATTTTAGATAAATAGATCTAAGAAATCTCCCCCCTTTGAACAGTTCACATACAGAAGGCCAATGTTCCAAGTGAAACCCCTTCTGGAACTGTTCATCAGCCTCCTCTTGGGCTTAGTGCAAGGATCCACAAGCTTCCTAAAAGCATCCCCGCCTCCTCTTGGGCATTGTACAAGGACCCGTCGGCTTCTTAGAAGTTTTCACAGCCTCCTCTTAGGCTTCGTATAATGATTCTTCCTCTGGGAAGATAGCCTCCTCTTGGGCTTCGTACAAATTGTCCCTCGACTTGTTAAAAGTTTTTCTCGCCTCCTCTTGGGCTTCGTACAAATTGTCCAGGCGACCTCTTAAAGGTATAGGAACAAAAATTAGTCATCTTAATATAACAGTCTTTCAAAGAGTCTAGATCTTTCTATCACAAGCGTACTGCCTCTTACTGTCTCTTAAGCATACTACAAAAGATAAAACCCGTAGACTTGGACAGTCTCAATACCCTTTGGATTTCCAGGAGATAAACCTGATCCTCTGATCAAATCCATGAGTACAACATTACCCATATAAGAACTGATTTTCTCTTTTATCCAACATACTGGACCTGTCACTCAACTAAAACTGTCACCAGCACCATGGCCTCCTCTTTGGCTTTGTACAATGATCCTCCCTAGCAGAGCTAACATTTTCATACTCTCTTGTTGAGTATAAAAGACTCTCTTGTTGAGTCAATCACTTTTCGCCTCCAACTCGGGCTTCGTACGAGATACAAAAACACTCTCTTGTTGAGTATGAAAGACTCTATTGTTGAGTCACCAACTTTTCCCCTTCATCTCGGGCTTTGTACGAGATACAAAAACACTCTATTGTTGAGTATAAAAGACTCTCTTATTGAGTCACCAAACTTTTAGCCTCCATCTCGGGTTTCGTACGAGATACAAAATCACTCTCTTGTTGAGTATAAAAGACTCTCTTGTTGAGTCAAACCCCTGTAGCTTTCGTCTTGGGCTTCGTACAAGACACACGAAAAGACTCTCTTGTTGAGTCAAACCCTTTTCAGCCTCAATCTTAGGCTTTGTACAAGACAGAAAGAACATTTCCCTGGAAAAGTCAACCTTTTAGCCTCCTCTTAGACTTTGTATAAGGAAACCCCAGTTGAGACAATCAACCTTTTAGCATCAAATCATGCTTTGGTCACAACATACAAACATCAACAACTCCCCTTTAGAGATGACAAATTCTCTCTAAAGTCAAAACCCTTTAGCTTCATATCTTGGGCTTTGAACAAGATACAAATAGACCCTTCAGCTTCACATCTTGGTCTTTGAACAAGATACAAACAACATTTAGCTTCATGTCTTGGGCTTTGAACAAGACACCAAAACACCATTTCCTCCCATAGAATAGGAGGAACTACGATCGCTCTGATTTCCCTATCCCGGGAATACGTAGGCATATGATTGCAAAAGAATCTTAGCGAGCACACTAATAAAAAAACCAAAGTCCCCTACCTCCATCCCATCTGGCACAGTATCCTAACAAATTCCCCATGAATAGTCCTGGTATCTCGTTCTGAACAAAATAAGCAGAGAGAGGCCCCACATCCACATAGCACCAATAAACCAACAGTTTTGACTGTTTAACCTCAGTTTGCAAGCAGGGTTAGTTGGAGACATCTATTTCCCTTCCTTCATCAGCTTCAATAGGATAAAAAATGAATCGACCTGTAGTCCCCCAAGAGCGACAGTGCTTAAGAACCACGTCCAAAATAGCTTGCTACAAACCAAGCTAACAAATTGCCCCCCTGTCATACCCTAAATTTTGACCATAAGACTTTACATCATTGTGCAAGCTATCACCACAATTTGGATTTACCTAATTCTCTCAAAGATTGCTGAGTATTCACCTTAACTAAGAATTAGGGTTTTTGAGCCTCTCAGAGGGTTCAGGTAGAGGATCAATCAAGAATTGAAATGATCTTTGTAACACCCCTATTCTACCCATCGAATATTTAATAAAATCAGAGTAGTAAAATTTCAACATAAATAGGATGTCACATTTTCAACTTTAAACATCAGCCTCAATCACATAATGCACAGATACATAACACTTTAAAATAATCGGGACACCATCAACATCAACTTTTTGTCTTTAAAATCAAATGACTTCATTAATCAAACAGCGGAATTCTTAACTTCAATTTAAAAGAGCAACATCTTTGTCCAACTCAAATTAACTTCAACATAACAAAGGTTTACTAAAATTCAACATAGAATTCAACAACAGAACAAAACAATAACAACTGCAATAGCGTTCATTCCCCCACCCGAGTGTTACGTATCAGAGCGACGACACCGACCCGAAGTAATGAAGGTGAACAACCTTCACTCTGGATTACCGGCAGGATGGCGTATAAACCATCACCAACCACAGAAGGGGTGAGATATCAAACAATATAATCGGATATATGATAAATAATATATTAGATCAGATTATAAAATCACCACTTTGCAACATTTTAGGCAACCTAAATCAACAACGCAACGACAATATCTCAATCGACATAAATTAGCAACATAACAACCTTGACATCAATATTAATCCGCAACGCAACAACAACTTAGAGATCACATTCAATTAACAACACAACAACAACGATGCAACATGGAATGCGACTCAAAATGCACATGCATGTGGTACCATTGGAGCAGAACTCCCCGCTTAAAAATTTGCCAATTAATAGAGACATCAACAAGGCATAAGCCTTCTGCTTAATATTTTGCCAATCCAGGCCAGCTTAATATGCTATGCCATGTGACCCAATATGAACATCATAATAACAACACTGATAATTATATCTATCAGCACAACAGTAAATCAGCATTGGTCATAGGCCTACAACTTAATATCAATTCAACAGCAACTTCGCAGCAATTTCAACACTGGCCATAGGCCTACAAACTTGGTATCAACATTTCAACAGCGACATAACGACTACATTTCAACAGCAACTCAACAATAACAAATCAACACTAGCCATAGGCCTTCAACTTATCAACAACAACAACTAATAAGGTTCTACAACAAAATCCACAACTAACAACTTCACAACTTGCAACAGGGAGCACAACGCAAAGAACAACCAGTTATATCGCATTACTATTTGTATAACCTTCTGACTAAACCAATTAACCAACTTCTCTGCTAAACTCTATCATTTCCCTGTTAAATTCGGGTCAACAACAACTTACCAAAACATACTACTAAATTCTACGACACAATTACTTAATTATCCTCCTATTAATTAGTCACAGTACTATTATCAGTTCCTTACAGTCTACACTGGTTTGTATTACTACTGCTGCTTATACTGATGTTCAACTTAATTATGTTTCTTACTAAATCATCACAACACAATTATTAATTATTTATAGTGGTTCTAATTCACTAATTCAGCCTCTAGTAATTATGTACTCATTCCAATTATGGCTCTGTACTCGACTAAAGCATATCAGTAATCACGCCAGGCTACACCGACCAAAGACCACGAAACAGAATCTCCAACTTCCACAAAGCCCAGAATTTGCCCACGTGACGCTCGTCACGAGAGTGTAATGGTCGTGATGTTGTTCGTGGGTGTGACGGTCGTCATGCCCTTATTACGGTCGTCATGCATACCAATTCTGCGTATGCACCAAACTTCGTTTGTCACCTGCTTGTATGTTTCCAGTTTCCTTAATTCTACTGATTCTTCCTTCGACTCAGTTCCAGATCAAATCCCAACCATCACGGTGTAACAGCAACATAGGAATCATAATACAAACAACATAATCAAATTTCTACGACCAATTTAATAACATCAACCAAATTCCAAAATCAAGCATAACAATCAAACATGGACAGAAGCAATTTTACACAAATCCAATCCCACATACTATTTATCATAAACCCAATTATAGAGTCAGAACCCCACCCTTACATTGGATTGAAGATTGCTCTAAATTTCCGGTCGAAATCTTGCTCTAGCAGCCTCTCCGAAGTCTCTCTCACACCCTTGTTCCACTTTCTGTAACTTCCACGTTCCTCTTTTCTTCACAGAACCCTCGTTTCCTCTTCCTATTTCTAACTGCCACTCTTTCTTCTTAATTCCTATTCTGATAACTAACACCCCTTATAATATAATACTATAATCTTATTGGGCTTACGTTCTTACACCCCTCTTTTCTACTACTTCCAACCAAATAAAAAGGCCCAATTAATATAGTCTAGTATTATTCTATTTCTACCACCTAATTCCACTAAACAACTCCACAACAATTAACACACTGAAATTGATATCACACAACTTCAACAATTCAAACGGAAAATATTCCAAACTTTTTAATTAAATAAATAATTAAACAATCGGGCATTACAACCTTCCCCCACTTAGAATATTTTCGTCCTCGAAAATTTACCTGATTTGAATAACTCGGGATAGGCTTCCTTCATCTTGCTTTCCAGCTCCCAAGTCATGCTTTCTCCGGCAGCTCCTAACCAGACAACTTTCACCAACGCAATCTCCTTGCCTCTTAGAATCTTCATCTCCCATTCCACAATCTATACAGGCATCGTTTCCACAGTAAGATTATCCCGTACTTACACATCATCCATATCAATCACATGCGAGGGATCTGGAACATACTTCCGGAGTTGTGACACATGAAACACATCATGTAAGTTCGACAGATTAGGCGGTAAAGCCACTCTATAAGCAACCTTGCCAACTCTGTCCAAAATCTGATACGGACCAATAAAACGAGGAGTGAGCTTCTTAGACTTCAAGGCACATCCAACACCGGTCACAGGTGTAACTCTCAAAAATACATGGTCACCCGCTTGAAATTCTAATTCCTTCCTTTGCTTGTCGTGATAACTCTTCTGTCTACTCTGGGAAGTTTTCATCTTCGCTTGAATTAACTTCACCTTCTCAGTAGTCTCTCAAACAATTTCAGGTCGAAGCACTACACTTTCTCAAGATTCATGCCAACATAAAGGAGTCCTACATCTCCGACCATATAATACTTCAAAAGGGGCCATTCCAATACTAGAATGGTAACTGTTATTATAAGTGAACTCGATCAATGGAAGATAGGTATCCCATGAACGTCCCTATTCAAGAACACAAGCTCTCAACAAATCCTCCCACGACTGAATAGTCCTTTCAGTTTGACCATCCGTTTGAGGGTGATATGCCAAACTCAACCTCAACTTAGAACCCAACGCCTCTTGCAAACTCTTCCAAAAATCAGAAGTAAACCTTGGATCCCTATCAGACACAATACACAAAGGAACAGCGTGCAGCTTCACAATTACACGAATATAAATCTCCGCCAACTTCGATACTGGAAAACTGATGTTAATAGGGATAAAATGAGCCGACTTCGTAAGCCTATCAACCATCACCCAAATCGAATCGTGTCCTCTTGAAGTATTAGGTAATCCCATCACAAAGTCCATTGAAATGCTATCCCATTTCCATTCTGGAACTTCTAACGATTGCATCAACCCCGCAGGCTTCTGATGTTCAACTTTCGACTTTTGACAAGTTAAACATGCATACACAAATCGAGCCATATCACGCTTCATCCCAGGCCACCAAAACAATTGCTTCAAGTCTTGATACATCTTTATAGCCCCCGGATGAATACTCAATTTACTTCTATGACTTTCCTCAAGAATCGCTTTCTTCATTTCCGCATCATCAGGAATACAAATTCGATTACGGAATCTTAACACACCATGTGCGTCCATCTTAAAATCGCTATTCTTAGGCTGATCGATTCCAACCATCGAATCTACCAGTTTCACATCTAACTTCTGGGCTTCTCTGATATTATCCAGGAAATCATTGTTAATCTTCAGCATCCCCAACATCACACTATGCGGTGTCACCTCGCAAACTAAGCTCATATCTCTGAATTGCTCAATTAATTCCAATTCTTTAACCATCATCGCCGACATATGCAAAGTCTTTCGGCTAAAAGCATCAGCCACAACATTAGCTTTACCCGGATGATAGTTCAAACCGAAATCATAATCTTTTAATAACTCCAACCACCTTCGTTGTCTCATATTCAACTCCTTCTGATCAAATAAGTACTTTAAACTCTTATGATCACTAAACACTTCAAATCTCGAACCATAAAGATAATGCCTCCAAATCTTCAGCACAAAAACAACTGCAACAAGTTCTAAATCATGCATAGGATAGTTCTTTTCATGGGTTCTCAACTGCCTCGACGCATAAGCAACCACCTTATCATTCTGCATAAGCACACCTCTTAAACCCATCTTAGAAGCATCACAATACACCACAAAAGGTTCTCCCATATTAGGTAATGTCAAAACCGTAGCCGACGTCAATCTCTTCTTCAGTTCCGTAAAACTTTCTTCACATTGAACGTCCCACACAAAAGATCTACTTTTACCAGTCAACTTAGTCAACGGAAGTGCTAACTTAGAAAATCCCTCGATAAACCTTCGGTAATAACTGGCTAGTCCCAAAAAAACTTCTAATCTCGGTAGCCGACTTTGGAATTTCCCGTTGCAGCACAGTGTCTACTTTAGACGGATCCACAGCAATGCCACTACCCGAAATGACGTGACTAAAAAAACTAACTTCCTTTAGCCAAAATTCACATTTTGACAACTTTGCGTATAGCTTCTTCTCTCTCAAAACTTGCAATACTAGTCTTAAGTATTCTGCATGCTCTACTTTCGATTTAGAGTAAATCAGTATATCATCAATGAACACCACCACAAACCGATCCAAGTAAGCATGAAAGATACGGTTCATGTACTGCATGAATACTCCCGGTGCATTAGTAACACCGAACGGCATCACCAAATACTAATAATGTCCATAACGCGTTCTAAAAGGCGTCTTCTGAATATCATCATCTTTCACTTTAATCTGGTGATAGCCTGACCTCAAATCAATCTTGCTAAACACACAAGCACCTACCAACTGATCCATCAAGTCCTCTATTCTCGGAAGCGGATACTTGTTCTTAATCGTCACTTTGTTCAACTGTTTATAATCAACACAGAGCATCATACTCCCATCTTTCTTCTTCACCAACAAGACTGGAGCTCCCCACGGCGATACACTTGGCCTTACAAACTTCTTCTCAATCAAATCCTCTAATTGTTTCTTTAATTCTGACAATTCAGATGCAGACATCCTGTATGGTGCCATAGAAACAAGTCTGGTACCAGGTACAAGGTCAATTGCAAATTCAACTTCTCTCTCTGGCGGTACTTCAGGAATTTCATCACGGAAGACTTCAGGAAATTCACGCACCACCTGCAACTCATCAATTATAGCTTGGTTCTCAATAGATAACGTTGCCATCAACGAGAACACCTGAGCTTCTTCTTGCATCAACCGTTGCAACTGTCTGGCCGACAACAACCCAGCTTCCTCCTCAGGAGTAGAAAACCTCAAAGTCTTGTTATAACAATTTATATGAACATAGTTATATTCTAACCAGTGCATACCTAAGATCACATCCATCCCAGTTAACGGCAAACATACCAAATCAACATTAAAGTCTCTGTCGAAGATAGACAAAGGACACTTTAAACACACAAGAGAAGTAGTCACTGATCCCTTAGCCAGAATCTCGACGACCATCTCTCCATTCATAGAAGACAACATAAGACCCAATCTCTTAACACAATTAGCAGCAATAAAGCAATGAGTAGCACCAGTATCAATCATAGCGATTAAAGGAGTACTATTAATGAAACATGTACCTCTGATGAGTCTGTCCTCGCTAGTTGTCTGAGTCCCAGCCAACACGAACACTTTCCCACCGTTTTGCGCCTTCTTTGGTTTCTGACACTGACTACCAATGTGTCTTACTTCACCACAGTTGAAGCAAATCCTCTCTTTATGCTTGCACTCAGATATGCCATGCCCAGTCTTACCACAACGGAAACACCTCTTCACCTCAGCAGTACACACATTACTCTTATGACCAGGTTTCCCGCATTTGAAACAAGTTATGCCAGCAGGAGCATCTCCCCCACTAGTTCTCTTGCCATCAGCCACTTTCTGTTTACCTTTTCCCGCTGGAGCATCATAAGGCTTGCCACGATTCTGTTGGTGCTTGTCCCTCCTCTCATTAATGATCTTATAGTGAGCATTGTTATCCTCTTCAAAAATCCTGCAACTATCAAACAGATCCGCAAAAACACGAGTCTTCTTATATCCAACTGCCTTCTTAATCTCTGGGCGCAACCCACTCTCAAACTTGATGCATTTTGAAAATTCAGCATCATCCCCGTTGTAGTGCGGTTAAAACTTAGCCAACTCAACGAACTTTGCAGCATAATCGGTAACCGACATGTTTCCTTGCTTCAGCTCAAGAAACTTGATTTGCTTCTTACCACGAACATCCTCTGGGTAGTACTTCCTCATGAACTCCCTTCGGAACACAGCCCAAGTGATACCTTCACCTGCAGCTTCCAACCTATGACGAGTCTCTAGCCACTAGTCATCAGCTTCGACTGCTAGCATGTGAGTCCCATACCGAACCTTCTGCGCTGGAGTGCAGTCCATCACACAGAAGATTCTCTCCATCTCTTTCAACCAATCCAACGCTCCATCAGGATCATACTTTCCCTTGAAGGTAGGTGGATTCTCCCTCTGAAAAGTTGCCAAACTATGAGATCTAGCATTCTCGTCAGCGTTCGGCTGATTCTGCAAGGCTTGAGCCATTGCTTGCATCACAGCAGCAATTGCAACATCGTTTCTTCCAGCCATCTCAACTTATCACTTCAACATAAGTAAATGTTAGAACTAGTTAACAATACTCGATTGTCAAACAAACTACGACTCGACAACTTGGCCGGACGGACCGACCTGCTCTGATACCACTAATGTAACACCCCAATTCTACCCATTGAATATTTAATAAAATAAGAGTAATAAAATTTCAACATAAATAGGATGTCACATTTTCAACTTTAAACATCAGCCTCAATCACATAATTCACAGATACATAACACTTTAAAATAATCGGGACACCATCAACATCAACTTTTTGTCTTTAAAATCAAATGACTTCCTTAATCAAACAGCGGAATTCTTAACTTCAATTTAAAAGAGCAACATCTTTGTCCAACTCAAATTAACTTCAACATAACAAAGGTTTACTAAAATTCAACATAGAATTCAGCAACAGAACAAAACAATAACAACTGCAATAGCGTTCATTCCCCCACCCGAGTGTTACGTATCAGAGCGACGACACCGACCCGAACTAATGAAGGTGAACAGCCTTCACTCTGGATTACCTGCAGGATGGCATATAAACCATCACCAACCACAGAAGGGGTGAGATATCAAACAATATAATCGGATATATGATAAATAATATATTAGATCAGATTATAAAATCACCACTTCGCAACTTTTTAGGCAACCTAAATCAACAACGCAACGACAATATCTCAATCGACATAAATCAGCAACATAACAACCTTGACATTAATATTAATCCGCAACACAACAACAACTTAGAGATCACATTCAATTAACAACACAACAACAATGATGCAACATGGAATGTGACTCAAAATGCACATGCATGTGGTACCATTGGAGCAGAACTCCCCGCTTAAAAATTTGCCAATTAATAGAGGCATCAACAAGGCATAAGCCTTCTGCTTAATATTTTTCCAACCCAGGCCAGCTTAATATTTTGCCAATCCAGGCCAGCTTAATATGCTATGCCATGTGACCCAACATGAACATCATAATAATAACACTGATAATTATATCTATCAGTACAACAGCAAATCAGCATTGGCCATAGGCCTACAACTTAATATCAATTCAACAGCAACTTTGCAGCAATTTCAACACTGGCCATAGGCGTACAAACTTGGTATCAACATTTCAACAGCGACATAACGACTACATTTCAACAGTAACTCAACAATAACAAATCAACACTGGCCATAGGCCTTCAACTTATCAACAACAACAACTAATAAGGTTCTGCAACAAAATCCACAACTAACAACTTCACAACTTGCAACAGGGAGCACAACGCAAAGAACAACCAGTTATATCACATTACTATTTGTATAACCTTCTGACTAAACCAATTGACCAACTTCTCTGCTAAACTCTATCATTTCCCTATTAAATTCGGGTCAGCAACAACTTACCAAAACATACTACTAAATTCTACAACACACTTACTTAATTATCCTCCTATTAATTAGTCACAGTACTATTATCAGTTCCTTACAGTCTACACTGGTTTGTATTACTACTGCTGCTTATACTGATGTTCAACTTAATTATGTTTCTTACTAATTCATCGCAACACAATTATTAATTATTTATAGTGGTTCTAATTCACTAATTCAGCCTCTGGTAATTATGTACTCATTCCAATTATGGCTCTGTACTCGACTAAAGCATATCAGTAATCACGCCAGGCTACACCGACCAAAGACCACGAAACAGAATCTCCAACTTCCACACAGCCCAGAATTTGCCCGCGTGACACTCGTCACGAGTGTGTGACGGTCGTGATGTTGTTCGTGGGTGTGATGGTCGTCATGCCCTTATTACGGTCGTCATGCATACCAATTCTGCGTACGCACCAGACTTCGTTCGTCACCTACTTGTTTCTTTCCAGTTTCCTTAATTCTACTGATTCTTCCTTCGACTCAGTTCCAGATCAAACCCCAACCATCACGGTGTAACAGCAACGTAGGAATCATAATACGAACAACATAATCAAATTTCTATGACCAATTTAATAACATCAACCAAATTCCGAAATCAAGCATAACAATCAAACATGGACAGAAGCAATTTTACACAAATCCAATCCCACATACTATTTATCATAAACCCAATTATAGAGTCAGAACCCCACCCTTACCTTGGATTGAAGGTCGCTCTAAATTTTCGGTCGAAATGTTGCTCTAGCAGCCTCTCCGAAGTCTCTCTCACACCCTTGTTCCACTTTCTGTAACTTCCACGTTCCTCTTTTCTTCACAGAACCCTCGTTTCCTCTTCCTATTTCTAATTGCCACTCTTTCTTCTTAATTCCTATTCTGATAACTAACACCCCTTATAAAATAATACTATAATCTTATTGGGCTTACATTCTTACACCCCCTTTTCTACTACTTCCAACCAAAAAAATAGGCCCAAATAATATAGTCTAGTATTATTCTATTTCTACCACCTAATTCCACTAAACAATTCCACAACAATTAACACACTGAAATTGATATCACACAACTTCAACAATTCAAACGGAAAATATTCAAAACTATTTAATTAAATAAATAATTAAATAAATGGGCATTACAACTCTCCCCCACTTAGAATATTTTTGTCCTCGAAAATTTACCTGATTCGAATAACTCGGGATAGGCTTCCTTCATCTTGCTTTCCTGCTCCCAAGTCATGCTTTCTCCGGCAGCTCCTAACCAGACAACTTTCACCAACGCAATCTCCTTGCCTCTTAGAATCTTTATCTCCCGTTCCACAATCCGTACAGGCATCGTTTCCACAGTAAGATTATCCCGTACTTGCACATCATCCACATGAATTACATGCGAGGGATCTGGAACATACTTCCGGAGTTGTGACACATGAAACACATCATGTAAGCTCGACAGATTAGGCGGTAAAGCCACTCTATAAGCAGCCTTGCCAACTCTCTCCGAAATCTGATACGGACCAATAAAACGAGGAGTGAGCTTCTTGGACTTCAAGGCACGTCCAACACCGGTCACAGGTGTAACTCCCAAAAATACATGGTCACCCACTTGAAATTCTAATTCCTTCCTTCGCTTGTCGTGATAACTCTTCTGCCTACTCTGGGAAGTTTTCATCTTCGCTTGAATTAACTTCACCTTCTCAGTGGTCTCTCGAATAATTTCAGGTCCAAGCACTACACTTTCTCCAGATTCATGCCAACATAAAGGAGTCCTACATCTCCGACCATATAATACTTCAAAAGGGGCCATTCCAATACTAGAATGGTAACTGTTATTATAAGTGAACTCGATCAATGGAAGATAGGTATCCCACGAACCTCCCTGTTCAAGAACACAAACTCTCAACAAATCCTCCAACGACTGAATAGTCCTTTCAGTTTGACCATCCGTCTGAGGGTGATATGCCGAACTCAACCTCAACTTAGAACCCAACGCCTCTTGCAAACTCTTCCAAAAATCAGAAGTAAACCTCGGATCCCTATCAGACACAATACACAAAGGAACACAGTGCAGCTTCACAATTACACGAATATAAATCTCCGCCAACTTTGATACTGGAAAACTGATGTTAATAAGGATAAAATGAGCCGACTTCGTAAGCCTATCAACCATCACCCAAATCGAATTGTGTCCTCTTGAAGTATTAGGTAATCCCGTCACAAAGTCCATTGAAATGCTATCCCATTTCCATTCTGGAACTTCTAATGGTTGCATCAACCCCGCAGGCTTCTGATGTTCAACTTTCGACTTCTGACAAGTTAAACATGCATACACAAATCGAGCCACATCACACTTCATCCCAGGCCACCAAAACAATTGCTTCAAGTCTTGATACATCTTTGTAGCCCCCGGATGAATACTCAATTTACTTCTATGACTTTCCTCAAGAATCGCTTTCTTCATTTCCGCATCATCAGGAATACAAATTCGATTACGGAATCTTAACACACCATGCGCGTCCATCTTAAAATCGCTATTCTCATGCTAATCGATTCCAACCATCGAATCTACCAGTTTCACATCTAACTTCTAGGCTTCTCTGATACTATCCAGGAAATCATTGTTAATCTCAGCATCCCCAACATCACACTCTACGGTGTCACCTCGCAAACTAAGCTCATTTCTCTGAATTTCTCAATTAATTCCAATTCTTTAACCATCATCGCCGACATATGCAAAGTCTTTCGGCTAAAAGCATCAGCCACAACATTAGCTTTACCCGGATGATAGTTCAAACCGAAATCATAATCTTTTAATAACTCCAACCACCTTCGTTGTCTCATATTCAACTCCTTCTGATCAAATAAGTACTTTAAACTCTTATGATCACTAAACACTTCAAATCTCGAACCATAAAGATAATGCCTCCAAATCTTCAGCACAAAAACAACTGCAACAAGTTCTAAATCATGCATAGGATAGTTCTTTTCATGGGTTCTCAACTGCCTCGACGCATAAGCAACCACCTTATCATTCTGCATAAGCACACCTCTTAAACCCATCTTAGAAGCATCACAATACACCACAAAAGGTTCTCCCATATTAGGTAATGTCAAAACCGTAGCCGACGTCAATCTCTTCTTCAGTTCCGTAAAACTTTCTTCACATTGAACGTCCCACACAAAAGATCTACTTTTACCAGTCAACTTAGTCAACGGAAGTGCTAACTTAGAAAATCCCTCGATAAACCTTCGGTAATAACTGGCTAGTCCCAAAAAAACTTCTAATCTCGGTAGCCGACTTTGGAATTTCCCGTTGCAGCACAGTGTCTACTTTAGACGGATCCACAGCAATGCCACTACCCGAAATGACGTGACTAAAAAAACTAACTTCCTTTAGCCAAAATTCACATTTTGACAACTTTGCGTATAGCTTCTTCTCTCTCAAAACTTGCAATACTAGTCTTAAGTATTCTGCATGCTCTACTTTCGATTTAGAGTAAATCAGTATATCATCAATGAACACCACCACAAACCGATCCAAGTAAGCATGAAAGATACGGTTCATGTACTGCATGAATACTCCCGGTGCATTAGTAACACCGAACGGCATCACCAAATACTAATAATGTCCATAACGCGTTCTAAAAGGCGTCTTCTGAATATCATCATCTTTCACTTTAATCTGGTGATAGCCTGACCTCAAATCAATCTTGCTAAACACACAAGCACCTACCAACTGATCCATCAAGTCCTCTATTCTCGGAAGCGGATACTTGTTCTTAATCGTCACTTTGTTCAACTGTTTATAATCAACACAGAGCATCATACTCCCATCTTTCTTCTTCACCAACAAGACTGGAGCTCCCCACGGCGATACACTTGGCCTTACAAACTTCTTCTCAATCAAATCCTCTAATTGTTTCTTTAATTCTGACAATTCAGATGCAGACATCCTGTATGGTGCCATAGAAACAAGTCTGGTACCAGGTACAAGGTCAATTGCAAATTCAACTTCTCTCTCTGGCGGTACTTCAGGAATTTCATCACGGAAGACTTCAGGAAATTCACGCACCACCTGCAACTCATCAATTATAGCTTGGTTCTCAATAGATAACGTTGCCATCAACGAGAACACCTGAGCTTCTTCTTGCATCAACCGTTGCAACTGTCTGGCCGACAACAACCCAGCTTCCTCCTCAGGAGTAGAAAACCTCAAAGTCTTGTTATAACAATTTATATGAACATAGTTATATTCTAACCAGTGCATACCTAAGATCACATCCATCCCAGTTAACGGCAAACATACCAAATCAACATTAAAGTCTCTGTCGAAGATAGACAAAGGACACTTTAAACACACAAGAGAAGTAGTCACTGATCCCTTAGCCAGAATCTCGACGACCATCTCTCCATTCATAGAAGACAACATAAGACCCAATCTCTTAACACAATTAGCAGCAATAAAGCAATGAGTAGCACCAGTATCAATCATAGCGATTAAAGGAGTACTATTAATGAAACATGTACCTCTGATGAGTCTGTCCTCGCTAGTTGTCTGAGTCCCAGCCAACACGAACACTTTCCCACCGTTTTGCGCCTTCTTTGGTTTCTGACACTGACTACCAATGTGTCTTACTTCACCACAGTTGAAGCAAATCCTCTCTTTATGCTTGCACTCAGATATGCCATGCCCAGTCTTACCACAACGGAAACACCTCTTCACCTCAGCAGTACACACATTACTCTTATGACCAGGTTTCCCGCATTTGAAACAAGTTATGCCAGCAGGAGCATCTCCCCCACTAGTTCTCTTGCCATCAGCCACTTTCTGTTTACCTTTTCCCGCTGGAGCATCATAAGGCTTGCCACGATTCTGTTGGTGCTTGTCCCTCCTCTCATTAATGATCTTATAGTGAGCATTGTTATCCTCTTCAAAAATCCTGCAACTATCAAACAGATCCGCAAAAACACGAGTCTTCTTATATCCAACTGCCTTCTTAATCTCTGGGCGCAACCCACTCTCAAACTTGATGCATTTTGAAAATTCAGCATCATCCCCGTTGTAGTGCGGTTAAAACTTAGCCAACTCAACGAACTTTGCAGCATAATCGGTAACCGACATGTTTCCTTGCTTCAGCTCAAGAAACTTGATTTGCTTCTTACCACGAACATCCTCTGGGTAGTACTTCCTCATGAACTCCCTTCGGAACACAGCCCAAGTGATACCTTCACCTGCAGCTTCCAACCTATGACGAGTCTCTAGCCACTAGTCATCAGCTTCGACTGCTAGCATGTGAGTCCCATACCGAACCTTCTGCGCTGGAGTGCAGTCCATCACACAGAAGATTCTCTCCATCTCTTTCAACCAATCCAACGCTCCATCAGGATCATACTTTCCCTTGAAGGTAGGTGGATTCTCCCTCTGAAAAGTTGCCAAACTATGAGATCTAGCATTCTCGTCAGCGTTCGGCTGATTCTGCAAGGCTTGAGCCATTGCTTGCATCACAGCAGCAATTGCAACATCGTTTCTTCCAGCCATCTCAACTTATCACTTCAACATAAGTAAATGTTAGAACTAGTTAACAATACTCGATTGTCAAACAAACTACGACTCGACAACTTGGCCGGACGGACCGACCTGCTCTGATACCACTAATGTAACACCCCAATTCTACCCATTGAATATTTAATAAAATAAGAGTAATAAAATTTCAACATAAATAGGATGTCACATTTTCAACTTTAAACATCAGCCTCAATCACATAATTCACAGATACATAACACTTTAAAATAATCGGGACACCATCAACATCAACTTTTTGTCTTTAAAATCAAATGACTTCCTTAATCAAACAGCGGAATTCTTAACTTCAATTTAAAAGAGCAACATCTTTGTCCAACTCAAATTAACTTCAACATAACAAAGGTTTACTAAAATTCAACATAGAATTCAGCAACAGAACAAAACAATAACAACTGCAATAGCGTTCATTCCCCCACCCGAGTGTTACGTATCAGAGCGACGACACCGACCCGAACTAATGAAGGTGAACAGCCTTCACTCTGGATTACCTGCAGGATGGCATATAAACCATCACCAACCACAGAAGGGGTGAGATATCAAACAATATAATCGGATATATGATAAATAATATATTAGATCAGATTATAAAATCACCACTTCGCAACTTTTTAGGCAACCTAAATCAACAACGCAACGACAATATCTCAATCGACATAAATCAGCAACATAACAACCTTGACATTAATATTAATCCGCAACACAACAACAACTTAGAGATCACATTCAATTAACAACACAACAACAACGATGCAACATGGAATGTGACTCAAAATGCACATGCATGTGGTACCATTGGAGCAGAACTCCCCGCTTAAAAATTTGCCAATTAATAGAGGCATCAACAAGGCATAAGCCTTCTGCTTAATATTTTTCCAACCCAGGCCAGCTTAATATTTTGCCAATCCAGGCCAGCTTAATATGCTATGCCATGTGACCCAACATGAACATCATAATAATAACACTGATAATTATATCTATCAGTACAACAGCAAATCAGCATTGGCCATAGGCCTACAACTTAATATCAATTCAACAGCAACTTTGCAGCAATTTCAACACTGGCCATAGGCGTACAAACTTGGTATCAACATTTCAACAGCGACATAACGACTACATTTCAACAGTAACTCAACAATAACAAATCAACACTGGCCATAGGCCTTCAACTTATCAACAACAACAACTAATAAGGTTCTGCAACAAAATCCACAACTAACAACTTCACAACTTGCAACAGGGAGCACAACGCAAAGAACAACCAGTTATATCACATTACTATTTGTATAACCTTCTGACTAAACCAATTGACCAACTTCTCTGCTAAACTCTATCATTTCCCTATTAAATTCGGGTCAGCAACAACTTACCAAAACATACTACTAAATTCTACAACACACTTACTTAATTATCCTCCTATTAATTAGTCACAGTACTATTATCAGTTCCTTACAGTCTACACTGGTTTGTATTACTACTGCTGCTTATACTGATGTTCAACTTAATTATGTTTCTTACTAATTCATCGCAACACAATTATTAATTATTTATAGTGGTTCTAATTCACTAATTCAGCCTCTGGTAATTATGTACTCATTCCAATTATGGCTCTGTACTCGACTAAAGCATATCAGTAATCACGCCAGGCTACACCGACCAAAGACCACGAAACAGAATCTCCAACTTCCACACAGCCCAGAATTTGCCCGCGTGACACTCGTCACGAGTGTGTGACGGTCGTGATGTTGTTCGTGGGTGTGATGGTCGTCATGCCCTTATTACGGTCGTCATGCATACCAATTCTGCGTACGCACCAGACTTCGTTCGTCACCTACTTGTTTCTTTCCAGTTTCCTTAATTCTACTGATTCTTCCTTCGACTCAGTTCCAGATCAAACCCCAACCATCACGGTGTAACAGCAACGTAGGAATCATAATACGAACAACATAATCAAATTTCTATGACCAATTTAATAACATCAACCAAATTCCGAAATCAAGCATAACAATCAAACATGGACAGAAGCAATTTTACACAAATCCAATCCCACATACTATTTATCATAAACCCAATTATAGAGTCAGAACCCCACCCTTACCTTGGATTGAAGGTCGCTCTAAATTTTCGGTCGAAATGTTGCTCTAGCAGCCTCTCCGAAGTCTCTCTCACACCCTTGTTCCACTTTCTGTAACTTCCACGTTCCTCTTTTCTTCACAGAACCCTCGTTTCCTCTTCCTATTTCTAATTGCCACTCTTTCTTCTTAATTCCTATTCTGATAACTAACACCCCTTATAAAATAATACTATAATCTTATTGGGCTTACATTCTTACACCCCCTTTTCTACTACTTCCAACCAAAAAAATAGGCCCAAATAATATAGTCTAGTATTATTCTATTTCTACCACCTAATTCCACTAAACAATTCCACAACAATTAACACACTGAAATTGATATCACACAACTTCAACAATTCAAACGGAAAATATTCAAAACTATTTAATTAAATAAATAATTAAATAAATGGGCATTACAACTCTCCCCCACTTAGAATATTTTTGTCCTCGAAAATTTACCTGATTCGAATAACTCGGGATAGGCTTCCTTCATCTTGCTTTCCTGCTCCCAAGTCATGCTTTCTCCGGCAGCTCCTAACCAGACAACTTTCACCAACGCAATCTCCTTGCCTCTTAGAATCTTTATCTCCCGTTCCACAATCCGTACAGGCATCGTTTCCACAGTAAGATTATCCCGTACTTGCACATCATCCACATGAATTACATGCGAGGGATCTGGAACATACTTCCGGAGTTGTGACACATGAAACACATCATGTAAGCTCGACAGATTAGGCGGTAAAGCCACTCTATAAGCAGCCTTGCCAACTCTCTCCGAAATCTGATACGGACCAATAAAACGAGGAGTGAGCTTCTTGGACTTCAAGGCACGTCCAACACCGGTCACAGGTGTAACTCCCAAAAATACATGGTCACCCACTTGAAATTCTAATTCCTTCCTTCGCTTGTCGTGATAACTCTTCTGCCTACTCTGGGAAGTTTTCATCTTCGCTTGAATTAACTTCACCTTCTCAGTGGTCTCTCGAATAATTTCAGGTCCAAGCACTACACTTTCTCCAGATTCATGCCAACATAAAGGAGTCCTACATCTCCGACCATATAATACTTCAAAAGGGGCCATTCCAATACTAGAATGGTAACTGTTATTATAAGTGAACTCGATCAATGGAAGATAGGTATCCCACGAACCTCCCTGTTCAAGAACACAAACTCTCAACAAATCCTCCAACGACTGAATAGTCCTTTCAGTTTGACCATCCGTCTGAGGGTGATATGCCGAACTCAACCTCAACTTAGAACCCAACGCCTCTTGCAAACTCTTCCAAAAATCAGAAGTAAACCTCGGATCCCTATCAGACACAATACACAAAGGAACACAGTGCAGCTTCACAATTACACGAATATAAATCTCCGCCAACTTTGATACTGGAAAACTGATGTTAATAAGGATAAAATGAGCCGACTTCGTAAGCCTATCAACCATCACCCAAATCGAATTGTGTCCTCTTGAAGTATTAGGTAATCCCGTCACAAAGTCCATTGAAATGCTATCCCATTTCCATTCTGGAACTTCTAATGGTTGCATCAACCCCGCAGGCTTCTGATGTTCAACTTTCGACTTCTGACAAGTTAAACATGCATACACAAATCGAGCCACATCACACTTCATCCCAGGCCACCAAAACAATTGCTTCAAGTCTTGATACATCTTTGTAGCCCCCGGATGAATACTCAATTTACTTCTATGACTTTCCTCAAGAATCGCTTTCTTCATTTCCGCATCATCAGGAATACAAATTCGATTACGGAATCTTAACACACCATGCGCGTCCATCTTAAAATCGCTATTCTCATGCTAATCGATTCCAACCATCGAATCTACCAGTTTCACATCTAACTTCTAGGCTTCTCTGATACTATCCAGGAAATCATTGTTAATCTCAGCATCCCCAACATCACACTCTACGGTGTCACCTCGCAAACTAAGCTCATTTCTCTGAATTTCTCAATTAATTCCAATTCTTTAACCATCATCGCCGACATATGCAAAGTCTTTCGGCTAAAAGCATCAGCCACAACATTAGCTTTACCCGGATGATAGTTCAAACCGAAATCATAATCTTTTAATAACTCCAACCACCTTCGTTGTCTCATATTCAACTCCTTCTGATCAAATAAGTACTTTAAACTCTTATGATCACTAAACACTTCAAATCTCGAACCATAAAGATAATGCCTCCAAATCTTCAGCACAAAAACAACTGCAACAAGTTCTAAATCATGCATAGGATAGTTCTTTTCATGGGTTCTCAACTGCCTCGACGCATAAGCAACCACCTTATCATTCTGCATAAGCACACCTCTTAAACCCATCTTAGAAGCATCACAATACACCACAAAAGGTTCTCCCATATTAGGTAATGTCAAAACCGTAGCCGACGTCAATCTCTTCTTCAGTTCCGTAAAACTTTCTTCACATTGAACGTCCCACACAAAAGATCTACTTTTACCAGTCAACTTAGTCAACGGAAGTGCTAACTTAGAAAATCCCTCGATAAACCTTCGGTAATAACTGGCTAGTCCCAAAAAAACTTCTAATCTCGGTAGCCGACTTTGGAATTTCCCGTTGCAGCACAGTGTCTACTTTAGACGGATCCACAGCAATGCCACTACCCGAAATGACGTGACTAAAAAAACTAACTTCCTTTAGCCAAAATTCACATTTTGACAACTTTGCGTATAGCTTCTTCTCTCTCAAAACTTGCAATACTAGTCTTAAGTATTCTGCATGCTCTACTTTCGATTTAGAGTAAATCAGTATATCATCAATGAACACCACCACAAACCGATCCAAGTAAGCATGAAAGATACGGTTCATGTACTGCATGAATACTCCCGGTGCATTAGTAACACCGAACGGCATCACCAAATACTAATAATGTCCATAACGCGTTCTAAAAGGCGTCTTCTGAATATCATCATCTTTCACTTTAATCTGGTGATAGCCTGACCTCAAATCAATCTTGCTAAACACACAAGCACCTACCAACTGATCCATCAAGTCCTCTATTCTCAGAAGCGGATACTTGTTCTTAATCGTCACTTTGTTCAACTGTTTATAATCAACACAGAGCATCATACTCCCATCTTTCTTCTTCACCAACAAGACTGGAGCTCCCCACGGCGATACACTTGGCCTTACAAACTTCTTCTCAATCAAATCCTCTAATTGTTTCTTTAATTCTGACAATTCAGATGCAGACATCCTGTATGGTGCCATAGAAACAAGTCTGGTACCAGGTACAAGGTCAATTGCAAATTCAACTTCTCTCTCTGGCGGTACTTCAGGAATTTCATCACGGAAGACTTCAGGAAATTCACGCACCACCTGCAACTCATCAATTATAGCTTGGTTCTCAATAGATAACGTTGCCATCAACGAGAACACCTGAGCTTCTTCTTGCATCAACCGTTGCAACTGTCTGGCCGACAACAACCCAGCTTCCTCCTCAGGAGTAGAAAACCTCAAAGTCTTGTTATAACAATTTATATGAACATAGTTATATTCTAACCAGTGCATACCTAAGATCACATCCATCCCAGTTAACGGCAAACATACCAAATCAACATTAAAGTCTCTGTCGAAGATAGACAAAGGACACTTTAAACACACAAGAGAAGTAGTCACTGATCCCTTAGCCAGAATCTCGACGACCATCTCTCCATTCATAGAAGACAACATAAGACCCAATCTCTTAACACAATTAGCAGCAATAAAGCAATGAGTAGCACCAGTATCAATCATAGCGATTAAAGGAGTACTATTAATGAAACATGTACCTCTGATGAGTCTGTCCTCGCTAGTTGTCTGAGTCCCAGCCAACACGAACACTTTCCCACCGTTTTGCGCCTTCTTTGGTTTCTGACACTGACTACCAATGTGTCTTACTTCACCACAGTTGAAGCAAATCCTCTCTTTATGCTTGCACTCAGATATGCCATGCCCAGTCTTACCACAACGGAAACACCTCTTCACCTCAGCAGTACACACATTACTCTTATGACCAGGTTTCCCGCATTTGAAACAAGTTATGCCAGCAGGAGCATCTCCCCCACTAGTTCTCTTGCCATCAGCCACTTTCTGTTTACCTTTTCCCGCTGGAGCATCATAAGGCTTGCCACGATTCTGTTGGTGCTTGTCCCTCCTCTCATTAATGATCTTATAGTGAGCATTGTTATCCTCTTCAAAAATCCTGCAACTATCAAACAGATCCGCAAAAACACGAGTCTTCTTATATCCAACTGCCTTCTTAATCTCTGGGCGCAACCCACTCTCAAACTTGATGCATTTTGAAAATTCAGCATCATCCCCGTTGTAGTGCGGTTAAAACTTAGCCAACTCAACGAACTTTGCAGCATAATCGGTAACCGACATGTTTCCTTGCTTCAGCTCAAGAAACTTGATTTGCTTCTTACCACGAACATCCTCTGGGTAGTACTTCCTCATGAACTCCCTTCGGAACACAGCCCAAGTGATACCTTCACCTGCAGCTTCCAACCTATGACGAGTCTCTAGCCACTAGTCATCAGCTTCGACTGCTAGCATGTGAGTCCCATACCGAACCTTCTGCGCTGGAGTGCAGTCCATCACACAGAAGATTCTCTCCATCTCTTTCAACCAATCCAACGCTCCATCAGGATCATACTTTCCCTTGAAGGTAGGTGGATTCTCCCTCTGAAAAGTTGCCAAACTATGAGATCTAGCATTCTCGTCAGCGTTCGGCTGATTCTGCAAGGCTTGAGCCATTGCTTGCATCACAGCAGCAATTGCAACATCGTTTCTTCCAGCCATCTCAACTTATCACTTCAACATAAGTAAATGTTAGAACTAGTTAACAATACTCGATTGTCAAACAAACTACGACTCGACAACTTGGCCGGACGGACCGACCTGCTCTGATACCACTAATGTAACACCCCAATTCTACCCATTGAATATTTAATAAAATAAGAGTAATAAAATTTCAACATAAATAGGATGTCACATTTTCAACTTTAAACATCAGCCTCAATCACATAATTCACAGATACATAACACTTTAAAATAATCGGGACACCATCAACATCAACTTTTTGTCTTTAAAATCAAATGACTTCCTTAATCAAACAGCGGAATTCTTAACTTCAATTTAAAAGAGCAACATCTTTGTCCAACTCAAATTAACTTCAACATAACAAAGGTTTACTAAAATTCAACATAGAATTCAGCAACAGAACAAAACAATAACAACTGCAATAGCGTTCATTCCCCCACCCGAGTGTTACGTATCAGAGCGACGACACCGACCCGAACTAATGAAGGTGAACAGCCTTCACTCTGGATTACCTGCAGGATGGCATATAAACCATCACCAACCACAGAAGGGGTGAGATATCAAACAATATAATCGGATATATGATAAATAATATATTAGATCAGATTATAAAATCACCACTTCGCAACTTTTTAGGCAACCTAAATCAACAACGCAACGACAATATCTCAATCGACATAAATCAGCAACATAACAACCTTGACATTAATATTAATCCGCAACACAACAACAACTTAGAGATCACATTCAATTAACAACACAACAACAACGATGCAACATGGAATGTGACTCAAAATGCACATGCATGTGGTACCATTGGAGCAGAACTCCCCGCTTAAAAATTTGCCAATTAATAGAGGCATCAACAAGGCATAAGCCTTCTGCTTAATATTTTTCCAACCCAGGCCAGCTTAATATTTTGCCAATCCAGGCCAGCTTAATATGCTATGCCATGTGACCCAACATGAACATCATAATAATAACACTGATAATTATATCTATCAGTACAACAGCAAATCAGCATTGGCCATAGGCCTACAACTTAATATCAATTCAACAGCAACTTTGCAGCAATTTCAACACTGGCCATAGGCGTACAAACTTGGTATCAACATTTCAACAGCGACATAACGACTACATTTCAACAGTAACTCAACAATAACAAATCAACACTGGCCATAGGCCTTCAACTTATCAACAACAACAACTAATAAGGTTCTGCAACAAAATCCACAACTAACAACTTCACAACTTGCAACAGGGAGCACAACGCAAAGAACAACCAGTTATATCACATTACTATTTGTATAACCTTCTGACTAAACCAATTGACCAACTTCTCTGCTAAACTCTATCATTTCCCTATTAAATTCGGGTCAGCAACAACTTACCAAAACATACTACTAAATTCTACAACACACTTACTTAATTATCCTCCTATTAATTAGTCACAGTACTATTATCAGTTCCTTACAGTCTACACTGGTTTGTATTACTACTGCTGCTTATACTGATGTTCAACTTAATTATGTTTCTTACTAATTCATCGCAACACAATTATTAATTATTTATAGTGGTTCTAATTCACTAATTCAGCCTCTGGTAATTATGTACTCATTCCAATTATGGCTCTGTACTCGACTAAAGCATATCAGTAATCACGCCAGGCTACACCGACCAAAGACCACGAAACAGAATCTCCAACTTCCACACAGCCCAGAATTTGCCCGCGTGACACTCGTCACGAGTGTGTGACGGTCGTGATGTTGTTCGTGGGTGTGATGGTCGTCATGCCCTTATTACGGTCGTCATGCATACCAATTCTGCGTACGCACCAGACTTCGTTCGTCACCTACTTGTTTCTTTCCAGTTTCCTTAATTCTACTGATTCTTCCTTCGACTCAGTTCCAGATCAAACCCCAACCATCACGGTGTAACAGCAACGTAGGAATCATAATACGAACAACATAATCAAATTTCTATGACCAATTTAATAACATCAACCAAATTCCGAAATCAAGCATAACAATCAAACATGGACAGAAGCAATTTTACACAAATCCAATCCCACATACTATTTATCATAAACCCAATTATAGAGTCAGAACCCCACCCTTACCTTGGATTGAAGGTCGCTCTAAATTTTCGGTCGAAATGTTGCTCTAGCAGCCTCTCCGAAGTCTCTCTCACACCCTTGTTCCACTTTCTGTAACTTCCACGTTCCTCTTTTCTTCACAGAACCCTCGTTTCCTCTTCCTATTTCTAATTGCCACTCTTTCTTCTTAATTCCTATTCTGATAACTAACACCCCTTATAAAATAATACTATAATCTTATTGGGCTTACATTCTTACACCCCCTTTTCTACTACTTCCAACCAAAAAAATAGGCCCAAATAATATAGTCTAGTATTATTCTATTTCTACCACCTAATTCCACTAAACAATTCCACAACAATTAACACACTGAAATTGATATCACACAACTTCAACAATTCAAACGGAAAATATTCAAAACTATTTAATTAAATAAATAATTAAATAAATGGGCATTACAACTCTCCCCCACTTAGAATATTTTTGTCCTCGAAAATTTACCTGATTCGAATAACTCGGGATAGGCTTCCTTCATCTTGCTTTCCTGCTCCCAAGTCATGCTTTCTCCGGCAGCTCCTAACCAGACAACTTTCACCAACGCAATCTCCTTGCCTCTTAGAATCTTTATCTCCCGTTCCACAATCCGTACAGGCATCGTTTCCACAGTAAGATTATCCCGTACTTGCACATCATCCACATGAATTACATGCGAGGGATCTGGAACATACTTCCGGAGTTGTGACACATGAAACACATCATGTAAGCTCGACAGATTAGGCGGTAAAGCCACTCTATAAGCAGCCTTGCCAACTCTCTCCGAAATCTGATACGGACCAATAAAACGAGGAGTGAGCTTCTTGGACTTCAAGGCACGTCCAACACCGGTCACAGGTGTAACTCCCAAAAATACATGGTCACCCACTTGAAATTCTAATTCCTTCCTTCGCTTGTCGTGATAACTCTTCTGCCTACTCTGGGAAGTTTTCATCTTCGCTTGAATTAACTTCACCTTCTCAGTGGTCTCTCGAATAATTTCAGGTCCAAGCACTACACTTTCTCCAGATTCATGCCAACATAAAGGAGTCCTACATCTCCGACCATATAATACTTCAAAAGGGGCCATTCCAATACTAGAATGGTAACTGTTATTATAAGTGAACTCGATCAATGGAAGATAGGTATCCCACGAACCTCCCTGTTCAAGAACACAAACTCTCAACAAATCCTCCAACGACTGAATAGTCCTTTCAGTTTGACCATCCGTCTGAGGGTGATATGCCGAACTCAACCTCAACTTAGAACCCAACGCCTCTTGCAAACTCTTCCAAAAATCAGAAGTAAACCTCGGATCCCTATCAGACACAATACACAAAGGAACACAGTGCAGCTTCACAATTACACGAATATAAATCTCCGCCAACTTTGATACTGGAAAACTGATGTTAATAAGGATAAAATGAGCCGACTTCGTAAGCCTATCAACCATCACCCAAATCGAATTGTGTCCTCTTGAAGTATTAGGTAATCCCGTCACAAAGTCCATTGAAATGCTATCCCATTTCCATTCTGGAACTTCTAATGGTTGCATCAACCCCGCAGGCTTCTGATGTTCAACTTTCGACTTCTGACAAGTTAAACATGCATACACAAATCGAGCCACATCACACTTCATCCCAGGCCACCAAAACAATTGCTTCAAGTCTTGATACATCTTTGTAGCCCCCGGATGAATACTCAATTTACTTCTATGACTTTCCTCAAGAATCGCTTTCTTCATTTCCGCATCATCAGGAATACAAATTCGATTACGGAATCTTAACACACCATGCGCGTCCATCTTAAAATCGCTATTCTCATGCTAATCGATTCCAACCATCGAATCTACCAGTTTCACATCTAACTTCTAGGCTTCTCTGATACTATCCAGGAAATCATTGTTAATCTCAGCATCCCCAACATCACACTCTACGGTGTCACCTCGCAAACTAAGCTCATTTCTCTGAATTTCTCAATTAATTCCAATTCTTTAACCATCATCGCCGACATATGCAAAGTCTTTCGGCTTAAAGCATCAGCCACAACATTAGCTTTACCCGGATGATAGTTCAAACCGAAATCATAATCTTTTAATAACTCCAACCACCTTCGCTGTCTCATATTCAACTCCTTCTAATCAAATAAGTACTTTAAACTCTTATGATCACTAAACACTTCAAATCTCGAACCATAAAGATAATTCCTCCAAATCTTCAGCACAAAAACAACTGCAGCGAGTTCTAAATTAGGCGTAGGATAGTTCTTTTCATGGGTTCTCAACTGCCTCGACGCATAAGCAACCACCTTATCATTCTGCATAAGCACACCTCCTAAACCCATCTTAGAAGCATCACAATACACCACAAAAGGTTCTCCCGGATTAGGTAATGTCAAAACCGGAGCCGACGTCAATCTCTTCTTCAGTTCCGTAAAACTTTCTTCATATTGAACTTCCCACACAAAAGATCTACTTTTACCAGTCAACTTAGTCAACGGAAGTGCTAACTTAGAAAATCCCTCGATAAACCTTCGGTAATAACTGGCTAGTCCCCAAAAAACTTCTAATCTCGGTAGCCGACTTTGGAATTTCCCATTGCAACACAGCGTCTACTTTAGACGGATCCACAACAATGCCACTACCCGAAATGACGTGACCAAGAAAACTAACTTCCTTTAGCCAAAATTCACATTTTGACAACTTTGCGTATAGGTTCTTCTCTCTCAAAACTTGCAATACTAGTCTTAAGTGTTCTGCATGCTCTACTTTTGATTTAAGTAAATCAGTATATCATCAATGAACACCACCACAAACTAATCCAAGTAAGCATGAATGATACGGTTCATGTACTCCATGAATACTCCCAGTGCATTAGTAACACCGAACGGCATCACCAAATACTCATAATGTCCATAACGCGTTCTAAAAGTCGCCTTTTGAATATCATCATCTTTCACTTTAATCTGGTGATAGCCTGACCTCAAATCAATCTTACTAAACACACAAGCACCTACCAACTGATCCATCAAGTCCTCTATTCTCGGAAGCGGATACTTGTTCTTAATCGTCACTTTGTTCAACTGTCTATAATCAACACAGAGCCTCATACTCCCATCTTTCTTCTTCACCAACAAGACTGGAGCTCCCCACGGCTATACACTTGGCCTTACAAACTTCTTCTCAATCAAATCCTCCAATTGTTTCTTTAATTCTGACAATTCAGATGCAGACATCCTATATGGTGCCATAGAAATAGGTCTGGTACCAGGTACAAGGTCAATTGCAAATTCAACTTCTCTCTCTGGCGGTACTTCAGGAATTTCATCTGGGAAGACTTCAAGAATTCATGCACCACCTGCAACTCATCAATTATAGCTTGGTTCTCAATAGATAACGTTGCCATCAACGAGAACACCTGAGCTTCTTCTTGCATCAACTGTTGCAACTGTCTGGACGATAACAACCCAGCTTCCTCCTCAGGAGTAGAAAACCTCAGAGTTTTGTTATAACAATTTATATGAACATAGTTATATTCTAACCAGTTCATACCTAAGATCACATCCATCCCAGTTAACGGCAAACATACCAAATCAACATTAAAGTCTCTGTCGAAGATAGACAAAGGACACTTTAAACACACAAGAGAAGTAGTCACTGATCCCTTAGCCAGAATCTCGACGACCATCTCTTCATTCATAGAAGACAACATAAGACCCAATCTCTTAACACAATTAACAGCAATAAAGCAATGAGTAGCACCAGTATCAATCATAGCGATTAAAGGAGTACTATTAATGAAACATGTACCTTTGATGAGTCTGTCCTCGCTAGTTGTCTGAGTCCCAGCCAACACGAACACTTTCCCACCGTTTTGCGCCTTCTTTGGTTTTTGACACTGACTACCAATGTGTCCTACTTCACCATAGTTGAAGCAAATCCTCTCTTTATGCTTGCACTCAGATATGCCATGCCCAGTCTTACCACAACGGAAACACCTCTTCACCTCAGCAGTACACACATTACTCTTATGACCAGGTTTCCCGCATTTGAAACAAGTTATGCCAGCAGGAGCATCTCCCCCACTAGTTCTCTTGCCATCAGCCACTTTTTGTTTACCTTTTCCCGCTGGAGCATCATAAGGCTTGCCACGATTCTGTTGGTGCTTGTCCCTCCTCTCATTAATGATCTTATAATGAGCATTGTTATCCTCTTCAAAAATCCTGCAACTATCAAACAGATCCGCAAAAAGACGAATCTTCTGATATCAAACTGCCTTCTTAATCTCTGGGCGCAACCCACTCTCAAACTTGATGCATTTTGAAAATTCAGCATCATCCCCGTTGTAGTGCGGTTAAAACTTAGCCAACTCAACGAACTTTGCAGCATAATCGGTAACCGACATGTTTCCTTGCTTCAGCTCAAGAAACTTGATTTGCTTCTTACCACGAACATCCTCTGGGTAGTACTTCCTCATGAACTCCCTTCGGAACACAGCCCAAGTGATACCTTCACCTGCAGCTTCCAACCTATGACGAGTCTCTAGCCACTAGTCATCAGCTTCGACTGCTAGCATGTGAGTCCCATACCGAACCTTCTGCGCTGGAGTGCAGTCCATCACACAGAAGATTCTCTCCATCTCTTTCAACCAATCCAACGCTCCATCAGGATCATACTTTCCCTTGAAGGTAGGTGGATTCTCCCTCTGAAAAGTTGCCAAATTATGAGATCTAGCATTCTCGTCAGCGTTCGGCTGATTCTGCAAGGCTTGAGCCATTGCTTGCATCACAGCAGCAATTGCAGCATCGTTTCTTCCAACCATCTCAACTTATCACTTCAACATTAGTAAATGTTAGAACTAGTTAACAATACTCGATTGTCAAACAAACTACGACTCGACAACTTGGCCGGACGGACCGACCTGCTCTGATACCACTAATGTAACACCCCAATTCTACCCATTGAATATTTAATAAAATAAGAGTAATAAAATTTCAACATAAATAGGATGTCACATTTTCAACTTTAAACATCAGCCTCAATCACATAATTCACAGATACATAACACTTTAAAATAATCGGGACACCATCAACATCAACTTTTTGTCTTTAAAATCAAATGACTTCATTAATCAAACAGCGGAATTCTTAACTTCAATTTAAAAGAGCAACATCTTTGTCCAACTCAAATTAACTTCAACATAACAAAGGTTTACTAAAATTCAACATAGAATTCAGCAACAGAACAAAACTATAACAACTGCAATAGCGTTCATTCCCCCACTAGAGTGCTACGTATCAGAGCGACGACACCGACCCGAACTAATGAAGGTGAACAGCCTTCACTCTGGATTACCTGCAGGATGGCATATAAACCATCACCAACCACATAAGGGGTGAGATATCAAACAATATAATCGGATATATGATAAATAATATATTAGATCAGATTATAAAATCACCACTTCGCAACTTTTTAGGCAACCTAAATCAACAATGCAACGACAATATCTCAATCGACATAAATCAGCAACATAACAACCTTGACATCATTATTAATCCGCAACACAACAATAACTTAGAGATCATATTCAATTAACAACACAACAACAACGATGCAACGTGGAATGCGACTCAAAATGCACATGCATGTGGTACCATTGGAGCAGAACTCCCCGCTTAAAAATTTGCCAATTAATAGAGGCATCAACAAGGCATAAGCCTTCTGCTTAATATTTTTCCAATCCAGGCCAGCTTAATATTTTGCCAATCCAGGCCTGCTTAATATGCTATGCCATGTGACCCAACATGAACATCATAATAACAACACTGATAATTATATCTATCAGTACAACAGCAAATCAACATTGGCCATAGGCCTACAACTTAATATCAATTCAACAACAACTTTGCAGCAATTTCAACACTGGCCATAGGCCTACAAACATGGTATCAACATTTCAACAGTGACATAACGACTACATTTCAACAGCAACTCAACAATAACAAATCAACACTGGCCATAGGCCTTCAAATTATCAACAACAACAAATAATAAGGTTCTGCAATAAAATCCACAACTAACAACTTCAAAACTTGCAACAGGGAGCACAACGCAAAGAACAACCAGTTATATCACATTACTATTTGTATAACCTTCTGACTAAACCAATTGACCAACTTCTCTGCTAAACTCTATCATTTCCTTGTTAAATTCGGGTCAGCAACAACTTACCAAAACGTACTACTAAATTCTACAACACACTTACTTAATTATCCTCCTATTAATTAGTCACAGTACTATTATCAGTTCCTTACAGTCTACACTGGTTAGTATTACTACTGCTACTTATACTGATGTTCAACTTAATTATGTTTCTTACTAATTCATCGCAACACAATTATTAATTATTTATAGTGGTTCTAATTCACTAATTCAGCCTCTGGTAATTATGTACTCATTCCAATTATGGCTCTGTACTTGACTAAAGCATATCAGTAATCACGCCAGGCTACACCGACCAAAGACCACGAAACAGAATCTCCAACTTCCACACAGCCCAGAATTTGCCCGCGTGACACTCGTCACAAGTGTGTGTCGGTCGTAATGTTGTTCGTGGGTGTGATGGTCGTCATACATACCAATTCTGCGTACGCACCAGACTTCGTTCGTCACATACTTGTTTCTTTCCAGTTTCCTTAATTCTACTGATTCTTCCTTCGACTCAGTTTCAGATCAAACCCCAACCATCACGGTGTAACAGCAACGTAGGAATCATAATACGAACAACATAATCAAATTTCTACGACCAATTTAATAACATCAACCAAATTCCGAAATCAAGCATAACAATCAAACATGGACAGAAGCAATTTTACACAAATCCAATCCCACATACTATTTATCATAAACCCAATTATAGAGTCAGAACCCCACCCTTACCTTGGATTGAAGGTCGATCTAAATTTTCGGTCGAAATCTTGCTCTAGCAGCCTCTCCGAAGTCTCTCTCACACCCTTGTTCCACTTTCTGTAACTTCCACGTTCCTTTTTTCTTCACAGAACCCTCGTTTCCTCTTCCTATTTCTAATTGCCACTCTTTCTTCTTAATTCCTATTCTGATAACTTGCACCCCTTATAAAATAATACTATAATCTTATTGGGCTTACATTCTTACACCCCATTTTCTACTACTTCCAACCAAATAAATAGGCCCAAATAATATAGTCTAGTATTATTCTATCTCTACCACCTAATTCCACTAAACAACTCCACAACAATTAACACACTGAAATTGATATCACACAACTTCAACAATTCAAACGGAAAATATTCAAAACTATTAAATTAAATAAACGGGCGTTACAACTCTCCCCCACTTAGAATATTTTCGTCCTCGAAAATTTACCTGATTCGAATAACTCGGGATAGGCTTCCTTCATCTTGCTTTCCTGCTCCCAAGTCATGCTTTCTCCGGCAGCTCCTAACCAGACAACTTTCACCAACGCAATCTCCTTGCCTCTTAGAATCTTCATCTCCCGTTCCACAATCCGTACAGGCATCGTTTCCACAGTAAGATTATCCCGTACTTGCACATCATCCATATGAATTACATGTGAGGGATCTGGAACATACTTCTGGAGTTGTGACACATGAAACACATCATGTAAGTTCGACAGATTAGGCGGTAAAGTCACTCTATAAGCAACCTTGCCAACTCTCTCCGAAATCTGATACGGACCAATAAAACGAGGAGTGAGCTTCTTGGACTTCAAGGCACGTCCAACACCGGTCACAGGTGTAACTCTCAAAAATACATGGTCACCCGCTTGAAATTCTAATTCCTTCCTTCGCTTGTCGTGATAACTCTTCTGCCTACTCTGGGAAGTTTTCATCTTCGCTTAAATTAACTTCACCTTCTCAGTAGTCTCTCGAATAATTTCAGGTCCAAGCACTACACTTTCTCCAGATTCATGCCAACATAAAGGAGTCCTACATCTCCGACCATATAATACTTCAAAAGGGGCCATTCCAATACTAGAATGGTAACTGTTATTATAAGTGAACTCGGTCAATGGAAGATAGGTATCCCACGAACCTCCCTGTTCAAGAACACAAGCTCTCAACAAATCCTCCAACGACTAAATAGTCTTTTCAGTTTGACCATCCGTCTGAGGGTGATATGCCGAACTCAACCTCAACTTAGAACCCAACGCCTCTTGCAAACTCTTCCAAAAATCAGAAGTAAACCTCGGATCCCTATCAGACACAATACACAAAGGAACACAGTGCAGCTTCACAATTACACGAATATAAATCTCCGCCAACTTCGATACTGGAAAACTGATGTTAATAAGGATAAAATGAGCCGACTTCGTAAGCCTATCAACCATCACCCAAATCGAATCGTGTCCTCTTGAAGTATTAGGTAATCCCATCACAAAGTCCATTGAAATGCTATCCCATTTCCATTCTGGAACTTCTAACGGTTGCATCAACCCTGCAGGCTTCTGATGTTCAACTTTCGACTTCTGACAAGTTAAACATGCATACACAAATCGAGCCACATCACACTTCATCCCAGGCCACCAAAACAATTGCTTCAAGTCTTGATACATCTATGTAGCCCCCGGATGAATACTCAATTTACTTCTATGACTTTCCTCAAGAATCGCTTTCTTCATTTCCGCATCATCAGGAATACAAATTCGATTACGGAATCTTAACACACCATGCGCGTCCATCTTAAAATCGCTATTCTCATGCTAATCGATTCCAACCATCGAATCTACCAGTTTCACATCTAACTTCTAGGCTTCTCTGATACTATCCAGGAAATCATTGTTAATCTCAGCATCCCCAACATCACACTCTGCGGTGTCACCTCGCAAACTAAGCTCATTTCTCTGAATTTCTCAATTAATTCCAATTCTTTAACCATCATCGCCGACATATGCAAAGTCTTTCGGCTTAAAGCATTAGCCACAACATTAGCTTTACCCGGATGATAGTTCAAACCGAAATCATAATCTTTTAATAACTCCAACCACCTTCGCTGTCTCATATTCAACTCCTTCTGATCAAATAAGTAATTTAAACTCTTATGATCACTAAACACTTTAAATCTCGAACCATAAAGATAATTCCTCCAAATCTTCAGCACAAAAACAACTGCAGCAAGTTCTAAATCAGGCGTAGGATAGTTCTTTTCATGGGTTCTCAACTGCCTCGATGCATAAGCAGCCACCTTATCATTCTGCATAAGCACACCTCCTAAACCCATCTTAGAAGCATCACAATACACCACAAAAGGTTCTCCCGGATTAGGTAATGTCAAAACCGGAGCCGGCGTCAATCTCTTCTTCAGTTCCGTAAAACTTTCTTCATATTGAACGTCCCACACAAAAGATCTACTTTTACCAGTCAACTTAGTCAACGGAAGTGCTAACTTAGAAAATCCCTCGATAAACCTTCGGTAATAACCGGCTAGTCCCCAAAAAACTTCTAATCTCGGTAGCCGACTTTGGAATTTCCCATTGCAACACAGCGTCTACTTTAGACGGATCCACAACAATGCCACTACCCGAAATGACGTGGCCAAGAAAACTAACTTCCTTTAGCCAAAATTCACATTTTGACAACTTTGTGTATAGCTTCTTCTCTCTCAAAACTTGCAATACTAGTCTTAAGTGTTCTGCATGCTCTACTTCCGATTTAAGTAAATCAGTATATCATCAATGAACACCACCACAAACTGATCCAAGTAAGCATGAATGATACGGTTCATGTACTCCATGAATACTCCCAGCGCATTAGTAACACCGAACGGCATCACCAAATACTCATAATGTCCATAACGCGTTCTAAAAGTCGTCTTCTGAATATCATCATCTTTCACTTTAATCTGGTGATAGCCTGACCTCAAATCAATCTTGCTAAACACACAAGCACCTACCAACTGATCCATCAAGTCGTCTATTCTCGGAAGCGGATACTTGTTCTTAATCGTCACTTTGTTCAACTATCTATAATCAACACAAAGCCTCATACTCCCATCTTTCTTCTTCACCAACAAGACTGGAGCTCCCCACGGCTATACACTTGGCCTTACAAACTTCTTCTCAATCAAATCCTCCAATTATTTCTTTAATTCTGACAATTCAGATGCAGACATCCTGTATGGTGCCATAGAAACAGGTATGGTACCAGGTACAAGGTCAATTGCAAATTCAACTTCTCTCTCTGGCGGTACTTCAGGAATTTCATCAGGGAAGACTTCAGGAAATTCACGCACCACCTGCAACTCATCAATTATAGCTTGGTGTCATACCCCAAATTTTGACCACTAAGATTTCCCGTCATTGTGCAAATCATCATTACAATATGGATGTATTTACATGCCCCAAAGATGGTTGGGCATTCACCATAATCAGAAATTAGGGTTTCAAGCCCTCTCAGAGCCTTAGACAAAGGATCAATCAAGGAATGACATGATCTCCAACTTGTCTAACCTCTCAAACATCCACAATGGATCAAAAAGGACTCCCACTTCAAGGATTAGGCACAAGGTTGCTCCCTTCTAGGTGGATCAAGTCTCAAGATTGACAGTGTCACCAAATTAGGGTTTTGGTCGACCAGGGCCTCTAGATGGAAAGTTTCATCTGGGCATAAGCCAAAGATCCAAAACACAACCTAATGTACTCCATGGAACCTCATGGACCCAATCATCAAGTCAATTTTGCCTCAGGGGATGCATACATCAAAAATCAGGAATTAGGGTTTCTTGACCTAATTCACCCCTAAGTTGACTTTTGGGACAAATCAAGAGCCAAGACCTCAAGACATGATTTGAGGGTCTCTAATGAACTATATTGATCCATTGGGAACAATGGATTAATCCAAGAAGCTTGAGCAACAAGTCTCAATTTCATCTGCACCACAATTAGGGTTTCGCGAGGAAAGTCAACTGTAACTTTGACTTTTGACCAAGACATGCTCCCAAGCCCTAGGACATGCCTCAATATACCCTATGACACCCATGGAACATGTCCATCAAGTTTGATTTAGGTCAAGGACATAATTTCCTGAAGAATTGCACAATTTGGAATTCATCTGATAAAAAGTCAACTGTGCACAAAAGTCAACTTTGACTTTTTGAGATTTTTCACCAAACTAGATTTTTAACCCTAAAATGATGTTAATGTATGATTTGAATCATCATTCATCAAGAAAAATCAAAGAAAGTGGGATAACTTGTAAAAGGGGTAACCATAAAACTTAGAAATTTTTCTAAGTTATGGAAAAAGTACCACTAATGCACCAACTTTGGAGGACCATAACTCCTAAACCACATGGCCACTTTTTCTCATCCAAAGATGGATTTGTAGCCCTCATTACCCTCTACAAAAACTTCAACTAGACCTAAGGCCAATTCATTAAGGATTTTGAGTTATGGAGTGATCAAAATCAAGAGAAAACACTTTGTTCCAACACTTAGTGAAAATTTCACTAAGTCAGATTTTGCTTCACTTTTTGCCAAATGTAGAGGGATTTTTCACTTGGAATCAGAAGAGATCAAAATCAAACATGTTCAAACAGTTGTTGTATCATGTAAGGGCTTTCCAAAATGGCCAAGAACATTGCCAAATTCAACTTACACCATGAGATATGACATTGTCAAGTTGCCTTGCTGAAATCTGTCAAAGGCAAGGCAGAATTTGCAATTTTGCTCGATTTGCCAAAATCAGCCAAATTCAAATGCTCCTATCCACTTGGACACCTCAGAGGATTAAATCTAAAGGGGACAATCACTGAGCCAAGCCTCCAAAGTCCATGGAACAAGAAATAGCATGTTGAACCTAGAATGGCCAAAATAGGGACAAGACTCCAAATTTGGATTGAAGCATTCAATGGAAGGATCAAGGTGGCATGGACTGGGCCATTCTCATCTGAAATCAGTCAAGACTTATCCAATACCAAGGGAACCAAAGCTCTGTGCCCTAACCTCTAGTCAATGGCTAGAGGAGACTTGGATTTTCATTTGCCAACATTGGCCAAACCTACTTACCAGCTGCCATTCACTATTCCTTGCAAAACAAACTTGCTCTACTATAAATAGAGCTCAATTGTGATCAGTTTGAGTACACCAAAGCCATCAAATAGATGCTTTCCTCAAAATCTCTTCTTTCACTCCAATTTTGCCTTCTAAGGCAAGTCACTATCGGGTTTTGAGTTTGAGAGCTCTTCCAATCAAACCAATCACTCACACACCTCACATAGATCACATATGAGCTGATCAAACACTTAGATCACTTCTGAAACACCAATTTCACAAAATCACCAGCTGGTTACTCAAGGTTTTTACCAAAGTGCAGTTGAGGTACCACAAAGTGATCCATCCAATTTCAATCAAGTCCAACCATTCAAACACACTCCATAAGGTGTAGGGAAGCTGTTCAGATCATCACCACTCATCTGTAACACCTCCAAATCAAAAATCACATTGCACTTGCTGTCACGGCCTAGAGGTGAGCACATACTTGGTCATCTCTCAATCTATGCATATTTCCTCGCACAATAATTTAGCCATATGTTCATAATGATGCATGGAATGTTTTCCCTCAATTAATTGCATTGTTTGAATCGTGTATCAAAAATCCTAGCCTTCATGCAGAAATTAGGGTTCTTGAGGATTTTTCATGATTTCTTGTTGTATGTTTAATTTAAATGAAATTAATGGACATAGACATGATCGTGAGGTTGAGACGAGCATAATGATATGTGGATTACATGTTATAATCAAGTATTCAGTGAGATTGGATAGAAAATGCAAATCTGGGCAAGGCAGAACACGCGCGTGTTCTTGGTCCATGTTCTTGGCGCCATTTTCATAAATTCAAATATTTGAATTTTGTGATTTTATTTAATTGATTCAAAAATTAATTTCTCTCTGAGTTTTAATGATTTTGAGTTGATTCTTTTTTTAATAATTCACAAAAATGTTAAAATATTTTATTTTATCAAAAAATCCCAAAAATATTATTTATTTCATATAATTGATATTTTTGCAAAGAATTAATATTTTAATTGTTTTTGACATTTTAAATATTTTTTCTACATTGATTTTGCAACTTTTAATGCTTTCTAATTATTTTGTAGGTCAATAATTAATTTTTGAAGCATTAATCCAAAATCACAATTTGTTTTTCATATGTTAAATAATTTTGATCATTTTAATTGAATTTTTATTCAATTAAATACATTTTTGAAAACAAATTAGGGTTTTTGGATTAGTTCAACCCTCATAAATCATTTTCAAAACACCTTGGGCCTCTAATAGAGTGTAAGACCCAATCCTTTCTTGACCAAAACATTTTTGGGCCTCAGTGTATTGTATAAGTCCCGATACCGTCAAAAACAAACGGCATGATCGTCGCCTTTTGAAAAATAACCTTGGGCCTCTCCTTGAGCTATAAGACCCATTCAAAACTTTTGGGCCTCTATTAGAGTGTAAGACCAAATCCCCTTTTAACCAAAATCTTTTTGGGCCTCAGATATTGTATAAGTCCCTCCGCGTTAAAAGAAAAACTCGGCGCGATCGCCATTTTAAATGGAAAAAATCATCTGGGCCTACCCTCGTGTTATAAGCGCCACTCTTTTTCTTTAAAACTTTTTGGGCCTCTTGAGAGAGTGTAAGACCCATCCCTTCGTACAGAAAACAATTTTTGGGCCTCAGTCACTTGTATAAGTCCCTCTGTACAAATTCAAACAGTGCGCTCACTGATAAAACCCTGGGCCTCTCCTTGAGCTGTAAGCCCCTAATATTTCTTTTTCAAAGCACTTTCTCCTTTGATTTTGAAGTATACTGTTGTTTTCAATCTTTCTTTGTTGAACAACTAACCAAACAGCATGGAAGCTCTACAACCGAGTAAGTGGTTATCGCTTTCATTTACCGCTTTCATATACATATAAACTGTATTGTGGGGCTGTTTCACTGTAAGTCTTCTTTCATAAACTCATATCAACTGTGTAATAATAGTATAGATATTTCGAGTTTCCCCGGCAACTACGTCTAGAACTAGGTGACGTCGTTTCGTTTATTCGTAGAAATAGACAACTAGATCCCCAATAGGATCACCAGATACAGTCTTCTCTCAGGTTGTCCTCATTAGGAATTGTCAAGAAACTCTACTCCCAGAGATGAATGTATTCTCCGTGAATGGCATCTTTGAGTTTCTTCCAAATTCTCGAACTTTCCTGACTTTGATCTATTCTCGGTGAATAGCATTGCCTTGAAATTCTCGGGGTTTGGGAACCCATCGACTTCTTAAAAGCATCGGCCTCCTCTTGGGCATCGTACAAGGACCCACGGGCTCCTTAAAAGCAACCCCGCCTCCTCTTGGGCTTAGTATAAGGACCCTACGGCTTCTTAGAAGTATTCACAACCTCCTCTTAGGCTTCGTATAATGATCTCTTCCTCCGGGAATGATAGCCTCCTCTTGGGCTTAGTACAAGGACCCTACGGCTTCTTAGAAGCATTCACAGCCTCCTCTTAGGCTTCGTATAATGATCTCTTCCTCCGGGAATGATAGCCTCCTCTTGGGCTTAGTACAAGGACCCGTCGGCTTCTTAAAAGTTTCCAGCCTCCTTTTGGGCTTCGTACAAATTGTCCCGACGACCTCCTAGAGGTATAGGAACAGAACCTAATCATCTCTATAGAACAGTCTTTCATAGAGTCTACTACTGTTTCTCAAAGCATAGTACAAAAGATGAAACTCTAGACTTGGACAGTCTAATCTCCTTGAGTCTCAAAGACATTCTCAAGTGACCCCTTCAAAAATAGGAAGGAAACCCGTAGACTCGGACAGTCTCAATACCCTTCGGATTTCCCGCTTCCTTAAAGAAAAGGAATAACCCGGATCCTTGAATCAAAACCCTGAGTACAGTATTGCTCATATAAGAACTTATTTTCTCTTTAAAATCAGTATACTGGACCTGTCACTTAACTGAAACATTTACCATAGCCTCCTCTTAGGCTTTGTATAAATGATCCTTCTCCAGTGAAGATAGCCTCCTCTTGGGCTTTGTACAATGATCCTCCTCAGCAGAGTCAAACAACGTTTAGCCTCTCTCTCGGGCTTTATACGAGACACATAAGAGACTCCCTCGTTGAGTCAATCACCCCTTTCGCCTCCATCTCGGGCTTTATACGAGTACAAAAAGGTCCTTATTGATCCAAATAAACAACAGCCTCCATCTCGGGCTTCATATGAGATACAAAAACTCTCTTGTTGAGTCAAATCGCCTTCATCTCGGGCTTTATACGAGATACCAAAAGATTCCCTCGTTGAGTCAAAACCTTTTAGCCTCTCTCTCGAGTTTCGTATGAGACACACAAAAACTCCCTCTTGTTGGGCCAATAGCCTCCTCTTAGGCTTTATATAAGAAAACCACTGGTTAATCCAATTAACCTTTTAGCATCAAAATTATGCCTCGTTCACAGTACACAAACATCAATAACTCCTTCCCTTTCATCTAATCGCTGTAAGCGGCAAGCCTCTGGATCATCTATATCCATGCCACTGTCCCTCTTTTAGCATGAGAAATTCCTAAGGAAAGATAGCATTGCTCTACACTGAGTTAAAGTCTTCTCCTTCAGGTTAAAAATCCCCTTTAAAGGAAATTATGGCATTGCTAGGATCCGCGTATCCTGGTTAAAGTAATTCTCCTTTATAAACAGTTGTGACATACAACCCCCTCTTTAGAGATGACAAATTCTCTCTAAAGTCAAACCCTTTTAGCTTCACATCTTGGGCTTTGAACAAGATACAAATAGACTTTTTAGCTTCATATCTTGGGCTTTGAACAAGATACAAACCACCTTTTCGCTTCACGTCTTGGGCTTTGAACAAGACACCAAAACAACCATTTCCTCTCATAGAATAGGAGGAACTACGAACGCTCTGATTTCCCTGTTTTGGATAAACGGGAATACGTAGGCATAAGATTGAAAGAAAAATCTTAGCGAGCACACTAAACAAAAACCCAAAATCCCATATCAAAAGCAGTAATTCAAAAGCATCAGTCCTAACATCCTAATCCTTGTTCCCCGCCAGAAACCTTCTGTCAAAATGAAAAGAAAGAAAACAGTATTGGCGAAAATACAAATAACCAGTACAAAGGTCCCCCCACATTGATAGCATTCGTAACCTAACAGACCGCTGTTTAAACTCAGTATGCAAAGCAGGGTTAATTGGAGACATCTATTTCCCTTCCTTCATCAGTTTTAATAGGATAAAAAATGAATCGACCTGTAGTTTAAGCTCAACCGCAGAGAGCGACCAGCGCTTAAGAACCGCGTCCAAAATCGCTCGCTACAGAAAAATGGCGCCCACCGTGGGGCCTGTCAAAGTTAGGTCTAGGCACGGTCTTCCTTTTCTTCACTTGTGTGAAAACCACAGATTGGGGCTTCCGCCGGGGAACCCAATTTCTGTCAGGAACTTAGGATTCTTAGCGTCATAGGTCTAGGATGTTTAGGACAAATATATATACTGCTTTTCCTAATTGTTATACATGTTTATTTTTCTGCTAATGGGAATGCGGGTGATGCCATATGTGGAAAGAATGAGTATACACCTAAGATAAGTGATGGCGACGGGGTCGACCATCAACCTCAGTGGAGGCTGACCAACGCAACCCATTCTCTCACCTAGACAATGGGCCGGTTGTTAAGTCTGAGAAGCTGAGGAGCCAAACCCTTTCGTAGTGCGGAAACTATCGAAAATAGTTGTTACGCGATACTGCCCTCATTTGAGGCTGGTGATCTATTCTCGGTGAATGGCACTTACTCTAAGATTGCTCTACAACTCGCTGGCGATTCGCTTGTTGTTTTGCTTTCCTGGGAGGAGCTGATGATAATGAGTACAGGTACAAAAATCACCCTAGTATAAACCTTTGGGGATGGGTAGAGCCTTGACTTCATGACAACGACCCTTTGACCCCATGTTTTTTCTATGTTTTTGTGTGCTGCATTCATGCATTCATTTAAAAAAAAAACATTAAAACATTCAAAAAATATTTCTCTTCTAGTCTCTCTGTTTTTCAAATTAAACTAAGACTGTGATTGCAAATATCAGAGAAAAGGATTCCACTAATGGATTTCGGTAGAAGAAGAACTCACCAGTATACCTTCAAGGTTCCAAAACTAGAGGATTTGAGAAGGTTAGCAAGGATGATCACTAACCCTGAGGTTTTTAGAGCCAAGCACGGAGGTTTGCTACCACTATTAAGAGTCCATGTGATTGAGGGAATCATGGATGCGCTCATTCAGTTTTATGATCTGATTTATCACTGTTTCATATTCCCGGATTACCAGTTAGCACCGACGCTGGAGGAGTATTCTCACCTGATCGATCTACACATTACGGATCGAGCTCCATTTTTTGGACTGGAAGAAATTCCAAAGAATCAAACTATTGCAAGAGCAATTCATTTGGACGAGTCTGAAGTTAGGACTCACCTAACCACTAAGGGTGGCATCCAAGGTTTGCCAGCCCAGTTCTTGACGAAGAAGGCCCTATATTTTGCCAGTATAGGAAACGTGACTGCTTTTGAAAGCATCTTTGTCTTGCTCACCTACGGGTTATTTTTGTTTCCTAACATCAATAACTTCGTCGATATTAACTCCATTAAGGTTTTTCTCATTGGAAATCCTGTGCCGACTTTGCTCGCAGATGCGTATCATTCTGTACACTTGGGGAATTTGTACAGCGGAGGGGAGATCACATGCTGTGTACCTTTGCTTTACAAATGGTTTATCTCTCACTTGCCCAAGTCTGTTGCTTTTTGGGATTGCAAGAGTGTCTTACGTTGGTCGCAAAAGATCATGTCTCTTACCAACTCTGATATAGATTGGTGTAATAGGATCTACGATGGAATCAGAATCATTGACCGTTGTGAAAACTTCCCCAACGTACCCCTCATAGGAACTAAAGGAGGAATCAACTACCATCCGGTATTGGTTCGTTGTTAATTTGGATACCCGATGAGGTACATCCCACTGGGTGTTCATCTGGAAGGTCTTTTCTTCAAGGAAGGAGAAAGTGACAGAGCACTAAAGATGGAAATAGTGTACGCTTGGAAAAAATGTTCATAAGAAAGGATGAGAGTCTCTGGGAAAACCAAACTGTGTCTCGGTGGAGCCTTATCTCCATTGGGTACAAACTAGAGCTCTCAAGATAAAGATGCCTTATCCTCGTTACGGAATTCTTCCGCCGAGGGAATCTGTCATGTACTTCATGACGGAAACTGAAAAGCTTCAGGTTACTCTCAACAAAATTCAAAAGAAGAGAAGGTCTTGGAAGAACAAGTACCGCACCCTCAACATAGAGTGCATCAAAATACAGCAATTACTGAAAGAAAAAGATGCTCTGATTGAGATTTTGGAGCAACATGCTGTAGATAATCAAGATGACCAAAGGAATTTGCTCGCTCCTTTCACTTGGCAAAGGAATGACAACCAGACAACGGCCCAAGAGCCCTGGTCAAAGAAAAGGAAGATACCAGAATCAGCACCTGATTTCTCTTCAGAGAGAACTCAGGACCCATTATTTTAGGTTTCTGTTTCTGCACTTTGTAATCTATTGTATTTCCACTTCTGTAATCTTTTGAATTTCAATAAAAAGGGGTTTCCCCACCGTTTGATATTTGCAATCTAATTATTGAAGTTTATTTTGATTAAACCAAAAGAACAATAAATATAATCATTGCATTCATCATTCTCACATCGCGTATTCTTCTTACCTACGAATCTCACGTTTGTGTCTCGATTCTAGAGTCAAACTGTCTCATTCGTACAATACTCGGGCCAATCGTCAGAAAAGGATGGATGATCTTGAGGAAGAAAATAGAGAGTTGAAAGAAGAGATCGACGCTCTGAGAGAGGATATGAGAAAGCTTCGTAACGACATGCAAGCCATGGCAGAAGCTCAGCTACAAAGAACTGTGATCTCAGAGATCACCTCAACGCCCATAGTGGAGAGGTATGATCCTAGGTATCAGATACCGAAAGATCGTCCTTGGGGCATGCCTGTTAACTATATCCCGGAAGGATATGTTCCGCCGATCACTAAAGATCAGGGAATCACAACAGAAGCCGCTGGGCCTGAAGGTTACAAACTTCGGGAAAGCGAAGATGCCAGGGGCATGCTGAAGACTCCTGAAGGTTACAAACTTCGGGAAACGCCAAGACTCACTGCCGTAGTCACGGTACCACCCCCTGTGGTGCACACTGTCCCGGAAGGACAGATTCCACCAACACCTTCTGGTAAGAAGGAAACTATGTTTGATAGAATGGATGAATTCCAGGAGCAATTCTTGGAAATGCAGAAGGAACTGCAAGCCATTCGTGGTCAGGATCTATTTGGAAAGGACGCCGCAGATCTCTGCTTGGTCCCAAATGTGAAAGTCCCGCACAAGTTCCAAGTGCCCGACTTTGAAAAATATAAGGGTAACTCTTGCCCTCAAAGCCATCTGGTGATGTACGCTCGGCGGATGTCAGCCCAGACGGAGAATCAGGACCTACTAATTCACTACTTTCAGGATAGTTTAACCGGTGCCGCACTCAAATGGTACATGGGTTTAAACCGTACTACGATCAGTACATTCAGAGATCTTGGTACTGCTTTCGTCCAACAATACAAATACAATTTGGACATGCACCCGACAGAGATCAACTCAGATCGATGTCACAAAAGGACAAGGAAACCTTTAAGGAGTACGCTCAAAGGTGACGTGAAATTGCCGCTCAAATTTGTCCACCTCTTGAGGAAAAAGAGATGACAAAGATCTTCTTAAAGACCTTAAGCTCATTTTACTATGACCGAATGGTTGCCAGTGCGCCCAGTGATTTCACCGAAATGGTCGGCATAGGCGTACGTCTTGAGGAAGCCGTCCGAGAAGGACGTTTGGTAAAAGACACTGGATCGACGAGCGGTACTAAAAAATATGGTAGTGCTCTCCCTAAGAAAAAAGAGCAAGATATTGGGAATATCTCTCTCGGAAAGCAAAGACGACGTTATCAACCGGTAGCAGCTGTGACTCCTGCTATCAACCCTGTGTCTATTCCTACGTATCAACCTCAGGTTGCGCAGAGCCAACCTGACCAGCAAAGGACACAACGGCCTCTTCAGCAGGCTCGTCCTCCATATAACAACAACCTTACAACACAGCCACCAGGATTTGATCCTATACCCGTGACGTATGCAGAACTGTTTCCGTTACTACTGGCTAAGGGGCACATTCAGACTAAATCTCCTCTTACAGTACCGAAAAAATCCGCCTTTTTGGTTTAAGGTGGATCAAACTTGCCCTTATCATCAAGGAGGTTCAGGGCATAACATAGAGACTTGTCTCAATTTCAAGTCCGACGTACAAAAGCTTGTTAGGAGCGGGGTCTTATCCTTCAAAGATACGAATCCCAATGTTCTCACAAACCCGCTGCCTCAACACGAGAAGGCTGCAGTCAATTTGATAGAAGGAGAGACTAACGATGTCTATCAAATTCACGATGTACTCTTGTTGAAAACCAATCTGGTCAAGATGCATTGTAGACAGAGTGGATATGGCCATGTGCCACCTCATAACTATCATCAGTGTGATATCTGCTCTAAAGACAACCAAGGATGTTCTGTGGTGCAAGCAGCTCTATAGGAATAGGTGGATCTCGGATGGATCCAGGATCACCGAGTTCGTGGAGTTAACATGGTCTACACGAATTCTAACGTCATTCAGAACCACGATATCCGTGCAATTAATGTCAACTTGGTGGCGATGCACTCAAGGCAAAGCCAGTATCATAATCTGCCGCGGCACGATTACAGTTCCTGTCTGACTTGCTCGATAAACAAACAGGGATGCTCTTTCATACAAGAGGCCCTCCAGCGTCAGATGGATCTTGGATGGATCCAAGACTACCATGATAGGAACTCCTATCAAATCAACATGGTTCAGATCTTCGATATTCGCGTAATGAATACCAACCTGATAGAGTTACATGCTGAGCAGGTCCGACTCGGATTCTTAATATCACATGACTATCAAAGCTGTAAAGCGGGTTGCGAAAACGATCGAGGTTGTACCCTTGTCCAGGAGGCACTTCAGCACTTGTTAAATCATTGGTGGATGCCAATTTATATGGATGAAGATACTCAGTAGATTAGTATCAGTAATAGAAACCCCACTCGGCGTCAAAGTCAGGATGTCCGATTAGTGGAAGCTAACCTAGTGAGGTTACATTGTATTCAAAGTGGGCGTGGCCAGGTGCCACCACACAACTATGACAGTTGTAACGTCTGTTCGGAAAGTAACCAAGGGTGTTACCTTGTGAGAGCAGCTCTTCAGGGTCAGGTCGATCGTGGAGAAATTCGTCCATATCCGGGTTCTGGACCCACCAACTGGTCGCCGAACTACCTTGCCGAGCAAGTTGAGGATGTTGTCACGATCTCTGGTCATCACATGACCAGGGATGTTTTCGCCATTATCCCTCTACTTGACGAATCTAAAGTTCCCAACCGGGAACGGATCGAGATTACTTACGATGGTCAGAAAAATCAGAAGGCTCCTGTAGTCATCTATCTACCAGGACCGCTACCGTATGAATCAGCTAAGGCGATCCCTTACAAATACGGTGCAACAACAATTGAGAATGGAAAGGAAATTCCATTACCCTCCGTTGTGAACATTGCAGACATCAGTCGAGTAACACGGAGTGGTAGAATCTTCAACCGAGGGGTTGGGGAACCTAACAAAGAGAAGGAACTTCAGCCGGAAGCTCCCAATCCCCCAATCGGTCAATCCAGTAATCCCGACCTTTCAAAAAACAATGATGAGATGTTGAAGTTCATCCAAAGGAGTGAATATAACATTGTTGATCAGCTGTTACAGACTCCTTCAAAGATCTCGGTATTATCACTGTTACTCAGTTCAGAAGCGCACAGGGAGGCTCTACAGAAAGTCTTGGAGCAAGCCTTTGTGGAACAGGATGTAACGATCAGACAGTTCGATAGCATTGTCTCTAACATCACTTCCTGCAATAATTTGGGATTTAGTGATGAAGAATTACCTGAAGAGGGTCGCCGTCATAACATGGCGCTCAATATCACAGTTAACTGCCAGGACGATGCTTTAGCCAGTGTACTGGTAGACACAGGGTCAGCCCTAAATGTTATGCCGAAGTCCACTTTGATGCAATTATCATTCAAGGGCCCTCCGATGAGAATCAGCGAGGTCGTCGTCAAAGCATTCGACGGATCTAGAAAAACGGTTATCGGCGAAGTTGATCTTCCCATAACTATTGGTCCTCACACTTTCCAAGTTACTTTCTAGGTCATGGATATCCGGGCAACGTATAGTTGTTTATTGGGAAGACCTTGGATACATCAGGCTGGAGCGGTCACTTCGACCCTCCACCAAAAGCTAAAGTTCGTCAAGAACGATCAACTTGTCACGGTTTGTGGGGAACAAGCCTTGCTTGTGAGTAACTTGTCATCGTCTACTGGAATAGAACCCGAGGAGGTTATTGGAACGCAGTTCCAAGCACTGTCAGTAAGCGAGAACAATCAGTTCAGAGGAGGAACCTCGATTTCCTCATACAAAGATGCTATTAAAGCGGTCGAGAGTACCGATACGACAGGATGGGGGCAGCTTGTTATTCCCATTGACAATAAAACAAATAAGGGTCTTGTTTTTTCTGCAACCTGTACCCGGACAGCTCCCAACGATGAAAGTCTTCATCCCCTTCAAAACTTATTCCACAGTGGAGGTTTTCTCCACCCAGTGTCTCAGACAGTTCATGCTATCAATGAGGAAGATCCCTCTGACACAGATGAAGAATGGAAGTCCTACCTTAACAAGGACGGTTATATGTCTCAGGAAGAGGTACCTATGCCTTTTTGCTTTCCTACAGAAAGTCTGAGATTTATACCAAGATCAGATGTCGAAATGATCTACGGGGATTGTGATCCGGAAGGATGCCGCACTCCGCCAAATTCATTAGAGGAAGACACTCAGATGAAAGATAACGTTGACTACACCTACCATGGCCCAATGGATGGTCTGCCAATGTGGCAACCTTACCCAGGAAACTTGGGGCAAGAAAGTCAGCCGAGTAATGAAAATCAGCTGACCATCATTGAACAGAATACCTGTGTCCCCACCATGTCATGGGATTAACACTCAGGTCATTCGGAAACTACTCAACATGAAGATGAATTCGCAACGTTCGCAGGACTTGAATTCATCAACTATGCTTTTCCCGAGGTCAACGTCATTGAGAGAGATGACTCCTCCAGTTCCAAAGAAGTTTGGGACACTCTGGGAGAACCAAGTGGAAAATTCGACTATATGGTCAAGTACACCACTCCCGAAAGCTCTCGTATCAGGCTCGAAGATATCCAGCCTACTGGATGGGGAGATACAGCTGAGAGCACAAATGCTATGCAAAATGCAACAGAGGAATTCTCCTACGACAATTCTGCCTGGGAGACAGATTCCAATGATCCCGCTCCACCAGAAATCAGCGTTATTTCTGAAGACAAATCAAGGAAGGTGCCAGACTTTGTGATTCACCGAGGAGTTCGCCGCCAATGGGTTGCCGTCGAGGTTCCGAAGATCGTTCATCAGTCAAAGTAATTGCCATCTTTAACCTTTCACCCTGCCCAGGTGAAACGGATGTTTTGATAGGGCTCGCTTTCTGTAAAATTCCCTCTTCGCTTTGCCCGAAGCGACAGAGTTTTGTTTTATAGGGTTGTAGTTTCAAGATTCGACTTGTTCATTAATAAAATAACGTCGTTCTGTAATTTCCGCATTAATTGCTGTTTTCTCTTTTTGCTTTTTCAAAGAAAATGGTAATCCTAAAAAAACAATTCAAATAAAAACAAGCAGTAAAACAAATACACTGCACACACTTGCATTTTCTCTATCTCTTCTAAACACGAATCATCACGTTATGCAGATTGCTTGTTTTACACCCCGTTGAAACATACGATCCGATGCCTTCTCCCAACTTTGAGTTCCCGGTATTCGAGGCTGAAGAAGAAAATGACAACGAAATTCCAGAAGAGATCTCCCGACTACTCAGACAAGAGGAAAGGTGCATTGAACCTCACAAAGAGCCGTTGGAAATGGTAAACTTGGGTTCAGAAAAAGAGAGAAAAGAAATCAGGATCGGGGCACTGCTCAGTCCAACTGCCAGAGAGAGTTTGATAAAGCTTCTCAGAGAATTTCCCGATGTATTCGCTTGGTCTTATCAGGATATGCCAGGGTTGGATACCAGCATCGTGGAACATCACTTACCATTGAGATCGGAATGTCCTCCTGTAAAGCAAAGGTTGAGACGGACTCATCCGGACATGGCCATCAAAATCAAGGAGGAAGTACAGAAACAGATCGACGCGGGTTTCCTCGCTACAGCTGAATATCCTCAATGGTTAGCCAACATCGTACCCATTCCCAAAAAGGACGGAAAGGTCAGAATGTGTGTTGACTACAGGGATCTGAACAAGGCTAGTCCAAAGGACGACTTTCCTTTACCACACATTGACATGTTGGTTGACAGCACAGCAAAGTTCAAAGTATTCTCCTCCATGGATGGATTCTCGGGCTATAACCAGATCAAAATGGCGCCGAAAGACATGGAGAAAACTTCGTTCATTACCCCATGGGGTACCTTTTGTTACAAGGTAATGTCGTTCGGTTTGAAGAACGTCGGGGCAACCTATCAAAGGGCCATGACTACTCTGTTTCATGACATGATACATAAGGAAATCGAGGTATATGTCGATGATATGATTGCAAAATCAAAAATAGAGAGTGAGCACGTTGAACATCTGTCGAAATTGTTCGAACGTTTGAGAAAATTCAAGCTCCGCTTGAATCCCAACAAGTGCACCTTCGGTGTCCGTTCAGGGAAACTACTAGGGTTCATCGTCAGCCAGAAAGGAATTGAGGTTGATCCTGACAAGGTCAAGGCCATTCAAGAAATGCCTTCTCCAAAAATTGAAAAACAAGTCAGAGGATTCCTGGGACGTTTGAACTACATCTCCAGATTCATATTCCTTATGACTGCCACGTGTGCGCCGATTTTCAAATTACTGAAAAAGAACCAGGACTGCGTTTGGACAGAAGATTGCCAAACCACATTCGACAGTATCAAGGAATATCTGTTGAATCCTCTGATTCTATCATCTCCCGTGGAAGGAAGACCACTGATCATTTACCTCACAGTTCTAGAGGACTCGATGGGATGTGTACTTGGCCAACAAGACGAAACTAAACGGAAAGAGTCTGCCATTTACTATCTAAGCAAGAAATTCACCGACTGTGAAACTCGGTACACAATGCTTGAGAAAACTTGCTGTGCTTTGGCTTGGGCAGCCAAACGTCTTCGCCAATACATGATTCATCATACTACTTGGTTAATCTCCAAAATGGATCCAATCAAGTACGTCTTCGAAAAACCTGCACTCACAGGAAGAATTTCCCGTTGGCTGATGTTGTTATCAGAATATGACATAGAGTACCACACTCAGAAAGCCATTAAAGGAAGTATTTTATCTGATCATTTGGCTCATCAACCGATTGACAATCAAGAATCAATCGGGTTTGACTTCCCAGATGAAGATGTCATGTATCTAAAAATGAAAGGCTCCGATGAACCGCTACCCAGTGAAGGGCCAGAACCAGGTTCCCAATGGGGACTTATCTTTGACGGAGCAGTTAATCATTATGGAAATGGAATTGGGGCAATCATTGTTACCCCTCAGGGTACCCACATTCCTTTCACTGCCAGACTTACATTCAAATGTACGAACAATGAGGCCGAATACAAAGCTTGTATTATGGGTCTCGAACAAGCGATTGATTTAAGGATCAAAAACTTGGACGTATATGGCGACTCAACTTTAGTTATTAACCAGATAAAAGGATATTAGAACACATACCAATCAGGATTGATTCCTTACAAAGACTACGCAAGAAGGTTGCTACCTTTCTTCAACAAAGTTGAGTTTCATCACATCCCTCGTGATGAGAATCACATGGCTGATGCATTAGCCACTATCTCTTCCATGATTAGTGTAGGTCAATGGAATGACATACCTAAGATCGACATAATGCGCCTTGAACGGCCCGCTTACATCTTCACAATTGAAGCAGTCATAGACGACAGACCTTGGTATCACGATATCAAATGCTTCCTTCAGAAACAAGAGTACCCACCTGGGGCATCCAGAAAAGACAGGAAGACCCTCAGAAGATTGGCTGGAAACTTCTTCCTGAGCGGTGACACTCTCTATAAAAGGAATTTTGACATGGTCTTGCTCCGATGCGTGGACAGACCAGAAGCAGACATGCTTATGAAAGAAATTCATGAAGGATCCTTTGGCACTCATGCCAATGGCATACAATGGCGAGAAAAATTCGAAGAGCAGGGTACTATTGGTTGACAATGGAATCCGACTGCTATAAGTACATGAGGAGGTGTCACAAGTGTCAGATATACTCCGACAAAATTCATGTACCATCAAACGGACATTTTCCCCATGGCCATTTTCCATATGGGGAATCGACATGATCGGCATGATTGAACCTAAGGCTTCAAACGGACATCGGTTCATCCTGGTAGCCATTGACTATTTCACCAAGTGGGTCGAAGCAGCATCATTCGCTAATGTAACCCGACAGGTCGTGGTCCGCTTTATAAAAAACAATATCATCTGCCATTATGGTGTTCCAAGCGAGATCATTACTGATAATGGGTCTAACTTGAACAAAAAGATGATGAAAGAGTTGTGCGCAGAGTTCAAGATCGAACACCATAACTCATCTCCCTACTGACCCAAGATGAACGGGGTGGTAGAAGCGGCTAACAAGAACATCAAGAAGATCGTTCAAAAGATAGTTGTAACCTACAAAGACTGGCACGAGATGCTACCCTTTGCTCTTCACGGTTATCGCACATCTGTCCGGACTTCAACAGGGGCTACCCCTTTCTCTCTAGTGTATGGCATGGAAGCAGTGCTCCCCATAGAAGTAGAGATCCCATCAATCCGAGTATTGATGGAAGTTAAGCTCACCGAAGCTGAATGGTGTCAAAGTCGACACGACGAATTGGATCTGATCGAGGAGAAGCGAATCACGGCACTATGCCATGGTCAGCTATATCAACAGAGAATGAAAAAGGCGTTCGACAAAAAGGTCCAACCTCGCGTCTTCAGGAAAGGAGACCTTGTGCTCAAGAAGATACAATCATTTCTCACTGATTCTCGGGGCAAGTGGACTCCGAATTATGATGGCCCCTATGTGGTCACGAAAGCTTTCTCAGGCGGCGCCTTGAGACTTGCAACCATGGACGGAGAGGAATTTGCCTACCCCACGAATGTTGATGTAGTCAAGAAATACTTCGCCTAAACTAAAAAAAAAAAAAAAAAAAAAACGTCTCGGTGAATTGAAAACCCGAAAGGGCGGTCCAGGCAAAAGTTAGAGACATGAGAAAAATCATCCCGGTGGATTGGAAACATCATAGTACAATCCAGGAAAAAATTAGGGATAATAGCAAGTAACTATGTTCAACAGAGGCTAGTCCCTCAGCAGCAGCAGCAGTTACATCATCCGTCAGAAATCTCCAGTCAAGGTCATCTTCGACAGAAGCTCAGGATGTCCCGAATTCAAAGTTGGTTGAAGGATAGTGGTCGTTATGTTTCAACGTAGCCCTTTTCCCCTTAAATTACCATTTTCAAACTTTGTATATACTCTTTGGAATCACGCGTTTGGCTGATCTCCATTTTATCAATAAAATTTGAGCCTTGTGCTTTTGGTTGTAATTCTTGCTTGTTTTAGCTTTACAGAACGACGTTGTTAACATGATTAACGATTCTTGAAATAAAACAAAAATGAATTTACTTGTTAAAACTTTTTCTGCTTTTAAAATAAAGATGCCAATTTCTTTTGACTGTTGAACATCAAAGGAACATCAACCGCTTCTCCAGAAGTAAGCGAACTTCAAAGTGCAGAATCAAAGTACTCCTTCTAACCCAGTACGCCTGAATGAAGGAATCAACTGTGTCAGAGACCTTATTTCGTCTGACACGCTTCGGCTGAGTTCTCATCTCCTAAGCCCGATCAACGGTATTCCCCGCAGGGATTATCTCTCCTAAGCAAGGTGGAATTGCTATCTTGAACCAACGATATCTCTATACGCCCCGCGATGGCCGAGTATCCAGTCATGTTCATCTTTTAGTTTGTGTGTTGTGTCAGTTTCGTCAGCATATACATACATGCATCATGCATTTTTTATTTGCATTTACATTTCATATTGCATCGCTATCACTCTAGTCGGTCTTATCCCCTAGTGATAAAAGTCCTCTCAATCGAGTTGTCGGACCTTTCCTCGTTGGGAAATGGGTCATCTAAGCAATCTCTCTCCCGTTTATCTCTAAATCAGAGTCGGCATTCGACCACTTTGATAACTTGAACCTCTGAAAGGCCAGAGAACCTTCAACGGATGTCACTCTTCGCCATTGAAGATGATATCCTTGCTTTCCCGGATTAAAGAAAATCCCGAGGGAAAGCTTCGTAATCGGAGATTCGACAGTACATCAGTATTTCTCCGAAAATCACTGATGAAAAGGGTCATCGGCACCTCAAAATTGGACCCCATCATATGGCATTTCTCTGGGAAGATCCCGAGAAATGTATGATGTAAGATCCCCAAGTGGAAACAGTCTCTCAAGAGACTCGCTTTCCCCAGTAGAATCGACAAATGGCGTCTCCAACAGAGAAGTTTGTGCAACTCTACAACTCAGACGACTGGGTTCCCCAGCAGGTCTGACATCAGACCTTTTTCCCTCAAATGGCATCTCCCCAGGAAAATTCTTCGAGAAGTTTGAGGAAAGCCGCTACGCATAGCATCCCTTGTCAATAAAGTTTATTGACAAAAGAAACTAAGACCAGTTCCTTGGTAGGAAACCAGGATCGAGGGGAAGTTTATATCAGAAACCGAGACCAGATCCTTGGTAGGAAACCAAGATCGAGGGGAAGTTTACAAAAGAAACTAAGACCAGTTCCTTGGTAGGAAACCAGGATCGAGGGGAAGGTTATTTCAAAAGAAAACCGAGACCAGATCCTTGGTAGGAAACCAGGATCAAGGGGAAGTTTATTTCAAAAGAAAACTGAGACCAGCTCCTTGGCTGAAGACCAGGATCGAGGGGAAGTTAACCTTTTCTAAGCATCATTGCTCAGCAAAAGAAGATGGATGCGATCTGCCATTCATAACCACCATCAAAATTTCGGGTATTCCGATATTTAATCCTCTTGCACCCCGAATGCCCGAATACTTTCGTCATTCACACCTTCGGGTCCAAGAAAATTAAATAGGGGCATCTGTCATACCCCAAATTTTGACCACTAAGATTTCCCATCATTGTGCAAATCATCATCACAATATGGATGTATTTGCATGCCCCAAAGATGGTTGGGCATTCACCATAATCAGAAATTAGGGTTTCAAGCCCTCTCAGAGCCTTAGACAAAGGATCAATCAAGGAATGACATGATCTCCAACTTGTCTAACCTCTCAAACATCCACAATGGATCAAAAAGGACTCCCACTTCAAGGATTAGGCACAAGGTTGCTCCCTTCTAGGTGGATTAAGTCTCAAGATTGACGGTGTCACCAAATTAGGGTTTTGGTCGACCAGGGCCTCTAGATGGAAAGTTTCATCTGGGCATAAGCCAAAGATCCAAAACACAACCTAATGTACTCCATGGAACCTCATGGACCCAATCATCAAGTCAATTTTGCCTCAGGGGATGCATACATCAAAAATCAGGAATTAGGGTTTCTTGACCTAATTCACCCCTAAGTTGACTTTTGGGACAAATCAAAAGCCAAGACCTCAAGACATGATTTGAGGGTCTCTAATTAACTATATTGATCCATTGGGAACAATGGATTAATCCAAGAAGCTTGAGCAACAAGTCTCAATTTCATCTGCACCACAATTAGGGTTTCGCGAGGAAAGTCAACTGTAACTTTGACTTTTGACCAAGACATGCTCCCAAGCCCTAGGACATGCCTCAATATACCCTATGACACCCATGGAACATGTCCATCAAGTTTGATTTAGGTCAAGGACATGATTTCCTGAAGAATTGCACAATTTGGAATTCATCTGATAAAAAGTCAACTGTGCACAAAAGTCAACTTTGACTTTTTAAGATTTTTCACCAAAATGGATTTTTAACCCTAAAATGATGTTAATGTATGATTTGAATCATCATTCATGAAGAAAAATCAAAGAAAGTGGGATAACTTGCAAAAGGGGTAACCATAAAACTTAGAAATTTTTCTAAGTTATGGAAAAAGTACCACTAATGCACCAACTTTGGAGGACCATAACTCCTAAACCACATGGCCATTTTTTCTCATCCAAAGATGGATTTGTAGCCCTCATTACCCTCTACAAAAACTTCAACTAGACCTAAGGCCAATTCATTAAGGATTTTGAGTTATGGAGTGATCAAAATCAAGAGAAAACACTTTGTTCCAACACTTAGTGAAAATTTCACTAAGTCAGATTTTGCTTCACTTTTTGCCAAATGTAGAGGGATTTTTCACTTGGAATCAGAAGAGATCAAAATCAAACATGTTTAAACAGTTGTTGTATCATGTAAGGGCTTTCCAAAATGGCCAAGATCATTTCCAAATTCAACTTACACCATGAGATATGACATTGTCAAGTTGCCTTGCTGAAATCTGTCAAAGGCAAGGCAGAATTTGCAATTTTGCTCGATTTGCCAAAATCAGCCAAATTCAAATGCTCCTATCCACTTGGACACCTCAGAGGATTGAATCTAAAGGGGACAATCACTGAGCCAAGCCTCTAAAGTCCATGGAACAAGAAATAGCATGTTGAACCTAGAATGGCCAAAATAGGGACAAGACTCCAAATTTGGATTGAAGCATTCAATGGAAGCATCAAGGTGGCATGGACTGAGCCATTCTCATCTGAAATCAGTCAAGACTTATCCAAGACCAAGGGAACCAAAGCTCTGTGCCCTAACCTCTAGTTAATGGCTAGAGGAGACTTGGATTTTCATTTGCCAACATTGGCCAAACCTACTTACCAGCTGCCATTCACTATTCCTTGCAAAACAAACTTGCTCTACTATAAATAGAGCTCAATTGTGATCAGTTTGAGTACACCAAAGCCATCAAATAGATGCTTTCCTTAAAATCTCTTCTTTCACTCCAATTTTGCCTTCTAAGGCAAGTCACTATCGGGTTTTGAGTTTGAGAGCTCTTCCAATCAAACAAATCACTCACACACCTCACATACATCACATATGAGCTGATCAAACACTTAGATCACTTCTAAAACACCAATTTCACAAAATCACCAGCTGGTTGCTCAAGGTTTTTACCAAAGTGCAGTTGAGGTACCACAAAGTGATCCAGCCAATTTCAATCAAGTCCAACCATTCAAACACACTCCATAGGGTGTAGGGAAGTTGTTCAGATCATCACCACTCATCTGTAACACCTCCAAATCAAAAATCACATTGCACTTGCTGTCACGGCCTAGAGGTGAGCACATACTTGGTCATCTCTCAATCTATGCATATTTCCTCGCACAATAATTTGGCCATATGTTCATAATCATGCATGGAATGTTTTCCCTCAATTAATTGCATTATTTGAATCGTGTATCAAAAATCCTAGCCTTCATGCAGAAATTAGGGTTCTTGAGGATTTTTCATGATTTCTTGTTGTATGTTTAATTTAAATGAAATTAATGGACATAGACATGATCGTGAGGTTGAGACGAGCATAATGATATGTGGATTGCATGTTATAATCAAGTATTCAGTGAGATTGGATAGAAAATGCAAATCTGGGCAAGGCAGAACACGCGCGTGTTCTTGGTCCATGTTCTTGGCGCCATTTTCATAAATTCAAATATTTGAATTTTGTGATTTTATTTAATTGATTCAAAAATTAATTTCTCTCTGAGTTTTAATGATTTTGAGTTGATTCTTTTTTTAATAATTCACAAAAATGTTAAAATATTTTATTTTATCAAAAAATCCCAAAAATATTATTTATTTCATATAATTGATATTTTTGCAAAGAATTAATATTTTAATTGTTTTTGACATTTTAAATATTTTTTCTACATTGATTTTGCAACTTTTAATGCTTTCTAATTATTTTGTAGGTCAATACTTAATTTTTGAAGCATTAATCCAAAATCACAATTTGTTTTTCATATGTTAAACAATTTTGATCATTTTAATTGAATTTTTATTCAATTAAATACATTTTTGAAAACAAATTAGGGTTTTTGGATTAGTTCAACCCTCATAAATCATTTTCAAAACACCTTGGGCCTCTAATAGAGTGTAAGACCCAATCCTTTCTTGACCAAAACATTTTTGGGCCTCAGTGTATTGTATAAGTCCCGATATCGTCAAAAACAAACGGCGCGATCGTCGCCTTTTGAAAAATAACCTTGGGCCTCTCCTTGAGCTATAAGACCCATTCAAAACTTTTGGGCCTCTATTAGAGTGTAAGACCCAATCCCCTTTTAACCAAAATCTTTTTGGGCCTCAGATATTGTATAAGTCCCTCCGCGTTAAAAGAAAAACTCGGCGCGATCGCCATTTTAAACGGAAAAAATCATCTGGGCCTACCCTCGTGTTATAAGCCCCACTCTTTTTCTTTAAAACTTTTTGGGCCTCTTGAGAGAGTGTAAGACCCATCCCTTCGTACAGAAAACAATTTTTGGGCCTCAGTCACTTGTATAAGTCCCTCTGTACAAATTCAAACAGTGCGCTCACTGATAAAACCCTGGGCCTCTCCTTGAGCTGTAAGCCCCAAATCTTTCTTTTTCAAAGCACTTTCTCCTTTAATTTTGAAGTATACTGTTGTTTTCAATCTTTCTTTGTTGAACAACTAACCAAACAGCATGGAAGCTCTACAACCGAGTAAGTGGTTATCGCTTTCATTTACCGCTTTCATATACATATAAACTGTATTGTGGGGCTGTTTCACTGTAAGTCTTCTATCATAAACTCATATCAACTGTGTAATAATAGTATAGATATTTCGAGTTTCCCCGGCAACTACGTCTAGAACTAGGTGACGTCGTTTCGTTTATTCGTAGAAATAGACAACTAGATCCCCAATAGGATCACCAGATACAATCTTCTCTCAGGATGTCCTCATTAGGAATTGTCAAGAAACTCTACTCCCAGAGATGAATGTATTCTCCGTGAATGGCATCTTTGAGTTTCTTCCAAATTCTCGAACTTTTCTGACTTTGATCTATTCTCGGTGAATAGCATTGCCTTGAAATTCTCGAGGTTTAGGGACACATCGGCTTCTTAAAAGCATCGGCCTCCTCTTGGGCATCGTACAAGGACCCACGGGCTTCTTAAAAGCAACCCCGCCTCCTCTTGGGCTTAGTACAACGACCCTACGGCTTCTTAGAAGTATTCACAGCCTCCTCTTAGGCTTCGTATAATGATCTCTTCCTCCGGGAACGATAGCCTCCTCTTGGGCTTAGTACAAGGACCCTACGGCTTCTTAGAAGCATTCACAGCCTCCTCTTAGGCTTAGTATAATGATCTCTTCCTCCGGGAATGATAGCCTCCTCTTGGGCTTAGTACAAGGACCCTACGACTTCTTAGAAGCATTCACAGCCTTCTCTTAGGCTTTGTATAATGATTCTTCCTCCAGGAATGATAGCCTCCTCTTGGGCTTAGTACAAGGACCCGTCGGCTTCTTAAAAGTTTCCAGCCTCCTCTTGGGCTTCGTACAAATTGTCCCGACGACCTCCTAGAGGTATAGGAACAGAACCTAATCATCTCTATAGAACAGTCTTTCATAGAGTCTACTACTGTTTCTCAAAGCATAGTACAAAAGATGAAACTCTAGACTTGGACAGTCTAATCTCCTTGAGTCTCAAAGACATTCTCAAGTGACCCCTTCAAAAATAGGAAGGAAACCCGTAGACTCGAACAGTCTCAATACCCTTCGGATTTCCCGCTTCCTTAAAGAACAGGAATAACCCGGATCCTTGAATTAAAACCCTGAGTACAGTATTGCTCATATAAGAACTGATTTTCTCTTTAAAATCAGTATACTGGACCTGTCACTTAACTGAAACAGTTACCATAGCCTCCTCTTAAGCTTTGTATAAATGATCCTTCTCTAGTGAAGATAGCCTCCTCTTGGGCTTTGTACAATGATCCTCCTCAGTGGAGTCAAACAACGTTTAGCCTCTCTCTCGTGCTTTATACGAGACACATAAGAGACTCCCTCGTTGAGTTAATCACCCCTTTCGCCTCCATCTCGGGCTTTATACGAGATACAAAAAGGTCCTTATTGAGCCAAATAAACAACAGCCTCCATCTCGGGCTTCATATGAGATACAAAAACTCTCTTGTTGAGTCAAATCGCCTTCATCTCGGGCTTTATACGAGATACCAAAAGATTCCCTCGTTGAGTCAAAACCTTTTAGCCTCTCTCTCGAGTTTCGTATGAGACACACCAAAACTTCCTCTTGTTGGGCCAATAGCCTCCTCTTAGGCTTTATATAATAAAACCACCGGTTAATCCAATTAACCTTTTAGCATCAAAACTGTGCCTCGTTCACAGTACACAAACATCAACAACTCCTTCCCTTTCATCTAATCGCTGTAAGCGGCAAGCCTCTGGATCATCTATATCCATGCCACTGTCCCTCTTTTAGCATGAGAAATTCCTAAGGAAAGATAGCATTGCTCTACACTGAGTTAAAGTCTTCTCCTTCAGGTTAAAAATCCCCTTTAAAGGGAATTATGGCATTGCTAGGATCCGCGTATCCCGGTTAAAGTAATTCTCCTTTATAAACAGTTGTGACATACAACCCCCTCTTTAGAGATGACAAATTCTCTCTAAAGTCAAACCCTTTTAGCTTCACATCTTGGGCTTTGAACAAGATACAAATAGACTTTTTAGCTTCATATCTTGGGCTTTGAACAAGATACAAACCACCTTTTCGCTTCACGTCTTGGGCTTTGAACAAGACACCAAAACAACCATTTCCTCCCATAGAATAGGAGGAACTACGAACGCTCTGATTTCCCTATTTTGGATAAACGGGAATACGTAGGCATAATATTGAAAGAAAAATCTTAGCGAGCACACTAAACAAAGACCCAAAATCCCATATCAAAAGCAGTAATTCAAAAGCATCAGTCCTAACATCCTAATCCTTGTTCCCCGCCAGAAACCTTCTGTCAAAATGAAAAGAAAGAAAACAGTATTGGCGAAAATACAAATAACCAGTACAAAGGCCCCCCCCACATTGATAGCATTCGTAACCTAACAGACCGCTGTTTAAACTCAGTATGCAAAGCAGGGTTAATTGGAGACATCTATTTCCCTTCCTTCATCAGCTTTAATAGGATAAAAAATGAATCGACCTGTAGTGTAAGCTCAACCGCAGAGAGCGACCAGCGCTTAAGAACCGCGTCCAAAATCACTCGCTACACTTGGTTCTCAATAGATAACGTTGCCATCAACGAGAACACCTGAGCTTCTTCTTGCATCAACCGTTGCAATTGTCTGGCCGACAACAACCCAGCTTCCTCCTCCGGAGTAGAAAACCTCAAAGTCTTGTTATAACAATTTATATGAACATAGTTATATTCTAACCAACTCATACCTAAGATCACATCTATCCCAGTTAACATCAAACATACCAAATCAACATTAAAGTCTCTGTCGAAGATCGACAAAGGACACTTTAAACACACAAGAGAAGTAGTCACTGATCCCTTAGCCGGAATCTCGATGACCATCTCTCCATTCATAGAAAACAACATAAGACCCAATCTCTTAACACAATCAGCAGCAATAAAGCAATGAGTAGCACCAGTATCAATCATAGCGATTAAAGGAGTACTATTAATGAAACATGTGCCTCTGATGAGTCTGTCCTCACTAGTTGTCTGAGTCCCAGCCAACGCGAACACTTTCCCACCGTTTTACGCCTTCTTTGGTTTCTGACACTGACTACCAATGTGTCCTTCTTCACCATAGTTGAATCAAATCCTCTCTTTATGCTTGCACTCAGATATGCCATGCCCAGTCTTACCACAACGGAAACACCTCTTCACCTCAGCAGTACACACATTACTCTTATGACCAGGTTTCCCGCATTTGAAACAAGTTATGCCAGCAGGAGCATCTCCCCCACTAGTTCTCTTGCCATCAGCCACTTTCTGTTTACCTTTTCCCGCTGGAGCATCATAAGGCTTTCCATGATTCTGTTGGTGCTTGCCCATCCTCTCATTAATGATCTTATAATGAGCATTGTTATCCTCTTCAAAAATCCTGCAACTATCAATCAGATCCGCAAAAACACGAATCTTCTGATATCCAACTGCCTTCTTAATCTCTGGGCGCAGCCCACTCTCAAACTTGATGCATTTTGAAAATTCAGCATCATCCCCGTTGTAGTGCAGATAAAACTTAGCCAACTCAACGAACTTTGCAGCATAATCGGTAACCGACATGTTTCCTTGCTTCAGCTCAAGAAACTCGATTTGCTTCTTACCACGAACATCCTCTGGGTAGTACTTCCTCAGGAACTCCCTTCGAAACACAGCCCAAGTGATACCTTCACTTGCAGCTTCCAACCTCTGACGAGTCTCTAGCCACCAGTCATCAGCTTCGACTGCTAGCATGTGAGTTCCATACTGAACCTTCTACGCTGGAGCGCAGTCCATCACACGGAAGATTCTCTCCATCTCTTTCAACCAATCCAAAGCTCCATCAGGATCATACTTGCCCTTGAAGGTAGGCGGATTCTCCCTCTGAAAAGTTGCCAAACTTTGAGATCCAGCATTCTCGTCAGCGTTCGGCTGATTCTGCAAGGCTTGAGCCATTGCTTGCATCGCAGCAGCAATTGCAGCATCGTTTCTTCCAGCCATCTCAACTTATCACTTCAACATAAGCAAATGTTTGAACTAGTTAACAATACTCGATGGTCAAACAAACTACGACTCGACAACTTGGCCGGACGGACTGACCTGCTCTGATACCATTAATGTAACACCCCAATTCTACCCATCGAATATTTAATAAAATCAGAGTAATAAAATTTCAACATAAATAGGATGTCACATTTTCAACTTTAAACATCAGCCTCAATCACATAATGCACAGATACATAACACTTTAAAATAATCGGGACACCATCAACATCAACTTTTTGTCTTTAAAATCAAATGACTTCATTAAACAAACAGCAGAATTCTTAACTTCAATTTAAAAGAGCAACATCTTTGTCCAACTTAAATTAACTTCAACATAACAAAGGTTTACTAAAATTCAACATAGAATTCAGCAACAGAACAAAACAATAACAACTGCAATAGCATTTATTCCCCCACCCGAGTGTTACGTATCAGAGCGACGACACCGACCCGAACTAATGAAGGTGAACAGCCTTCACTCTGGATTACCTGCAGGATGGCGTATAAACCATCACCAACCACAGAAGGGGTGAGATATCAAACAATATAATCGGATATATGATAAATAATATATTAGATCAGATTATAAAATCACCACTTTACAAATTTTTAGGCAACCTAAATCAACAACGCAACGACAATATCTCAATCGACATAAATCAGCAACATAACAACCTTGACATTAATATTAATTCGCAATGCAACAATAACTTAGAGATCACATTCAATTAACAACACAACAACAACGATGCAACATGGAATGCGACTTAAAATGCACATGCATGTGGTACCATTGGAGCAGAACTCCCCGCTTAAAAATTTGCCAATTAATAGAGGCATCAACAAGGCATAAGCCTTCTGCTTAATATTTTACCAATCCTGACCAACTTAATATTTTGCTAATCCAAGCCAGCTTAATATGCTATGCCATGTTACCCAACATGAACATCATAATAACAACACTGATAATTATATCTATCAGCACAACAGCAAATCAGCATTGGCCATATGCCTATAACTTAATATCAATTCAACAGCAACTTCGCAGCAATTTCAACACTGGCCATAGGCCTACAAACTTGGTATCAACATTTCAACAGCGACATAACGACTACATTTCAACAGTAACTCAACAATAACAAATCAACACTGGCCATAGGCCTTCAACTTATCAACAACAACAACTAATAAGGTTCTGCAACAAAATCCACAACTAACAACTTCACAACTTGCAACAGGGAGCACAACGCAAAGAAAAACCAGTTATATCGCATTACTATTTGTATAACCTTCTAACTAGACCAATTAACCAACTTCTCTGCTAAACTCTATCATTTCCCTGTTAAATTCGGGTCAGCAACAACTTACCAAAACATACTACTAAATTCTACAACACAGTTACTTAATTATCCTCCTATTAATTAGTCACAGTACTATTATCAGTTCCTTACAGTCTACACTGGTTTATATTACTACTGCTGCTTATACTGATGTTCAACTTAATTATGTTTCTTACTAATTCATCGCAACATAATTATTAATTATTTATAGTGGTTCTAATTCACTAATTCAGCCTCTGGTAATTATGTACTCATTCCAATTATGGCTCTGTACTCGACTAAAGCATATCAGTAATCACGCCAGGCTACACCGACCAAAGACCACGAAACAGAATCTCCAACTTCCACACAGCCTAGAATTTGCCCGCGTGACACTCGTCACGAGTGTGTGACGGTCGTGATGTTGTTCGTGGGTGTGACGGTCGTCATGCCCTTATTACGGTCGTCATGCATACCAATTTTGCGTACGCACTAGACTTCGTTCATCACCTGCTTGTTTCTTTCCAGTTTCCTTAATTCTACTGATTCTTCCTTCGACTCAGTTCCAGATCAAACCCCAACCATCACGGTGTAACAGCAACGTAGGAATCATAATACGAACAACATAATCAAATTTCTACGACCAATTTAATAACATCAACCAAATTCTGAAATCAAGCATAACAATCAAACATGGACAGAAGCAATTTTACACAAATCCAATCCCACATACTATTTATCTTAAACCCAATTATATAGTCAGAACCCCACCCTTACCTTGGATTGAAGGTCGCTCTAAATTTCCGGTCGAAATCTTGCTCTAGCAGCCTCTCCGAAGTCTCTCTCACACCCTTGTTCCACTTTCTGTAACTTCCACGTTCCTCTTTTCTTCACAGAACCCTCGTTTCCTCTTCCTATTTCTAATTGCCACTCTTTCTTCTTAATTCCTATTCTGATAACTAACACCCCTTATAAAATAATACTATAATCTTATTGGGCTTACGTTCTTACACCCCCTTTTCTACTACTTCCAACCAAATAAATAGGCCCAATTAATATAGTCTAGTATTATTCTATTTCTACCACCTAATTCCACTAAACAACTCCACAACAATTAACACACTGAAATTGATATCACACAACTTCAACAATTCAAACGGAAAATATTCAAAACTATTTAATTAAATAAATAATTAAATAATCGGGCGTTACAATCTTCAACTTGTCAAACCTCTCAAACATCCATAAAGAATCAAGAGGTCTCCCACATTAAGAATATAACACAAGATTGTATCATTCCAAGTTGATCAATCCTCGAGATCATTAGTGTCACCAAATTAGGATTTTGGTCGACCAAGCCCTCCAAAGAGAAATTTTCATCTGGGTATGAGCCAATACTTCAATATATGATTCAAGAAGCTCAAAAGAACCTTGTGAGTCCATTCATAAGTTCAAAATAGCCTCAGGGGATGCATCTATCAAAAATTAGGAATTAGGGTTTTGACCTAATTCAGTCCCTAAGTTGACTTTTGGAGCAAGGCATGATCTAAAACTTCAAGATATGATTTAAGGACCTCAAATACATCATATTGATCCATTCACAAGATTGGATTGATTCAAAGGACATGATTCATAAGCAATACAAGGATTCAAATTCACCTGGACCTCAAACTAGGGTTTCTGAGAAAAAGTCAACCATACCTTTGACTTTTGAACAAAGCATGATCTCAAACCTTGGGGCATGATTCAAGACACTCAAAAACACCTTTGGAATCCATCCATTAGGTTCAATTTTGCCCAAGGACTTGATTTCATAAAGGATTACAAAGTTCAAGTTTCATCTAAGATAAAAAGTCAACTGTGATCAAAACCAAGTTTGCTTTTGGATTTTTTTGGCAACCATGGTCTCTTTAAGTTAAGAACAAGGTTAACTTATGATTTTGGTCATGATCAATCAAGAAAAATCAAGAAAAGTGAGGTTACTTGCAAAAAGGGAAACCTTGAGAAACTTAAAATTTCACTAAGTTATGGAAGGAACATGGTTTTTACCCAACTTTGCAAGGTCATAACTTGTGATCCAAGCAACCATTTTTTCCCATCCAATGCTCAAATGATAGACCTTCTTACATACAACAAGAATGCAAAGCATAAGTACCCCCCAAAAATGCATAGATTTTGAGATATGAAGCATTAAAGTTAGGGTTTCATGAGATTTTGAACTTTGACACTTAGAATTTTTTTAGGCAGAATCTGCCTCATGTTTTGTCCAACTTTGGAGGCATTTTTCATTATGATCCAAGAGGAATCAATACCAAATGTATACATCAAAGGTGAACTATGGTATACAAGCTTTCCAAAGAGTACAAGAACATCCATTGATTCAACTTGAGCAAGAAGTTATGGGCCTCACAACATGACATAAAAACACTGATTTTTTAAGGCAGCATTGGCACATAACTTGCATCCCATGATTTTTTAAGCTAATTTTGGACACTTGCATCATTGGATTTCTTTCTAATATCAACCTAAATGATGAGGAATCTGAACCATAAGGCCAAAGAGTCAAGGACTTATCTCTTAGCATGTAACCATCATGACCAAGTGAGAACTTAAGTTTTATTTTCAAGCATTAATGCAATACATAGAGGTGGCATAAACCAAGCCAAACCAGTCAAGATGAGTCAAGAAACATGAGTGTTCAAACCTGCAAATTTGGTTGAAGTCAAGATAAGAGGAGACTTTGGTACCTTGGCATTTAAGAAAAGGCTACATGACAAAATCCATTGGATAATAGAGTGATCCCTCATCTAACATTATTCCTCCCAAAACAAACTTGCTCTCCTATAAATAGGAGTCATTTCTGATCATTTGAAACACACCAAAACAATACCAAATACTTGTTTTCTCATTCTCCCTCTTTTACTTCAAGTTTTAAAGTTCCAAAGAGCCACCGTGGAATTCTCAAAATCAGAAGCTAAACCACTCAAATAACCATCCAAACACATCACGAATCATCCATTGGAGGTGTCCAAACCCTCACCTTCATCTCAAATCACCAAAATCAGAAAGTCAACCATCAAAACCTCATACTTTGTGAAATACTAGAATGATGCATGATGTGCAAATGCAAATGCTCTTTTTTTTTTGTTTTTTAAAAGAACTCTTAACAATTATGTTGCAAATATCATACAGCGATGGAAACTTTTAATTGAATTCAAAGGATTACAATATCTCACAGGGAAAAGTACATTATTGTACAAAGTGCGGGAAGGAAAACTGGGCCTATAAATCCTAAAGAATTCCTGACGAAGGTCAAGATGCTAGTTGCTGACTCATTTTTTGCTTCTTTGATCAGGTTTCCTCAACCGTTGGCGGGTCGATGATCCTTTTCCAGGTGAAAGGAGAGAGTAAACTTTTCCGTTCCTCTTGACTTTCTACAGCATGTTGCTCTAGTATCTCAATTAGAGCATCTTTCTCCTTCAATAAATCTTGAATCTTTGTGCACTCCAAGCTGACAATTTGATACTTGTTCCTCCAAGAGTTCTTTTCACGTTGAGTTTTGTTAAAAGCTACCTGAAGTTTCTATGTGTCATTCATGAAGTAGAGGATATATTCCTTTAGGGGAAATACCTCTTGATGAGTGTAAGGCATCTTTAACTTGATGGCTCTGGCTTGTACCCATTGGAGATAAGGCTCCGTAGAGACGCAGTTTGGTTTTCCCAGAGACTCTCTTCCTTTCCTATAAACATGATGCCAGACATGCATAATTTCTTCCTTGAGTGCTCTGTCATTTTCTCCTTCCTTAAAGAAAAGGCCTTCCAGATGAATGTTGTAAGGTATATCCCTCATCGGGAATCCGAGCTAACGACGAGCTAAAACTGGATGATAATTGATCCCTCCTTTAGTACCAATGAGGGGTACATTGGGGAAACTTCCATATTTGTCAATGATCTTTATTCCGTCATAGACCCGATTGTACCAATCTATGTCAGAGTGAGTGAGAGACATAATCTTTTGCGACCATCGCATACGACTTTTGAGATCCCAAAAGGTAGCAGATTTGGGTAAGTGGGAAATGAACCATTTGTAGAGTAATGGTACACAACATGTAATCATTCCTCCATTGTACAAGTTTCATAGATGCACTGAGTGGTAAGCATCTGCAAGCAAAGTTGGGATTGGGTTCCTAAATAAGAATATCTTGATAGTGTTGATGTCAATGAAATTGTAAATGTTAGGAAAAAGGAATAACCCATATATGAGTAGAACAAAGATATCCTCAAAAGCAATTATGTTTCCTATGTTGGCAAAGTATAAGGCTTTTCCAATAGAAACCTAGCTGGTAGACCTTGAATTCCTCCTTTGGTGGTCATGTGGGTTTTGACATATGATATTTCCAAAGAGGTGACTCTTGTAATGGTTTAATCTTTGGGAATTTCTTGCAGTCCAGAGAATGGATCTTGATCAGTGATAGGTAAATCAATCATATGAGAGTACTCTTCCAATGTTGGTGTGAGCTGATAATTTGGAAACGTGAAGCAGTGGTACACCGGATCATAAAACTGAACTAATGTAGATAGGACTCTTTCCACCATGTTGACTTTTAAAAGGGATAAGAGTCCTCCATACTTAGCTCTGAAAGCTTCAGGATTAGTAATCAATCTTCCCAATTTTCTCAAGTCTTCAAGTCTTGGACTTCTGAAGGTGTACTTCTGAGTTTTTCTTCTACCAAAATCCATAACACAGTTTCTGATATTTGCAACACCCTGTTTTTTAGTTTTTTTTTAAGTTTGAAATTTTTTAAATGAATGCATGAATGCAAAAATATGGGTTTAGGGGTTTATTGTCACGAGCATGGGGGCCATGGATCTACCCATCCCAAAGGTATGTACTAGGGGTTCTTTTTTGTACCTGTAGAATGGGTTCTAACAAGGTTCCCAAAATCACGGACCCCTCTTAAGAATATTACCAGCAAACCGACTGACTCATGAGAGCTGTAATATCCTGAAGATGAATCTCATTCGAGTGTAGTATCGCGTATCAACTATTCCTGATTGTTACCGCACTACGTCCTAAAATGGCCGAATGGTTAAATGTTTATGAATCCTTAGTTTTACGGGTGCCCAATGGAAAAAGTAATGTTTTCACGACTTGCTTGCTTAACATCAGTAATTCCAAAAGGGTACCTCTACTAATTTGGTGGACTTTCTAGTTAGCTTGGTCGGGATTCACTCCCTATAAGCCTTTTTGAGTCTTCCACCTCCTATCTTAAAATATGCTCTCAAACCCACTGAGGACTCTTTGACTCACCACATATGTATTAATCACAATCCCATATAACAGTAATAAACAGATAATATGACGGAAAACAGTAAATGATATCAAATGAGAAAGTAAATAAATAGATGAAATAGTATATGCAATGCAAGGCTTAACCCTCCTAGAAACAGATAAGAATAGTCCCCAGTGGAGTCGCCATTTTCCTGTAGCTCCGGTTTTGTGACGCGACCACTACCGCATTTAGTGCTACTTTTTTATTTCTAATATTTATCCTATGATGCTTAAAAGGAAGGGGAAGATATCGTAAACTAACCCTGCTCGCAAATGTTTTTCTTAACAATGCTAAGAGATCTGGAATCGGGGGTTGGTTATACTGAGGGAAGTTACTAACACCCTAAGTATCTATAGTAATCTATAGGAACCTTTATTTGCATATATTTCTACTGTTGAATTGCTTGTTTGCTTAAGTTTGTTTGCTGCTAAATTGGGAAAGTTTCTCCTTATTTGCATATATTTCTATTGTTTTTGGAAGGTGCCTAAACCTAAGGTTTTTTATTAGTGCACTCACTAAGAATTCGCAATCTTATGCCTACGTATTCCCATAAAGAGACTTGGGGAAATTAGAGCGTTCGTAGTTCATCCTATTCTATGGGAGGAGGAAATTTGTTTTGTGTCTTGTTCATAGCCCATGATTGAAGCTAAAAGAGTATTTGTGTCTTGTTCAAAGCCCAAGATTGAAGCTAAAAGTTTGACTGAGAGAATTTGTCATCTCTAAAGGAGATTTCTCACCTATTCATCACAAATACTGAAGAGTAAAATCATAAAGGAAGAAGCTTTAAACTTGGATCTTTGTCATCCTAAGCAATGCCACATCTTTCTTTATGGGAGAAGTGAAATGTTATGAAGGAAGAAGCTTTAAACTTGGATTTTGAAATATCCAGGGCAATACCACATCCTCCTTTATGTAAAACAGTTTAATTAAAAATTTGATTTGATTTAAAATGTGATGTATAAGAGGGATATCCTCCTACAGAGAGGACTCAGAGTCTCATCTGTGGAGAAGTTGAATTTAGTGTCTTGATCAAAGCCCAAGGTTGAAGATAAATGAATTGAAAACTGACTCAATTGGGGGAGAGTTTTTATCTGTCTTGTACAAAGCCCAAGATTGAGGCTAACTGATTATAGCCTGAGAGAAGGCTAATAACTGTTGAGGAAGTTTTGAAAATGACTGGTTCAAAATTGGTGGATTTGACTGACTCTTTTGGGGATTTTATTTGTATCCTATACAAAGCCCAAGATGAATGAGGATAAAAGAGTTTAGTTGTATCCTATACAAAGCCCATGATGGTGAGGCTAAAAGATTTATTGCATAGATGACTAAGACTTGACTTATGCTTTTAAGAAGCCTGAGGGTCCTTGTATGAAGCCCAAGAGGAAGCTATGATGCTTGGATAAAGCCCAAGAGGAGGCTAGAGGATTGAGTGAGACTTTCTAAGTCTCCTTGTATGAAGCCCAAGAGGAGGCTATCTTGTTGGGGAGATTCTTTGTATGATGCCCAAGAGCAGGCAATGATGCTTGGATAAAACCCAAGAGAAGGCTAACTGTACTGGGGAAATTCCCTGTGTACAAGAGGGAGCTAGTTGTTTGAACTAAATTGTAGTGAGTAAAGGGATCCTATTGTTTGACCTATGTCTAAACTGAGGATGACTTAAATGCTAAGCGAAACTTATCAAGATATAAACAAGTATATTAACAAGTATGAAATGAATTAAAAATATGGTGTTGGGTCTTATGCTCTGATAGGGACCCAAGTGTATTATGATTGATTGAATGAATTAGGGTTTTGAGAAATTGAAGAAATTTTTGATAGGAGGAGATAATTTAAATTTGAATTTGAAGGTGACTTTGATTTTTTTTTAAAAGAGGGAGAGAAGAAAGGTGTTTGGTTTTACACTCTGAATAGAGGTCCGAGATTATTTGTATTTCTTTATATACAGAGGGATGGGACTTACACTCCTAACAGAGGCCCAAAGATTATTTACAAAGAGGGTTGGGTCTTACACTCTAATAAAGGCCCAAAGATTTAAATCAATTGGTTTTGAAAATGATTTGAAGTATTGAGGATGATTGTGAAAGAAAGTGGAGGGAATGAGACTTACACTCTAGATAGAGGCCCAAAGATTTTGATGATTTGAAAATTGAAAGGGGTTAGAACTTACACTCTAAGCAGAGGCCCAAGGATTTTGATGAAGTTTGAAAAGGTTGAATCAAGGCGAAAACCCTAATTTCATTTTTAAGATATTTTTAAAAGAAAATCAATTAAAAATGGTATAATTTATCAAATGAATCCATTAATCATGTCATGAATAATGATTAAGGTTTATAAAAAGTTGTTTTAATCACATGAATATTTGAAATCAATTAGGTTTAAGAAAAAATCAAGAAAATAAATCATTTTAAAGGTATTAAAACAATTTTTAAAAAAAATAATATTTTTCAACCTAATAAAAATATATTAAAATAAAATATTATTTTTTGTGATTTTTGTGTATTAAAATAATTGGGTATTTAAATGATATGTGTGAAAATTGGGATTAAAAATAATTAATTTGGTAGGTGAAATCAATATTTGAAATTATTTTAAAATATTTAAAACAGTTAAAAATAATATATTAAATATATCAAATACAAAATATTTTTTTTATTTTTTTTGGTGAATAAAATATTTAAATATGTGAATTATATATGTGCAAAAATTCATTTGAAAATAATTGAAATTGAATATAGAAATTAATTATTTGAAAATAATTAAGAAAAATATGAAAATATGTGAAAATGGAAAAGTGATAAAAATTTGTCATGGGTGGGGATTGAACCCACGACCTCTCACTCTCATACAAGCAAAACACGCCGTTGCCAACTGAGCCAACGTGTGCTAGTGATAATGAATCACAACAAACACATAATATATAATAACTGCGTGGCAAATTCAAATTTTTCGCGCGAAGAACTTCATCTTCAACCTTGAGTCAGAATTTGCAAATTCTATGCTATCTCACTCAATACGTAATGAAATTGGATGATGTAAACATGAAAGTTATTCGTTTTTAAACAAGGAATTCAATGGTGGTAATTAATTTCATTTCTTTTTAGTGTAGAGTGAGTTGTCAAGCATGAACACAGAAACCCTAGAATTTGCAAAAACTAATATGAAATTTCATACACGAATGATAACTAGCAATTGATTGAGGGTTAATGATCTATGAATATCCAGAAACATGTTGATAACTTGAAACAACATTTATGATGCATGATTCATGGGGTTTGAGAGGTTCAGGCTTACCTGTGCAAGAGGAAATCAAATCCTCAGTTGTAGGTGTTACAAATGTGAAATGATGGCCTGGATAGCTTCCTTAGACCTCAAGGAATGTGTTGATGTGGTTGGAATGGATTGAAACCTTCTGGATTGGTGGGCTCGAATCCAACTGCAACTTGCTTGGGATGAACTATGGTCTTGATGAATTTGATGTTACAAACGATGCTTAAAGGTTTGGATCACTTATATACGATGTATGTGAGGTGTTTGGATCATTGGTTGGATGTAATTGCTCTGATTTGAGACATTCTAATTCTCCCTCACTTGGAACTTTGAATTTTGGAACAAGGATGAGAAATGAGAAAATAAGTTGTGATGTTGTTTTGGTGTGTTTTAAATGATCATAAAGAGCTCCTATTTATAGGAGAACAAGTTTATTTTTGGAGGAATAGTGAATGGATGAAGGATCACTCTATTATCCAATGGATTTTGTCATGTGGCATGACTTGAATGCTAAGGTACCTCAAGTCTCCTCTAGCATAGCTAGTCATTGACTCCAACCAATTTTGCAGGCTTGATCCTTTATGGTTCTTGGATATGTCTTAATTGATTTGTGCTTGATTCATTGTAATACCCCATATTATATAAATGCTCAATTGGATATTAGATGAGTGTCTATATGCTCTATCTCTAATCAATTGGAGTAATGGAATCCTTTAAGTATTATTAATTGGGATCAATAGAGCAATTGGTGAACTATGAAGAGATCAATTATTTTATTAAAGAGACAGATTAATATTTATTAGTTCAAGAGAGGATTTTATGGTAACTCTAATAATTGATCAATTGGTGTGAGACGATAAAATATCGATTGGAGATATTTTAGCCTATTGGATTATATTATATAATATATATATATGTGTGTGTATATATATATATATATATATATATATATATATATATATATATATATATTGGAAAGGGAAAGAAATAGAAAGTGAAGGAAAGAAGAAAAAGAAAACAGAGAAAGAAGGGAAGATGAGAAAGAGAGGAAAAAGAGAAAAGAGAAGAAGAAGCTTGGGAGAAGCTTGGATCATCATCATCATTATTCATCATCTTCTTCAACCTCATCTTCAATCATCAAGGTGGGTTCTAGGTAGAACCTTAAGTGTAGAAGTTAGAGTGGTTTGAGTTTAGGTTAGGAATTGATAAAATGAGTAATTGGCTTAATCAATGTTTCTAATGGATAAAACGTGAAATAAATTGCATAGTATAATTGGGTTATGCATGAATTTAATCGGTGATACTTATTGTTGAGTTCCAACATGTTTTGGTTAAGATTGGATTGAGTTTGTACCATTAAAAATAGGTTTTTGTGTTTCTGGTTCAGTAGTAACCGGTTACTCACTTTGAGGTAACCGATTACCTGAAGGAAAAATTGAGCTTTTACGTGAAAAATAAAGAAAGTAACCGGTTACTCATTTTGAGGTAACTGGTTACCAGAATGTGTCTCTAACTATGATTTTGATTCTGTTGTGAGCAGTGACACTTGAAGTAACCAGTTACTCATTTTGAGGTAGCCGGTTACCACTGTTGTGATTTTTGAAAAATATTTAAAAAATCATATCGTTTGGATCGTAACTCCGATCGAAGCGTAGTAATAGTCGTTGGAAAGCTATGGAAATATCCTACGCAATGAAAGTGAAAAATATTGATTTTGTTATCCGATTAAATAAATCGGAGGAAGCTCAAGGAATGTGATTAATTATGAGTTGAATTATTTCATGTATTTTATTACACTATTGTGTTGTACTATATCTAACTTCTTATTGTGAATTGTAATTGAGAGAATATGCATGCTTAAAATGAATTAGGATGAGTAAGAAAATTTTACCCCAAAATAAATGGTATGATTCTAGGTTGTGACTAGGATTGTGATAGAAACTCTAGATGGCGATGCTCGTGCATTCGATGTATAAATGTGCATCCATGACGAGTAATGGTCTAGAGTAGAGAACCTAGATGGCAATGCTCGTGCATTCAATGTAGAAAGGTGTATCCTTGTTGAGTAATGGTCTGGAAAAGAATAAGACATTAGTATGGAACATGTACGAACTCTTGTAATTATGAGAAAAAGGCGTATGGGCCTTAAGGCGAATATGGCCTTGTGATTGTCGAATACAATCACGTTTGTGTGTGAAATCATGTAATCGTAACCGTTTCCCTGAGACTTTCCGTTTCATGAGCTTCGGGCTCCTCTGGAATGTGCGCATGATTACTTTGCAGGTTTGATTCCCGCGTGTAGTACGAATGGAACCTACGGGTAGAGACTTGTGACGGTTTATAGCCCGTGTGAAATGACGATTCATAACGGTTAATGGCCCGTAGAACCCGAATTTATTTCGTATGTCAAGTAAATTACAAGGATCCATGACTCGGGTCAACTTCTAGACGTAGAAGCGGACGGGAAAAGGGGATTCCTTGGTAAGGTTATCGATTGGTGATATTTTGAGTTGGTGAACTCATGAACATGTTTCCATATAGTGTGAGATTGTGAACTCAAGGTCATTTCCCTTCCCCTTGACTTGAGTTAAGATTTGGCTAGAACCCTGTAAAGCCGAGAGAATCCATAAGATAGGGAACTCACTGAGAATTAATATCTCACCCCATTGTTGTTGTATTTTTTCAGGCGTTGTTGCATGTTTAATTTACAAGTGGAGCAATGCTTGGATGTTTCAAGAGAAGCTTAGCTTTAGTTTTTCGATGTGTAATTTGTTGAATATAATTGAGGATATTGTATATTGATATTAGTTTTTGCTTTGGCTAGTTTCCATATCTTGTACCATAGATAGGTGTTTATGTTTTTAGAATGGTCAAGTATGTGAATTACGCCATTAGGAACTTATGATGGTGTCAGTACCAAATAAAATGCTTGTATAGTATTATTCTAGATATATATATATATATTATACAAGACATTACATTCATGCCACCTCTATGTATCACATTAATGCAACTTAACAAAATTGAATTTCAAGGCTTTTGTAATGATGAATTTGCACATGCAAAGCTAGGTTCTTGACTCCTTGGTCCAAAGTTGAAAATATCAAGTGATTCATCAAGATTCCTTCTGATCTTGGATGATGACAAAGCTTGCAAGATGACAAACTTATTGTGAAAAATTGTGTGGTGCAAGAAAGTTCCAAAATCTGTCTTTGAAAAACAGTTGCAGCAAGGTGAGTTGTGAGGTTCATAACTTCTTGCTCAAGTTGAATTAATGGATGTTCTTGTACTTCTTAGAAAGCTGAGATGATGTTCTTCAACATTGGTGTTTGCAATTTGTATTGATTCCACTTGGATCATTATGAAAAGTGCCCTTGAAAATTGATGTTTCATGCTGAAAACTTGGCAGAATTTTCACTAAGTGTTGAAACTCATTTTCTTATTTTATTTTTTTTTTATTTTGATCACTTCATAACTTGAAATCTATGAAGTTTTTGAATATGGCTTAGTATAGAAATATTGTAGTATGTGATGAGATCTATCATTTGAGATTTGGAGTGCAAAAAATGGTTGCTTGGATTACAAGTTATGGCCATTGGAAGTTGGTACTTAAACACTTTTTTCCATAACTTAGTGAAATTTTCACTTTCTCAACATTGCCCTTTTTACAAGTAACCTTGATTTCTTGATCAAATCTTTTTCAAATGCAACAATGGACCATGTTTTCTTGTATAATGGCTCATGATGAAAATTTTTGGCCAAAAAGTCAAACTTTGACTTTGGGTCTCAGATGAATTTTGTGCAGAGAAACACTAATTCCCGATTTTCAATGAATGGATGTCCCAATGTGATTTTAAACTTATGAATGAACTTCAAGGGTACATTTGAGTGTCTTGAATCATATCACGAGGTTTGAGATCATGTCTTGGCCAAAAGTCAAAGGTATGGTTGACTTTTCATCAAAACCCTAGTTTGTGGCTCAGATGGATTTAAATTCTTGCATTGCTTGTGAATCAAGTTCTTTGAATCAATCCAATCATATGAATGGACTAATATGATGTATTTGAGGTCCTTGAAACATATCTAGAGGTCTTGGCTCATGCCCAGATGAAAATTTCCCTCTGGAAGCCTTGGTCGACCAAAACCCTAATTTGGTGACACGGATGATCTTGAGGCTTGATCAACTTGAAATGATGCAATCTTGTGCTTGATTTGGGGATCTCTTGACCTCTATAGATGATTGAGAGGCTTGATAAGTAGAAGATCATGTCAATTCTTGATTGATCATTTTCCCAAATCCTCTGAGAGGCTAAAAACCCTAATTTTTGCCTAGAGTGAACACTCAACAATCTTTGAGAGGATCAGTGATGCATAAGGGTAAATCCATATTGTAGTGATAATTTGCACAATGATGTGAAGTCTTGAGGTCAAAATTTAGGGTATGACAACATCTCACAACACTCTAATACAAGAGTATAAGAGAACAAATAAAGTCAAATACAAGCTTAAAGTGTTTTTGACTGGTGCATCTTGGAATGAAGAACTTGGATCCTATATATAGCCTTGGACTCCCTTTTCTTTCACAAAACTAAGCGATGTGGGACTTCAAAGAACTTGTATCCTATATAAAGCCTTAGATTCTCTCTTCATTCACAAAACTAAGCGATGTGGGACTTCAAAGAACTTGTATCTTATATAAAGCCTTGGGCTCTCTCTTCATTCACAAAACTAAGCGATGTGAGACTTCTTCAACATGTATATTTTCAACCAACCCCAACAATCTCCACCTTGATTGAAAATAATACATAAGCTTTCATTGTCTTCACTAACAATCATACTCCACCATGAAAAGTATCAACATGTATATTTTCAATCAACCTTAACAATCTTCACCTTGATTGAAAATAATACATAAACATTCATTGTCTTCGCCGACAATCGTACTCCACCATAAAGAGTATAGTCACTTGAAGCTACACCACTCCAAGAATTTTCACATTGTCTTCACCGACAATCATAATTTTAAAAACTATCATACTCTCTCATGAAAAATATATTTCACTTGAAGATAAACCACTTCAAGAATTTCACATTGTCATCACCGACAATCATATACTTTATCATGAAGAATAAATTTTACTTGAAGTTAAACCACTCCAAGAATTTCACATTGTCTTCATCGACAATCATAGTTTTAAAAACTATCATACTCCACCTAAAGAAGAGTATACTTCACTTGAACCTTGTGTAATCTTGATTGTATCAACACATCTTTGACTTGAAAATTATCCCTGGATCGAACCAAAAGCTCTGATACCAGTTGTTAGGAAAAAAAACAAACAAAGCATAGAGAAAAAGAGGAACACAATAACAACACAAGAGATTAACGTGGAAACTCAAAAACTGGAGAAAAAACCACGACCGTTGTCAATAGACAACCAGAGAATAACACTATGTGAAAATTGTTACAACACATAATATACCCTCATAAACCCATGCCCCCAGTACACTCACACCCTCCAAAACAAATATTTAACTACATTCCACAACACTATAATACAAGAGCATAAGAGAACAAATAAAGTCAAATACAAGCTTAAAGTGCTTTAGACGGGTGCATCTTAGAATGAAGAACTTGGATCCTATATATAGCATTGAACTCTCTCTTCCTTCACAAAACTAAGCGACGTGGGACTTCAAAGAGCTTATATCATATATAAAGTTTTGGACTCTCTCTTCATTCACAAAACTAAGCGATGTGAGACTTCAAAAAACTTATATCCTATATAAAGCCTTTGACTCTCTCTTTATTCACAAAACTAAGCAATGTGAGACTTCTTCAACATGTATATTTTCAATCAACCTCAACAATCTTCACCTTGATTGAAAATAATACATAAGCTTTCATTGTCTTCACCAACAATCATATTCCACCGTAAAGAATATTAATATGTATATTTTCAATCAACCCTAACACTTTTTTCACCTATAATCAATGTGTCTTCAGTATATTGTAACTGAGTGAAACGTTCTTCAAAAGGACTAATACATTTCTTATATACCTTTTGAGATACCTGCAATGAAGTGCTGTACAGCTTTAATGTACCTATGAAAGATGGCAAACCCGTGTCAGATCTATTAGTTTTGCAACAAAGAATTATCTTCCAACTTGCAAGTGGTACAGTGCCGCATAAGAATTATTTTTAAAAAATTCTGACACAATTAGGTATTTTACCCCAAAGTTGATTCTTAAGCTATCTCTATAATTTAAATTTGTGACATGCTATGTTGTTTACTTATGCCTTGTGCTCTTAGAAAACTTAAAATTATCAACAGAAAAAAAATAATGTGGTGGAAATATAGAATTTTAAATTTTAGTTTGCATATATTATTAGTTCTTCTATTTTTCTTTAAGTTTTAATCTTTTCACTTTAAAAATTAAAACTTTTTTGGGTAATACAAGCCGAAAATTCATAAAATACAAACTGTTTATTTTTTAAAATGTATCATTATTTATTTTTTTTAACCAAATAGCCAACTTCATATATCAAACTCAATAATATAGTCAATGTGTAATACTAATACAGTAATACTAATAATAATCTAATTACAATAGTGCACATGAAAATCCTGTCTTGCAAAAGTACTAAAATATATGAAAAGTAAGAGAATAAAATAAAATAAAATGAGATATAGGTTGATAGTGTTTGATAGTAATTTGGAGAAGCATGAGGGCCACGTCTTTTGTCTGTGACATAATTGTCCCTTATCATTTCACACCAATAAAAAAACACAGCTTATCACTGCCAGGTGGCATATCCCTTCATCAAGTTTGAGATAGCACCCACCATGTGCTTCAAGATTTAGATTTCATTCTGCTTTAAATAATCAACAACCAATACCAAGAAAACCAACTTTTCCATATCCTCTTATTCTATACTTTTTATTCATTATCAAAAAGCAGATAGTTACATGTACGTTTTTTTTTTTTAATTCTTGTTGTAAATTAAAAAAAAAAACTTTTATTTTTTTAAGATTAAATAAAATATAAACTGCATTGAATATACTCTTTTGATTTTTTCATAATCATTACTTAATTAAAATTATTTTTATATCTTTTTATATAACTTATTTTAAGAGAAATATTTAAATTATTATTATTATTATTTATAATTAATGTGATTTTAATTTTTTTTCATACATATTAAGACAAAAGAAGTATATTTTTATATTTATTCAAATAATCTAATAATTGAAATCTAATCCTAAAAAATAAAAATAAAATATCACACTTCCTTTATCGCTTAATTACTTAATTATAGGGACAAAAAATTAAAATTTTACTTATATTAGACGGAAAAGAAAAGTAAATAGCAAAATCAACCGGTCCCATGATAATTTATTTCCATAACATAGTGTTTTTCACAGTATTGAGAAGCACGGATAATTCCTCATTATTCAAATTTTTTAAGCTTTAACATTTATTAAAGACAATATATAGTTTCTTGAAAAAAAAAGAAAGAATATATATATATATATATATATATATATATATATATATATATATATATATATATATATATATATATATATATATATTATTTCAATTTTTTCTAATTATAATCATTATCTCCCAACAATATTATTATTCATGTAAAAATTAAAATATAGTCCATTAATTTATTTCTAATTATAATCATTATCTCCTAACAATATTAATTATAATAGTTTCAATTTTAAGCGAATTTATTTTGTCATTTAAAAAAATAGTAATACACTTTATTGTCTATTTGTATGCTATTTCAGAATATATATATATATATATATATATATATATATATATATATATATATATATATATATATATATATATATATATATATATATATGTATATATATATATATTAGTTCAATTTTTTCTAATTATAATCATTATCTCCCAACAATATTATTATTCATGTAAAAATTAAAATATAGTCCATTAATTTATTTCTAATTATAATCATTATCTCCTAACAATATTAATTATAATAGTTTCAATTTTAAGCGAATTTATTTTGTCATTTAAAAAAATAGTAATACACTCTATTGTCTATTTGTATGCTATTTCAGAATATATATATATATATATATATATATATATATATATATATATATATATATATATATATATATATATATATATATATATATAAAATATATTCTCCCGCTTTTTCTATGCTTTATTTTATTTTCTAATAAACGTTTTTAAATAAAATATTTTCTTTTAGAAAATTTTAATATCACAATTAATTTCTTTTTGAATTTAGAGTCACTTGATCAACAAGTGGCATCAGAGTTTAACTATTGTTATAACAATAATTGTCTTAAGAGAAAATGACTTCAAGCGATTCACTAAACATACATACATCCTTTAATGGAGAAAAATATGTTTTCTATAAAGAGAAGACAAAAATATTTATAGAAGGGATGAATTATGATATTTGGACTTTTATAAAAAATGGTCAATTTGTTCCTACACATCTAGTTGACGGTGTGTTGTGGAAAACAAAGATATAGAAATGTGAACCAAATAAGATAAGGAAAAATTACATTGCAGTTTTAAAGAAAAAACTATTATCACTACCACTTTTGGTATTGATGAATATTTGTGTGTTTCTCACCGCGATAGTTTTGCATCTGACCTTTAGTTTTGATGATAACAATGCATTGTTTCTTAGAGAATAATTTTGTACACTAATGGTTTTTGTCTAGTGTGTAACTTTTGCTAAATAGGTTCTGACTCTAAAGCTTTGACGTGTGACGTCATCAGACTCTGAAATCAACACACTCTGACTTTAAAGAGATACAAGTGTTTTACAAGATGCTGTCAAATTCTAGGAAGCTCTTAGACAACGGTTCTGAAGAACGTTCGTGCTAAAGCTTCTGACTGTAACCCTGATCGAAGATCCCATGAAGAATTATCTGTCTTCAAGTTTTTGCGCTCAAGTTATAAAGATTCTGAAGAAAAAGATCTGAAGACTTTGAAGACTAGGTTTTGAGGAACTGTGTCAAGACTCTGAAGACCGAGATTCTGAAGATTCTCTCTGCTAGTCTCTTGATCCTTCTAAGCATGCTTCAACAACATTTTATCAGAAGCCTTTGAAGATTAGAAGATAAATCAAAAGGTTTTACGTCAGGAAAATAGTACACAATACAAGATCACCATTTCCTCTACTACCCTGATTTTATGGGCTAAGGACAATACTATTGTACCATTTTGCCTCCTATATGCAAACCGTTGTGAAAGGAGACAACTGCTTTATGCTATTTCAGTTCTACCCTCCAACGGATCTGTTAACTGCCTATATAAAGGAGGCTTGAAGATTGAAAGATGTTGATATGATAATGCTAGTTGTTATTGCTCACGATATTGAACATACACACGTTTTGCTAAAGTAAATATTTTGTGTATATTCTTTGTAAACACACATAGAGTTGTTGCTCGTTATTGTGTGAAATATTCTTTGTATTAATCTTGTGTTAACCTGATTTCTTAGAAGCACTCTTTGAAAACACAACTTGTAAATCTCAATATTGTTTGAATGGTTTCCTTGAGTGACTAGGTTTTAGTCAGATAGACTCAAGAAGACAAAGACGGTTTGTCTTTGTGGTGTCTGTAATCAGTTTCAGTTATATTGGATTAAGTCCTTGTTGAGAAGGAAAAATCACCTTGGTAGGGTGGAATAGATGTAGCTTCGTTAACAACTATAAAAATAACTTTGTTATTTTTCTTGTTCGTGTTATTGCTTGATTGAGTTGGTTTTGAAAAAACTTTTGTTTTTAGAAACCCAATTCAAACCCCCCCTTTCTTGTGTTTCTTGCCACCTTCATAAAAGAAATGTGAGACATCCTTCAAGTTACTTATGAAGGTACAACTGAGATAAAAAAAAATTAGGATAAACACATTGGTCCATGAGTACAAGCTTTATAAAATGAAATGTGAAAAAAAAAACATTTAGGATATAGATAAACAGTTTATTCATATTGTGAATCACATGAAAATTTTGGGTAAACTTTTAAAAAAATAGGAATAAATTATAAAAGTTCTTAGATGCACAAAATACTTGTCTTGTATGAATTTGACTACCTTATTTGGAAAATTGTAGGAACATGAGAATGAAGATGGCAGCAAAAAAGAAGAAAAATCTTGCACTAAAAGTTGCAAAGTCCAAATACACGGAGTCACAAGATGAAGACTACCAAAGTAAAAGTGATGAAGACATAGATCTCATGTTTCACAAATTCAAGGAATTCTTAAGACATGAAAAACAAACTCCAAAATTCCATAAGTAAAGTAAAGAAAGATTAACCTTCATTCTAACTTGCTTCTAGTGCAGAAAGAAATATCACATACAGACTCAATGCCCGCAGTAGCGAATTTATATAAAACATAAATTACTTATGATATCGGTTACAATATATAACCGTTGTTGTAAGTACCCTAAGTTTATTATATTAAATGTAGATTGCTTGTTTTCCAAACACCTCACTAAATAAATATACATGGATTAAGTTTTGATGAAGATGTCTATAATCTGCAAATTAAACTGTTCTTGAAAACCAACTTAAACAAACCAATGTTGTTTTCTGATTGCATTCGTCTCATCGTGCATTTCACGCTCTTTTACATATATTGTGGTTTATTGATCTGACTCCTTCGATATATCGCTATCTTCGATTATAGTTAAATTTCCATAAGATAAACAAAACATTGGATAATTTGCCTCATCTTTGATTTAACTATATTGGAAGATGGCGATGCATCTAAGGAGCGAGATCATTATACCATAATCTATATATAAAAGAACGTGAGATAAATGATGAGAGGCATGCAATCAGAAAACAACGTTAATTTGTTTAAGTTGGTTTTCAAATACAACTTAATTTGCAGATTATAAGTATCTATGTCAAATTAACTGAATGTATTTTAAGTGAGGGTTAGTGAAACAAACAATCTACATAAAATATAATAAACTCAAACAAAATTCTATACCAGATCCAGATATTATAAACTCATAAAATACGCTTGCTACCACCAGCAAACTTTAAGTGAGGGTTAGTTAAACAAACAATGTAAATAGAATATGATAAACTCAAACAACATTCTATACCAGATCCAGAAATTATAAACTGATATAATACGCTTGCTTCCACCAACATCATCACCCTGTATCATCCCCTTAACCTGAAAGGAAACAAAGCAAACTTCAAAAATGAGCATCCTCAGTTAAAAACAAACCCTAAAACCATAATCCAGTGATGAGTAAAGAGAGGAACAGGAATAACGCACCTTTTAATGAAACTAATCGCGGAACAAGAATCAATTATGATGTTGAACTAGTTTGGGAAGCCATGAAAAAGAAATATAAGGAGGAAGAAGCTTACACAAAAGCTTCATACTTCTTATACTTCTTTTCATTGCTTCTAAAACTAGATATACACTGTTGTTTCTTCATTTACTAACATCTTGTTCGTGATGCTATGAAAAAAAATACAAGGTGGATGAAGTTTCCATCATAGTTTCATGCTTCTTATACATTTTTCCATAGCAACACAAACATTACGAAGTTTCCAAAGTATGATCTTTGTTAAGGTAGTGAAAACGAATCTGAAAAAATGAGAACAATCAACAAAAACAACATGCAACAAACGAGATAATGGGAAATATCTAACAATAGATGGAAGAAGAAGAATACCTTAATGTATGAAGCACAAGATTCACGGCTAATGGTGAAAACGAAGAGAAAAAATGGGTTCTAGGGTTTCACTTTGAAGGCAAGGCGTTACTGTCAATTAAGTGAAAGTTTTTTCACTTATATATGGGTAAACTATTTCACAACGGTTAACAATAAAAACCGTATAGATATGTATTTATTTATTACAAATATATCACTACGGTTTACCAGAATAACCTTAGTGATAACCCTTTTATCTGTGAATTTTAAAATAAATAAAAACCGTATACATAGGTATTTATTTATTATAAATATAGCACTACGGTTAACCAGAAGAACCGTAGTGATAACCCTTTTATTTATGATTTTTAAAATTAATAAAAACGAAAAGGTGCACCTTAACTTCTAACTTAATGCATCTGCAGTTTAAACATCAACAATGTAATTCACAATGCATCTGCAGTTTAAACATCAACAATGTAATTCGAACCCTAATTCAACTATTACATTTCATAACAAAGTAAATATTAAACATAAAGGAGACAAAAAAACATAACATCTTGATATTTCCAGCAAATATCTCTGATTTCAGTTTGTTCTTCATATTCTTGTTCTTTTTCTTTAAATCCTCATACATAACCTTCAGATAGCCCACAACTTCCAACTCTGACTTCATAATGCTCTCATCGTCATTTCCATCTCTTTCTCCCACGTCTTCATCCCATATGAACAAATTACATGTTTCATCGCTCCTCCAAAATGGACATCTCCAAAAAAACCTTCCTTTATTTTGTCCCTTCTTGCATTGATACGAAACCATACGACCATCACAACCAAAAAAATTTCTAGATCGAGATTTTACACTGGAACAAGACGTAGAAACACATTTGGATGATTTTGTCTTCAAATGTGACATTGCAACACCTTAAAGTAGAACACTTTGTTGTTGTTTTTGTTTTCTTCCCGACAATGGTGACGGCGTTGGTGTTAGGGTTGTTTCAATGGATAAATTGATATATATACTTGGTGTTTAAAATACATAAAAGAAGCTTCAATTTGTAACAACGGTTTTGATAAATATCCGTCGTGATATCCTTATTATTTTTTAGTTAAATATTAATAAAACTTAAAAAGGGAGCATTTACATCAAAGGGATAAACTATTTGAGGGCGATGAGGTTCGAACCCATGATAGATAGATTGTATCACCACGGTTTTCATAAAAACCGTTATTATACCCTTGAGATTTCTAATTAAAATAATGCGCGCGCATCCAGTACGCACTATAAGAACGGTGTATAGGATGTCGTTGTAAACCTGGCGTTGTTGTTTGGCCGTTTTGTAGTAGTGCCCATCCATAACATCAAAGGGGATATTTCTAAGGGAGTCATAACTTGATACTCTCTTAACCAGGTATGTAATTTTATGACTTTTGTTTCCAAAATTAAGCTAAAGGGTGTCAATGAAGCTCTCATTGACAAACATTGCTCTCTTGTTATGCAAAATAAGTTAAATCAATTTAAGAGGAATAACATTTGTAAATGTGTTCCTAGACCTTTGTATAAACTAGTAAGTGGAACCAAATGTGTTTTTCGTAACAAACTGGACAAAAAGAACAATGTTTTTATAAAACAAAGACACGTTTGTTGTGAAAGGGTAAAATCAACATGAAAGCATTGGTTTAGATGAAACATATGTGTGTAGCTAAATTATAAGCCATGAGGATGCTTTTAGCTTTTTCATGCATTTTGAATTTCAAACTCTTCTAAATGGATGTAAAGAGTGCATTCTTAAACGATTACATCCAAGAGGAAATCTATGTTGATCAACCTCCTTGGTTTATAAACTTATCTTCTACTAATCACGCCTTCAAGCTAAAAAAGGTTCTTTATGGCCTGAAACAAAGCTCTAAAGCTTGATATGATCACTTGAGAAAGTTTCTACTTGAAAACAATTTTCAAAGAGGAAAGGTTGATACAACACTTTTTAAGAAAACTGAGCATGACATTTTACTCGCGCAAATTTATGTCGATGATGTTATATATGGTGCTACTAATGAGTCCTTTTGTAAGGATTATTTCTGATATGAAGCAAAATGAGTTTGAAATGTCTATGATAGAGAAGATTCAATACTTTCTTGGGTTACAAATTCATCAATCAAAGGAAGGAATCCTTAAACACGTCAACTTAAGGAACATAAAAAGCAAAGAAAATCCTAAAGTTTGACATCAACAAAGATGAAAAATGTCTCCAAAGACTTTTCTAAATAAACTAGTCTCGAAGCTCAATTTTGCCAACCAGAAGGAAAACAAGGTTCTATGTTATGCTTAAATGTCCCTCTATGTGCTTATTTTTTCATCAATATAAGGTAACTCATTTCTGTAATATGAGATATTATTGGGTTTTTAGTGTTGTTTGTGTGAGATATTGGATCGAACTTTAGTTTTAGCATGCCTTCGAAGTCCGCTCACATGTTGTTGTCGAAGACCTACATGTTGTAGTCGAATTGTGTTCTAGTATGTAGGAGATCGAATTGGGCCTTGTGGTACGGATCCAATTGTTTAAGTTAGCTTGTACTCTAAGTTATCTTGTAATGGGTAATTGTTAAAAAAACCCATTAGTTTAGTATGTTAGGTTTATTATAAATAGCATACTAGTCTCTCTTCCTAAGGTGTGACAAAACCTTATTAGGTTGAGAGAGGTTAATTGTTGGTATTCACTTGTAATCTTTGAACCCTATTGAGAAAGTGAATAGTAAAACAGATTTAACCAATTCTCTATTCTTCTTCCTCTTTTCTCTTCCTTTGTGAACACTAATAGGGTTTCAGTTGTTTTTCCTTATTAACCCTAACCCTTGCGTGTTTCTTGCCCATAAAGAAACCGTTAATATTTTGTTTCAAGGTATCGTTTTTCACAACAAATTGGTGTGGTGAGCGTGGAAAAGATGCCTTCAACAAAGTATGAGATTGAAAAGTTCACCGGAGTGAACGATTTCGGTCTGTGGCGCTTGAAGATGAAAGCCCTACTGGTTCAGCAGGGTTGTTTGGAAGCGTTGAAGGGAGAGACAGCCATGGATGTTGCGTTAATGGTAAAAGAGAAGACGACCATGATAGAGAAAGTCCACAGCGCAATATTGTTGAGCCTTGGTGATAAGGTTCTTCGAGAGGTATCAAAGGAGACTACGACATCGGGGTTATGGTTGAAACTTGAAAGTTTGTACATGACCAAATCTCTGGTGAATCAACTCTACCTGAAGCAAGCTTTGTATTCATTCAAGATGAGTGAAGACAAAGTTTTGGCTGAGCAGTTGGATATGTTCAACAAGCTGATTCTTGATCTTGAAAATATTGATGTGAAGATTGATGACGAAGATCAAGCACTGTTGTTGTTGTGTGCTTTGCCCATAACACATGCTCACTTCAAAGAAACTCTCTTGTATGGAAGGGAGTCCCTGAGCTTTGTAGAAGTTCAATCATCCTTGTATTCTAAGACCTGAACGAATGAAAGGAGCATAAACCTTCGAAGGTTGGTAAAGGTTTGGCCGTTAAGGGAAAATTCTTACGAAAAGATGGTAAGTTCGACAAGAAGAAAGGTAAAAGTCAGCAGAAGTCTTATAGTGGCGAAGCATCTGGTATTCAATGCTATCATTGTAAGAAGGAGGGTCACACAAGAAAGGTGTGCCCTGAACGCCTGAAAGATCATGAAGGTAAGGATAACGGCAACGCAGCCATTATTCAAGATGACTTTGACTCATCTGATGTCCTTGTGGTTTCAAGCAGCGACTCAAGAAAAGAGTGGATTATGGATTCAGGTTGCACTTGGCACATGACTCCAAACAGAGAAATGATCGAGGAGTTATGTGATCAAGATGGTGGATCAGTGCTACTAGGAAACAACAAAGCTTGTAAAATTGCTGGTATTGGACCTGTGAGATTCAAGCTCCATGATGAGTCAATAAGGTTATTGGCTAAAGTCAGGTATGTACCTGATTTGAAGAGAAATTTGGGTTCTCTTGGTGAATTCGACAGAAAGGGATATGTTTTTCAAGGAGAGAAAAATATCCTAAGAGTCATGAAGGGATCGAAGGAAGTCTTGAGAGGCGTGAAGAAACAAGGCTTCTATACCCTTGAGGCTGAGGTTGTAAGTGGTTCGACAAATATTGCATCCACGAAACCTATGTCAAAGAAAAAATTATGGCACATGAGATTGGGCTATGTTAGCGAAAGAGGCTTGGTCAAATTGGGGAAGCAGAACCTGCTAGGTGGTGACAAAGTCGAAAAGTTAGAGTTTTGTGAATCTTGTGTATTTGGTAAATCTTGTAGGGCAAAGTTTAACAAAGGCAAGCAGAGAACACATGGATCCCTGGATTACATTCATGTTGATCTTTGGGGGTCTGCAAGGAATCCTTCACACGCAAGTGCAAGGTATTTTCTATCCATCATTGATGACTATTCCAGGAAGTTATGGGTATTCATTCAGAAGACGAAGGATGAAACTTTTGAGAATTTCAAAAGTTGGAAGGTTCTGGTCGAAACTCAAACTGGCTGAAAGGTTAAGAGGTTGAGAACCGACAATGGCCTTGAGTTCTGCAATAAAGTGTTCGACAGTTACTGTGTTGAGTCTGGGATTGCAAGGCATAAGACTGTAGCAGGCACTCCTCAACAAAATTGATTACTTGAGAGATTCAATCGAACAATCCTTGAAAGGGTTAGATGCATATTGGTTAGTGCTGGATTGAAGAAGGTGTTTTGGGCAGAGGTTGTTTCGACAAAAACATATCTGATAAATAGATGTCCTTCTTTGGTCAGATGCCTCGCTTAGGCTACCGTGGTGGTAGTAGGTCATCTTTCCTTTTGTGATTACCTAGCTTAGGCTATCATATGCGTGATAGTAGGTGACACACCTTTTTGGTCGGACGCCTTTGCTCAGGCTGCCACAAGTTGGCAGTAGGTGATCCTTCTTCTTCAATCTATCACCTCTGCTTAGGCTATCATGTGATAGTAGGTAATACATCTGTATTTTGGGTCAGATGCCTCGCTTAGGCTACCGTGGTGGTAGTAGGTCATCTTTCCTTCTTGTGTTTACCTGGCTTAGGCTATCATATGCTTGATAGTAGGTGACACACCTTTTTTGGTCAGACGCCTTTGCTCAGGCTGCCACAAGTTGGCAGTAGGTGATCTGTCTTCCCCAGTTTATTACCTCTGCTTAGGCTATCGTGTGGGATAGTAGGTAATACACGCCCTTTTATTGCAACTGGATACCTTTGCTTAAGCTACCAGCTATTGGTAGTAAGTTATCCCTCTTTTCAGGTTTTTACCTTATGTTTAAGCTGCCTTGTGATTGTTAGTTGGTAGTCCCCTTCCCCTCAGTGGAGTTAGATCTTTCCCCGTGGTGTCTTGTCCCGCTGAGTCGTCCTCGTCGGATCTTTCTTTCGTTGTGCCTTAACATCAGTTATCCTCTGTGACATTATCCCTCACAGAATCCTTGTCTTGCATTTCGTATCATTTCATACCATATCATGTGCATTTGGTGGCATCTTAGGGCCAAAAATTTTGTGCATGTTTGTATTTAAGTCTCACCTATCTCGTCGAGACGAAGATTTTCAATCTCCATATCTCCGAATAGAAGAAACTTAAATAGGGGCATCTGTCGCACCCTAATTTTTGACCCTAAGATCCCTTTTCTTTTGCATAGCATCCTTAGGTCATACGGTATTTATGTGCATGTTTAGTGTGACTAACTAGTTTATGCAGATGCAGTATTTTCAAGTGGAGGTAGTATTCATTTTCCAAGTTAAGCATTTCAGAGCATAACCATTTGCGCCCGACTCAAAGTGGTCCTGTGGTTTCTACTTTGATCTGGGCTCCACTTCTAGAATTCTTTCTCATTCATGGGCTATTCTTGGAGCTAGACTTTGTTCGGATGGATTTTATGGCCATACCTCACAAAAAAGTCAAAGACGAGTTTTTTGTGGAATCTTTATATGTTTGTTCTTGAAGACGCGACATTAATATCAAACTTGAGTTTGTTGGGCTAAATGTATTATGACACAGTTCATGCTATATCAAATCTGGTAGCGATGTGATATTTCAAGAGGTCTCGGGCGCGTTATTCTTTGAAGAAGTTTGGCCGTTGTTAAGAGTTTCATAATTTTTTCAAAGTGTTCAAATCAATTCCAAATTCAAAATCAAGATTCATTCAAAATTCCAACACTTTTTCCACATTTTAAATTTCAAGTTGGACTTCACATGCTAACATGCTAAGCTCAAGTCATTTTCATTGCAAATTTCATTTCAAGGTTCCAAAGTGTACAAGAGTTAAAATTATTCACAAGATTCAAATTCAAATTAATACTTCAAGAAAGCTCAAAATTGTGAAGAACTACATAGGCATGTGGTACCAAAAGATATCTTTAGGGACATATGCTTGGGTAGAAAATAAAGACAATCCAGTTCTAACAAGTGCTTCCAAGTTTATTTATTTCTGATGGTATTAGTCTCAAACTATAGTTCGGTCAATAGATTTAAATTCTACTAGTTCAAATTCTATATTTTGCTGTCCTTTTAGATATTAGAAATCTTATATTAAGTAATAAGCCTAATGCATCAGCATCTGAAGCTCTTTGGCAATGTTTTGATCTTTCATCAGACACTTGGTTTCCTGATGGCAAAATTAAACTCGACAAGATAATTAAGAGGCCTCATTATCTTGCTTCGTAGAAGAACAGTGATGATTCAACAAATGGTTTGAACTAGATCCTAATGAAACCGGTTTGTACTTGATACTTTGGAATAGAACTCAATAGTACTAGACAAATGATTCTTGGAATGGACAGATATCCAGTTTGGGCCAACTACATCTACAATTTCACTTTTGAGAATAATGCTAACAAGAGCTACTTTACATACTATTTGTACAACGATTATGTTATATCTCGCTGGATGCATCCGGACGGATCAAGCACATACTTGGCTGGAAAATACTCAACAATGGAATTTATTCCGGCCACAACAAAAAGGACAATGTCATGATTATGCTCTCTGTGGTGCACTTGGTGGATGCAATGATATTTTAAGCCATCCTCTTTGCAAGTAACTCGTCTGAATAACGACACAAGTAGGAAGCAGCTCGCTGCTGCCACAGATTAAAACAACGGAGTTGTCGAAGGTTGTCTAGCTGCTATTGTGCTCGCCCTACGCGCCAGGTGATGCTAACGGCTCAGTTCCGTGCTTCAATATCAGAAGACTTCAGGGAAGCCCATGGTGCCTTAAATCAATCAGGGAACATATCCATCAATCAATACCTACTAGAAATATAGCTCCTGCTACTGAGCTTCCATGGCCACCAGGTTAGTTTTTTTCATCACAATTTGTCGGTTGAATGTTCGCAGATATCTTCTCCACCCTCGGTGTCTCCAGACACAACGAGAAATGATAATGCCAGTGTTGTGGCCACGCCCTGCGAATCGAGTTCAAACAAATGTGAATATTTTGAAACAAATGACACTACAAGAACAACACAAATTATGAAATCCTACAAACCTACAGCATGCGCGTATTATTTTTAAAATTCAATGAGCCGTACCAGTTCAATCATGGAGCAATTTCAGTGATGTAACAGCATAAACAACTAACAACAAGCATCACATCTAAGCCTAAGCCCTGCAAACACAACTAATCATCATCATAAAAGATCAAAACAATCCCGCAAGGTCGACAAAATTCAAAAAGCATGAAATCTCAAAGATACTTCTACAGATGGTGCTTATGGGCCAAGCAGCACTGATGTTGCCAAATCTCTACTCTTAATCAGGCCCCGGAGTCAAGAGTTCTTTAGGCTGCACTATTGGGAGACCATAAAGAATTAACCTCCACTACGGACTATTCGGTTTTAATCCGTCATTTGATTGCTAATCCTGCAAAAGAACTACATGACATCAGAAGTTGATGGTTTTGGAAAACATAAAAATGCAGACAGTGTTGTGAATCATTTCCTACTGATATTTACAACAGGATTGTTTAGTAAGGAATGTGAAGTTATAGAATCCCACGTGATTCCAATATTAGAACAATAGGATTCACACCAAATCACCATCATCAATCACCAATTTCCAAAACCCTCATAATTACACTTCCCAAACCAATTTCCCAACATTTATTCTTTCAAAATCTTAACAAGTTTGGCCTCAGAGATATTTTTGGAATCAGAGAGATTTCACTATCTTCAAATTTAAGAATTGAGGGTAACATCGTAAAGACGCCGCCAACTTCAATTCTTTCCAATTGGGATTAATCTAAGATTTCAAATCATTTGATTGCAAAAGATCGCACCCAAAACAGAGATTTTCTTTTCAAATATTTCAGATCAAATCGTATCAAATTACCCAAAACAATTCAAAACTTTCTAAAACCATTCACTAAAGACACGTTGGAAAACAGTCAGCAACAAGGCATCAGAAAAATTCAAATCACAATCAGATCGTATCAGGTCATTCAAATATTTTAAAAACCTTCTAAATCCAACCCAAATCAGATCAAATCATTTAACACATTATCAATCAACATTCAAGATTTTTGAGTTCCCTAATTCATCATCGGCCTATAAAAAGGGACAAGGGTTTGGCAGAACAGACACAAAAAAATTGACGGAAAAGCAACGAGAATCCCACGCATTCTAAACAATACGATCGAGGCTCAGAACACCAAGAGCGTTCATCATCGCCCAAAGAACTCAGAAGCACACAAGTTTCAAAGCGCAGATAAAGAAGGGTATCACCTAGAACACGAAGGCTAGTTTCAAATCCCGCGCCGCCGCTGAAAGCCCCATCGGAGGGTCTCCGATAGGTAATCCTAAATCTCTTTTACCTTTCGTTTCCCGCATCCATGTTAAATTGCCATTACACTTCTGAAATTTGTTGTCTTGCTGTTTATCTCTGTCGATTATGCATGTTGCGCCGTTAGGGTTTCAAAGAGGGAATTTTTCGCTAATTCGATTTTGAGAGAAATGAATGAGGATGGGTACGAACAAGAGAGAAAGATTGATTTGTGTCTTGTTCATTTTGGTTTTTTCTAAATGCCGTGCATGCGCTTTTTTTATTAAACCAATTAATCTTTTTTTTTAAAATCAATTAATCTATTTTCTTAATCTGTTTTAAAATAAAACATTAATTCTGTTTTTTGATATAATCAATTAATCTTTTTTGAAATAAAACATCAAATCTGTCTTTTAAATAATCATAATCTTTTAAAAATAAAACATAATATTCTTTTTTGTTGTTTTGTTATAAAATAAAGGTTAACTTGTTAAAAATAAATATAATTTTAATTCGTTGAAAAAAAATAAACAATAAAATATAATTTATATTTTGCTGTAAAAAAATAATATAACTTGTTTTTGTTATAATAACTTAATAATATGGTTCCTTTTATAATAATTTTAATTCGCCTTTTATATAAGATAACTTTTTTATAACAACTTAGTTTTTATAAATATATCATCAAAAATATAATTTTCATACTAAATTTTCGGGTGCAAATTTTTTTAATTAATAAACTTTTAATAAGAGTTTGTTTTATAAGGTCATTTAGAATTAATCATCGTTTCAACATAATAATCCTTTGATATATATCATGTTCTTTTCCCAATTAAAATAAGCTTATAACCTCTCATATCGTGTTCGTCTCTAATTTTCTAATTGCATGTTTAAATCCCCTTGATTCCGCAAATACATATATGATGCATGATTTGAATGTCTTGTTTGAATGCTATTTGTTTGCCTTATATGTTGAAGTTTAAATCATGGTTTTTTGTTTTTTACTTTTATTATATAATTGCCTGAATTATTATATCTTAATTTGCTATTAATTTTTAAATTATTTATATCGGTTATATCCCCCTTTAAATCCAAAGGAAGGTCACTAATATTGACTAAACCGTCATAAGACTAACTCTTAGATCCCTTGGCCTTAAATCCGGAGTTTTCGTACTCCATGTCTCGTTATAGACACTTAAAAACCTTAGCTTTAGGATCGGAGTTTTTATACTCCGAGTGAATGTCCTCCATGAACATTTACAAACCTACCCCTCTTGGACCATCCTACAACTTTAGAGTCACCGTACTCTATGTAAGGTTTTGCCCGAAACCTTACTTCCCTCTTGGAACCTTGACCCCGTCAAGAAGTTCCTCTTCTTAGAACTACGCATACTCTGATTCAACACCCGAGGATACGTAGGCGTAAGGTGCGATGCCTTATCGAGTATACTTAGATACTAACCCCTAGGGTTCTCAACCTTTAGCATAGTACCCTTAGCAAGCGAAAAAAATAACATAATAAAATGAGAGGTTCCCGTAGAGTACTACGGACGTTTAGGATGCTAATACCTTCCCTAGGCGTAACCAACCCCCGAACCTTAGATCTCCCCCTTTAGGTTTTTGACCTTGAACCTTTCCTTTGGATAAATCAAAGTCGGTGTCGAAATAAATGTGATCCTAGTTCATTAATAACTATGGTATCTAAATTTCACCGCGACAGAAATGGCGACTTCACTGGGGATCATTATAATGTTTTTTATCGAGGGTTTCCCCTAACTCGTTTATTTATGTTATTATTATTATTTGCTTGCTTGGTTTTCTTTTTGTGCAGGTTTGGGTACTTAGTGTGGTGAGACAAAGTCCTACACCCGGACTAGAGTGAAATTAAGATAGGAAAATGGTGAGACTTCAATGATACTTTGAGGGAGTCGATTCCTGAAAAAGTAAATTGAGACTTCACCACTCAGTCTAGGCCCTCTCGAATAAAATATTTGTCCAACGAGTTCATTCGTGAAGACGGTATGGTTTCGATCTAAAGGCCCTCGGGACTGGGGACCGTAGTTACCTTTAACCCAACCTGGCCTATTAGGTAGTGCGGGGACTATGCGGGAGTCTATTTCCGCGATAGTTGCTACGCGATACTACACTCAGACGAGATCCTCCTGAGAATATTATTGACTACCAAGTGATTTGGAAAATCGATAATATCCGAAAGATGGATTATAGACTCCGGGAACTTTGTAGAACCCATTCGGCAGGTACATCTGAAACTATAGTACACTCCTATGGGATGGGTAGACCTTGACTCCATGCTATGACCTTTCAAACCTAGGACTCTTTGATTGTTTGTTTTGCTTGAGTGTGCTTTGTGTTGCATACATTCATAAGCATCATGTCATAAGGATTCATGGGACTTGACTATATTTATAAACTTTATAGGGATACTATGGATACCGAAAGAAGGAATACCAAGAAGTACACTTTTCAAATTCCTGACTTGGATGATCTAAAGAGGTTGGGAGCTTTGATAACCAATGAGGAAAATTTTCGAAGAAAGCATGGGAAGCTTTTATATGTGTTGAATACAAGTGTAGATCAGACGTTGCTTTCTACATTACTCCAGTTCTATGACCCACTGTATCATTGTTTCACTTTCCCAGATTATCAGCTGGTACCTACACTTGAAGAGTACTCTCAAATAATTGGGTCACCTATTCGGGGCAAGTCTCCATTTCCCATCTTCATAAATGACCCTGATGAAAAGGAAATTGCTAAGCATACACATTTGGATTTAGCTGACATTAAAGCTAATATGATTGCAAAAGGGAAAACTTCCGGTTTTACTGCAGAGTTTTTGGTCACCAAAGCCCGATATTATTTTGACCATCAAAATAAGGAGGCTTTCGAAGCGGTTTTTGCCCTACTCATCTATGGTGTTCTTTTATTCCCAAGTTTAAAAAATTTCGTGGACCTCAACGCCATTAAAATTTTCCTGAAGAAGAATCCGGTTCCGACCTTATTAGCTGAAGCTTATTATTCTGTTCATACGAGGAATGCTCGTGGAAAGGGAATGATTACTTGTTGTGTTCCTCTGTTGTACAGGTGGTTTATTCCGCACCTGCCTAAAACGCGTGACTTTTGGAATCCCAAGAAGGGGTTGTGGTCACAAAAGATAATGTCTCTCACTCATTCCGACATCGACTGGAATAATCACTTACCTGATAAAGTGGTTATTATAGACAGCTGTGGAAATTTTGGTAATGTACCCCTCCTCAGCATTGAAGGGTTAATCAGCTACAATCCAGTTTTGGCGCGAAGACAACTAGGGTTCCCTCTAAGAGACAAGCCTGACAGCGCCCAAGTGGAAAACATTTATTTCAAAGACGAAAAATTAAGCAAGGATTTAAGGGAACAAGTTTTAAGTGCTTGGGATCAGAAGATTAAGAAGGATTTACATAATTTAGGGAAGCCTGATTGTGTCTCTCTGGAACCTTATCTCCAATGGGTTCGAAGAAGGGCAGTTGAGTTGAAGATGCCTTATCGCCGTCAAGATCCAATGGTTCTAAAAGAAAAACCGGTCTTATACTTTACATCTGATGCTGACAAGTTGAAAATTGCTTTAGAAAAATCTCAACAAATGGAAGAGGCTTGGAAGAACAAGTACCACATAGCTTTGGAAGAGAATACCGAACTTCAACAGCAACTCAAGGCGAAAGAGGAAGAATTCACTTCATTCAAAAAGAGGGAAGCACAAGAAGAGTTACCTCATCCTAAACCTCAATCAACACCTTGGAAGTTAATAGTTGACAAGCTTATCTTGGAGAAGAGCAAGATAGAAGAGGAAAACAGGAAGCTCAAGACAAGGCTTTTAGGAGAATCTCCTTAGATCTTTCTTAGTTTTTATTTAACTACTCCATTATGGTTTTTGAAAAGTGTGCTGAATCATTATAATGAATTTTATTTAATTAGCAGTTTCGTCTTTCGGTATTCCAGACATTAATTTTTGTAACCGACTTTTTATGATTAATAAAATGCGTTTTTTTTATATCCCATAATGGTTATAAATAGTCAAGTTCCATGAATCTTTTGCATCTCATCTCATTCGCATTCTTTCTTTCCTTTGTTTTCCTTCAAAGAACTCAAAATTGTTGTTTTTAGATATCGTGAGATGGATTTTGGAAGGAAAGGAACTTTGCCATACACCTTCAGGGTCTTTAATGTTGAACAATTAAGGGAACTAGGAGGTCGGATAAAGGATCCAGAGGCTTTCGCTGCAAAGCATGGGCAGATTCTCTCTTTATTGCAGGTACAAGTAGCTGCTGGTCTATTGGAGACGCTGGTTCAACTTTACCATGTAATCTACCACTACTTCATCTTTCAAGATTTCTAGTTGACGCCCACATTGGAGGAGTATTCCGCTTTATTGGGAATCCCCGTCAAAGACTCACCCCCGTTCTACGGTGGAGAAGGAAGACCCAGTCAGGAAGACATTGCAAGAGTGACTCGCATCAAGCTGTTAGAGATCCAGACTCACATGACGTTCAGAGGGGAAATCGACGGCTTGCCTGCTCAGTTCTTATTCGAGAAAGCTCGAGAATTCGCCGACAAAGGAAGTACCAGGGCTTTCGAGAACCTTTTCGCATTGCTGGTTTATGGTTTATTCTTGTTTCCAAATGTTGAGAGTTTCATCGATGTCCACGCGATCATGATCTTCATGCTTAAGAATCCTGTTCCCATACTGTTGGCCGATGCATACCATTCGATTCATTCAAAGATTCTGAAAGGAGAAGGTCAGATTATTTGCTGCACTGCCATCCTTTATAGGTGGTTTATTTCACACCTACCGAGGTCCGCAGCCTTTTGGGACGTGAAAAATGTTTCTGAATGGCCCGTTAAACTCATGGCTCTCACTCACTCGGATATTTTTTGGCATGATCCAATGTACGGAGGAATTCCCATGATTCACAGTTGTGGAGATTTTTCCAATGTGCCTCTTCTTAGCACAAAAGGATGCACCAGTTACAACCCTGTTCTCGCCCGTCGCCAGCTTGGACATCCGATGAATGAAATACCTGATCCAGAGAACCTAAAAAGAATTTTCCTCTATGAGGGAGAAGACCATCAGTTGAAGATTCATATTCTATTTGCTTGGCGTCGAATCAACAGACAAGGGATGACTGCAACAACAAACCCCGACTGCACAGTAACAGAATCTTGCCTGGAGTGGTCACGCAAACGAGCCCTCGTTCTGACGATGTCGTATCCTCGGCCCAAGCCTCCTGTAGTAGAAGCAGATGAAGTTTCGAGACTGAAAGCAGAAGTGGAGAAGCTGACACTGGACAAGTACATACTGCAGGAAAGGATTGACAAGTTGATGGAAGAACTCAGTGAAAGAAAGGGAGCATCATCTAGTGGATCGAAGCCCTAGTTCCTTTTTTGTATTTTTTTTTTGTTTATTGTAATAAAGCCCTGAAGGTGTATCATTGTTATGAAAGTTTAAATTTTAAAAAAATAAATTTCTAATTACGATGTTTAAAATACGCTTTGAGTTCTTTGAAGTGCATGCCGCATCATACACATCATTTTGCATTTGCATTCCTTTGCATTCCAGGTTCTCACCCGTGTCTCTCTTCTCTGTCAAACATCTTCGATACAATAATCAGGCCAATCGAAAAGGAAGGATGGACAATTTTGAGCAAGAAAATCGTGAACTCCGCAAGGAAGTGACTGCTTTGAGGGCTGGTGTGGAGAAGCTCTCTTCTTTGGTTGAAACTCTGATTGCTGCTCGAAGTCAACCTTCTCCTCACATTTCTCAGACTTCGTTCCAAAGGACCAGGATTTCTGAACTCATGCCAATACTCACTTTTACGGTTCCCAGTAACATTCCTAACAGCTCTAAGGATCCCAGGGAGAGTCTGCTCAAAAGGAAGGAGCAAGAGGTAAGCGTTGTGCATCACGACCGATCTAGAAAAAGGTATCAGCGACCTCAACATGTTGCTGCTACATCTCATGTCATCAACAATCAGAACCGCGTTCAAAGACAGTTTGATCTGATCCTAATAACCTATGCAAAATTGTATCCGCACTTGATACAAAGGAATCTGGTGCAGACACGAGCTCCGCCACCCATCCCGGAAGATCTCCCATGGTGGTATAAGCCCGAAGCTCGTTGTGCTTTCCATCGAGGTGCGCCTGGACACGACATCGAGGATTTTTTTCCTTTGAAGCACGAAGTACAAAAGCTAATGCGAAGTGGCGTCTTGTTTTTTGAGACTCTCGACCTAATGTGAAGGCCATAAGCTCAGACTGGGACAATTTCCTCAAAGCTTTAGTTAATTTACTGCTTTTCGCATGAGATGCTTTTGATTTGTTAATGCATTTGTTATTTGCGTGTAAGAACTCATTATTTTGGATGATTGATGCAATGAATAATGTTTGTTTTGAAGAAATCCATTCGTTTCACTCGTTTTTTAAAATGATTTTTCTATTTTATAATGTCAATGCTGCCCCATCTCTTGCCTTGGCAGAGATTCGAATGGAGGACGATGAAATCTCAAACGCAAGATCTCTTGTTGTATGCTTTTGAAATAAAACTCTGCTGGTGATATAAGGCATTATTTCGAAAATCCTAAACACTGGAGATATAAGGAGATAAACCTTCGTTAACCACTTTAAGCCTTTGAAGTAGGAACTTTCTTCTTCCAAATCCAAAAACCCTCATTTTAACCTGGGGCAGGGCAAGTTCCAAAAAAATGGAGTAAAAATATCGCAAAGATTGGGTGGGCACAAACACATTTTGAGCCTAATACCCTTTGTTTGTTGAACCGTGAACCAATCCATAATACAACCCTTAAAAGTCCTAATTGAAGCAAGGTTTATTTCAAAAGCATACTCATTGAGATATCGTTTCCTGACTCCTATGAGCTATGCTCAAAAATTTGTGTTGGCATTATAAAATCGGTAATTCAACCGCCAAAATATCTTTTAATAAAATTTTCAAGACAAACATGGTGTTGCATCAAACAGTTTCAAAATTAACATTCTTCTACTTAACATTTGCTTGACATCATAGAAATTAACATACGTATGGCAATGATAAGCTAAAATTTAGAACTATTTCAAGGTGATGATAGTATCCAGGGGCACGTTACCTGAAGACCTTGCTGAGCAAGGGCAAGTTGTTTCCCAGCTGCTTCTTTCACCGTCTGACCTCAAGGAACAAAGTTTGAAGTCTCAGGATACCGTCAATCTGGGGCAGTTACGTCGAGATTTGATAAATCTCTCCAAGTTTTAAAGACTCAGAATACCGTCAATCTGGGGCAGTGACGTCGAGATTTGGTGAATCTCTCCAAGAGTTTGAAGACATTGGAACAGTTGGACACCAAGTTTTCTGTAAAATCCTCTTGGGGTGACTTCTTCTTATAAACCAAGTGATCTGGGGGATTTGAGAAGTGAAGATTGCTTCTCATCCACAACAATTGTTGTTCAAAATGGCGACTACCATGCAGTTCATCAATACGGAGTTACATCAATCTCACAATAATCTTCGCCCAGTTTCCCAAAGGGTTTTGTCTCAAGTGGTGTGTTGATTCCCCAGTAAGTCGTTTCTTCAGGTAGTCACGACTATTCCCCAGTAAACCTCTACTTCAATAAGTTATGACACCTTTGATGCAAGACTCCTCCGACTGGCAGCCTAAGAATCCCCGGTGAACTTCTTCGGTTTTGACCTTCCCCAGCGAAGTGAGTGTTTATTTCACTCCTCATTAGGCCATATCAATCTCCTCCAGCGAAGGCGGATGTTTATTTCATCCTCTCAAAGTTTTATCTCCGACATTTCCAACTGCTATTGATCCAAGTTTCCCCGACGAAGCAGATATTTATTTTACGCAGTGGATATTTATTTTATCCCCCATGTAGTCTTTGCGATCATGAGTTTGATTCGTTCCCAGTGAATCTTCCTCATTCCCAATAGAATCTAAGGTTCATCTTGACAATCATAAGTGAAGGCACGATTGTTCATCCCAAGTGAAGTGCTCTCTTTTCCCCAGAGAATTTTGAAGCTTTGAAGTGGGACATGTTTCCGTATATGGATTTCCTTTCATCCCCAGTGATGCTTCTTATATTGCCAAGATTGGCCGAGTATTCGTATCGAGTTGCTTGTTTTCGTCTCCCGTTTGCTTCTCATTGTTGTTTTGTCAGCATAAGCATAAGCATAGCATGGCATTCCTTGCATGTAGATTCATGGCATTTGTGGCATTTTGCATCTTGCGTTTTGTGTTGTTTGTTTTGTTCTGTCACTCTGGTCGTGTTTATCCCCAAGTGACTGGGTTTTGTCTGCTCCCTCCAAGTAGAGCCGTCAGCCCTAGGCAGAAAGAACACATATTTTCTAATTCCCCACTGAGCTCGATCCTCGTGGAAGATGGTTGCTTTAGTTTTCTTTTCCATTTTTGGATAAAGATAAACCTGTTGAGCTCAATCCTCAATGGATGGATTCCTTGTTTGACCGTTTCTCCCCAGCTATTTCCTGGATTGAACTTTGGTCCCTGACAATCACAATTCTGGATATCTCTGAGATATTGAGCCTGGACTAAGCGTGCATTTATTTTGCACTTTGTCTCCCCAAGAAGAGTGTGCTTGAAGATCTCTATGGAAGACATGAATTATTTCTCCAACAATGATTACTACATTTTCAAGGGATTTACACCCAGACAACAAGTAACAGCTCTTTATTTGAGCAGTTTGGTTATCAAGACTTCCACAACAAATGACCATCTCCTCAAGACAGTTTGTCTATCCCCAGTAAGTTATCAAGATTTTCCATTTATTCTCCGTCAGATGTTACATCCCCGGAAATCCGTCAGAGAAACTTATTGAAGACTTTGCAGGCATTCTCTTTATTTGAGAACTCTCATTGCAAGAATTCTGTTTATTTCACCGAAATTTCAACTACAACAATATTACTCTACAATGGTTATCTCCAGTGAGTCCATTATTCAAGTTACTCCCACCAGATGATATGTCTTCGAAGAGCGTGGGAAATTCAAGACTTTGCTCGAGGCGGACCACCGCGCAACACTTATTTTCAAGACTTGCCCGTGGCGTACAACCTTGGGGCATGGGAATGTATTTACAATTCCTAAGCAGAACATGTAAGGAAGCTGAATCATCATCTCGATCGTTGAAGCTTACTCCAGTCTGTTACCTCCGCTTAGGCTATCGTGGGATAGTAGGTAATACGTCTGTGTTTTGGGTCAGATGCCTCGCTTAGGCTACCGTGGTGGTAGTAGGTCATCTTTCCTTCTTGTGTCTACCTGGCTTAGGCTATCACATGCTTGATAGTAGGTAACACACCCTTCTTTGGTCAGATGCCTCGCTTAGGCTACCGTGGTGGTAGTAGGTCATCTTTCCTTTTGTGATTACCTAGCTTAGGCTATCATATGCGTGATAGTAGGTGACACACCTTTTTGGTCGGACGCCTTTGCTCAGGCTGCCACAAGTTGGCAGTAGGTGATCCTTCTTCTTCAATCTATCACCTCTGCTTAGGCTATCATGTGATAGTAGGTAATACGTCTGCATTTTGGGTCAGATGCCTCGCTTAGGCTACCGTGGTGGTAGTAGGTCATCTTTCCTTCTTGTGTTTACCTGGCTTAGGCTATCATATGCTTGATAGTAGGTGACACACCTTTTTTGGTCAGACGCCTTTGCTCAGGCTGCCACAAGTTGGCAGTAGGTGATCCGTCTTCCCCAGTTTATTACCTCTGCTTAGGCTATCATGTGGGATAGTAGGTAATACACGCCCTTTTATTGCAACTGGATACCTTTGCTTAAGCTACCAGCTATTGGTAGTAAGTTATCCCTCTTTTCAGGTTTTTGCCTTATGTTTAAGCTGCCTTGTGATTGTTAGTTGGTAGTCCCCTTCCCCTCAGTGGAGTTAGATCTTTCCCCGTGGTGTCTTGTCCCGCTGAGTCGTCCTCGTCGGATCTTTCTTTCGTTGTGTCTTAACATCAGTTATCCTCTGTGACATTATCCCTCACAGAATCCTTGTCTTGCATTTCGTATCATTTCATACCATATCATGTGCATTTGGTGGCATCTTAGGGCCAAAAATTTTGTGCATGTTTGTATTTAAGTCTCACCTATCTCGTCGAGACGAAGATTTTCAATCTCCATATCTCCGAATAGAAGAAACTTAAATAGGGGCATCTGTCGCACCCTAATTTTTGACCCTAAGATCCCTTTTCTTTTGCATAGCATCCTTAGGTCATACGGTATTTGTGTGCATGTTTAGTGTGACTAACTAGTTTATGCAGATGCAGTATTTTTAAGTGGAGGTAGTATTCATTTTCCAAGTTAAGCATTTCAGAGCATGACCAGTTGCGCCCGACTCAAAGTGGTCCTGTGGTTTCTACTTTGATCTGGGCTCCACTTCTAGAATTCTTTCTCATTCATGGGCTATTCTGGGAGCAAGACTTTGTTCGGATGGATTTTATGGCCATACATCACAAAAAAGTCAAAGACGAGTTTTTTGTGGAATCTTTATATGTTTGTTCTTGAAGACGCGACATTAATATCAAACTTGAGTTTGTTGGGCTAAATGTATTATGACACAGTTCATGCTATATCAAATCTGGTAGCGATGTGATATTTCAAGAGGTCTCGGGCGCGTTATTCTTTGAAGAAGTTTGGCCGCTGTTAAGAGTTTCATAATTTTTTCAAAGCGTTCAAATCAATTCCAAATTCAAAATCAAGATTCATTCAAAATTCCAACACTTTTTCCACATTTTAAATTTCAAGTTGGACTTCACATGCTAACATGCTAAGCTCAAGTCATTTTCATTGCAAATTTCATTTCAAGGTTCCAAAGTGTACAAGAGTTAAAATTATTCACAAGATTCAAATTCAAATTAATACTTCAAGAAAGCTCAAAATTGTGAAGAACTACATAGGCATGTGGTACCAAAAGATATCTTTAGGGACATATGCTTGGGTAGCAAATAAAGACAATCCAGTTCTAACAAGTGCTTCCAAGTTTATTTATTTCTGATGGTATTAGTCTCAAACTATAGTTCGGTCAATAGATTTAAATTCTACTAGTTCAAATTCTATATTTTGCTGTCCTTTTAGATATTGGAAATCTTATATTAAGTAATAAGCCTAATGCATCAGCATCTGAAGCTCTTTGGCAACGTTTTGATCTTTCATCAGACACTTGGTTTCCTGATGGCAAAATTAAACTCGACAAGATAATTAAGAGGCCTCATTATCTTGCTTCGTAGAAGAACAGTGATGATTCAACAAATGGTTTAAACTAGATCCTAATGAAACCGGTTTGTACTTGATACTTTGGAATAGAACTCAATAGTACTAGACAAATGATTCTTGGAATGGACAGATATCCAGTTTGGGCCAACTACATCTACAATTTCACTTTTGAGAATAATGCTAACAAGAGCTACTTTACATACTATTTGTACAACGATTATGTTATATCTCGCTGGATGCATCCGGACGGATCAAGCAACATACTTGGCTGGAAAATACTCAACAATGGAATTTATTCCGGCCACAACAAAAAGGACAATGTCATGATTATGCTCTCTGTGGTGCACTTGGTGGATGCAATGATATTTTAAGCCATCCTCTTTGCAAGTAACTCGTCTGAATAATGACACAAGTAGGAAGCAGCTCGCTGCTGCCACAGATTAAAACAACGGAGTTGTCGAAGGTTGTCTAGCTGCTATTGTGCTCGCCCTACGTGCCAGGTGATGCTAACGGCTCAGTTCCGTGCTTCAATATCAGAAGACTTCAGGGAAGCCCATGGTGCCTGAAATCAATCAGGGAACATATCCATCAATCAATACCTACTAGAAATATAGCTCCTGCTACTGAGCTTCCATGGCCACCAGGTTAGTTTTTTTTCATCACAATTTGTCGGTTGAATGTTCGCAGATATCTTCTCCGCCCTCGGTGTCTCCAGACACTACGAGAAATGATAATGCCAGTGTTGCGGCCACGCCCTGCGAATCGAGTTCAAACAAATGTGAATATTTTGAAACAAATGACACTACAAGAACAACACAAATTATGAAATCCTACAAACCTACAGCATGCGCATATTATTTTTAAAATTCAATGAGCCGTACCAGTTCAATCATGGAGCAATTTCAGTGATGTAACAGCATAAACAACTAACAACAAGCATCACATCTAAGCCCAAGCCCTGCAAACACAACTAATCATCATCATAAAAGATCAAAACAATCCCGCAAGGTCGACAAAATTCAAAAAGCATGAAATCTCAAAGATACTTCTACAGATGGTGCTTATGGGCCAAGCAGCACTGATGTTGCCAAATCTCTACTCTTAATCAGGCCCCGGAGTCAAGAGTTCTTTAGGCTGCACTATTGGGAGACCATAAAGAATTAACCTCCACTACGGACTATTCGGTTTCAATCCGTCATTTGATTGCTAATCCTGCAAAAGAACTACATGACATCAGAAGTTGATGGTTTTGGAAAACATAAAAATGCAGACAGTGTTGTGAATCATTTCCTACTGATATTTACAACATGATTGTTTAGTAAGGAATGTGAAGTTATAGAATCCCACGTGATTCCAATATTAAAACAATAGGATTCACACCAAATCACCATCATCAATCACCAATTTCCAAAACCCTCATAATTACACTTCCAAAACCAATTTCCCAACATTTATTCTTTCAAAATCTTAAAAAGTTTGGCCTCAGAGATATTTTTGGAATCAGAGAGATTTCACTATCTTCAAATTTAAGAATTGAGGTCAACATCGTAAAGACGCCGCCAACTTCAATTCTTTCCAATTGGGATTAATCTAAGATTTCAAATCATTTGATTGCAAAAGATCGCACCCAAAACAGAGATTTTCTTTTCAAATATTTCAGATCAAATCGTATCAAATTACCCAAAACAATTCAAAACTTTCTAAAACCATTCACTAAAGACACGTTGGAAAACAGTCAGCAACAGGGCATCAGAAAAATTCAAATCACAATCAGATCGTATCAGGCCATTCAAATATTTCAAAAACCTTCTAAATCCAACCCAAATCAGATCAAATCATTTAACACATTATCAATCAGCATTCAAGATTTTCGAGTTCCCTAATTCATCATCGGCCTATAAAAAGGGACAAGGGTTTGGCAGAACAGACACAGAAAAATTGACGGAAAAGCAACGAGAATCCCACGCATTCTAAACAATACGATCGAGGCTTAGAACACCAAGAGCGTTCATCATCGCCCAAAGAACTCAGAAGCACGCAAGTTTCAAAGCGCAGATAAAGAAGGGTATCACCTGGAACACGAAGGCTAGTTTCAAATCCCGCGCCGCCGCTGAAAGCCCCATCGGAGGGTCTCCGATAGGTAATCCTAAATCCCTTTTACCTTTCGTTTCCCGCATCCATGTTAAATTGCCATTACACTTCTGAAATTTGTTGTCTTGCTGTTTACCTCTGTCGATTATGCATGTTGCGCCGTTAGGGTTTCAAAGAGGGAATTTTTCGCTAATTCGATTTTGAGAGAAATGAATGAGGATGGGTACAAACAAGAGAGAAAGATTTATTTGTGTCTTGTTCATTTTGGTTTTTTCTAAATGCCGTGCATGCGCTTTTTTTATTAAACCAATTAATCTTTTTTTTAAAATCAATTAATCTATTTTCTTAATCTGTTTTAAAATAAAACATTAATTCTGTTTTTTGATATAATCAATTAATCTTTTTTGAAATAAAACATCAAATCTGTCTTTTAAATAATCATAATCTTTTAAAAATAAAACATAATATTCTTTTTTGTTGTTTTGTTATAAAATAAAGGTTAACTTGTTAAAAATAAATATAATTTTAATTCGTTGAAAAAAATAAACAATAAAATATAATTTATATTTTGCTGTAAAAAAATAATATAACTTGTTTTTGTTATAATAACTTAATAATATGGTTCCTTTTATAATAATTTTAATTCACCTTTTATATAAGATAACTTTTTTATAACAACTTAGTTTTTATAAATATATCATCAAAAATATAATTTTCATACTAAATTTTCGGGTGCAAATTTTTTTAATTAATAAACTTTTAATAAGAGTTTGTTTTATAAGGTCATTTAGAATTAATCATCGTTTCAACATAATAATCCTTTGATTTATATCATGTTCTTTTCCCAATTAAAATAAGCTTATAACCTCTCATATCGTGTTCGTGTCTAATTTTCTAATTGCATGTTTAAATCCCCTTGATTCCGCAAATACATATATGATGCATGATTTGAATGTCTTGTTTGAATGCTATTTGTTTGCCTTATATGTTGAAGTTTAAATCATGGTTTTTTGTTTTTTACTTTTATTATATAATTGCCTGAATTATTATATCTTAATTTGCTATTAATTTTTAAATTATTTATATCGGTTATACCCCCCTTTAAATCCAAAGGAAGGTCACTAATATTGACTAAACCGTCATAAGACTAACTCTTAGATCCCTTGACCTTAAATCCGGAGTTTTCGTACTCCATGTCTCGTTATAGACACTTAAAAACCTTAGCTTTAGGATCGGAGTTTTTATACTCCGAGTGAATGTCCTCCATGAACATTTACAAACCTACCCCTCTTGGACAATCCTACAACTTTAGAGTCACCGTACTCTATGTAAGGTTTTGCCCGAAACCTTACTTCCCTCTTGGAACCTTGACCCCGTCAAGAAGTTCCTCTTCTTAGAACTACGCATACTCTGATTCTACACCCGAGGATACGTAGGCGTAAGGTGCGATGCCTTATCGAGTATACTTAGATACTAACCCCTAGGGTTCTCAACCTTTAGCATAGTACCCTTAGCAAGAGAAAAAAATAACATAATAAAACGATAGGTTCCCGTAGAGTACTACAGACATTTAGGATGCTAATACCTTCCCTAGGCGTAACCAACCTCCGAACCTTAGATCTCCCCCTTTAGGTTTTTGACCTTGAACCTTTCCTTTGGATAAATCAAAGTCGGTGTCGAAATAAATGTGATCCTAGTTCATTAATAACTATGGTATCTAAATTTCACCGCGACAGAAATGGCGACTTCACTGGGGATCATTATAATGTTTTTTATCGAGGGTTTCCCCTAACTCGTTTATTTATGTTATTATTATTATTTGCTTGCTTGGTTTTCTTTTTGTGCAGGTTTGGGTACTCAGTGTGGTGAGACAAAGTCCTACACCCGGACTAGAGTGAAATTAAGATAGGAAAACGGTGAGACTTCAATGATACTTTGAGGGAGTCGATTCCTGAAAAAGTAAATTGAGACTTCACCACTCAGTCTAGGCCCTCTCGAATAAAATATTTGTCCAACGAGTTCATTCGTGAAGACGGTATGGTTTCGATCTAAAGGCCCTCGGGACTAGGGACCGTAGTTACCTTTAACCGAACCTGGCCTATTAGGTAGTGCGGGGACTATGCGGGAGTCTATTTCCGCGATAGTTGCTACGCGATACTACACTCAGACGAGATCCTCCTGAGAATATTATTGACTACCAAGTGATTTGGAAAATCGATAATATCCGAAAGATGGATTGTAGACTCCGGGAACTTTGTAGAACCCGTTCGGCAGGTACATCTGAAACTATAGTACACTCCTATGGGATGGGTAGACCTTGACTCCATGCTATGACCTTTCAAACCTAGGACTCTTTGCTTGTTTGTTTTGCTTGAGTGTGCTTTGTGTTGCATACATTCATAAGCATCATGTCATAAGGATTCATGGGACTTGACTATATTTATAAACTTTATAGGGATACTATGGATACCGAAAGAAGGAATACCAAGAAGTACACTTTTCAAATTCCTGACTTGGATGATCTAAAGAGGTTGGGAGCTTTGATAACAAATGAGGAAAATTTTTGAAGAAAGCATGGGAAGCTTTTATATGTGTTAAATACAAGTGTAGATCAGACGCTGCTTTCTACATTACTCCAGTTCTATGACCCACTGTATCATTGTTTCACTTTCCCAGATTATCAGCTGGTACCTACACTTGAAGAGTACTCTCAAATAATTGGGTCACCTATTCGGTCACCTATTCGGGGCAAGTCTCCATTTCCCATCTTCATAAATGACCCTGATGAAAAGGAAATTGCTAAGCATACACATTTGGATTTAGCTGACATTAAAGCTAATATGATTGCAAAAGGGAAAACTTCCGGTTTTACTGCAGAGTTTTTGGTCACCAAAGCCCGATATTATTTTGACCATCAAAATAAGGAGGCTTTCAAAGCGGTTTTTGCCCTACTCATCTATGGTGTTCTTTTATTCCCAAGTTTCAAAAATTTTGTGGACCTCAACGCCATTAAAATTTTCCTGAAGAAGAATCCGGTTCCGACCTTATTAGCTGAAGCTTATTATTCCGTTCATACGAGGAATGCTCGTGGAAAGGGAATGATTACTTGTTATGTTCCTCTGTTGTACAGGTGGTTTATTTCGCACCTGCCTAAACCGCGACAGTAACCCGACCTCAAATCAATTTTGCTGAACACATGAGCTCCTACCAGCTGATCCATTAAGTCATCAATCCTCGGAAGTGGATACTTATTTTTAATGGTCACTTTATTCAACTGACGGTAATCAATGCACAGACGCATACTACCATCCTTCTTTTTCACCAACAACACTGGAGCTCCCCACGGCGACACACTCGGTTTAATGAACTTTTTATCGAGCAACTCTCCAATCTGATATTTCAACTCTGCCAACTCTGATGTAGACATCCTGTACGGTGCCATAGAGATAGGTCTGGTACCCGGTACAAGATCAATAGTGAATTCAACTTCCCTTGTCGGAGGCAATTCTATAATGTTGTCTGGAAATACTTCAGGAAATTCATTCACCACTGGTAATTCATTAACTGAAGTCTTGCTTTCAACAGACAACGAGGCAAACACTGCAAACATCTTCGCTTCATCCTCCAACAACGTCCTTAACTCCCTACTAGATAACGAATCTGCTAATGCTTCCTCTTCAGGAGTAAGAAACAATAACGTCTTCCTAAAGCAATCAATATAAACTCGGTTGAACTCCAACCAGTTCATTCCCAAAATAAGATCGAGATTACCGAGTGGCAAACAAATCAAGTCCACTCTGAAATCTCTACCAAACATAGTCAGCGGACACTTCAAACACACCAAGGAAGTAACCACAGAACCAATAGATGGAGTTTCAATCGTCATCCTCTGATCTAGGGTAGACGGCACAATCCCTAATCTCTTCACACAGTCAACAGAAATAAACGAGTGGGTTGCACCCGTGTCAATGATAGCAATCAAAGGAATGTCATTAATAAAACAAGTACCTTTGACGGAACGCTTCTCATCGGTGGATTGGGCTCCCACCAAGGCAAACACCTTCCCACCGGCCTGAGACTTCTTTGGCTTCTCACAGTGAGTGCTGATATGACCCTTCTCTCCATAGTTATAATAGGTAGGCATAGTGGCTTTACAATCAGCTATAACATGACCTGGTCGACCACACTTGAAACACTTCTTCACTTTATTCAGACAATTATTGGCACGGTGACCCGCGCCACCACATTTGAAACACTTGAGATTATCAGGAGCCACCCCTCCCTCTTTTGGTTTCTTTCCTGTTGCAGCTTTCTATTTCCCCTTATCAGCTGGAGCGCTGTAAGGAGTACCTCCAAACCTCTGCTTACCCTTCTTCTTATTCACATCTTTGTAATGAGCAATCCTGGCTCTGTTATCATTGTCATAGATTCTGCTTCTGCTTACCAGCTCTGGATAGTTTCTTATTTTCTGACAAGCAATGCCCAGTTTGATCTCGTGACGCAGCCCATTCTCAAACTTCAAGCACTTAGAAGTCATTGCCTCTTTTATATTGTAATGAGCACAATACTGAACCAATTCCTCAAACCGAGCAGCATATTCAGTGACAGTCAAATTTCCTTATTTCAGCTCTAGGAACTCAATCTCCTTTACACTTCGGATGTCTTCCGAAAAATAATTTTCTAGAAACTCAGCCTGAAACACCATCCAAGTGATCTCAGTACCCGCAGCTTCCAACCTCTGACGACTATTGTCCCACTAGGCTTCAGCCTCTCCTTCCAGCATATGAGTGCCAAACCATACCTTCTGAGCATCACTGCATTCCATGGTCCTGAAGATCTTCTCAACAGTCTTCATCCATTTCTGTGCAGCCTCTGGGTCCAAAATACCTCCCTCATATGTAGGCGGCTTTTTGCTCTGGAACTGAGCTAAGTCAGGAACTGCGCACCTCCAGCCTGATTAGTGTTCTCTACCGCTTGTGCCATGGCTTGCATAGCAGCAGCAAGAGCAGCATCATTCCTTCCTGCCATACTGTTCAACAAACAACATACGGTCAGAACACACAACTCACTCCTATTCTAAGGACAGACTCTACTACTCAACCTGGCCGGACGGACCGACCTGCTCTGATTCCAATTGTAACACCCCACTTTCCCATTTTATAAAATATACGAATATTACAGATAAAATTAGAGTTTTAAGCTTTACAAGTAGGATGCTACACCAATAAAACCAACATCAAAACTTCTTTCATTAAATGAAAACAAAGCAGCGGAAATAATTATTTCATAAGTTCACGGCACACTTGCCAAAATACTCCAAAACTCCACGTAAACTCGTGGTCCTCAAAATATTGAATTTAAAAGAGATACATAACAAAAATTCAATACAAAATAACAACTAATAAAATCCCCAAAATTCCCGTGTTACGTATCAGAGCGACTCCTACGATTCGAACAGGCAACACGCACTCCAAGCAACTCAAGTACCTGGATTATCTGTACTTCTGACGAAGCACAGACACAACAACAACAGAGGGGTGAGAACTACATTCAATAATAAACGGCAAATAACACATGATAAGAGTAGTTACTCACACACAATCATACAATCACATAATCACGACCTACTTGTCACTTTCAATCATAATTCAATCAACATATAATAATAAAGCAATGCGACTCAACAACAGACACAATGCATGTGGTACCAAAATCACCATGGTTCATTCAATCGAACCCGGATAAATCACATACACCCCTACTTGGCAATGATTTATCCCACCACACTCCACATTGGAGTTCGGATGAATCACATACACTCCTCCTGAGCAATGATTCATCACCACTGACACACCATGCATGCATGACATCAATATGCATATAATTCATGTATAATCATAATCATACATTTCCACGATCCTTCTAATCACAATCAATACATAACACCACAGGAAACACCTCACACGACGTTAATTGGCTAATTACTAATTAATTCACCAAAATTACTAAATCAATTATTTTTATCACCAATCATACATTCCTCAAGGTCTGACACCTATCCCCAACCTCTCAAACCAAAAGAAACCGCTTCGGATGCAAAAATGGGAAAGAAATCGCGAAACGGTAAAATTCTGCACACTCGCTGGCCATACGCGTATTGCCTTGTGCCATACGCGTATTGCAAGTTCGCTCGCCCATCCGTACGCGTATCCTACGCGTAAGGCCTCTTCCCCCACCCTGCCATACGCGTATTACCCTACCTATTACGCGTATGGGCAGAGACATGTTTTCTCCTAAAAAATGCCATTCTCAGATCTGGTTACGCGTATCTCCTAACCATACGCGTATTGTCAAGCCTCCATACGCGTAATGTTACGCGTATGGGCAGAGGGTCGTGCCAATTGAAATCTCCTACGCGTAATGCCCTCGTAATGCCTTGCCATATGCGTAACAACATGCCTGTTACGTGTATTGGCCTCCTGCACACCAATCCATACGCGTACCACCCTCCCTGTTACGCGTATGGGCAGAGACTGGGAAATATGTCCATTCTCCATACCAGTCCGAGTTCTGTCACTTTGATCTCTCTTCTACATTTTCAAATCAATCCTAAAAGTATTCTACGTCAATTTTAGGACCTATGATTTCGTATCACAATTCCACCTATCATTACTACATTAGAATTACAGGTCTTAGATCCAATTCGTCCTCTCAACCTGCATCAAAACAGATCTACAACTCAATGCATTCATATAGCAGCAACAACTACAGAATTCATGACAAAATAAATCGATTCACAAAATTTCATCATCAAATCAGTCATACCACAACAGATCAACAAAACAGAATTAGGCATACAAATTCCTACGAGGGAAAGGACCCCTCACTACCCTTTCATGTTATTATCCTCTGTATTGAACCCATTCTCCCCCCTTACCTCGAATCCCTGACCAAATTCCTGCAAAAATTTGATGAAGATGGGTGCCCTAGCTCTCCCTTGTTCTCCCCTTCTTCTTAGCCTTTCTCATTCTCTCTCTAAATTCTGATTATTGTTAACCCCTCACTAATTCTCACTAAACCAGCTTAATGACTAAACAGCCCTTCCTATTTTCCATCAGCCCATTATCTAATTAATTAAATTAGATTTTAATTTACTAATAATATTAATAATAATAATAATAATAACCATAATAGTACTAATATGAAATATACTATTAATAATAATAATAATAATACCAATAACAATAAGTTCCATGTTACTATTAATGGACACACCCCCACCTTATCACTATTAACATTACCCATTCGCACTCAGATACCCCCTAAACAAAGCCAAATAATGGAAAATAACACGACGATCAAATAATTTAAATTGGGGTGTTACAAGCTGCGTCCAGGATTCTTGGGATTGACATTCGAAGAGATAGAAAGCAGTCAAAATTATGCTTATCTCAAGAGGCATACCTTCGGAAGATTCTCGAAAAGTATGGTATGTCGAATCCAAAGCCTGTTGTGACTCCGACAAACCCTCAATTCAAGCTGAGTATAGATCAGTGTCCCAGTACTGATGTCGAAAGAGCTTATATGAATAGCATTCCATATGCTAATATAGTGGGTTCTTTGATGTATGTTATGGTCTGTACTAGACCTGACATAGCATATGCAGTAAGTCGTATAAGCAGGTACATGGTGAATCCTGGAAAGGCTCACTGGTAAGCATTGAAGTGGATTTTAAGGTACATAAATGGGTCTCTGAATAGAGTCCTAATTTATGGTGGAGGCTTGGGTGAAGATAGTAAAGCAGCAATCGAAGGATATGTTGACTCTTATTACGCAGGTTGTATGGATTCCAGAAAATTTATTTCTGGATATGTGTTCACTATGTTTGGGACAACAATCAGTTGGAAAGCAACACTTCAGAAGGTTGTTACCTTATCAACCACTGAAGCAGAATATATCGCCATAACTGAAGCTGTAAAGGAAGCATTGTAGCTTGAAGGTTTTGCAAAGGAGCTAAAACTTCAAGGTCCAGTTATTACTGTTAAATGTGATAGTCAAAGTGTAATACACCTGTCCAAGAATTCCGCCTATCATGAGCAAACCAAGCACATTGATGTGAGGCTGCATTTTGTCAGAGGGGTAATCGAGCGTGGAGAAGTCCAAGTATTGAAGGTTTTGACATATTATAATGTTGCTGATATGATCATTAAGACGTTGCACTGTTGCAAGTTTTTCCACTGTATGCAGTTGATAAAGCTGCATGAAGAAAGCTAGTTTATTTCTTGAGGATATAGAGTTAGATCCAAGGTGGAGATTTGTGAGATATTGGATCAAACTCTAGTTTTAGCATGTCGTCGAAGTCCGCTCATATGCTGTTGTCGAAGACCTACATGCTGTAGTCGAATTGTGTTCTAGTATGTAAGAGATCGAATTGGGCCTTGTGGTATGGATCCAATTATTTAAGTTAACTTGTACCCTAAGTTAGCTTGTAATGGGTAATTGTTAAAAAGCCCATTAGTTTAGTATGTTAGGTTTATTATAAATAGCATACTAGTTTCTCTTCCTAAGGTGTGACAAAACCTTATTAGGTTGAGAGAGGTTAATTGTTGGTATTCACTTGTAATCTTTGAACCCTATTGAGAAAGTGAATAGTAAAATAGATTTAACCAATTCTCTATTCTTCTTCCTCTTTTCTCTTCCTTTGTGAACCCTAAATAGGGTTTCAATTGTTTTTCCTTGTTAACCTTAACCCTTGTGTGTTTCTTGCCCATAAAGAAACCGTTAATATTTTGTTTCAAGGTATCATTTTTCACAACAGTTTGTTTATTCCACCTTTTAGATAATACCAAAGGAAGAGAAGTATACTCCCACGGGGAGTAAAGTATACTCTATTTCTATTTGAGGGATATTTAATCACTCCAAATGATTATCTATCTTTTTTTCATTTTACCACCTCCCTGAGAGATGTGTTCCATTATTAAAAAGGGGGAAGTGGTTCTATGTGTTGTTCATGTAATATCATTCAAGTGGTTTTGGTGATGAAAAATGTTAAATGGACGTGTTGATAACAATTGTCAAGTGTAGTAATGACAATTGTCAAGTGTATTGATGAAAAGTGTCAAGTGTGTGGATGACATTTATCAAACATGTTTTGATCATGATGACTCTTTCAAATAGTTCTTAATGATGGAATCTAATAGAGGAAGAAACATCCAAGTTCAGTGCTAGACATTGTTGAATCAAACAAAGGGTTTTGAAGACTTGAAGTTATGATCTATAAGTATTGAAGATGTGATCTTAAACATTTGAAAACTTAAAGTCAGTGAAAGTGTGAAAGCTCGTCTGCTCATTCATGCTTAGGGGTTTTCCTAGTCTTTATGAGTTTAATTTAAAAGGAACAAGAGTAATTCTTGAGATACTAAGTCAATGCGCACACATACACACACATAATGTTTTCAAACCTCTTCTTTTTTGTTAAACTCTTTTAAAATCAATATGGGCAAACACTTAATTGATTAGAAAGTTGTTTAATCAAATAATAAGAAATTATACATTGTCTAATTAATTAAGAGGCTCTTCTAATAAATTAGAATCAAACTCTAACAACTCCTAATCAATAATAGAGGCTAATAATCTATAAAGTGACATAGTTTTTCAAACTTTCCTAATTTAATTTATTAATACTTGAATTTAATCGATTAACTCATTAAAATGGCACATTGTTTGTTTCCTTTTTTAGCCATTTTTTCCTATATAAAAAAGATTTCTCCTTATTTCAAAATACACCAGTTTTCTAAATATAAATTTCTACTATTCCTCTTTCTCTCATTCTTTTCTAAATTTCTTTCACTATAGTTGCCTTAGTTCCAAGAAAGTGAAAAGTTTCATATGAGAGTTGTTGTACTAGTATTGCTCTGAAATTATTTATTTAAAAGCTTAGTTCTATTGTCATATCATTGAAATATATTTAATGGTTTCCAGGTAAACCTAAAAAAAAATACTTGAGTGAAGGTTATTGAACCGAGCCAGTGTAAAAGTTATGTTTGGTGGTAGAAGGTTTTGGGTTTGATTCTATGCAAAAGTTCAAGTTGTTGTGAAATGTTGTTTAGGTTGATCTTGTGAAAAGCTCAAGATTGTTTTAGTTGAAATCTCAAGCGGAAACTCTTGGGATTGGAGTAGGCCAAATGGTTTTTGACGAACTAGGATAATTATCTGGTGTGACTTTTGTATCCCCCCACCTCTTTCATTTTTAGTTATTTTTTTTATTCTGCTGCTCCATCTCTACTTTCTCTTGTCTTCTAACATTAACATTTTTAAAATCAAAGTTTTAAAAACCATTTTTTTTGGAAAATATTAATATTCAAATTCACACCATGTTGTGTTTAAAGTATCTTGGTAAATAATTGAGTGTAGTTTTCACCAAGGCTTCAGCCTCAATCCACTTGGTGAAGTAGTGACAACAACTATAAGGAACTTCAACTTCATTGGGGTTAGCGGAAAGGTCCCCATTATGTCCATGTGCCACTGGAAGAAATGTCATGGAGTAGTCAGAGTGTTGAGCTCAGTAAGGGGGGGGGGGGAGGGGGCTATGTGTTTATAGCCATGCTTCTAGAACCTTTCACATTTTATCATATATTGTTTGGTGTCCTAGGCCATGGCGGGCCGATAATGGTCTACCTTGAGGAATTTCTTGGCCAATTCACATTCTCTCATAAATGTATTATAGATATAGCCTTATGGATTTTAGTGAGCGTGTATATGGATTCTACATGCTCTAAATAATTGAGAAGGTGTTGGGATAACCTCTCTTGTATAGTCTTCCCCTTTGATCTAGGTGAGCATGCTTTTACTTTAAAAAAACCAATCTAAGATGGGTCAAATGACAGGATCTTGTGCTCTTTGTAGGTCATGATCAGAATGATACATGATTATTTTGTGTCCCTGTTGTCAAAACGGCCAATGGGATCGGTGTGAATAAATAGTATTTCAAGTGTCTCCTAAATAAAATAATGTTTAATGCCAGTAATTATCGTGGTTTATAGCTTTGACAAGATATCCCCTTTGTGTGAGCTCAGTATTATAAGACTTTTTCTCTAGACGTGTTCAAACGGGTGTATTCTGAGAAACGATAGTAAGGTCCCTTATTCCTTTCCTTGCCTCTATATTAGCGATGTTTGATGTCCTCAATTTCCCCATATGTTGTATTCCTCTCAGTTTCTTCAATTAATAGTTTCTCTTAATAGTTGATGTATGGTTAATTCTATGCGAGTGGTTCACTTATGCTCTAGCTTCAAACCTTTCTCAAAGATTCAACATTTCAACTTATTATATTCCCCTTTAACTTTTACGACTGCTCTAATAAACTTGCAAATGTATTCCCTCAAGGTCTCATTCTTCCTCTACATAATGGCGTTGAAAATGACTATTGTCTTCGATTGACACTTTTATAAGGTGAAATAAGAAGTGAACTCTTGTCAAAGTGTCTTCCATGTGCTGATAGAATTGCCCTCTAAACCTTTTAAGCAAGTCACGATGGCTCATTTCAATGTGAGAACAAAACACTTGCACTTTACTATGTGTCATACCCAAATTTGTCCTACTTGTACATTACCTTCATCTGTGCTTCCATTCACTAATTATTATTCGAAATCCTAAAAATATGTTGTTTCTACTTGCCTAAGTCCAGGTTCAGTTGAGGCTATCAGGACAATGATGTGTGCAATATTGATTGACGTTCATTTTGACCTAAGTTGGTTAGTCAGGCAAGGGTTTCGTTCAAAGGCATCAAGGCTAGGGTAAGCACAGTTCGAGTGGTGTGTGGCAGTGCCAAGTCAGGTCAGTTGTGAGTGAATTGAATTATCAGGCTATGATAGGTCAAGTGCTTTAATGACTGAGAATCCTCAAGGATTGGTTCATTTTTCAATTAGGGTTTGTTGGACAGCACAATTCATATTTTGAGTCATATCCTGTTGAATTTTTAATAATGGTTTTGTACAGTGAAATCGTTTTGGCCATAACTCCACTATGTAACACCCTAAATCCCCGCGTAAAATAATACAATTATCAGAGTAAAAATTCAAAGAAAAGTTCAGCACTTAGGATGTTACTTCCAACATACACATGCTCAAGCAAATAACATGTAACACATACTTATTATTATAAACGGTACTACGAAATCATTATTAAAAATTCTTCTCAATAAGCAGCGGAAAACTTTTTCGAATCGACAATAAAAAATTAACATGTTTAAACCACAGATTCATCATCAATTAAAACAAAATATAATAATTGTAACGGAAATAAAACATAAAGCGTTCCATAATCCCCAGTGTTACATGTTATTTGTTTGAGCAGGTGTATGTTGAAAGTAACATCCTAAGTGCTGAATTTTTCTTTAAATTTTTACTCTGATAATTGTATTATTTTACGCTGGGATTTAGGGTGTTACATAGTGGTATAAGAGCGGACGCTAACTCGAAACATAAAATGAAAGACTTCGTCTTCACCAACCGCAACTCGGCACTATCCTTGATTATCTGCACGATGCCGTATAAAGCATCATTCCAACAGAAGGGTGAGAGTCTCAATCAACAAAAGAAATGCATAATATAAATATAAGAGCGTATAATCATTACACAATTCACCCTATCATCACATCATCAACACAATTACAATTTCCCACACAAGCAGACAATCATATAATCCATAACTCAACACAACACAACGCAATACAATGCAATGAGACCCACAACTCGACTCAATGCATGTGGTACCAATTCGATCCCTTTTTCATGATCATAATTCCCGTCAGAATTTCCATATAAGTCGCTCATACCCCACATGTAGGGGTGGGAATAGGCCAGACCAACTAATAGGGGCCTACGACCTAGCCTTCACAGGCTCAGGCCAGACCTGATTTTTTTTTCAAATAGAAAAGGCCTAGGCTTTTTTATAAGCCTATTTAGTTAAAAAGGTTAGGCCAGAGGCCATAAAAAGCCTTTTAAGCCTACCAGACCGACCTATTTAAACAAATATGAATAATTTTATTATTATTATTATTATTATTATTATTATTATTATATTGTATTTGTATTTTGAATTAAACTAAAAAAGTAAAGTTTAGTTATCTTGAAGAAATTATGAAAATAAGTTTAAAAAAACCTTATGATCAATATCATAAGTTGTTTTCATAAGTTCTCTCAAACATATAGTATCACAAAACTTATGTTAATTTATAAACTTGAATAAGTCAATGCAAATAAGCATTTAGTCTCATTGATATTTTAATTTGTTATTCTATTTAAACATTGATGTAATTGCTTATTTACAAATATTCAAATACAATAGGCTTTTATGTAGGCTAATAGGCCAAACAAGCCTTCGAAAAGGCCAGGCTCAGGCCTAAAAATAAGCCTACGATAGGCCATAGGCCAGCTTAGGCTTTGAAAGTTTTAGCAGGCCAGGCTCAGGCTTGGTAAAGCCTAGCTCGGCCCAGCCTATTCCCACCCGTACCCACATGGGCACACGACATCCGTGATCGCTCACACCCCACATGGGCACACGAACACCCATAATCGCTCACACCCCACATGGGCACACGATTACCTCAACAACAACAATGACACAATTCTATTTCAAGGAATCCAAATAAGACGCTCACACCCCACATGGGCACACGACTTATCATACAGCTTATGCAACATGATATGCATTCAACGACAACATACAACGACGACCAATGCATATGACTATCATACAAGCAATACATCACACCACAATTGTCCAACATGCAGCATATACATGCCAAAACATGCAACAATTGTAATCCACAGCTACAACACACATTCGAACAACCGAACTCAACATTTCAACGTTCAACAAATCACAACGTACACGGAAACACAATTAGCGCGTCAAATAGTTGAAATTCTGGTATTGAAAATAATTTTAACAGAAAGTACACGAAACCAGCTTTCGAACGATTCGAACGACGACTGAAATGGACCTACGGATCAAAAGTTATGATCGAAACGATTTCGGGTTACAAAACTAGAGAGCTACTCCGGCGCCCGTAGCATGTGCTACGACCCGTAGCGCTCCTCAGAGAAAATTCACAATTTTTGCACGCCCGTGATGCCCCAGTTTAGGGGGCTGCTATGGACACCCGTAGTGGTTGTTACGGCCCGTAGCAAGGCCCAAAAAACCCTATTTTTTTGTGCGATTTTGTGCGATTTCTCTTATTTCTTAGCCTACCAACAGACCCCAAACCCCATGTTTTGACATCCAACAACCCTAAAACACAACATAACATATAGAGCATCATTCAAGGGGAGTAAACACATATTATTCATCAATTCCTTCACAACATTCATAGCATTATTGAGGAAAACACACAATTTATCAGCAATTTTCACATAATTACGAACACCGACACACAACCTCAATTTCACACTGAAACATCAAAACAAATAAGAGATGCATAGATATGAACACTAACGATTTACCCACCCTCATACCTATATTATTTATCCCTTAAGTGATCAAAGAACCCCACCCTTACCTTAGAGTTCTTCCAAGAACTTCGACCTTTAGCAATGGAGATTCTTCCTAATTCCTCTTCCTCAAGAGCAAGAAATCGCACCGACTTGTTAAAATAGTTAATATGAACACGATTGAACTCCAACCAGTTCATACCTAAGATCACATCAAGATTTCCCACGGCAATTAAATAAGATCCACACCAAAGTCCTTATCAAAGATTGATAGTGGATAATTCAAACAAACTAGGGAAGTGGTCACCGATCTCTTTGAAGGAGTTTCGACAACCATCTCTCCTTTCATAGGAGAAACAACAAGGTCGAGCCTTATCAAAAAATTAGCAGTAATAAAAGAATGAGTAGCACCAGTGTCAATAATAAAAATTAACGGCGTATTATTAGTGTAACATATACCTCTGATCAGTTTCACATCACTGGAAGTCTGAGTCCCTATCAAAGCGAACACCTTTCCTCCAGTTGAAGCTTGCTTTGGCTTCTGGTAACGAGTACTAATATGGCTCTGTTCTTCACATTTGTAACAAGTCACCACCTTAACCTTGCAGTCAGTGATCAGATGTCCTGCCTGTCCACACTTGAAGCATTTCTTCACATCACTCATGCACTCATGAACACGATGACCTAGCTCACCACACCTGTAACACTTAAGAGGAGCAGGGGCACCTCCCTCACTCGGCTTCTTGCCATCAGCGTATTTCTGTTTACCTTTCTCAGCTGGAGCTGCATAAGGCTTCCCACGGTTCATCCATTGTTTTCCCCTTCTCTCGGCCAACCCTTTAAAGTGAGCGATCGAGCCTTGCTATCTTCCTCAAAGATTCTACAACAATCCACCAAATATGGAAACCTTTTGATTTGATGATAACCAATCACCTATTTGATCTCAGGTCTCAATCCATTCTCAAACTTGACACACTTTGAGAACTCAGCAGTTGCCGCACTGTAGTGAGGGTAAAACTTAGCCAGATCTGAGAATTTGGCAGCATACTTTGTAACCGACATGTTACCCTGCTTCAATTCAAGAAACCTAATCTCTTTCTTTCCTCAGACATCTTCAGAAAAATACTTCCTCAAGAACTCCCCTACTGAACACAACCCAAGTGATTACCTCTCCTGTTGCTCCCAACAATTGACGAGTGCTAACCCACCAGTTATCAGCCTCCTCAGCCATCATGTGAGTACCTAACCGCACCTTATGTGCCTTAGAACATTCCATAACTCAGAAGATTCTCTCGATCTCCTTGAGCCAAGCCTGTGCTCCATCTGAATCATATCTTTCCTTGAAGGTAGGCAGACTATTCTTCTGAAACTCATCATTCTCACCAGCATGAGGCGAGTTCTGTACCGCTTGAACAACAGCCTGCAAAGCAGCAACAATAGAAGCATCGTTCCTTCCACCCATTCTAAATTTGTTACGCATCAACCACAGAACACAATGGTTAAGGAAATGACATCGACAATAATCAACTGTCACACAACAACAATTTGACAACTTGGCCGGACAGATCAACCAGGCTCTGATACCACTATGTAACACCCTAAAACACAACATAACATAAAGAGCATCATTCAAGGGGAGTAAACACATATTATTCATCAATTCCTTCACAACATTCATAGCATTATTGAGGAAAACACACAATTTATCAGCAATTTTCACATAATTACGAACACCGACACGCAACCTCAATTTAACACTGAAACATCAAAACAAACAAGAGATGCATAGATATGGACACTAATGATTTACCCACCTTCATACATATATTATTCACCCCTTAAGTGATCAAAGAACCCCACCCTTACCTTAGAGTTCTTGTAACAAGCTCCCTCAACTCCAACAATGGTGAGTCTTCCCTTTTTACCCTAGCTCTCCTTTCTCTCTTTTCTCCACCCAAAACACGTACTGATTCTTTTTCCTTAATTCTCTTCCCTTATTATTATTATTATTATTATTATTATTATTATTATTATTATTATTATTATTATTATTTCCCCCAAATAAATAGTAACAAATAATGCCAATAATAATAATTATTTAATTTCAAATAATATCCATATAATATTATTCCAATAATTAATTACTAACTAATATTAATAATTAATTACTAACCACACCACTCATCTCTACACAATTGGTCACACACCCCCAATACCTTATTCTATATAATTCTAAGGTCACTATCCCATACTAAGGGCAATCCAAACATAGCCCAACACACGTAAACACATACATACACACAACATCATATAATTTTAATTACGAAAAATAATTAAAATAAATCGGGGCGTTACACCTTCATCCTTTTGGTGTTGGCAATTCTCAAAATCGAAAACTTACTATCATCCTTTTGGTGGTAGCCATTCATGTTATTTTAATTTAACCTTCATCCTTTTGGTGTTGGTAATTCTTCAAAATTGGGAAGTTTCTATCATCCTTTTGGTGGTATATCCGTCATCCTTTTGGTGTCGGTAATCTTGGGATCTTTGGTCTGTGTATCATCCTTTTGGTGAATGACAACCTATGATATCGTTATACACTTACTTTTATCTTTTGGGTAACGGCAAGTCGGAGCTGCGTGTGTCTTCTATCATCCTTTTGGTGGTAGATCCGTCATCCTTTTGGTGTCGAAGTCGTGTGTGTTTTCTATCATCCTTTTGGTGATAGGTTCGTCATCCTTTTGGTGTCGGAATCGTGTGTCCTCTATCATCCTTTTGGTGATAGGTTCGTCATCATTTTGGTGTCAGAATCGTGTGTCCTCTATCATCCTTTTGGTGGTAGATCTGTCATCCTTTTGGTGTCAGAGTCGTGTGTGTTCTCTATCATCCTTTTGGTGATAGATTCGTCATACTTTTGGTGTCGGAAAGCATTGTATGCTTACTATTATCCTTTTGTTAATAGCGAGTTTTGACCTCACTTTCATCCTTTTGGTGAAGGGTCATCGAGTCGTGTTCTCTATCATCCTTTTGGTGATAGATTCGTCATCCTTTTGGTGTCAGAGTCGTGTGTCTTCTATCATCCTTTTGGTGATAGATCTGTCATCCTTTTGGTATCAGAATCTTCTGTCGTGTGTCTTCTATCATCTTTTTAGTGATAGATCCGTCATGCTTTTGGTGTCGGTAATCCTTGGATCTTTGGTTTGTGAATCATCCTTTTGGTGAATGACAACATCATAATCCTATACTTACTATAATCATTTTGGTAATAGCAAGTTTTGACCTCACTTTCATCCTTTTGGTGAAGGGTCATCGGGTCGTGTTATCTATCATCCTTTTGGTGTCGGAGTCGTGTTTACTATCATTCTTTTGGTGATGGGTTTGTCATCCTTTTGGTGTCAGATATCTATGTGTTCACTATCATCCTTTTGGTGATAGATCCTTCATCATTTTGGTGTTGGAAATCCGTGTGTGTGCTTACTATTATCCATTTGGTAATAGCGAGTTTTGACCTCATTTTCATCCTTTTGGTGAAGGGTCATCGTGTGTGCTTACTGTTATCCTTTTGGTAATAGCAAGTCAAGTCGTGTTTTATATCATCCTTTTATTGATAAGTCTGTCATCCTTTTGGTGTCAGAAATTTCCGTTATCATCCTTTTGGTGATAACGAACTTTGCCAATTTCTCAGTATCCACTCGAGGGTCGACATTGATCTATTATTTCACCTCCTAAGCCTTTTCTTTCTTTTTGGACAAATTCTAAGTCTTCTTCATATCTAATTGACTTCAACCTCGAAAGAATGAATGCCGTAGTAGTTCATCTTACTCGGTTTAAGCCAATTAGATAGGGGCATCTGTCATACCCCAAAATTTTCCTACTTGTACATTACCTTCATATGTAATTCCATTCACTAACTATTATTCGAAATCCCAAAAATACGTTGTTTCTACTTGCCTAAGTCCAAGTTCAGTTGAGGCTATCAGGACAATGATGTGTTCAATATTGATTGACGTTCATTTTGATCTAAGTTGGTTAGTTAGGCAAGGATTTCGTTCAAAGGCATCAAGGCTAGGGTAAGCACAGTTCGAGTGGTGTGTGTTAGTGCTAAGTCAGGTCAGTTGTGAGTGAATTGAATTACAAGCTATGATAGGTCAAGTGCTTCAATGAATTAGAATCCTCAAGGAGTGGTTCATTTTTAAATTATGGTTTGTTGGACAACACAATTCATATTTTGAGTCATATCCTGTTGATTTCATATGTTTTAAGGCCCAAATGCATTTGAAGATCCAAGCTAATTCATGTTCTTTTCAAGATTTACTCAGTGGTTATTGGAGTGTAGTGGTTGCTTGATTTCAGTCAAGGTGCGTGTTTGTGGTTTTAAATTGGAAATTTATGATTCAGGACAGGATTGATTCATTGTTCATTTGTGATTCAAGGCCCTAATTCATGTTTAGCCTTAGTCCTCAAAAGATTGATTCATAGTGAGCTTTATTTCTCAAACAAAGTGATTCACGACTTTAGTCGTTACAAGTGAAAGTTCAAGAGATCAAAAGCATTATTCAAGCATGAAAGTGTAAATGGTAGTCAAAACGCCCATTTCCAAAATTCTACACTAAGGAAAAGGCAAGTGATTCATGAAGCTTATTACACTAATCCTCAAGTCCATGATACACATCAAGTCCATCTACAAAAAAACCCAAAGCCCATAATCCATTTTTTCATTACAATACATGATACAATGCATAAAAAAAAAGAACAAAGAAAAGCCCAATTACAATGTTAAAAAAAACTAGCATAAAGAAAATCACTTGAGCCAAATTCTTTCTTTCCTCATGAACATAGTCACGCGCAACAGCTTATGTTTCAAGCCAACATGCCACACCTCACATAAACTGTATATACCTGCACAAAAAAAAAAACAATTACTACATAATACATACCATGACACTAGCCATCATTACACAACCTACAAAGAATCATCAAAAAACCTCACCAACTTGCAAAGCCATAACCTTTTTCATGAACCAATATGAACAACCTTGCTAAATCGTCATGTTATGCAGCAAAACCATTTCAACAACAACATGATTCACTCCACGAACCATTTTTTTTCATACAAAACCAAATTGTCAAAACCATAATGCACCTTCAGCTAAACAACCGTACGCAGCAATAACACAATGCTTCACGCATCAAAGCCGACACCACCCTTCAAGCTCCGAATTCACACAACAACCTGAAATAAACAAGCAAACTTGCCAAATCAATTGACAGACCAATTGCACAAACGATAAATTGTTACTCTATGCACGAAACTGTCATAACACAAAAGAACAAGCACAACCTGCATAAACGAATTCACAAAGATGGATCCACACGAAAACCTTCACACAACAATATCCAATTTCACCAAAACGGAAACACGCATTTCACGCACAAATTGCAAAAACGAAAACACGTACAAAACGCAGCGCAATGTCATGATTCTTCCACCTGATTATTCTCAATCTTTTCCACAATTATCCTTCAAAAGTATTATAAAGTGAGTCTCATTCTCACTCCCATCTGGAAGTTCTGAGAACCAATGCAGAAAATTCCCCACCTCTTCACAAACTTCAAACCTTAAAATGAACCTCCATTAATACTCCCTTCAAACCTTCGTTTTCCTCCTTCAACCACCCATTCCAAACCCATACAGACAGAGACGGAAGAAGAAGGGTAAAACCCAAAAACAGAAAACTGAGACGAAAGCGAAAGGAGAGTAGAAGTAGACGAATCAAAACTCAAAACAAAATCCAATTTGATACGAACTTGATGTTGGATATGGTGTGTTAGTGTACTGGCTACAATTTAGGATTTCTGTTAGTGGTTTAAATTAACCTAGTGTTTTTAGGAGGTGTTGAGCACGTTCTATTTTAGTGGGTTAGTAGGAGTTTGTTTCAGTTTTTTTCTCTACGTTCTGTTCCTATTTTTCTGCAGCTATTTTTTCTATTTCAGTTTTCATTTTGTAGGCTATTTAAGCCATGTTTCAGTATTCAATTATATAGAGTGATTTTACAGAAGCATACCTTAGTGGTTCTGTTTTAACATTTGGTATCAGAGCTCTCGCAAGGGGGCCTGATTGAGTGACTAATCACTGAGAAGTTTGAGGAGTGAAAACGTTAGTGAGAGAAATAGCAGTTGAATCAGGAAATTTTACTACCCCATGTGTTCCCAAATTTGATGGGGATTATGATCATTGTAGTTTGGTCATGGAGAACTTGATGCGTTCAAAATAATACTGGTGTGTAAATCAAGATGGTTACCAAGCACCTGACAAAAATAAAGTGTTGACGGCAGCCCGGCAAAAGGAAGTGGATGAAACAAAACTCAAAGTCCTGAAAGCAAAAAACTATTTATTTCAGGCCATTGACAAGTCCATTTTGAAGACCATCACGCAGAAGGAGACTACAAAACAATTGTGGGAGTCATTGAAAACTAAGTACCAGGGAAGTGCAAGAGTGAAGCGTGCCCAACTGCAGGTGTTTCGAAGGACTTTCGAAACGTTGGAGATGAAGGTGGGAGAATCAGTCACTGATTACTTCGGAAGAGTAATGGTAATCGCAAATGATATGAGAAATTATAGAGAAGATATGGAAGATGTTAAAATCGTCGAAAAGATACTTCGATCATTAACAGAGAATTTTAACTTTGTTGTGTGTTCGATTGAAGTATCTAAGGACATCGACCAACTCACGGTGGATGAGCTACAAAGCTTGCTACTGGTACACGAGCAGAAGGTGTGCAATAAGAAAAGTGAAGAGCAGAGCAGGTTCTAAAGGTAGAGCATGACTCCTACTTTGGGTGTGGTAGAGGAAGGAGCAACTATCCAAGAGAAGGCAGTAGCAGCTCAAGAGGGAGAGGAAGAACCAGGTCAGGTTACGACAGGGCTACTATTGAATGCTTCAGGTGTCACAAGCTGGGACACTTCCAATATGAGTGTCCAAGTATGAGAAGGGAACCAAACTATGTTGAATTTGATGATAGTGAAGAGTTACTGCTGATGACACTAGCAGAAGTTGAAGGTGATGGAAACAAGGGAGTTTGGTTTCTTGATTCTGGTTGTTCAAACCACATGACAGGTAACAAAAGATGGTTTTGTGAAATAAATGAGAGCTTCAAGAACACTGTAAAATTGGGAAATAACTCAAAGTTGGCTGTTATGGGAAAAGGAAATATCAGATTTGAAGTTGAGGGCATCACTCAATTGATATCTGATGTTTTCTTTGTTCCAGAATTATCCAGCAACCTTTTAAGCATTGGACAACTACAAGAGAAGGGAGTAGACATTCGTATTAAAGGAGGGATGTGCAAAGTTTACCACCCTCAAAAAGGCCTAATTATGAACATTAGAATGACTACGAATTGACTGTTCATTGTGTTTGCACTTAGGAAACCTCTCTCGAGCAAGTGCATAAAGGTAGAAGAAGGGGAAGTTGTAAACCTCTGGCACAAGCGCTAAGGGCATTTAAACAATAAAGCCATTCACACCATGCAGTATAAAGGAATGGTCAAAAGGTTACCACAACTCAAAAGTGCATACGGGGTATGTGAAGTTTGTAACATTGGGAAGTAACATCGAGAGATTATATAAAAAAGGAGCAAGTGGAGAGCCTCAAAACAACTCCAACTAGTTCATGCAGATTTATGTGGTCCTATATCTCCTACATCTCATAGTGGTAAAAAGTACATGTTAGTTCTTATTGATAATTTTTCTCGCAAGACTTGGATATACTTTCTTACCGAAAAAAGTGAAACTTTTGACATGTTTAAAAGGTTCAAAAGTTGTGTCGAAAAAGAAGTAGGAAAGTATATATGTTGTTTAAGGACAGATAGGGGAGGAGAATTCAACTCAAACTCCTTCAACCAATTCTGCGAGGAACATGGGATTAGACGACAATTAACCGCTGCCTATACTCCACAACAAAATGGAGTAGCTGAAAGAAGAAATCGCACCATAATGAATATGGTTTGATGTTTGCTCACAGAGAAAGAAATGCCAAAGAAATTTTGGCCTGAAGCTGCAAGATGGACATCACATGTGCTAAATAGAAGTCTCATAAGTGCTGTAAATGACATGGTGCCAGAAGAGTGTTGGAGTGGGGTCAAACCAAGTGTTGATCATTTTAGGGTGCTTGGTTGCATTGGTCATGTACACATCCTTGGACAACATAGGATAAAACTTGATAATAAAAGTCACAAATGCATTCTGCTCGGGATCAGCGAGGAATCAAAGGCTTATCGAATATTTGATCCAATATCAAATAAAATAGTCATCAGTCGAGATGTTATATTCGAAGAGGAAGGGAAATGGGATTGGAAAACAGCTGAAACCGAGTCAAAATCTGATATTCTGGCCTGGAATGATGAAGGAAGAACAACCGAGGGAGAACATGAACAAGAGGTGGAGGTTGACCGCGAAGAACAACAAAAAGAACAGCCTGCAACAGGTGAGCCAGATTCTGAAAATTCGGATGCACCAGATTTTGGAAATTTAAATGATCCAGAAATGCCTCAAAAAAGAAACAAAAGAAGACCCGCGTGGATGCATGACTATAAGAGTGGAGAAAATTTTTTGGATGAAGAAATAGGCGCAGGTATGGTGCTGTTTTCTTCTCATAATGATCCTCCAAATTTTGTAGAAGCTGCCAAAGAAGAAAAATGGATGGAGGCAATGAAGCGTGAATTACAAGCTATCGAGAAGAACAATACTTGGGAGCTTGTGGTTCTACCAGCTCGAGCAAAAACTATAGGTGTCAAATGGGTTTTTAAAACAAAACTAAATGAGGATGGACAGGTTGATAAATACAAGGCGAGGCTGGTTGTAAAAGGATATGCTCAAAAAGAAGGGATCGATTATGATGAAGTTTTTGCTCCAGTAGCTCGGTGGGACACTATAAGAATTATGCTCGCTGTTGCTGCACAAAAAGGATGGACAATGTATCATTTGGACGTAAAGAGTGCTTTCTTGTACGGGGAGCTAAAGGAAGTTGTGTATGTGGATAAACCAGAAGGATTTATCAAGAAAGGTGAGGAAGACAAAGTTTATCGACTTAACAAAGCTCTTTACGGCCTAAAAAAGGCTCCTAGAGCATGGTTTAGTCAAATTGAGAGTTATTTCAGACATAAGGGGTTTGAGAAAAGCAACCATGATCACACTTTATTCAGCAAGAGTGTTGGAGAAAAATTGCTTATGGTAAGCCTTTATGTAGATGATTTAATTTTTGTTGGGAATGATGATGTGATGTGTGAAGAGTTTAAGTAATCAATGAAACAAGAATTCGAGATGACTGGTCTAGGGAGGATGAGTTTCTTTCTTGGTGTTGAAGTACATCAAAGCTTGAAGGGAATCCATTTATGCCAGAAGAAGTATCCTAAGGAAGTGCTTAAAAGATTTAGAAAAATGTGGAGCTGCAATCCTGTCAAAAATCCTATAGTACCAGGGACCAAACTCTCGAATGAAGGAGAAGGCAAAGATGTGGATGCTACTACATACAAGCAACTCGTGGGCTACCTTATGTATCTAACAGTCACCAGACCTGATATGATGTATGTGGTATGATTAATATCTCGTTTCATGGCCAAACCTAGAGAAGAGCATATGCAGATTGCTAAGAGGGCTTTAAGGTACTTAAGGGGCACTCTGGATTTTGGTATCTTCTATAAGCGAGAGTCTGACTCAATACCAAAGGTATATACTGATAGCGATTATGTCGGAGATATAGACGACAGGAAGAACACGTTAGGATATGTATTTCTACTAAGTAAAGCAGCTGTGTGTTGGAGTTCACGAAAATAAGCTATAGTCACTTTATCCTCGACCGAAGCTGAGTATGTATTTGCAACATCCTGTGCTTGCCACTATGTTTGGGTGAAAGAAATTCTTCAACAGTTCAGCACCAAGCCTTGCCAGTGCTTCGAGATCTTGTGCGATAATAGTTCCTCCATTAAACTCTCAAAAAATCCAGTGATGCATAAGAAGACAAAACATATAGATGTGAGGTATCATTATTTACGCGATCTTACAAGTCAAGAAGTTGTGAAGCTAGTGTTTTGTGGGACTGAAGAGCAGGTGGCAGATATCATGACTAAACCGGTAAAATTGGAGACATTTGTTAAGCTAAGAAGCTTGCTTGGGATACAAGCTCGAGAAGATTAAACGTGATGCTTGATTAACATTTCCAGTTTAAAGGGAGGAATTGTTGGATATGGTGTGTTAGTGTACTGGCTACAATTTAGGATTTCTGTTAGTGGTTTAAATTAACCTAGTGTTTTTAGGAGGTGTTGAACACGTTCTATTTTAGTGGGTTAGTAGGAGTTTGTTTCAGTTTTTTTCTCTACGTTCTGTTCCTATTTTTCTATAGTTATTTTTGCTATTTCAGTTTTCATTCTGTAGGCTATTTAAGCCATGTTTTAGTATTCAATTATATAGAGTGATTTTACAGAAGCATACCTTAGTGGTTCTGTTTTAACACTTGAAGCGATTGAAATGGAGTGAAAATGAGATCCGTGGAGAAGGTTGAGAAACACGATCTGATGTTGTTGTTGTAACCTCTGATTTATGGACCATCTGGTTTTGCGTTCTTTCTATGTTGTTCCTGATGCGTGGAGTTATTTTCTTTTTTGACTTTTTCTGTTGCTTGTCATGAGGAGTTTTTTCTATGATGATGATAACTTGGTGTGTGTTGACCGTTTACCTGTGCTATATTGTGAGATTAAGTGATAAAGTGGTCTGCTGTATCCTTCCTCATATAGGGAAGCTTCTCTTTTTAACCTTTTCTTTATGTTGTTGGTAATGGGCCGTGGAGCACTTTGTTTTTCTAAATCCACACCCGATTTCTTGCACAAAGTTTTATGGGTTGATGATGGGCTTGGCCCATGTTGGTTTTTCCACTATGCACACACATGTTTGTGCGCCTCACCCTCCTCCCTTCAACTTTTTTTTCCTTTTTTTTTTCTTTCATCTTTTATTTTTCTAAAAGTTACTATTATTATTATTTTTTTTTTTTTCATCTTTTTTGATCTATTTATTTTCTTGATCCTTTTCATTTCATTTTTTATTTTTTTTTTATTCTCCATTTCAATCTTGGTCGATGAAGTTTGAATATTATGAATGTTGGTTATCGAAGTTCTTAACCTTCATTATTCCAAATCTGTAGGGATTGAACCTTTGGATCATTTCCTATACTTTGGGATCGTGATAGGTTACCTTCGATTAATCGAAGAAAGTTTGTGATTAAGACGAGACCATTTGCTTTTCTTTTCGTATGGCACGATTTGTTGAGAATGATCGACATATAATTTCTCCATTGTGTTTTTGCACAAACATCGTTCTTGCGCGACCTTCTATGGCATGATCTTTGTCATAAATCGTGTTACGATTGCTTAGCGCTATTGTGGACTCGATTCATCTGAACAATTAACAATTAACACTAACCACTAACTTTAATTTCCGCTCACTATACTCTTGCTTTACTTTTCCGTCAATATATCTTGTTCATATTATTATCTGTTCATATTATCATATTGTTCATGTTATCTTGTCATATTCATATTATTCATATCTTGTTCATCTAACTTTTATCTTGTTCACATCATTCAAAAACACAAAAAAAAACATTATAAAGCTATCGAAAGCCTAAAAACGTTCAATTGGTAGACTGTTGGTTACTATTCTGAGACACGAAGTATGGACCCTGTACAGAAACCCTAGCATGGAGATTTTTGTCTGAACTCTTGTTCGTGGCTTAGTTTAGGACACCTCACATACACGCGGCTTCCTCTTGGGCTACCTGACAATGATACCCTTTATTTCTCGTAATCCCGTGTATTTTACATATACCCCGCTCCCTTTTCAATGTACGCACTTTACTCGCTTTCCTTTGATTGTGGTTTGTTCACTAGGAGCACCACTAGGGACTAGCATATACTAAACCATTTTCAAACTAATTCTTGATTCGTCGTCGAGCCATTTTCAAAACACCCCTGTAAGTCGATTGCTTCTTAGCATTCGCCATCAACCTAATGCACAAACTCACACATTTCTTCGTGGTTTCGTTACTAGGAGCACCTCTAGGGACTAGGATCGATTCGCACCCATTTCGTCAAACCCTTGACTCAACGTCAAGTGGCATTTTCAAAACAAACTTTTAAGTTGAGTGCCTTTTGCCTCGCAATCAACCTCTTCGCACTCAAATACAATCAAACCCTTGATCCAACATCAAGTGGATTTTCTCAATCAAATTTCAAAACACATAACAACTATAGAAACTCTTTTCAAGGTGAAAGGGAGGGGGATCGAGTCTTCGATCTTTTTCCTCAATTGTTTGGGTGCGAGTTCTCTTACTCGTGTGTGAGCAATGGATACCTCTAAAAGACTTCTAACTCGACAACATTCAAACCATTTTTGCAAGCACTCATCGTTCAAAAACACTTAATCAATATTTAAACACAATCTCTTTTCAAGGTGAAATGGAGGGGGATAGAGTCTTCTATCTTTTTCTTCAATTGTTTGGGTGCGAGTTCCCTTACTCATGTGTGAACAATTGTCACCTCTAAAAAACACACCAACCGAGTCGTATTTCCACGAACTACGAACGCTTTGATTCTTCATCACGTTCGAATGAAGATACGTAGGCACAAGATTGCGATGATCTTGGCGAGCTACCTTTTTCTTTTTCCCCCATTTGCATTAACCTTTTCTTTTTTCCACCTTTTCCGTCCAAACACCTTTCCCCATAGTCAAACTACGAGCGCTCTGATTCCTCATTCTCGTCCGAATAAGCATACGTAGGCACAAGGGCCATAATCCTTGGCGAGCATACTAATCTAAAACCACCCATCTCCCTTTAGCATTGAATCCTTTTCTTGTACCTTTTTGCTTTATCTCGTTTAGAAGAAATCAAATAAGCTTAGCTCACATTCATCACAATTCGAACTAAGAGGTTCCCGTTGAGTACAACGAACGTGAGGGGGTGGTAATACCTTCCCCTTACGTAACCGACTCCCGAACCCAGAATGTGGTTGCGATGACCATGTTCTTATCTTTAAAGGTTTTCTCGATATTTTCCTTTCCTTCTTTTGGGATAAATAAAGTTCGGTGGCGACTCTGTCGAACAAAATTTTCTTCCGCGCCTTTTGCGCGAGGGTCGTATTTTCGATGATATTTCGAGGTGCGACACTATGATTATGGCCCGATGGTAATCTAAAATGTTGTCCACGTGCTCGTTAGGGTCTCATGTGCCATCATCCAAAGACCCGGGGTGATGCATTATGTGATTCTTTTTTAAACGAATTATGTCGATAACTAATGGCAGACTGTTTAAGTAAGTTCTAGTCGTGTCTTCTTCGTGGACAATAGGGTGAAGAAATCCTTTTTGAATAACGACCAACAAAATGCGTATGGTTGCTACCTCTGAAATTAGAGCCACGTAGAGGGGAATGATTGTCATGCAAATGAGACAATGGCCTCTTTCGGGGTTCTTGAATTCTTGGCGACTACATACCATTGTAAGCAGGCACATTCACAAGAATACCTCAAATTTGGTTGTGTTGCAAGACCTAGATATGCATTGCAATCTTAGTAGGAAACTTTTCACAACTCTCCCATGGATGAGCATGGTGTCTTGTTATTTCAGTAGATCATAGAAGAGAATTCTACGATGCCAAAATGCATAGCCAAGAAATCGTAGAAATAACATTCTGATTTAAGTCAATAGTAGCAGATTTATGGGATTTAATTTTAACTATATGTCGTATTTTTATCATAGCTAAAGTTTTGTAAGTCCGATTGAAGTGAACTAGCAAAAAAATAAAATCTAACGTTCAAGGCAACAACTTTCATAAAGAAGTCAAAGTCTAATCCAAACTATCAAAGGAAGGAAAATAATGAGTAAAATTATGATGTTGGTATAATGTTGAATGGTAAAAGTTGGCCTATTCTCTCAACCATCAAATCCCATTGCCATTCCTATTTAATTAGAATCAAGTCAAAGATTTCAATTGTTCAAATTTGTCCATGATATTTGTACCAAAGGGATCAAACTATTATTGAAAGAAAGAAATATTCTAGAGCTAAAGAGAAAAAGAAATGAATACTAACATTAGAGAATCATCCCTAATCATTAGTAAGTTTATTATTTAATTTTCTATTGCAATTTCCCTGAATCTTTTAAGGATGTGCAACTAGTTCTCTTAGATTAAGCCCATAGATGAATTTTCCCTAACTATGTGAACTTTGTAACCCTTATTGATTTGCACGTTGTAACGAACATCTTTTGATAAATATTCAATGTTATTTTGAGTTTAATGCTTTTTCTTGTCTATGGAATTGGGATGATTGATCTAGATGACAACTAAGAACTAAGAGTAAATTTGCACATCAAAATTAAACAATATGACGGAGCTATTATGATTACAAGTAATTGGGAATAAATAGTCGTAACATTAGGTGTACATGCCATAAAACCTTCATAGGTTTCTATTATATTTTCTTAGGAGCGCTGGGAGGTCGCGAAAAAAGAAGCAGTATATTTTGTGATTAATTCGTTGAGTAACCATTTTTTTTGTAAAATAGTTTGATTTTTACACGCCATAAAACTTTCGTAGGATGCGATTATATTCTCTCCGGAGCTCTGGGATGTTGAACTAGACGAAATGAATTACTTGACGATCAATTCGTTGAGTAAACGTGCTTTGTAAAAGAATCATCGTTTAGAAAGATTCATTTAGATTCAAACTTGGGTTAATCACATAAAAATATATAAGATTTGAAGAAGAGACTTTATTGTTTTTATCATTTTATTTCTTCATTGTTATCATAGTTTATTAGATGTATAATTAATACACAACTCAACCAATCGCGCTCATCCACCCCGTTACAACTTTGATTTTCATATTTACGATAACAGGTATAATAACCTTATCCTTGTGAAGTTAGCGACAATCTTTGTGGATTCGATAATTTTTTTTCACACTTTCTGAATGTTTGTTGGCACAAATACTACAACTGATTTTACCATTAACAACCACAATGGAAGGTTTTCGATGTGACTGAGATGGTTCTCCGTTGAACAAAAAAGTGGGAGAAAGGGAGTACTTGCAAAAAAAATGTTAGCACTCTGACGCTCAAATCACAATGAAATTGAGCTGAAAATTTGCAAGTGTGAGTTGAATTGTACTTGTGTATAACTCCCAGTCACACTTATATATGGGAGATCAATGTAATTGTCTTCAAATTGTTTGACGTTGAGTTTGAGTGAACATTAAATGAAGATCCTTTAACTCATAGTGAATGAGAAACATGCTTCTGTACAGTGTTCTCTGAGAGAGATTTACATGTGTAATAGCACGTCAAACACCTCAAAGTAACCGTGGATTGTTGGCAAACCCAAAATATTTGTGATTTTTTATTTTATAAAAATATGACCCGATCAAATAACTTATGTATGTCACAAATTTCATCATTTAAAAAGTTGTCATCAAACCATTTGATTCAAATCAATTTTTATGATTTGATTCTGATTGGATTTGCCAAATTGATTGAATTACCCAACCTAAATACAATCCTAATGTTAATTGATTCAACTCAAAATCGATGTACTTACTAAATATTTTAATTTTGATTGTACAATATTCATTTGAGTCGAACTAAGCACAATTATTTAATTGATTTTTATTTTTGCATTTGTTTTACTTTTTTTTAACAATAATTTTTATTTATTATCACATTTGACTATGGTGTTAGAACACCACTAATTATCATAAAGCTCATGTAAGCCAATCTTTTGTTTGTTTTAAACCAATATCATAATGATATCAATTGAACTAATAAAACTATGAAACTGTTGAATCTCAAATCCCATTTACAAATAAAAAATTTACTACATGGATTTTAGGTCTCTCTATGACTCTATCTAAATATGCTGATGTCATGTCTTTATTGTTGTTAAAATAAAAACTCATGTTCACAGTTCCCAAAGCTCAAGGACACACTCAAAGAGAACTAAAGACAGGTGAAAAAGCAGGAACAAACAAGAAGGAGCTTCTGTCTCAACGTTCCACCTACTTTCTACTTCAAAAATCAGAAGGAAAAAAAACTGTTTTCTTCTCACTTCAGGTGATCTTCTTCTTTTATGCTCCTCATGTAAATGTGATTATTATTATTATACACAATCATCATAAAATTTCATATTTTTCATTTTATGTAATTTGTGAATCATTTCTTTGTTTTTTTTTGTTGCTTTTTGAAAGTTGTTTTTCTGTTATGTGTGTCTGAAAAATCTTTGTCTGTCTCTAATTTTGCCCAATTTGTTGTGTTTAATGTTTTTGTTATATATTTTATTTGCTTGTTTTTCTCTTCTGGGTTTTGTGAATGTACATGTACTTTAAAACAATAATTGAGGATAAACTTTTCCAATTTTGTGATTCTTGGAATTCAAATTCTTGATTCTGAATAGCAAAAACTAGTTAAATTTGACACATGATTCAAACTTCTAAACCCTTTAATTTTTTATTTTTTTTAATCAATATAAAATTTCTTGTGTTTAACTTTTTAATCATCATGCTTAAAAGGTTTTTTCAATTTTCTATTCCAAATTCTAAATTTCTCTCCTTTTGGTGCAAACAGGTAATTGAGTTGATTTGGTTCGGTTCGGTTTGATTCGGTTACGATGAACAACACTGTTCCTGATTGGAATTTTGGGAGTGATACTTTTGTCAGCAATCAAAAGAAGCAATCTATGGGGTATGTATGTGAATAATGTTATTATTATGCAAATTAAATTTGCTTAATTTATGATTAACCATTAACCATGTAGTTAATAATAATTTTATAGGCTTGATCATGAACTTGTGGAGCTTCTATGGGAGAATGGTCAAGTAGTATTGCATAGCCAAACAAATAAGAAACCAATGAATTCAAGACATGTTCATAAGAATCTTCAATCAACAACATTAAGCAACTTGATTCAAGATGATGAAACTGTTTCATGGATCCAACAATACCCTTTTGAGGATCTGATTGGACAAGAATTGTGTTCGAATCTTTTATCCGAACTTCCACCTTGTCATGTTGACTCCTATGATTCACAACCGACTAATACGAAACCTTTTGTCGAGGAGTTCTCAATTCCTAGGTTTCATCATCACGTTCCCGATTCGTTGCAAAAAAACAATGATTTGTGTGGATCGAACAAGGTCGTGAACTTTTCTCACTTTTCAAGACTTCCTAATGTTTCTTTAGCATGTAATAACGGCGATGGAGATTTAAGAGACAAAGTTACAGGCAATATGTCACAATGTGATATTAGAGAGAGTTCGGCGATGACGATTGGTTTGAGTCATTGCGGTAGCAACCAAGTCCAACAAGATCCGGATGTTAGTAAGGTATCAAGCGATGGTGTTTGGACGAATACTATATCAGCCGAGCCTCAGCGAGTGAAAGACGATGTTCAGAGAACAACAATTCCTTGGAATGAGAAAGGGAAATCAGAGATGTTGGAACCGACTTTTACTTCATCTTCCGGTGGTTCGGGAAGTAGTCTTGGAAAAACATGTTCCTTATCTACAAGAAGTCATGGACAAAAGAGAAAAGGGATAGATGTTGATGATTCGGTGGAACAAAGTGAGGTGAAGCTTCATCTATCGATATTTCTTTCACAACTAATTTAGTTTTTATTCTTCGACACAATTAGAAATCAATTTTACGGTTTGTGTTTATAGGACACCGAACTTAAATCAGCCTTGTCGAACAAGGTGTCGCAGAGGTCAGGGTCGGGTCGAAGGAATCGGGCTGCTGAAGTGCATAATCTTTCAGAAAGGGTAACGGCTTTCTTTACGCCTCTCTAGTTAGACTAAATTTTTTGAAAAAAATTGCGCTTACAAGAACCGTTAATATTTTATCGATGCAGAGACGAAGAGATAGGATTAATGAGAAGATGAAAGCATTGCAACAACTTATACCTCACAGCAGTAAGGTTTGTTATCGAAACCGATTCTCCGTTTTATATGATTTAATAACTGTGGCTTAAAAACTAAGTACGCGATGTATGTGCAGACAGACAAAGCATCGATGTTAGAAGAGGCAATTGAATACTTGAAATCACTTCAGTTACAACTTCAGGTATATAAATAGTATCCCGTATATGAAAATCTTCTCACATTGCTAATTTCAAACCGAAACGAATTTTTTCAAAATCGTTTTGCTAGGTAATGTGGATGGGATCTGGCATGGCACCAATGATGCATCCAGGATTTCAGCACTACATGACACAAATGGGCATGTCAATGCCTACAGCTTCATTTCCTCCGCTTCAAAATCCGTTGCAATTACCGAGAATGCCGTTTGATCCATCCGTATCATCGTCTCAGACACCAAATCCAACATTAACATGTCAAAATCCTCTTTTCGGTGCCTTTAACTACCAAAATCAGATGCAAAATCCAGCTCTTTCAGAGCAATACGCGCGTTACATGAACTATCATCTTATGCAAAATGCTTCTCAGGTAATTAGCTTCTTCTCTGAGATAACTTATAACTTATGAAAACAACTTATAGCTTAAATGCTTAGTTATTGTCTGTTTATATTGTAGTCGATGAATATGTACCGATACGGTCCCCAAACTGTACAAAATAGTCAAACAATGATTCCAACCAGCAATAACAGTGGATCAATAAGTGGAGCAGCAAACATTAATGATAATGTGAATGGCAAAATTGGTAGGCCAGTACATAGCTCTCTATTGTCATAGCATCAAACAGTTTTTTTCTGCGAAAATTGTTCTTATACTAAATGCCAGATATAGACACATCATTATGTATTCATAATATTTTTGTCATAGCCTCAAACAGTGATTTTCTGCAAAAATTTATTTCATCTTGTGATGTTATTTTCATATTACATGTCAGATGTAGAAACTTCATTAAAAGTTGGTTCCTAGCACTTTTCATTTATGTGACAAACGAGAAGAATCTGGTTTTAGTCTCTGCAATTATTTGTAGATTTTTTTTTTTGAAATTTTAGAAACATATTCTTAAAGTAATTGCAAAGACTAAAATTGGATTCTGTTCATATATCACACGAAAAGAATTTGGTTTTAGTCTTCTGCAATTTTTTTAAAGATATTTTTGTTTGAAATGTCTCCTTTTTATGTCTCCGACATCATCTCTACGTCAAAAGGTGAAAGAATATGAAATTTTAGAAACATATTCTTAAAATAATTGCAGAGACTGAAAATAAATTTTGCAGAACCAAAAATACTATTAATCTATAAAAGTCTTATAACGTTTTTTAAAATTTATTATGTATTTATACTATAACTTGTTGACATTTTTATTTTTCATTGTTTACAGGTTAATTAGTTTAGAAGCATGCCTAGAGGAATCTATGGTGTAACTAACAACAAAGTTGCAAGATGAATGAAGATATATAGCATGTTTTCATATTATGCTCAACTATAAATTATTATGTATATATAGTCCACTTGATTCATATACAAGTGACTTATTTTTTTGGAATGATTATTTATAAGTTGTAGTCAATTTTATAAGATTATATTTTGCTCAACTCAAAATTTAACAAGATTTTTGGTGAAGTCAATTTTATAAGATTACATTTTGCTGAACTCAAAATTTAAGAAGAGTTTTAGAAAAGTCAATTTTATAAGATTAAATTTCCCTCAACTCAAAATTTAGGAGGATTTTGTAAAACTAGCTACATGTAAAATAAATAAGAAAATCTAATATGACCATTCATTCCTTTTGAAGAGTTGCCAAAGTAATAAAATTGATATTTCTCGTACAAAATTAAATACAATTTTTAATATATATATATATATATATATATATATATATATATATATATATATATATATATATATATATATATATATATATATATATATATATATATATATATATATGTAGTGTTGTGTAGGTCAGCTGTATTCGACAGAGTCGAATATAGCTGATAAAGAGTTAGTCGAATTGTTTTGGGCCTGGACTTTGATAGCCTATATAAAGGGCATTGTAATTTGTAATATATACAACAGCTTCATAATAAAATTTACAAAGGTTCCAAAACCCTAATCTCTTCTTATTTTCTTCTCTCTCTTTCTCCTTCTTCTTCTTTATCTCAAATATTCATCTTTCTTGGAACCCAGTTCCAACAATTGGTATTACAGAGCCCGGTTGCGATTCAGAGAGAATCTAAATGGCAAACGGAACAACAACGTCCACACAATTCCCAGCGAATCTACCGGTTTTCAAAGGGGAAAACTACCAACGGTGGGTTGCGCAGATGAGAGTTATCTTCAGATTTCAAGATGTGGTTGAAATCGTGAATGATGGCGTAACTAAATTGGGGGCGAATGCGACTGATGAACAGAAAGCTGTTTACAAGGATCAACGGAAGAAAGATGGCAAAGCGTTGTTCTTGATTCACCAGTGTGTGGATCCGAATGTGTTTGAGAAAATTATTGAAGAAGAATTTGCGAAAGAAGCGTGGGACAAGTTAAAGAACTTGTATGGAGGTGATGAGAAATTGAAGAGGGTGAAGCTGCAAACCTTGAGAAAGCAATACGAAATGATTCAAATGAAGGAAGATGAATCAGTTTCGGAGTTCTTTTCAAGATTGGTGATGCTGACGAACCAGATGAAGTCTTGTGGGGAAACAATCACAGATTTGCAGAAGATTGAGAAGGTACTAAGATCTCTGACTGCAAATTTTGATTACATTGTAGTGTCAATTGAAGAGTCCAAGAATCTTGCTGAGATGAAGATTGAAGAGCTACAGGCCTCTTTGGAAGCTCATGAGATGAGATTGAAGCAAAGAGATTCAGAAAGAGAAAAGGTATCGGACCAAGCACTACAAGCGAAATTCACCAAGAAATCTGGGAAGGCGAAGAAGGGAAGGAATCTTGCTGGTGATGAGAAGTCAAGCAAGAGTTCTAAGAATCATGATGATTTAAAGAAAGTCATGGGCAACAAGTACTCTGGGAAGAAAGTTGACATGAAAGACGTGCAGTGTTACAATTGTCAAAGTTTTGGTCATTATGCTCGAGACTGTCGAAAGAAGAAGGAAGCACGAGCAAAAGAAATTGACAAAGCGCAGTATGCACAGGCAGAGGATAGTGATTCTGAAGGTGTGCTACTAATGGTAGACACTCAGTCGAAGCATGATGACACAAACTTGTGGTATCTTGATTCAGGTTGCAGCAACCACATGACTGGTAACAAGAACTGGTTCACCAAGCTTGATGAATCAGTTAAGAAGGTGATAAAGTTTGCAGATGGTAGACAGATCACATCAGGTGGAAAAGGAAACATATCTGTAATGAGAAGAGATGGTAGAAAAGCCAGCATTACTGATGTGTTGTATGTGCCTTCTATGACAAGTAACTTAATAAGTATAGGTCAATTACTTGCCAAAGGACATAATATGAAGCTGGAGAAGAACCAAATGAAGGTGTATCATGCTGATGGTAAGTTGATATTGAAAGCACCATTGGCTGATAACAAGACGTTTAAAGTTCAGATTAATATGATTAATCATGAATGTCTTGCGTCAACTACGGAAGAGGAAAAGAATTGGCTATGGCATCATAGATATGGGCATCTAAGCTTCAGGAGTTTGGGTATGCTGAATCAGAAGAAGATGGTGTATGGTTTACCTCAAGTGAAGGAACCAAATCATGTGTGTGAAGAATGCTGCAAAGCGAAGCAGGCTAGAAAAGCATTCAAACATGATCTGCCAATTAAGTCGAAAGGAAAGTTGGAGCTTGTTCATTTTGACATATGTGGACCTTTTGAAGTTAGGTCGAATGATGACAAGCGTTACTTCTTAACTTTCATTGATGAATTCACCAGATATATGTGGATTTATGTGATCGAAAGTAAGAGTGAAGTATTCACAAAGTTCAAGAAGTTTAAGTTGCTTGTCGAAAAGCAAAGTGGCTGTAAGCTAAAGAAACTGAGAACTGATGGTGGTGGTGAATACACCTCTCGAGAGTTTGCTAGATTTTGTGAAGAGGAAGGTATAGAGCATGAGGTCATTGCTCCCTATACACCTCAACACAATGGAATAGCTGAGAGGAAGAATAGAAGTATACTGAATATGACGAGAAGTATGTTGAAGGCTAAAGAGGTGCCAAAGAGATTTTGGGCTGAAGCAGCTTCGACAGCAGTATACATTCTGAATAGATGTCCAACGAAGAAGTTAGTCGAGAAGACTCCTTATGAAGCTTGGACAGGTGAGAAGCCAAATGTAAGTAATCTTAGAGTTTTTGGATCAATATGTTTTAGGCATATGTTCCTGAGCAATTGAGAACAAAACTAGATGATCGAAGTCAAACCATGGTGCTCATAGGTTATCATTCGACTGGTGCATATAGACTATATTCACCAGAAGATGATAAATTTGTGATTAGCCGAGATGTTCTGGTAGATGAAAATCAAAAATGGGAGTGGAGTCATGGGTCAGTTCGACAGGATACTGGTCGACAGATGGAAGAGACAGTTCCGACGGTGTTTGAAGAAGACCAACAAACTGAGGCCACGACAAGTCGAAATGAAGAACCTCCTGAGCAGAATGTCAGAAGATCAACTAGAACAAGAGCTGAGTCGACAAGGTTAGCTGGATATGAGAGATTTCCAGATAATGCAATCGATGCAGATGGTGACTTAATAGAAGAAGCAATGATGATGGCTGAAGCAGAACCAATTAATTTGGATGAAGCCATGAATGATTCGAATTAGTGTGAAGCCATGAAGGAAGAACTCAGGGCAATCGAGAAGAACAATACCTGGGAACTTGTCGAAAGAGCCAGCAAGAAGCCTATTGATGTGAAATGGGTTTACAAGCTGAAACGAAGGCCAAATGGTGAAATTGCCAAGCATAAGGCAAGACTAGTAGCAAGAGGATTTTTGCAGAAACCTGGTATTGATTTCGACGAAGTATATGTGCCAGTGGCTAGGTTGGAAACAATCAGGATTGTTGTTTCGACAGCAGCGTATAGAGGATGGAAGATACATCAGTTGGATGTGAAATCAGCATTTTTGAATGGTCCCTTGGAGGAAGAAGTTTACGTCAGTCAACCACCAGGATTTGAGATTAAAGGGCATAAGTCGAAGGTGTACAGATTGAGGAAGGCTCTCTATGGATTAAAACAAGCCCCTAGGGCTTGGAACAGAAGAATAGATAGTTTCCTAATCGAAGCAGGGTTCACAAAGTGTGTGTCTGAGCATGGAGTTTACGTAAATGATGTTGACAATGATAGTCGAATCATTTTATGCCTGTATGTTGATGATTTGCTAATTACAGGTGCAAATGAAGCTGAGATAAGAAAAGTTAAGTCGAAGCTAATGCAAGAGTTCGAAATGTCCGACCTAGGGAATTTGTCATATTTCTTAGGAATGGAATTCAAAGACACAGCTGAAGGTGTGTTCCTGCACCAGAAGAAGTATGCTCAAGATATCTTGAAGAGGTTCAAGATGACTGACTGCAAAGCTGCAACAACTCCATTGGAAACATGAGCAAAGTTGAAGAAGGTAACTGATGATGAGTTTGTAAGTTCGACACTGTACAAACAAATTATTGGATCCTTGAGGTATCTTTGCAATACAAGACCGGACATTTGTCAAAGTGTCGGATTGTTAAGTCGATTTATGGATAAACCCCAAGAATGTCATCTTATTGCAGTAAAGAGAGTACTGAGATACATTAAGGGTACGATTGATCATGGTGTGCTGATGCTATGTCGAAATAAGTCCAAGTCGAAAGATGCTGAGGTATATGGTTATACTGATTTAGATTTCAGTGGAGACCAAGATGAGAAGAAAAGTACTGCAGGCTATATTTTCGTGATCGAAGGAGCTCCAATCTCTTGGAGTTCGAGAAAACAAAGCATTGTGGCTTTGTCATCATGTGAAGCTGAGTATGTAGCGACATCATATGCAGCATGTCAGGCAGCATGGATAGATATGTTGCTCGAAGAACTCAAGATCAAGGAACCTGGGAAGATGAAATTGTTTGTAGACAACAAGTCAGCTATTGATCTTGCCAATCATCCTATGTGTCATGGTCAAAGTAAACACATAGAAAGAAGGTATCATTTTCTCAGGGATCAAGTAAGCAGAGGGAAGCTGGATCTTGAATATTGCAAGACTGAAGTTCAGCTAGCTGACATACTTACCAAACCTCTGAAGAAAATCAGATTCGACGAGTTAAAAAAGAGCATTGGGATGAGAAGTCTCGAAAACATGAATTAGGTGGTGTGTTAGAAGTAATTCATGTTAGTTTGTCGCAGTCGAAGGGTTTCATAGGTTTTGGTCGAAATTGTATATAGTCAGTCGAATAGTTGTAGTGTTGTGTAGGTCAGCTGTATTCGACAGAGTCGAATATAGCTGATAAAGAGTTAGTCGAATTGTTTTGGGCCTGAGCTTTGATAGCCTATATAAAGGACATTGTAATTTGTAATATATACAACAGCTTCATAATAAAATTTACAAAGGTTTCAAAACCCTAATCTCTTCTTATTTTCTTCTCTCTCTTTCTCCTTCTTCTTCTTTATCTCAAATACATCTTTTTTGAAACCCAGTTCCAACACACACATATATATATATATATATATATATATATATATATATATATATATATATATATATATATATATATATATACTTCAAAACAACTTGTGATAAAAAAAATGAATAGAATATTACATATACATATCTGCCAACATATTAGTAAGTTTAATTTTAATAAAAACTTCATACATTCCTAAATACACATAGAAAAATCTTTAAATGACACTTATTTTAAAATAGAGAATTTTAGTCATCAAGAGATGATTAAAATTTATAGATTTTAGCATGCTACTCCTTTTAGTGGAGATGACTAATGCAATTAGATTAAGCCATCATTTTGTTTTCTTTTTTCTTTTTTATTGCTTACAAAAGGATGATGATTCTTTGCAGTCATATTCAATGCATTTACACATTTAGAGTATTGGTAATCGTTTGATCATGATCAATTAATTCAAATTTATACGGAATATTTTAAATTATACAACAAAAGCTAATTTATTTCGATTTTAAATCGTTTGATCAAGATTGACCGATGAAAGAAATTTTGAATGTGTGAATATACTGACTGTAGGATCCTATTCCTTACAAAAGTAATATGTCCCTAGCTTCCTAGAATGCTTGCAATATAACAAAAGCACCCAGATTTTACCAAAAAGCAATAAGTGTTGTGAGCATGCATAAGTTTGAAAAAAAAAGTTATTTATGATTTTTTTTAATCTTCTCTCTCAACTCAACTATAAATGACTTCCTCATCATTTTTCTCTTGTCGTCTGATTGTAATTATTAACAGGTGAATATTTTTGAACCTTTCACTTTTTTTTTCAAAAACTTTTTATCATCCTATATCAATGTCATGAAAAATTGAATATGTACCCTCCACTTTGTGTGTGATACCTTATCTATAGTCAATATGCAAATAAATGCTAATTGAAGTGGTCCCTATGTCAAAATTAAAGACTATCTACTAACTACTAAAATTTAGATGCCATGAATTTGTACAAAGTTGCCATCTTTTCATATGGGACCTCAAAAACAAGACATTATTATAAATGGCACAATCCATCACTTATTGCTTCAAATGTGGTCCCTTTAGAACATTAATATAACCAATGAAAAATCAAAACATAAGCAACTTACACTTTAAAACAATTGGTTATAATTTTGTTACATATCATAATCCATTTATAGTTGATGATTCCATTTGCAATAATACTAATACACAACAATTTTACTATGTTCCTTCTTCACTAAATAGAATCACTACATGAAACATCCTTAATTGAATGGTCCTTTGTTGGTGGAATCAATCCTTAAGAAAGTGTCACAAAATTTATGTAGTTTGGTGGTCATGCAATATGTATCTAATCTATAATTTGTTGTCTAAGATTGAGAAATTTTAGTGGACAAGTTTTTCTTTATGGGCCAGTTTTGTTCTTAGCTCTTATGTCCCATCGTGTATTTATTATTATTCACTGTTTTGTAGATCAAGGAAAATAACATGATAAGCTAATTATTTTTTGTTCAAATAGGCAAGGGTTTTGTCTGAATGTATCATTAGTACAATTATTTTGCTCCATGATATAAACTATAAAATGAAATCTAGAGACTTATATTTTGTGTCTGCTGTCTCTTTTTGTAGAAACAAATCATGTCAATGATTCTTTCTTACATATACAAACAGCCTACATTAACATATATAAACATGTTAACATGGCTCTATTAAGACTTCTTCTTTATCTCTAGGGCTACTTGTTATCTAGTTCACCATTCTAGCTAGTAGGATAAATTTGAAGTAGAATTAGCATGAAGTTAGAAAAGGCCGAAGCTTATAGATTTGATAGAGATAGAAATTTGATATCTAATTGCTAAACCTTATTATTTATGGATATGGGTTTATTATTTTGATTATAAATGAGTCACCTCTATTTTACATTGGAATTCTCATTACATTTAATATATTTTTCAAAAATTCTATAAAAATTTGAAATTGCCCTTTTTCAAAAGTAAGCATCCAGAGTGTGTGTTTGTATCACACGAAAAAAATCTGCGTTCCTCCCATTCTCAACATCACGCTAGAATATGTTTACCACGTGTTTAGAGAGAGATGCTCCTCCCTCTCTTTAGAACTTATCGTGACTTGTCCTCTTCCTTCTAGGGTTGAGTTTTTCCTCGGATTTCACAATCCGTTCCTCAACCATTCATTGGTTTCCTGTATTTTTTTCCCTCTTTGGTGGGTGTCTATCACGGTTTAATCTGTGTTCTTTCTTCTCTGTTAGCTGTTTCGGTTGATACCTTCCTACTTTTGGGTTTGTCTTCCCCTTTCGTTTCCCATGCTAGTGTTGTTACTTTCCTTTGCTGCGTGGTTTCCTTGTTTTTGTGTTAATTGGTCTGGGTCTCGTTTTATCTATTTGGCTCCATGGAGAAATGTAAATCGATTGAGTTGTCCAAGGAGGAAGAAGAAGGAGTGGTTGTCGCCGAAGACGAAATATGCGAAGACGTTTCTTTCCATCGGACCTTAGCTGGGAAGCTTTGGACTGATAGTAGTTTCAATGCTCGAGCCTTTAAGAGCACCATGATAAACGCGTGGAGGCTTAAACATCCAGTGGAGATTCAAGATCTGGGGAAGAATCTCTTTCTCTTCAAGTTCAGTTCAAAGCGAGATCTGGAATTTATTCTTAAAACGGGTCCTTGGAGTTTTGATAGATCCTTGCTTGTTCTGAAACGGATCTCTGGTGAGGAACAACCAGCTGACATGGATTTGCACTACGCTTCTTTCTGGGTAAGAATCTATGAGCTTCCTCTCATCCTTAGATCCGAATCTATGGCGAAGAAGATTAGAAATATTGTGGGGGGTTTTTGAAGAAATGGACACCAAGGAGGTGCATAGAAACGGTAGATTTCTTCGAATCAAGGTGCGGGTTAATCTAAAGGACCCGCTGAAAAGAGGTACGGTTGTGAAATACAAAGAGAAGACCCTTAGAATCCACTTCAAGTATGAGCGGCTACCGACCTTTTGCTTTGTTTGTGGTCGTATGGGACACCAAATCAAAGATTGTGAGGTGATGGAAGAATTGAATGAAGTTGGTTATGAGGATATCGAAGAACAAGACCTTTCCTTTGGGCAGTGGCTCAGGGCATCTCCGCTTCCAAAGGTTTTAGATGAAGGAAAATCCAAGGATTATGGCTCTAGCAAGTGTAGCAGAGAATTGTTTGAGGTCTCTTCCAGCCAAAGCAGATGTGGTTCGAAAGGCAAAGAAAAGGCGGAAGAACCTGAAGTTCAAAACGGGGATGAGTCGATGGTTCTGAAAAGGAAAAGTCCTGTTAAAGGCAATGTTGTTCAAACTCCCTTTCCTGAGGTGGAGAAAATTACGGAATCTTTAGGAGCAGCTAATCTATCTGCTGGCAAGGAGGTTTCTCCAATCCAAGCCTCATCTGAAGGTGTGACTAAGAAGAAATGGGTCAGAAGAAAGAACAACAAACAAACAAAGATGAATAAGTCGGGAAACACAAAGCCTATGCTGGTCAAAAGAAATCTGATTGACGTTATGATCACTGAGGGGCCTGTGGATATCCAAGGTTTTGAGGAGAAGAAAAGGAAACAATCAATTGAGGAGGGTGTTAAAGTTTCAACTCAACCAGAGGTGGTGTTGGTTAACCGGCACCGCCTATCCCAATGAAAATCCTATATTGGAACTGCCCAGGATTGGGGAGTCCTCGCGCGGTTCGAGCCTTGACAAGGCTCATTAGAGTGGAAAATCCTCAAATGGTCTTCTTGATGGAAACTAAACTTAAGGATGATGAGATGATTACTGTTAAAAGAAGGTTCAGATTCAACTCAGAAAAAACGGTTGAGTGTCGAGGGTCAGGCAAAGACAGGGCTGGGGGCATCAGCTTGTGGTGGAATGATGATCTGGAGATCCAAATATCTTCTTTTTCTCCGAATCATATTGTGGGTGTTTGTAGTAGGGAGGAGGATGAGGAGGTTTGGTCTTTTGCTGGAGTCTATGGTTTTCTGGATGAGCCTAGAAAAAGGGAGACATGGAACCTGGTTTGAAGTTTGAAGGAGGATGGTGGGAGTCTGATGCTGATGTTTGGTGATTTCAACGTCATTACTCAAGCTTAGGATAAGAAGGGAGGTATCCATAGATCTGATGCTCAACTTTCATGGAGTAGAAATACTCTTGATATCTGTGGTCTTAAAGAAGTGGGTTTTGTTGGTTACCCCTTTACGTGGACTAATGGGCGTAAGGGCGAAATAATGTGTAGTGTAGGTTGGATAGAGTTCAGTATTTCCTAGATTTTCAAAGGAACTTCCCTCTCACCAATGTTTTCCATCTGGATCGTCATGGTTCCGATCATGCTCCTCTCCATATTCTCATTCAGAGGGAGGTCGTGGGTGAACGACGGAAGTATTTGTTTAGGTTTGAAGAGGCGTGGTCAAAAGATGATAAATGTAGGGATTTTGTGCGCATGCTTTGGAGCACGAATGGCAATTCCTTCTGTCAAAAACTGAGGTCAATCCATTCGTTACAACATTCTTTCAGCGAGCTCAGAACAAATAAAGTTTCTAAGGAAATCCAATGGATTGATGGTTTGTTGAAAGAAGACAGAAGATGGTCTTGTGATCCTCTTGATCTGCAGCAGTACAAAGCTCTTGAATCTCAACGCGACAAGCTCCTTAAAACTGAAGAGACTATGTGGAGACAAAGAAGCCGGGCGGTGTGGCTTCGTGATGGGGACAGGAATACCAAGTTTTTCCATTCCAAAGCTGATCAGCGAAGGCGTACTAATAATATTAATAGACTTAAAGATGTTGATGGGGTGTGGAAACGTGGGCATTCTAACTGTGAAGTCATTCTGGTCAAGTACTTCAGGGATCTATTTTCAACCAGCCATCCTGCCAATATTGGGCAGGTCAGTCAGTACTCTCCAGGCAGACTCTCTGCTGAGCATTTTGCCTTCTGTGACAGGCCTTTTATTCCTGATGAGGTTCGCACGACAATCTTTCAAATGCATCCGACTAAGGCCCCGGGCCCTAACGGTCTCCCTGCTCTTTTCTACCAGAAGTATTGGTCCATTGTTGGTGGAGACGTGGTGCATTGTGCTTTGGAGATACTTAACAATGGGGGGGGGGGGATCCCTCTTCCATTAATAGCACCTTCATTTCCCTTATCCCAAAGATAAAGAATCCATCATCTCCAGCTGATTTTCGCCCGATCAGCCTTTACAATGTTTGTATGAAGGCTGTTACCAAAGCTGTTGCTAATCGTTTGAAGGTCTTTCTCCCTGATGTTGTGAGTGAAGAATAAAGCGCTTTCATTTGAGGTAGGCTTATCACTGACAATGCGCTTATTGCCATGGAATGCTTCTATTGGATGAAGCATAAGAAGAGTGGAAAGAAAGGAACAATGGATCTTAAGCTGGACATGTCAAAAGCTTACGATAGAATTGAGTGGGAGTTCGTGGTTGAGGTCCTAAGGAAGATGGAATTTCCCGAGTCCTTGATTCAAGTGATTGCCAAATGTATTTCTTCAGTTTCTTACCAGATCCTCATCAATGGTCAACCTCGCATCAGATTTTCACCATCTCGGGGTCTCCGGCAAGGAGATCCCCTCTCACCTTATTTGTTTGTTATTTGTGCAGATACTTTGTCCGGGATGCTCAAGACGGAGGTGATAGACAAGAGAATTCATGGAGTTAAAATGGCGAGAAAGTCCCCTACTATCTCTCATCTCTTTTTCGCGGATGATAGCCTGTTATTCGCAAGATCGAATGAGGACGAAGCCCTTAGAATCAGGGGAATTCTTGACTCCTATCAACATGCTTCTGGTCAACTTGTTAATGCTGGGAAATCTGAGGTGGCTTTTAGTGGTAATGTGAGTTTAGATACTCAAAGGAAGATCATGGCAATCCTCGGGTGTAGAAGGGTTCTGAGTCATTCTCGTTATCTTGGTTTACCTGTGGTTTTTGGTCGCTCAAAAAAGGAAGTATTTAAGCTGGTTACTGAAAGAGTTTGGAAAAAAGTTAAAGGTTGGAAAGAGTCCTTCTTATCCCGTGCGGGTAAAGAGGTGTTGATTTGGGCTGTGGCTCAGGCAATTCCTACGTATATAATGAGTTGCTATCGCATCCCGAAGAGTGTTTGCAAGGGCATTAAAGCAATGTTGTCCAAGTTCTGGTGGGGTTCGAAGGATGGCGTTAGGAAAATTCATTGGTTAAGTTGGGGGAAGCTTTCTCTAGGAAAAGGTATGGGTGGCTTGGGCTTTCGTGGTATTCATGACTTCAATTCAAGTATGCTTGGAAAACAGTTTTGGCACCTCATGAGTAGAGAGGACTCTCTGATGTCAAGGTTCTTTAAGGGGCGGTATTATCCGCGATGTAATATTGAAGATGCAAGTTTGGGTTTCAAACCTAGCTACGCCTGGCGCAGTATTATGAGCTCTAAGGAGGTGGTTTTGAGTAGTGCCCGGTGGAGAGTCGGTAACGGTAGGAATATTTCTATCTTGAATGACAGATGGATTCCTTCGGCTCCGAATTTTAATGTGTCTCTCCCTCCTTGTTGTCTTGGTCCTAAGGCTACAGTTTGCCAACTGATACTCCCTGATAATTCTGATTGGAATATTGATATTCTTGAAGCTAATTTTGATGCTTTGGATGTTCTTCGAATTCGTAGTATTCCGCTTTCTTTCCAACAGCCGGAGGATAAACTGATTTGGCACCACGCCAAGGATGGTGAATTCTCAGTGAAGTCTGCTTATCATCACATTGTCGCGCGTCAACGTGCTTCTCATCCTGGTCCTTCTTCGACTGGTAATGAGGATTTCTGGAAGCTTCTGTGGAAGAATGATGTCAATCCTCGAGTCCGGAACTTCTTGTGGCGCCTCTCGAAGAATATTTTTCCACTTAAGGCTAATTTGAGGCATAAAGGTATAGATCTTGATGATTCTTGTCCCCTCTGCTCTGAATGGTCTGAAACCTCTAACCACCTCTTTCTCCACTGTATTTTTGTTAAACACACTCTGTTCTCGTCGCCACTAGGAATTTGCTGTCCTGGTACTGGTACTGTTATGGATTGGCTCTCTTTTGTCTTTAAACAAAATAATGCTTGCTTTAGTCAATTGTTGAGTTTTGCTTTTTGGAAAATCTGGCAAGTCAGGAATTCTGTGGTGTTTTCTGATTCTAAGCCTATTCTGGCCCTTATTGCGAAGGAAATCGCGGAGGCCTTTGAGGAGAATTCTATAAAGAGTTTTGAGCTTAATGCTAAGGCCGTGGTTTCGATTTGGGATGTGCCATTTGATGCCTGGCTCATTCAATCAGACGCTGGCTGCTTTGAAGACGGCACGGTTTCGCTTGGTTGTATTTTCAGGGATCCTACAAAGAATATTTTCATGGCTGCTTGCCAAAGGTTTCCAAGTGTGGCCGATCCCCTCTTGGCGGAAGTCTTAGGAATTCTAAGGGCCTTAAGTGTTGCTACTGAGCTGAAGATCAGGCGCATTGTTCTTCAGTCGGATGCAAAGCTAGCGGTGGATTGCATTAATGGCGGTTTAGAAATTACGAATATTTCAGTTATTGTTGTGGATTGTATCTCTTTGTTGGGTACTTTTGCTAGTGCTGTTGTTATGTTTATTCCTAGAGAGTGTAATAGGGAAGCTCATCATATGGTTGGTGTTGGGAAAACTAAGGGGTCTAGAACTTGGTTTGGACAAATTCCCAACCTTGTTCCTCCCTCTTGTATTTCTATTAATCTTTCCTTTTAATGAATATCTATGTTTTCATAAAAAAAAACATCACGCTGAATTGAATTCTAAGACCTCAAAATCCTCAAAATAACAAAAAGCTTAAACTTAGATAAAATCAAGTGTTACGACATGCATAAGTTCGCAAATCATCGCTTAAGCTTTAGAGTGGGTTAATTTTACAATGTATTTGTTACTTGAGTAGTACTTAGGAGATTGAGATTCATAAGTCGCGATAGTTATCTTGTTAGAGCGTGTTTGAAAAATAACTTCTAGACAGTCACCAAATACTTAATTCTGGATCATAACAAAATATCTATATATTTTTTTCTTTTTTAGTTTTGCACATGCTTTATCACATAGTTAGTTGTTTATGATAATGTCAGAGTTTACTTCAATTTAAGTTAGGTTAGGGATGTAAAAACATTCGTATTATTATTATTATTATTATTATTATTTTATTTCTTTTTTGATAAAGGGAAGGGGCTAAGTCACAAACAAAACAAAACAGCAGTCAATCTAACCCTCGAAATACCAATGTGATCATCCTCATAAAACTTTTGCACTAAAGAAGGGCACAACTAAAAAAAAAACAAAATCTTCTGAATGGATCCCTTTTTTGGCCAAAATATCTGCACATAGATTAGCTTCCCGGAAAACGTAAGTCACTATAATGACTCGATCCTCCCGGAAAAACTTCCTAATTCTCCTGATGAGATCACTTCCAAAACTATCCGTAGAGCAACTCTGGTTAATATCTAAAGCCACTTGATGAGAATCCACACACAGGTTAATCTTCTTAAACCCCATATTGATAGATAATCTTAGACCTTCAAACACGCCACAAAGCTCCGCTAAATACACCTGTCAGATCCCTAAGTGTTTAGAAAAACCACCAAGCCATTCACCTTCATTTCCTCTTATTATTCCACCACATCCAGCTACCTCTCGACAATCTCTCGCCCCGTCCGTATTTAACTTAACTCTTCCCTCCTCGGGAGCTTCCCACCTAATGTGTAGCCAATCCTTCCGCAACTCTTGATTCATAATCAATCTACTTTGCTTGGCCTGATTATAATCTTTAACATATCTAAAAATATAGTTCACCATATTAGGTGGTCTAACATAATTACCATCATGACTCTCTCTATTATGCCACCTCCAAAGATTATAACACGTCGTGGCCTAAACCGATTTTCACTCCACATCATCCTTCCATCCCATATCCTTGGTCATATTAAGCTATATCCACTCATTTATATTACCTGCAAAGAAACTTGATCTCATATTAATGTGCACCACTTCAAACCACACATGCAAGGCCAAAGGACAATCTCTCAGAACATGAATCACATCCTCTTCCTTGTCGCCACAAAAACGACACAAAGCACTGCCTAATCTCATCTTGCTCTTTTCATTATTTGTCAAAAGGCCATTATGCTTAAGAAGCGAAATAAAGGTTTTGACCCTTTCCGTGCAATTCACCTTCCAAACATCCTGCCACTCCTTTTTATCTCCCACATTATTATCAATGTCAAGTAAAGTATACATTCCTCCAACCGTAAATTCTCTCCCATTTTCTCCAATGCCCACGCAAACATCATCACCATCTTCAACAGAAGGTATTGCAATATCCGCTAACCTGTTCAAAACCTGCACTGGTAACCAGTCTCGCAAAACCTCCCACTTCCAATCACCCTCCTCACTAACTAGGTTTGCTACCTTGGCATGCCGTAACTGCATTGGGATATCTACCTCTAGATCAGCGATACACAGCTTTTTCCCCAATCAAATAAACTCCCATGCGCTAGCTACAAAACCGTTTCCCACCTTCCACATGCAATGTTTATTAAGCTCTGGCCATAACTTCACTAAGCTTTTCCAGAAACTAGAATCTGTACTCTTGGGACTACAACTTGGCTAATCCTTGTCCTTGCAATATTTACCTCGAATAGCACTACACCATAAGTCTTCACAACCATTTAACAGTTTCCAGCTACTCTTGGCCAATACTGCCTTGTTCATTATCTCCAAGTTCCTCAAACCAAGTCCTCCCTCCACCTTTAGTCGAGATACAATCTTCCAGTTAACAGCATGATGCTTCTTCCTATCAGCAGTGTCACCCCAGACAAAACTTCTTTGCAACTTGTGGATTTCTTTTATACACGACTTAGGCACTAAGGTTGTCATCATCGAATAAATGGGGATGGCTTCTATCACACTCTTGGCTAGAGTTATTCTCCCTGCAAAAGCCAATAGATTGCTTTTCTAAGCTCTAAGTTTGGAACTGACCTGATCTAGAATGTACTGGTACTCGAAACGTTTGGGAGCTTTTCCCGTCAAAGGCACGCCCAGGTATTTTCCAAGGAGTGATGTTTCTTTAAAACCTGACATTTTAAGTAGTTTCTCCTTCATATGTTTAGGAACATTACTAGAGAAAAGTACACGAGTTTTATCCTTGCTCACTTGTTCTCCCAACGCCTCACATAACTTATCCAAACTGTCCATAACACATTTCATTTGCCTCTCAGAAGCTTCGCCAAACAATAAGAGATCGTCAACGAATATTAGATGAGAAATCATAGGCCCTTGCATACCAGCCTTAACAGCCTTCCAATTTCCCTCTTCAACAACTTGCATTATAATATGTGAGAGTTTATCCACACATAATATGAAAATGTAAGGAGAAATGGGGTCCCCTTGACGGATTCCCCTTCGCGGTCTAAAAAATTATGATTGAGCTCCATTCCATTTGATGTTAGTTTCCACACTAGTAATACCATGGATGATTATGTTAATTATTTTCTCCGGTAATTTAATCTAGTCCAACACTCTCCAGATGAAATTCTAACTGAGCCTATCGTAAGCCTTCGAAAGATCAACCTTGATTGTGAAATACCCTTTCTTCCCTTTACTTCGGTCCATACTGTGCAGAATTTCCTTGGCCACAATGATGTTTTCGTGTATGCTTCTCCCCGGAACAAAGCATGACTGAAAAGGCGAAACGAGCGAGGGAATACAACTCTTTAGACGCTCCACAATAATCTTGCTCACCAGTTTATATATAGCATTGCATTAAGAAATTGGTCTAAACTAGCTGACAAGATCCGACTGCTCAACCTTGGGGACAAGACATACATTTGTCTTATTGATATCAATAATCTTGCTAGGACACTCCCACACCTCCCTAACAAACTTGCACACAGAATCCTTAACAAGCCTCCACGAGTTTTGGTAAAAACCAGCTGGGAAACCATCTGGCCCAAGGGCTTTCCAAGGAGGCATTTTAAACAAAGCATACCTTATTTCCTCATCTGTTATCATACCTTCCAATCTACGCATATGGTCTTGCTCAATTACTGGGTATGAAATGCGAGTATCAATCCACTGCTGGCCTAAATCGTTTGCTGCAAATAATTCTTTGTAGTAATCCACGAAAAGCTTGAACACTTCACCTTCCTCTTCAACCCATTCTCCACTACTATTCCTAATCATCACAATTTTGTTTCATCTCCGCCTTTGAACAATTTTCATGTGATAGTACTTCGTATTGCGATCGCCATCCACCAACCAAGCTGTCCGCGATCTTTGAAACCACATTAGCTGTTCCTTTTAGAGGAGATCATGCATCTCATTTTGAAGGTTCTGCTCAATGCGACTTAGCCCACCAGCCCTTATGCTCTTCTGCATGCTGCGTTTGATGCCATCCAACCTGCGCATAATTTAAATTTTCCTCCTTCTCATTTGCTGAAATGAAACTAGTTTCCAATCTGTAATTCCTTTTCTGGTGTTTTCAAGATTGCTGACAAGAGGAATATTCTTGTCCCAAACATAATCCATCATACTATAATAAGTGTTGTCCAATAGCCAAGCACTCTCAAACCCGAAACTTGCTGCACTAAGTCTTCTATCGTTCCCATGAGGATGAATTAAAATGGGATGATGATATGAGAAGTCCAGTCTAGGTAAGACTTTGACAAACCCTTCAATAAACCGCATTCTCCACCTCTCGTTACATAGAGCTCTATCAAGCCTTTCGTAGATACGTTGGCCACATTTATATATAGGACCCCTCCACATAAAACGAGAACCTACTGCACCCAAATCCATTAAACCACACTTGTTCATATTATCTCTAAACTTCTTACATTTGTTGTGACAAATAGGGGCACCACCCTTCTTTTCGTGAGCAAAGGCAATGACGTTAAGATCACCACCCACTAGCCAAGCATCAGTTATGGTGATACTCAGTTCCTGCATGTCATTCCACAGGCTACTTCTTCTCTCAACACTAGGGCTAGCATAGATGGCTGTGAAAAGCTAATCTTAACCAACTTTTGGCTTAAATCGACAGTGAATAAATTGAAAATCGTGAGTCACCATTGTGATGTTCAAATCATCCTTCCTCCAAGCTACGACAACACCTCCTGCATATCCCTGACTTTCATTTGCACAAAACCCATCAAAACCCATTTTGGATAACGATTTCTGAAGCCTAGCAGGACTACACCTTGTTTCCATTATCACTATGATACTTGGCTTGTATCCATTCACGTATTGCTTACAATATTTGAAAAATCCTTTACTAGCAGCTCCTCTGCAATTCCACAGTATTATGTTTTGTTTTCCTATCATCATAAAAACCATCAAAAGATTAAAAAAAGAGTCCTATTCTCTATCACGCCACTCACAGTTTCCCACTAACTCACATTGATGAGACAACCGGACCATCTTCCTTCTCGAAGTTGCTCTCTATGTTTCCATTATGACAAACCACATTTCTATTCAAATGAGAAACATCTCGGGGTCTTGGCACATTTGGATTCACCACCATTCCTTCCTCATTTGCATTTTCCTTTTTACCTTCACATTCCCCATGTAACTTCTTGATACTACCAAAGACTTTTTTTTCTTCTGATAACTTAACTGCCTCCATACTAACAATCCAATCTTCAAAATTCTTGTCCCCCACAAACTTAGTTAACTTGTCCATTCTTGAATTTTTTACTCCTGGATATTTGAAAGTTGCTTTTTGAACACCTGGAAGTTTATTCTTCTTCCTGCTTTTCCATGCTTTTTCTCAGAAATCTCTGATATTAGTTACTTTTGGCAACTCCGGTTGATTGTCCCCCACTTCTTGCTGCATTGTGCCAACATCATTTGATTTATCATTAATGTCTCCCTTATCTTTACTGCTCTCTGCTGCCACTTGTACTACAACTTTTCTTTTATTCCCCTGACTTTTGTTCGCTTGTCTGCCACTATCCATAACTGCTTCTGTATAGATTTCGCAATTATTTCCAATTATTGACATGTCTCTTGCATTATTCTCCTCATTAAGAATCATAAAGCGCGACCCCTTTTTGTCTCTTCCCGTATTTAATTTGGCCGACCCTTTGCCCAGGTTGCTTCCACCACCTATTCCTCCGGCTGTCAACTGAACTCCTCCGCTTCCACCATTTCCACCCACCTTCTTAAGTCTTCTATTTTTCTGAACAGCCTCCCAAGGCCCATCTAGCTCATTTTCTTTTCTATGCATACTTGCTTCCCCACCCTTACTACTACTCGTGCAAGTCTTCGGATCTTCTACCTCTTTCAATTGTCTCTCTGCACAACCTTCCTTATAATGCCCAAATATAACACCCACATATAATATCATATAACAAAGCATAAGTATTATACATGAATCCAAGTATTTGGTACTGAAATATACAAGTTCCTAGTTAACACATTATACATATACATGCCCCAAAATACTACATAACAAAAAAAAAACTATGGCAATATATATATACAAGACGTTCAAACACACTAAGAACTAGATCAATATCATGATCTCACAAAAAAATATCCACAACGGAAGTCTTACCACCCTAAAAAGCCAAGATAGTAAGGAAAGTCAAACAACTTTATCCTTACCCTTCGCGGAACCTGTAGTACCTGTAATATAATCAAAACATGGGGTGAGATACATCAAATCTCAGTGAGTTCCCTATCTTATGGATTCTCTCGGCTTTACAAGGTTATAGCCAATCCTAACTCAAGCTAAGGGGAAGGGAAGTGACTTTGAGTACTCACACACACTATATGGATCCATGTTCATGAGTCTTGTTAACTCACAATATCACTAATTGATAACCTTACCAAGGCATCCCCTTTTCCCGTCCTCTTCTACGTCTAGAAGTCGACCGGAGTCATGGATCCTTGTCATTTACTTGACATACGAAATGGATTCAGGAACAATGGCCTATTAGCCGTGAACCGTCACTTCACATGGCCTGTTAACCATCACAAGTCTCTACCCTTAGGTTCCATTCATACTACACACAAGAATTAAACCTGTCAAGTAATTGTGCATACGTTTCAGAGGAGCTCGAGACCCATGAAACTGCACCCAAGATACACGGTTATGATTACGTGATCACATACACACAAATGTGATTGTATTCGACAATCACTAGGCCATATTCTCCTTAAGACCTATTTGTCTTTTCAACTTAACATAGTTAAACATGATCCATCCTAGTGTAATTCTTTCCATACCATTCGGTAATAGACGCACACCTCGGCCCTTCACGCACGAGCGTCGTCATTACGTTATTCAACAATTTCCTAGCCGTTACTAGGTTCCAACATAGTTTATGGTAATATTCCTCACTCTACGTATTTCGTATTTTAACATGCATATACTCTCAAACATGCTTAACAACAAGAGAATAGGTAAACACAAGTCAATTATATAATAGAATCACACAATTCAACATATCACCAAGTTACACCATTTCTGGTTCCCTCCGATTTATTTAATCGGGCATCAAAACTAGTATTTTTCACTTCCATTAGATAGAGTATTTTCATAGCTCTCTATCGGTACCAAGAACACTCAAATAGTATATACGAAACAAAAGTTATGAATTTTTGAAGAAAAGAAAATTATTGAGAAACAGCCAGATTCGCCTGGCGAGCAAGGAGTTCGCCTGGCGAATCCCTCTTCGCCAGTACCTCGCCCGGCGAACTAGTGGCGAATCCTCATTTTAGAAAAACCGAAAGTTCCAGTAGCCAAAACATGTTCTGTCTCATGATTTTCGCCTGACGATTTAGGATTTCGCCTGGCGAATCACCCTTCGCCAGTACTTCGCCTGGCGAACCAATGGCGAGACCCCATTCGCCTGGCGATTCCTAATTCACCTGGCGAATCGTACCAGAAGTAGAATTTTCTGCTGCGGTTTACATGGTTCCAACCCTCAAAAATCCAACTTTTCCAAACCAAAACATTGTCAAACAACCAAAACAAGTATCAACAATGTTCATATTCATATTACGATTATACTATGCCGTTTATCTCGATTTTTAACCGTTAGATTCATAATTATAGCAAGTTGACTCATTTTCTCACAAAATCTAACATAACTCTAAACTCAAGAAACTCTACACTAAAGCAACTATCTAGAACCCACCTTGAATAGAGGATGATGAAGGAGAAGATGAGATGAATTGATGAAGAGTAGATGATGATTCTAAGGTTCTTCTTCTCTTAGGTTTTCTTCTTCTTTTCAAAAACAACGGCGCGATCGTCGCCTTTTTCAAAATGAAAGTCATCTGGGCCTACCCTCGTGTTATGAGACCCATTTCTTTTCTTTAAAAAACCTTTGGGCCTCTAATAGAGTGTAAGACCCAATCCCCTTTTAACCAAAACCTTTTTGGGGCCTCAGTGTATTGTATAAGTCCCGACACCATCAAAAAGTTTGGCGCGATCGTCGCCTTTTTAACGAAAACCTTGGGCCTCTCCTTGAGCTGTAAGCCTCACCACTTGTACAAAAATAAATCTTTGGGCCTCTTGAGAGAGTGTAAGACCCATCCCTTTGTACAGAAAACCTTTTTGGGCCTCAGTCACTTGTATAAGTCCCTGTACAAATTCAAAACAACAGTGCAATCACTGATAAAGCCTTGGACCTCTCCTTGAGCTGTAAGCCCAACAATCTTTTCAAAGCACTTTTTCCTTTGATTTAGAATATAATATTGTTATCAAAGCTTTCTTTGTTGAACAACTAACCAAACAGCATGGAAGCTCTACAACCGAGTAAGTGTTTACCCACTTTTTTTATCCGCTTTCATATACATATATCTGTATTATGGGGCTGCTCACTGTAAGTCTTCTTTGACAAACTTTTATATACTTGTCAAATATCAACTGTGTAATACTAGTATAGTTATTTAAAGTTTTCCCCGGCAACTACGTCTAGCACTAGGTAAAGCCCTGTTGGTCACTCTTAAATACAAACAAAACTAGATCCCCATAGGATTACCAGACACAGTCTTCCCTCCTCTTGGGGTTAAACAATATGGAAATGTGAAAGGCAGCATTCTCTGTGAACCCTTTCTCAGACTGTCACTCTTAGACATTGTCAAAGAAACTCTAACTCCCCAGAGATGATCTTTTCTCCGTGAATGGCATCTCTTGAGTTTCTTCCAAGTTCTCAGACTTTCCTGGCTTGATCTATTCTCAGTGAATGGCGTGTCTTGAACTTCTCGGGGTTTGGGGACCCACAGGCTTCTTAAAAGCATCACCGCCTCCTCTTGGGTGTTGTACAAGGACCCTTCGGCTTCTTAAAAGCTCTCATGCCTTCTCTTGGGCTTAGTACAAGGACCCAGAGACCTCTACAGGTATAGGAACAGAACCTAGTCATCAATTTCCTAGAGCTGTCTTTCTGAGTCAAGTGTCAGACCAGTTAATGGGTTGACCTTCATCCCTTAACATACCAGCCTTTTCTTGGGCATCATACAAAAATCATTCACTTATCTGAGAATCAATTTCTCAGAACACCAGTAGACTTGGACAACCTCAATACCCTTTGAATTTCCCATTTCCTTAAAGCACAGGAAATAACCCTGATCCTCTGATCAATACCAAAGCACAACCTTATCTTTAATCACTCCCTTTATTAGAACTGATTTTCTCTTTTACCCAACATACTGGACCTGTCACTGAACTAAAACAGTCACCCACAAACATAGTCTTCTCTTGGGCTTTGTACAATGATTCTCTCCAGCAGAGCTAACCTTTTCAGACTCACTTGTTGAGTCAATCACCTTTAGCTTCCATCTCGGGCTTCGTACGAGATATAAAATCACTCTCTTGTTGAGTATAAAAGACTCTCTTGTTGAGTCAATCACATTTAGCCTCTGTCTTGGGCTTTGTACAAGACACACAAAAACACTCTCTTGTTGAGTATAAAAGACCCTCTTGTTGGGTCACTTCCCTTTTAGCCTCCATCTCGGGCTTCGTACGAAATACAAATCACTCTCTTGTTGAGTATAAAAGACTCTCTTGTTGAGTCAAACACTTTTAGCCTCCATCTCGGGCTTCGTATGAGATACAAATCACTCTCTTGTTGAGTATAAAAGACCCTCTCGTTGGGTCACAAACCTTTCAGCCTCCATCTCGGGCTTCGTACGAGATACAAAACACTCTATTGTTGAGTATAAAAGACCCTCTTGTTGGGTCACAAACCTTTTAGCCTTCGTCTTGGGCTTCGTACAAGACACACATAAAACCACCCTCTTGTTGGGTTAATAGCTTCCTTTTAGGCTTTGTATAAGGAAAACCCCGGTTGAGTCAATCAACCTTTTAGCATCAAACCTGTGCCTTGCTCACAGCATACAAACATCAACAACTCCTCTTTAGAGATGACAAATTCTCTCTCATCCAGAACCCTTTAGCTTCCCATCTTGGGCTTTGAACAATATACAAATAGACCATTCAGCTTCACATCTTGGGCTTTGAACAAGATACATACACTCCATTTAGCTTCACGTCTCGGGCTTTGAACAAGACACCAAAACACCTTTTTCGTCAAACGGGAATACGTAGGCATAAGATTGAAAATCTTAGCGAGCATACTAATCAAAAAACCCAAAATCCCGTACCTTCATACATCAATCGAAAAGCATCAGACCTAACATCCTACTAATAGCCCAGACAATCTATTCTTAACAAAATAACCAAAAAGAGACCCACATCTTCATAGCATCTGTAACCTAACAGACCACTGTTCAAACTCAGTATGCAAGCAGGGTTAATTGGAGACATCTATTTCCATTCCTTTATCAACTTAATAGGATAAAAAATGAATCGAACTCTAGTACTCAAGCGATAGTGATTCGAAACCACAAAAAAATTGCGCTACAAGCCAACACGGGCCGTGTCAGCTGACACAGACGACTCTGTTGGTCCCCTGGCGTTTTGATGAAAAACTTGTTTGCTACAGACATGCTGACACGGGCCGTGTTAGGTGACACGGGCACCCGTGTCAGCTCCCTGCCATATCTCCAACATCGTCTCTTCTTGGTACTGTCCTGACATGGGCCGTGTCAGGCAACTGCCTTTCTACTTCAAACTCTTCCAAGACTTGAGATTTTCTCATTTTTTTCGCTCTGATTCCTCCTGAATGTGTGTATGAACCTGAAAACACTAAAGGACACAACCAAGGCATAAAATATGGTAAAAGAGATATAAAACAAATAAACAATAACTAAAGATTAACTAAAACAAACAGTAAAATAACATATGGAAACCACCGATCAAACTCCCCTAAACTTAAATCGTTGCTTGACCTCAAGCAACAAGCTTCCATAAAGATTTTTCAGGTCAAACGGTACATATCAAATGAAATACTTTTGAATGTAAGGTGTGCCAATACTCATACGTGAACCTTTTTTTCGATAGGCTAAAACTAGTTCTCTTGGTAATGGTCCGTTAACAAAGGTATTACACAAACACATACCGTGGTAAAACCACATACCTAAATCCCCCTTTCGGTTACCTCCCCAACTATGCTTTGGGCTTAAGTCTTTTCTTTGATTTTTGACCCCTTTCATTCGGATAATAAGTTTAAGGCATCTATGATCGTTTTCCCTCACATGTACAAAATTGATCGAAACTTTTTCTAGGCACCATTATCTCTTTTTTTCTCGCTCATTGGCGTTTATTAGTCCACTTTGGGACGACAATTGAGACTCAACCACCGTTAGGCTAAGTAACCGGGTGAAGGTTACCCAACTTAGAAGGACTAGTTATCTTTATCGCCATTATTCACTTTTTTTCAGTGCCTTAAGTCATTTTCTCAATCAACCTTATACGTGTAATTCTTTTTAATCCTGCTGGACTATCACTATGAACTAATCGGGGAATACTTCTCAAATCCAAGTACTATGGCACAAATCTACACGTTGGACTCGTTTCCTTACTCTGGGGAATCTTGGATGTTCAAGTCATACCTAAGTTTTCACACTTTCCCTATGTCCCTAATTCTAGCTCTTCTTTCCTCAAACTTTATATACTTTCTTGACTACCTGAAAATCACAGTATTCACAAGAAAAAAATTTTACGGCTCTAATTCGGGGAAAATTCAGAGTGGTTTCCATAAAACAACACACAAAATAGACTTGGCACGTACAAAAAGGAAAAACTCAAAGCAGTAAATCCTCCCCCAAACTCTAACTACACATTGGCCCCAATGTGTTAGAACAAGAGCGAGAGAGGCCACTCACAGAGATCCTTACTTGAGATGCCGATGGTAATGCAACACCACTGCCACATCATCATTTGCACATGTAAGATCCATATTATTTCCTGCTACCAAAATAAAACAAAATGCAAAAGAAAGTAATTAATCAGACAAGCGTGGGTTGCCTCCCATATAGCGCTCCGTTTAATGTCACATGGCTCGACGGTTCACTCCCCAATGTCATGGGGGGTACTTCAGCCTCCACACTTTGTTTCTTGACCTTTCCGCAACAGAGCACCGGTTAGGTTCAGAGATAAGAGCTACATTGTGATTCAACTCCCATCAAACTTCTACATCCTTTCTTAGATGTTTTTTTTTTCTCTTCTTGACTTCTGGACTAGACTTTGGAGTCGTGTTGTGTGCAATAGATGACTCAGATGCTGCAACCTTATAGATTATTCTAGAGACTTTTTCATGAAGTGGTTTTGAGCTTTTGCTCTTTTCTACTGTTCGGACCATTCTAACTGAGGGGTGGTGACTTTCCTCTTGGCCTTGCTTCTCGAGCTCCAACATTTTTAAGGTTCTTTCCTCCTCAAAATATTTCAAGGTTAGAGTACTAGCTTCAATATCCACACTGCACCGACTAGTCATCAAGAATGGTCGACCCAGTATGATAGTTGTCTCCTCATCCTCAGAAAGATCGATGATCTCAAAGTCCACTGGATAGGTGAAGTTATCAATAGTTACAAGCATATCTTCTGCTAAACCGTATGACCGCTTGGTAGTGTGGTTGGCAAACTTCAGATTAGTTCTCGTTTCACTTATGTTTTCTATACCCAGCTTTTTGAAAATTAAGAGGGGCATGAGACTCACGCTAACACCTGAATCAATCTGGACTTTCTTAAAAGTTCTGTCCTTTATGGTACAGGGGATTGATACGGAATTAGGATTTTTTCTGTTAGATCTTGTATTGGCTGCAATTTTGGTAAAACAATGTTGTTGTTGAAGATGTCATTTGTCTGATGTCTTAACATGAGTTCTTAACATTCAGTTTATGTTAAGTTATTTAGGGTTGCAGTTTTGTGTGCTGATGTTAAACATGATGTCTTAACATCAGTTGACAGAACATCAAAACATCAGTCTGTTGTGTTTTGTTAAGGCTGCGTGTATCGGTTTGTTTTGAGTGATCTGGTGGAGAGATTGCAGGCGAACATCTTGTTAAAGATATATCAGTTGCAATCAGATATGGTGCAGATCTTGTTGTTGATTTAAAGGTCTGGAAGATTCAAGATAAAATCAAGAGAAGATTGAGTATTTAAATATGGAGATATTTTAGGAAGATTTGATTGAAGATCTAATTTGTAGGAGAATCTTTTGCAGATTTGGAGCAACTGATATGTTGTGATTTGAAGCCCAAATCCAGTTGGGTTTAGGTTATAAATAGAAGCATTTACCTAGAAAAAGAGGCCAACCATCATGTAAATTATAAGGGCTGTGTTGGTTGATGAACCACCCGGTTTGTGGGATGGTCATCGTGTGTATCTCGAAGCCTGTAGGTAAGAGATGTATTGTTCTTGGAGGAAGCTGTTAAGCAACTCTAAGTATTGTTCTTAGTCATGTGTGTCATGTCTAGGTATTGTCATTGAAGTGTGTCTTCTACTTTTCTGTGATTGAAGAGTTGTTGGAAATCAAGTTGTTGATGCAGTGGCTGAGGTGTTGACTGCTAGACATCATTGCGATGATTGGAAGTGAGCTGGAGTCTCTTATCTAGGGTGGACTTAGGTAGAAGGGTCATTGGGTAGTGATTAAGTGAGTAGATCATCAACGGGTGTGTTGATTGTAAGGTCTATGAATTGATACTGCTGATAGTGAACTTCCTTCCTGGCTTGGTATGCTCCTAGATGTATGTTGTTAGACCGAACTGGGTGAACAAATTATGTGTGTTGTTTATGAGTTTTAGTACTGTTATTGTTTATACCTTGCCATGTTATCTGTAACAGACCAGATGTCTCGACATCCTGTAGAACATCTGGGATCTGTCATACCAGAATTTCAATTGGTATCAGAGCAGGCATCCTGTTCTGTTTCTGGGTGAGATCCTAGGGAAGATACTTTCTGGTCATGGGCAAGGTAGGTGGTACCTACTGAAAAGTTGTTTGAACTTGGAGAAGTTCATATTGTTGTTTGAATAGTCCCTAAAAGTGGAGGATGGACTGTTCATGACATGGTGTGTTTTGGACCTGTCTGTTATCAGGCTTGTAGCTTTGGTGGTGAGCTGCTGTGTGGTTTGATTTATTTTCAAACCTATGTTGACCTATTGCACATGGATTATGGTGGTTGTGCAAAGGTTATTAAGTTTTGCCTGAAGGTTGTTGAGGGGTTTTCTTTATTTGTGTTCCGCTGCTTATGTATCTGTTAGAAAACTCCTGGTGGTTTTGTGTGTTGAGGCTGCAACACCCTGTTCTCCTCTGAAGGTGTATCACATGGTGTTGTGATACTTGAGGATAATATTGACTGACTTATTAAAGTGACCAAAGATACTTGAGGTTTGACCCAAGTCCACTCATAAAGGCATTTTCAATAAGTTTGTTGATGAGAGATCAGAAGGATGCAATTTATTTTTGCTTTCTTCTCTGAAAGACCATGTACAGGTCTAAATTGAAGGATCCCATGGTGTTGTTCTTGAATGATGTTCTACCAGTTGTTGTGAGATCAAACCAGCAGAGTGTGTAGAATCTTGTGGATAAAGATTTGGCATTTCAAATGTGTTTGAAACCTACTCCTGGCTTGCATAGAGGAGGTTGACTGTTGTCTTCCTTGTTGGAATGTCATCCAAACCATCTAGGATGAGCAGTTGTGTTTGGAGCAAAGAGGAGCTGGTGTTTTTTTTTGGGACCAAAAGATTATGGTTCCCTGGTAGTTGCATGAGAAGGTTCTTCTTAAGCTGGAGTTCAGTTGTGTGGTGTCCTCACATATTGGAAGAGCATCCTTGTAGGGTGAAGTGTTGGGAGAAGCATATTTTTTTTAATCTGTTTGTGATGACCAGTCAATATTTTTTGCTCCAGAAACCTGTTAGAGGGAATCTCCTCTTTAGGTGCAGAAGGATGGCATCCAACATCTCAAAGTCAGACAAGAGGTCTGAACATTAGAAGTTTGAGAAGAAGATTCTTAAGATGTAGAGTATGCAGGTTCCTGCATGTGTGTATGATCTGGTTTTGAAGGTTGGTCAGCTACTGATGTCCCTTGCAAAAGATGTGTGTGGATTACTATGGTGGTTGTCTCCAAAGCCATAGTAGTTGTTTAATGTGATTTAGACTGATGTCGGAACTGATGTTGAAACATTATTTCAGTTCTTTGCTTTCTCAGCCAAAGAAAGTTAGTTGTGCTCATGGTGGAGTATCAGGTCAATCCACTTACCTAATCTGAAGTGATCAGTGGCGTGGATTAATAAAAGAGGGATCAGCTAGTGCCACAAGTGTGCAAGAAAAGAATATCAGACCAGACCAAATGTCGTACCTTGTGTGAGAAGGTTACCTTATCATATATGATAAATAGCTTGACAGCAGTTGAGTATTTGTCTGCTTTTGATAAGGTTGGGCATCTAACCGATAGTGAATACTCTGACGGGAGCTGAGCGTTTATCTAAGATGTTGTGCATTCAACTAATGACAATATACATTGACGGGAGACTATGTATATGTCTGATGTAAAAGTGCAGGTCTGCAGAAGTGTTGAGAATTTACTTTTCTCTATGAGGCTGTTTATTTCTCTATGTGGTGTGTTGGTGTGTGATGACCTGGGATTATTGCTTAGCATCTGTTCCTAGTAAGTATTGTGGTGGTGATGTTGAAGATGAAGATGGAAGACTATGAAGACATCATAATCTTGATGGTTACAGCTTGGATTAGTTTATTTCTGATCTAAGTGGTTGGGAGCATGGTGTTTGCTCTGGTTGTGAAGGTTGAGGATAAGTGGCAGTTATCTCTGGCTTTCTACTGACGGCTCTACTAAGGGAAGTGACATTCTTTAGTATTGCTATGAGGTAGTCTTGGACTACTTATTTTCTGAGGATTCAGCTGTGGTAGGTTTGAAGTCTTTGGAGTTTCTAAGCAGGATGGAGGTTGTCTACTCAAACTTGATTGTTGAATCAAGTCTATGAGAGCATGGAAATCTGGTTCTGCAAAGGGAAGAGGTTCTTCTGAGTGGCAGAAGGAGGAGCTGAATTCAACAGTTGGATGTCATAATGTTCTGACATCTATCTTAACATTAGAAGTCTCAGCTGGTGATGTGGCACATCAGCTTATGATAGGGTGATCTACAGGAATGAACAATAGGATGTTTCAAAAAGTTTGTTCTCATGGCAGTTTGCGGGAGCTGCAGGGAGGAGGAGATGTTACATGACCATGGCTTAGGGAGTCTAAGTGTGTTTGCTATTGAGCAATTGGAACATGTGACTTGAAGATCAATTTTCCTTGGTGGATCAGGATATCTTTGTGAGAGTTCTGAAAAACGTGAAAAAGGTCAAAATGTGGCATTTGGTTGTTTTCATATGAGGATTCATGAATGAGGTGATCAAACTGTGGCATTTGGTTGATCTCAGAAGTGGATTCGAAGAATCAAGATAATCAGAGTGTGGCAGCTGGTTATTATTGAGGATTGTCTTGGAACAAGTTACTCTTGGGGAGAAGGGTGATAAGTTAAAGACTCAAGGAGATTATTCTTCTTGAAGGTGGATGAGAGTTTATTTCTCTAGTTCTTTGGATTACTATTCTATAGTAAGTCCAGTTGGTGGAGCATATCAAGAATCATGGTGATGATATCTTGGTGTGTGGCAGATGTTCTAACTTGTGTTGGGACATTATCTGGTTGGATATCCTTGGTGAAGGATGATTATGCTCTGGTTCAGAAGCGTGGTGCCTACATTATGCCTAAGGAGCGTCTACATAGTCATACGGGAGAATGATGAAGTAGAAGGTCTGCCTTTGATGGAGAATGTAGAGAAGACTGAAGTAGATCAGGTATTGATTGATTGGAAGTCTGAAGATAAAGAGTATGATAGGGAATGACTGCTTTTGGAGAGTTGGGGGATCTATGTGTCTTTGAAGGAGGATGGTGATTCTTATGTTCCTCATAAATAGCCTAATGGTAACTTCATGTGGAGTGGGATGCTCAAGCATTATTGTCAGAAGAGGTGTTTCTGACTATTAGAATGTGGAGATTCTGAGCTTGTTTTTAGTAGTATGTTCTGGCAAAGCATGACTACTAATTTTGAAGACTTCACTAGTATTAACAACTACTAGTGAATGTAATGGCAGAGGAATTGTGTCATATGATGTGATCTGATCATAAAGTTTTTTTAAGAGCTGTTCTTTCTTCTGCTGCAAGTATCTCTTGAAGAGATTGGATCTCAGTAAAGCTTTTAAGTAAGCTGAGAATTCATGGGGTCTGTATGAGCATGAAGATGTTCATGTGCTTGAACTGAGGATTGGTGTTTTTGTTTCCGTTGTGTGCCTCAGGGGGAGTAAAGTGGTGTTTTGTTTATGATGTCAGATCAGATGCCATGACTTTATGTCATGTGTGTACTACTGCTTAGGAAGAGTAGTTACATTTTTGTTGCTGAACTTGTGCAACTATTTAGGGGGAGTATGATAGTCTGTCATGCGTGATTGCTCTGCTGAAAAGATGTGAAACTCCTTACTGTGTCTGGGAGAATTTATTTTTCTCTGCAGTTTTTTTTGGAAGAACTCTATAGGAGTCTTGGTTGATGGGAGATGTCACACTTGTCTTGGTGTGTGTTATTAATTCAAAGTAAGAGGACTTTACTTAGAGTGTAGTGGAAGGCAGTGTGTTTGTGCTTCAGAACTTGTGGATGATTTTGTGGTGGTTCTTGTTAAATGTACTAGTGTTGTTTGAGGATCAAGCATTATGTGAATGCGTTCAGCAGGTGTGTTGAACAGAGGGTGCACTCTTGAAGACATAAAGATAAGTCTTATGTTTTCCATTCATTTAAGGTGTTCATCTTGCAAAGGAGCACTGGTTATCTTAGATAGGGGGAATTGAACTTTTGTTGTTGAAGTAGTGCAGTTGTTTGTGGCTCTGGTGAGGGTGTTATGTCAGACAAGATGTCGTGACATTGTGTTACTGGTGGACATGACAGTTTAGACCTGGTGTGTCAATGGATTAAACCAGAAGTTTAGACATGACAGTTTACCCCAATGCTTGTCAATTTTTGGCCAAAAAGAGGGAGAGAATAAGGTTTGTTCAGCTATTGTGAGATGTAGAATAGTCTGTTCTGGTCTGAGTATGTTGCTTGGATGATTCAGAGTTTGCCTTTGGAATTTTTTTGTGCTTGCTGCTATGTTCAGAGTTTGGCCAATTGTGGCTAAAAAGGGGGAGAGTTACCTAGCTGTTTGCTGTGGTTCTTGTTTTGAGGGAAAGTTTTGTGTTGTAAGTTGTTGCTGCTATTTGTATTGTTTTTTCCGCAGCTGATATCTCTGGTGTAGGCTGAGATTGTTTTAGCCAAAATTAGCCAAAGGGGGAGATTGTTAGTTCTTGTATTGGCTGCAATTTTGGTAAAACAATGTTGTTGTTGAAGATGTCATTTGTCTGATGTCTTAACATGAGTTCTTAACATTCAGTTTATGTTAAGTTATTTAGGGTTGTAGTTTTGTGTGCTGATGTTAAACATGATGTCTTGACATCAGTTGACAGAACACCAGAACATCAGTCTGTTGTGTTTTGTTAGGGTTGTGTGTATCAGTTTGTTTTGAGAGATCTAGTGGAGAGATTGCAGGCAAACATCTTGGTAAAGATATATTCAGTTGCAATCAGATATGGAGCAGATCTTTTTGCTGATTTAAAGGTCTGGAAGATTCAAGATAAAATCAAGAGAAGATTGAGTATTTAAATATGGAGATATTTTAGGAAGATTTGATTGAAGATCTAATTTGTAGGAGAATATTTTGCAGATTTGGAGCAGCTGATATGTTGTGATTTAAAGCCCAAATCCAGTTGGGTTTAGGTTATAAATAGAAGCATTGTAACCTAGAAAAAGAGGCCAACCATCATGTAAATTATAAGGGTTGTGTTGGTTGATGAACCACCCGGTTTGTGGGATGGTCATCGTGTGTATCTCGAAGCTTGTAGGTAAGAGATGTATTGTTCTTGGAGGAAGCTGTTAAGCAACTCTAAGTATTGTTCTTAGTCATGTGTGTCATGTCTAGGTATACATCTTGGTAAAGATATATTCAGTTGCAATCAGATATGGAGCAGATCTTGTTGCTGATTTAAAGGTCTGGAAGATTCAAGATAAAATCAAGAGAAGATTGAGTATTTAAATATGGAGATATTTTAGGAAGATTTGATTGAAGATCTAATTTGTAGGAGAATCTTTTGCAGATTTGGAGCAGCTGATATGTTGTGATTTGAAGCCCAAATCCAGTTGGGTTTAGGTTATAAATAGAAGCATTTACCTAGAAAAAGAGGCCAACCATCATGTAAATTATAAGGGCTGTGTTGGTTGATGAACCACCCGGTTTGTGGGATGGTCATCGTGTGTATCTCGAAGCCTGTAGGTAAGAGATGTATTGTTCTTGGAGGAAGCTGTTAAGCAACTCTAAGTATTGTTCTTAGTTATGTGTGTCATGTCTAGGTATTGTCATTGAATTGTGTCTTCTACTTTTCTGTGATTGAAGAGTTGTTGGAAATCAAGCTGTTGATGCAGTGGCTGAGGTGTCGACTGCTAGACATCATTGCGATGATTGGAAGTGAGATGGAGTCTCTTATCTAGGGTGGACTTAGGTAGAAGGGTCATTGGGTAGTGATTAAGTGAGTAGATCATCAACGAGTGCGTTGATTGTAAGGTCTATGAATTGATACTGCTGATAGTGAACTTCCTTCCTGGCTTAGTATGCCCCCAGATGTAGGTTGTTAGACCGAACTGGGTGAACAAATTCTGTGTGTTGTTTATGAGTTTTAGTACTGTTATTGTTTATACCTTGCCATGTTATCTGTAACAGACCAGATGTCTCGACATCCTGAGGACATCTGGGATCTGTCATACCAGAATTTCATTTTCGTTTAATGGGAATTTTCCTACCTTGTGATCCGGCACTGCTCTCCTCAATTATACTTTTTTAGGTCCTCTCCACTAGGTGTCTTTTTCCCAATGACCTCCTTCATGAATTTATTATATAGAGGCATTTGTTCAAGTGCTTCCAAGAAGGGCATATTAATTTCTAACTTTTTGAACAATGAGCTGAATTTCTCAAAGTCTTTTTCTTGTGTCTCCTTCTTTGTCACTCTTGAGGGATACGTTAACTTGATCATTGGTTTAACCACCTCTTTTATTTTCTCTTCGGTTGGCTTTATTAGTGGCCTGGCTTCCTCTGGCTCTCTCTGACTTTCTCGCACTTTGAGATCCACCTCTATACACTGATACTCATTGGCTGCCCTTTTTTCTTTTTCTGCAACTTTCCGGTTTCGTGTGGTAACAACATTGACATTCTCATGATTCTTCGGATTTGTTATTGTGGCGCTTGGGAGGGCGCATGGTGCTTGAGAATTTGCAACTTGTTGAGCTATCTGACCCAATTGAACCTCTAGATTCTTTATGGAGGCTGTGGTATTCCTATGGTTATTCCGGGTCTCTTCCTGAAATTGCATGTTATGAGCTGCCATCTTCTTAATGGCAATCTCCCATTGTGCGTTTTAGGGAGCCTATTGCTGCTGTGGCCATTGGTGTTGATTCTGATCTTTCCAGGAGAAGTTAGGATGATTCTTCCACCCTAGATTATAAGTTTGAGCGTAGGGGTTATTCTGCTTCAGGAATTTTATCTCTTTAATTTGTTGCGGAGACGCAACATAATGTGCAGTATAATGGGGTCCACTACAAATCTCACAACTCATTGGTTGACCAGTTTGAACTTGTGCCACTTTCATAGCCTTTAACCTTCTTTCAACTTCCGCAGCAATCTAATCTTCCACCTTCACAACCTGATTATTCAACTTCAAGTCAATCACACTCTCAAGTTTACTCACACTTCACTCATATAACTCCAAATGTTCATTGGCCATAATAGCTTCAATAATCCTCTTGATACCAGTTGCGGTGGTAAAATTGGATGATCCACCAGCAGCTGTATCAATAAGTTGCTTAGTTTTCATTCGGAGGGCATTTACGAACATCTGCATCTGCTCAGTTTGATCCATGTTGTGAGTCGGGCAGGCTACCAAAATTTTCTTGAACCTCTTGTAGGCGTCGCCTAGTGATTCCCCGTCCTTCTGTTTAAAGTTCACAATATCATATCTTTTTCGGATATAAATAGAGGCCGGAAAATACTCATTAAGAAACGCCTTCTCCATCTCTTCCCAAGTGGTAATACTCCCAGCAGGTAACGAGTATAACCTTCAGCATCTTTTGAAAGAGTGAAAGGAAACATTCTTAACTTTTTTGCTTCCTCGGTGTGCCCATCAATCTTGACAGTGGTACTCATAGTCAGAAATCCTTGTAAATGTTTGTTGGCGGAAAGGTCTCCTCTCAAGCTGAGTGATGGTGCTCAGATGCAACTAGACATTTGTCACATTCACCGGTTGGTTCACCATTGTTAATCTACCAGTCGGTGCATTTGCTACCCCGTAATCACCCAGGAGTCTCTCCGCTGGTGGATTTTCAGCCATAATCACAGTGTCTTTATCTAACTCTAAACCTGAGCCTGAATGCTCCGAATGAACAGACACTTCTTCTGGTGCTGGAACTGAAGGTTCTGCTTTAGAAGCGGTCAGTCTTGCTTGTCTACGCCTTGCGTGTAGAGTTCTTTCAATTTCTGCGTCAAAAGATAAAGCAGCTGAGGGTTCTCCTCGCATATAAATGTTAGATGCGGATTAGTAGTCACAGAATAAAATAAAATAAAATAAAAAACTGAAAAAAAAATTTTAGTCGACGAGGGACAAAATTTCAATTGAACTAAAATTAAACTTATACTTATGGCAGTCCCCGGTAACGGCGCCAAAAACTTGATCGAAAAAATAGCAAGTTTACTATTTTTTCCAATTGTAGTTAAAAGGGGTTTTATCTCCAGTATCAATCTCGAGGACTGCATTATAAATATAAGTTTCGATAATGATTCAATTAAACAAAAGACAATAGGGTTTTTGAAGTTGTTTTGAAATTTATAATAAACAATGAGAAAATAAGCAGAATGATACAATTAACTTTTAACAGAAATAAGAGAGCATGCCATGGTAAGGTGTATGAGTTGCTTTGCGTTAACCTAGATCCTTATTCGAAGAGACAGTGCTTTAAAATATCATTTACCGAATCATAAGAATGTTTTTCCCTAACTCTTTAGCCAGAAAAACCTTTGGTATTCATCCTATACCCTAATTCCTTAGCAGTTTAGGATGAATATCAAGCTTTGTATTTTTACCAAGATTATTACGGTTACTACAGAGTATCCCTATTCCTAGGCGAGTTCTACTGTAATATTATTATGCAAAAAGCGTTAAGTTGGTTTGTCCGACCTAAACCTTAATCGTAAATCAAATTCCATTGGTCAGATAGAAAAAGCATTAAGAACTTTGCACAATAAAATGGATTAATAAAAAGCACTTATCTCATAGAATAAAGTAAAACATAGTCATTACAATAGCTATTCAGGGACACCCCCTAGCATGGGGGTTTAGCTGCTCATAATATTCAAAGAGATTACAACAGATAAATTAGACATTACAAGATAAATGGATGACTTTGATCTTCAATCGCGAGTGCTCATGAAAATCTCCGTTTTCCCAATTCCTTGAAAGCTCCTAATCTGATCGTAAAATTCTTTCGTATTCTCAAAAGTCCCTTTTTCCTTCTCAGAAAGTGTCTAAAATACTCTCAGGTCCAACACATCAGTAGAGAAATGCCCAAAATACCCTCATGGATCACAAAAGTCAAAAATCCAAGAAAATAAGAATATTCCACAACACAGCCAACACAGGCCGTATCAGCTGACACGGATGACCCTGTTGGCCCCCTGGCGTTTTGATGAAAAACTTGTTTCCTCCAGACATGCTGACACGGGAAGTGTCAGGTGACACGGGCACCCGTCTCAGCCCCCTGCCATATCTTGAACATCGCCTCTTCTTGGTATTGTCCTGACACGGACCGTGTCAGGCGACACGGGTAGCCGTGTTAGGCTATTGTCTTCCTACTTCAAACTCTTTCAAAACTTACGATTTTCTCATTTTTTCGCTCCAATTCCTCCTGAATGTGTGTATGAACCTGAAAACACTAAAGGACGCAACCAATGCATAAAATGCGATAAAAGAGATGTAAAATAAATAAACAATAACAAAAGATTAACTAAAACAAACAGTAAAATAACATATGGAAACCACCGATCAGCCATCAATAATCGTTACACCAAAATCATCTGCAGTGCATAATCAGAGAAAAAGAAATAACTTTACACAATCAACATCACGCTCAAATTCCCCAAGCTGAAGCCAATACAAACCGCCATCCAAGCTGCTCCTCACACACGACAAACCAAACGCACCCCACACAAAATACACAACCAACTCTTTTTTTTCAAATCATGACGTGTATCATATCTTAACAAACTTTCCACAATTCATTCCTCAGCAACATTCACAAAACACACGAAAGTTACAGAAACGACAAAAACAAATTGAATCATCCTCACCTTCAATCCTCCTCTATAAAATCCAATCCTTTACTACTCATTTCTTCCAAGCTCAAAAGAGCCAAACAACCCCTGCAAAAATTCCTCCTCACTCTTTCTTCAAACTTCCATCATTAATCTGCTCTGACTCTTTCCTCATCCTCTCAACCCACCTTCAGCCAAAAATAAAACTAAATCTCACAAACCCAAACCAGATTAGAAGAAAGGACAAGAGGAAGATGAACAATAACTCGAACCTAAAATCAAAACCGCGAACAAGCGAAAGAAGCAGAGACAAAAGTTTGCACGGAGAGAAGCAAGTGAAGAAGGTTGCGCTTTTCCATCTTTCATCGTGATGCTGCTGATGTTGTTTTCTATCTCTTTTTTCAAAGAATGTTGTCCTGTTCTGCTTTTGTGGATTTTGTTTTAAAATAAAAAGAATATTTCTGTTTCACCTTTCCTTGCTTTCTTGTTTAAAAAAATGAGAGTAAAGATCCATAGTGATGATGATGCGCATGACCTAAATGTGAACCGTGTTGATGGCCTGTATTTGGGTTATGGTGATGATTGGGCTCATAGGCCCGTGTCTCACTTCCTATTTTATTTTTTAAACTGTGTTTTTTTTTTGTTTTTTGAGGGATGATGGGCTCTAAGCCCAAATGATTCCACCTCTGCACCTCCACTCTAGATTCTGCAGCGCCCCATATTGATGTTTTTTTTATGTTATTTCTTGTTTTTGATTTTTCTTATCTCATTTTTTTTTGGCTTTGCTAAGCCCATGGTAGTTTTGCTCTTACACACTCTAAGTTTTTCATGTACCCCTATTCTTTTATTTCTTTTCTTTTTTCTAATTTCTATTTTAGATTTTTATTCAATATTTTTTTTTTGAATTCTCATATTTATTGTATGGATGGATTATTATCATTTTTATTTTATCTCATTTTCATTTTGGATTTCATTTTTTCGTTTCTTTTTTCGTCTCATTTCGATTTTCATTTCGATTTTTGGTTGATGAAGTCTAAATATCGCGAATGTCGATTATTGAAGTTGTTAACCTTCATTATTTCAAATCTGTAGTGAGTGATCATTGAGATCATTTTTTATACTTTTGGACCGTGATAGGTTACATTCGATTAATCGCACAAGTTTGTGATTAAGATGAGATCATCCGCTTTTCTTTTCGTGTTGCATGATTTCTTGAAGAATGATTCTCAATATCATTTCTCTATCGTGTTTTAGCACAAATATTGTAGCTTGCGTGGCCTCCTATAGCATTATCTTTTTCATAGATCATGCTACGATGGTTTAGCATTATAGCCAACCCGATTCAACCGTCACAATTACAATTAGCACAAATATTGTAGCTTGTGTGGCCTCCTATGTCTTGATTTACTTTTCCGTCGAATATTATCTTATTCATATTATCTTTGATGCATTATTCATCTGTTCATATTATTCATCTTATTCATATCTTGTTCATCTAACCTTTTATTTGTTCACATCATCCGAAAACACAATAGGACGATTGAAACCCTAAAAGACTCAATTAGTGGACTGTTGGTTACTTTTCCTAGCAACAGAACTTTGATCTTGTACAGAAACCCTAGTAAAGGAGATTTTGTCCGACTCTTGCTCGTGGCTTAGTTTAGGACACCTAGCATACACACGACTTCCTCTTAGACTACCTTACAATGACCCTATTTATTTCGTGCAATCCCGTGTAACTTACATGTACCCCGCTCCCATTTCGATGTACGCACTTTACTTGCTTTTTTATTGTGGTTTGTTTACTAGGAGCACCCCTAGGGACTAGCATAGACTAAACCATTTTCAAACTAATTCTCGATTCATCGTCGAGCCATTTTCAAAACACCCCCGTAAGTCGATTGCTCATTAGCTTCACCATCAACCTAACATACACACTCGCACATCTCATCGTGGTTTCATTACTAGGAGAACCCCTAGGGAATAGGATCGATTCACTTCTCTTTTCAAACCCTCGATTCGTCGTCGAGCCATTTTAAAATAACCTTTTAAGCCGTGTGCCTTTTGCCTCACAATCAACCTCTTCGCATACAATCAAACCCTTGATCCAACGTCAAGTGGATTTTCTCAATCAAACGTCAAAACATTTAACAACTATCGAAACTCTTTTCAAGGTGAAAAAGAGGGGGATTGAGCCTTTGATCTCTCTTCATTTGTTTGGGTGCGAGTTCTCTTACTCGTGTGTGAGCAATTGACGCCTCTAAAACACTTCCAACTCAATAACAATCAAACCTTTTTCTCAACCTCTTTCAAGATTAAAGGCTCTGCAGATTTGAGCAAATTTTTGGTAAAACAAGGCGCTAAATGAAGTGTTCCAACATGTAGAAGACATGATGTCCTAATGAATGTCTTGACATCTTAAACTAATACAGTAGACTATTTTGTCTGGTCCAAGAATTAAGGAAGCAATCAGAGCATGGATCAAGGACAGAAGACTGAAGCCCAAGGAAGTAGAAGCCTATAAATAGAATACTTAGGCCTAGGTTTTTACATGCCTTTTGTAACCTTGTGTTCTTGCATAAGAAATAAGGGTTTAGGGTTTTGAGAGTCGTTGGCTCTCTAGGTTGTAAGTCTCCCTTTGTATCATTTGATGCATCATGGCAGACATAGGTGTCACACAGATCCATAAGCCTTGAGGTATTGGATTGTGTATTGTTCTTGGATGAAGTTTTTAAGCAAATCCGAGTTAGCTTGTTTGTCAAGAAAGCTTGACAGATTTCTGTATTGACAGGGATGATGTAGAAATCATAGTTGGTGATTAAGGGAAGTGAGTGGGGTATCTCATATCAGGGTTGTAAGCGTTTGAGTTTAGCCTTGGTAAAAATGTTCATTGGGTAGATGTTAGGTATGAAGTTGTAAACGGGGGAGTTTAGCTTTGTAACAATTCTACAGATAGTGAAGTCTTCTTCCTGGATTTGTATCCCCCAAATGTAGGTGAGTTGCACCGAACTGGGTTAACAATTATTGTGTTCTTTATCATTCTGCAGATTTATGTTTTTTGTTAGGGTTTATGATAAACATGTTGGATCAGATGTCGTGACATCTGTGATTGTGCAGTTCTGATATTCAAGGTATCAGTCTGCTGTTGTGCCTCTGAGTTTAAATGATTATGTAGCACAATGTCTTGACAAATGTTTGGACATCCGCTGTATGCATATGCCAAAATTTCAATTGGTATCAGAGCAGGCATCCTGTCTGGTTCTCGATGAGATCTTTGGGAAATACTTTCTAGCATTGAAACAAGGAGGATTTTTGAAGATCAGATCAATCAACTCAGACATACTCAAGGGTATTAATGGATGAGATGGATGTTCTAGATTGAAGGGAGCAACCCGGAGGTTGTTTATGTTGCTGAGGAGATTCTACAACAACTACAGGAGAAATGGCTAGTTCTCTTGTTGGTGTGTCTTATAAGATGTTGTGACATCTTATTAGGGCAAGAAGGATCTGTTCCTTAGTGATTCCGCTGCATATGTTTCTGATGGAAGAGCTCTAGAATTATGGGATTCTAAAGTTGTTACTGAAGACAGTTGGTGGAAGGTCTCAATCATCGGCCTCTATATTTGAGGATATCTGCATTCTTTTATTCCAAAGTCGGGAGCAATGGAGTGAAGGGAGTTGTGGTTAGATATCTGGTATGGTGACTTGGTACTTGGAAGCTTGGTTTCTTGGTGCAGTTTAAGTCAGTTGAAGAGGAGAGGAGTTGAGTTTAAGTTTATCAGGTTCTTTCTCTAGGAGTTTGATAAACTATTGATCGGCTAGGTTGTCAAAGATACTTGAGAATTCTCTCAAGTCCACTCATAAAGGCATCTATGTCGTGTATCTGGAGTCTTCTAGTTACTCTTCTGACTAGAAGGTGTTTCTTTAGTGGAGGTGATTTATTTTCACCATCCAAAAATAGCAAGGAAGGATTCATCTCTCTTGACCCTAAGAGTGGATCCAATCTGATTGAAGAATTATTGAGGTAAATAAGATTCGTTTAGAGAGAATCTTAGTTACTTGAGTCAAGGGTGGCAGCCTTGGTATCTCAACATTGTCCTTTGAAGTAGATACTTATAAAAGATTGAATACTTTATAAGTGTTCATGACGTGATCTGGTTGAGCTCAGCTACAACAGTGAAGAAGGGTTATTGGACAACGATTTAAGATCAATTGCTATTTGTGGAGTTCATAAGTATTTAATTGATTATACTTGAAATTCAAGATTGCTGATGTTCAACAAGATGTTGGAACATCTCATCATCATAGTTTGTGCAGAATCATGGGAGGGGTACTGCATACGCTTTAGCATCTGTTTTTTTCTTAGGTGGTGACCTAAGAAGTGGCTTCAGTCGGGTGTGACAGAAGCATGTGTTCTCTGGAGAGTTTCCTGGCAAGAAACTAGTCTAGATTTTGATGTTGTTGAAGATGAAGATTAAGACATCATAATCTTGATGGTTACAGCCTGGATCAGTTTATTTCTGATCTAGGTGCTTTGGAGCATGGATCTTGCTCTTCTTGGAAGTCAAAGTTAAGTGGCAGTTATCTCTGACTTTCTACAGTCTGCTCAACTAAGGAAAGTGGAATTCTTTGGTATGGCTATGGTGTAGTCTTGGACTACTTATCTTCTGAAGATTCAGACGTGGCAGGTGTGAAGTCTTTGGAGTTTCAAAGCAGGATGGAGGTTGTCTACTCAAACTTGTTTGTTGAATCAAGTCTATGAGAGCATGGAACTCTTGTTCTGCGAAGGGAGGAGGTTCTTCTAAGTGGCAGAAGGAGGAGCTGAATTCAACAGTTGGATGTCGTATCAAAATGTTCTGACATCTAGCTTAACATCAGAAGTCTCGGCTGGTAATGTGGCACGTCATCTTAAGATAAGGTGATCTACAGGAGAATGGAAGTTATGGATGCTTCAAAAAGGTCTATCTCATGCACTTTGCGGGAGCTGTGGATGGGAAGATGTTACATGACTAAGAGGTTTGGTGGATCCAAGATGTCTTGCTATGGAGCAAGTAGTTCATGTGACTTGAAGATCTGATTTCATTGGTGGATCAATGTATCTTGTGGGAATTCTGGAGAAGAGTGATATCAATCAAAAAGTGGCATTTGGTTGGTCTCATAATGTGCATTCAAGTAGGATGCTTGAAACTGACTGCTCTTGTGTTGAATAGTAGTTAGTTGAAAACGTATGGAGGTTCAGGTTCTCTTGGAGCTTGTGGTAGAAGTTCTGGGTTGAGGATGGAAGTATACCTTCTTTTGGTGGATGAGAGTTTATTTCTATCTAGGTTTCTGAAGTTCTCTTTGTTCAAACTGGTGGTGCAGTGTTGTGTGAAGATTTTCAGTGTGGATTACTATGTTGATAGTAAGTCCAGTGGTGGAGCATATCAAGAACCATGGTGTGTGGTGTCTATGATGTGTGGAAGATGTCCTAACTGATGTTAGAACATCTTTGGGTTGGTTATCCTTGGTGGAGGATTTCAGGTTCTGTGAGGAACTGGTTACTTGCATCGTGTCTAAGAAGTATCTACATTGTCATATGGGAGAATGATGGAGTAGAAGAACTGTCTTGGAAGGTTGATGTAAGGTTTTGAGAAGATTGGAGTGGATCATATGTTGATTGCATGAAGGTCTTATTTCTGATGCGTTCAAAAGTGAATATTCACCAGAAAATCAGAAGTATTCCAGGTTATCATACGGGAGCATGATGAAGGAATGACAGTCTTGGATTATGGGTGTCTATCTCTATTGTTGGCTTGGTAAAGTCAGTGGAAAATCTTGCGAAGGGGAAATTGCCCCTGGCTGCAAGTCATGCTAGTAGTGGAGCAGTTTGGCAGCTGTGAAGTTCTGGAGCATGCATACGATATCTGACATCGTTATAACAAACTAAGTGGCCCTGTGCGTATCTTTGAGGAATGTGAAGCATTCTGATTCAATTGGTTTGTGCCTCAAGCAGCTGGAGGTCTATACATGAGAATTCAAGAGGAGTTCGTGTGGTGTGTAGATGGTTGCAGGATGGGGGGGATCAATGGGACTTTGATCTTAAGCCAAGAGTTTGTTATGGAAAGACTGTGATCCTTATATTCATTTCCTCACGGGTAACATCATGGTGATCATGTGTGAGTGATTATTGGTTCTTGTCAGAAGAAGCAATAAGAGAGTTGATGATTGTGTTCAGCAGGTGGCTTGAACTAAGGGTGCGCTCTTGAAGACATGAAGATGCGTCTTATGTTTTCCATTCATTAGCTAGGTGTTCTGTGGAGGAGCACTGGTTACCTTAGATAGGGGGAGTTGCTCCTTGATCTAAGATGTTTTACTGCGAGGATGCAGTTGGAGTTTCGAATTGCATTTGTGCGTCAAGCAAGCTATGATTATGTGTCCATCCTGGGAGGATGAGATGTCAAGAAGGATGTCTTGACATTTTGTATTGTTGCAAGTTGGGGGAGACTTGGCAGTGCAAGTGAAATGGTTCTTATTGGATGCTTAAGAATCATTAATTGAGTCTGGGGGAATTTATTTTTCTCTGCAGACTGTAATCATAAAATTGTGAAGTTATTGATCAATACAGAAATCTCTGGATGCTAATTGGGAGATGTTTGAAGAAATGTCTTAACATCTTGGCCAGCTCTATTTGTCTTCTGGTTTAAAGGATTTTTCTTGGGACTTATCAAAAGGATGGAGACTGTGATTCAGATGGACTAAGTAAGACTGACAAAATGTCAGGATATTATTTAAGACCTGAATATGAGTCCTATCTGACTATGTTGGACGGTGGGGAGTGCTTCCTAAGAGAAGGCATGAGTAACATATGTTTTGTTACAAGTGATCCTTTTTGGACAGTTACTCTTAAAAGTTTGAACAATCTTATCCAAGTTGAGCAGTGCACAGTTATTAATGTTGAATTCACCTACCTAAATTTATTTCTCTTTGAATTGTTCAGTGGTAACTTCTTTGGACCGTGATTATCTAGAGAAAGTGTTTAGGTATTTAAAGAGTGCATCTGTTTGAGGTAGTCCAGAGTGTGGTTTATTTCATCATGTCGTTCATTCGTGTTTGGATAAGTAACATATGGATATGGAACTGCATTGGCTTCTTTTGTCAATTTTTGGCTAAAAAGGGGGAGAAAGGATGTGTGGGTGAGTCTTTCAAAATACATCTCTGGTGATTGTCTTGCAAGGATGATGGAGAGGATGTTCTAACATTCTATCAGAGTCTTTCCCTCTGTGCCTTGTGATCTGAGTTATGAAATAGGTTGTGTCTTTGATCTGAGTTACATTCCCTGTGAACTCCGTGTTACAAATGATACAACTGTTTCTTCTTAAGCTCTTTCTGGATCTTCTTGTGGGTTCTCTTATGCCCCTCAAGAGGAACATTCATCCTTTCGTGGCAAGTACCGGTTTGAGGGGGAGAGAGTCATATACTCTTCCTCGTGTACACCAACATACATCCAGGAATTTCAGGGGTAAGAAAGAGTCTCAAATGGGTTCCAATCATATCTACCAAGCGCCCGGTCTTTCTGTTTCTACCAAAGGAGTTTTAACCCAAAATTTGTCAAAAGGGGGAGATTGAAGGCTCTGCAGATTTGAGCAAATTTTTGGTAAAACAAGGCGCTAAATGAAGTGTTCCAACATGTAGAAGACATGATGTCCTAACGAATGTCCTGACATCTTAAACTAATACAGCAGACTATTTTGTCTGGTCCAAGAATTAAGGAAGCAATCAGAGCATGGATCAAGGACAGAAGATTGAAGCCCAAGAAGCATAATCCTATAAATATAAGACTTAGACCTATGTTTTTACATGTCTTTTGTACGCCTTTTGTAACCTTGTGTTCTTGCGTAAGAAACAAGGGTTTAGGGTTTTGAGAGCCGTTGGCTCTCTAGGTTTTAAGTCTCCCTCTGTATCATTTGATGCATCGTGGCAGATATAGGTGTCACACAGATCCATAAGCCTTGAGGTATTGGATTATGTATTGTTCTTGGATGAAGCTTTTAAACAAATCCGAGTTAGCTTGTTTGTCAAGAAAGCTTGACAGATTTCTATATTGACAGGGATGATGTAGAAATCATAGTTGGTGATTAAGGGAAGTGAGTGGGGTATCTCATATTAGGGTTGTAAACGTTTAAGTTTAGCCTTGGTAAAGATGTTCATTGGGTAGATGTTAGGTATGAGGTTGTAAACGGTGGAGTTTAGCTTTGTAACAATTCTACAGATAGTGAAGTCTTCTTCCTGGATTTGTATCCCCCAGATGTAGGTGAGTTGCACTGAATTGGGTTAACAATTACTGTGTTCTTTATCATTCTGCAGATTTATGTTTTCTGTTAGGGTTCATGATAAACATGTTGGATCAGATGTCATGACATCTCTGATTGTGCAGTTATGATATTCAAGGTATCATTCTGTTGTTGCACCTCTGAGTTTAAATGATTATGTAGCACAATGTCTTGACAAATGTTAGGGCATCTGCTGTCTGCATAGGCCAGAATTTCAAAGATGAAAAAGAGAGAGAGTTAAGCCTTTGACTCACTCTCCCGATTGGTTGGGCCCGAGGAGCCTTTCTTAAGCTTCAAGTAATTGTCATCTAAACCAAACTTCAACACACATTAACCCTTTCTTTTCGTGATCGTATCCACGAACTACAGATGCTCTGATTCTTCATTCATTCAAATGTAAGATACGTAGGCACAAAATTGCGATGATCTTAGTGAGCACACTTCCATCTTTTCCCGTCATTCCCTATAGTCGAACTACGATTGCTCTGATTTCTCACTCTCATCTGAATGAGCATACGTAGGCACAAGGGTCCCAATCCTTGGCGAGCACCCTATCTTAAAACCACCCATTTCCCTAGCATCGAAATCCTTTTACTTTACCTTTTCGCTTTACCGCTTTAGAAGAAAACAAACAAGCTTAGCTAACATTCATCACAATTTGAATTAAGAGGTTCCCATTGAGAACAACAGACGTGAGGGGGTGCTCGTACCTTCCTCTCACGTAACCGACTCCCGAACCCAGAATGTGGTTGCGATGACCATTTTATTATCTCTTTAAAAGGTTTTCTCGATATTTTCCTTTCTCTCTTTTGGGATAAATAAAGTTTGGTGGCGACTCTGTCGAACCACAATTTCTTCCGCGCCTTTTGTGCGAGGGTTGTATTTTCGATTGAGTTTTCAAGGTGCGACAACTGGGAAGCGACACGACATCACAAGAGCCCATACTAGGGAATAACCCAAAGTATAGTCAGAAGTGAAAGAGCTAGCAAGCAATAATGGAAAACTCCACCGGGGAACATGCAGCAAAGTAAAAACACTGAGCTTATTGGGGAATCGACCCTGAGTTATCAGCTGGAAAAGGAGTCACTACCAACTCATAGTTGAAGGCAATAAACAAGATTAGAATTGATAATAAGCTTCCCATAACTTCCAGTCATCAAACTGGAACTGGGCTTAGCTTCTTATTTAACCAAGTCTTCCACTTGGAAAGGGCAATAAACCTCCTATGACTTTCGTTCTCTCAACCTGGAATGGGTCTCAGCTGCTTCTTTAACCAAGTCTTATACCTAGAAAGGGTAATAAACCTCCAATGATTTCGTCTTCCACATGGAACGGGTGTCAGTTTCTTCTTTAACCAAGTCTTCTACCTGGAAATGGTAATAAACCTCTCATGACTCTCTGTCTTCCACCTGGAATGGGTCTCAGTTTCTTTTTTAAATAAGTCTTTTACCTAGAAAAAGTAATAACCCTCCCATGACTTCCGGTCTCTCAACCTGGAACGGGTCTCGGTTTCTTCTCTAGCCAAGTCTTCCACTTGGAAAGGGTAATAAGCAAGCTTTCTTTGACTTCTGATCTTCAACCTAAAGTGGTATTCACTTGCTAGAGATTGATATTTTAGCATTGATCAAGGATCGCAACAAGCTTCCCAAATAAAGATATAGCCATCTGTTAGAAAACAAAACGGTGCTAACTCTGATATGTTGAATCACAACAAGCTTCTTTGTCGGGAATTGACTGAAGAGATTGCCACTTGCTGTGGAGATAAGGATTAATATTGTTGGGAATGAAAAAGCTTCTTAAATAAAGAGACTGCCACTTGTTGTTAAACAAAATTTCAAAGAGATTAGTGAAGTGATAATTGATGAGCAATTAGGTTCTTCATCCATTGAACAAGTCTTCTCTACTGAGGAAAACATGATTCAAAAGGTGCAAACATGTTTTCTTCGTCATCTATGTTTCCACTTCGGGGAAGTAAAAAAAACTGTTGCGGGGGATCAAAGTTCAATCCAGGAACGAATTGGAGAGAAACAGTCAAACATGACTCTGCCCAGTGAGGAACGAACTCGACCGAGGATTTGTTCCATCCAAAAAAATAAATTGGGGGAAAACTGAAATTTAATTCTTCTACAAGGAGCAATCTAAGTGGGGAAAGAAAAAATAAACTCTCTCTAGGGAAAACACCATTAGGAAAATGGGTTTAGAGACACCAAGGACATGCGAATGAGCGTGAATTTGCATTCGGTTGTGCATGAATGTTTTATGAATGGCATGATGCATGAAATGTTATGCTTATGCTGACAAAATGACACATTTAATAGACTAGGAGATCATAAAATAGATAAACTAGCCACTCGGCCAAATCTCAACTAGATGGAGACCTTGCCACAAAGCTTGTCTTTGATAGTATCTTCCAAAACAAATGATCCTTTCCGTTGGGGATAAAAGATCTGTTGGGGAAACTTGAAACAATATTTCCAAAAATCAACAGCTCTCTGATGGCGTAGAGCCTTCTGTTGGCTTTGTCACGGAAGAAACCTGAAAGCTCCTGAGGTTTGATTAAATTTTGGTTAAAACTTAATGAAGATTGCTGCAGACAAAGATGTCGAATACGATGTCCTAACATCATGACTTGACAAATATAGCAGGTTCTAAATCTGGTGCAAGAATCAAGGAATGATTATAGCAGTGGATCAAGGGATCAATAAATAAGAGGTTTGAAGCCCAACGTAGCATACAAGTATAAAAGAAGACCAAGACCTAGGACTGGATAACTGAACCTATTGTAACACTTTTGTAAAGTAGAAAATAGGGTTTAGGGTTTTAAGAGTCGTAGGCTTTCTTGTAAGTCTCCCTCTGTATCGATTTGATACATTGTGGTAGACATAGGTACTTGTATAGATTCATAAATCCGTAGGTAATGAATTGTGTATTGTTCTTGGATAAAGCTTTGAAGCAAATCCAAGTTAACTTATTAGTCAATGATGCTTGACTGAACTTTGTATTGAAATGGGTGTCTTTCAATAGGATGATACAGTTATGGTGTAGTAACTGTTAGATAATCATAGGTTGTGATTTAGGGAGTGAGATGGGTTTCTCTTATCTAGGATAGGGTTCTTAGATAAAGTCTTCATTGGGTAGTGATAGGTAAACGTGGGTGTTTACTGTAAACCTGAGGTTGTTTACATAAAATTATACTACTGATAATGCATTCTTCTTCCTGGATTGGTATCCCCCAGAAGTAGGTGATTTGCACCGAACAGGGTCATCATATTCTGTGTTTATCATTTTCCAATTTACAGTTCAGTTTTGATTAACATGTTGGAACAGATATCGAAACATCTGTCTTTCTGCAGTTACTGAGATTTTAGAAATCAGTCTGCTGTTCTGTTCTTGTTTAATATTTATGCAGAACAATGTCTTGACATGTGTTAGGACATCTGCTGTCTGCTATGCCAGAATTTCAACTGGTATCAGAGCAGGCATCCTGTCTGTTTCTGGATGAGATCTTTGGGAGATACTTTCTGGCAGTTTAAACAAGGAGGAGTTTTGGAGATCAGTTCATCAACTCAGACATACTCAAGGGTATTAATGGATGGGATGGATGTTCTGGATCGAAGGTACCAACCTGATGGTTGTTCATGTTTCTGAGGAGGTTCTACAACAACTGCAGGAGAAGTGGCTAGTTCTCTTGTTGGGGTGTCTTGTAAGATGTCCTGACATCTTAATAGGGCAGGTTGAATCTGTTCCTTGGTGGTTCCGGTACATATGTTTCTGATGGAAGAGCTCTAGAATTTATGGGATTCTGGAGTTGTTACTGAAAACGGATGGTGGAAGATCTTAATCTTCGGCCTCTATAATTGAAGATATCTGCATCTTTTTATTCCAAAGTCGGGAGCGATGGAATGGAGAGAGTTATTGGTAGATGTCTGTTATGGTGACTTGGCACTTGGAAGCTTGGTTCCTTTGTGTATCTTGAAGTCAGTTGAAGAGGAGGGGAGTAGAGATTAAGCTTATCAAGTTCTTGCTCTACGGATTTGATAAATTATTGATCGGCTAAGTTGTCAAAGATACTTGAGAATTCTCTCAAGTCCACTCATAAAGGCATATCAGTCGTGCATCTGGAGTCTTCTAGTTATTATTTTGACTAGAGGGTGTTTCTGTGAAACATAAACCTCAAGAAATTGGAGGTGATTTATTTTCACCATCCAAAAGTGCAAGGAAAGATTCATCTCTCTTAATCCTAAGGGTGGATCCAATCTGAATGGAGATTTCAGAACGGTTGAGGTAAATAGGGTTTCTTCAGAGAGAATCTTAGTTACTTGAGTCAAGGGTGGCAGCCTTGGTATCTCAACACTTTGTTTGTCAAGGAAGATACTTGCAAAGATTGAATACTTGATAAATGTTCATGGAGGGATCTATTGGAGTATGGCTTCAATAGTGAAGCAGGGTTATTGAACAAGGATTCAAGATCAATTGCTATTTGTGATATTCACAAGTATTTAATTGATTATCCTTGTACGTGAAGTTCAAGATTACTGATGTTCAACAAGATGTTGAAACATCTCTTCATCTGGGTTGTTCAGAATCATGGGAGGGGTACTGCATACGCTTTTGGATCTATTTCTCTTGGATGTTGACCTAAGAATCTGCTTCAGTTTGGTGTGGCAGAAGCATCTGATCTCTGGAAAGTTTCCTGGCAAGAAACTGGTCTAGACAATGGTGATGTGGAAGATGAAGAAGAAGACATCATAATCTTGATGAATAGTTCTTAGATCAGTTTATTTCTGATTTAGGAGTATTAGAGTGTAGCAGGTGTGTTCCAGTTGTTACTAGAAGCATCAGATGTCTATCTAGAAAGTGTCCTGGCAAGAGACTTGTCCAAAATATGGTGCTGGTGATGGCACAACTTGGGTCTGTTTATTTCTGATCTAGGTACATAGGTACATAAGTGGCAGTTATCTCTGACTTTCTACAGAATGCTATACTTAAGGAAAGTGGCATTCTTTGATATAACTATAGTGTAGTCTATGACTACTTCTCTTCTGAAGAATCAGGCTTGGCACGTTGAGTTCTTTGGAGTTATAAAGCAGATATTCATCAAGATGTGAGCTTGAATGGAATACCTGTGATATGATTAAGCAGGATGAAGGTTGTCTACTCAAACTTGGTTGTTGAATCAAGTCTATGAGAAAATGGAACTCTTGTTCTGTAACAGGGAAGAGGTTCTTCTAAGTGGCAGAAGGAATGGCTGAATTCCTCAGCTGGATGTCTGATCAGATGTCAGGACATCAAGCAAAAACTTCAGAGTCTTAGTTGATGTTGTGGGGCATCATCGTAAGAAAAGTTGATCTTCTCAGAAATAAATGGAATTAATGCTTCATAAAGGTCTATCTCATGCATTTTGTGGGAGCTGTGGAAGGAGAAGATGTTACATGTCTAAGGCTTGGTGGATCCAAGATGGCTTACTATGGAGTAAGTAGATCATGTAACTTGAAGATTAGGTTTCATTTGTGGATCAGAAGATTGTTTGAAACTTTGAAGAAAAGTTAAGATGAACCAAACAGTGGCATTTGGTTGATCTTTATTATGCATTCAACCAGGGTGCTTGGAACTAATTACTCTTGGGCATAAGGGTAGTTGGTTGAAGACGTAAGGAGGTTCTGAAGACGTAAGGAGGTTCTGGTTCAGTTCTATCTTGGAGCTTGTGGTAGAAGTTATAAGCTGATTATGGAAGATTACCTTCTTTTGGTGGATGAGAGTTTATTTCTCTCTGTGGTTATCTGGAGTTCTTATTGATCAAGCTGGTGGCGCAGTGTTGTTTGAATATCTTCAGTTGGATTATTATGCAAATATTAAGTCCAGTGGTGGAACATATCTAGAACCATGTTGGTTGGTGTTTATGATATGTGAAGGATTTCCTAACTGATGTTAGAACATCTTCTAGGTTGATTATCCTTGGAGTAGGATTCTTAGTTCTGTGTGTGGAACTTGGCACTCACATCTTATCTAAGAGGTAATTATCTTGTTGTGCGGGAGAATGATGGGTAAAGGAATGTCTTGGAAGTCTGATGTGAACGAGCCATGCTAGAGAGAAGTGGATCAGTTTGGTGCTTGTGGAGCAAATAAGCTGAGGATTTCTGGAGCATGTGGTTGATGTCCTTCAAGTGTGAAGAACATCTGTGCGAGCTAGCAAACTAAGGGGCTATGTATGTCTCTTTGAGGAATGTGAAGCATTCAGATTCAATTGGGTTGTATCTCGGGGAACAAGGAGATCTATACATGAGAATTCAGGAGGAATTCCTGTGGTGTATGGATAGTTTCTGGACGAGAGGGATCAATGGTGTTTTGGTCTCAATCCAAGAGTTTGTTGGTTGTGGGATAAGGATGCGTTCCTGGTACTCTCACTATATGATCATAAAGTTGTTATGGGATATCATGTGGTGATTTTGAGGTGGTTCTTGTTGAAGAAGCATCTCTTGATAAAGATAGGGGAGAACTTCTGTCTGTTAAATGTACTGGTGTGGTACATGGATTGCTTAAGGGTCAAGCATTAAGTGAATGCGTTTAGCAGGTGTGTTGAACAGAGGATGCGCTCTTGAAGACATGAAGTTTTGTCTTATGTTTTCCACTAATTCAGGGTGTTCTTCTGGCAAAGGAGCACTGGTTATCTACGACAGGGGGAGTTAGACTTCTGTAGTGCAGATTGAATATCAAGATTGTTTGTAGTTTCAAGCAGTTTGAGATAGATTACCTCAAGTGAGGTTGATATGTCAGAAGAGATGTCGTGACATTACTCTACTGGGTAAGTTCTGAGTGAACTTATCAGGTTGTTCTGATTCTATCATTGAGTGTCAATGGATTGAATCAGGAGGAATACAAGTATCTTGAGAGTTGTTGCTACTAACTGAGAGATGTTTGAAGAAATGTCTTAACATCTTGGTCAGTTACTCTTGGTCTTCTGGTTGAAAGGGATTAAATAGATGCTACAAGAGGGACTAAACAAAGTCTGACAAGATGTCAAAACATTGGTTAGGATGTATGGCTGTACTCTTAATTGCTTTGGACGGTGGAGAAATTGTGTCTTAGGGAACGCGTGTTAAACATGTGTTTCATAAAATGCGCATTCCTTGAATGGTCCTTGTTAAAAGGAAGAAACAGTCAAATACGGTTTGGCCGGTGCACTTTTGTCTATGAAGATACACAATTTCATTTAATGCTCACATTGAATGGACATGTGTTACTTCCAATGGTTCGTTACATCCAAAGAAAAACGCTCTTGTATATAAAGGGTGTTCTCGTCCTCATTTTGTCGCAGGTTGTCTTTTCTGTTGTGCTGGGTTCTCATGGGGTTTATCCATTTTTGGGTTGGCTCAATTTGGGTATGGGTATGTCTTGGACATGTTTGTCAATTTTTGGCTAAAAAAGGGGAGAAAAGTACAAGGGTTGAGTCTGTCCTTGCAGTTGGTTTGCAAGGATGTTGGACAGAATGTTATAACATTCTGACTGAGTCTCAGGTTTCCCATATGTTTTGAGTCCTTCTTTCGTGTCCCGTGATCTGAGTTATGAACACAGTCATGTCCTGTGTTCTGAGTTACCCGGGTTGGTGTTTGGGTGCTTCAATAGCAAAATTCTTCCCCCCAAGTGAGGAAGTATAGATTCATGGGGAAAGAGAGAATGAATGTCATCCTCTTCCTCATGTACACCAACATGATTGGAGTCATATCAGTATTCCAATCATAACCGCCACTCAGGGTGAAGAGACATATAGAGCACCCTGGGTTTACTGTCCAAAAGAAGTTTTAGCCAAAATTTGTCAAAACGGGGAGATTGAAAGCTCCTGAGGTTTGACTAAATTTTGGTTAAAACTTAATGAAGATTGCTGCTGACGAAGATGTCGAATATGATGTCCAAATGTCGCAACCTGCGAAAAAACAACCGACAAGAAACAAGAACAGAAGAGTCGCCACCGAACATTATTTATCCCAACGCAGGGAAAGGAAACGATCGAAGAAAACCTGAAAAGGGAAAGACATGGTCATTGTAACACCCCATTTTAATTATTTAATCGCCGTGTGTTAATTTGTATTGTTTGGCCTTGTTAAGGGTGAGTGGAGGGTAGTGCCTTATTTAATTAGTGGGGATTAAAAACCTTAGCTAATAATAATGATATAGCAGTGAAAATAATAATAGTAATATGGTTAGTAGTGTTATTATTATTATTATTATTAGGACTATTATTATACTTATTATTTTATTATTAATTAAATAAAAATTTGATGTAATTAATTAGATAGTGGCTAATAGAAAATAATAAGGGCAGTTTGGTAATTAGAGGAGGATTAGTGAAAATTGGTGGGAGTTTAGCCATAATCAGAAATTTTAGAGAGAGAAAGAGAAAGGCTAAGGAGAGGAAGAATAAGGGTGCGCTAGGGCTAACATCTTCATCCGATTTTCGCAGGAATTAATCAAGATTCGAGGTAAAGGGGGAGAAACGGCTTTAATATTGGTGATATGTTCATGATAGGGTAGTGGGGAGTCCTTAACACCGTAGGAATTCGTATGCAAAATGATGTGTTAATGATTTGTGTATATGTCTGATGTAATGATGAAATTGTGCATGAATTGATTCGTGTTAACATGATTTTTATTGTTGTTGCTGCTGTCTGAATAACCTTTGTTGCAGATCTGGTTTTGGTGCAGGTTTTAGGAAAGGAATTAGACATATAACTCATAGATCTGATTTAGTAATGTTAGGAAAAGATGTAAGATGAATAATGGGACATAAAACTGATGTAGAACTCGTTTTAGGAGCATTTGGAATGGTAGAACAGGGATCAATGTGGCAGAATTAGGACTGAGATGAGAAAATGGGTATTTTCACAGCTTCTGCCCATACACGTACCAAGGAGGGCGATACGCGTATGTCTGGGCGTAATGAGGGTCCATACGCCACACGTGTTAATACGCGTATGGAAAGGCAGAATGTGAGGCAATACGCGTATGAAGAGAGGGACTACGCGTATTAGGAGGGCCGTACGCGTAATGGGTTGGAATTTGGGAATTTCAGTGTGAAAACGTCTCTGTCCGTACGCGTAAGGCACAAGGCAATACGCGTAAGGACTTGGGCACTTGAGGCATTACGTGTAAGGGGGAGAGGCATTACGCGTATGGATGGGCGAGCAAACTGGGCAATACGCGTATGGCTCAGGGCAATACGCGTATGGCCAGTGTATGTCGCTCCCGAAAGATTCGCATCCAATGGTACAAACGCGAGAGTGGCGCAAAAGACACAGAGTCGCCAGCAAAGTGTATTTATCCCAAGAGAGGGAAAGGAAACACTGCATAAACCTGAAAGAAGGGAAAGAGCATGGTCTCGCGACCAAGAGAATGGGTACCGGAGTCGGTTACGCGAAGGGAAGGTGTTAGCACCCAACACATCCATCGTACTCGATGGGATCCACGCTTGCTATCTGCATCAAATGGTGTCGTCGTCTGGAGCTCCACTGCTACTGGAAACGAGAAAGAACGGGAAAGGAAAGGAGCGAAGGAACGAAGAAGAAAAGAAAAAAAAGGTGACTCGATAGGATGGTATCGTTGTCCTAGGCCTACGTACTCCCTCAGTGCAATGGGAAAGTCAGAGTCAACGTAGTTCGGACGGGAACTGTGGGGGAAGGTCGCTCGCCAAGACAATCGCTGTCTTGTGCCTACGTATCCTCAATCGGACGAGAGAGAGGAATCAGAGCTGACGTAGTTCGTGGGTACGACCACGGATGGGTAAGTGTTTTTTACGTGAGCGACAAGCTCTTTTCTGAAAAAAGAAGTTTGAAACCCAACAATCCCGAAGGATAAAAAGATTTGAATTTGTTTTGTGTTTTTTAGACAGAAGTGTTTTAAGTTAGTTCGTAACTTACATTGCACCAAAGTCTACCATGCGGGAACGAGTGAGTCGCATGGTCGCCCCCAAATGGGACGTATGCTAAACACCCTAGAAGAGGAGAGGAGACCCCTCGTTCTTCGCTTCCTACACTTAAGGCTCGAGCGCAATATACGTTATATTTTATTAAGTGTTTTCAAGAAGTTTGAGATGAGAAGAGAAGCGACACAAAAGGAAACTCTAAAGGGAAACTAAGAGTCCTAATGTTATCATGCATGGATGTCCTGTGGTTAGTGAGGTTTAGGAGAGACGACTACCTAACCTAATGCTAATCCTACTCCAAGCTTAATCAAAAATTAAGTTGGACTAGGTAGCTCTAAAGGGAGAGAATCCAAGACTTAAACAAGTCTTGAGACTCGAGGGATGAAAAGAGTGAAAGAGAAGGAGGAGAAAGAGAAATGAAACACAAGTGGCCTAAGCTCACTTCAAACACAAGTATGAAAGTTAAAAGATAAAGGAAGAAGGTAGAATGTGGAAGCATATCCACACTCAAACAACTTACCATTTGCCCCTGAAAGTGTTAGAAGTATTCACATATGACAAAATGAAACTCAAACAAGCATAAGGCAATAAAGAAACAAGTTCTAAGGTAAATCAAACATCAAGTCCAGAACCTAATGGTCCTACTGACCTCTAATATTAGTCATGCACAATTAGTCAAAAAGAAAAGGGAGAAGTCAATCAAGTATCATTCAAGTCATTAAAGAAGGAGTGAGATGAAAAGAAGTGATCATGTGAAGCAACCAAGTCAAAATTCCACAAAGTAAACCAAGTCCAGAAGTGACACTATCCTAAATATGTGCCTAAACAAGATCTTCAAACATCATTCAAGTCATACAAACACTTTCACAATCAATTAAGAGGCAAAGAAGGAGAAGTGAAACATGATTCATACTTGTGAAACAAGTGACCTAAGGTGCAAGGCAAACATCAAACATGCAAAGATGAGATTCAAATATCACAACCAGAAGTCAATTAACATGCTATCAATCCTCACACAAGACCTCAAATTATGGCACAAGTGCCTTCATGATCAAGCAAACCAAACATGAAGCATATATTCACAAATTGGACAAGTTAAAGTTCGTGCTTCAAAGAAATAACAAACATGCCTCAAAAATTATGTCATTCAGTATTCAAGCATATCAAACATGTACAATTAACATATCAAAGCCACAAGCAATGAATCAGAACCAATGTCAATCAACAATTAGGTCCAAGCATCATTAGAGTTTCATACATTCATGCTCAAAGAAACACATCAAAAGTCATCCAAACAGGACCTAAAAATCACCCCCAAAATCTCAAACATACCTCAACATGTTATGAACACAATCCAAAAAGAATCAGGATCAAATCACTTTTCAAATGAGAGAAATAAATGATGCAATATAAAGTATGCAATATGAAATGCAAATGAGAAAAATTAATTTGGAAAATTAATATTTAATGCAATTTTAATGCAAAAATAATGAAATAAAATGTGAAAAATTAATTTTATGAATGAATATGCATGATGAATTTTTTGGGAGTTTTTTAGCATATGCAAGTATTTTTAAAAATTAATTATGAAATGGTATGAAAATAGAAAATAAAAAAGAAATGAAATGAAGCCAGGGGTGCATAAATGAATCCACACGCGTGTTAATGACCATGGGCTCAGAAACGGGGGTACAAACAGTAAAGAGGCCCAAGCGCCTTCAAACATTCAGAAATAAGGGACGGCTTAGATTGAGTCAACCAAAGAAAAGTCTCCAGATCCACAGGCTCACATTCTCGGTCAAACAAGAAAAAGTAATCAATCCAGTGGTTCACATTCAAACTCACAAATTAAATGAAATCGAATGGTCATGACTTAATCAGACTTATTAAACCCTAATCAACCAAATTAAAATCACATAATCACGATCCAACGCACGAGATTCAATCTGGAAATTCCTAAACCCTAATTAAACCCTCACCGGCCGGAGAAGCGCCGGTCGTCTTCTCCGGCCACTCTCCGGCCATCAAACTTCAAACGGTAACCAAAATCACAAAATCATACATCAAAATGATCAGCAACTCACGTAGATCACAAATATGTCACTCAAAATCATTTAGCATGCATATATTTTAAGAATCGAACAAAACAAGTTTGGATCTGAAAATTTCAGATCCAAATTCCAGCCATGATTCACGTTCAAAATCAAATCTAAACACATATATGAGCTCAGCACATCACGATGAACATTAAACACTCAACAAAAATCATTTCCAGATCTATAAATTTGGAGCTCACCTGAGATTTGCAGAACTGGAAATTCACCAAGAAACTCCAAGATAAGCTGCAGATTAACTCCTTGAACCGTCTAATTGCAAAATAAATGCAATTAGACCTTCAAATTGGCCTGAATCCTTGAATTCGAAAGTTGAAGATCTGAACTCAACTTGATGAATTCTTTGCTTAAACTCAAGACAATGGTGGATTTCTCTTCCTTATTCTTCACTGATCACAAACCAACCAAAAAAAGTGGAAGAAACTTGAAGAATTGGAAGAATCGAAGGAGAAAAGTTTGAGAACAAAACTTTGAAAAGTGGTGAAAATGAATTGTAGCCGCTCAGAAATTCGTGTGAGTTAACTTATATAGTGTGTAGATGCTACTGTTTAGGGTTTGAAACTTCAGGGACTTGAGAGCAATGAGTTTTGGGTTGTTTTGCAAATTTGCAAAGATGTGCACATGAGGTGTTTTGCTCGTGCATTCTTCATGAAAAGTGCATGACTGATTTCCTTTTGATGCAAGGAGAACCTTTGGATTGATCGTGGGGCTGAAGATTAACTGAATTGTGATTTCCAAGTGATCTTGCAAAATTGCTTAATGATGAATTATGAACATGTACTCCACGGGTTCACTTAATTCTTGGCTCAAAATGATGTTAAATGAGATGCATTGGAGTGTGGTGAGGTGAAATGGACAATTAGAAGCCATATTGATGCATTAGAATGCATCTTGCAAGTTGTATTAAAGTGGTATGCATGGTGGAACACCAAATGCTCTTTAACTTCAAATGCTCATAACTCTTGATCTAAAAATGGTATGATCATGGTCCATCACTCTTTGGAAAGGGGAGAAAGAGATCTACAACTTTAGTGTTGGGAAAAAATTCGTTTGATGCATTTTTGATCATGGGAAGTTTGGTTGAAGTTGGTTGAAAATATGCCAAAAATAGTAACTTGAAATTATAAGTCACTTTCCAAATTTAGCAACTTTTTACCAAAGCTTGATTTTTTGCAAATTGTGATCATGAAAACCTTCCATAGACCAAATAAAGGTCTCTTGACTTGATTACCATGATGAGGACCTCTCAAAACCCTAATTTGACTTTTCAGTTGACCAGTTTGACTGATTACTTCATCTGTAAGCTACTGAACCATCTGAGGTCTTCCACAATGAATTTTTGGCTCAAAATCCATTCTTAGGCCTGTTTTGACATATGAAGAACCTTGGTAACAAGTTTGAATCAATTCCTTGAGCTTAGGACCATTAACCATGAAACCCTAGTTTTGGTCATCAGTGTAAGAATACAAACCCTTGATTTAACTACTTGGAGAATCCCTCATTGAAATGCCCTTGGGCCACCATATAAGGATGTGAGAAGCTTATGGAGCTCATAAGAAGCCTTTGCCCTTGAGTTGAACCAAATACCTTGATCCCATGCCAAGAGCCAATGATATGCAAAATGCAAAATGCAAGAAATGTAAAGAAACATAAGCCAGTTAGGTAAAAACAACAAGGCAAATTTTGGGGTGTTACAGCTGCCCCTATTCAATCAACTTGATCCTGAAGGTATGATAGTGATGGCTATCATGCGTTCCAAGGATTCACGGAGATTGAATACCAAAAGAAACCTGAAATTTGCAATCCTCAAGGGAGGGACGGCTCCACTGGGGAACAAACAATAAATGTTGGACTGTCACAACACGTACGAGTGTTGGAAACCAAAACTGTATTGAAAAGTCTTGAAATAAACACAAACGAGTGTTAGCTACGCCGGGGATAAACACTGACGAGTGTCGAGGGATCCAGGATATCAAATATGAACGGGTATTGAGAAGATACACGGACGGGTGTAAAGAGGTTCAATACGGACGGGTACTGAAAAAGGGGTACACGGACGGGTGCCAAATGTCAATGCGGACGGGCATTGAAACAAAAGTTCAAACACGGACGGGTGCCGAAAGAACACGGACGAGTGCCAAAGGGATTCAATACAGACGAGCATTGAAAAAGGTACACGGACGGGTGTAAAATATTTCAATACGGACGGGTATTGAAAAAGGTACACGGACGGGTGTAAAAGATTTCAATACGGACGGGTATTGAAAAAAGGTGCACGGACGGGTGTAAAGAAGGTTCAAGGCAACCTCTCTGGGGGATTGAAAAGGTACATGGATGGGTGTAAAAGGATCCAATACGGACGGGTATCGAAAAGGTACACGGACGGGTGTAAAAGGATTCAATACGTACGGGTATCGAAAAGGTACACGGACGGGTGTAAAAGGATTCAATACGTACGGGTATCGAAAAGGTACACGGACGGGTGTAAAAGCTTTCAATACGGACGGGTACTGAAAAAGGTGTAAAGCAACTTTATCGGGAATTAAACTCGCTGGGGGAATGGAAGGCAACACGGACGAGTGTCATCAGAAGGTCAATACGGACGGGTATTGAAATCAAAGGTTCAAACACGGACGGGTGCCGAAGGAAACACGGACGAGTGCCAAATGTCAATGTGGACGGGCATTGAAATAAAAGGGTCAAACACGGACGGGTGCTGAAAGAACACGGACGGGTGTCAGAAGTCAATACGGACGGGCATTGGCTTAAAAGGTTCAAACACGGACGGGTACCGAAGGAAACACAGGCGAGTGTCTGACGGTAAAAATTTTGAGGGGATAAACCAAAGGACCACCTGGACGAAGGGGTACAAATAAAATCAAGGATAAACAATCTTGGAAAAACACCTTGCCGGGGAACTGTCAAATATTGCTTAACCCACCACCTGTGGAGTAAAGATATCTTCCCGAAATCTGGCTTTCCTGACAAAGGAAAACTCAAACCTGGCTTATGCTTCAGATGCATATGTTTGAATTTTGCCGTAATGCTCCACATGAAGTGGAAATGCTACGCATTTGGGAGGATGCCATGCAAAACAAATGCTTATGCGATGCAAGAGAGATGTCTCAGCAAAATAAATGCTGAAGATCAGAAGCAACTCCGCTGGGGATAGCAAACTAAATTGCCACCAAACCAAAGAAATCCTGTTGAAAAATAACTTCTCCCTGCTAGGGAAGATCATAATCACCAATTCTGCCGGAGATGGACGAATCTCCGAGAGAATACCTACTCTATTGAGGAATATCAAGATCAACAACTCTGCTGGAGATGGACGAAGCTCCGAGAGAATACCCACTCAGCTGGGGAGGGATATGAATACTGAAGATGGAAATTCCACCACTGGGGACGACCAACTATTTTAGAACTTGGCTTCGGCGCCTGCCAAAAACGATTGGCCTTAAGACCTGCTGGGGATACCACTCACCACCAGACTCTGCTTGGGGAAATGAGCTTAATCTGCTGCTAGGGAAGTAACTTTACCCTCACCCTGCTGGGTACTAGATCAAACCATTGTCGTCGAGACTATACTTTCTGACCAACTGAGGAAAGTAGACACCAGGACTCTGTGGGGATAATGACATCTTCGTCCACAAACTTCCTGCAGGAGATACAACAACATTCACCTTAGAGCAATCAACCTCTGATTACTTGATGGGGAATAGCATTCCAAACACGACTTCGGCTGGGTATATAATCCTCTGTACTCTGCTGAAAAAGACGATCCTCAACGACTCCGCTTGGGAAAGAAAGTAATTGTCAATGTTCACCTGCTAGGGGATAACACATGCTTCTTGACTAGCTGGGGGACAAATAACTGCCCCATGCTCCGTGGGGAGACATCACTTGCTGAAGAAAGATGAGTCAAATCACAACTCTGGCCGGGGGAAAACCTCTTATGTCTTGCTGAGGGGGACGATCCTCAACGACTCCGCCTAGGGAATTACTTCTTTATACTCTGGTTGAGGAAGACGACCCTCGATACTCTGATGAGGAAGAGTAATAAACTGCTGAGGACGATCAGACTTCAAAGTTGGGGAGAGCTCTACTCTACTGGGGAAAACAGCAAGCTGCTGAGGGCGATCAGACTTCAAAATGGAGAGAGCAACTCTACTGGGGAGGTACACCTGTCATCCTGCAAAACCAACAAAAAGTCTACGTGCAAGAATGAATACATTGATTATCATCATAGTGACTGTCGCCTAAGCAATTGCCACTGTTTTCCAACTTGTGTCATAAAGCTCAACGTTTTAGCATGTAATGTTTTTTATCAAAAATATCGGACATTTTCACAAACAAAACAGGTAAAACAGAAAACAAAAGCTCTTTAACTGAAATGCAAACTTTATTGAATGAATTGGCCTGTAAATAGGCATTTACATCTGGAAGCAATCCCTGAAAAGAGGTAATTGCGCAAAAAGCAAAAGAAAATACAAATGTCGGCAATGTGGGGAACAAACATCCACCATGACTCGACTCAGCTATAACCCACATGACTTGTTCATCCGCAGATACTTTGGCCTTCGAAGACGACTAACTGGACTGATTCCTTTCCTCCGAATTTTCCAAGTGTGAACGGTGATCACAGATCGAACGCGGATCGTAGTCTTTGCTTCAAAATCCCTAACTTTTGCCTGGATCGCCCTTTTCGGGTTTTCAATCCACCGGGATACCCATTTTTGCCAAGGTTTCCTTTTCAGGTTTTCGACCTTGTGGGTTTATTCTTTTTCTTTTTATCCCTAATTTTTGCCCGAACCTTTTCTTTTTATGGTTCGCCAGGATGCCCCATTTTTGCCTGAACCTTCTTTTTATGTTCAGCGGGTCTCTTTTATGCAAAGTATTTTTTGACTACATCCGCGTTCACAGGGGACGTAAAATCTTCGCCATCCATAGTTGAGAGTAATAAGGCTCCACCAGAGAAAACCTGCTTACTACATATGGCCCTTCGTAATTCGGAGTCCACTTGCCCCTGTGATCTGTTTGAGGAGGAGTGATCCTTTTCAGAACTAATTCACCAGCTTGAAAACACCGAGGACGCACCTTCTGATCAAAGGCTTTCTTCATCCTGCTCTGATACAACCGGCCATGCACAATGGCTTTCAATCTCTTCTCTTTAATGAGGTTCAATTCATTCAGCCGAGAACGCACCCACTCAGCTTCATCCAGCTTCACATCTGTCAGAATTATCAAAGAAGGAATCTCAACTTCTAATGGCAGGACTACTTCCATGCCATACACCAGTGAGAAAGGAGTTGCCCCAGTCGAGGTGCGTAGCGAAGTACGATAACCATGCAAAGCGTAAGGCAACATCTCATGCCAGTCATTGTATGTCACTACCATCTTCTGCACAATCTTTTTTATGTTCTTATTTGCCGCTTCAATAGCCCCATTCATCTTCGGATGATAGGGAGAAGAATTGTGATGTTCAATCTTAAAGCTCTGGCATAGCTCCTTCATCATCTTGTTGTTCAGATTTGAACCATTATCAGTAATGATTCTCTCCGGGACTCCATACCGGCAGATGATGTCCTTCTTAATAAACCGGGCTACCACTTGTTTGGTGACGTTGGCATACGATGCTGCTTCCACCCACTTCGTGAAATAATCAATAGCCACCATGATAAAACGATGTCCATTCGAAGCAGTAGGCTCAATCTTTCCAATCATGTCAATGCCCCACATAGCAAAAGGCCAAGGTGACGACAAAACATTCAGAGGAGTAGGCGGTACGTGCACCTTATCAGCATAAATCTGGCATTTATGACATTTTCGGGCGTATTTAAAACAGTCAGACTCCATAGTCATCCAATAATACCCCGCTCTCAACAATTTTCTGGCCATAGCATGCCCATTGGCATGAGTACCGAAGGAACCTTCGTGAACCTCTTCCATTAACAAGCCTGCCTCGTGTTCATCAACACAATGTAGCAAGACCATGTCAAAGTTTCTCTTGTACAACACATCATCCTTGTTCAAAAAGAAGTTTCCTGATAACCTTCTCAATGTCTTTTTATCCTTGGAAGATGCCCCAGCTGGGTATTCTTGACTCTTCAAGAAGACTTTGATGTCATGATACCAAGGCTTGCCATCTGATACCCCTTCAACTGCAAATACAAAAGCAGGTCTATCCAAGCGCATGATTCTGATTGAGGGAGCTTCATTCCAAAGATTCACTTTATACATTGATGACAACGTCGCCAACGCATCAGCCATCTGATTCTCTATCCGGGGAATGTGATGGAAGTCTACTCTGTCAAAGAAAGATAACAATCTTCTGGCATAATTGTTATATGGAACGAGATTTACTTGACGAGTCTCCCATTCACCTGTAATCTGATTCACCACCAACGCAGAATCACCATAAACATCGAGGTTCTTGATTCTCAAATCAATTGCTTCTTCTAACCCCATGATGCATGCTTCATACTCCGCCTCATTGTTGGTGCATATGAACGTTAATCGGGCAGTAAAGGGTATATGAGAACCCTGTGGAGTCATAATGATTGCCCCGATTCCGTTACCATATGAATTAACAGCTCCATCAAAAACCATCTTCCACTGAGACCCAATCTCAGGTCCTTCATCAGGCAAAGGTTCTTCACAATCCTTCATCTTCAGATACATGATGTGCTCATCCGGAAACTCAAACTTCATCGGTTGATAATCCGCAATTGGCTGTTCGGCAAGATACTCTGACAACACACTTCCCTTAATGGCCTTTTGGGAAACATACTGAATATCATATTCCGTCAGAACCATCTGCCAACGGGCTATTCTACCAGAAAGTGCTTGCTTCTCAAACACATACTTGATTGGATCCATCTTTGAAATCAAAAAGGGTTGTATGGTTTAACATATACTGCCTCAAACGCTTAGCGGCCCAAGCGAGTGCACAACATGTTTTCTCCAGCATCGAGTATCTTGACTCGCAATCAGTAAACTTCTTACTCAGGTAATAGATGGCATGCTCTTTTTTACCTGACTCGTCTTGTTGACCGAGCACACAACCCATTGAATTCTCAAGAACCGTGAGATACATAATCAAAGGCCTTCCTAGCACTGGCGGCATAAGGACTGGAGGTTCCTGCAAGTATTCCTTAATCTTTTCAAACGCCTTTTGACAATTTTCATTCCACCTGACCGCTTGATCTTTTCTTAGCAACTTGAAGATTGGTTCACACGTGGCTGTGAGATGCGAGATGAACCTAGCAATGTAATTCAATCTCCCCAAGAAACCACGAACCTCTTTTTCTGTTTTTGGCACAAGCATCTCTTGTATGGCTTTTACCTTTGCAGGATCAACCTCAATACCTTTTTCACTAACAATAAACCCCAGCAATTTTCCTGATCTCACCCCGAAGGTGCATTTGTTTGGATTCAACCTCAGTTTGAACTTCCTTAACCTTTCAAATAACTTCTGAAGATTCACCAGATGTTCCTCTTCCATCTGTGACTTCGCAATCATGTCATCAACATAGACTTCAATCTCTTTGTGAATCATATCATGAAAGAGAGTCACCATCGCCCGCTGGTAAGTTGCCCCTGCATTTTTCAATCCAAAGGGCATCACTTTGTAGCAGAAAGTTCCCCACGATGTAATGAATGTTGTTTTCTCCATGTCCTCTGGGGCCATCTTGATTTGGTTATACCCAGAGAAGCCATCCATGAAGGAAAACACAGAATACTGAGCAGTATTGTCAACTAACACGTCAATGTGAGGGAGTGGGAAATCATCCTTTGGGCTTGTTCTATTCAAATCCCTATAATCAACACACATCCTGACCTTCCCATCCTTCTTAGGTACAGGCACGATGTTAGCAACCCATGGAGGATAATTTGTTACGGCAAGGAATCCGGCGTCCAACTGCTTCTGAACCTCTTCCTTGATCTTGACAAACATTTCCGGTTTAGTTCTTCTCAACTTTTGCTTGAACGGAGCACAACCTTCTTTAAGTGGTAGCCGGTGTACAACAATATCAGTATCGAGCCCATGCATGTCTTGGTAAGACCAAGCGAAGATGTCCACATACTCATGGAGCATTTCAATCAATCTTCCCTTGACACTGTCTTCCAATGCAGCCCATACTCTTACTTCCTTTCTGGCGTCCTCGGTTCCCAGATTCACAATCTCAATTTCCTCCTGATGAGGTAGGATGACTCTCTCCTCTTGCTTCAACAATCTGGCCAATTCTTCGGGCAGTTCACAATCTTCGTTAGCCTCTTCTTCAGCCTGATAGATTGGATTGTCAAAGTCATACCGAGCTATAGCTGAGTCATGATCGGTGTCATCTGAACAAAAAGACCTGCAATGATTTATGAGGTATGTTTTATTATGATGCAACAAAAGAAACACATTGCCATTTTGATGTGGGTTTTTAATGCATAAAAAATAAAAACAGAAAGACAGAGATCAAAATATTTGAGTGTGAAAAGTCCTTTATTGATGATAAGGCAAAACATGCAACAGTTAAAAGCCCTACAAACAGAATCACTACGTCTTGGGCAGAACGTAGGATTAACAAAATAGGAAAACAAAGCAATTACTCGAAGCCTGTCACTTGAATGACTTTCTCGGAAGACCAGTTATGCAGACTTTCCCCTGGGACACAAGGACGGATCCAGCTATCCATGTCACAATCACTGTCTCCTTCTTCTTCAATAGCATTAACTCTGTCGAAGAAAACTCCAGCGCTGGTGAAACGGACAGGGCCATAGAATTTTGGGGGATCCTCATCTCTCTTGGATGGCTTGTATCCCAATCCATAAGTATCCTTCTTTTTCTGGACTTCAAACACCTGGCCCCACCTCTGTGAGCTGCCAGCTTCAACCACAGCTTTGGCGTCTCTTAACGAAGACATGGAACCCTCAGGTTGATTTAACACTACAGGCTGTATTATAGCTTCAGACTGAACGACTTCTTCAGAAACTTTCACCTTCTCAAATCCCTGGCACAACGTCTCGTGGATTTCACCATCCACTACCACGTATTTGAAGGTTGATAACTGACTAATCATTATGTCTTCTTCTCCGCACACTGTCACTACGTGACCATCAACCATATACTTTAGCTTTTGATGCAAAGTGGAAGTTACAGCGCCGGCCCCATGGATCCAAGGACGACCCAATAAACAGATGTACGCTGGCTGAATATCCATTATGTAAAATGTTGCATTAAAGATTTCCGGTCCAACCTTAATCGGAAGCACAATCTCGCCAAAAACAGATCTCTTCGAGCCATCGAAAGCTCGTACCACCAAGTCGCTTGGTGTACAAATAAGTCCCCGAGTATCCAACTTCATTAATGCTTTCTTGGGCAATGCATTCAATGATGAACCAGTGTCAACCAAAACATGTGACATCAGCGAGCCACGACACTCAATCGAAATATGCAGGGCGTTGTTATGATTCCTGCCAGCAGAAGTCAAATCAAGATCTGTAAAACCCAGGCCATTACCCGCATTCACGTGCGCTACAACCCCTTCCAGCTGATTAACAGAAATCTCTTGAGGAACGTAGGCTGCATTCAAGACCTTCAGAAGAGCATTCCTATGAGCTTCATAACACAATAACAAAGACAGGATAGAGATCTTGGACAGGGTCTGGTGTAACTGGTCCACGATCTTATAATCACTTTTCTGGATGAGCCTCATAAACTCCTCAACATTTTCAGAAAAAGCATCATTAACCGGCTTTACTGTAGATTCCACAATCACTGGAGGCTGAACAGAACCATCCATCGCCTGTTTTCCCCTATCTTGCCTAGAGGTACTGGGTTAATCGTTAACTGGAGGGAGTACTCTACCACTTCTGGTTATAGCATCAGTCTCAACTTTAACCCCTGAACTAGAACCCACTGGTGAAGTATTCATTAGCTCTTGCTTTTGCCCATTGACAAACACCTCTGCACCGTAATTCCACAGAATAGCCTTAGAACTCTCGTACGGAATGGGTCCAGCCCTTGTGATAATGACTGGAGGTGGCCTTGCTGGACCAGAAATAGTAATTGTTTTGAACGGGATGGTGATAGTGGCAACCTTCTCACTAACACCCTCTTCTTGCTGATTACTTCTGTCAAACTGTAAACAACCCTCATCAATCAGATTCTGAATACCCCTCTTCAACGAATCACAACCATTAACCTTTGTCAAACAATCTGAGCAGTTCTCACCACAGCCCGGATAAACATCACCTTTCAATAACCTGTTCTTAACCACAACCAACGGAGTCTTCAGTTCCTCCACATCCATGATCAAATTCAAAGTTTCACAGTCCTCAATTATAGCATTCACCCTTGGCCCATTGTGATTAGGCATCGGGTTTTAAATAACATTGGGTCCGTCATTCGAGAAATTGATGGCTTTAGAGTCCACAAGGTCCTGCACCTTGTGCTGAAACGCCCTACACTTCTCCGCAGTGTGCCCAGGAGCACCAGAATGAAAATCGCAGTGTGCGTTAGCATCGTAGCCTCGTGGGAGTTCCCCTGTGGGTGGAGCCAGGGTACGAAGCTCAACTAGACGCAACTGCAACAAATGTTGCAACAACTGTGCATACGACATTGGGGGTTGACCAAAATGCCTCTCTGCATTCCTCTGTCTGTTCTGATACTGACCCTGCTGCCTATTCTGATTAGCATTACCCCTTTGTTGCTGTGGTGGAGGTAACGTTGCTGGAATGGTTACTGATGCTACCTGTTGATTGTTAAACTGGCGCTGTTTCCCTTTTCCCCTGTGGGATGATACAGCGTTGGTCTCTCCTTTCTTCTTATAATTATCAAACGGCTTCTTTCCATGTCCAGAGGGCGATCCATCACCGCTAGAAACCTTCCCAGCCTTAATTCTGACCTCTATCTTCTGTCCAATAGCAATCACATCTGCAAACTTGCCTAGAGAACAAGGCAAAAGCTTCTCATAGTAGTGCTTAGGCAGTGTGTCCATGAACATATCCAGCATCTCTTTCTCTAGCATTGGTGGCTGCACCCTAGCCGCCAATTCACGCCACCTTTGCGCGTATTCTTTGAAACTCTCATCATTCTTCTGGGACATGCTCAACAGCTGAGTTCTGTTGGGAGCCATGTCTATGTTGTACTGATAATGCTTGATGAAAGCTGCAGCTAGCTCTCTCCAGGTATGAACATCTCTACTTTCTAGCCTCATGTACCATTCCAAAGACGCGCCAGACATGCTGTCTTGGAAGAAGTGCATCATTAACTTTTCATCCTTAGCGTGAGCAGCCATCTTCTTGGTATAGGCCTTCACATGAGTCCTCAGGCAGGTAGAACCATTGTACTTTTCTAGTGTGGGAATCTGAATCTTATGTGGAATAACAATATCAGGGACCAACCCTAGGTCGTCCAAATCTATTCCCAAATCATCCTGTTTCACCACTCCCTTCAATTGAGCTTCAATTAAATGGATCCTCTCATCACTGACCACAGGAAGGGCAACATCTAAACTCCTGACTGAGAACACATCATCCTGTTGATCATCAAAATGATGGCCATGGATAGCTCGGATAGTACTTCCTTCTCCAACCACTGAAGGAATTCTGCCCTGTCCACCAGCACCAACTCCGCCCGGAGGGATATTACGGTTAATAAGACCACCGTGTAGGATACCATTTTCGTCGACCTGCGCCGCCAGTGGCTGAACCAGAGTTCTAAATTCATTCTGACTTTGCACCACCCCCTGCATCATCTCCATGAACTGATCGATGCGAGCTTGCATAGCGGCCATATCTGCTTGAACTTTGTCCATCACTCTGCTTTGATTGAGTCGAGTAGAATAACGATGAGTTGGTTGATCAATCCTGACTGAAAGAAAGAGAGAGCATAAGAAAACCAGAGAAACCCAAGAAAACCTGCAATGCAAAGAATGAATATGATTATGCAAATGCAAATGCAAACATGTTTATATATTCGCAGAGTGATCCACCCCTTGATTCCAGTTTAAAGATGAAATAGGATGAAACTGCTGCTCATATAAATCAGAGTGAATCACTGTCAGAAATTACAACCCAAGGTACCAAAAAATAGCCTAAAAAAAAATAAGCAGAGGTCCCAACCAACAATTCTGGTGGTGACCCAAAATACAAAGAAAGAACAAAGTACAAACTACTGAGTAGAGTTCCCTTCAAGGATCTTGCACCGTATGAGGGCCACTTCCTGAGCTAGAGCACTCCCACTTAGACCTCTTCACTCCTGCTTGTATTTTCAGCTCTTCCATGGTTGCTATGGCTTCTTTGAGCCATTCCTCGACTGCGTGTCTTCGGAACGTCCCTGACAAGATCTCCTCGTCCTTCTTCCCGAGCTTCAACTTCAGACTCTCAATCTGCTCCAAATGCTTATCTTCTTTCTACTTGTTGGCCGTGATTGCAGTATCTCGGTAAGCATTGAACCTGTGAATCTTCATCCAAGCCTTGGCTAAGTCATCCTTCTTGGATTTGAGAGTCTTGCAAACGCCTTTTAGAGCTTGTCCTACCCTTTTCCTAGCTGCTATCTCTTCAACCAGCTCCTTTTCTTTCTCATCGAGACGTTCTGTCTTCAGCTTGGCAATATGAACTGCCTCACCTCGCTCATGTTTCAACTGGTAGATTTCCTTTTGCAACTCACGGTTCTCCTCTCAAAATTTCTCCTTTTCAGCCCATAATTGGTTATACTTCTCCATCTCAATCATGGTTGGAGGTTCAATCAGCAAAGGGTAAGAGGGAGGTTCCCTGCAGAATGGAAAAAGTACACTCTCTACTCTGCTCTGAACCCAGTCTTCATACGCAGGAAAAGCTTTGTTGTTACACTTTCCAAAAGAAGTCTTTCCTTTCTTATGGTGATCTCTCCAAGCGTTTGCAGCTTCTTTCAACACCTCCAGATTGGCTTCCTCACCCAAAAATAGAGACTCTTGCACATCTTGGCCTTTTGGCGGCTCTTTTAAAGCATACCCAAATTGCCTAATAGCAAGAATGGGGTTGTAGTTAATTCCCCCTTCCTTCCTATTAAGGGTACGTTTGGGTAACCTCCACAACTAACCAGGATCTCTCAGCCCAACAAATCACGATTGATCCAAACTAAGTTGTCGGCCCTTAACCCCATTAATCTCTTTGCCCAATCTAAAGTTCCTTTAGTGTCTTCGAATGCCCCAAATTTGGGAAGACGATCAGCAAACCACTTATAGAAAATTGAAGCACAACAATAAAGAGGTCCACCTCTCCTTTTCTCATTCTTATAGTGCATCGAATAATACAGATCCCCAAGCAAGGTAGGTACCGGATTCTTCGTGGTGAATATCCGGACAGCATGCGCATCTACAAAATCCTTCACATTAGGGAATAACGCCGTTCCATAAACGCACATAGCTAGAATTGCATTGAACACCGACCAACACTTAGCCTTAGCACAAGTAGCAGCCTGTTCGATCAAAAACTTCGTGTGAAAACCTTGATAACCCCCTTTACTAGCAATATTTTTCTTCAACAGTGACTGATCCAAACGTAAAGCAGCAGCAACCCTTTCCAGATCAAGAAACTCCTTAGAAGGATAGAAGGGAGCTCCTTCCTTGACCGAAACATCCGAAATAAGAGCAAATTCTTCCAACGTAGGAGCCAGAAGATAATCAGCAAACAGAAAACACCGAAGTTGAGGGTCATAGAACTGTGCCAGAGTGTGCAGGGCCCTGAACTCATAGTTGGTAACATTATGGGCGAAACTCAGAATCCTCCCATATTCTCCTCTGAAATCTGCCAATACCTCAGGTTTTGCCAAACCGGAGATCTTGTGCACAGCATCTAGATGAAGCTCTGGGAACTTGTACGGGATGATGTTTTTTCTTTCTTCAGCGATAATACTCATCATGGACAGTCTTCAGACAACCGGAATCAAAGTTAGGATGCAACCCTACAAATGAACAAACATGTCAGAATGCAAAAAGATGATGCAAAATGCAGGCATGGGATCAAGGTATCCAAAATGCTCAAACTGCTGCTGTTCTGCTGACTGAATAAGACCCGGAATACCAGAAACCCAGAAATCCAGAATAACAACCCAATCAAACTGCCAGAATGCCAGGATAATAATAGTACACTGATGAGAAACCCAGAAACCAGGTAGGTTGAAGGTCTCGGTTACCTGCAAACCTGCAAACACCCATCCCCTCTCACATGTGGGTTCTAAAAAGGCGAGGATCATCAATATCCCGGGCTCTCAGGTCGAGAAATGATGATACGTTCACCATTTCTGGTTTGGCATCATCATCAATCAAGGAGGCCTCAACTGATTCCCCTCAAAAGAAAACATCCTATGGCAAGTCTTCAGCTTCGGCACTGAGGTCGAGAAGCAATAGTACATTCATCCCTTGGGGTACAGTACTATCGCCAACCGAGGAGTGCTTCCACTGATTCCTTTCCAAAAGGAAACCCTATAGCAAGTTCCCAGTATTGGGTCCTCGGATCGATAAGCGTAATGGATTTGCCACAGAGCGTGGTCTGCCATTATCACGTCTCGGGAGGAGTGCCGTTACTGAGTTCTCGGGAAAGGGTCGCCAGAGTCGACAGCTTTCCAGGTTATATTCCATCGTCTGTCCCAAATGGACAGGACAAAATATTACCAAGAAAACCTCGTCTGGATGTGGAGTTTCCATGTATACTTCGTGTGTGTCGCTCCCGAAAGATTCGCATCCAACGGTACAAACGCGAGAGTGGCGCAAAAGACACAGAGTCGCCAGCAAAGTGTATTTATCCCAAGAGAGGGAAAGGAAACACTGCATAAACCTGAAAGAAGGGAAAGAGCATGGTCTCGCGACCAAGAGAATGGGTACGGGAGTCGGTTACGCGAAGGGAAGGTGTTAGCACCCAACACGTCCATCGTACTCGATGGGATCCACGCTTGCTGTCTGCATCAAAGGGTGTCGTCGTCTGGAGCTCCACTGCTACTGGAAACGAGAAAGAACGGGAAAGGAAAGGAGCGAAGGAACGAAGAAGAAAAGAAAAAGAAGGTGACTCGATAGGACGGTATCGTTGTCCTAGGCCTACGTACTCCCTCAGTGCAATGGGAAAGTCAGAGTCAACGTAGTTCGGACGGGAACTGTGGGGGAAGGTCGCTCGCCAAGACAATCGCTGTCTTGTGCCTACGTATCCTCAATCGGACGAGAGAGAGGAATCAGAGCTGACGTAGTTCGTGGGTACGACCACGGATGGGTAAGTGTTTTTTACGTGAGCGACGAGCTCTTTTCTGAAAAAAGAAGTTTGAAACCCAACAATCCCGAAGGATAAAAAGATTTGAATTTGTTTTGTATTTTTTAGACAGAAGTGTTTTAAGTTAGTTCGTAACTTACATTGCACCAAAGTCTACCATGCGGGAACGAGTGAATCGCATGGTCACCCCCAAATGGGATGTATGCTAAACACCCTAGAAGAGGAGAGGAGACCCCTCGTTCTTCGCTTCCTACACTTAAGGCTCGAGCACAATATACGTTATATTTTATTAAGTGTTTTCAAGAAGTTTGAGATGAGAAGAGAAGCGACACAAAAGGAAACTCTAAAGGGAAACTAAGAGTCCTAATGTTATCATGCATGGATGTCCTGTGGTTAGTGAGGTTTAGGAGAGACGACTACCTAACCTAATGCTAATCCTACTCCAAGCTTAATCGAAAATTAAGTTGGACTAGGTAGCTCTAAAGGGAGAGAATCCAAGACTTAAACAAGTCTTGAGACTCAAGGGATGAAAAGAGTGAAAGAGAAGGAGGAGAAAGAGAAATGAAACACAAGTGGCCTAAGCTCACTTCAAACACAAGTATGAAAGTTAAAAGATAAAGGAAGAAGGTAGAATGTGGAAGCATATCCACACTCAAACAACTTACCATTTGCCCATGAAAGTGTTAGAAGTATTCACATATGACAAAATGAAACTCAAACAAGCATAAGGCAATAAAGAAACAAGTTCTAAGGTAAATCAAACATCAAGTCTAGAACCTAATGGTCCTACTGACCTCTAATATTAGTCATGCACAATTAGTCAAAAAGAAAAGGGAGAAGTCAATCAAGTATCATTCAAGTCATTAAAGAAGGAGTGAGATGAAAAGAAGTGATCATGTGAAGCAACCAAGTCAAAATTCCACAAAGTAAACTAAGTCCAGAAGTGACACAATCCTAAATATGTGCCTAAACAAGATCTTCAAACATCATTCAAGTCATACAAACACTTTCACAATCAATTAAGAGGCAAAGAAGGAGAAGTGAAGTGAAGTGAAACATGATTCATACTTGTGAAACAAGTGACCTAAGGTGCAAGGCAAACATCAAACATGCAAAGATGAGATTCAAATATCACAACCAGAAGTTAATTAACATGCTATCAATCCTCACACAAGACCTCAAATTATGGCACAAGTGCCTTCATGATCAAGCAAACCAAACATGAAGCACATATTCACAAATTGGACAAGTTAAAGTTCGTGCTTCAAAGAAATAACAAACATGCCTCAAAAATTATGTCATTCAGTATTCAAGCATCTGAAACATGTACAATTAACATATCAAAGCCACAAGCAATGAATCAGAACCAATGTCAATCAACAATTAGGTCCAAGCATCATTAGAGTTTCATACATTCATGCTCAAAGCAACACATCAAAAGTCATCCAAACAGGACCTAAAAATCACCCCCAAAATCTCAAACATACCTCAACATGTTATGAACACAATCCAAAAAGAATCAGGATCAAATCACTTTTCAAATGAGAGAAATAAATGATGCAATATGAAGTATGCAATATGAAATGCAAATGAGAAAAATTAATTTGGAAAATTAATATTTAATGTAATTTTAATGCAAAAATAATGAAATAAAATGTGAAAAATTAATTTTATGAATGAATATGCATGATGAATTTTTTGGGAGTTTTTTAGCATATGCAAGTATTTTTAAAAATTAATTATGAAATGGTATGAAAATAGAAAATAAAAAAGAAATGAAATGAAGCCAGGGGTGCATAAATGAATCCACACGCGTGTTAATGACCATGGGCTCAGAAACGGGGGTGCAAACAGCAAAGAGGCCCAAGCGCCTTCAAACGTTCAGAAATAAGGGACGGCTTAGATTGAGTCAACCAAAGAAAAGTCTCCAGATCCACAGGCTCACATTCTCGGTCAAACAAGAAAAAGTAATCAATCCAGTGGTTCACATTCAAACTCACAAATTAAATGAAATCGGACGGTCATGACTTAATCAGACTTATTAAACCCTAATCAACCAAATTAAAATCACATAATCACGATCCAACGCACGAGATTCAATCTGGAAATTCCTAAACCCTAATTAAACCCTCATCGGCCGGAGAAGCGCCAGTCGTCTTCTCCGGCCACTCTCCGGCCATCAAACTTCAAACGGTAACCAAAATCACAAAATCATACATCAAAATGATCAGCAACTCACGTAGATCACAAATATGTCACTCAAAATCATTTAGCATGCATATATATTAAGAATCGAACCAAACAAGTTTGGATCTGAAAATTTCAGATCCAAATTCCAGCCATGATTCACGTTCAAAATCAAATCTAAACACATATATGAGCTCAGCACATCACGATGAACATTAAACACTCAACAAAAATCATTTCCAGATCTATAAATTTGGAGCTCACCTGAGATTTGCAGAACTGGAAATTCACCAAGAAACTCCAAGATAAGCTGCAGATCAACTCCTTGAACCGTCTAATTGCAAAATAAATGCAATTAGACCTTCAAATTGGCCTGAATCCTTGAATCCGAAAGTTGAAGATCTGAACTCAACTTGATGAATTCTTTGCTTAAACCTCAAGACAATGGTGGATTTCTCTTCCTTATGCTTCACTGATCACAAACCAACCAAAAAAAGTGGAAGAAACTTGAAGAATTGGAAGAATCGAAGGAGAAAAGTTTGAGAACAAAACTTTGAAAAGTGGTGAAAATGAATTGTAGCCGCTCATAAATTCGTGTGAGTTAGCTTATATAGTGTGTAGATGCTACTGTTTAGGGTTTGAAACTTCAGGGACTTGAGAGCAATGAGTTTTGGGTTGTTTTGCAAATTTGCAAAGATGTGCACATGAGGTGTTTTGCTCGTGCGTTCTTCATGAAAAGTGCATGACTGATTTCCTTTTGATGCAAGGAGAACCTTTGGATTGATCGTGGGGCTGAAGATTAACTGAATTGTGATTTCCAAGTGATCTTGCAAAATTGCTTAATGATGAATTATGAACATGTACTCCACGGGTTCACTTAATTCTTGGCTCAAAATGATGTTAAATGAGATGCATTGGAGTGTGGTGAGGTGAAATGGACAATTAGAAGCCATATTGATGCATTAGAATGCATCTTGCAAGTTGTATCAAAGTGGTATGCATGGTGGAACACCAAATGCTCTTTAACTTCAAATGCTCATAACTCTTGATCTAAAAATGGTATGATCATGGTCCACCACTCTTTGGAAAGGGGAGAAAGAGATCTACAACTTTAGTGTTGGGCAAAAATTCGTTTGAAGCATTTTTGATCATGGGAAGTTTGGTTGAAGTTGGTTGAAAATATGCCAAAAATAGTAATTTGAAATTATAAGTCACTTTCCAAATTTAGCAACTTTTTACCAAAGCTTGATTTTTTGCAAATTGTGATCATGAAAGCCTTCCATAGACCAAATAAAGGTCTCTTGACTTGATTACCATGATGAGGACCTCTCAAAACCCTAATTTGACTTTTCAGTTGACCAGTTTGACTGATTACTTCATCTGTAAGCTACTGAACCATCTGAGGCCTTCCACAATGAATTTTTGGCTCAAAATCCATTCTTAGGCCTGTTTTGACATATGAAGAACCTTGGTAACAAGTTTGAATCAATTCCTTGAGCTTAGGACCATTAACCATGAAACCCTAGTTTTGGTCATCAGTGTAAGAATACAAACCCTTGATTTAACTACTTGGAGAATCCCTCATTGAAATGCCCTTGGGCCACCATATAAGGATGTGAGAAGCTTATGGAGCTCATAAGAAGCCTTTGCCCTTGAGTTGAACCAAATACCTTGATCCCATGCCAAGAGCCAATGATATGCAAAATGCAAAATGCAAGAAATGTAAAGAAACATAAGCCAGTTAGGTAAAAACAACAAGGCAAATTTTGGGGTGTTACAGTGTGAGTGCAGAATTTTGTTGTTCTGCAATTTCTTTCCCGATTTCGCACTCAATGTAGTTTCTTATAGTTTGGGAGGTTGGGATTCGATGCCAGAATTTGAGTAGTGGGAAATTGGTGACAAAAATAATTAATTTAATAATTTTAGGAAATTAATTAATTAATTAATAGTTGATTTATGTTGTGTGAAGTAATCGTATGGTGTGGGATGTTGATGTGTGATTCAGGTGTGATCAGGAGGATCGTGAAGATGTATATATATGCTATTGTACATGTGTTTCATATGCATAATTGTGTCATGCATTTCATGGAATTGGTGGGATGAATCATTGCTCAAGAGGAGTGTATGTGACTCATCCGTACTCCAATATGGAGAATGGTGGGGATAGATCATTGCCAAGTATGGGTGTATGTGATCTATCCATGTTCGATTGAATGAACCGTGATGTTGGTACCACATGCATTGTGTCTAATGTTGAGTCGCATTGCACCATTTTTGATATGTGTTGTTTGTATAGTGATGATTTGTTGACCAGTGGGTCGTGTTTGTATGATTGTGTGTGAATACTTACCCTTATCATGTATTGTTCACCGTTAAGTATTGAATGTAATTCTCACCCCTTTGTTGTTGTTGTGTCTGTGCTTCTTCGGAAGTACAGATAATCCAGGTACTTAGGTTGCTGGAGTACGTGTTTCTTGTTCGAGTCGTAGGAGTCGCTCTGATACGTAACACGGGAATTAGGGGGATTTCAATCATTTGTTATTTGTTATTCGTGTTTGTTACGTATCTTTCTCTTTGATGAATTTAAGGTGAACTACGAGTTATGTGGAATTTTTCCGAAGTTGTTGGCATGTGGTCGTGATATGAGCAAATAAATTATTTTTCGCTGTTTTATTTCATTTAATAAAAGGAGTTTGATGTTGGTTTTATGAATGTGACATCCTACTTTATTTTTGGTGTAAAAACTCTGATTATTTCATAGAATTTTGTGTATTTTTCATAAATGGGAAAGTGGGGTGTTACAATTGGTATCAGAGCAGGTCGGTCCGTCCGACCAGGTGTAGTAGTTGAGTCTGTCCTTAGTATAGGAGTCGTTTGTGTGTTCTGACCTTATGTTAATTGTTGACAAGTATGGCAGGAAGAAATGATGCTACTCTTGCTGCTGCTATGCAAGCCATGGCACAAGCTGTAGAGAACGCCAATCAGGCTGGAGGTGCTCAGTTTCGTGGCTTGGCACAGTTCCAGAGCAATAAGCCGCCTACGTATGAGGGAGGTATTTTGGATCCAGAGGCTGCACAGAAATGGCTGAAGGCTGTTGAGAAGATCTTCAGGACCATGGAATGTAGTGACGCTCAGAAGGTACGGTTTGGTACTCATATGCTGGAAGGGGAGGCTGAGGCCTGGTGGGACAACAGTCGTCAGAGATTGGAAGCTGCAGGTACTGAGATTACTTGGGCAGTGTTTCAAGCTGAGTTTCTGGAGAAGTATTTTCCGGAAGACATTCGTAGTGAAAAGGAAGTTGAATTTTTGGAGCTGAAATAGGGTGATAAGACAGTTGCTGAATATGCTGCTCGATTTGAAGAGTTGGTTCAGTATTGTGCTCATTACAATACTGAGGAAGCTATGACTTCGAAGTGCTTGAAGTTTGAGAATGGGCTGCGTCCCGAGATCAAACTGGGCATTGCTTATCAAAAAATAAGAAATTATCCAGAACTGGTAAGCAGAAGCAGAATCTATGACAATGATAACAGAGCCATAATTGCTCATTACAAGGCAGTGAATGAGAAGAAGGGTAAGCAGAGGTTTGGAGGTACTCCTTACAGTGCTCTAGCTGATAAGGGGAAACAGAAAACTGACGTAGGAAAGAAACCAAAGGAGAAAGGAGTAGGTTCTGATACTCTCAAGTGTTTTCGATGTGGTGGTACGGGTCACCGTGCTAATAAATGTCCGAATAAGGTGAAGAAGTGTTTTAAGTGTGGTAAGCCTGGTCATGTTATAGCATATTGTAGAGCCACTATGCCTACTTGTTATAATTGTGGAGAGAAGGGTCACATCAGCACTCACTGTGAGAAGCCGAAGAAGTCTCAGGCGTCTCAAACTGGTGGGAAGGTGTTTGCCTTGGTGGGAGCCCAATCCAATGACGGGGAGCGTTCCGTCAAAGGTACTTGCTTTATTAATGATATTCCTTTGATTGCTATCATTGACATGGGTGCAATGCACTCGTTTATTTCTGTTGACTGTGTGAAGAGATTAGGGATTGCGCCATCTACTCTAGAGCAGAGGATGACGATTGAAACTCCATATATTGGTTCTGTGGTTACTTCTTTGGTGTGTTTGAAGTGTCCGCTGACCATGTTTGGTAGAAATTTCAGAGTGGACTTGATTTATTTGCCACTCGGTAATCTCGATGTTATTTTGGGAATGAACTGGTTGGAGTTCAACCGGGTTTATATTGATTACTTCAGGAAGACGTTACTGTTTCTTACTCCTGAAGAGGAAGCATTGGCAGATTCGCTATCTAGCAGGGAGTTGAGGGTGTTGTTGGAGGATGAAACGAAGCTATTTGCAGTGTTTGCCTCGTTATCTGTTGCAAGCAAGGCTTCAGTTAATGAATTACCAGTAGTGAATGAATTTCCTGAAGTGTTTCCAGATGACATCACAGAACTGCCTCTGACAAGGGAAGTTGAGTTCACTATTGATCTTGTACCGGGTACCAGACCTATCTCTATGGCACTGTACAGGATGTCTGCATTAGAATTGGCAGAGTTGAAATCTCAGGTCGAAGAATTGCTCGATAAGAAGTTTATTAGACCAAGTGTGTCGCCGTGGGGAGCTCCAGTATTGTTGGTGAAAAAGAAGGATGGTAGTATGCGTCTGTGCATTGATTACCGTCAGTTGAATAAAGTGACCATTAAGAATAAGTATCCACTTTCGAGGATTGATGACTTAATGGATCATCTGGTAGGAGCTCGTGTTTTCAGCAAAATTGATCTGAGGTCGGGTTACCATCAGATTAGAGTAAAGGAAGGTGATATTCAGAAGACTGCTTTCAGAACTCGCTATGGACATTAAGAATATGCAGTGATGCCTTTCGGAGTGTCTAATGCGCCGGGTGTGTTTATGGAATATATGAATTGCATCTTCCACTCTTATCTGGATCAGTTTATTATGGTATTTATTGATGATATACTGATTTATTCTAAGTCTAACGAGGACCATGCAGGGCACTTGAGAATCGCATTGCAGGTGTTGAAAGATAATAAATTATTTGTAAAGTTCTCGAAGTGCAAATTCTGGTTGGAGACTGTGAGTTTCTTGGGTCATGTCATCTCTGGTGATGGTATAGCGGTGGACCCATCTAAAGTAAGTGCAGTACTTCAGTGGGAGCCTCCAAAAACAGCAACAGAGATTAGAAGCTTTTTGGGTTTAGCAGGTTACTATAAAAGATTCATTGAAGGGTTTTCTAAACTGGCATTGACATTTACTCAGCTAACCAGGAAGAATCAAGCTTTTGTTTGGGATACTGTCTGTGACCAAAGTTTTGAGGAACTGAAGAAGAAATTGACTACAACACCAGTGTTAATTTTACCAAGTCCAAATGATCCTTTTGTAGTGTATTGTTATGCGTCTAAGATGGGATTAGGCGGTGTGTTAATGCAAGGTGGCAAGGTAGTGGCTTATGCTTCACGATAGTTGAGGGTGCATGAGAGGAACTATCATACTCATGATCTTGAATTAGCTGCAGTGGTATTCGTGTTAAAAATCTGGAGGCATTATTTGTATGGATCAAGATTTGAAGTGTTCAGTGATCACAAGAGTCTGAAATACTTATTCGATCAGAAGGAGTTGAATATGAGGCAGAGAAGGTGGTTAGAGTTCTTAAAGGATTATGATTTCAATTTGAGTTACCATCCGGGAAAAGCTAATGTTGTAGCAGATGCTCTGAGTCGTAAGACAATCCATATGTTAGCCTTGATGGTGAAAGAAATGGAATTGATTGACCAGTTCAGAGACTTGAGTATGGTTTGTGAAACTACACCAGAAAGTATTAGATTGGGTATGCTAAAGGTGAATAATGACTTTTTGGATGTAATTAAAGAAAATCAGAAACTGGATGTGAAACTAGTGGACTTGATGCCTACAGGAGGGGATGATTCTGATAGTGACTTTAAAGTGGATAATGTTGGTGTGTTGAGGTTTCGGGGCAGAATTTGTGTACCGGATAATGAGGAATTGAAAAAGGCAATCTTAGAGGAAAGTCATCGGAGTAGCTTGAGTATTCATCCGGAAGCTACAAAGATGTATCAAGACTTGAAGAAGATATTTTGGTGGTCCGATATGAAGAGGGACATAGCTCAGTTTGTTTATGCTTATTTGATATGTCAGAAGTCGAAAGTAGAGCACCAGAAGCCGTCGGGATTAATGCAACCGTTGGAAATTTCGGAATGGAAATGGGACAGTATTGCTATGGATTTTGTTACTGGTTTGCCAAATACGGTGAGAGGCTTTGATGCTATTTGGGTAGTGGTGGATCGACTTACGAAGTCCGCACATCTTATACCAATTAACATTAGTTTCCCATTGTCGAAGCTGGCGGAGATTTATATCAGGATAATTGTGAAGTTACATGGTGTTCCGTCGAGCATAGTGCCGGATAGAGATCCGAGGTTTACTTCAGAGTTTTGGAGGAGTCTGCAGGAAGCCTTAGGGTCTAAGTTGAAGTTGAGCTCGGCTTATCATCCTTAGACCGATGGTCAGTCGGAGAGGACTATTCAGTTGTTGGAGGATTTGCTGAGAGTCTGTGTATTGGAAAAAGGTGGTGTGTGGGATACTCATTTGTCATTGATTGAGTTCACGTACAACAATAGCTACCATTCTAGTATTGGGATGGCACCTTTTGAAGCTCTGTATGGTAGGAGATGTAGAACGCCTCTGTGTTGGTATGAGACCGGTGAGAATTTAGTACTTGGACCGGAAATTATGCAACAGACTACTGAGACAATTCAGATGATCCGTGAGAAGATGAAATCGTCTCAGAGTAGACAAAAAAGTTATCATGACAATCGGAAGAAAGATTTGGAATTCAGTGAAGGTGATCACGTGTTCCTGAGAGTTAACCCAGTGACCGGTGTGAGACATGCATTAAAATCGAAGAAGTTGGATCCTAAGTTTATTGGACCGTATCAGATCTTGCAGAGAGTTGGTGCAGTTGCTTATAGAGTGGCGTTACCACCTGAACTTTAGAACTTGCATGACGTGTTTCATGTGTCGTAACTTCGAAAGTATGTATCTGATCCATCTCATGTTATCCAGAGGGATGAGGTGCAGATTAGAGATAATCTTACTGTGGAGGCGATGCCGATAAGGATCGAGGATCGCAAGATGAAGCAACTCAGAGGAAAGGAGATACCTCTGGTGAGAGTAGCTTGGGGAGGAGCTGCTGGCGGAAGTGTGACCTGGGAGCTGGAGAGCAGGATGCGAGAGTCGTATCCGGAGCTATTTCCATCAGGTACATTTTCGAGGACGAAAATAATTTAAGTGGGGGAGAGTTGTAAAACCCCATTTTAATTATTTAATCGTCGTGTGTTAATTTGTATTGTTTGGCCTTGTTAAGGGTGAGTGAAGGGTAGTTCCTTATTTAGTTAGTGGGGATTAAAAACCTTAGCTAATAATAATGATATAGCAGTGAAAATAATAATAGTAATATAGTTAGTAGTGTTATTATTATTATTCTTATTATTATTATTATTAGGACTATTATTATACTTATTATTATTTTATTATTAATTAAATAAAAATCTGATGTAATTAATTAGATAGTGGCTAATAGAAAATAATAAGGGCAGTTTGGTAATTAGAGGAGGATTAGTGAAAATTGGTGGGAGTTTAGCCATAATCAGAAATTTTAGAGAGAGAAAGAGAAAGGCTAAGGAGAGGAAGAACAAGGGTGTGCTAGAGCTAACATCTTCATCCGATTTTCGCAGAAATTAATCAAGATTCGAGGTAAGGGGGGAGAAACGGGTTTAATATTGGTGATATGTTCATGATAGGGTAGTGGGGAGTCCTTAACACCGTAGGAATTCGTATGCAAAATGTTGTGTTAATGATTTGTGTATATGTCTGATGTGATGATGAAATTGTGCATGAATTGATTCGTGTTAACATGATTTTTGTTGTTGTTGCTGCTGTCTGAATAACCTGTGTTGCAGATCTGGTTTTGGTGCAGGTTGTAGGAAAGGAATTAGACATAGAACTCATAGATCTGATTTAGTAATGTTAGGAAAAGATGTAAGATGAATAATGGGACATAAAACTGATGTAGAACTCGTTTTAGGAGCATTTGGAATGGTAGAACAGGGATCAATGTGGCAGAATTAGGACTGAGATGAGAAAATGGGTATTTTCACAGCTTCTGCCCATACGCGTACCAAGGAGGGCGATACGCGTATGTCTGGGCGTAATGAGGGGCCATACGCGTAACACACGTGTTAATACGCGTATGGAAAGGCATAATGTGAGGCAATACGCGTATGAAGAGAGGGACTACGCGTAATAGGAGGACCGTACGCGTAATGGGTTGGAATTTGGAAATTTCAGTGCAAAAACATCTATGTCCGTACGCGTAAGGCACAAGGCAATACGCGTAAGGACTTGGGCACTTGAGGCATTACGCATAAGGGGGAGAGGCATTACGCGTATGGATGGGCGAGCGAACTGGGCAATACGCGTATGGCCCAGGGCAATACGCGTATGGCCAGTGTGAGTGCAGAATTTTGTTGTTCTGCGATTTCTTTCCCGATTTCGCGTCTAATGTAGTTTCTTATGGTTTGGGAGGTTGGGATTAGATGCCAGAATTTGAGTAGTGGGAAATTGGTGACGAAAATAATTAATTTAATAATTTTAGGAAATTAATTAATTAATTAATAGTTTATTTATGTTGTGTGAAGTAATCGTATGGTGTGGGATGTTGATGTGTGATTCAGGTGTGATCAGGAGGATCGTGAACATGTATATATATGCTATTGTACATGTATTTCATATGCATAATTGTGTCATGCATTTCATGGCATTTCATGTGATTCATCCGTACTCCGATATGGAGAATGGTGGGGATAGATCATTGCCAAGTAGGGGTGTATGTGATCTATCCGGGTTCGATTGAATGAACCGTGATGTTGGTACCACATGCATTGTGTCTAATGTTGAGTCGCATTGCACCATTTTTGATATGTGTTGTTTGTATAGTGATGATTTGTTGACCAGTGGGTCGTATTTGTATGATTGTGTGTGAATACATACCCTTATCATGTATTGTTCACCGTTAAGTATTGAATGTAATTCTCACCCCTTTGTTGTTGTTGTGTCTGTGCTTCTTCGGAAGTACAGATAATCTAGGTACTTAGGTTGCTGGAGTACGTGTTGCTTGTTCGAGTGGTAGGAGTCGCTCTGATACATAACACGGGAATTAGGGGGATTTCAATCATTTGTTATTTGTTATTCGTTTTTGTTACGTATCTTTCTCTTTGATGAATTTATGGTGAACCACGAGTTATGTGGAATTTTTCCGAAGTTGTTGGCATGTGGCCGTGATATGAACAAATAAATTATTTTCTGCTGTTTTATTTCATTTAATAAAAGGAGTTTGATGTTGGTTTTATGAATGTGACATCCTACTTTATTTTTGGTGTAAAAACTCTGATTATTTTATAGAATTTTGTGTATTTTTCATAAATGGGAAAGTGGGGTGTTACAGTCATCGCAACCATAGTCCGGGTTCGGGAGTGGTTACGCGAGGGGAAGGTATTAGCACCCCCACGCGTCCATCGTACTCGATGGGATCCACGTTTGTTGTCTAATCAAAGGGTGAGTTATCCTACAGTCTACGGCTAAATAGAAACGGGGGAGGGGGAAACAAAGATGGACTCGCAAGGATTATCACAATCCTATGCCAACGTACCTTCGTGGACGAATGAAGAATCAGACTCAACGTAGTTCGACGGACTACGCACTAAAGGGAGGGGGGAGGTTGCTCGCCAAGACATCTCCGTCTTGTGCCTACGTATCCTCAATCTAACCAGAAGGAGGAAATCAGAGCAGTCATAGTTCGACCTAACAAGGTCGGTAAGTGTTTTTTACGTGAGCGACGAGCTCTTTTCTAAAAAAGCGGTTTGAAACCCAACAATCCCGAAGGATAAAATGATTTGAATCTGTTTTGTGTTTTTTAGACAGAAGTGGATTGAAGTTAGTTCGTAACATGCATTGCACCGAAGTCTATGACGTAGGAACGAATGCATAGAAAATCGTCCCAAGACAGGACGTCCGCTAAACATTCTAGAAAAATGAGAGGAAACCCCTCATTTCTCATTTCCCACATACAAGGCTCATGCGCAATACATGTTACCTTTATTAAGTGTCTTAGAATTGTTATGAGATGAGAAGAGAAGACTCAAGTCGAAAAGAAAAGACTAAGGGGAAATCTATTCTAATGTTGTCATGCAAAAGTGACCATATGGTTGAGTTCAACGGGGAAACATCTACCTACGTTAGCATGCATGGTTGAAAGCCTAGTGTCTACCCTACCCTAAGCTTAATCAAAGATTAAGTCGGACTAGGGAATCCTAAGGGAGCAAGCAAAAGCAAGGAAAAAACCAAAGCGATAAATCAAAAACAGCGGCTACAACAGCGCTCCAGCACCTGCATAGTGGTAAATTCCAGCCAATACACCAAACAACATTTAACAGCTCAAGTTCAGCACAAAAGGAGGTGTAAAAAGCCAAACAGCAGCACATACAACAACACATATGCACCAAGACAACAGTGGAAATAGGGCAGTAAGTGATTCATTTCAAAAACGATTCAAACATGGCATACCGAACACGCATCAAACATTACACATTAATCAATACATCATGATCACCATCACACCACAAACCGTGGTAAACAATTCTTGAAATCATCATGAAAGAATGCACATTATTTGTCATTTGATCAAATTAATTCAAACATGCACCTCATGAAATTAAATGCAAGCATGCACAACACGACGACTCCAGCAACATCAGCAGTAATTCACAACTAACATGCTCAAGGGACATGCTCAAGGGGTGTTCATCACATCAAGAAAAAACAACAACACAATCATGGATATTCACCAACAAAACCAAAAGTTACGTGTTGAAGAATCGTGTTCATGCAAAGGAGTGAGGTAAAACAGCTTAAGAATAATCCACAAATCATCACCATATCGATCCATGAAGTTTAGACATGCAAGAGATCTCAAACAAGCAAGAAAATACAAGAAAAACACACTCTGCTTCAGTGGTAATCGATTACTCACATAAGGTAATCGATTACTCTGTTGAAATTTGACTAGAAACGTGAAAATAAGGCAGAGTAATCGATTACTCTGTTTGAGTAATCGATTACTCTGTTGAAATTTGACTAAAAACGTGAAAATAAGGCAGAGTAATCGTTTACCCTGTTTGAGTAATCGATTACCACTAAAACAGAGGCATAACTTCAACTTTGAAAAGCACTTTTCAGCAGCAAATCACTGATCCAAGCATCCAAGTGATCATGTAATCAATTAATCACGAAATTTACACCAAATATCAATAATTAAACACAAATTTCATCAATCAAACGACAAGATCATGAATCAAATCAAGCAAATGGATCAAATCACATGCAAAACCAAGGATCTACATTGCATAAGCTAAAATTAAGCTAAATCAAGTATAGATCTAAGAGAAACCAACCTACAAAGCTGAGAATTGCTATGGTAAGTGTTGCAAACAGAATTTGGTGAATCCAAGCAAGAAATTCCAAGATCTTGAGCTCCTTGCAAGCAAAAGCTGAAAATCCAAGCAATAAACTACCAATACTCCAAAATCACTTCCAATAAGCACTTCTGAAATTTCAGATCTAGATCCAAACGAAAATCACCAATGGAAAGCAAAAATGAAGTGGTAATGAGGAGCTTTAGCTCAAGAATTAACAAGTTCCAATGAAGAACTTGTTAATCTCTATGGAAGAGCTTTGAGTGTGGTTGAAAATGGAGGTTGAGAGTGAAAAAGTGAGAGAGAATTGAGAGAGAATTATGAAAATTGAGAGTGAAAAATGATCAAGGTTATGAGAGGTTTGGAGTTGATTAGATTAAATAACCCCTAGGTTAGGAGTTAAGTTTGGGTTTGGAGTGAGGTTTAGTGGGTGGAATTGGAAGTGGAAAATGAGCTAGGAAAGGGATTATGGAATTAGAGTGGAAATTGTTGGAAGGAATTTGAATTTTGGATGGAAAATGATGAAAATATACCAGTTCTAGATCCTTCCCACACATGCACAAGCCCAACACATGATCACAAATGTTCAAAAATTATGCAGTGCTGAAAATTGCCATATATTTGTAATTTTGCCCAGAGTAATCGGTTACTCACTTTGAGTAATCGATTACTCTGTTCAAAAATTCAAAATTTTGGTGCCAAAAGGAGGGAGTGTTGCAGAATTTCCTGTTTTCACCCGTTCTGAGCCATACTAAGCCTCTGAAACTTGCCATTTGATATTAACACTGACACACACTTGAAATATGCTGTGAACTCTGTTTCGTACTCGGAATACTGCCGAAAATGATCGTCTGGTGCTGAATCGCTGATCAAAAAATGACTGCCAGAGCTTTTGATTATCATCTAATGAGCAAAATAAATGCTCAAAAAGACTTTGAAAGCTATCTGCTTGGCCTTAAACACTGCTGGAATTTCTTTTGAACTGGATGAGCTGCTGAAGTGCGAGAAAATACCTTGATCCCATGCCTAAAAGAACCATGCAAATGCAGAAATGACAATTCAAAATGAAATGAAGCATAAGCCAATTACTGTTAGAAACCTGAGGGAAAATTTTGGGGTGTTACAGCTACCCATATTCAAACTTCTTGGATCCGAGGGTATGGAAGCAAAGGCTTCCAGATGGTCGGGATACACGGAGATTGAATACCAAAATAACCGCATAAATTTGCATCTTGCAAAAGGAGAGACGACTCCGCTGGGGAACAAGTAATAAAAGGTGTAGGATCATGACACAGACGAGTACCAGAAATCAATACGGACGAAGTATTGAAGTGGATTGAAACAAACACGGACGAGTCTTGACTGTACTGGGGATAAACAGGGATGAGTGCCAAAAGTTCAAACACGAACGGGTGATGAAAGAACACAGACGGGTGTCTAAAAGGTTCAAACACGGACGGGTGCTGAAAGAACACAGACGGGTGTCTCAAAGGTTCAAACACGGATGAGTGCTGAAATAACACGGACGGGTGTCTAAGGTCAATACGGATGGGTATTGGCTAAAAAGTTCAAACACAGACGGGTGATGAAAGAACACGGACGGGTGTCTCAAAGGTTCAAACACGGACTGGTGCTGAAAGAACACGGACGGGTGTCTAAGGTCAATACGGATGAGTATTGACTAAAAACTTCAAACACGGACGGGTGATGAAAGAACACGGACGGGTGTCTAAGGTCAATACGAACGGGTATTGGCTAAAAGGTTCAAACACGGACGGGTGATGAAAGAACATGGACGGGTGTCTAAGGTCAATACGGACGGGTATCTAAAAGGTTCAAACACGGACGGGTGCTGAAAGTACACGAACGTGTGTCTAAAAGGTTCAAACATGGACGAGTGCTGAAAGAACACAGACGGGTGTCTAAAAGGTTCAAACACGGACATGTGATGAAAGATCACGGACGGGTGTCTAAGGTCAATACGGACAGATATTGGCTAAAAAGTTCAAACACGGACGGATGATGAAAGAACACAGATGGGTGTCTAAGGTCAATACGGAACGGTATTGGCTAAAAAGTTCAAACACAGACGGGTGTCTAAGGTCAATACGGATGGGTATTGGCTAAATGGTTCAAACACGGACGGGTGATGAAAGAACACGGACGGGTGTCTAAGGTTAATACGGACGGGTATTGGCTAAAAGGTTCAAACACGGACGTGTGATGAAAGAACATGGACGGGTGTCTAAGGTCAATACGGATGGGTATTGGCTAAAAGGTTCAAACACGGACGGGTGATGGAAGAACACGGACGGGTGTCTAAGGTTAAACACGGACGGGTGTCTAAGGTCAAACACGGATGGGTGCTGAAAGAACATGGACATGTGTCTAAAAGGTTCAAACACGGACGGGTGCTGAAAGAACACGGACGGGTGTCTAAGGTCAATACGGATAGGTATTGGCTAAAAAGTTCAAACACGGACGAGTGATGAAAGAGCACGAACGGGTGTCTAAGGTCAATACGGATGGGTATTGGCTAAAAAGTTCAAACACGGACGGGTGATGAAAGAGCACGGATGGGTGTCAATGGTAAATACGGACGGGTATTGGCTAAAAAGTTCAAACACGGACGGGTGTCTAAGGTCAAACACGGACGGGTGCTGAAAGAACACTGACTGGTGTCTAAAAGGTTCAAACACGGACGGGTGCTGAAAGAACACGGACGGGTGTCAAAGTTCAAACACGGACGTGTGCTGGCTAAAATGTTCAAACACGGACGGGTGATGATAGAGCACGGACGGGTGTCTATGGTCAATACGGACGGGTATTGGCTAAAAAGTTCAAACACGGACGGGTGATGAAAGAACACGGACGGGTGTCTAAGGTAAAACACGGACGGGTGTTGAAAGAACACAGACGGGTGTCTAAAAGGTTTAAACATGGACGGGTGTCAAAGGTCAAACACAGACGGGTGTCTAAGGTCAATACAGACGGGTATTGGCTAAAAATTCAAACACGGACGGGTGATGAAAGAACATGGACGGGTGTCTAAGGTCAATACGGACGGGTATTGGCTAAAAATGTTCAAACACGGACGGGTGTCTAAGGTCAATACGGACGGGTATTGGCTAAAAAGTTCAAACACATACGAGTGATGAAAGAACACAGATGGGCATCTAAGGTCAAACACGGACGGGTGCTGAAAGAACACGGATGGGTGTCTAAAAGGTTCTAACATGGACGTGTGCTGAAAGAACACGGACGGGTGTCTAAAAGGTTCTAACATAGACGGGTGCTGAAAGAACACGGACGGGTGTCAAAGGTCAAACACGGACGAGTGCTGGCTAAAATGTTCAAAAGGAGACTTTACTGGGGATTGAAATGCTAAACCGAACACGGACGAGTGTCGAGAAAACACATACGAGTGTTTGAAATCAATACAGACGAAGTATTGAGGAAATGAAAAAGGACACGGACGAGTATCAAAAGAACACAGACGAGTGTTTAACACTGACAACTTTGAGGGGAAAAACCAAAAGACCACCTAGACGGAGGGGTGAAAAGAAACCACTGACTGACGATCCTGACAAACAACTCTGCAGGGGTATACCAAATAGTATCTCCAAAGGACCAAGTCTACTGCTTGGGGAATAAAGTTGTACGATATCTCCTGAAATTTCTAGTATCGCTCAGGTTTTTTTGAAATTTCCGCAAATGTTTGCTGGATTTTGAAAATGAGTGAAAAAATTTTTAAGGCTGGTATAGTCAATTCATGAATTTGAGGGAGTGTCGGGTACAACTGAGGGATGACTAGTTAAATGCTAGAAATAAACTCAACACAAAAACTGGGCCCATTAGAAAGCCTATGACAAAATTTAATTTGAAACCTTTTTGTTAAAAAATAAAAGAGACTTCTTAAAATCAACAAAAATATTTAGCTAACATTACTAAATTTTGGCTTAAATATTATTCTTCAAACATTTTAAGCGAGGATAAAGTCAATTATTTAGATTTTTGTTGTGACATTAATTATAAATATTTTTAAATATACTAGCGCTATCTCTAATTATAGAATCTTCTTGATTTATTTTTTTTCTTGTCCCTTTTATAAGACAATCTTCCACTTTTAATGTATATTAATTATTTTTTGGTATAATTAGTTATCAAGTCCCTTAACTTAATTCAATGTTTCGATTTAATCATTTGTCTAAAAAAGGTTACACTTTGGTCCCTTAAAATTAGTTTTGTTATCATTGTTGGTCCCTTCCGTTAATTTTTCTAAAAAAACGTTAACGGTTGCCAACGTGGCATGACAACTATGAAATTGGTAAAATAATGACTCAATAAAAGGATATAAAAACGTGTTTAAGGGTTTCATTTGTATTCAACTTGCATTTCCATAAGTTTTTGTTGTCTCTTGTATTCAAGCTGCTTCTTCTTTCATTCATCTATTTTTCTGGTTTTTTTGTATCTTACGTTTTCATAGCATTTTAATCAAGATGTGTTTCAAGTCTCATTCCACTTTTATGGATTTTAATACTGCGTTTCTAGGATTTTTATATTCTCCAATGTCAAAGTTGTCAAACAGTGCTTCAATATCAAACAATCATTTCATTAGGACAACTGAATTTATACTTCATAGAAACAAAAGAAGGGAGTATTTTTGCCAAGATGAATGTGTCTTTCATACTGTGAGTGACATCAACTATGTGAAATTTGGAAAAAAAATTGGGGATGTAGAAATTACATAACTCATATGAATAAGGGTTGTAATTTCTTCAAGCGGTTAGATGACGAAATTGTTGATGAAAGGGATTTGAAGATTCAAAATCAAAAGAAGAAAAATTACAAATTGAAAAAAGAGGTCCTCCACACTAGAGGATGGTTGAAAATGTCCATCGTGTTTGAGATTTTGAGCTTAGGCTTAAATGTTGTTTTTGTAACATTGTATTTTTAGCTTGGGATTTTATATATCAAGAGTTTATGAGTGTATTATATCTGTCATGAGTTTATGACTGCAACCAACACTGCCATGAGTTTATATATTTTGTGTTCCATGAGTTTATAAATGTACTTTTGTGTCATGAGTTTATGAGTGTATTGTCTCTGTCATGATGTTATGAGTGCAATCAACACTGTCATGAGTTTATGTATTTTGTGTACCATGAGTTTATAAATGTACTTTGTTGGTTTATTGGATAATGTTATGATAAGAAATTTGTTTTGGGAATACCCTGCCATTATCATTGATACCAAACTACCAAACACTGGTATAATAATGTGGGACCATAATAGAACAAAATGCATATAATTTGGAATTGTGTTACATAACCATATCATTCCAATAGTCATCAACATAATTACATAACTTAATTCAAAATGGCATTATAAGAATATGATACACAAAAGTGGAATTATAAGCCATATGATACACAAAAGTGGCATTATAAGCCATAAGCTACAAAGTGACATTATAAGTCATTACATCAACCAGTACACGTCAAAACAGAAAACAGAACTATTAGGGTTAACTCAGAACAAGTTTTAGGCCTTTTTGAAGCCTCCTTTTCTTTTTGGGTGCTTGTTGAGTTGAAGTTGCAGATGGTGCTTCATGAGTTAAAGGTGTAGACAGTGTTGGCTGACTAGCAAGTGTATATGGTGTTGGCTGACTAGCTGGTGCAGATGGTGCTGGATGACTAGCAAATTAAGATAGTGCTGGTCTTCCAAGCCTTATAACAATCTTTTTCATAACAATAAGGCACAAAATCATCAACTTCTAAGTGATAATCTTTCATGCATGAAATTGCATGACAACGTGGCAACCTTATCAGCGTCTACCTTATACATGAACATCCATGTTTTGAAAGATTGACAACAATTTTTTCTCCATTGAATGATATATGCCTAACCTCGTTGTCAAATTCACCTGCACATCTTTAACAGATGCAGAAAATCCAAATCACAATTTTAATATAATAATCTATCAGTACACAACAAAGCACAACCTATCACAATCCATCGGTACATATAGCACAATTTTACCTAACAATCCAATGGTTTGCTTTTTGTGATTCCTTTTCCATTCTACACCAGTGGTCCCTCCTTCATCAAACTTGTCACTTAGATTATCCAAATCTTAAAAAGTGCTCAAATATTCAAAAGAACCTTTTACACCATTATTTAAATCATCCAAATTTTTTCGTTTTTTGCATTATTCAAATCCTCAAAATCATCCTTTTCTCGTACCTCACATTCTTCATCCTTTTCATTGGGTCCTAATTATTTTCTAGAGAGAGTATTGACTCTTCAATATAATCTAGTTGTGAGAATGGATGAATGACATATAAATGCACATTCTCATTCATCAATGTTATGATTTTCATTTTATTTATTCCTTCATTATCTTTCAACAAAACTAGCTCATTAATATCCATTGCATCATAATACCACAAACTCTCCACTTTTGAGTACCTTAAATCTTTTATACCACTCAAAACCTCTAAATAACTCCAAAAATCAGGGTCTACTTCCCAAACCTCCTATAACCCCTTGTAACCTAATTTATTAAATTCAACAAGCACACCATCATGATGGACAACACACTGAAACCTATTAGTCAAGACCTAATCAGACTAAATAATGAAGAAATCAGTCTTTGAAGAAGGTGAAAACGAAGAGGTTTGCTTTTTTAAAATAGTAAACAAATAATCGTATCTTAGAAGAAAACATGTTATGAACAATGGTGAAAACATTAATGTATTCGTCTTCTTCGTCGCTCCAAGTATCAAACATAATGGTTTTCTTCGCCGCTACAAGTTTCAGAGTATGACAAGAGTGAGCTAGGGTTCGTAAGTGAAAAGTTTCAGAGAAGAGTGGGCTTGTGTTGGTAAGTGAAAAGTTGAAAAATGTTATTTCTAAAGTTGGAAATGTTATTCATAATTTAAATTAATATAATTGGATAAATAAAATTAGAAAACCCAATCAAATAGCCATGTCAGATTTTAAAAATATATTACAACTGCCACATAAGCGATATTTAACATTTTTTCTAGAAAAATTTGCAAAAGGGACTTATTAGGCTAATGAAAGGGCTTTAAGGAATTAAAGTGTAACATTTTTTTAATCAAGGGACTAAATTGAAACAATAAATTAAATTATGGGACCAAAAGATGAATTAAACTTTTTTTTTTGCATAATTCGCATAATTTACTTTATGGAGTCTTATATTTAGGGACGGGGTAGAATAATGCAATTGATACATTCTATTTCCTCTGTTTTTTATTGTATAATTTTTTTAATAAATTTATTGAATATCTAATGTATCTTGACTTAATATAGACCACATACAATACAAAGAGTTTGTTTGTTAAGACAAAAAAAAACGTTTAGCTTTTCAACTCATTTTAATAAAAAAAAACCCTGATTGATAATTGTTGTTTAACTTTTAACTTGTTTTTTAATAAAAACTTGATGTTTTTTCTCAAAAACTATTTGAAATAGTGTTTGAGTTAGTAACTTTTACCCAATTACTTTGGAGCATTTTTTATTGCACCCTATATGTTTCTTAGACATCATCCAAAATTTTAAAAATGTCTCCAATTTTCGGAGATGTATCTCCGTACGCACTTTAATACACACATTTCATTCGCTTTTAAGTTAGACCCCAATTTTATGAATACATTTATTCCGAAAATATATCTTCGAAAAAATTTCAAAAATATATTTACGAAAACAACAATTTTAACTTTTCAAAACTACTACTTGACACTTCAACTGCAAATTTTACCTAAATAATATCGGAGATATATTTGTTAAATACTCTAACACTTCAAATGCAAATTTGGCAGATTAGATGTTAGTTTGCAACATATTTGAAAAGTTAAAATTGTTATTTCCCGAATTATATTTCTGGAATTTTTCTGGAGATATATTTCCGGAATAGTTGTATTTATAAAATTGGGGTCTTACTAAAAAACAAATAAAATATGTGTTTTAAGGTGCGTCTGCCAGCAAAGTCGTCTCAAGTTTTTGTAGACCCTGTATAGATTACTCACTATTTAACTATGACAAAATAATTAGAGGCCCATATTTTATTATATTTTTACAATGATAAATATTTATGAGACCCTATTTAGGTAGTGTTTAATTGTGAAATTTTTGAGGCCATGTGCGATAGCCCACCTTGCACGCCCTTAAAGACAACCTAGGCATCTGGAGATACATCTCTAAAAATTGAGGACATTTTTAAAATTTTGCATAGTGCCTTAAGAAACATATAGGGTGCAATAAGAAATGCTCTTACTTTTTCTTCCATTCATATCTTTATTATTTTAACAAAAATATATTATTTTATTACCTTTAATGTGTTATATATATATATATATATATATATATATATATATATATATATATATATATATATATATATATTAGCAACATTCTAATTACATATTTCGTGATAAAATTTTGAAATAGTGTTGATAATTTTCAAGTTAATAAAACGTCTGAGAGGATGAAAGGGATCAACCAAAACGAAAAAAAATTGTAATAGCATTGGAGGTTTATTGGATAATATTAAACAATAAATTTATTTTTGTTATTATTTTGAGTTAATATAATTAAATTCAAAATTTGAATGCTATTGTTTCATGTATCTTATTAAATTTTATTATAAAATTTAGGCTTAAATAATATTTAGGCCGCCGTAAATTGGCATATTTTTTATTTTTCTTTCTCTCTGAATCTTTTTTTAGATAAAGTCTTTAAAAGTTGAATTTCATTTGATTTTATTCCCTAAAATTAAACTTCGCAGGAAAATCTGCAAGTTTTATGCGGATTTTAACTTTAAGGACTAAAGCCAACATAATTTTACTATTCATAAATTATTTTTAAAAAAAAAATCAGAAACAAAAATAAAAAACACGTCAACTTACATAATCAGAAGATTATTTAAGCCTAAAATTTATATTTAAATACTTAATATATTTTGCACGTGTTTATCAATATATTAATTTTATCGAATAAAACTTAATTTTATAATATAAATATTATAAGATAATAAAACAATCAAACTATCACCATCAATTTATCATTTATAAACTATTAACTATTTTTACCTAAGACCCTTATTCGGTAAATTTAAAATAAACTTTTTAGATTTTTAGATTGCCTTGGTTGTCTTGCCTTTAAGTCGAGCCGGATGAATACTAGTGATTAACTATCTAACAAAAGTTTTGAATTAAACTAGTAATAAACCCGTGCGAACGCACGGTGTACATTTTTGAGTGAGATATGGTTTTAAACGCGCATTTGCTTACAGACTGTCATAAAAAATGAAAGTTGAAAAAAAAAACTTAAGAAAATAATAGTAAATTTTAGTTGAAATATTAATATATGTAGAAGATGAAAGATAAACAACAATTTCAAAAATAATATGATTAAAAATAATAACTATTGAAACTTGTATTAGATAAATTAATCGTTTAGTTTTTTTTATAAATAAGACAATTATTTTTATAAGAGAGAATACAATTTTTAAATATCAACTCAATCCTTTTAATAAGCTCCCATGATCTTTTTCACATGTTTGAAAAAAAAATTATCGATAAATTTTTATTATTCAATATTTGGATAGTAAAGTTGTTTCCGTTTATAACAATAGTATTTTTTTTCCCGAATATAAAAATATTTTAATCAACAATGTATTTTTTTCTCGTATATAAATATTATTTTTGTTTTGACATTATTTATAAAAATATTTGAATCAATAGTAAAGTTATTCTTGTATATAAAAATATTTTAATAAACAATGTATCTTTTTTCGTATATAAATATAAATATTATTTTTATTTTGAAAATATTTATAAAAATATTTGAATCAAGAGTAAAGTTGTTCTCGTTTATAACAATAATTGGATCAGTTCTTTCATTTTCCTGTTTCAAATAATTCCTCCGATATGAGAAAATAAAATTTAGGGTTAAATATACAATATCCTCTGCAATGTTAGCGATTTCTCATTTTAGCACCTGTAAAATTTTTTTTTTTAAACACCCCCTCGTAATATCCAGATTCCCTCACTTAGGTCCCTGGCTGCCACATGGCAGCAAAGATTCCTTTCTCTTTGCTTGCGTGGCAGCCACGTGGCATTTTTAATATTATTTTTTTATTTTTTTTTATTTTTTTATTTTTTTTTTATTTTTTTTTATTTTTTTTATTTTTTTTTAATTTTTTTTTTAAATTTTTCATTTATTTTTTAATTTTTTTTTTTTTTTTTTTTTTTTTTTAATTTTTTTTTTTTTTAATTTTTTTTTAATTTTTTTTATTTTGTTTTATTTTTTGTTTTATTTGTTTTTTTAATAATTTTTTTTCTTTTTTTTTTATTTCATTTTCGCCTTGCAACCGATGTAAAAACATATATTTTAAGAAAGATAACATACATTTTACATCGGGCCAGAAAGGAAACCGATGTAAAAAAAAACATTTTACATCGGGCCAGAAAGGCAACCGATGTAAAAACATATATTTTACATCGGGTCAGAAAGGCAACCGATGTAAAAACATACATTTTACATCGGACTTAATAGTCAACCGATGTAGTAGATGTATTTCACATCAGACTTAATAGTCCACCGATGTAGTAGATGTATTTTTCACATCGGACTATGGCCCGATGTAAAATGTCTTTGATTTACTACATCGCTTGGCTTTACATCGGACCCAGAACCGATGTAAAATGTGTTTTTCGCCCGCTATAAAAAGTCTTTTCTGCACTAGTGTAATTTTTAAAATAAAAATTTGTTTAAAATAGAATTAAAAATAAAAATTAGGTCAAAAAACGAAAAAAAAAAAAAAAATATATATATATATATATATATAAATAAAAACGAAAAAGAAATAAAAAAAAAGAAAAAAAAATTATAAAAATTATAATAAAAACAAATAAAACAAAAAAGTAAAAAAAAATTAAAAAAAAATTAAAAAAATAAATAAAAAAAATAAAAAAAATTAAAAAAAAAAGTACAAAAAAATAAAAAAAAATAAAAAAAAATAAAAAAAATAAAAAATAAAAATAAAAAAAAAATAAAAAAAAATAAAAAAAATAAAAAAAATAAAAAAAATAAAAAATAAAATAAAAAATAAAATAATAATAAAATAATAAAATAATATAAAAAATGCCACGTGGCTGCCACGTAAGCAAAGAGAGAGGAATCTTTGCTGCCATGTGGCAGCCAGGGGCCTAAGTGAGGGAATCTGGATATTACGAGGGGGTTTTTAAAAAAAAAACTTTACCAGGGGCTAAAATAAGAAATCGCTAACATTGCAGGGGGTATTGTATATTTAACCCTAAAATTTATTAAAAATTTATTAACTCACTGCATATATAGATTAGTAGTTTCATTTTCTCATTTCAAATGATTTTCACAATATGAGCCAGCAGAAATTAATAAAATTTTATTGAATCACTACATAATTAATATCTATGAGACCTAAAATTAAAATATACATTAATAAAAATTGTGTGAATATGAAAATTGTGTTTTAATTAATAAAAATTTAAACTTGTTTCAATGATGAATTTTAATTAACAAAACAGGAAGGAAATATCAAATTTTAATTTTTTTATTTAAAATTTAAATATTGATATTTGAGTCGTTTATAAGGTGAAATGATGAATTTATTCAATATTCTCAAAAATAATTAATACATGATAAAAATATATTATGATTGTTATAAACATTATAAAAATATTATTTTGATCAATAGTTAACATTTTTCTGTGTATTAACATTATATTAAAATATTATATTTTTTCCTGTATATAAATATTATTTTTGTTTTTGGTACCATTTATAAAAATATTTGAATCAATACTAAATTGTTTTCAGTTTATAAAAATATTTGGATTAATAATACATTTCTTATATATATATATATATATATATATATATATATATATATATATATATATATATATATATGAATGAGAAAATGGGTGATGCACTGACAGTGTAAAATGTTTTTACAGTGTCAACCAATCACGACATGAATCCCGCCAAATCAGACTGTAATTTTTAAAAAATATAAACGCCAAGACAAGATGATATGTTTCTATTGGATGACAGTGTAAAACTATTTTACACTGTCAGTGCATATCCATTAAATCCTATATATATATATATATATATATATATATATATATATATATATATATATATATATATATATATATATATATATATATATATTAATTGGAATACACTGTCAGTGTAAAACTACTTTACACTGACATCCAATTAGAATTAATCATTTTGACACATAATTATAAAATTAAAAATAAAAATAAATAAATTATAATTAAACTATTTTAATAACTACTTCTTCCATGTTTTTCTCTTCTCATGTGTCAAAATAATTCATTGTAATTGGATGATAGTGTAAAGTGGTTTTACATTGACAGTGTATTCCAATTAATCTTATATATATATATATATATATATATATATATATATATATATATATGATTCATATCTTATGAGAATGCTATTTTTATTTAAGGAAATGAGAATAAATCTAAGTCATTAGATTTTAAAATAAATGGTGAAGATTATGTGTGACTTTTGTTTTTCTCTCTCCTCCATTATTAAAATATATGATGGAGGAAAGAGAAAAAAACTGAGACGTAATCTCCACCATTTATTTTAAAATCTAATGGTTCATATTCACTCTCATGTTCTCACATAAAAATGTCATTTTTAGATGATACGTTCCCTATATATATATATATATATATATATAGTATTTTCATGAATTGTAAAAAAAAATCATTAAAAATTTTTTTTGTATGTTTTGGTTCATTTTTATTAGTTGAGAATTAATGAAACAAAAATATATTTTCAATATCACTGTTTAGTTTTCTCGTATTTGAATCATTAATGTATATTTATTTTCAGTATTTTCATCAATAACACATATTTTTATCAGTATATATATATTATTTTTGTTTTTGGTATCATTTATAAAAATATTTGAATTAATAGTAAATTTTTTCTGTTTATAAAAATAAGATTGTTTATAAAAATATTTAAATGAATAACACATTTTTTACATATATAAAAAAATATGGTTGTATTGACACTATCTATAAAAAAAATTTGGATCAATAGTAAAAAAAATTCCGTTGATAATAAAATTGTATTTTTCCCGTATATAAAGATTTTTTTGTTTGTTTTGGTTCATTTTTATTAGTTGAGAATTAAAAACAAAAATATATTTTCAATATCCGCATTTGTTTTTCTCGTATTTGAATTATTAATATATATTTTATTTTTTTGTTATTTACATCAATAACACATATTTTATAAATCATTATTTAAATGATATAAATTTTACTGTGCATTAACATTATAATAAAACAATATATTTTTTCCTGTATATAAATATTATTTTTTTTTCGTATCATTTATAAAAATATTTGGATCAATACTTAATCATTTTTAGTTTATAAAAATATTTGGATTAATAATACATTTCTTATATATATATATATATATATATATATATATATATATATATATATATATATATATATATCGTTGTTTTGACACTATTTATAAAAGTATTTTGAACTATTGCAAAAAAAAAATCATTTAGAAAAAAATTTGTATGTTTTGGTTCATTTTTATTAGTTGAGAATTAATAAAACAAAAATATATTTTCAATATCACTGTTTAATTTTCTCATATTTGAATCATTAATGTATATTTATTTTCAGTATTTTCATCAATAACACATATTTTTATTAGTATATAAATATTATTTTTTTTGTTTTTGGTATCATTTTTAAAAATATTTGAATTAATAGTAAATTGTTTTCTATCTATAAAAATAAGATTGTTTATAAAAATATTTAAATGAATAATACATTTTTTACATATATAAAAAAAGTTTAAATAGTGTTTTCGTCCCTGTAAGTTAGCGAGTTTTTGGTTTTCGGCCCTGTATCTTTTTTTTGTTGGTTTTAGTCCCTATATAGGGACTAAAACAAAAAGAAATTACAAGAAAAATATGGTTGTTTTGACACTATCTACAAAAAAAAATTTAGATCAATAGTAAAAAAAGTACGTTAATAATAAAATTGTATTTTTCCCGTATATAAAGATTTTTTTGTTTGTTTTGGTTCATTTTTATTAGTTGAAAATTAAAAACAAAAATATATTTTCAATATCATCATTTATTTTTCTCGTATTTGAATTATTAATAAATTTTTTTTTTTTTTTGGTATTTACATCGATAACACATATTTTTAATTGGTAAGAAAAATTATTTGGATCATTGTTCATTTTTTAAGGTATGTAATAATTATTTTTGTTTGGTCTCATGCATTTATTTAAGTTATTTATAACAAATATTTGTTATATGGTTAATGCCAAATAAGTTTCCCATACTTAGTTGTATATATTGTGACAAATATTTTTCTAATTCTTAGTTGTATAGTTATAACAAATAATTTTTTATGCTTAATTATATTTCTATGACAAATAATTATGATGAATATTTGTACACTATTTTATATTTATGAATATACGATATTATATATAATTATATATAAATGTGAAGATATCAACATAAATACCATACTTAACTAACAAATTTTTAAACAAACACCAATTTAAAGTGTTTATATAGTTTCTAATCATAACATTACAATCTTATCATACTTTTAAAAGTTAATATCATTAGTTATACTTTAATATGTATCCATATATGTTTTTGTAATTAATATATTATATTTCTTTGACACAATATATTATATTTTTAAAAAAAGTTGTGTACATGTGTTAGTTCAAATAGAAATAGAAGTATAATATATGTATTAAATTATAAATTTAAATTTAAAAAACAAAGTAATATAAAAAAATATTAATTTAGAGATTTTATTAATATTTTTTAGTCAAAAAATAATATTTTTAATAGTTTAATGATGTAAAAAATAATTCAAATAAATAAATATATAATTTTATTTAAATTTGAATTTTGAGATGTTCAACATATGTATTAATTAATTAAAAAAAAATACTTAATTTAGGACATTAAATTTGTCAGTATAATAATTTAAAAAAACCATTAATTAAGAACAATAATTTTGTTACCATAAAATAAAATTTTAGTTGGAAATAGAATTGTTGTTTACTAATTGAGTCGTTTATAGGGTAAAATGATGAATTTATTCAATATACTCAAAAAATAGTTAATACATGGTAAAATATATTATGTTTTTTTATAAACATTATAAAAATATTATTTGGATCAATAGTAAACATTTTTATGTATATTAACATTATAATAAAATATTTATATTTTCGCCGTATATAAATATTATTTTTGATTTTGGTATCATTTATAAAAATATTTGAATCAATAATAAATTGTTTTCCGTTTATTAAAATAATATTGGTTATAAAAATATTTAAATGAATAATACATTTATTACATATATAAAAAACATGATTTTTTTGACACTATTTATGAAAATATTTGGATCAATAATATTTTTTTTCCGTTTATAATAAAATTTGTAATCTTCTTGTATATAAATTTTTTTTTCGGTTTGCACCACCAGTTTAATCTGGTTCGGGGGTCAGTTCTAGTATCAAGTGGTTTCAGTTCTACCAAGTCCAGCGTCAATCACCATTGGACCAACTAACGATTGGTTGTTTGGTCTCAAGCATTTATTTAAGTTATTTGTAACAAATATTTGTTAAGTTGTTAATGCCAAATAATTTTTTCATGCTTAGATGTATATCAGTGACAAATATTTTTCTAATTCTTAGTTATATATTTATAACAAATAGCTTTTTATGCTTAGTCAGATATCAAAGATAAATAATTGTGATAAATATTTATGCATTATTTTTATTTGTTACATATAATTATAGATAAATGTGTAGATATCAACATAAATACCATACTTAACTAACAAATTTTTAAGAAAACACCAATTTAACTTGTATACCGTTTCTAATAATAATATTATGATCTTGCCATACTTTTAAAATTTAATATCATTAATTATATTTTAATATGTTATTATAATTATTATACTATATTTTTTTGACATAATATAAATTACATTTTTTTTTAAATTATGTGTGTGTTAGTCCTGGTAAAAATAGAAGTATAGTATAAGTATTAAATTATAAATTTAAATTTAAAACAAATAAGTAATATAAAAAAAATTAGTTCAACAATTTTATCCCTATTTTTTAGTTCAAAATATATTTTTAATATTTTTAATAGTCTAATGATATAAAAAAATAATTAAAATTAAAATAAATAAATAAATAATTTTATTTAAATTTGAAATTTGAGATGTTCAACATACATCTTAACCATACGTTGTTGATCATAAAATCAATTTTGAGAAGTTCAACATATATATTAATTAATTTAAAAAAAACAATTAATTCAAAATAATATCAATACAATTAGAAAAATCCATTAGTTAAGAATAATATATTTTGAGATGTCTTTAATAATTAAAAAAACATTAATTAAGAACAATTATTTTGTTACTATAAAATAGAGTTTTTGTTGAAAATAAAATTGTTGTTTAAGGCTCTAGCGATTTCCGGCAACCAGATTCGTTTTTCCGACGAACTAGTTTCCTAGGGTTTAAGGTGTGGTTTTCGATTTGAAGTCTTCCTGGATGGTTTAAACTCCTAGTTTTCGAACTAGGGACCTACCGAGAAGGCGGAGAATCGTGTGTCTGGTAGATATGGGTCGAGGGAGAGGGAGGCCAAAGAGAAACAAGGTTCATTCGCCATTGACGTTAACTACAATCTTGCAACAAAGTATTCCTAAGGAGGATTCTGAGAGAGGATTTATTGTTGGTACTGAATCCAACTCAGGAAGGCGTTGTGATGAAAAGAAGCTGCCTAGTGGAACTCCTAAGACTCGGTGATAGCGAATGAGGTAGAAATAGTGAAAGATCAGAGTGCAGAACCGGTGAAAGTAAATGAGGAAGAAGGGGAAGATATGAGTGAAGAACCACCTCCAAAACTCTGGGTGGACATCATCAGTGGTAATCGTAATCCTTCAAATGGAACGGCTATTGAGTTCATTGCGCCCAATATAGTGGAAGGTGAAATACAAGTAGAAATTGAAGAAATTGACATTGAATCTGAGGTAAGGTTTTGGGATTCTGCTCTTATTATGTATGTAATAGGTAAGGATCTTAGCATGAATGCTGTGAAGCAGTATATGATGAAATTCTTGAATTTTGTAACTCTTCCTGACCTGTATTATCATGAGGAGGGGTATTTCCTCTTGAAGTTTAAATCTCACAGTGACAAAGATAAGGTAGTTATGAGGGGGCCTTATACTATTCAGAATATGCCCATGGTGTTAAAAGATTGGCATCCTTCTTTTGATTTTAAGAGAGATATGTTGCGCACATTACCTGTGTGGGTGAAGCTACCAAACCTCCCTCTTCACCTTTGGGGGCCTAGGAGTTTGGGGAAGATTGGTAGTGTTTTGGGTGTTCCCCTTTTTACTGATGAATGTACTGCTAATAAGCTGAGGGTATCTTATGCTAGGATATTAGTAGAAATAGATATTACTCAAAAGCAGAAGGATTACATTGTTATTAGGGATTTGGAGGGGAAAAAAGGAATCAAGCTGTTGAGTATGAGTGGAAGCCCGTTTTTTGTGAAGTATGTCAAAAAGTGGGTCATCAATGCAAGATAAAGAACAAAAAAAAAATGGCAACAAAAGATAGTTCCAGAAGAAAAGAAGAAAGAAGAGATTGTTGAGTCAAGTAAAGTGCAGGAAAGTCTGAATCTGGAAAACCAGCAAGTTGTGGTGGTGGATCCAAAAGAGCAAGACAATTCTGTATGGGAGAACGCCAAGAATAATTCAAGGAAGAAAGGTAAAGCTGCTATGATCTTAATTAATCAAGAAGATTTAAGATGTCAGAATGGGGTTGAGGCCTTAGGAATTGGAAGTTCTGAAGGGCAACAACCTGATATTACATGATAATTTCATGGAATGTCAGGGGGGTGAATAATCCAGGTAAATGCCATGAGGTTGTCTCCCGCCTCAATAAAATGGATCCTGATATTGCTATTCTTGTAGAAACTCGTGTTAAATTGAATCATGCCCTGAAGATTAAGAGTAACTTTGGTAGAAAGTGGAATGTTATTGACAATTACTCCAAGCATCCCAATGGTAGAGTGTGGATTCTTTGGAAGGATAATAAAGTGAAAATTAGAGTAGACTGTACTGGTTCCCAATTCATACACTGTCAGGTGACTAATAATAGTGACAACAAAAATTGGTGGTTAACTGCCATTTATGCTTCCAACATCCTTGAGCAGAGAAAAGAGTTGTGGGTCAAAATAGAGCAGCTTCATGGCACTGTTGTTGGTCCTTGGTGTTTAATTGGTGACTATAATAATGTGTTGGCTGTCAAAGATAGAATTAGAGGTAATATGGTTCGGGAGAAGGAGTTCATAGATCTGGCCTATATTATGGATAAGATTGGTTTGTTTGAAAAAGAGAGTTTTGGTGATCATTTTACTTGGTGTAATAATCAGAGGAATGGCCTTATCTTTTCTAGAATTGATAGAATTCTTCGTAATCTGGAGTGGATGCAAGAGAATGTTAATTCCAAACTCTCAATTCTGAATCAAGGGATTTCAGATCACTCTCTTCTTTGCTTGCAGCCTGACAGGATTCATAAGTCCTTTAGAGCTCCCTTCAAGTTCCAAAATGTGGTTACTAGCAGAGCTGGCTTTGGGGAAGTAGTTAAGCATAGCTGGGATGCTCCTTTGGAGGGTAGTCCAATGTTTGTGGTTTGGAAAAAGTTGCATAGATTTTAACTTGTCATGAGAGGCCTAACTAAGGATTTTAAAACCATTAATGTCCAATTGTGCAAAGCCAGGGAAGATCTTGATATGGCTCAAGATTATTTACTTCTGCATAAGAATGATATTCATGCTATTGACAATGTTAAGAATTGTTCTTCTGAGGTTTTTAGGCTTAGTAATATTGAGGAGAAGATGCTGCAGCAAAAAGCCAAAGTGGAGTGGATTAAGCTTGGAGATGGCAATAATGGTTATTTTCATGCTACTGTGAAGAGCAGACAAAGACACAACAATATTGATTCCATTCAAAATCCCTATGGTAATGTTTTGTCTAATCATGAAGATATTGAACAGGAGATTCTCAGATATTATAAAGAGTTATTTTGTTCAGCCAAAGGTTCTATGGCTAGTATTGACATTCGTGCTTTGAGAAAGGGTCCCCAATTAGACTTAGAGCAAAAGTTGAGTCTGATTGCTCCAATCACAGATGAGGAAATTTTGAAGTGTCTCAATAGTATTAGTGACATATCAGCCCTTGGCATTGATGGTTTTAATGCTAAATTTTTCAAGTGTTCTTGGGAAATAATTAAAGATGACATCAAAAAGGACATTAAGCAGTTTTTTGAAAAAGGTAAGTTGTATAAGGCTGTCAATTGTACTTTGATTACTCTCATTCCTAAGTCTAATGATGCTGCCAAGATGAAGGATTACATGCCTATTTCTTGTTGTACTATGTTATACAAATTTATTTCCAAGATTATGGCTAGCAGATTAGGAAAAGTGCTCCCTAGCATTATTCATAGCAGTCAAGCTGCCTTTGTAGCAGGAAAGAAAATTCATGATCACATTCTCCTGGCTTATGAACTTATCAGAGGCTATAGCATGAAGAATGGAGCTCCTAAATGTTTCCTTCAAATGGACCTTCAGAAAGCTTATGACACAGTGGAATGGCAAGCTTTGGAGATCATTATGAAAGAGCTCAATTTCCCTCATTTGTTTATTAACTGGGTTATGGAAACTGTGAGTACTGTTTCTTATAGATTTAATCTGAATGGTTCTTTCTCCCATGTTATTGATGCAAAGAGAGGCCTTAGACAAGGGGATCCTCTCTCTCCCTTGCTTTTTGTGCTTATCATGGAATATTTGCAGAGGATTCTTCAAAGCTTACATGATAATCCAAATGTCAATTTTCACTCTAAATGTGAAAATCTCAACATTATTAATCTTTGTTTTGCTGATGATTTGTTACTTTTCTCTATAGGTGATCCTATTTCCATTGAGTTATTGATGCAAAAGTTTGAAGTTTTCTCTAAGTCCACTAGTCTTTGTATCAATCCTGAGAAGTGTAAGGTGTATTTTGGGAATGTGGGTGAGAATGACAGAAAAAGGATTCAGGATATTACAGGTTTTGTTGAAGGGCAGCTGCCTTTTAGATATCTGAGAATTCCTTTGTCTATTAAAAAGCTTAACATTTCTCATTATCTTCCCTTGGTTGACAGGATTTTGGCTAGAATTAAACATTGTAGTGCTAGATTACTCTCCATGGTTGGTAGAAGACAGTTGATTAATAGTGTTTTATTTGCCCTTTCTAATTTCTGGCTGCAGTGTCTCCCTTTGCCTAAGAAGGTTATTGGTTTGATCAACTCTGCTTGTAGGTCTTTTCTGTGGTCAGGTTCTGATCAGATTACTAGGAAGTCTCCCATTGCTTGGAAGAAGGTGTGCACTCCTAGAAAGCAGGGTGGTGTAGCGAGTGAAACTGGACGTGTTTCTAAAGCACTGTCGCTTTTTTGGGGGTACTACAGGTCGATTCATTTTTTATCCTATTGAAGCTAATGAAGGAAGGGAAATAGATGTCTCCAATTAACCCTGCTTGCATACCAAGTTTAAACAGCGGTCTGTTAGGTTACGGATGCGATATGGAAGTTGGGCCTCTTTCTTCTTTCTTTGTTTATAACGGAACACCGGAAATGTTTATGGGTAGGGGGTTAGGACTGATACTTTTTAATTGATGTATGTGGGTATGGGATTGTGGGCTTTTGTTGAGTGTGCTCGCTAAGATTTTTCTTTCAATCTTATGCCTACGTATTCTCGTTTACTGAAACAGGGAAATCAGAGCGATCGTAGTTCCTCCTATTCTATGGGAGGAAAATGGTGTTTTGGTGTCTTGTTCAAAGCCCAAGACGTGAAGCTAAAGGTGGTTTGTATCTTGTTCAAAACCCAAGATGTGAAGCTAAAGAGGTGTTGACTTTAGAGAGAATTTGTCATCTCTAAAGGGGTTTGTTTGTCACAATTGTTGGGTGACTGATTATAAAGGAGGATTACTTTAACTGGGATATGTGAATCCAGCAATTCCATAATTTCCTTTATAAGGGTTTTTTAACTGAAGGAGAAGACTTTAACTCAGTGTCGAGCAATGCCATCTTTCCTTAGAAATTTCTCATGCTAAAAGAGGGACAGTGGCATGGATGTAGATGATCCAGAGGCTTGCCGCTTACAGCAATTAGATGAAGGGAAAGGAGTTGTTGATGTTTGTATACTTTGAACGAGGCACAACTTTGATGCTAAAAGGTTGATTGGTTCAACCGGGGTTTCCTTATACAAATCATAAGAGGAGGCTATCGACCCAACAAGAGGGTGATTTTTGTGTCTCTCGTACGAAGCCCGAGAGAGAGGCTAAAAGGGTTGACTCTACAGGAGAATCTTTTATATGTGTCTTGCACGAAGCCCAAGATGGAGGCTAAAGGTTGGACTCAACAAGAGAGTCTTTTATACTCAACAAGAGATTGTTTTGTATCTCGTACAAAGCCCGAGATGGAGGCTGAAATTCTGGTACCAGACGTGTGATGTTAAGGTGCGATGTCACAACAACACACTCTGCAATAATGGACAGAATAAGCAACAGGAAAACACAAGGAATTGTTCACCCAGTTCGGTCTAACTACCTACGTCTGGGGGCTACCAAGCCAGGGATGAAATTCACTACTTGTAGATATAATTTACAGACTCAACACACCAGTCGACAATCTCCTAAACTTATACTCTACTAGTGACTTTCTACCTAAGAAACCACTTAGATATGAGAACACTACTCAATCCCCTAAAACACTCAAAGAACAACCTCTTTGAGATCCCTTGATCTTGCTTCCTAGCTTCGATCAATCAACAACTCTCTATTGCTTCACAGCTTCTAGAGAGGACAAAAAATTCAACACCTATTCAAACCTAGAATAGTGTGATTACAAGTACTCTAAACAAACCCTAGACTCTAAGCCTCCAGCTCTTGATCTTCAATCTATTTTCTGTACCTTCTTCCTTGGTCTTGTGCGCTTTATATAGCTCCTTGAATTTGGATTGGATTTGTCACAATATTTGATCAGATTTGTTAATTAAAAACTGAATCTTTTAAAACAGATTTTATCCCCAAAATCTTTTTAAATCTTCCACCTTTTAATTCTCCAACAAACCTGCAATCAAATCTCCCATGTAACAGAAAATATCTAGCCCAATATATTCTCATCCAACGAGTCAACACTCTCCACAATTCCAGCTAATACGCGACCCTAATAACAACAAGCCCATGCTGTCATTAGCTTCAGTTCTGCAGGTCTGATGTTACAACATCACCTATGTGACATCAGACATCCACTTCAGCAACTAGCAACCTTAACACAGCCCAGTGTTAAGTGCAATGTTATGACATCAAGTCCATGACATCAAACATAGTTAACCTTCACAACTTAGTACAGCCCAGTACTAAGACTCAATGCTGCAATATCAACACCATGACATCAGCATTGAACACCTTGTTGTTTTACCAAAATTCCAGCCAATCCAGGAACTTACAATCTCCCCCTTTGGCTAATTTTGGCTAAAACAATCTCTGCATCTTCAGAGACTTCAGCAGCGGAATATCTTCAATATTTTGAAACTTTAACTTGCAGCAGTTTGACAATCTTCATATAGTCTTCATTACTTGATCTGCTGCAACACCATCTTCATTATTGACAACAGCCAATTGGTGCTCCCCCTCAAAAACTTGAACCAGCATCACAGCTGTTCAGTAGCTCACAATGTGCAACACATCTCCCCCTTGATGTCTGCTTTGCTGCACTCTGCACTCTTCAATGCTATGAATTCTTCACTAGCAGCTCCATAACTATGCTGTCTATACTCCCCCTCCACAGCATCAACACACTTTCCACTTTTCAACTAGACACCTTTTATTTTTACTCTTTTAGCAGCAACTACTCTTCTCCTCATGGCAATTTTTAACTCTCCCCCTTTTTAGCCATAATTAGACAATTATCTCCTGGCAGTTGGCTACACACAAGCCCAGAACCTCCAACTGCCCACAACCCCTTTTGCAAATTTAGTCTTCATGAATGCAGATTCCCAATTTGCTTCTTAATCTTTCAAATTGGTTTGCATCTAAGGCTTTAGTGAATATGTCAGCCAGTTGATTCTCTGTGGCTACATGTTCTAAGGTAACGATTTTATCTTCAACCAGATCTCTTATGAAGTGATGTCTTATATCTATGTGCTTAGTCCTACTGTGCTGTATAGGATTTTTAGAGATGTTAATGGCACTCAAATTATCACAGTATAAAGTCATAACATCTTGTTCGACATTGTATTCACTCAACATCTGCTTCATCCACACTAGCTGAGAGCAACTACTTCCTGCTGCTATATACTCAGCTTCTGCAGTTGAGAGAGACACACAGTTCTGTTTCTTGCTGAACCAGGAAATCAGATTATTCCCTAGAAAGAAACAGCCTCCTGAAGTGCTTTTCCTATCATCTGCACTTCCAGCCCAATCAGCATCACAGTATCCTTTTAACTCAGTTCCAGTATTATGACTGTACAACATCCCATAGTCACTTGTCCCATTCACATATTTCATAATCCTCTTTAGTTGGTTTAAATGACTTACCTTAGGATCAGACTGATATCTTGCACACACTCCAACAGCAAATGAAATGTCAGGTCTGCTTGCTGTGAGGTATAGCAAACTCCCAATCATACTTTTGTATAAGCTTTGGTCCACACTCACTCCAGTCTCATCTTTGGATAACTTCAAATGTGTAGGAGCAGGAGTTCTTTTGTGATTTGCTTTATCCAGGCCAAATTTCTTTACTGTACTCTTAGCATACTTGCTCTGAGAAATAAAGATAGAGTCCTCCATTTGTCTGACTTGTAGTCCAAGAAAGTAGCTGAGTTCTCCCACCAAACTCATTTCAAATTCAGATTGCATTTGTTGAACAAACTGTTTGACCATAGCTTCTGACATTCCCCCAAATACTATGTCATCCACATAGATTTGGGCTACCATCAACTTTCCGCCTTCTTCTTTGACAAACAGGGTTTTGTCTACCCCTCCCTTTCTATATCCACTAGCTGTTAAGAATTCTGTTAGCCTTTCATACCATGCCCTTGGAGCTTGTTTTAAGCCATATAGAGCTTTCCTCAGTTTGAACACATGATTGGGGAAGTTTGGATCAGTGAATCCTTTCGGTTGATCAACATAGACTTCTTCATTCAGATAGCCATTCAGAAAGGCACTCTTCACATCCATTTGGAACAGCTTGAATCTTAGGTTACAGGCCACACCTAAGAGAAGCCTGATGGATTCTAATCTAGCCACTGGAGCAAAAGTCTCATCAAAATCAACTCCCTCTACTTGAGTATAGCCCTGTGCAACAAGTCTGGCTTTGTTTCTTGTAACTACTCCAAGCTCGTCTGACTTGTTTTTGAAGATCCATTTTGTTCCAATAACATTCACCCCTTCTGGTCTTGGCACTAGATCCCAGACATCATTTCTTCTGAACTGCTCCAGTTCTTCTTGCATGGCACTTATCCAAAATTCATCTGTCAAAGCTTCCTTGACATTCTTTGGCTCAATTTTGGAAACAAAGCATGAGCTAGCAATGACTTCTTTAGATCTAGTTCTTACTCCAGAATTTGGATCGCCTATAGTTAGTTCCTTGGGATGGTCCTTCTGGATTCTGATTGAAGGATCTTTCTGAGGTTGTTCAGGCTTAGCATTAGTGGTACCAGGAGAGGTATTTCTTTCTTCAACATCAAAAGATGCTTCACCAGCAGGTGTTTCAACATCTTCTATAACATCCTCAACTTCCTGCTTATCTTCATCATCTATCACAACATTGATATACTCCATCATAACTTTGGTTCTGGAGTTGAAGACTCTATAAGCTCTGCTATTAGTAGAGTATCCCAAAAAGATTCCTTCATCACACTTGGAATCTAGTTTTCTTCTTTGCTCCCTATCAGTCAGAATATGAAAGTATTTGACATTTGGTTTCCTCCCCTTCCACAGCTCATACAGAGTAGATGAAGTTCCTCTTCTTAGGGTAACTCTGTTGTGAATATAGCAGGCAGTGTTCATGGCTTCTGCCCAGAAGTGATAAGGAAGTTTCTTGGCATGAAGCATTGCTCTTGCCGATTCTTGTATAGTTCTGTTCTTCCTTTCAACAACTCCATTTTGCTGAGGTGTGATAGGTGATGAAAACTCATGACTTATTCCTTCAGTTGAGCAAAATTCTTCAAACTTGCTATTCTCAAACTCTCTTCCATGATCACTTCTTATTCTGATGACCTTACTCTCCTTTTCCCTTTGGAGTCTTTGGCAGAGCTCTTTGAAGACATCAAACACTTCAGATTTGTCTTTGGTGAAATTTACCCAAGTGTATCTTGAGTAGTCATCCACGACAACATAAGCATATCTCTTTCCACCTAGACTTTCAACCTGCATGGGCCCCATCAGATCCATATGAAGAAGCTCCAACACCTTGGAGGTGGTGTCATGTTGAAGCTTTGGATGAGACATCTTTGTCTGCTTTCCTTTTTGACAGTCTCCACACACTTTTCCTTCCTCAATGCTCAGTTTGGGAATCCCTCTGACCACCTCTGAGGAGATAATTCTTTTCATTCCCTTTAGGTGAAGATGTCCCAACTTCTGATGCCAGATTTTGACTTCATCTTCTTTAGCAAGCACACACGTGGATGACTCAGAGTTTTGAGGTGCCCACAGATAGCAATTGTCCTTTGACCTGTCTCCCTTCATGATTACTTCTCCTTTGTCATCTTTGACCACACATTCAGACTTAGTGAAGTCTACTTTGAATCCTTGATCACATAGTTGACTGATACTAATCAAATTTACTGCTAGTCCTTTAACAAGTAGGACATTCTCCAGTCTGGGAGCATTGGCACAATTTAGTTTGCCAATCCCCTTTATCTCCCCTTTGACTCCATCACCGAATGTCACGTAGCCAGAAGTCTGAGGTTTCACATCAACGAGCAGATTCTTTACTCCAGTCATGTGTCTTGAACACCCACTGTCAAAATACCAGTCATCTTTGGTAGAAACCCTTAAGGAGGTGTGAGCTATCAAGCTAATAACTTTAGGTATCCATTTCTTCACCACTTTAGTTCTTACCTCTTTGGGTTGAGGAGCAGGATTAGGATAACCATGTAGCTTGAAGCATTAGAACTGGATATGCCCGATCCTACCACAGTAGAAGCATCTTCTTCTACTTTGATAGGGTTGTGACTGCCACTCATACTTTTGTCTTCTTACACCATAGTTGAGTTGTCTTTTCATGTACTGATGATGCTGTCTCTTAGGCTGTCTACTATGGTGATGTGGCTTCCTTCTTCCATAGCAATGAGGAACAGCTTTGTTGAATTTGTTTCCATTCCTGTTCTTATGATGATGAGCCCTGTTCTGATTGCACCCAGCAGTCTCCAAGTTCTTGTGAAATTGGGGAGGCGTATGCTGACTAACTCCTTGAGACTGAGGACTATTCTTCTTTGATGTAGGATCCTGTCTCTTGGGTTGATGTTGAGACACAGGTTGAGACATCTCTCTTGTTGTTCCTGAAGTGCTGGCCACATATCCTATTCCTGATTTATCTCCAGCTGCTTTCTCAGACTGAAGAATTTTATCCAGATTAGTAGTACCACTGTTCATCATCCTAACAAATTTTGTCATCTGCGCCAATTGAGACTTAACAAGTACAACTTCGTTCTCTCGATCAGCTTTTTCACTTTCAAGCTGAACAATCTATTGTTTGTGACACTTGTTTTCTTGACAAATTTCAGCACTTTTCAAACACAGCTCTCGATAAGTAGATGCTAGTTCCTCATAGGTTATTTCTTCATCACTGTCATCATCTGACACAACTGTTCCTGCTAATGCTCTAGCATGCCTTGCTGACTCATCTTCATTTTCACTATCAGATTCAGACCAGGAGACTGACATCCCCTTCTTCAGTTTCTTCAAGAATGTGGGACATTCTTTCTTAATATGTCCATACCCTTCACATTCCACGCATTGAGCACCTTTATCCTGGGCAGGCTTCTTTTCATCTTTCTCTTTAGCCTTACTGATGTCAGAAGAACTGTTCTTGACCCTAGGCTTGTAGTCATTGTTCCACCTTTTTAACACTTTGTTGAATTGTCTTCCCAGCATTGCTATGGCCTGAGATAAGTCATCCTGGGATTCAGAACTCTTCCCTTCTTCCTCTTGATCATTTGACACCAGAGCTATATTCTTTGGCTTCTTTTCTGGTTCTTCCTCATTCAACCCAAGCTCAAAGGTTTGAAGAGATCCAATGAGCTCATCTACTCTCATCTTGCTGATGTCTTGTGACTCTTCAATAGCAGTAACCTTCATCTTGTATTTTTTGGGGAGGGATCTAAGAATCTTCCTCACCAGCTTTTCATCAGACATTTTCTCACCTAGAGCACTGGAAGCATTTGCCAGCTCTAGAACATTCATGTGGAAGTCATGAATGGTCTCCTCATCCTTCATCTTCAGACTTTCAAATTTTGATGTTAAAATCTGAAGTCTTGACATCTTGACTCTCGATGTTCCTTCATGTGTTTCCTGCAAAATACCCCAAGCTTCCTTAGCAACTTCACAGGTATTGATCAACCTGAAGATATTTTTATCCACTCCATTGAATATGGCATTTAGAGCTTTGGAATTTCCAAGGGCAAGTTCATCTTCCTCCTTGGTCCAGTCTTCTTCAGGTTTTGGCTTTGAGGTGCCTTCTTTATCCTTGCCAGCCTCATCTTTCTCACATACCTCTGGAGCTTTCCACTCTTTAATGACAGCCTTCCAAGCTCTGCTGTCTAATGACTTTAAAAAGGTAGTCATTCTAGGCTTCCAATACTCATAGTTTGAGCCATCCAATATAGGGGGTCTGTTGACAAATCCTCCAACCTCTTTGTCCATCTTTCACCAGAAAGTATTTCCCTAGATCTCACCCAGAGACAGACAGGATGCCTGCTCTGATACCAATTGAAATTCTGGTACCAGACGTGTGATGTTAAGGTGCGATGTCACAACAACACACTCTGCAATAATGGACAGAATAAGCAACAGGAAAACACAAGGAATTGTTCACCCAGTTCGGTCTAACTACCTACGTCTGGGGGCTACCAAGCCAGGGATGAAATTCACTACTTGTAGATATAATTTACAAACTCAACACACCAGTTGACAATCTCCTAAACTTATACTCTACTAGTGACTTTCTACCTAAGAAACCACTTAGATATGAGAACACTACTCAATCCCCTAAAACACTCAAAGAACAACCTCTTTGAGATCCCTTGATCTTGCTTCCTAGCTTCGATCAATCAACAACTCTCTATTGCTTCACAGCTTCTAGAGAGGACAGAAAATTCAACACCTATTCAAACCTAGAATAGTGTGATTACAAGTACTCTAAACAAACCCTAGACTCTAAGCCTCCAGCTCTTGATCTTCAATCTGTTTTCTGTACCTTCTTCCTTGGTCTTGTGCGCTTTATATAGCTCCTTGAATTTGGATTGGATTTGTCACAATATTTGATCAGATTTGTTAATTAAAAACTGAATCTTTTAAAACAGATTTTATCCCCAAAATCTTTTTAAATCTTCCACCTTTTAATTCTCCAACAAACCTGCAATCAAATCTCCCATGTAACAGAAAATATCTAGCCCAAGATATTCTCATCCAACGAGTCAACACTCTCCACAATTCCAGCTAATACGCGACCCTAATAACAACAAGCCCATGCTGTCATTAGCTTCAGTTCTGCAGGTCTGATGTTACAACATCACCTATGTGACATCAGACATCCACTTCAGCAACTAGCAACCTTAACACAGCTCAGTGTTAAGTGCAATGTTATGACATCAAGCCCATGACATCAAACATAGTTAACCTTCACAACTTAGTACAGCCCAGTACTAAGACTCAATGCTGCAACATCAACACCATGACATCAGCATTGAACACCTTGTTGTTTTACCAAAATTCCAGCCAATCCAGGAACTTACAGAGGCTAAAAGGGATGACTCAACAAGAGAGTCTGAAAGGTTAACTCCGTTGGGGAGAATCGTTGTACAAAGCCCAAGAGGAGGCTAGGGTTACTGTTTCAGTTGAGTGACAGGTCCAGTATGCTGATTTAAAGAGAAAATCAGTTCTTATATGAGTACTGTTTGCGCTCAGGGATTTGATTCGAGGATCAGGGTTATTTCCTGTTCTCTAAGGAAATGGGATATCCAAAGGGTATTGAGACTATCCAAGTCTAGAGTTTTATCTTTTGGTTTTGAAAGGAGCTTGAGAATGTCTTTGAGACTCAAGGGAATTAGACTGTCCAAGTCTAGAGTTTTATCTTTTGTACTACGTTTAAGAAACAGCAGTAGCAAGATCTAGACTTTTTGAAAGACTGTTCTATTAAGATGACTAATTTCTGTTCCTATACCTTTAGGAATTCGTCAGAACAATTTGTACGAAGCCCAAGAGGAGGCTGGAAACTTTTAAGAAGCCGAGGGACAATTTGTACGAAGCCCAAGAGGAGGCTATCATTCCCAGAGGAAGAAATCATTTATACGAAGCCTAAGAGGAGGCTGTGAATACTTCTAAGAAGCCGACGTGTCCTTGTACAATGCCCAAGAGGAGGCTAGGATGCTTTTAAGAAGCCTGTGGGTCCCCAAACCCCGAGAAATTCAAGACAGGCTACTCACAAAGAATAGATCAAGCCAGGAAAGTTCGAGAATTTGGAAGAAACTCAAGAGATGCCATTCACGGAGAAAAGATCATCTCTGGGGAATAGAGTTTCTTTGACGATATCTAAAGGTGATAGTCTGTGAAAGGGTTCACCGAGAATGCTGTCTTTCACGTCTCCATATTGTTTAACCCCAAAAGGAGGGAAGACTGTATCTGGTAATCCTATGGGGATCTAGTTTTGTCTATTTTAAGAGTAATCAACAGGGCTTAGTGCTAGACGTAGTTGCCGGGGAAACTCTAAATATCTATACTATTATTACACAATCGATATGAGTTTATGAAAGAAGACTTACAGTGAAACAGCCCCACAATACAGTTATATGTATATGAAAGCGGATAAAGAAAGCATATAACCACTTACTCGGTTGTAGAGCTTCCATGCTGTTTGGTTAGTTGTTCAACAAAGAAAGATTGAAAATAACAGTATATTCAAAATCAAAGGAGAAAGTATTTTGAAAAGATGTTGGGGCTTATAGCTCAAGGAGAGGCCCAACATTTATCAGTGATCGCACTGTCGTTTTGTACAGAGGGACTTATACAAGTGACTGAGGCCCAAGAAAGGTTTTTTCTGTACAAAGGGGTGGGTCTTACACTCTCTTAAGAGGCCCAAAAGGTTTAAATAAAAAGAGTGGGGCTTATAACACGAGGGTAGGCCCATATGATTTTTCGTTTGAAATGGCGATTGCGCCGAGATTTTTGAAAACGTAGTGGGTCTTATACAATGACTGAGGCCCAAGAAAGGTTTTTCAAAAGAGGTTGGGTCTTAAACTCTAATAGAGGCCCAAAAGTTTTGAATGGGTCTTATAGCTCAAGGAGAGGCCCAGATGGTTTTTTTTAAACAGGCGACGATTGCGCCGAACTTTTCTTTTAACGCAGAGGGACTTATACAATATCTGAGGCCCAAAATTGTTTTGGTTAAAAGGGGATTGGGTCTTACACTCTAATAGAGGCCCATGAGTGTTTGAAAATGATTTGTGAGGGTGAAAATCAAAGAAACCCTAATTTGTTTTCCTTTAACAGTAAATATTAAAAGAAAATCAATGAAAAATACCAAATGAATTTGAATAAACCACTTGTGATTTTTGTTTAAGGTTTCAAAAATGAAGTTTTAATCACAAGAGATATTAAAACTCATTTGGTCTTGATTTTTCAAGATGAATGTTCATTTTAAAATGTTTAAAAACAAATAAAAATGAATTTCTTCACAAAAATACTAATTATATTAAATAAATAATATAAAATTAATTCTTTTGTGGAATAAAATATTTCAACATTTTTGTGATTTTTTGCAAAAAGAACCAATAAAAAATAATTAAAATTGAAAGAGTTATTAATTTTCCAATTAATTAATAAAACGTAAAAATATTGGGAAAAATGGCAAAATGTGAAAAAACACAAAATGGCATGGGTGGGGTTTGAACCCACGAACTTAAGGTCACAAGGCGCGCGCCTTACCATCTGGATCAGAATTTCACAAGGAATCCAATGGTGCTGGTAGTTTTTTCAGATCACACTCCCTCCTCAAAACCCGATAGTGGTTTTGAAAAAGGCCTATAATTGCATGTTCTATGCTACACTTTGATACATGCATGAATTACATGATCAATTGGTTCAAACACAACATATATAACATGTATGAGGTGTGCATGATCAGTGGACTTCAAAGAATTGCATATTTTGGAAAGTTCAAGTCATGAGGCTTACCTCTTTTTGAGCTTTTTGGAGTTTTTGTGCAATCTGTCAAGCCTCTTGTTCCAGAAATGATTTGATGCTTTTGACACACTCAAATGATCCCTTAGAAGCTTTTAGGATGATTGGAATCAGCTGGTACCTGCAAAAACACAAACTGGCCCTTTCTTGCAAAAGGGGTTAAAAGTGACCAAAATAGCAACTCTCTCAAATGGTGTTCCAGATGGGGGGAACCATTTGGGACAGTTCAAGGATGATATTTGGAGTGTGTTTGAGGTTTTATCTGGTTTGGAAAGTGACTGAATCAAGATATGGCTTGAAAAATGCACAAAAAGCCTATTTTGAGGTTTTGAGATGTGACTTTGTGATTTTGTGATTACATGTCACTTGTGAGAGTTTGGATCACCTACATATGATGTTTATGAGGTGTGTGTGTGATTGGTTTGATTGAAAAAGCTCTCAAACTCAAAAACTCAGAGTTACCTTGCTAAAGAAGGTATTTTTGCCTAGAGAAAGGGATTTTGAGGAAAGCATCTGTTTGATGGCTTTGGTGTACTCAAACGGAGCACAAATGAGATCTATTTATAGTAGAGCAAGTTTGTTTTAGGATCAATAGTGAATGGCAACTGCAGCAGAAGTTTGGCCAATGTTGGCAAATGAAAATCCAAGTATCCTCTAGCCATTGACTAGAGGTTAGAGCACAGAGCTTTGGTTCCCTATTTGTTGGAGAAATCTTGACTGAATTCAGTTGCAAATGTGTCAGTCCATGCCACCTCTAAGTATCTATTAAATGCTCCAATCCAAAATTGGAGTCTTGTCCCTCTTTTAGGCAATTCTAGGTTTTACATGCTACTTCTTGTTCCAAGGACTTTGGAGGCTTGGCTCAGTGATTGTCCCCTTTAGATTTGATCCTCAGATGTGTCCAAGATGATGACAAGGCTTGAAATTGGCTGATTTTGGCAAATCGACCAAAAATGCAAAATTCTGCCTTGCCTTGGTAGTTTTCAGCAAGGCAACTTGCCAATGTCATATCTCATGGCTCAAGTTGAATTTGGTGATGTTCTTGGCCATTTTGGAAAGCCCTTATATGATACAACAACTGTTTGATCATATTTGGTTTTGATACTTTTTGGATCCAAGTGAAAAATGCCCCTACATTTGGAAAAAAGTGAAGGCAGATTCTGACTTCGTGAAAATTTCACCAAGGTCCAGTTGAAGTTTTTGTAGAGGGCCATGAGATCTACAAATCAAGCTTTGGATGGGGAGAAATGGGTTTGTGGTTTAGGAGTTATGATCCTCCAAAGTTGGTACCCTTGCCACTTTGTTCATAACTTAGAAAATTTTCTAAGTTTTTATGGTTACCCCTTTTACAAGTTATCCCACTTTATTTAATTTTTCTTGATGAATGATGATTCAAATCATACATTAACATCATTTTAGGGTTAAAAATCCATTTTTGTAAAAAATCTCAAAAAGTCAAAGTTGACTTTTGTGCACAGTTGACTTTTTATCCGATGAATTCCAAACTATGCAATCCTTTAGGAAATCATGTCCTTGACCTAAATCAAACTTGATGGACATGTTTCATGGGTGTTATAGGGCATATTGAATCATGTCTTAGGGCTTGGGAGCATGTCCTGGTCAAAAGTCAAAGCTACAGTTGATTTTTTTCCTCAAAACCCTAACTGTGGTACTGATGAAATTGAGACTTGTTGCTCAAGCTTCTTGGTTCAATCCATTGTTGCAAATGGATCAATGTGGTGTATTAGAGACCCTCAAATCCTCTCTTGAGGTCTTGGCTCATGATTTATCCCAAAAGTCAACTTAGGGGTGAATTAGGTCAAGAAACCCTAATTCCTGATTTTTTATGAATGCATCCCCTAAGGCAAAATTGATTTGATGATGGGGTCCATGAGGTTCCATGGGGTATATTAGGTTATGCTTTGAAGAATTGGCTCATGCCCAGAGGAAAATTTCCAACTGGAGGCCCTGGTCGACCAAAACCCTAATTTGGTGACACTGGCGATCTTGAGGCTTGATCCACCTATAAGGGAGCAACCTTGTGCTTAATCCTTGATGTGGGAGTCCTCTTAATCCATTGTGGATGTTTGAGAGGTTTAGACAAGTTGAAAATCATGTCAATTCTTGATTGATCCTTTGTCTAAGAACTCTGAGAGGGCTTGAAACCCTAAGTTTGATGGTAGTGGATGCTCACCCATCTTTGGAGAGACTGATGAGGTATGATGGTTCATCCATATTGTGATGATTATTTGAACAATGATGGGAGATCTTAGTGGTCAAAATTTGGGGTATGACAGATGCCCCTATTTAATCTTCTTGGACCCGAAGGTGAGAATGACGAAGGTGTTCGGGCATTCGGGGTGTAAGAGGATTAAATATCGGAATACCCGAAATTTTGATGGTGGTTATGAATGGTAGATTACGCATTCATCTTCTTTTGCTAAGTAATGATGCTTAGAAAAGGTAAAAACTTCCCCTCGTTCTTGGTTTTCTACCAAGGAACTGGTCTAAGTTTCTGAAATAAACTTTCCCTCGTTCTTGGTTTCCTACTAAGGAACTGGTCTAAGTTTCTGAAATAAACTTCCCCTCGTTCTTGGTTTCCTACCAAGGAACTGGTCTAAGTTTCTTTTGTCAATAAACCTTATTGACAAGGGACGTTACGTGTAGCGGTTTTCCTCAAACTTCTCGCCGAATTTTCCTGGGGAGATGCCATTTGATGGAAAAATTGATGTCAGACTTGCGGGGGAACCCAATTGTCTGAGTTGCAGAGGTGCACAAACTTCTCTATTGGAGACGCCATTTGTTTCTATTGGGGAAAACGAGTTTCTTGAGAGACTGCTTCCACTTGGGGTCTCACATCATACTTTTCTCGGGATCTTCCCGGAGAAATGCTATATGATGGGATCAATTTTGAGGTGTCGATGACCTTTTCATCAGTGGTTTTTCGGAGAAAAACTGCCGTACCGCCGGATCTCTGATTAAGAGGCTTTTCCTGGGGATTTTCCTTAATCTAGGAAAGCGAAAATATCATCTTCAATGGTGAAGAGTGACATCGGTTGAAGGTTCTCTGGTCTTTCAGAGGTTCAAGTTATCAAAGTGGCTAAGGACCCAACTCCAATCCAGAAATAAACTGGATTGTTCAAACGTAACATTTCCTAATCGAGGAAAGAACTGACAACTCGACTGAGAAGACAGTTATCACTAGGGATAAGACCGACTAGAGTGATAGTGATGCAATATGAATGAGAATGCAAATAGAATGCATGATGTATGTACGTATATGCTGATAAACTGACGCGACATACAGACTAAAAGATAAACATGTCGGGATACTCGGCCATCGCGGGGCGAAGTCGTACCGTTGATCCAAAAGTAGCAATTCTGCCTTGCTTAGGAGAGACAGTCCCTGCGGGGAATACCGTTGGTCGGGCTTAGGAGATAAGAACTCGGCAGAGGGTATCAGATGGGAAAGCCACATCTGATACAGCTAATCCTTCATTCAGGCGCACTGGATTAGAAGGTGTACTTCGATTCTGCACTTTGAAGCTCGCTTATTTCTGGAGAAGCGAGCAATGTTCTTTCGATGTTCAATAGTCAAAAGAAATTGCCATCTTCATTTAAAAGCAGAAAAAGGTTTTAACAAGTAAATTCATTTTTGTTTTATTTCAAGAACCGTTGATCATGTTAAAATGTCGTTCTATAAAGCTAAAACAAATAAGAATTGCAAGCAAAAGCACAAAGGGCTCAAATTTTATTGATAAGATGGAAATCATCCAAGCGTGTGATTCCATAGAGTATTTACAAAGTTAGAAAATGGTAATTTACAGGGAAAAGGGCTACGTTGAAACATAACGACCACTATCCTTCTACCAACTTTGAATTCTGGACATCCTGAGCTTCTGTCGAAGATGGTCTTGATTGGAGTTTTCTGATGGACGACGTAACTGCTGCTGAGGATTTGCCCCTTTGTCGAACATAGTTACTTGCCATTATCCCTAATTTTTTCCTGGATTGTACTTTGAGGTTTCCAATCCAACGGGATGATTTTTGATCATGTCTCTAATTTTTGCCTGGACCGCCCTTTCAGGTTTTCAATCCACCGAGACGTTTTTTTAGGCGAAGTATTTCTTGACTACATCAACATTTGTGGGGTAGGCAAATTCCTCTCCGTCCATGGTTGTAAGTCTCAAGGCGCCGCCTGAGAAAGCTTTCTTGACCACATAAGGGCCATCATAATTCGGAGTCCACTTGCCCCGAGAATCAGTGAGAAATGATTGTATTTTCTTGAGTACGAGATCTCCTTTCCTAAAGATGCGAGGTCAGACCTTTTTGTCAAAGGCCTTCTTCATTTTCTGTTGATACAACTGACCATGGCATAGTGCCGTTATTCTCTTTTCTTCGATCAGGTTCAATTCGTCGTGTTGACTTTGACACCATTCAGCCTCTGTAAGCTTAGCTTCCATCAATACTCAGATTGATGGGATCTCTACTTCTATGGGGAGCACTGCTTCCATGCCATATACTAGAGAGAAAGGGTTGCCCCTATTGAAGTACGGACGGATGTGCGATAACCGTGAAGAGCAAAGGGTAGCATCTCGTGCCAATCTTTGTAAGTTAAAACCATCTTTTGAACAATCCTCTTGATGTTCTTGTTAGCCGCTTCTACCGCTCCGTTCATCTTTGGTCGGTAGGGAGATGATTTATGGTGTTCGATCTTGAACTCTACGCACAACTCTTTCATCATCTTATTGTTCAAGTTAGATCCATTATCAGTAATGATCTGGCATGGAACACCATAACGGCAGATGATATTGTTTTTGATAAATTGGACCACCACTTGTCGGGTTACATTAGCGCATGACGCTGCTTCGACCCACTTGGTGAAGTAGTCAATGGCTACCAGGATGAACCGATGTCCATTCGAAGCCTTGGGCTCAATCTAGCCAATCATATCGATTCCCCATATGGAAAAAGGCCATGGGGAAGAAAGAACTTTGAGATGTGCTGACGGTACATCGATTTTGTCAGAGTATATCTGACACTTATGACATCTTCTCATGTACTTGTAGCAGTCGGATTCCATGGTTAACCAATAGTACCACGCTCTTAGAATTTTCCTCACCATTGTGTGTCCGTTGGCATGAGTGCCAAAGGACCCTTCGTGAATTTCTTTTATCAGCATGTCTGCTTTTGGTCTTTCGATGCATCGAAGCAAGACCATGTCAAAATTCCGCTTATAAAGTGTATCACCGCTCAGAAAGAAACTACCTGCCAGTCTTCTGAGGGTTTTCCTGTCTTTTCTAGATGCCCCATGTGGGTACTCTTGTTTCTGAAGGAAGCATTTGATATCGTGATACCAAGGTTTGTCGTCTATGACTGCTTCGATCGCGAAGATGTAAGCGGGCCTTTCAAGGCGCATTATGTCGATCTTAGGTAGGTCGTTCCATTGACCTACACTAATCATGGAAGAGAGGGTGGCTAAGGCATCAGCCATGTGATTCTCATTACGAGGGATATGATGAAACTCAATTCTGTTGAAGAAGGATAACAACCTTCTCGTGTAATCTTTATAAGGGATCAATCCTGATTGGTATGTGTTCTAATCTCCTTTGATTTGATTGATAACCAGGGTTGAGTCGCCGTATACGTCCAAGTTCTTGATCCTTAAGTCGATCGCTTCTTCGAGACCCATAATACAAGCTTCGTATTCGGCCTCGTTGTTTGTGGGTACCCTGAGGTGTTATGATAATTGCCCCAATTTCGTTTCCGTAATGATTGACAGCTCCGTCAAAAATAAGTCCCCATTAGGAATCTAGTTCTGGCCCTTCACTGGGTAGCGGTTCATCGCAATCTTTCAGTTTTAGATACATGACATTTTCGTCTGGGAAGTCAAAGCCGATTGATTCTTGATTGTTAATCGGTTGATGAGCCAAATGATCGGCTAAAACACTCCCCTTAACGGCTTTCTGAGCGTGGTACTCTATGTCATATTCTGATAGCAACATCTGCCAACGGGCAATCCGTCCCGTGAGAGCAGGTGTTGCGGTGAGAATCGGATAACAAGCTATAAATTAACTTGCATCGCAAAACTTTGAAGTTCACCACCGACTTTGATTTATCCAAAGGAAAGGTTCAAGATCGAGAAAAACCTAAAGGGGGGAGATCTAAGGTTCGGGGGTTGGTTATACTAGGGAAGGTATTAGCACCCTAAGTATCTGTAGTACTCTACAGGAACCTCTTGTTTAGTTTGTGTTATGTTAAGTTTGCTAAGATATCTGCTAAAGGTAAAGACCTAAGGGTATGTACACTAAGTTTGCTCGCCAAGATGTCGCATCTTGTGCCTACGTATCTGACTAAAGAATCAGAGCAATCGTAGTTCACCTAACTAAGGGTGAAAGAGGAACCATTGACTATGGCCAAAGTTCCAAGGCGAAATGAGTATGAGCTCATTTTATAGTTTAAATAAACTCTCTAAATCTAAGTTATAGGGGGAAAAGTGAGTTCTCATGATGATGAGAATCACATAGAGTTCAAAACTCTAACCTATTGCTAAGTTATGATTTAATGGCTCTTATGAGGCCAAGAAAAGGGAAAGGCTCTTATGAGGCCGAGGGGGGGATGGCTCTTATGAGGCCAAGGTGGTATGATTTGTTTATTGACTTATGAGTCAACTGAGGGGAACTTTCCTTTGGAATAGTACTGAGGATGTGTCAAACGAAAAAGGCAACCACAGTCATAACAGAATAGTTGTCTACAAGACTTTATCAGAAAATATGTACAGGTCCCACCAAAGGGGCAAATGAAGAGTTAGCATTCAAAGAAATTAAAATTGAAATGAAATAGGAATAGTCTCGTCTTGATCATGATTTAATCGAGAAATCGATAATCAATGATTCTTGACTTTCATCGACTAAAAGTGAATGAAACTGAAATAAAGATAAAGTGGTCTCATATTGATCAAAGTTTTGTCATTTTAATGAGATCAACCAAACCATGATGTTTGTTATATCATCGACCAAAATAAAGATAATGAAATCGAAATGAAAAAAAAGGTTGGTCTCGTCTTAATCAAGATTTAAATCGATAATCTTAGATTTTTGACTTTCATCAACCAACAAAATAGAAAATAAAAAGTGGCCTCATATTTATCAAGACTTTTAGGTGGTTTAGAATAAATCAACCAAGTCATGATTTTGTAATATCATTGGCCAGAAATAAAGGAAATGCAATGCAATGAACCACTAAGTTAAGTGGATTAACATGAATAAAATTAATAAAAGCATAGAAAGGCTAGAGATTAAAAACTCAAAAAACTTGTTAAAAAGAGTTAATAAAATGAAAATGATTTTTAAGAAAAGAGATGAGGGGCGCTGTGATGGGCTTGCGAATAGAAAAAAAAGTGAGTGAGAATCATATGGGTCCATGAAGCCCATCATCTCACAAAAATCCATTTAGTTAAAGGAAAATATAATATTGAAACGAATCAGTGACCCAAAAGGCTCAGCCGAACATATTGTTTTAAATTGAAAAGAAAAAAACAAAATTAGGTTTTCTATCCTCCAAGGCAAAACACGGTCCAAGTTCATCAGATGCTTTTTAGGGAAAACAAAACCCAATGGCCATATGTAAATCAGAAACTAACAAGCTTCATCCTCTTTTCAAACGAGCGAGAAATGGAAAGAATATGCTCAGATTTTCCATCCTCATCATCGCGTTCCAAAGCAAGGAAAAGATTCGGAATGTGGCGACACCAACCTTTCTCCCTTGCGATTCGACTTCGTCAAGAATTGGGTTCAGACCCTCGATCCATTCAAGCCAGGTTTGTGTCGATTTGTCTTCAGGTCTCAGTTTCGCTTCATCTCAATCTCTCTCTGTTTTAGTGATGGTTGAGTGTTTATGGGTTTGTAGATGGTTATGGAGGTTCGATGACGAAGGAGGACGAAAGGCTGATTAAGGGTCGACAGTTGAAGGAGGGTTGAAGATGTTGAGTGGTTTTGGTTGTAGGTTGAAGTTTGTTGTTGTTTAGGGATTTGGACGATGATGAAGATTATGGAGAGTTTGAAGGATTCAGTTATGGGTTTGGGTTAATGATGCTGAAGGAGTTCGGTTGTTATTGATATTTGATGGAGGCGGAAGGTTTTTGTTGGTTTAATGGTGGAAGAGAAACAAACAGAGGGAGTGGGTGGTTGTTGTGATGAGTGAGGTGATGAAGTGAAGGGTTACATGATGAAAGATGGTTTTTGGTCCTGCTCGTTTGGTTCCCGATTGAGAACGTTGGAGCAGGTGTTTTGTAGTGGAGCCGGATTGAAGAGAGGTTCGGTTCGTGCTAAAGAATGAGAAGGTTTGTGTTTTTTCAGAATTTTCTTTTCCCTCCTTTAAAATTTTTGGTCTCTCCCCCCCCCCCCCATTCTCTTCATTTGTTCCTTTTAAAAAAACAATTAGACTTGTTGGATAAGTCTTGAATTGATGGGTCTCTTTCAATAACAGGTTTTGATGCAGAACTTTGGTTGAGGTAGCAAGGAGCGTTTGGCGTGATATAGTCTTGTTTTGGTGAGGAGTATTGCTGTTGTTTCTTTTTCATTGTGCAGGCTTGTAACAGACTTACTTTGTGTTGCAGGTCCATTGTTAGCTCCAATTTGGTGTAATTTTTGGGTTAAGTCTTTGTACTGGCACACGAGAGGCTTTATTGGTTGGAGTGAATTGCAAGCTGTATTGGTTGTGGTATTGTTCACAGGACATTGCATTGTTTAACAAGTTGGTACAGAGGGTGGGGCCAGCATGTTGTAGTTATACCATGTTTTTGCTTCAATTGAAATTTTGGTCAAATCCTCTTGAATTCAATTAACAATCGGTCACGGTTCAAATGTACTTGTTGCAAACAGTGCCTTTATTTTTCTTTGAAAACTTGTAATGTGAATGATGAAAGTATTCCTCCTTTTTTGAATGGCTTTTTTTTGTAATGAAATAACAAATAAAATAAAAACAAGGATAAGAATAATTATGGATATTAAAATAGGAAGCGGATAATTGAAAAAGAAAATGGACTAAAATGGATAATGAAATTGGAAATTGGACAAAGAAAATGCGGATAAAAATAAATGGAATTTTTATTGTGAATGGACATGAAATTGGATCAAGATGGATATTGGGTTTAGGAATGGACAATGAAGTGAATTGAAAGATGGATTTTGGATAACGGATATGGATAATTGGATAAGAAAAATGGTTTAGGAAAGTGGATTAAATTATAAATGAGATGTAGGATTGGATTAAGAAATGAAAATGGATAATGAAAAATGGATAAAACGGTTACGGGAATGGACATACGCTTCCACACTTGAACAAAACCTAAACCTTGCCAATTGCACTTGACTACCACAGCTCCTGAATTACATGACCAAACACTTGCACACAACCTGAAACGTACCAACTGCTCTACTCTCTTTGATGGCTCTACAACCTCTATTGAACTGAAACAGTACTGCACACACCATGAACCAGCTAACCTTAGGAGACTCAACTGAACAATATTTGTCAATCATAAACTCCAAGGGTGAGAAACCCTAATCCTCGTGCCTTGAGTGCACACTTATGAAACAAATGACTGGATGAGGACCAAAAACCTAATTCAAAATCTCTGCCACAGCTTGATAACCTGATACTGATATAAACACCTTGTTTGACCAAGATTAGGTCAAACTTCCACTAAATCTCAAACCATACCACCCAAACCCTTAACCTGACGACCTTGCCTGATCCTTGAGGAAGAACTTGTGATGAAAACAAATCACATTGGATTATTGAGGAGAGGAGATCTCTTAGGAGTATGAGAACTTGATTGGTTAGTGATCTATTCAAAATCTTGATTGATCAACCCTTGAGGCCTCTTGAAATAAAACCTGATTCAGAAATGAAACAAAACGAACAAAAACTGATAAAATGGTTAGTCAAGTAATGATTGACGTATGATGCTCATGCAAAAGATGTTATGACATCTAAGGGGTAAAATTTGGGGTACAACAGTAGGTTTTTCAAATACATACTTGATTGGATCCATTTTGGAGATTAACCAAGTAGTGTGACGAATCATGTACTGGCGCAGACATTTGGCTGCCCAAGTCAAAGCACAACAAGTTTTCTCGAGCATAGTGTGCTGAGTCTCGCAGTCGGTGAATTTCTTGCTCAGATAGTAGATGGCAGACTCTTTCCTTTTGGTTTCGTCTTGTTGGCCAAGTACGCAACCCATCGAATGTTCCAAGACTGTTAAGTATATGATCAGTGGTCTTCCTTCCACTAGAGGGGATAGAATCGGCGGGTTCAACAAGTATTCCTTGATACTGTCGAAGGCAGTTTGATAATCTTCTGTCCAAATACAGTCCTGATTCTTTTTTAGCAGTTTGAAAATCAGCGCACATGTCGCGGTCATGAGGAATATAAATCTGGAGATGTAGTTCAAACGTCCTAGGAATCCTCTGACTTGTTTTTCAGTTTTCGGAGAAGGCATTTCTTGAATGGCCTTGACCTTGTCATGATCAACCTCAATTCCTTTCTGGCTGACGATGAACCCTAAGAGTTTCCCTGAACGGACACCGAAGGTGCATTTGTTGGGATTCAAGCGGAGTTTGTACTTTCTCAGTTGCTCGAATAGTTTTGACAGGTGGGTCACATGCTCCTCTTCTGTTCTAGATTTCACAATCATATCATCGACATATACCTCAATTTCTTTGTGTATCATGTCATGAAAAAGAGTAGTCATGGCCCGTTGATAGGTTGCCCCGACATTCTTCAAACCGAACGACATTACCTTGTAACAAAAGGTACCCCATGGGGTAATGAACGAAGTTTTTCCATGTCTTTCGGTGCCATTTTGATCTGATTATAGCTCGAGAATCCATCCATGAAGGAGAAAACTTTGAACTTTGTTGTACTGTCTACCAGCATGTCAATGTGCGGCAAGGGAAAGTCGTCCTTTGCACTAGCCTTGTTTAAATCTCTGTAATCGACACACATTCTGACTTTTCCATCCTTTTTCGGAACGGGTACGATGTTGGCTAACCATTGAGGATATTCTGATGTAGCGAGGAAACCTGCGTCAATCTGTTTCTGTACCTCCTCTTTGATTTTGATGGCCATGTCTGGATGAGTCTGTCTCAACCTTTGTTTTACTGGCGAACATTCCGATCTCAATGGTAAATGGTGTTCCACGATGCTGGTATCCAACCCTGACATATCCTGATAGGACCAAGCGAATACATCGGGGAATTCTTTGAGAAGCTTTAACAAACCCTCTCTGGCAGTTGGACTGAGCAGTGCCCCAATCCTTATCTCTTTTCTCTCTTTTTCTGAACCCAAGTTTACCATTTCCAAAGGCTCTTTGTGAGGTTCAATGGACTTTTCCTCTTGTCTGAGTAATCGGGAGATCTCTTTTGGAATTTCGTTGTCAACTTCTTCTTCAGCCCCAAATATCGGGAACTCAAAGTTGGGAGAAGGCATCGGATCATATGTTTCAACTGGGTTTAAAACAAGCAATCTGCATGACGTGTTGATTGTTTTTAGAAGAGATAGAGAAAATGCAAGAGTGTGTGCAGTGTGTGTCTTTTACTGCTTGTTTTTATTATTTGAGATGTTTTTTAGGATTACCATTTTCTGAGAAAAGCAAAAAGAGAAAACAGCAATTAACGCAGAAATTATAGAACGACGTTATTTTATTAATGAATAAGTCGATTCTTGAAACTACAGCCCTATAAAATAAAACTCTCTCGCTTTGGGCGAAGCGAAGAGGGAAATTTACAGAAGGTGAGCCCTATCAAAACATCTGTTTCACCTGGGCAGGGTGAAAGGTTAAAGACGACAATTACTTTGACTTGTGAACAATCTTCGGAACATCGACAGCAACCCATTGGCGGTGAACTCCTCGGTGAATCACAAATTCTGGCACCGTCCTTGATTTGTCTTCAGAAATAACGCGGATTTCTAGTGGAGCAGGATCATTGGAATCTGTCTCCCAGGAAGAATTGTCGTAGGAGGATTCCTCTGTTGCCTTTTGCATAAAATTTGTGCTCTCAAGTAGATCTCCCCATCCAGTTGGCTGGATGTCTTCGAGCTTGATACGAGAGCTTTCAGGAGCAGTGTACTTGACCATGAAGTCGAACTTACCACTCGGTTGTCCCAAGGTGTCCCATACTTCTTTGGAATTGGAGGAGTCATCTCTCTCGATGACGTTGACCTCGGGAAAAGCATAGTTGATGAAATCTAATCCTGCGAACGTTGCGAATTCATCGTCGTGCGGGGTATTTTCAGGATACCCTGGGTGTTGATCCCATGACATGGTGGGGACACAGGTATTCTGTTCAATGATGCTTAGCTGATTTTCATTGTTCGGCTGATTTTCTTTCCCCAAGTCTCCTGGGTAAGGCTGCCACATTGGCAGGCCATCCATCGGGCCATAATAGTTGTGGTCAAAGTTGTCTTTCATCGGAGTGTCTTCCTCTAATGAGTTTGGCGGAGCACGACATCCTTCCGGATCGCAATCTCCATACATCATTTTGACATCTGACCTTGGTATAAATCTCGGGCTCTGTGTAGGAAAGAAAAATGGAGTCTGCATTTCATCCTGAGACATATAACCGTCCTCGTTAATATAGGACTCCCATTCTTCCTCCATATCAGAGGAATCATCTTTATTGATGGTATGCACTTCTTGAGGCACTGGGTGAAGGAAACCTCCATTGTGGAAGAAGTCTCGAATGGGATGAAGACTTTCATCGCTGGTAGTAGATGTCTGGGTACAGGTTACAGAAAAACCAATACCCTTCTTTGTTTTATTGTCAGTAAGAATGACTAGCTGTCCCCATCCTGTTGTATTGGTACTCTCGACCGATTTGATAGCGTCTTTGTATGAGGAAATGGAAGTTCCCTCTTTGGATTGATTGTCCTTGCTTACCGACAGTGCTTGGAACTAAGTTCCAATAACCTCCTCGGGTTCCACACAAGTAAATGATGATAAGTTACTCACGAGCAAGGCTTGCTCTCCACAGACCGTGACGAGCTGGTTGTTCTGGACGAACTTTAACTTTTGGTGGAGGATCGAGGTGACCGCTCAGCCTGATGTATCCAAGGTCTTCCTAGTAAACAACTGTACGTTGCCCGGATGTCCATGACCTGGAAAGTGACTTGGAAAGTGTGAGGACCAATAGTTTTGGGAAGGTCGACTTCGTCGATAACCGTTTTTCTGGACCCGTCGAATGCTTTGACGACGACCTCACTAGTTCTCATCGCGGGTCCTTTGAAGGATAATTGCATCAAAGTGGACTTCGGCATAACATTCAGGGCTGACCCTGTGTCTACCAGTATGCTGGCTAAAGCATCGTCCTGGCAGTTGACTGTAATGTTGAGCGCCATGTTATGATGGCGACCTTCTTCAGTAATTCTTCATCACTAAATCCCAAGTTATTACAGGAAGTGATGTTAGAGACAATGTTATCGAACTGTCTGATTGTTACATCCTGTTCTACAAAGGCTTGCTCCAAGACTTTCTATAGAGCCTCCCTGTGCGCTTCTGAACTGAGTAAAAGTGACAACACAGAGATCTTTGAAGGAGTTTGTAATAGTTGATCAACAATGTTGTATTCACTCCTTTGGATGAGCTTCAGCATCTCATCATTATTTTTTGAAAGGTCGGGATTACTGGACTGACCGACCGGTGGATTGGGAACTTCTGTCTGAGGTTCCTTTTCTTTGCTAGACTCTCCAACTCCTCTGTTGAAGATTATACCGCTCCGTGTTACACGACTGATGTCTGCGATATTTACGACGGAGGGTAATGGGATTTCCTTTCCATTTTCAATAATCGTCGCACCGTATTTGTAAGGGATTGCCTTAGTTGATTCATACGGTAGTGGTCCCGGTAGATAGATGACTATGGGAGCCTTCTGATTTTTCTGACTGTCGTAAGCAATTTCAATCCGTTCCTGGTTGGGAACTCTCGATTCGTCAAGTAGAGGAATGATGGCACAAACATCCTTGTTCCTCTCATGATCAGAGATTACGACAACATCCATAATTTGATCAGCGAGGTAGTCCGGCGCCCAGTTGATTGGTTCGAAACCCGGATATGGGCAAATTTCTCTACGATCTACCTGACCCTGAAGAGCTGCTCGCACAAGGTAGCACCCTTGGTTATCTTCTGAACAGACTCTACAATGTTCGTAGTTGTGTGGCGCCACCTGGCCACACCCGCTTTGAATGCAATGTAACCTCACTAGGTTAGTTTCCATAGATCGGACATCCTGGCTTTGACGTCGAGTAGGGTTCCTGTTATTGATACTAGTTTGCTGAGTATCTTCATCCATTTAGATTGGCATCCACCAGTAATTTAATAAGTGCTTAAGTGACTCCTGGACAAGGGCACAACCTTGATGGTTTTCGCAACCCGCCTTACAGCTTTGATAGTTATGTGAAATCAGGAACCCGAGTCGGACCTACTCAGCATGTAACTCTACCAGGTTGGTATTCATCAAGCGAATATCGAAAATCTGAACCATGTTGATCTGATAGTGGTTCCTATCATGGTAGTCCTGGATCCATCCAAGATCCATCTGACGCTGGAGGGCCTCCTGTACAAAGGAGCATCCCTGTTCGTTTATCGAGCAAGTTAGACAAGAACTGTAATCGTTCTGTGGCAGATTATAATACTGGCTTTGCCTTGAGTGCATTGCCACCAGGTTGACATTCATCGCACAGATGTCATGGTTTTGAATGACGTTGGAATTCGTATAGACCATGTTAACTCCACGAACTCGGTACTCTTGGATCCATCCGAGATCCATCTGTTCCTGTAAAGCTGATTGCACCACAGAACATCCCTGATTGTTTTTAGAGCAGATATCACACTGGTGATAATTATGAGGTGGCACGTGGCCATATCTACTCTGTCTACAATGCATCTTGACCAGATTGGTCTTTAATAAGAGTACATCATGAATTTGATAGACATTGTTAGACTCTTCCTCTATCAGGTTGACTGCAGCTTTCTCATGTTGAGGCAGCGGGTTCGTGAGAACATTCGGATGCGTATCTTTGAAAGATAAGACCCCGCTCCTAACAAGCTTTTGCACGTCAGACTTGAAGTTGAGACAGTTCTCTATGTTATGCCCTGATCCTCCTTGATGATAAGGGCATATCTGGTCCACCTTAAACCAAAAAGGCAGATTTTTCGGTACTGCAAGAGGGGATTTAGCCTGGATGTGCCCCTTGGCTAGTAATAACGGAAATAGTTCTGCGTATGATACGGGGATAGGATCAAATCCTGCTGGTCGCGTTGTACAATTGTTGTTGTATGGAGGACGAGCCTGCTGAAGAGGCTATTGTGTCCTTTGCTGAAATTGTTGTTGATTAGGTTGGCTCTGTACAACCTGAGGTTGATACGTAGGCGCGGGATTGATAGCAGGAGTCACAACTACTACTGGTTGATAACGTCGCCTTTGCTTTCCGAGAGAGATATTCCCAATATCCTGCTCTTTTTTCTTAGGGAGAGCACTACCGTATCGCTTTGTACTACTTGATGATCCAGCGTCTTTTACTAGACGTCCTTCTCGAACAGCTTCCTCGAGACGTACCCCCATACCGACCATTTCGGTGAAGTCACTGGGCACACTGGCAACCATTCTGTCATAGTAAAATGAGCTTAAGGTCTTTAAGAAGATTTTTGTCATCTCTTTTTCCTCAAGAGGTGGACAAATTTGAGCAGCAATTTCACGCCATCTCTGAGTGTATTCCTTAAAGGTTTCTTTGTCCTTTTACGACATTGATCTGAGCTGATCTCTGTCTGGTGCCATGTCCAGATTGTATTTATATTGTTAGAAGAAGGCAGTGCCAAGATCTCTTAATGTTCTTATCGTAGCGCGGTTTAAACCCATGTACCATTTGAGTGTGGCATCGGTTAAACTATCTTGGAAGTAATGAATCAGTAAGTCCTGATTCTCTGTCTGAGTCGACATTCGCCGAGCATACATCACTAAGTGACTCTGAGGGCAAGAGTTACCCTTGTATTTTTCAAAGTCGGACACTTGGAACTTGTGCGGAACTTTCACATTGGGGACCAGACAAAGGTCTGCGGCGTCCTTTCCAAATAAATCTTGACCGCGGATGGCTTGCAGTTCCTTTTGCATCTCCAAGAACTGTTCCTGGAACTCGTCCATCCTGTCGAACATAGTTTCTTTTCTACCAGAAGGTATCTGTGGAATCTGTCCTTCTGGTACAGTGTGCACCACAGGGGGTGGTACCGTGACTACGGCCGTGAATCTTGGCGTTTCCCGAAGTTTGTAACCTTCAGGAGTCCTCAATATGACTCTGGCATCTTCGCTTTCCCAAAGTTTGTAACCTTCAGGCCCAGCGGCTTCTGCTGAAGTTTTCGGATCTCCAGTGATTGGCGGAACATATCCTTCCGGGATATAGTTAACAGGCATGCCCCAGGGACGATCTTTCGGCATTTTGTAACTAGGATCATACTGCTCCACTATGGCCGTTGAGGTGACCTCTGAGATCACAGTTCTTTGTAGCTGAGCTTCTGCCATGGCTTACATGTTGTTACGAAGCTTTCTTATATCCTCTCTCAGAGCGTCGATCTCTTCTTTCAACTCTCTGTTCTCTTCCTCAATATCATCCATCTTTTTCTGACGATTGGCCCGAGTATTGTACGAATGAGACAGTTTGACTCTAGAATCGAGACACAAACGTGAGATTCGTAGGTAAGAAGAATACGTGACGTGAGAATGATGAATGTAATGATTATGTTAATTGTTTTTTTTTTTGGTTTAATCAAAATAAACTTCGACAATTAGATTGCAAATATCAAACCATGGGGAAACCCCATTTTATTGAATTCAAAGGATTGCGAAAATAGAAATACAGTAGATTACAAGGTGCGGAAACAGAAACCTAAGCTAAGGGGTCCTATGTCCTCTCTGAGGAGAAACTGGGTGCTGATTCTGGTACTTTCCTTTTCTTGGACCGGGGCTCTTGGACCGTTGTCGGGTTGTCATTCCTTTGCCAGGTGAAAGGAGTGAGCAAATTCCTTTGGTCATCCTGATTATCCACAGTATGCTACTCCAAAATTCCAATCAGGGCATCTTTATCCTTCAGTAGTTGCTGTATTTTGATACACTCCACATTGAGGGTGCGGTACTTGTTCTTCCAAGACCTCCTCTCCCGCTGAACTTTGTTGAGAGTAACCTGGAGTTTTTTCGTTTCAGTCATGAAGTACATGACAGACTCCCTTGGCGGAAGAACTCCTTGACGAGGATAAGACATCTTTAGCTTGAGAGCTCTAGTTTGTACCCAGTGGAGGTAAGGCTCCACCGAGACACAGTCTGGTTTTCCTAGAGACTCTCGTCCTTTCTTATGAACATGTTTCCAAGCGTGCACTATTTCCATCTTTAGTGCTCTGTCATTTTCTCCTTCTTTGAAGAAAAAACCTTCCAGATGAGTATTCCGCGGGACATGCCTCATCGGGTATCCAAATTGACGACGAACCAATACTGGATGGTAGTTGATTCCTCCCTTAGTTCCTATGAGGGGTACGTTGGGGAAGTTTCCACAATGATCAATGATCCTGATTCCCTCATAAATCCTATTGCACCAATCTATGTCAGAGTTGGTAAGAGACATGATTCTCTGCGACCAACGTAAAGTATTCTTTTAATCCCAAAAAGCAGCAGACTTAGGCAAATGGGAGATAAACCATTTATATAACAGGGGTACACAACATGTGATCTCCCATCCGTTGTACAAATTCCCTAAGTGTACAGAATGATATGCGTCCGCGAGCAAAGTCAGCACAGGGTTTCCAATGAGAAAAACCTTAATGGAGTTGATATCGACAAAGTTATTGATGTTGGGAAACAGAAATAACCTGTAAGTGAGTAAGACAAAGATGCTTTCAAAAGCAGTCACGTTCCCTATACTAGTGAAGTACAGAGCCTTCTTTGTCAAGAACTGGGCCGGCAAACCTTGTATGCCACCCTTAGTGGCCATGTGAGTCCTGACCTCTGACTCATCCAAATAAATTGCTCTTGCAATGGTCTGATCCTTTGGAATTTCTTCCAGTCCGGAAAAAGGAGCTCGATCAGTGATGTGTAAATCGATCAGATGAGAATAATCCTCCAGCGTTGGTGCTAGTTGATAATTCGGGAATGTGAAACAGTGATAAACCGGATCGTAAAACTGAACGAGTGCATCCATGATTCTTTCAATTACTTGGACCCTTAACAGAGGTAGCAGACCTCCGTACTTGGCTCTTAAAGCTTCAGGGTTAGTAACCATTCTCGCCAAACCTCTCAAATCCTCTAACTTTGGAACCTTGAAAGTATACTTATGAGTTCTCCTTCTACCGAAATCCATGAGCGCAGTCTTTTTCTCTGACATTTGCAATCATTGTCTTAGTTTAATTTGAAAAAAGGAGAGACTAGAAGAGAAGATTTTCTTTGATGTAATGTTTTTTAAATGAATGCATGAATGCAGCACACAAAAACATAGAAAAGAACATGGGGTCAAAGGGTCGGTGTCATGGAGTCAAGGCTCTACCCGTCCCAAAGGTTTATACTAGTGTTTTTTGTACCTGTCTCTCAACATCATCAACTCTTGTCGAGAAAAACACCAGCGGGCCGGGAACCGTGCTAGGTGGTGTTTTTTCGAAGAGTCCTCAGAAGAGGGTGGTATCGTGTGACAACTATTTCCGATAGCTTCCGCACCACTAAAGAGGTTTTTCCTAGGTGTATACTCAATCTTTCCACATGCGGTATCACACGCATTCCCATTAGCAGAAAAATAAACACATATATCAATTAGGAAAAGCAGTATATATATTTGTCCTAATGTCCTAGACTTTTAAGTGCTATGAATCCTGTGTTCCTAACAGAAAATGGCTTCCCGGCGGAGGCGCCACTCTGTGGTTCCTTCTCAATTTAAAGGTTTTGACCTAAGATCCTAGTGAAGGATGATCCTAGCAATAACGACATCCCCCGATGAAACCGTCATAAGATAACTTGCCAAAGGCTTTTTCTTTAAGAAAGAAAGAAAGAAAATCAAAGACTTGGGCCCCACGGTTGGCGCCACTTTTTTGTAGCGAGCGAAACTGGACGTGTTTCTTAAGCACTGTTGCTCTTTGGGGGGTACTGCAGGTCGATTCATTTTTTATCCTATTGAAGTTGATGAAGGAAGGGAAATAGATGTCTCCAATTAACCCTGCTTGCATACCGAGTTTAAACAGCGGTTTGTTAGGTTACGGATGCGATATGGAAGTGGGGCCTCTTTCTTCTTTCTTTGTTTATAACGGAACACCGGAAATGTTTATGGGTAAGGGGTTAGGACTGATACTTTTTAATTGATGTATGTGGGTATGGGATTGTGGGTTTTTGTTGAGTGTGCTCGCTAAGATTTTTCTTTCAATCTTATGCCTACGTATTCCCGTTTACTGAAACAGGGAAATCAGAGCGATCGTAGTTCCTCCTATTCTATGGGAGGAAATGGTGTTTTGGTGTCTTGTTCAAAGCCCAAGACGTGAAGCTAAAGGTGGTTTGTATCTTGTTTAAAGCCCAAGATGTGAAGCTAAAGGGGTGTTGACTTTAGAGAGAATTTGTCATCTCTAAAGGGGTCTGTTTGTCACAATTGTTGGGTGACTGATTATAAAGGAGGATTACTTTAACTAGGATATGTGAATCCAGCAATGCCATAATTTCCTTTATAAGGGTTTTTTACCTGAAGGAGAAGACTTTAACTCAGTGTAGAGCAATGCCATCTTTCCTTAGGAATTTCTCATGCTAAAAGAGGGATAGTGGCATGGATGTAGATGATCCATAGGCTTGCCGCTTACAGCAATTAGATGAAGGGAAAGGAGTTGTTGATGTTTGTATACTGTGAACGAGGCACAACTTTGATGCTAAAAGGTTGATTGGTTCAACCGGGGTTTCCTTATACAAAGCCTAAGAGGAGGCTATCGACCCAACAATAGGGTGATTTTTGTGTGTCTCGTACGAAGCCCGAGAGAGAGGCTAAAAGGGTTGACTCTACAGGAGAATCTTTTATATGTGTCTTGCACGAAGCCCAAGACGGAGGCTAAAGGTTGGACTCAACAAGAGAGTCTTTTATACTCAACAAGAGAGTGTTTTGTATCTCTTACAAAGCCCGAGATGGAGGCTAAAAGGGATAACTCAACAAGAGAGTCTGAAAAGGTTAACTTCGCTGAGGAGAATCATTGTACAAAGCCCAAGAGGAGGCTAGGGTTACTGTTTCAGTTGAGTGACAGGTCCAGTATGCTGATTTAAAGAGAAAATCAGTTCTTATATGAGTACTGTTTACACTCAGGGATTTGATTCGAGGATCAGGGTTATTTCCTGTTCTCTAAGGAAATGGGATTTCCAAAGGGTATTGAGACTGTCCAAGTCTAGAGTTTTATCTTTTGGTTTTGAAAGGAGCTTGAGAATGTCTTTGAGACTCAAGGGAATTAGACTGTCCAAGTCTAGAGTTTTATCTTTTGTACTACGTTTAAGAAACAGCAGTAGCAAAATCTAGACTTTTTGAAAGACTGTTCTATTAAGATGACTAATTTCTGTTCCTATACCTCTAGGAGGTCATCGGGACAATTTGTACGAAGCCCAAGAGGAGGCTGGAAACTTTTAAGAAGCCGAGGGATAATTTGTACGAAGCCCAAGAGGAGGCTATTATTCCCGGAGGAAGAAATCATTTATACGAAGCCTAAGAGGAGGCTGTGAATACCTTTAAGAAGCCGACGGGTCCTTGTACAATGCCCAAGAGGAGGCTAGGATGCTTTTAAGAAGCCTGTGGGTCCCCAAACCCCGAGAAATTCAAGACAGGCTACTCACAAAGAATAGATCAAGCCAGGAAAGTTCGAGAATTTGGAAGAAACTCAAGAGATGCCATTCACGGAGAAAAGATCATCTCTGGGGAATAGAGTTTCTTTGACGATATCTAAAGGTGATAGTCTGTGAAAGGGTTCACCGAGAATGCTGTCTTTCACGTCTCCATATTGTTTAACCCCAAAAGGAGGGAAGACTGTATCTGGTAATCCTATGGGGATCTAGTTTTGTCTATTTTAAGAGTAATCAACAGGGCTTAGTGCTAGACGTAGTTGCCGGGGAAACTCTAAATATCTATACTATTATTACACAATCGATATGAGTTTATGAAAGAAGACTTACAGTGAAACAGCCCCACAATACAGTTATATGTATATGAAAGAGGATAAAGAAAGCATATAACCACTTACTCGGTTGTAGAGCTTCCATGTTGTTTCGTTAGTTGTTCAACAAAGAAAGATTGAAAAAATAGTATATTCAAAATCAAAGGAGAAAGTATTTTGAAAAGATGTTGGGGCTTACAGCTCTAGGAGAGGCCCAACGTTTATCAGTGATCGCACTGTCGTTTTGTACAGAGGGACTTATACAAGTGACTGAGGCCCAAGAAAAAAATTTTCTGTACTAAGGGGTGGGTCTTACACTCTCTCAAGAGGCCCAAAAGGTTTAAAGAAAAAGAGTGGGGCTTATAACACGAGGGTAGGCCCATATGGTTTTTCGTTTGAAATGGCGATCGCGCCGAGATTTTTGAAAATGTAGTGGGTCTTATACAATGACTGAGGCCCAAGAAAGGTTTTTCAAAAGAGGTTGGGTCTTACACTCTAATAGAGGCCCAGAAGTTTTGAATGGGTCTTATAGCTCGAGGAGAGGCCCAGATGGTTTTTTTTTTTAAACGGGCGACGATTGCGCCGAATTTTTCTTTTAACGCAGAGGGACTTATACAATATCTGAGGCCCAAAATTGTTTTGGTTAAAAGGGGATTGGGTCTTACGCTCTAATAGAGGCCCATGAGTGTTTGAAAATGATTTGTGAGGGTGAAAATCAAAGAAACCCTAATTTGTTTTCCTTTAACAGTAAATATTAAAAGAAAATCAATGAAAAATACCAAATGAATTTGAATAAACCACTTGTGATTTTTGTTTAAGGTTTGAAAAATGAATTTTTAATCACAAGAGATATTAAAACTCATTTGGTCTTGATTTTTCAAGATGAATGTTCATTTTAAAATGTTTAAAAACAAATAAAAATGAATTTATTCACAAAAATTCTAATTATATTAAATAAATAATATAAACTTAATTTTTTTGTGGAATAAAATATTTCAACATTTTTGTGACTTTTTGCAAAAAGAACCAATCCAAAATAATTAAAATTGAAAGAGTTATTAATTTTCCAATTAATTAATAAAACATAAAAATATTGGAAAAAATGGCAAAATGTGAAAAAACACAAAATGGCATGGGTGGGGTTTGAAACCACGACCTTAAGGTCACAAGCCGCGCGCCTTACCACTGGGGTGGTGATACATCCATTGTTTTGAGTGAAAACACAAATATACAAGTCATGCCTTGGTTTTAGGCCTGGCCCAAGGCAAGACAAGACAAGCTTTGGCTCAGAAATGTGAAGGTCATAACTTTCTCAATTCTTAATGGTTTGAGACAAAATTTATATGCATCTGGACCAGAATTTCATAAGGAATCCAATGGTGGTGGTAGTTTTTTCAGATCACACTCCCTCCTCAAAACCCGATAGTGGTTTTGAAAAAGGCCTATAATTGCATGTTCTATGCTACACTTTGATACAGGCATGAATTACATGATCAATTGGTTCAAACACAACATATATAACATGTATGAGGTGTGCATGATCAGTGGACTTCAAAGTATTGAATATTTTGGAAAGTTCAAGTCATGAGGCTTACCTCTTTTTGAGCTTTCTGGAGTTTTTGTGCAATCTATCAAGCCTCTTGTTCCAGAAATGATTTGATACTTTAGACACACTCAAATGATCCCTTATAAGCTTTTAGGATGATTGGAATCAGCTGGTACCTGCAAAAACACAAACTGGCCCTTTCTTGCAAAAGGGGTTAAAAGTGACCAAAATAGCAACTCTCTCAAATGGTGTTCCAGATGGGGGGAACCATTTGGGACAGTTCAAGGGAATATTTGGAGTGTGTTTAAGGTTTTATCTGGTTTGGAAAGTGATTGAATCAAGACATGGCTTGAAAAATGCACAAAAAGCCTATTTTGAGGTTTTGAGAGGTGACTTTGTGAGTTTGTGATTACAGGTCACTTATGAGAGTTTGGATCACCTATATATGATGTTTATGAGGTGTGTGTGTGATTGGTTTGATTGAAAAAGCTCTCAAACTCAAAAACTCAGAGTTACCTTGCTAAAGAAGGTATTTTTGCCTAGAGAAAGGGATTTTGAGGAAAGCATCTGTTTGATGGCTTTGGTGAACTTAAACTGAGCACAAATGAGCTTTATTTATAGTAGAGCAAGTTTGTTTTGGGATCAATAGTGAATGGCAAATGCAGCTGAGGTTTGGCCAATGTTGGCAAATGAAAATCCAAGTCTCCTCTAGCCATTGACTAGAGGTTAGAGCACAGAGCTTTGGTTCCCTACTTGTTGGAGGAATCTTGACTCAATTCAGTTGCAAATGTGTCAGTCTATGCCACCTCTAAGCATCTATTAAATGCTCCAATCCAAAATTGGAGTTTTGTCCCTCTTTTAGGCAATTCTAGGTTTGGCATGCTACTTCTTGTTCCAAGGACTTTGGAGGCTTGGCTCAGTGACTGTCCCCTTTAGATTTGATCCTCAGATGTGTCCAAGATGATGACAAGGCTTGAAATTGGCTGATTTTGGCAAATCGACCAAAAATGCAAAATTCTGCCTTGCCTTGGCAGTTTTCAGCAAGGCAACTTGCCAATGTCATATCTCATGGCTCAAGTTGAATTTGGTGATGTTCTTGGCCATTTTGGAAAGCCCTTATATGATACAACAACTATTTGATCATATTTGGTTTTGATACTTTTTGGATCCAAGTGAAAAATTCCCCTACATTTGGAAAAAAGTGAAGGCAGATTCTGACTTAGTGAAAATTTCACTAAATGTTGGAAAAAAGTGACATTTTCACTTTTTGTGATTTTGATCAATCCGTAACTCAAAATCCATGAAGAATTGGAATGAGGTCCAGTTGAAGTTTTTGTAGAGGGCCATGAGATCTACAAATCAAGCTTTGGATGGGGAGAAATAGCTTTGTGGTTTAGGAGTTATGATCCTCCAAAGTTGGTACCTTTGCCACTTTGTTCATAACTTAGAAAATTTTCTAAGTTTTTATGGTTACCCCTTTTACAAGTTATCCCACTTTCTTTGATTTTTCTTGATGAATGATTATTCAAATCATACATTAACATCATTTTAGGGTTAAAAATCCATTTTAGTGAAAAATCTCAAAAAGTCAAAGTTGACTTTTGTGCACAGTTGACTTTTTATCCGATGAATTCCAAACTGTGCAATCCTTTAGGAAATCATGTCCTTGACCTAAATCAAACTTGATGGACATGTTTCATGGGTGTTATAGGGTATATTGAATCATGTCTTAGGGCTTGGGAGCATGTCCTGGTCAAAAGTCAAAGCTACAGTTGACTTTTTTCCTCAAAACCCTAACTGTGGTACTGATGAAATTGAGACTTGTTGCTCAAGCTTCTTGGATCAATCCATTGTTGCAAATGGATCAATGTGGTTTATTAGAGACCCTCAAATCCTCTCTTGAGGTCTTCGCTCATGATTTGTCCCAAAAGTCAACTTAGGGGTGAATTAGGTCAAGAAACCCTAATTCCTGATTTTTTATGAATGCATTCCCTGAGGCAAAATTGATTTGATGATGGGGTCCATGAGGTTCCATGGGGTATATTAGGTTATGCTTTGAAGCATTGCCTCATGCCCAGAGGAAAATTTCCAACTGGAGGCCCTGGTCGACCAAAACCCTAATTTGGTGACACTGGCGATCTTGAGGCTTGATCCACCTAGAAGGGAGCAACCTTGTGCTTAATCCTTGATGTGTGAGTCCTCTTAATCCATTGTGGATATTTGAGAGGTTTACACAAGTTGAAAATTATGTCAATTCTTGATTGATCCTTTGTCTAAGAACTCTGAGAGGGCTTGAAACCCTAAGTTTGATGGTAGTGGATGCTCACCCATCTTTGGGGAGACTGATGAGGTATGATGGTTCATCCATATTGTGATGATGATTTGCACAATGATGGGAGATCTTAGTGGTCAAAATTTGGGATATGACAGGTGGTTTGAACATTATTGAGCTGAGTAATTGGAATAGGGCTTGTCTTGCCAAGTTGCTTTGGAATATCAGTAATAAGGTGGATAGTCTTTGGATTCGATGGCTTCACAATTATTATATTAAGGATAACAATTTTATGACTATGGGCATTAACGGTAGCACTTCTTAAAGCCATTCTTAAATTGAGGCCCATAGTCTTGAATTTGAATCATTGGAACAAAAGCATGCAAACAGGTAACATCAGAACAGGTTGCTTATATGCTGAGTTGAATTGCTCGAATCAGAGTGTGTTTTGGAGATCTTTGTTTCAAAAGAATCCAGCTAGGCCTAGAGCCCTTGTCATTCCCTGGCTCATTTGTCATGATAGGATGACTACCAATGATAGACTTAGAAAATTTGGAATGGTTGTTGATGACAGGTGTTGTTTGTGTACTGAGAGTGAAAGTGTTAATCACCTATTTTTCCACTGTAGAATTGCTAGAGAGATTTGGTTAAATGTTCTTAATTGGCTTGGTATTCATCACTCTCCTTTGAATTGGGAGGCGGAACTGAAATGGATCATTTGGAAAAATAAAGCGAAGGCTCCAAGATATCTAATGCTGAAGTGTGCAGTGGCTGAAACAGCTTATGAGATTTGGAAACTTAGAATTAATGTTTGTTTTGGTGGGAGTCTTAATTGGTAGCAAGTTGGGTCTACTATTATTGATGTAATTATCAATAGATGTTGGATGAACAACAAGCTTAGGAAAACTATAGGTAGTTTATTGTTACCTTAGGTTTGTTGTTTTTACGCCTAGTTTGTATTGTTTTTTTGGTTTAATAAAGTTTCTTTTAGTCCAAAAAAAAATTGTTGTTTAATAATTGAGGATGAAAAAGATCATTAAGAATTATACGATGGATGAAAGGATGCATGATTGGTTGGAAAGTGGATTTGAAAAGGGTGGGAAAGAATCTTTCAATAATATATATCATTATATTACACTTTAACAGTATAAAACTTTATATTAAGTGATGAGCAAAAACAACAATAATATGTATTAACTGATGCACACAAAAAGCATTATCATACACTATCTTCATTATCTGATAAACAAAATTTAGCAGTATACAATACCTTCATTTATAATATACAAAAAAACCAGCAGCAAACCTACATAACATTAGTGATGCACAACATATGCAATAAATAAAAGGAAAAAATATTCAAATTTAACAAAACTCAAATCATCTTTTATATTATATGCAAATTTTTAGCACAAATTCCTCGCCAAATCCCCACTCTCATCAATCATCCCTCATGTAGGATCCTCCATTCCACCTATTTTAGCAAAATTGAAAAATAACAAATTAACATATCAAATGCAACATATTGAAAGTAGTGGAGTTTTTCAGAAAAGGAAGAGAAAACATTACAATAGAATATCTTGAAGCAGGACGAAAATAGAAGAAGACATATTCACTAAAAGTTGAACCTTAAATCAAATTGAAACCTCTAAAAAATGTAAGAAAATCAGAAATTAAAATTCAAATAAAACAATTGAGATGTTCCTCTTAACTTCTCTTTTTCATTTTAAATTTATCATTGAGATGTTCCCTTAAGCTTCCATTTTATATATCGCAACATTAAAGAAAATTAATTAGATTAAGGGGTAAGATATTTAAAGGTCAGCAGTAAAAATTTGTAAATTTGAACATAAAGAACAAAAAGATTCTTGAAATCAATCTAATATCTTGGGTATCTCAACTTAAAGAAGAAACTGAGCACCTTCTACTTTTCTCCATCTCATTAAAGACAAATCTTTGCACTCATTAAAACTTCACCCTTGAAGAGGTCATTTTGTCATGAAAATAATGCAGCAATAGCAGATCGTAAAAATAGAATTTTATTCAAATTCTACTACGGTATAACACCATTATATCTGCTATATATCACGCTGTTTAGTGAAGATGTTATAAACATGTAGGAAACTTACCATTGTCTCGACCCATCAGCTTGACGACACCATATACCAACATCTCCACACCTGCATAAAACCAGAAAACAAAAACAAAACTTCATTTATTGAGACGCATAAACCTTAAAAGAACTAAACATGACAACATGTACGTTGTTATTTTAAAACTCCAAAAGAAGAACACCGAATGCAAAATTTTCAGTTTTCTTGTCCACAAGGTAATGCATAAAAACCTCTGGTGCTAAATATATGAATGTTCCCTCAATTGGGATTATTGCATGGTGGGTCAATTTTCTCAATCTTTGGCTGAATGTTCGCAAAACAGCAGGTTGTGTACCCAAAATTAGATCCATCCTCCATCAAATATGCAATAAATCAAACCAAAATAAGTTTCTAGAAAATTTAACTCCATAATGATAGACCATAAAAAAAGTACATAAAAATAGGGAAGGGGCATACCCAGTCAGAATTAAATTTATATCATGAGTATTCTAATCAACACAATGTACATCTCCATTGTGTGCCTTCTCAACCTGCGTAAAAGAACACCGTAGAATAAGGAAAACAAATAATTTGTTCAAGTAAAAAATAAGACAGGTTTCATAACTATAGTTAACATAACCAAACAACAAATACAATAGAATAGATCTCTGTAAAAAAAATTGAAATGAAGACAATAATTTGTATCCACATCATTTTTCTCTTGAAAGAAATATTGCTAAAACAACATAATTTTTTCACTCGTACCTTAACAGCTGGAGTAGTTCCAACACCATTCCAGAGTATGAAACTCTAAAATCTGAACATATATAAAAACGTATGTAGAAGAAATCCTAAAATCTGAACATATAAAATACCCATTAATATAAACAAAAAATATATGTGAAGAAAGTTTGGAGCTTTACCATAAATCTACCACCGCGAAACCGCACACCGTCGTAAAACCACCGGAAACTCCAAATCCTTTTTACAATTGGTATCCCGTTTATCCTTTTTGACTTCACTTTGAAACTATAACATATGAACATATATAAAAATATATGTGTCGCGGTGAGAATTGGATACCAAGATATTATATTAACTTGAATCACATTTCTTTTATTTCACCACCGTCTTTGATTTATCCAAGGGAATGGAGAAAGATCGAATACCCACAATGCAATGCAAATGCAAACTAAGATTCTAAAGTTCGGGGGTTGGTTATACCTAGGGAAGATGTTAGCATCCTAGATATCTGTAGTACTCTACAGGAACCTCTTGTTTATTTATGTTATTTGTTTTTTTTGTTTGCTAAGGGTTTAAGGGTAGGTGACCTAGAATTCTATTCCTAAGTGTGTTCGACAAGATATCGCATCTTGTGCCTACATATCCTGTCGGGAAGGAATCATAGCACATGTAGTTCCTCTCTAAAGGATTCTAAAGTTGTTTAAAGGTTTAGGAGAGAAGATGAGTCATCATCCTAAGAAAACCACCACAGTTTTTGAAAATTGTTTGTATTTGTGGGGTATGGGATTGTATGTCCCTTCTTTGAGATGATTCACATCTAATTCTCTTGTGTGGAGAATTAGGTGAGCTAAGTTTTGATTGTAGAATCAAAATTAGGGGGGACTAACTTAGGAGATCTATCCTAAAGTTGTCTAATAAACTTATCTTAAGGGTGTAAAACCTATGGGGAGGTATGATGCAAATAAAATGCACCATGCACAATAATTTGATTATCATGCATGGGATTTTCCCTTGATTATTAATGCAATTGATTATATTAACGTTTAAACGAGAGTGCTAGCAAAGTGGTGCTAGTCTTGTGTCTAGTGACCAAAGGTTGATGGCGATGCTTTAAAAGCAATCGACTTACAAGGGTGGAAAATGGCTCGACGTTGGATCGAGATTTTTAATGTTTTGAAAAGGTTTAGAACAAAATAGAATGCATACATCACAAACAAAGGCATAAACAAAGCATAATATCAACTATGTCACACACAAGCGTACGATTAAGCGCGATGAGAAATCTAACGGGGGACGGTTTATTAAGACAAAGGGTTTGATAATTTTTAAAAGGGTATTAATATATGAAAGGTTTATATTATTTTTAAGGATTATTATGTTAACGGTTATTATTAATTTTTAAAAAGGGTTAAAGATTCATATCTTATTAAAATGATTAATTTTAATATCTTAATAAAGAAAAAGGTTTTTTATTATTCTTAAATAAATGAAAGGTTTTATTAATATAAAAGAGTTTTATTATTTTAAGGGGGAACATTTTTATGTACTCATTAAAATATCAATTAGAAAAGAAAAAAAGTTTTAATTTAAGAAAAGGTTTTATTTTTAAAAGTTTTTATTAATTTAAAAAGGTTTTTATTAATTAAAAGGGTTTGCTAATTAAGAAAAAGGTTTTACTAAAAATTTATAATATATATATTTTTTAAACTATTTTATAGGAAAGGTGATACTTTAAATATATGAAAAAGAAATTATCTCTTTCTTTATAAAGGGTTAAAAGTTCTATACTTAAATTTTAGTTATTAAAAACAAATTTTGCTTATTAGAGAGAAAAAAAATCTTAATTAGTAAAAAGGTTAAGTTGATTTTAAAAGCAGATTTTAATTAAATAACGGGGGAATTAGGTGTTGCAAGGGAGAGAGGGTCCATCGCGGACCCTCAAATCTCAACCTTATGATGCAAGCAGGGCATGGTCTAACGGATAAAACAAAGGGTGTATGAAATGTGGCGTGTGTGTATGTGTACATGATTATTCGTAAAACAAAACAAAAAGAAAAGGAAAAGAAACGCCCTCTCCTTCAGACTCTCTCTCGTCTCTCTTGCTATCTTTCTCTCTCTGAAAATAAAACTAGGGTTTGAACCCTAGCCGCCGCCATAGCTAACGCTCTCTCATCGTTCTCTCACGATCACTATCAAGCAAATAAAAACCCTAACCCCCAGCAATCCCAATACCCCAATCCACTATGATTTTGTGATTACATATTACATCAATTCAAAGCATGAAACAATAAAAGAAAATGGTTGTCGAACATTGAGGGCGAGGAGTCGTGACCAAGACCTCAAGAATCTCCGCTCCAAGATAAGTCTCCTTACTCCTCCTATATTTGATGATTGCGAAAAAGTCGTTATTGTTTTTGATGTTTTTGTGCGTATCTGCGTTGTTGATGTATGCTGCTCTGCTCGAACTCAAATCTCTGTTATATTGTTGTTGCTTCCATCTGTGTACCTCTTCTGCATTTCTAGTATATTGATGAATGGTTTGTTTTCTGGTTTTGATGAATGGCCTATTTTCTGGTGTGTTTGATATGAACTGGTTGATTGTTGTGTAAAGTTTGATGGATAGTTTGTATAAGAGTTTTTTATGAAGGTTTTTTGGTGAATGGTTGTTGCTCCCCTATGTATGGATGTTCTCTGCTCTTTTGGTACGTGTGGCTCTTTTCCAATGTGTAAGCGTGGTATCCTTTTATAGGTATTATGCCAATGTATTTCTGATTCAAGGTTTAATGATAATCATCAATTTTGGAATTTTCTGACTGTTTACTTGTGTCTGGAATTAATTTGGGAAATCTTGATCAAATGCCTTGATTATGTTTGTGCTCTTTCCTTTATAAGCAGAACCGGTTTTGGAAAGGATCGGTAATGTGTCTGATTTGTTTTAGAAATGTTTGATGATAGTGATATTGTTTCCTCTTTCTTAATCATAACGTGCAAATCCTTTTTTTGAATAGGTGAGAAAATTGTCGTTGATTATAACCAGGAATTCAAGATTGACATTGACTTCGCGTCTCGAGTTTTATGAATGGAAACGGGGTCAGAGATAAGCCTCGACTGGACGATCAAACTAATGGTAATGGCAGGTTCTTGGTAATCCCTTATATTTTGATATAAGACCTCTTAAACAATCGTCCATAATCTCCTATGAATTCTGATGTGGTTTTGTGCGACAGGCTAGTGGTAATGAAGCTTGCTTTGGTACAGGTCGCTGCGAAATTTAGCTAAAGTTCCATACGTCCGGAAGCATATTCGAGTGATACACGACTTTAATCCCTCCAATATAATGAATTTCCTTCCATTCTCTTAGAGGTGTTTTACTTGAAGACCCAATACAGAAATTAGCAACAGGATGCATGGTTGACTAAGGGCCATACACAATGGTAAGCAAAAGTTAGTGTTCATATATGTTGGTAATCAATCCCTACTGTTGCACATTATTCTCACAGCTCTTCTTTTATAGGATGTGTTTTGGAATTGCTTGACTGTTATCTGAATGTGCGGGTGAACAAATGGATGAGCTACCATTTTTTCGGGTTAAGTTTGGTTGTATTTGATTTCACATAGGGTTCGTGCAGCAGCTATAATTGCCTCATCATCACCATCATTTTGCTAGCACTCGAATCATTGACAGATAGGTTACAGCACAAGACAAAGTCCACGTCGGTAGGATGAGTTACCTCTAAGAAGGTTCAACTGGTCTGCACCAAGATGGTTTGCGCCATGGATGTTGTCAAGGTGATGTTTCATAGTTCCAATTTTATCTACAAAAAATGTTTGTTTTGACATTTAAAAATGAAGTTGCCATGTTTTGCACTTAATCTGTCCATGTTTAAATAAGACTCTTGACCAAATCCCTTTTTTTCGCAGCGTAATTATTGGGATAACACTGTTAGTTAGCAACAGTACTTAGGAAAAGATATCGTCCTTCCGTATCCGAGTCAACAATTAAAATCTGGAACAATATCCAAAGCAGTGCCAACCGAAAAATACAACCAGCCTAGTATGCAGTTTAACTTCCTGGTTTGATCAAGTAAGGGATGACGAAGGAATAGTAGTGTGGTAAGAGATGAGACGAAATTGGAGCTATGATTTTTGCCAGGCTTCTACACGGTATTGAAAGTTACGCGTTCTGCAATAGGTATGTCTATAATGCTTTGTGAATTTCCCACCTCGTAATGAACTTTTGAGTTTTGACTTTGTTCATTTTGCTGTGGCAGGTTTTGGGTTCTTGGTTTAGTAAAACAAAACGGCTCCGTCAAGTGAAATAAGTGTGTATGTTGAATTCGGTTCCAACACAACATCGTCAATATTCCACAAGTATTCAAGGTAGATTAGTTTCTGAAAATTCATGCTCGAAAACTAGAACCGCCTGCAGCATTCACGTCATAGTCTGCAAATGCGTTTACCTTTCACAACACCTTTAAACCGAGACGAAGAGCCTACTGCTTATGGACTACAGCCGATCTTGAAGAATCATTTTAGTAGCATAACAATAGATTCGCAGCATCTTTGTCTTTGGTCGATGCTTACAAATCATCTTGTGAAACAACTTTAATTTACGTTGTATGTCTTTTCCAACTTGCATCTGTGAACTGCTTGGCAGGAGATTTAATGCTATTACCTGTTGCTACCAATGACGTAGGCGGATAGTCCTGCGTATTACTGCTATGCTTTGTGTAAATAATCTTGTAGCTTTGACTTTTATGAAGGCACTGGAATTCTAAGTTCAGTAACACTTGATTTTCTTAAAACAAAAATGTTAATGTTTTGATCACATGCTAATACCAACTTGACTTGTAATTTACTATTGCCAAAACATTCATGTATGAGTCTTATGGATACAGTATTATTGACATATCCTTGTATTCAAAATCTCATGACTTGTTTGTTAAAATGGAACTTTGGAAATTTCCTTAGTCTTCAGGTGATTGCAACCTTGAATGTAGATTGATGATGAGTAGTATGCTAAACATTGACTCCAATATGAAATTGGCATGACCTAGCATGACGTCACTAACCCTTTGTAATTTAGAGCAATGGTACGGCTGGACAATATGGTATGATCTTGTAAATCTAAAACTTTGTGAAGACCAATGAATTTGGCATCATTTCTTGTACGTTTTGCAACTTGTAATTTAAGTGGTGATATGGGCATTGTATTTAAGCTATCACGAGCTCGACTTTAATAAGACATGGTCACAAATCTATCCAAAGTCTCTTCTAAGCGAATAACTCCAGGATGACCCAAGAGAAAAAGAACTTCTAACAGTGAGGCTTAGATGAAATCCCTAAAGTCACTTTGAATCTGACTCGATTGGCCACGTCTTGAAATACTTGATTATGATAATCTAAACATGAAATCATTGTACCTGTGTAGGATGGTTAGTCACAATAAACATGCACACAAGACCGCATGACCTAAACATGTTATGCAAAAAGAAACGGGATCTTAGGGTCAAAAATTAGGGTGTGACAGATGCCCCTATTTAAGTTTCTCCTATTCGGAGATATGGAGATTGAAATCTTCGTCTAGACGAGATAAGAGAGACTTAAATACAAACATGCCCAAATTTTTGGCCCTAAGATGCCGCGAAATGCACATGATATGGAATGATATACAAGACAAAGGTCCTGTGAGGAAAGACGTCACAGGGGATAACTACAATTGAAACATCGAAGAACAGCTAAAGAAATGGAAGACCCGACGAGGGACAACTCAGCAAAACAAGACTCCACGGGGAAAGATCTAACCCCACTGGGGGAAGGAGACTACCAACTGACAATCGCAATGTATCTTAAACACAGGGTGATGAACTTGTGGCGAAATCTTCTAACAAAATCTACTTGACGAACCTGCTGTCATGGTCAACCGGAGGAATCTTCAAGAGACATCAACTGGAGGAGTTTATTATTGAGACTTAGAACCTCTTCTGAGAATACCTTCTTCTAAGGCTTTATTGAAAAAGGTGTCCATTATCAAAGTATTGAGGAATCTGCTGAGAAAAGAAATGACTATTTGTCAAAGTTAAAAATTAACCAGGGAATCTACTGTCGAGATCCTGGATGTAAATGACTATTTGTTAAAGTTTGAAATTAAACCAGGGAATCTACTGCCGAGATCTTGGAAAGAAACGACTGTTTGTCGAAGTTTAAAGTTAACAGGGAATCTAATGCCGAGATCCTGGAAAGAAACGACTGTTTGTCGAAGTCTGCTGGAGATCTACTGTCGAGAATAACCAGGGAAATACCTACTGCCGAGGTCTTCTGGAAATCTTCTGCCGAGAATAACCAGGGAAATACCTACTGCCGAGGTCTTCTGGAAATCTTCTGCCGAGAATAACCAGGGAAATACCTACTGCCGAGGTCTTCTGGAAATCTTCTGCCGAGAATAACCAGGGAAATACCTACTGCCGAGGTCTTCTGGAAATCTTCTGCCGAGAATAACCAGGGAAATACCTATTGTCGAGGTCTTCTAAAATTAAACGACTGTTTTTCGAAATTTAAAGTAAACCAGGGATTCTACTACCGAGATCCTGGAAAGAAGTGATTGTTCGTGGGAGTTTAAAGTAAAACAGGGAATCTACTACCGAGATCCTGGAAGTTTCACTGGGGATCTTCAAAAGAGATGCAGGCCGGCTGACTTGTAAAATGTCTTCTCAAATAAAGAGAAAGATCATTTGAATCTTCCCCAAACATCTCGAAGAGATGCCGTTTGATGGAAGCAAATTAAATTGTTGACTCACTGGGGAGAATACCGCTGAGAAATGATATTGCTGTAGCTGAAAACTGTGTTGAAGCTAGTAAAATTCTTGTAATAGGGATTCTCAAATAAAGAGAAAACTTGTAAAGTCTTCAATAGGTTTTTGACGGATTTCTGACGAGATAACATCTGACAGAGAATAGTTAATAACTTCACCGGGGATTTGATAAACTGTCTTGAGGAGACTGCCATTTGTCATTCGGATAGAAAACAGAGCTCAAATAAAGAGCTACCACTTGTTGTCTGGGTTTAACTCCCATGAAATGTTGAAATAATACTGCTGGAGAAATAAATTATGTCTTCCATAGAGATCTTCAAATAAACTCTTCCTGGGGAGACAAAGTGCAAAATAAATGCACGCTCGATCTAGATTCAAAAACCTAGAGATATTCAAAATTGTGATTGTCAGGGGCCAAAGTTCAATTTAGGAAATAACTGAAAAGCAACGGTCAAGCAAGACTCATCCATTGAGGAATGAACTCAAAGGAGTTTATCCTTTATCCAAAAATGGAAAAGAAAACTAAAGCAACCATCTTCCACGAGGATCGTACTCAGTGGGGAATTAGAAAGGATGTGTTATTTCTACTTAGGGCTGACGATTCTACTTGGAGGGAGAAGACAAACCCGATCACTTGGGGATAAGCGCAACCAAAGTGAAAGAACAAACAAACAACACAAAAATGCAAAATGCACAAATGCCATGAATCTACATGAAAGAATGCCATGCTATGCTTATGCTGACAAAATAAAGCAGAGAGAGAACTGAAGATGAAATAAACATCCCGATACGGATACTCGGCCAATCTTCGCAAGATAGAAACATCACTGGGGATGAAATGAGAGCCAGATATGGAACCACAATTCTGTTTCAAGGCTTCAAACATCCCTGGGGAAAGAGAGAGCACTCCATTTGGGGATAAACATCATGATTTCACTTAGGATTGTCAAGATGAACCTCGTGATTCTGTTGGAGACGAGAAAGATTCACCGGGAACGAATCAAACTCATGATCGAAGAGACTTCACGGGGGATAAAATAAATATCCACTACGAACTGAAGTAGTCTGAATGAAAGTTGTAATTGGATAAAATAAATATCCACTTCATCGGGGAAGCTTGGATCAATAGTAGTTGAAAATATCAGAGATAACACTTCGAGGGGATGAAACAAACATCCATTTTCACTGGAGAATATTAAGGTAGTGAGAAAATCCAATGAGGAGTGAAATAAACACTCGCTTTGCTGGGGAAGGTTGAAACCAAAGAAGTTCACTGAGGATTCTTAGGTTGTCGACTGCGTAAATCTTGCGTCAAACGTGCCATAACTTCTTGAAGTAGAGGTTCACGGGGGAATAGTCGTGACTATTTGTAGCAAAGACTTACTAGGGAGTCGTCACATTACCTGAGATAGAAACTCTTTAAGGATGGGTAAAGAATGTTGTGAGGACGGATAGTTCTGCATTGATGACCTGCATGGTAGTCGCCATTTTGAACAACAGTTGCTATGAACGGGTGAAAATAATCTTCAATTCAAAATGCCCCAGATCATATGGTTTAAAAGAAAAAGTCATCCCAAGAGGATTTTACAGAAAACTTGGCATCCAACATATTCCAAAGTCTTCCAACTCTTAGAGAGATTTGTCGAATCTCGACGTAACTGGCTCGGATTGATTGTTTTCTGTACAACTGAATCTTCAAATTTCGAGAGATTTATCAAATCTCGACGTAACTACCCCAGACTGACGGTGTTCTTAGTCTTCAATTCTTTCCCCCTTGGGGTCAAACAATGAAAGAAACAGCTGGGAAACCACTGGCCCCTGCTCAACAAAGTATTCAGGTAACGTGCCCCTGGATATGGTCATGCTTTTGAAAAGACTCGTCATTTACTCATCAGAGTTTCAAATCTCAAAAGATTTAGCTCATCGTTGATGCTCGTATGCTAGCTTCTATGATGTCAAGCAATGTTAGTGAGCAGAAAAAATGTTAATTCTAAATTTGCTAATGCAACATATGTTTGTCTTAAAAAGTTATTTAAAAATATTTTTGTGATTGAATTACCAATTTTATAAAGCCAACACGAATTTGAGCATAACTCATAGGAGTCAGGAAACAATATCTTAATGAGTATGCTTTCGAAATAAACCCTGCTTCAATTAGGACTTTTAAGGGTCGTATCGTGGATTGGTTCACGGTTTAAGAAACAAAGGATATAAGGCTCGAAGTGTGTTTGTGCCCACCCAATCTTCGTGATATTTTACTCTTTTTTTTTTTGTAAATTACCCTGCCCCAGGTTAAGAATGAGGGTTTTTTGATTTGGAAGAAGAAAAATCCTACTTCAGAGGTTCAAAAGGGTTAACGAGGGTTTATCTCCTTATATCTCCGGTGTTTATGATTTTGAAATAATGCCTTATATCACCAGCAGAGTTTTATTCAAAAGCATACAACAAGAGATCTTGCGTTTGATTTTCGTCATCCTCCATCCAATTCTCTGCCTAAGCGGGATATTGGAGTAGTATTGGCGTTATAAAATAGAAAGAACGTTTAAAATGAGTGAAACGAATGGATTTCTTCAAGACAAACATTATTATTGCATTAATTATTCAAAACAAACAAGTTCTTACACGCCAAAACAAATGCATTAACAATCGTAGAAAATTGCATATGAAAACAACAAATAAGCATAAAATATGACGAGACGTAGCCTTAAAGAAACCATCCTTGGTATCAATCCACCATGTGCAAGGAGGGGATTGCTTCTTGTTCGAGTGAGAGATGGATCTCAACTTGGGGTTCGGACACTTCAAAAGACAAGACTCCCTTCTGAACCATCTCTTTCACTTTCTCCTTCAAGACATAACATTCCTCGATATCATGGTCGGGTGCCCCTTGATGGAAGGCACAGAAAGCATTAGCTTTGAGATAACTCCTATGGGTCATCGGGATGGATAGTGGAGTTTCCTTCTTGATCCAACCATATTGTAGGAGGGTAGGGAACAGATTAGCGTAGAGCACAGGGATGTCCCAAAATTCACCACTTCGTTCAACTGGCCGATTGGTGGAGGAGACAGAAGAACCATCATGGCGTTGGGATATGACCAACTCTTTGACCAAATCCATCAGGCTCCTCTTGGTAACCTTTAAGTTTGCAACCTCGTCGCGAAGTTCTTGATTTTCATGCTCTTGAGTGTCTATCAGATTCTTCATAGTAGTAGAAAAAGTTTCTATGTTGGCCTTTAGAGTGGCAATCTCCGCTCGGAGTGCTTTGTTTTCCTGTTCCAAATGATCCATCATTTTCTTGCGACTGGCTTGAGTATCGTATCGATGATTCGGAGTCTGAGAAGAGAGACACGAATGAGAACCTGGAATGCAAAGGAATGCAAATGATGCGTATGATGCAACAAGAATCATGGAACTCAACTATTTATAATCACCATGGAATATCAAGAGACTCGTTTTAAAAAAATCATTAAAAACGGTTACGATAATGAATATCCGGAATATTAAAACAGATTCATTAATAATGCGTCGGTACACTTTCCAAAAGTCATAACGGAAAAGCTAAATAAAAGCTAATAATGATGGATCTAAGGAGACTCTTCCAACGGTCTTCGTTTGACTTCTTCTTCCAATTGAGCCTCCAAGGTATTGATTAAGGACTAGAGTGGCCTTTTTAAAGAATTTATCCTTTTGTAGTCATGTTGGCTTGAATATTAACCGAAGATGAGAAATGAATACTGGTATTGAATTAGTAACTCCGTCAGCTGAGGAAATTCTTCAAGGATAGGTACCAATTGATAATCAAGGAAACAGTAGTAGAATGGAGATAATAACTTTCCATATCTGGTCTCGAATCTTTCTTTATCTGTCAGCAAGGTCACCAGCCCCCTTAGATCGTCCAGGTTATGACTCTTGTAAGTGTACTTCAACGTTTTCTTTCTTTTTCGGAGTCCATGATATCCCTACGATGTTTACAAATGGGACTAAGTTCCATGAATCTTTATGATATGATGCCCATGAATGCAAGGATGCAAACACACAAAGCACAAAGCACAAAGCACAAAGCACACACAAGTAATCAAACAGACAAAAAGTCCTAGGTTTGAAAGGTCACAGCATGAAGCCAAGGTCTAACCATCTCAATAGGTGTGTACTATGGTTTCAAATGTACCTGCCGAACGGGTTCTAAAAAGTTCCCAGAGTCTACAACCCATCTTTCGGATATTATCGATTTCCCAAACCACTTGGTAGTCAATAATATTCTCAAGAGAATCTCGTCTGAGTGTAGTATCGCGTAGCAACTAATTCAGGAATAGACTCCCTCATAGTCCCCGCACTACATCCTAATAGGCCAAGTTGGGTTAAAGGTACTACGGTCCTCAGTCTCACGGGTTCTTGGTCGAAATTAATATCGTTTTCACGAATGGACTCGTTCAAACAACATTAAGTTCAAAAGAACCTAAACTGAGCGATGATTATCTCAACTCAACTTTTCAGGAATCGACTCCGTCAAAGTATCCTTGAACATATCATCTCCTATCATAATTGCACTCAAGTCCGGGTATAGGACTCCTCACCACACAAAGTGACAACCCAAGCAAGCATAACAGATACAAATATATAACAAATAACATAATTAAACAAGTTACGGGGAACCCTCTTATGAGAGTCCCCAGCAGAGTCGCCATTTCTGTCGCGGTGAGAGTTGGATACCAAGATATTATATTAACTTGAATCACATTTCTTTTATTTCACCACCGTCTTTGATTTATCCAAGGGAAGGGAGAAAGATCGAATACCCACAATGCAATGCAAATGCAAACTAAGATTCTAAAGTTTGGGGGTTGGTTATACCTAGGGAAGGTGTTAGCATCCTAGATATCTGTAGTACTCTATAGGAACCTCTTGTTTATTTATGTTATTTGTTTTTTTGTTTGCTAAGGGTTTAAGGGTAGGTGATGTAGAATTCTATTCCTAAGTGTGCTCGACAAGATATCGCATCTTGTGCCTACATATCCTGTCGGGAAGGAATCAGAGCACATGTAGTTCCTCTCTAAAGGATTCTAAAGTTGGTTAAAGGTTTAAGAGAGAAGATGAGTCATCATCCTAAGAAAACCACCACAGTTATTGAAAATTGTTTGTATTTGTGGGGTATGGGATTGTATGTCCCTTCTTTGAGATGATTCACATCTAATTCTCTTGTGTGGAGAATTAGGTGAGCTAAGTTTTGATTGTAGAATCAAAATTAGGGGGGACTAACTTAGGAGATCTATCCTAAAGTTGTCTAATAAACTTATCTTAAGGGTGTAAAACATATGGGGAGGTATGATGCAAATAAAATGCACCATGCACAATAATTTGATTATCATGGATGGGATTTTCCCTTGGATATTAATGCAATCGATTATATTAACGTTTAAACGAGAGTGCTAGCAAAGTGGTGCTAGTCTTGTGTCTAGTGACCAAAGGTTGATGGCGATGCTTTAAAAGCAATCGACTTACAAGGGTGGAAAATGGCTCGACATTGGATCGAGATTTTTAATGTTTTGAAAAGGTTTAGAACAAAATAGAATGCATACATCACAAACAAAGGCATAAACAAAGCATAATATCAACTATGTCACACACAAGCGTACGATTAAGCGCGATGAGAAATCTAACGGGGGACGGTTTATTAAGACAAAGGGTTTGATAATTTTTAAAAGGGTATTAATATATGAAAGATTTATATTATTTTTAAGGATTATTATGTTAACGGTTATTATTAATTTTTAAAAAGGGTTAAAGATTCATATCTTATTAAAAGGATTAATTTTAATATCTTAATAAAGAAAAAGGTTTTCTATTATTCTTAAATAAATGAAAGGTTTTATTAATCTAAAAGAGTTTTATTATTTTAAGGGGGAACATTTTTATGTACTCATTAAAATATCAATTAGAAAAGAAAAAAAGTTTTAATTTAAGAAAAGGTTTTATTTTTAAAAGTTTTTATTAATTTAAAAAGGTTTTTATTAATTAAAAGGGTTTGCTAATTAAGAAAAAGGTTTTACTAAAAATTTATAATATATATTTTTTAAATTATTTTATAGGAAAGGTGATACTTTAAATATATGAAAAAGAAATTATCTCTTTCTTTATAAAGGATTAAAAGTTCTATACTTAAATTTTAGTTATTAAAAACAAATTTTGCTTATTAGAGAGAAAAAAAAGATCTTAATTAGTAAAAGGGTTAAGTTGATTTTAAAAGCAGATTTTAATTAAATAACGGAGGAATTAGGTGTTGCAAGGGAGAGAGGGTCCATCGCGGACCCTCAAATCTCAACCTTATGATGCAAGCAGGGCATGATCTAACGGATAAAACGAAGGGTGTACGAGATATGGCGTGTGTGCGTTTGTACATGATTATTCGTAAAACAAAACAAAAAGAAAAGGAAAAAATGCCCTCTCCTTCAGACTCTCTCTCGTCTCTCTTGCTATCTTTCTCTCTCTGAAAATAAAACTAGGGTTTGAACCCTAGCCGCCGCCATAGCTAACGCTCTCTCGTCGTTCTCTCACGATCACTATCAAGCAAATAAAAACCCTAACCCCCAGTAATCCCAATACCCCAATCCACTATGATTTTGTGATTACATATCACATCAATTCAAAGCATGAAACAATAAAAGAAAAGGGTTGTCGAACGTTGAGGGCGAGGAGTCGTGACCAAGACCTCAAGAATCTCCGCTCCAAGATAAGTCTCCTTACTCCTCCTGTATTTGATGATTGCGAAAAAGTCGTTATTGTTTTTGATGTTTTTGTGCATATCTGCGTTATTGATGTATGCTGCTCTGCTCGAACTCAAATCTCTGTTATATTGTTGTTGCTTCCATCTGTGTACCTCTTCTGCATTTCTAGTATATTGATGAATGGTTTGTTTTCTAGTTTTGATGAATGGCCTATTTTCTGGTGTGTTTGATATGAACTGGTTGATTATTGTGTAAAGTTTGATGGATAGTTTGTATAAGAGTTTTTTATGAAGGTTTTTTGGTGAATGGTTGTTGCTCCCCTATGTATGGATGTTCTCTGCTCTTTTGGTACGTGTGGCTCTTTTCCAATGTGTAAGCGTGGTATCCTTTTATAGGTGTTATGCTTATGTATTTCTGATTCAAGGTTTAATGATAATCATCAATTTTGGAATTTTCTGACCGTTTACTTGTGTCTGGAATTTATTTGGGAAATCTTGATAAAATGCCTTGATTATGTTTGTGCTATTTCCTTTATAAGCATAACCGGTTTTGGAAAGGATCGCTAATGTGTCTGATTTGTTTTGGAAATGTTTGATGATAGTGATATCGTTTCCTCTTTCTTAATCATAACGTGAAAATCCTTTTTTTGAATAGGTGAGAAAATTGCCATTGATTATAACCAGAAATTCAAGATTGACATTGACTTCACGTCTCAAGTTTTATGAATGGAAACGGGATCAGAGATAAGCCTCGACTGGACGATCAGACTAATGGTAATGGCAGGTTCTTGGTAATCCCTTAGATTTTGATATAAGACCTCTTAAACAATCGTTGATAATCTCCTATGAACTCTGATGTGGTTTTGTGCGACAGGCTAGTGGTAATGAAGCTTGCTTTGGTACTGGTCGCTGCGAAATTTAGCTAAAGTTCCATACGTCCGGAAGCATATTCGAGTGATACACGACTTTAATCCCTCCAATATAATGAATTTCCTTCCATTCTCTTAGAGGTGTTTTACTTGAAGACCCAATACAGAAATTAGCAACGGGATGCATGGTTGACTAAGGGTCATACACAATGGTAAGCAAAAGTTAGTGTTCATATATGTTAGTAATCAATCCCTACTATTGCACATTATTCTCACAGCTCTTCTTTTATAGGATGTGTTTTGGAATTGCTTGACTGTTATCTGAATGTGCAGGTGAACAAATGGATGAGCTACCATTTTTTCGGGTTAAGTTTGGTTGTATTTGATTTCACATAGGGTTCGTGCAGCAGCTATAATTGCCTCATCATCACCATCGTTTTGCTAGCAGTCGAATCATTGACAGATAGGTTATGGCACAAGACAAAGTCCACGCCGGTAGGATGAGTTAGCTCTAAGAAGGTTCAACTGGTTTGCACCAAGATGGTTTGCGCCATGGATGTTGTCAAGGTGATGTTTCATAGTTCCAATTTTAGCTACAAAAAATGTTTGTTTTGACTTTGAAAATGAAGTTTCCATGTTTTGCACTTAATCTGTCCATGTTTAAATAAGACTCTTGACCAAATCCCTTTTTTCCGCAGCATAATTATTGGGATAACACTGTTAGTTAGCAACGGTACTTAGGAAAAGATACCGTCCTTCCGTATCCGAGTCAACAATTAAAATCTGGAACAATATCCAAAGCAGTGCCAATAGAAAAATACAACCAGCCTAGTATGCAGTTTAACTTCCTGGTTTGATCAAGTAAGGGATGACGAAGGAATAGTAGTGTGGTAAGCGATGAGACGAAATTGGAGCTATGATTTTTGCCAGGCTTCTACACATTATTGAAAGTTACGCGTTCTGCAATAGGTATGTCTATAATGCTTTGTGAATTTCCCACCTCGTAATGAACTTTTGAGTTTTGACTTTGTTCATTTTGCTGTGGCAGGTTTTGGGTTCTTGGTTTAGTAAAACAAAATGGCTCCGTCAAGTGAAACAAGTGTGTATGTTGAATTCGGTTCCAACACAACATCGTCAATATTCCACAAGTATTCAAGGTAGATTAGTTTCTGAAAACTCATGCTCGAAAACAAGAACCGCCTGCAGCATTCACGTCATATTCTGCAAATGTGTTTACCTTTCACAACACCTTCAAACCGAGACGAAGAGCCTACTACTTACGGACTGCAGCCGATCTTGAAGAATCATTTTAGTAGCATAACAATAGATTCGCAGCATCTTTGTCTTTGGTCGATGCTTACAAATCATCTTGTGAAACAACTTTAATTTACGTTGTATTTCATTTCCAACTTGCATCTGTGAACCGCTTGGCAGGAGATTTAATGCTATTACCTGTTGCTGCCAATGACGTAGGCGGATAGTCCTGCGTATTACTGCTATGCTTTGTGTAAATAATCTTGTAGCTTTGACTTTTATAAAGGCACTGGAATTCTAAGTTCAGTAACACTTAATTCTCTTGAAACAAAAATGTTAATGTTTTGATCACATGCTAATACCAACTTGACTTGTAATTTACTATTGCCAAAACATTCACGTATGAGTCTTATGGATACAGTATTATTAACATATCCTTGTATTCAAAATCTCATGACTTGTTTGTTAAAATGGAACTTTGGAAATTTCCTTAGTCTTCAGGTGATTGCAACCTTGAATGTAGATTGATGATGAGTAGTATGCTAAACATTGACTCCAATATGCAATTGGCATGAACTAGCATGACGTCACTAACCCTTTGTAATTTAGAGCATTGGTACGGCTGGACAATATGGTATGATCCTGTAAATCTAAAACTTTGTGAAGACCAATGAATTTGGCATCATTTCTTGTACGTTTTGCAACTTGTAATTTAAGTGGTTATATGGGCTTTGTATTTAAGCTATCACGAGCTCGACTTTAATAAGACATGGTCACAAATCTGTCCAAAGTCTCTTCTAAGCGAATAATTCCAGGATGACCCAAGAGAAAAAGAACTTCTAACAGTGAGGCTTAGATGAAATCCCTAAAGTCACTTTGAATCTGACTCGATTGGCCACGTCTTGAAATACTTGATTATGATAATCTAAACATGAAATCATTGTACCTGTGTAGGATGGTTAGTCACAATAAACATGCACACAAGACCGCATGACCTAAAGATGTTATGCAAAAAGAAACGGGATCTTAGGGTCAAAAATTAGGGTGTGACAATATGTAGAAGAAATCCTAAAATCTGGACATATAAAATACCAATTAATATAAACACAAAATATATGTGAAGAAAGTTTGGAGTTTTACCACAAATCTACCGCCGCGGAACCGCACACCGCCGTAAAACCACCGAAAACTCCAGATCCACCGTTGTATCCCTATTACGATTGGTGTCCCTTTTATCCTTTTTATTTCACTTTGATCAATGCTTTGCTTTTTGTTTACAAGAGAGATGATTTACATAGAGAAAAATAAGAAAAATGATTTCTTTTATAAAATAAAAAAACAGCAGAGAGAACCACGTTTGACTTTGTGTTAAAAGAAAAAAAAAAGGTTAGAAGTAAAGAAGAAGAAGAAGAAGAAGAAGAAGGTGGGATCTGAGAAGAAGAGTGTTAACGTACATACCGAAACTTAGTTTATTCTTCCTTTTTTCTTTTTATTAGTCTTAGTTTCCTTTTTCTCTTTTTCCTTTTTGACCGTTACTTTTCTGCCTATATATATAGGCCTTGTATCATACACCTGTATTAATTGAATTTGGAATTAATGATATTCATTATGTTTTTGTCTTTATCTACTTTTATGGTAATAATGCCAATTATACAGTTTCAATATGTGTGTTTTAATTGCGCCATTTGTCAACATGGTATCAAGAGCATGGGATTGCTCTGATCATTTTCCTTATCTCTTTCGTGGATTTTGCCCACGAGTCTTCGTTTTACAACAGATTCTCTTTTTTCTTTCTCTTTGTCTTCACTGTCTGAGTTTTTTTTCCATTCTTTCTTCTCCATTTTCTTTTCCTTTCTTCTTGATTTTTTTCCCATTTTTTCCGCCTTTTTGCAATCTTTGTTTTTCCACCTTCGGCCTTCTATCATGGCGGATTCCTCTGACCCACCACCCCCTTCACCCACCCATACGACGTCTGAAACGCACAAATCCACCACCACCTGATCCTACCAACAAGACATGATCGACCCTTTCTTTATCCTTAACTGATACGCCAATGGAATCAGAAATTAACTACCACACTCATTAGTATTGGATTTTCTCAATCCAAATCTGACTACTCTTTTTACTAAACATGATGATAATTGTTTCACTTTTATTCTCGTATACATTGATGATTTAATACTTGCAGGCACATTTCTCATTGAAATCAATAACATTAAGCACCTGTTGGACAACAAGTTCAGCATAAAGAATCTTGGTTGCCTGCGATACTTCCTTAGTTTTGAAATCACTCACTCTTTCGCAGGTCTTACGCTTTGCTAACGCAAGTATTATCTCGACTTGCTGCAAGAGACTAGACTCTTAGGTGCCAAACATGCCTTCACACCTATGGATCCAAAGCAGAAACTAGACAATTCTGACGAACCATCCTTGGCAGATCCCACCACGTTCAGAAAACTCATAGGCAAGTTGTTATATTTAACACACTCACACCTGATATTGCTTTTTCAGTTTGCAGATTGAGTCAATATCTTGCTAGGCCTACTCAACTTCATCTCAATGTTGCTCAACGTATCGTTCGTTATCTCAAAAATACTCCAGCATTAGGACTCTTCTTCAAGTACGGTTCCTCATTCAAACTCACAGGTTTTGCCGATTCCGATTGGGGGTCATGTCCTACGACTCGCAAATCCACAACAGGCTTTTGCTTCTTCTTAGGTGATAACTTAATCAGCTGGAAAACAAAGAAACAGGTTGTCGTGTCTCGCTCGTCTTCCGAGGCAGAGTATCGTGCCCTTGCCAACACCACGTGTGAGGCCTAATGGCTACTATAACTTCTTCACGACCTCAAAATCTCTCATCCTAATCTTGTCACTATCTACTGCGACAATCAAAGCGCAATCTACATCGCTACGAATCCTATCTTACACGAACATACGAAGCATATCGAGATGGACTGCCACATTGTTCGTGATAAAATTCAATCCTAGACCATACACCTTATGTCAATCAACACAGTAAACCAAATTGCTGACATATTCACCAAAGCCCTTCACTTAGGTCCTTTTATAGAATGTGTTTCCAAACTTGGGCTGTTAAACATACACTCCAGTTTGAGGGGGATTGTTAACGTATATACCCAAACTTAGTTTATTCTTCCTTTTTTCTTTTTATTAGTCTTAGTTTCCTTTTTGACTGTTACTTTTCTGCCTATATATATATATATATATATATATATATATATATATATATATATATATATATATATATAGGCCTTGTATCATACACCTGTTGGAAATTCACCACACCCTATGAGAATTCCACTTCAATCTTGATCTCAAGATTGTACACAAAACCCACTATAATATGCAATAAAGAACAAAGAAAGAAGAAGAACAAACTAACAGCAAGGAAGAAAAGAGAGAGAAGAGAAATATTTGGAGAAAATTTTACCCACTAACCGTGGGATTTCTGTTACTATTGTATTTTCACTGCTAACCGCAACTGTGAATGCTATACAATGTTATTACAAAATACAAGTAAAGCTTCCTATATATAGACTTAGATTTGCAAAAGCCCAAAACACTAAAAGCCCAAAATATCAAATCTAATTTAAACAAATCTGAATCCAATCAAATCAAATCTAACACGATTCTGTCAAAACACCTTCGACGACACTATGAATGCTTTCGACTTCGACACTATGAATTACATTTAACACACCACCTAATTCATTGTGTCTAAACTATCTACATTCATCATCGATCTTAGTCTTCTGAAGGCTTCGACCTGCACTCCCTTCGTCATGATATCTGCAATCTGATTCTCAGTTCTGCAATATTCAAACTTCATCTTCCCTTCTGCTACCTGCTCTCGAAGATAATGGAACCTCATTTCGATGTGCTTGCTTTGACCGTGTGCTATTGGATTCTTCGCCAAGTTGATAGCTGGCATGCTGTCGATCTTCATGGTAATTGCTCCATGATTCTTCCCTGTAATCTCTTCGACCAAGTTCACCATCCAGGTTGCTTGACATGCACAAAGAGAAGCAGCTATATATTCTGCTTCGCATGATGACAATGCCACTACTGGCTCCTTTCTAGAACTCCAAGCAACTGGTGCACCACCTAACATAAACACGTATCTAGCTGTGGATTTTCTATCCTCAACATCATTACACCAACTAGAGTCGGCGTATCCCACTAACTTGCCTTCTTTCCCTTTATTAGCTGCAGGAAACAAAATGCCGTAGTTGAGAGTCCCTTTCAGATACCTCAGTATCCTCTTCGTCGCTGTTAGGTGTGATACCTTTGGCTTCTGCATGAATCTACTTACCATACCCACATTGTATGCTAAGTCAGGCCTTGTGTGACAAAGGTATCTAAGTGACCCAATAAGTCTTCTATATTGGGTTGGGTCGACATCATCTTCGTCTGGATCCTTCGACAGTTGCAGTCTGGTCTCAGCTGGAGTCGAAGTTGAGTTGCAATATTGCATCTCAAATCTCTTGAGTATTTCGCCTGCATATCTTCTTTGGTGCATCATCAAACCTCTACTAGTCTTGTAGAATTCGATGCCAAGGAAATATGAGAGATTTCCCAAGTCTGACATTTCAAACTCCTCACTTAGGTCATGTTTGAAATCTTCAATCTCCTTCTTGCAACTCTCTGTTATCAACAAATCATCGACATAGAGGCATAGTATAAGCAATTCATTATTGTTTCTCCTTACATACACTTCATGCTCAGTCGTACACTTCACAAATTCCTTCTCCCTTAAGAAGCTGTCGGTTTTCTTATTCCAAGCTCTTGGAGCTTGCTTAAGTCCATACAAGGCTTTATGCAGCCTGTACACCTTTCCTTCTTCGCCGCGTTTCACATACCCAGCTGGTTGTGCGACATAAACTTCTTCATCTAAGATACCATTAAGGAATGCACACTTCACGTCCATCTGACATGTGTGCCACTTGTTCATATTTGCTAGACCAACAACCAACCTGATTGTTTCGATCCTAGTAAGAGGTGCGAACACTTCATCGAAGTCGATTCCTTCCTTCTGAAGAAATCTTTTTGCCACAAGTCTCGCCTTGTGTCGAGTTACTTCTCCTCTAGGATTCACCTTTACCTTGTAAACCCACTTCACATCAATTGCCTTCTTGCCTTGAGGCAATTCGACAAGTGACCAGGTGTTGTTGACTTCGATGGACTCTAACTCTTCATTCATTGCTTTCACCCACTTCGAATCTTTCAATGCCTCAGCTGCATTGACTGGTTCGACATTTGCATAGAAAACATAATGTACCAGCTCATCCTCTTCATCGAGCACATCATCTGATGTAATTACACATTCTTGCAACCTTGCAGGCATGTGTCTTGTTTGTTGAGGTCTGCTTGAACCTGCTTCATCTGCAACTAGTTCCTGTCGAACTTCTCTTTCGACTTCAGTAGCTGGTTCTTCACAAGAGATTCTCACTGAATCCTTCTTGGCATTCTCAGCCCAATCCCATTCTTTAAGCTCATCTATGATCACGTCCCTGCTGATCCCTACCTGCTTATTCACTGGGTTGAACAACTTGTAACCTCCAGTCGAATGATATCCTATCAAGATCATCTGATTTGACTTGTCATCAAGCTTCCTTCTCAACTGATCTGGCACATGTCTATGTGTTATAGATCCAAACACTTTCAAGTGACTGAGGCTTGGCTTGACACCAGACCAACATTCTTCTGGTGTGACTCCTTCAAGCTTCTTCGTCGGACATCTGTTCAAAATATACGTTGCTGTCGAAACTGCTTCTCCCCATAATTCTTTGGGTAGATGCTTTCCATTCAACATACTTCTCACCATATTCATGGTGGTTCTGTTCTTTCGTTCTGCAACTCCATTTTGCTATGGTGTATAGGGTGGCACCACCTCATGCACAATCCCTTCTTTTTCACATAATGTATCGAACTCTTTCGACACATACTCTCCACCACCATCTGTCCTCAGAATCTTCAACTTTCGACCACTCTGTCTTTCGACCATGGATTTGAATCTGGAAAATACCTCAATCACATCACTTTTCTTCTTGATGAGGTAAGTCCACAACTTTCGACTGAAATCAACTATAAACGTGACAAAATATATGTTGCCACCAATCGAATCCACCTGGATTGGACCACATACATCCGAGTATATGACTTCAAGAATTGCCTTCGACTTCCTTCCTGCATCCTTGCTGAAGCTATTCTTGTGTTGTTTCGACTGAACACACTCTTCACAGACTTCACTTGGAATGTCGATTTATGGTAATCCTGAAACCATATTTCTTCTCTTCAGCTCTCTGTTGTCATGGAAGTTGAGATGGCCTAGTCGAAAATGCCATAACCACTCATCTCTGCTGGCTGCCGTTGCTAGACACTTGTGCTTCATCACCTTGAGTTCAATCTTGAAGGTCCTATTCTGAGACATATGAGCCTTCAAGATCAACCTACCATTTGCGTCGAGAACTCTCATCATCTTGTCTTCGACAACTACCTTGTAGTTCTTTTCGACTAGCTGCCCTATACTGAGCAAATTACTCTTCATACCTGGAGTATACAACACATTGGAAATTGTTGACCTTTTGCCATCTTTCCTCATAATCAGAACATCACCAACACCTTCAGCTGCTAGAGTGTTGTCATTTGTAAACTTCACTGTGTTCTTCGACGAGGGCTTCATGTTGACAAACCAATCTTTCCTCCCAGTCATGTGTGATGAGCATCCTGAGTCCAAGTACCACTGATCTTGGAATCTTTCTTCATCTTTTGTTGTGACCATCAGTAACGTCTCTTCTTCGCCATACTTCTGACAATTGAAACATTGAATGTGACTTTTGTCAGATTTTTAATCACCGCCTTTTCTTCTACCTGCAGCACCACCTCTTTGGTTGCCTTGGTTCCAAGGTTTCTCCTGATTCGACTGGTTTCCTCCTTTGTTGCCATTCTAGCTTCCTTTACCTTTCCTTTCCTTTTCTGACTGCACCTGCAAAGCCATATCACTCTCCGACTTTGCTGCAGCTCTCTCAGCCATCCTTTGTTCATGAGACTCAAGCGTCCTTTGAAGCTCTTCCTTCGTCAATACTGACAAGTCTTTTGATTCTTCTATGGCTACTACCACGTGGTCGAATTTTGGAGCCAATGACCTCAAGATCTTTGCAACAACTGATCTTGATGTCAACACCTCTCCACATACTTTGATTTGATTCACCAACTTTGTAACTCAGGTGAAGAAATCTGTAATACTTTCGTTGTCTTCCATCTGAAGCAACTCATAGTTTCTCTTGTGAGTTTATAACCTCACCTCTTTCACATTCTCTGCGCCTCCAAGTGACTTTTCAAGAATCTCACATGCATCATTTGCTGATTCTGCATCGCTAACCTTTTCAAAGTTATCTGGATCAACACATTGATGGATTATAAACAGCGTTTTATAATCTTTCTTCTTCAATTCTTTGTGTGCAGCCTTTTCTTGATCCGTCACGTTTTCCCTAAGCGGTGTTACTCCTTCCTTCACAAGATCCCAAAGATCTTGATAACAGAAAATCACCTTGATCTGCTTGCACCAATTCTCATAATTATCTTTCTTGAGAATTGGTAGGGTCGCCGGAAAGTGCCCATTTGAATGATTCATAGCCATCACGATTTTCCTCCTTGAATCGCAACCGGAGCTCTAGATACCAGATGTTGGAAATTCACCACACCCTATGAGAATTCCACTTTAATCTTGATCTCAAGATTGTATACAAAACCCACTACAATACGCAATGAAGAATAAAGAAAGAAGAAGAACAAACTAACAGCAAGAAAGAAAAGAGAGAGAAGAGAAATATTTGGAGAAAATTTTACCCACTAACCGTGGGATTTCTGTTACTATTGTATTTTCACTGCTAACCGCAACTGTGAATGCTATACAATGTTATTACAAAATACAAGTGAAGCTTCCTATATATAGACTTAGATTTACAAAAGCCCAAAATATCAAATCTAATCTAAACAAATCTGAATCCAATCAAATCAAATCTAACACGATTCTGTCGAAACACCTTCGACGACACTATGACTGCTTTCGAGTTCGACACTATGAATTACATTTAACAACACATATATTAATTGAATTTGGAATTAATGATATTCATTTCGTTTTTGTCTTCATCTACTTTTATGGTAATAATGCCAATTACGCAGTTTCAATATGTGTGTTTTAACTGCGCCATCTGTCAACAAAGAGGAACCATGTTTGCTTTTGTGAAGGAAGAAGTGGAACAAAAGCGGGAGGGAGAGAGAGAGAGAGAAGGGATAGTTTATGGAGGAATAGAGATAAAATGCATATAAAAAAAATCAAAAGTGATGTGATGACACTTTAATAAATGTGAAAAGCAGAAAAATTTGGTTTAGATTGGTTAGTTTGTAACCAAAGAGAACCATGTGACATCATCAATTGAACCAAACCTAGCAAATAAAAATATAATACATCAAGTATGTAGTTAAAATTGAACAATGTGACATCATTAGTTACAAAAAGTAAATTTTGGACCAAAATTACCCTCCTTTTGATGATGTGACAGATTTAAAGGAAATGGCAAAGTAGAGTTTTTCACTACATCTAATTTTCTTATATTATAGATTTCACTCGACTCAAAGTGTTTAGTGAAATATTGTTCTTTGAATTTGTTTTCTTCTAAAGTATTGGAAACTTGGAAATGATATCTCGTAAATTGGTTAATTGGTAACTCAAATTTAAGTTGTATATGGAAATGATATCTCGTAAATTGGTAAATTTGCAATAGGGGTGTGCATGGTTCATAAACCAAATCAAATTGAACCAAATATATGGTTCAGTTTGATTCTTAAAACCATTTTAATGAAATTAGTTTATTTTTTAAAAACTGGTTTATATTTGGATTGGTTTGGTTCAAAACTGGTTTATACCAAAAACTGGTTTTTAGTTTCAAAACCAATTTTTTCTCAAACTTGTTTTTGATTAAAACTCAGTTTTCAATTTAAACAATTTTTTCCTAACACCATTCAATCGTTTTAAATTCATTTTTTAAATCAATAACCTCTTGGCGGCGGCCGATTTTAAATGTCAATTATCATATTTGCGATATCAAATCAACCATAGTTTGATTTTTGTAAGAATAGAAATATTAAGAAATGGTAAGAAACATAATAACAAATCATAACAAATAAAAAATGCAATGTGATTTTAAAATCTAAATGTTTTTACTGGAAGATTTTTTTAAATGCATAAAATGAGATAATAATAAAAGTACAAAGTTGAATATATAGTATTAAATTGAATTAATTATTAACAATTATGAAACAAATATGTTAAGAAATTGCTAAAACATTGTCTTAGATTTCAATTGAGGGAATCAAATATCAATTGCAGCATAATAAATTTGTTTTACTTTACTCTGATGCTTATTATTTTGGTTATTTTTAAAAAATTTGCATGTCAAAAATTGAGAGCCACGATAATACAAAAATAGAAAGAATTCAATTTGAGCCACGATAATACAAAAATAGAGAGAATTCAATTTGAGAGATGATTAATGAAAACAATTACCAAAATTGGTGGCAATGCACTGATATGTAGTTAGTGTTGTATTGATATTTACAATATATTGATAATTAATGACCATGAATAAGAGATAAAGTGAAGAGTATATTGGCTAACCATTTATGTATTGATTTTAAAAAATGGTTATTGGTTTTTTATGGTTTTAATGAAATGGATATGAATCGGTTTTAATCAAAATAATATGGGCATTTAAAATAGGTGCCTCATATTTTTGAAAATAGTTCTTGTAAACCAGTTTTTTTGCACACCCCTAATTGGCAATAGATGAATATGTTAAAAGCAAAACTGGATGAACAATCAGTTGAACCGAGAATTGAAGTTGAATTAAGTTTGATCTAACCTATGGAACCGTTTGAGTCCGGAAAAATTAGACTGAAGTGGTGTAACAGTTTAAGTTGGGATTAATTTAACAAGACCGACTCGTATAAAATACGGATTTCATTGCTGGAGTTCAATCTGTTTTGATCCAACCTATTGAACCGTTAATTCTAAAGAATAATTAAAAAACTATTAGAGTCCGGAAAAATTGTACAGAACTGGTGTAACCGATAAACTCGGCCTAGTTTCACAATTTCTTTTTCCCTTTGACAGAACTACTTGTATAACTTTACAAATGATTTAGTAGAGTATGTATGCTGCAACTATTAATTAACTGCTTAAGCATGTTTCAGAGTTTTTCAACTGGAAATCCAATAACAGGCTTAATTTGGGAAGCCAAACTTCGTAACTCAGCTACTTCATCATTGTTCAATCTCCACCCAAGTGCACCTTTAAATTCTTCAGCTTGTTCTGCTGTCTTAGCACCAGGAATCGGTATAACATTGCCTTGAGCTACAAGCCAGTTCAGTGATACCTAAACAGAATCAATTCGTAAGATTTCTACGATTTCTACGCTCCTCAGAGAATGTCTCAAAACAAACATTACACTAATGTTTCAAATATTCAACTTAGTATGAACCTGAGTAGAAGTTTTGTTGTACTTGTCTCCTATTTCGGCGATCTTGTTCAGCAAAGGTTTGAGCTGCGATATAAAAATGCAAAAGCACTTGAGGAAGCTAGTAATATTGGTAAAATTTATTGGATCTTCAAATTTCAGAAAAACAGTAATCGCTGTGTACCGTTGTAAGGAATTCTGGAGTATAAATTCGGCCTCGAGGTCCACTTGGGGGCTTTTCAGGAGTATACTTTCCAGTTAGAACACCTGATAAAGAACTTATACTTATAAGCACTTAATTAAACTATGTGTGTATGCTCGATTACAAATATTATTCTTTTGATATGCAAACTACGATTTTGAGTATTAAATTTTGACATCATTTAATATGATGAATACTCAAAAGGAGTTGTTCACCTTGAGCTATTGGAGAATAGGCGATCAATGAAATCCCCAGTTCATCGCAGGTAGCCTTCACGTCATTTTCTTCAGGGGTCCTATAGATAAGGCTGTAGTTTACTTGGTTTGAGGCCAACGGAATACCTCTCTTCTTTAGTCTTTTGTAAGCCTCTCGGAGTCGTTTTTCTTGATACATCAAAAACTGAATGTTAAATACATATGCTCATAATACATGAAACAATGACATGAACACTAGACACGATACTGACATCGAAAATAACTTGAGATAATAGAAGTGATTATATGTAATCACATGTGTCAACGTCGTCGTGACAGTGTCTGAACACTTTGAAAAGCCTTCAATATGAAGTATCAATGCTACATAGAAGATAATTATCATTGAGAGTTACCACTATAGTTTGAAACACCAACAGCCTTTACAAGTCCCTTTTCAACAGCATCACCTAGACCATCAATATACCCTGAAGAGTAATTCATTCGCGACCGAATCATATTAAACAAAAGTTCCATTAACTATATCAAATGAATAGTTCAATGAATTAAATTGGTACACTTAACAACCTTCATTTCCCCATACTCCCGGCCTGAAAAACAAGTGCATTACTTCATCAAAAACATAATCTTCGTTAGAAATAAATATCATTCAAAAGACTCATAAAATACAGACCAATGAAGCTGATACACATCCACCGAAGTCATTCCAAGTCGACCAAGGGAATCCTTAAGCGCACTGATAACACTTTGACGGCCTAATCTCCATGGCAGTGCAGCAAACTTGGTTGCAACTGCAACATCAACATTTGGATCCCTTTCTTTTCTTTCTCTAAGAAATCTTCAAATGACAAACACATAGAACCATTAATGTGTGACCCTTGACTATAAACTGCATGTGAAAATTACACCAAAAATGTAAGTGTTACCTTCCAAGGAGTGTCTCTGAATTTATGGCTCCGAAAGCAAGCTAAAAATAGGAAAAACTAATGAATTTAAACTCATCAATGAATATTCGATCAAAAAAAATCATTACCCATCCAACTTAATCAGTGGTTTTGGGTTCGAACACAACCCTGGACATGCAGGAGGGTCAAATTCTCTTGAGGAAGAAGAATGCTGCCCATTAGTGTCTACAGTTGCGCCCAAAATTACATGATTTCTACCCAAAAAAGATATACATTACACCTACTACACTCACCCCAGAGCCATAAACTTCAGCAGTGTCGAAAAAGGTTAAACCACCATCAATACTTGCATTGAAAGCCTCTTTAGCAGCCTTCTCATTCCTATCTAAAATTACCATTTCACAGAATCAATTTATTTGAATCAACAATGAATACAAAAACATAAAATAAAAAAGTTACCATTCCACTGAAAATTGTTCCAGTAAGTAGTATCACCCCATGACCAAGCACCAATTCCAATTGTAGTCACCTTCAAATCAGAGCCGCCCAATTTCACCTTGTCTTCAACTGTCTTAAGAGTTGAAGAACCGTCTGAAGCAACAGCTCTTATTCTTTGAATTCTAGAGTGACCCATTATGGTAAAACATCCACTGTTTATATGAAGAGCCATGGAGAAATAAAATGGAGTTGAAATCCAATAACTTTTTAATACAAATATGGACTGTGCTATGGAGAAGTTGAAGTGTTAGAGGTGGTAAAGTGTACACGTTACTTGCAATTTTGTGTAAAAAGGAGGAGTTTAAGGAGACAACATCATACACGTGGATGTACGAGGATGCCACCATTGTTTGACATATGGCACTTTCAAGACTTCAGGCATAGGGTGTTCAAGAAAATCAAAGTGAACCCGAGAACCGAATTGGTTTTAAGCTGAACCGGTTTTTAAGACTTTTTTTTAATGGGGTAATATATTAAAAAGAAAAAGAGAATAAAAAAAGGAGAGGAGACTAAACCAAAACTCTTTTAAGATTGAACGAACCTAAAAAAAAGGCATATCAAGTTAAAATCAGCCCTAATATATTGGGACATAAAGGAAAAATGAGAAGTATAGTTGTTTTGCACTGGATCAATGACTAGGCATGATTCAATCCGTTTCTACTTCTAGAACAGCCCAATTGCCTAAGTCTAATCCATAAAGGGGCGAAAGTTACTTTTCCGCCTCCCCAACCGGGCAAGGAGTGCATCGCTCCTCCCGGGTACTGCTGCCCGTTTCGCACGGCTTCATCTGTCCCCGAACAGCTAAGGGTACGTGCCCGAAACTACGTCTTTGCCCGACATAATGGCTAGTTTTGGACACCCCGCCCGACATAACGACTAGTTTGGCCAGTTACCTATTCTTTGGGAAAACGATTATTTCGCCCCGAAAATATGATCGTTGGCCACGTGCTGGGGGCATTATATAAACCCTCTCGCTTGAGAGGGTCAGGTATCGAATAATCACCCTAAGAACTCATACTTTGTACTTGCCCCTTTTCTCTGACCCTTTCTTACTTGAGCGTCGGAGTGCCTTGCAGGTACACCCCTTCCTCCTCATCTCACGACCAGCATCACAGACGCTCTTGGTGGTCCATCACAGGATATGATCAAGCCTTCAGGATCAGTGGCGCCGCTGCGGGAAATTGTTCTCCCCGTCTTAACATCCACCTCTGATACTAAGACAAAAACACTCTCGTCCAAGATTATCATCATGGCCTCTCAAGATCACGTCAAAGGTGCTCTCCAGTCTGCTGTTCTCCCAATCAACAAGACCGACGTTGACGGTCTTTCATCCCTCCTCGGAGATCCCCGTTTTCTGAGAGACGGGGCCACAACCTCTCTTTCCCCTACTCCTGCTGACCGCGACAACGGTCAGCCCTCGCTGGTCATCCAGCCCATTCCTGCTCCAATCAGCGCCGACCCGGCCGTGGTGGCCTTTCTTGAGGCGATCAACAAAACCAACCTCCTGATCCTTTAGTAGAACGAAAGGACCGGGGCATTAGAGGAATCTGCTCGTCCAGGAGCCCCCCAACCGAGGAAAAGCCATCGACGATCGAAGAGCCTGCAACACCGGCGAGAAATCGACCGAAGGCTGCGCCAAGAACCAGAATCTCATGCTGCCCGGAAAAACGACCATGTTTCCCCGCGAAACCAGAACTCTCCCGGTCACAAGAGAACCCAGAAGGTACAAACAATCACCCCCGGTTACGGCAAAAGGCCGGGCACGTACACCCTCTCCCCGAAGAAGTCGCCATCACGAGCGAGTCGTCCGGTCCCCGTCACTAACCAGTTCCAGCAGCGGTGATGAGCCTCACGGCCAATTGTCCTAAGAAATCTTGGCAACACGCCTCCCCAAGGGCGTGGAGAAGCCCCAACATTGGGCACTTACGACGGAACAACCCACCCCGATGAGCACATCGAAAACATCGAGGCGCTGTTGGATTACTGTGGTGTCCGGGGCGCCATCAAGTATCGTCTGTTCCCGACCACGCTCCGAAAATGAGCAATGACTTGGTACAAACAGCTGCCCGAAGAATCTATCACTTCGTGGAAGCAGTTAGGCAAAATGTTTTCCAGGCATTTCACGGCGTCGCGCCGCCACCCCAAGACTGAAGCCTCTCTTGGGGCCATCATCCAAGGGAAGGATGAACCTCTTCGGGCATACATCGAGAGGTTCAACAAAGAAGCGGTCCAAGTTCCCACCACTGACGACATGAAAAAATTTAGGCTCGAACAGGGACTCCGCCCACACTCTGAGTTTTCCAAAGCTGTCGGCCTCGCACCTTCGAGGAACCTGGACGCCTTCCTCCTCAAGGCGAAGTCGTACATTCAGTACGAGGAAAAGGAAGTGGCCAACTCCGCCCGAGCCTTCCGCCACCAGGAGAACGCCCGGCCCTCCAAAGGCGAAGAACACTCGACATCTCGTCGAGGAGAGAGGAAGTGCGAAGACCGTCCTCGGGACTCCCGGGAGAGCAAGGGACCTTCCGAATGATTTCACGACTACACCCCCTGACCGTCTCCAGGGAAAAGATACTGTCCGAATGCGCGAATTCAGAATTCAAACAAGCAGGGGTCCGCTTCCCCAAACAAATATCGGCTAAGCCCAACGCCGACAAATCAAAGTACTGTCGTTTCCATAAGAGTCACGACCACACCACCGAAGATTGCATCCATTTGAAGGATGCTATCGAAATACTGATCAGGGATGGCCACCTGAAACAGTTCACGAAAAAGAAAGATACTCCCCGGCAAGATGCCCAGGAGTCAAAGAAGGTAGAGGAAGAGGCGCCTTCCTCGGAAGAGGCCAACATCCAGGTCGCCATGTCCGTATCGCGACCAGAAGATTTCTACGTCCCAGACGACCGCAACGCTCCTGCCTACTTCGCAGCCCACAGCCCGTGGGAGACTTTCCCCTCCGCTATGGTCATCTTAGGGGGAGGCTTCAATAAAGTCACGGTGGGCTCCGTAAAAAGGAAATTCGAGCACCTAATCAGCATAAGCTCCAGCAAGGTGACCACACTCGATCAAGCCCAGAAGGGCTCTATCCCTATTTCCTTCTACTGGGAAGAGCTCCTCGGGGATCCCCAAACTCGAGCATACCCCTGCTCGTCAGAGCTCGGATGGCGAACTTCGACGTTTGCAGGATTTTCGTCGACCAAGGCAGCTCAGTCAACATTATGTACTCCCAGCTGTTTTCAACGCTCCAGCTGGACGAATCACACCTCACTCCCTATGTGGGTTCTGACTTGCAAGGATTCAATGGGTCAGTGACCAAACCCTGGGGATACATCGAACTGATCGTAACTGTTGGATCAACAGAGACGGCCAGATCCATTAAAGTACAGTTTTTGGTAATCGATTGCCCGTCTCTGTATCAGTGCATCTTCGAAAGACCAACCTTGGTCGAGTTGGTAGTTGTGCCTTCAACCGTCCATCTCAAGATGAAGTACTACACTTCAAAGGGGATGGTGGCCACCCTCCACGGCGACATCGAAGCCGCGCGACGATGCTTCGAAGCAGCCACGAAGGGACTCAACGCCATCGCGTCCAAGACGAATGTATCTAACAAGCCAGCCTTGCCCAGCAGCTCCGAGGAGGCCAAGCCATTACCTCAGGTCGACTCCATTGACCTCGACAGCCGCTTCCCCGAAGAGGACCAAAAGGAGGACCAAGCAGCCTCGAACAGCTCATCTGCCCCAACCAGCAGTAGCTCCCATCCGATGCGTCCCATCCTGGATGGCGATTTCGAGCTCGTCTTGTTCAGCGACAACCCCCAGCGGGGAGTAAAGATTGGAACGGATCTCCCCGACATCGCAAGGAAGAAACTCAAAGCCTGCCTCCATGAGAACGTCGATCTGTTCGCCTGGAGCGCCGCCGAGATGCCCGGCTTGGACCCATTCGTCGCTTGCCATCAACTCATGATTAACCCAGCCGTCAAAGTAGTAGCACAACGTAGGAGAAAGCAGTCTCCGGAGAAAACGGAGGCTTCAGAAAAAGCTGTAAAGGACCTCCTCGAGGCCAAATTTATCTCGGAAGCCATGTACACCACTTGGCTGTCCAATGTTGTACTTGTGAAAAAATCTAATGGCAAATGGTGAATGTGTATTGACTATACCAATCTTAACAAGGCATGTCCGAAGGATGCCTACCCCCTCCCCAATATTGATAAACTTGTTGATAACTCCGCCGGTTTTAAACTATTATCATTCATGGATGCCTATTTGGGCTATAACCCAATACCAATGGCGATGAGCGATAAAAAATACACGGTCTTCATGACCGAATCAGGTAACTATTACTACAACGTAATGCCCTTCGGCTTGAAGAACGCCGGAGCGACCTATCAGAGGATGATGAACAAGGTTTTCTGAGGAGAGATTGGCGACATGCTCGAAGTCTATATGGACAATATGATCATAAAATCCCAAGAGGAAACCGATCATACTGTCCATTTAAGAAAGGTCTTCGAACAGGTCAGGATATACCAGATGCGTTTCAACCCGGAGAAGTGCACGTTCGGTGTCCGGGCAGACAAATTCCTCGGTTTTTACCTAACATAACGGGGAATTGAAGCAAACCCCGATAAGTACCCGGGCATTCTCCGAGTTTCCAACACCCAAATCGAAGAAATTCATCCAGTCCCTTAACGGGATGCTCGCATCCTTATCCCGTTTCGTGGCCAAATCTGCCAAGTACGCCTTACCCTTCTTCAAACTCCTCCGCAAGGAGGCAATGTTTGAATGGACGGAGGAGTGTGACCAGGCTCTTCTCCATCTGAAACGGGCACTCTCAGAGCCTCTGGTCCTCTCTCGCCCGGACAACGGCGAGACTCTGTATCTGTATCTCGCCGTAGCGTCCGAGGCAGTGAGCGCCGCTCTTATCCGCGAAACACCGACAGGCAAAAGCCCATATATTTCACGAGCAAAGCATTGCAGGGACCAGAGCTGAGATACCAACAGATAGAAAAGGTAGCACTGGCCCTCATCAACGCAGCTAGAAGAGTGAGGCACTATTTCCTGGCCCACACGATCGTGGTCTGGACAGATCAACCCGTGAAGCAGCTGTTAGGACAACCAGGCATGGCCGGTAGAATGCTCAAATGGTCGCTAGAGCTGTCCGAATTCGACATCCAGTATGAAAGCAGAAAATCCCTCAAAGCCCAGGCTTTGGCTGACTTCGTCGCAGAAATGACATTCGCAGATTCCTCGACCTGCGGGGCGCGCAAATGAACCATTTTCGTAGATGGGGCATCCAGCTTGGCTGGAAGCGGGGCAGGCATCATATTGGAGAACGAAGAGGGAACCATCGTTGAAGTATCACTGACCCTATCCTTCCCCACCTCCAACAACCAGGCTGAGTACGAAGTCTTCCTCGCCGGCTTACGCCTAGCCAAAGATCTCGGCGCGGAAGAAGCTGTCATCTGCACAGATTCGCAACTCGTGGCCCTCCAAGTTCGAGGAGAATATCAAGCCAAAAACGACAACATGTCTGAATACTTAGCCCTGGTCAAGGAGAAAATAACGAGGTTCACAGCGGTAGAGGTAAGGCATGTTCCCCGCGAACACAACGTTCGGGCAGACGTTTTGTCTAAACTGACAAGCATGAAGAAGAAAGGCGGAAACAAGTCCGTCATACAGGAGGTACTTCCTCGACCCAGCATCGAGAAAACTTCCCCGGCCCTTGACATACAAATGATCGGCGACATCAACTGCTGGATGACCCCCGTTTACAACCATCTCGCTAAGGAAGAACTTCCGTCCGACCCCAAAGAAGCCAGCGTAGTCTGGCGAAGAGCCTGCTCCTACGTCCTGGTCGAAGATAAACTCTACAGACGAGGGTTCTCCATCCCGCTACTCAAGTGTGTCGAGGAAGAAATGGTCGCCCACATCTTGCGCGAAATTCACGAAGGAATCAACGCCCAACATCTCGGAGGAAGGTCCCTCGCCCAGAAGGCTCTTCGAGCAGGATACTACTGGCCAACCATGCAGCAAGACGTTAAGGAACACGTGAAGAAATGCGATAAATGCCAACGGCATGGGGACATGCACCTAGCTCAAGGCTATTTCCTCCCCGTGGCCATTTGCCTGGTAGGGCCTGGACATCCTGGGGCCATTCGTGGTAGGATCAAACTAGAACAAGTACTTAATAATAGGCGTAGATTACTTCACAAAATGGATAGAAGCGGAGGCTCTAGCCAAGATAACTGCCCTTAACATATTGCGTTTCTACAAATGAAACATCCTTGCACATTTTGGCATCCCCTAGGCGATAGTCACGGATAATGGGACACAGTTCACGGACAGGAAGTTCCAGGACTTCGTCGCCCAACTGGGAACGAAGCAACACTTCGCATCCGTCAGACATCCCCAGACAAACGGGCAAGCTGAAGCGGCGAACCGAGTCATCCTTCGAGGCCTCAAACGAAGGCTGGGCGAAACGAAGAAAACTTGGGTCGAGGAGCGGCACAACGTCTTATAAGCATACCGCATAACTCCATACTCTTCAACCGGGGAAACACCCTTTCGCCTGGCCTACGGGACCGAAGTCATAATTCCCATTAAAGTTCACGTACCCTCCAGGCAGAGAGAATCGCCCCTGGACGAGGAAATGAACGACGAAGCTCTAAGGGAGGAACTCGACCTCGTCGAAGAAGTCCAGTCAGGGGCATCCCTCCGCAAAGCCTCGTTAAAGCAAAAAATTACCATCCGACACAACGCCAAGGTCATACGATGAGAGTTCGACGTGGGCAGCCTCGTCCTACGAAGAAACCATAAAGACTCTCGCGAAGGCAAACTAGCCGCTAACTGGGAAGGACCCTATCGTGTCCGGGCAAAAACGGTGAATGGGGCCTATTACCTAGAACATCTCAATGTGGAAGAACTTGCTCGACCATGGAACGCCGAAAAGCTAAAGCAATACTATAGCTAAGGCCTTAACTGTCGTTCTGATTCGTCAAAACTACCGACCACCATACACGCCTAGGTACAAGCGTCGCATGTCAGTAAAGCAGAACCCCTCTCAGGAACGAGCCAGGTCCCTGCTCGACAGCAGTCCCTCAATCGAGCACCGACATCGTCAAAGTACCACGATAAGTAGAACACCCAGCTCGCGATGGGAGGTTCACACCGCGAACTCAGGCCTCAAACGCGACCTGAGCTCCGCTCTCTCACCCGGACATTCCTTGGTCATTCGACCAGTACCCCTCACTGTCGAACACATCTACAATGAGCAACTCCCTAAAATCTTAAAGAAAATCAAAGTAATCCCTATTACGGGCACACATGCATATCGAGCAAAAGTACAACACTTAGCAGAAATCAAAACAGGTAAAATCATGCAAATCACAAAACCGGCCACGAGGACCGGACACATACATAATTAAAGTGATAAGTGGTCACGAGGACCACGATTATGCTTGTTATATTAATAGGGGCCACGCCCCCATACAAAATAATAAATTACATCAAAAGATACACGGCACGCATGTCGGAAAAATTACAACAAGAATAAAAACCCCATCACTCCTCCTCCATCCGCTCAGGCTGCTCGAGGTTGGGCTAAGGCTCCTGGGTCTCACCGCTCAAAACTTCAGCATGCTCGTCACCACCAAGGAGAGAGTTCGGACTGACTATCCTGCCATCCTCGACATGAGCCAGGTAGTGGATACCCTCGGTGGAGATCTCAACCCCAGGGTTTACCACCTGCAGTTGGGCCACGACATTCTTAAAAGATTCGTCCCCAATGACAATGTTGTCATCCCCAGCCTTCAACATATGAACAACCAGCTCGACCCTCGTCTTCATTTCCCGGACATCCTCAGGTTCATCTTCGGCTGTAGCACTTGCTAGTCTCAACTACTCGATCAGCTCCTCGGCTGCCTTCTTCTTCGCTACCAGCGTAGCATTCTCCTCTCGCAACCTGGTAGCCTCCTCGCATGCCTTCTTCCGAGCATCACCAGAGCTCTTAGCTTCCTCTTTGGCCTTATTCGCCGTCTCTTCCAAAGACGAGATGGTAGCCCGGGCAGCCTTGAGCTCAGACTCAGTCGCAGAATCCCCTTCAGCATAGATGGCCGCCATTTCTAGGACTCTGACCAGGGCAGAGGCATCTTGCGCCACCAGCGCCCTCTTGCTCAGGCGATCCATGCCCTCCAGCTGGAGAGACTCTGCCCGCGGCACGACCAAGGATGTCCCCTCGAAGAACCTTTTGTCAAGAATACATGGAGAAAGTTCGAACTTCCCCTTTTCTGGCGCCCGGGTGAGATTTACCCCTTCAGTGACCCTGAACCGCTTGGACCGTGAGGCTAGAGGCAAGGGAGATCCATGGGCAGGAGTGGGCGAAGAGGTCCCCGTAGCAGGTTGATGAGGAGTAGGATCACGCTGGGCAAGTCTTGGGAGCAGCCGCCCCGAACTTGTTCCTCGCGATAGCATTCTTTACCATTCTTTCATGAGCGGAAGACATCTACCTGCAAAAACAAAACAAATATGTTAGACGACCAAGGAAAAATATGTCGGGCAAGTCAAGTAACTAAGACTACCGAGCAATTTGTAAGCATCCGCAGGAGTCTTGCACTCCAAAAACGCCTTGGTGTTAATAAAACGATACTCCACCCGCTGGCTACCGTCCTCCTCGAAAATCGGGGACCCCTTCTTCGTCCAGCATTCAGCGAGTCGGAAAGAGTTAACATATTTCACCAGCTTTTCGTAACCAACCGCATCCTACCCATCCAGCATGTGCAGCTGAGCAACATACTCATTGGGCTCCTTAGAAAAGTGGTCGGCACTCCAGTGGAAGGGAAACTTGAATTCTCTATCCCCGATCAGCTTCCCGTTTTCGTCGCGCATATCGTTACCGTCCTCATCAACAGACACCGCCTAGACATACCTACTGTCCTGGACCCTATCTGACACAAGCTCTATGATGTAGAACCATTCTTTGAACGTCCGGATTGACTCCAAAAAGGGCTTGAACAACTTATGGGGTTGTTTCAACGACACCCAACCGTATCTCTTCCCCGTCAACTGCCGCTGGAGATGGAAGATGGTGAAAAACAGAGGAAGAGTAGCTCCTATCTGCAAGAATTCGCATGTCAACTCAAAGGCGCAGATGAACGCCAGTGAATTGGGATGCAACTGCGACGGGGCCAGATCCAGATGCACGAAAACTGACTGCTGAAAGTCGGTGAAGGGCAGCCTCAACCCCAGCTCTTTAAATGCATACTCGTACATAGCAAACCGCTCCCCAAAATCTGTACAGATCCGATCATCCTCGGAGGGGAAGTGCACCTTCCACTCCCCCTCTGGCCCAACGGCCGTAAAAATATCCCCAAGGTAGGTTGTAAAGATAGACACGTGCTCGGCAGGCTCAGCCACCGACCACTCCTCAGTAGAATCCTCAATGGCCTCCTCCCCAAATTCGTTGGGGATAATGGAAGCTTCCGTACTGCTGCTCTCCGAGGAGCTCTCCTCGGACGAGTCTATTACGATCTCCTCGTCAGGCCTTGTCGCCATATCGATCACCTGAAAAGCAGAGAAAAAAGTGAATTCGACGAAAAATCAAATCCACCCTTCCACCACTAGTCAAGTGAAAGGGCGCGCAAAGGGCTGAGGACGTCATCCCCGGCCTAGGCCCTAAATTAAACAAAAATGCAAGAGTCTCCTACGAGGAGGCGCTCGGGGCAACTCCCTTACACAACGAGGAACTTCCTCGAGTCAGTTTCCAGTTTCCGTTTGAAGCTTCACCGAAAACTTCAAACGATCACTGGGAACTTCAAATGTTCACCAGAACCTGAACCAGATTGCCGGAAACTGAGCAGCCACGACGGTTATTTGGGCATCGTAGTCGTAACGAAGCTAGAAACCGCCCTACTTTTAGTCCTCTAAAGGGCTCCGGCAGTTATCTTAGCAGCAGAAGATGGCCCAGCCATCGTCCACCACCAACAACCACCGGAAAACACCACTACGTCATCTAAACCTAACCTAACCGCATGCACTCTAAGGCGGAAATGAGAAAAAGATGAACAAAAACAAAAGACCGGAAGACTTACGTGGTTGAAAGGCTGAAAGATGGTTGCTCGAAACTTGTCGCGGTGGTTGAGACAGCAGACGATGACGACGGTGAACTGAGATCTCTGAAGAAGCTGAAAGGAAGAGAGAGAAATGAAAGTATGATATGGCCAGACTCCCTTTCCTTTTATACTGCTGAGGAGCACGTGCATCCGGGTAGGTCAAAATGGCTATAGACTAGCTATCATTGCCTATTTACTGCAACATAGGGCTCGAGGCACATATGGTGCCCCAACGTTTCAGTTCTTCCTGACCGTTAGCCTCCCCGTTCGACGATCATGGATCTCACGAACATCAGGGATGTAGCGAGCAATTTTTGACGTGGTTCTTAAGCACTGCCGCTCTGGGGTACTACAGGTCGATTCATTTTTTATCCTATTGAAGCTGATGAAGGAAGGGAAATAGATGTCTCCAACTAACCCTGCTTGCATACTGAGTTTAAATAGCGGTCTGTTAGGTTCGGATGCTATGTGGAAGTGGGGCCTCTTTCTGCTTATTTTGTTAAGGCTGAAATGACAGGACTATGTTATTGGTAGGATGTTAGGACTGATGCTTTTCGATTGATGTATGAAGGTACGGGATTTTGGGTTTTTGATTAGTGTGCTCGCTAAGATTTCTCTTTCAATCTTATGCCTACGTGTTCCCGTTTACCGAAACAGGGAAATCAGAGCGATCATAGTTCCTCCTATTCTATGGGAGGAAATGGTGTTTTGGTGTCTTGTTCAAAGCCCAAGACATGAAGCTAAAGGTGGTTTATATCTTGTTCAAAGCCCAAGATGTGAAGCTGAATGGTCTATTTGTATCTTGTTCGAAGCCCAAGATATGAAGCTAAAGGGTTTTGACTTTAGAGAGAATTTGTCATCTCTAAAGATGGGTATTTGATCTGTTTATCACAGCTGTTGCGTGACTGGTTATAAAGGAGAATTACTTTAACTGGGATATGTGAATCCAGCAATGCCATAATTTCCTTTATAGGGGATTTTTAACCTGAAGGCGAAGACTTTAACTCAATTTAGAGCAATGCCATCTTTCCTTAGGAATTTCTCATGCTAAAAAAGGGACAGTGGCGTAGATGTAAATAATCCAGAGGCTTGCTGCTTACAGCCAATAGATGAAGGGGAAAGGAGTTGTTGATGTTTGTATACTGTGAACGAGGCACAACTTTGATGCTAAAAGGTTGATTGACTCAACTGGGGTTTTCTTATACAAAGCCTAAGAGGAGGCTATTGGCCCAACAAGAGGGTGTTTTTATGTGTCCCGTACGAAGCCCGAGAGAGAGGCTAAAAGGGTTGACTCAACAAGAGAGTGCTTTTGTATGTGTCTTGTATGAAGCCCAAGACAGAGGCTAAAGGTTGTTTGACCCAACAAGAGAGTCTTTTATACTCAACAAGAGAGTGTTTTTTGTATCTCGTACGAAGCCCGGGATGGAGGCTAAACGTGTTTGACTCAACAAGAGAGTCTTTTATACTCAACAAGAGAGTGATTTTGTATCTCGTACGAAGCCCGAGATGGAGGATGAAGGTTTGACTCAACAAGAGAGTCTTTTATACTCAACAAGAGAGTGTTTTTGTATCTCGTACGAAGCCCGAGATGGAGGCTGAAGGTTTGCTTCGCTGGGGAGAATCATTTGTATAAAGACCAAGAGAAGGCTAGGGTAACTGTTTCAGTTGAGTGACAGGTCCAGCATGTTGGTTAAAAGAGAAAATCAGTTCTTATATGGGTAATGTTGTACTCATGGATTTGATCCGAGGATTGGGATTATTTCCTGTTCTCTAAGGAAACGGGGAATCCAAAGGAGCTTTAGACTGTCCGAGTCTACGGGTTTTATCTTTTGTACTATGCTTAAGAAACAGTAGTAGTAAGATCTAGACTCTTTGAAAGACTGTTCTATTAAGATGACTAATTTCTATTCCTATACCTCTAGGAGGTCGTCGGGACAATTTGTACGAAGCCCAAGAGGAGGCGAGAAAACTTTTAAGAAGCCGAGGGACAATTTGTACGAAGCCCAAGAGGAGGCTATCTTCCCGGAGGAAGAATCATTATACGAAGCCTAAGAGGAGGTTGTGAAAACTTCTAAGAAGCCGATGGGTCCTTGTACAACGCCCAAGAGGAGGCGGGGATGCTTTTAGGAAGCCTATGGGTCCTTGCACTAAGCCCAAGAGGAGGCTGATGAACAGTTCCAGAAGGGGTTTCACTTGGAACATTGGCCTTCTGTATATGAACTGTTCAAGGGGGGAGATTTCTTAAATCTAGTTATCTAAAATTGTTGTAAAAGAAAATTCTCATGGTTTAGGTTATGTTGAAATATCCGGTATAACGTCGGATGTAGGGAGACGAGGTTTTGTCTAGTTCTAGACGTAGTTGCCGGGGAAACTCTAAATATCTATACTATTATTACACAGTCGATATGAGTTTATGAAAGAAGACTTACAGTGAAACAACCCCACAGTACAGTTATATACATATGAAAGTGGTAAATGAAAGCGGGTAAACACTTACTCGGTTGTAGAGCTTTCATGTTGTTTGGTTAGTTTATTCAACAAAGAAAACTTTGATAACAATATTATATTCAAAATCAAAGGAGAAAGTGCTTTTGAAAGGAAAATTGGGGCTTACAGCTCAAGGAGAGGCCCATGGTTTTATCAATGATCGTACTGTCGTTTTGTACAGGGACTTATACAAGTGACTGAGGCCCAAAAAGGTTTTCTGTACAAAGGGATGTGTCTTACACTCTCTCAAGCGGCCCAAAATGTTTGAAAGAAAAAAGAATGAGGCTTATAACACGAGGGTAGGCCCAGATGATTCTTTTGAACTGGCGATCGCGTCGAGCTTTTCTTTTAACGCAGATGGACTTATACAATATCCGAGGCCCAAAATTATTTTGGTTAAAAGGGGATTGGGTCTTACACTCTATTAGAGGCCCAAAAATGATTTTGAATGGGTCTTATAGTTCGAAGAGAGGCCCAGATGGTTTGTTTTAAACGAACGATGATCGCGCTGAATTTTTGAAATACAACGGGACTTATACAATAAGTGAGACCCAAAATAGGTTTGTATTTACAAAGGATTGGGTCTTACACTCTATTAGAGGCCCATGAGTGTTTGGAAAAGTTTGTTAGGGAGAAAATCAATAAAACCCTAATTTCATTTTTTAAAGGCATTTTTCAAAGAAAAATCAAGTAAAAAATGATAAAAATATCAAATAAAATCATTAATCATGTTATAAACAATGATTAAGGTTTATAAAAAAAGTATTTTATCCACATGAATATTTAAAATCATTTTGGTTTTAAAAATCAAGAAAAAGAAATCATTTTAAAAGCATTTAAAACAATTTAAAACAATATTTTTTAATATATTAAAAATATATCAAATAATAATATTTTTTTGTGATTTTTTGTGGATTAAAATATTATGGAGTATGAATAAGAAGTGTGCAAAACAAAATTGGAAAATGATGATTTTTGCTATGTAAAAGAATTGGTTAAGTTTTTGAAAATAAACTAAGAAAAAGAGGAAAGATGTCACAACATCACATTCGACATCTTTCATGAGTTTTGAAGATAAGAGAAAAAGGAAAGATGTCACAACATCACATTCGACATCTTAAAAAAATCAGAACTGAAACTTTAGTTTCAACATCTTTTTTATCAAACTTCAAACATTCATAACTCTCTCAATTTTTAACGAAATTAAAATCCGAAAGAACCTATCTTGACCGATTTTTTGCAAGGAATCCAATGGTATTACTCATGCACACTGAAACTTAATGTACATAACACACAAAGTAAAAAACCAGAACTGCATGTTGATGTTAAAACAACAAAAACTCCACATATAAACATGTTAAAGTGCAAACAGTAGGAGGATCACATCATACACATTAAGGACTACATTTTTGCTTCAAGAATTGTTCAATATGATGCATTTATGTGGACAACAAAGGAAAGCATAATTCAAAGAATTCAAGTTGTGAGTTTTACCTCTTTTTTGGAGATTTTGTGCAACCTACCAAGTGCTTTGTTCCAGAAATGATTTGATGCTTTGGACACCCTCAAATGACCTCTTAGAAGCTTTTAGGATGGTTGGAATCAGCTGGAAACCTCTGGAGCAAGTTGGAGCTCTTTCTTGCAAAATGGGCAAAAGTGGCCAAAATGCCAACTCTCTCAAATGGTGTTCCAGATTGGGGGGGGGGGGGAACCATTTGGGACAGTTCAAGGATGATATTTGGAGTGTGTTTGAGGTTTTATCTGGTTTAGAAAGTGACTGAATCAAGACATGGCTTGAAAAATGCAAAAAAGTCCAAATTTTGAGGTTTTGAGAGGTGACTTTGTGATTTTGGTGTTATAGGTCACTTGTGAGAGTTTGGACAATTTAGATATGACATATTGGATGTGTTTGGATCATGAGTTGTGATGAAAATGCTTTCTAACTCAAAAACTCAGAATTACCTTGCTAAAGAAGGCATTTTGGAGTGAAAGAAGTGATTTTGAGGAAAGCATCTGTTTGATGGCTTTGGTGTCCTCAAACTGAGCACAAATGAGCTCTATTTATAGTAGAGCAAGTTTGTTTTGCAAGCAACAGTGAGTGGTGGCTGCAGCAGAGGTTTGGCAAATGTTGGCCAATGAGAATCCAAGTCTCCTCTAGCCATTGACTAGAGGTTAGGGCACATGCTGCTCGTTCCCTAGTTGTTGGAGGAATCTTGACTGAATTCAGTTAGAGGAAGCTCTGTTCATGCCACCTCTAAGCGTACATTAAATGCTCCACTCCAAGATTGGAGTCTTGTCCCTCTTTTAGGGTTTTCTAGGTTTGGCATGCTACTTTTGGTTCCAAGGACTTTGAAGGCTTGGAGATCAGATCACCCCCCTTGGATTTGATCCTCAGATGTGTCCAAAAAGATGACAAGGCTTAAAAATTCGTGTGGCACAAGAAATGTGCAAATCTGTCCTGAAATCTGTCTTAAAAATCAGCTGCAGCAAGCCTTGTTGTAAAATCCATAACTTTTTGCTCAAGAATGATAAATGGCTGTTCCAGAACTTTATGGAAAGCTGAGATGACATACTTCAACTTTGATGTTTGACCCTAGACTTGGTTCAACTTAGATCATGGAGAAAAACATCCTTGAAGTTGGGACATTCTTGCTGGAAAAATATTAATGATGTCCTATGAAATGTTGAAACATTTGACAACTTTGAACATTAACAATTCCAAACTCAAATCACTTATATCTTTTAATCCACTATGATAGTTTGAGTTAAAGTGAATTGCACCTTTGATGCTTGTCCTGAATGGTGACAAAGCTTGAAAATTGTGTGGTACAAGAAAAAGTGCACAAAAACTGTCCTAAAAAATAGTTGCAGCAAGCCTTACTGTACAGTCCATAACTTCCTGCTCGAGTATGATAAATGGACGTTCTACAACTTTATGGAAAGATGAGATTACATACTTCAACTTTGATGTTCAAGGTTTGGCTTGAATCAACTTGGATCATGGGGAAAAACATCCTTGAAGTTGGGACATTCTTGCTGGAAAAATATTAAGGATGTCCTATGAAATGTCGGAACATTTGACATTAAGAATTCCCAACTTTGGTCACTTATATCTTTCAATCCTTATGATATTTTGAGTTGATTCCTTCTTCAATGTTGAAGTATCAAATACCCTCTTTAAAAGTAGCTCTTACGCAAAATCAATGGATGCTTGGATCAATAGTTACAACCTTGAAAAGTTGTGCACTTGAACATGATTTTAACTTAGAAACAATTTCTAAGTTTCTTTCAATTTGATCAATTTTGCAATTTTGCATGATTTCTTGATTTAAATTTGATCAAATTAAATCATCCATCATATTTTCTTGAGTAATGGCTTGTGAAGCTCAAAGTTGACCAAAAGTCAAACTTTGACTTTCTGCGTCAGTTGACTTTGTATTAGATGAACTTGAGGCTTGATCTTGTGCTTAATTCTTGAAGTGGGAGTCCTTTTGATCCATTGTAGAGGTTTGAGAGGTTAGACAAGTTGAAGATCATGTCATTTCTTGATTGATCCATTGTCTAAGGCTCAAAGAGGGCTTGAAACCCTAATTTTTGTTTGTAGTGAGTGCTCACCCATCTTTGGGGAGACTAATGGTTCATCCATATGGTGATGATGATTTGCACAATGATGGGAAATCTTAGTGGTCAAAATTTGGGGTATGACAAGGGCCCACGGGCACCACGAGACAACTCCATCCGTCACCAAATGACGACTCCACTACGGCTCCCCGAAACAACGGTCTATCCTTAAGTCATCACTCCCATGCTCGGGAGCAACGACTTGGGGGGCTCCTGTTCTGGACTGGACCAATGGCTAGGCATGGCCCAATCCGCTTCTGCTCCCAGAACGACCCAATTGCCTAAGTCCAATCCATAAAGGGGCGAAAGTTACCTTTCTTCCCCCCAACCGGGCAAGGAGTGCATCGCTCCTCCCCGATACTACTACCCGTTTCGCACGGCTTCATCTGTCCCCGAACAGTTAAGGGAACGTGCCCGAAACTACGCCTTTGCCCGACATAACAACTAGTTATGGGCACCCTGCCCGACATAACGACTAGTTTGGGCAATTACCTATTCTTCGGGAAAACGGTTATTTCGTCCCAAAAATAGGACCGTTGGCCACGCGCTGAGGGCATTATATAAACCCTCTCGCTTGAGAGGGTCATGTATCGAATAATCACCCTAAGAACTCATACTTTTTACTTGCCCCTTTTCTCTGACCTTTTCTTACTTAAGCGTCGGAGTGCCTTGCAGGTACACCCCCTCCTCCTCATCTCACGACCAGCATCACAGACGCTCTTGGTGGCCCATCACAGGATCTAATCAAGCCTTCATGATCAATAGTTAAGGATAAACCTAAATTAGCAAGGGTATCTGTATAGTTATTCTCTTCTTTAAAAACACGAGAAACAACAAAATTTCACGAATTCGTTTCCAACCAAACATTTTTCTTGTATAGGAAATTATTCTTTGTACTAACAGCCAGTGACGGATCCAAAAACCTTTTTTAGTAGGGGCAAAAAATTCAATAGAAAAATAATGTCAAAAGACTTAATTACAATTTTGGTTCCCTATTTTGCCACATTTATTAAACAAGTTCTCTTATTTCATTTTTTACCAAAACAAACTTAATGCATTTCATTAACTAGTAAGTGTTCAATACAAGAAGGAGCTAAATTAAACGAATTACGTCTAGGCTATGAATTGACCTCCCTAGCAAGAGAGTAGGCAACCATATTTGTTTGGCGTCTAATGAACTTTGCCTCAAAGTTCGGATTAACAGATAAGAAGGCTTTTATAGAGTTAAGAATAACATAAAACTCATAATCACCATTATAGCTGGAGTGAATGGCTTGAACAACTTTATGAGAATCACATTCGAAAACCACATTATCCAAATGCAAGACAATGGCTTCATGAATTGATTCTTTAAGAGTCATAGCTCACCTTTTTGCAATTAAATTTGATTATGGGCCAGTTTGTTTCAGCTTTAAAAAAATGGATTTTTTCTTTGTATTTTTGAAAATGGATTTTATAAAAATGTTTTTCAAAATATTACAAGTTTTCTGAAATTTGTTTTTTATAAATTAAAAGACTAATTTTGACATTCTATAACATTAATATACATTATTGAAGACCAAAACATAGTCAAAATCACAATTTTTTCAAAAAGTTGTATTTCAAAAATGATTTTCGTGAAAAGCTATTTGAAATAGCTTCAAAATTAAGTGATTTTTTTTAAAAATTTTGATATCCTAAAAAAGTTTCGATAAAATGATGAAATACCTAAAATAACATTTTAAGAATAACTATTCAAACTAAATTTTCATTTGAAGCTCTTATAAAAAGTTTATTTGTAAATTTTTTTTCTACAAAATTATGTTACACTATAAAAATCATTTTAAAAAAAAGCCAAAACAAACGGGATGTATTCATTTTTAAATAAGATGTCACTTGTGAAAAATGGCAAATCATCATATTACCAACTTTTGTAGAACCTTAAAGATAAAAATAAAAAAAAACTATAAACCTTCAAAGAACTTTAAAGATAAAATACAAAGATATTTCTATGAATGACTTAAAATATGAGAACTAAAACTTTAATTATAAGATATATAAATTACATATCATTAAAAAATAAATATGTTATCAGTATTCAATATATAAATATGAGAAATTTGATAAAAATCATTTGAATTTAAAATCTAAAAATTATTTTCGTGAATGACTTAAAATATGAGAACTAGCACTTTAATTAAATCAAAAAATTTCAAAAACCATTCTAATGAACACATTTTTAAAGATAACATATTTCACTCTTTTTGAAAAAATATTTCATTATTTTTATCATACTAGAATTCATAAAGTGAATTAATTATTTAATAATTAGACAAACATAAAAATCATACAACTTACTTCTACTTCTTATATCACGTTAAAATAAATTAATATGTTAAAATAAAAAACACATATATTTGAAAATAATTTGTTATTAATATTTAACTTTACCAATTTATTAGAAAAACTCCTATATTATAAATATATATTATTTTTATGTGTGAATTTATATAATAGAAATCTATGTGTCATAATTCTCTTTAGTGTCATATAATTGATAATTAATTAGTTGTCTATATAACCTTTACTTAGAATATTAAACATCTATAATGCTAAGCATACAAAAAAAGCTATACTCCATACAAAAACAAAAGTCTTGTGGGGGACAAGTGTCCCCATTATGCACAATGTGGATCCCCAGTGCCAATAGCCACTTAGAAGGATTTATTTACGATATAATATATTTGGTTCTCAAATTGTTTTTTTTTTAATATATTGAATAATTAATGTATTTGAGATAAATTGATTATTTAATGTATCTAAAAATTAAGACGTTTCTTATAAACAAGAGTATATTATATCATATTATATCAAAAAATTTATGAAGCACAAAAAAATTTATAAAGCACAAACACTCTGAATACGATGCCTATACTAATACGGATTTTTTCATTCTTATAAACTCAAAATGAAGATTTTTTTTTTCTTTCTTAATGGTATGTTACTACATTCTCTTTACCTTATAGTGATATATGAGCAAAATGTCACTAGTACAAAAATACCTTTTTATCAGAAGTTGTTAAGTCAGTTCACCCGCTACCTGACTTAAGAAGTGACGCGGTGGCAATTATGTAAATATTTGTAAAATAGTTAAGTCAGGTGCATTTAAAACTTAATAAAGATTAAATAAAAAAATATAATTCATATTAAATTTCTTAAGTCGCGTGTGTTCATTAACAAACATAAAAAAAAGTTTTATTAAGTCACATGTCACCAACCTGATCTAATGAGTTTTATTTATTTTTAACAAATTAAAATCCAACGTGTACCATGAGAGAATGCAACCCAGTACCTCTAAAAAACAATTTTACATCAAATTAAGTTTATATAAACAAATAACATAGTTATAAAAAAACGAAAAGAGAAAAATAAAGTAACAGGACATAATGGAATTGAGAGTACTCAAAGTCAAAGAAATGGTAGAACACGGTTAAAGAACCTTACGTCGGTCATTCGAGAACGAAGGTTAACGATGCGCCCACACACTCCACAACTCTTCATACCTTACATTTGCGCACCAAACAAAAGCCCATTTCTCTATTTCACACTCGCTAGGGTTTTCTCTATTTGCATCTCAATTTTTCGATATTCTCCATGGATGAAGTAACACCGACTAAACTTCTGTAGTAATTCTTACTTTGATCCAATTAATGTTATCTCAGATTATTTATTTCTGTGTTTTATTCTGATGATTATGTTTTGTGCAAGTGTGTTTCTTGAATCGTGATTGGTTGTAATTTGATTTTAATTTTTCTGGAATAAAGAGTTGTTTGATTTTCTGAGGTTAAAGTGGATTTGATTGGTTAATTTTTCGTTTTAGGTTCCTGTGTTGGAAGGGAATGAAACAAAATGTGAGGTGCATTTGACTTCTGTTGTTGCTTTTGTGGAAGGTGTAATTTAGGCTACTTATGATGATTCTTGCACTATATGCCTTGAATCCTTCTGTGACAGTGATCCTTCTAGGATATGTTTTTTAGATTTTGTTAATTTTGTCGGGTCTTATGGTTGGTATCACTGATCAGTGATCACTGTAGTGTTGTTGTGTTCGTCTATTCTAACATGTTATTACCTTTCCTTTAGGTGACAAGTTCCAAGCACGAGTTTCATGTTCAATGTATTTTGGAATGGTATTTTCCATTTGAATTAGTTTGTTGGGTCTTTCGAGTCAGTCTTATACTGTACCACTATTTACTGGTAACTATGGTGACAATTGTATATGGTTTTCTCTTTTCCAGTATACCTCAGTGACACTGAAATATGGCTCTGTGATTTATAATTGATTTTATTTATTGCCCACTTCTGATTTTGAAGGAAAACTGACCTTGTAATTAGAGTGTACCTAAAGATAGGCTAACACCCAATTTGAAATAGGATATTAGTAACTACTACCCAGAATGTAGTACACGAGGACGAATTCTTGTAAGTTAGAGTTAAAAGTAAACATTTGTGGCCTTGCTTTTAGTAAATCATAACACAAAGATATGAAGATGTGTACTAACACCTAAAGCTTTAGTGTATAAATTTCAATGGTTCTCGGGGCTTATGTCAATAACTTATGACATGTTGTTTTAACTAATCGGAATTGTCCTCGATTTCATTGTATTATCATTGTTTTGAGGTACTAATCAGAATTGTCCTTGATTTCATTGTATTTCAATAATTATACATTTGTTATTTCATATATCGGTCTCGTTTCCATGGAATCCTACTCTTCTAATTTGGTTAAGTTCTATTAAATGCTATTCAAGTATAATGCTTTTTAAAATAAAGGCATTGGGATATTCACACTTTCACATGTTTTTTAGTCTAGATTTTTTTGTTAGTTATCTTGTTTGTGTTATAGAAAAGTAAAAATTGGCTGTCCGAAATACCATATATTTATTTTTATACCATATTGACAAACAATTTGGATCATTATTTTTTGCGTGGAGAATTTGGAAAATTGAAAATTCTTAAAGGGGTATGACTCTGTCATGAATTTTTACTTTTATTTTTCGGGTGTCAGAGGAGCTCCTAGTGCCCTTATATGTTAGCAATCTATCAGTCTCAAGGATCCCATGAGGTTTGTAATTTTGTTACTGACCTTTATATGCTTTATTCTATCATCTGGCTCCTGTCATTATTCCTTTTATATTTTTATTTATTTACTTTTGGTCGGTCTCTGCACTTTTCAGCCAGGAATTGTTCGAGGGAGTTGAGAGAGAGAAAAACTTTAGGTTAAATCCGTCTAGGAATGCCACAATATTTCTGTGAGGGCTATGGTCTCTCATATACTTTGTTTTAATGATGTCAACAAATATGTAAGTTTTAGATTGTAATTTGAGCGGTATCACTTCACGTGTCAGGCATATTGCATCTAATCATTATTGTTCATGTGTCTAGAAGTATAGGACCTTGTCTTTCCCATAAACAAATGTTCATTACCATTTTAGTAGTGTCTAGTATGTTTTTTCTGGACTTGGTCAGTTGAAAATGCGCAGAAAAATTGTATTTCCAAAAAATTACAGTTCATGCGTTAACCCTCCCAGCTCATGCGCTAACCTCCCAGTTTGTGTGCTAACCTAGAGAAACCTGCGGGAAAGCGCATGATTTTGAATAACACATAATTTTCATCTGTGCGTCGACGCATGGTTGTTGTGGGTCGACGCATGATTTCCTGAACTGATATTTTTCACTTAAATTTTTCTTCTGTTATTTCTGCTATTTTTTTGTGGGTCATTTCATTCCCTATAAATAGTTTTGGTCATCTCATTATTAAAAAAAAAAAGAAACGTGAAAATATATACCATTTCTCTCCTCATCTTCATCTTCTTCATTGAGTAAACAAACAATCACACATAATCATCTTTGTTTGTGTCGCCCATTGCTCGAAGTGATAACGTTCCGAATTTAGGAAGTGTGATCTTTATTTTCTGGGTTGAGAGCTTGGTAGGTGTTTCTTGAATAAAACCAGTTGGTTTTGTCCTCTAAGAATCGAGTAGATTTTGGGGGTTTTTGCACAAACCGTTTCGTTCTACAGGGATTCAGCCGGGCGAAGGTAACCGAAGATTGGAGCAATTGTTTGGTTTAGTAGCTGTAATTGGAGGATCATAGAAGAGAGGTTTGGGTTCGAATTTTTGGTAGATCGCAATTGATCGAGTGAAGGTAACCGAAGAACAGTGGGTTCTTTCGGTTTAGTAGCGTTGGACGGTAATTGGATCAACCATATTTGAAGGACTTGATTCATCTTGAATCAAGGGGAGAGAAGACTCTGCATCAACGATCGAAGACGTTCAAGGGTTTGGATGTTCATTGTTCTTCTCTTGTAATAAACAATTTGCAACAGCTACACACACACACACACACACAGATATATATATATATATATCTCAATTCCAATTGTGGAGTTAGGGGTGTAACGCCCGTATTTAATTAAATATTTTAATTAAATAGTATTAAGTGTTTCCGTATATTTGTTGAATATGTTGGTTGATGCTAATAAGTATTAATCGGGTAATTAGTCGATTGAGTCGGGAGAAATTAATATTAGAAATAATATTTATTTTCGTAGAATATTAATTAATTTAATTGATTTAAGTTGTGTTGGCTTTAGTAGGATTATTTAATTAAAAATGATTTAAGTCGTAGAAAATAATATGGTGTTAATTTAGTAGAGGTATAAGAAAATATTGGGCTTATTTAGATGGTAGTAATAGTGGGGGTGTAGTAATGAGGCCCAATAAAAAAAATAAAATAATAGAATTATTATATTAGGTTTTTAGAAACAAGGAGTTAGAAAGTGGCTGTAAGTGGGAGTTGCAGAAAAAGAGGAAAAATAGGAGCAGAACGTGGAAGTTATGGAGAAGAGGAAAAGAGGAACAAGGGTTTGAGAGAGAATTCGTAGAGGCTGCTAGAGCAAGTTTTCAACCGGAAAAATTTAGAGCAACCTTCAATCCAAGGTAAAGGTGGGGTTCGAATTTTATAACCGAGAATACGATAATTGATACGTGGGATTGGAATTTGTATGATTTTTCTACTGTGAATGTCTTGAACCGTAGTAGTGGATTGTTCTTGTTTTGTGGAATTTGATTGTTCTGTGATATGTTTTAATGGTTGATTTTATGAACTGATATTTGGGGTAGAACATGGAGGATTTTAGATCAAAATTATGCACCGTTGAAAACTAATACTGAGAGTGAGAGTGAATTAATGATGATTGCTTTTAATATATATATATATATATATATATATATATATATATATATATATATATATATATATATATATATATATATATATATATATAAGGGGGGTGGCGCAGGCTTCCCCTGTGTGTAAGCATTTGGGTGGCGCAAGCCACCTTGAAGTGTGCATAGAGGATGGCGCAAGCCACCTCTTTTAGGCAAGTGGGTGGCGCAAGCCACCTTGCCCATGAATAGTTGCGCCACCTTGTTATAACAAGGAGAGGTGGTGCAGGCCACCTGATGGTGAGTAATGAGTGGCGCGAGCCACTCTGTGTTTTGTGTGTTGGTTTTAGTTTAATAATAACATGATTAGATTAATACAGTTGAACAAAAAATTAAAAGTAGGAATAATTCAGTAAATAATATAATTCTAGCAGAAGTTAACACATAATAATATAATCGAGAGTTGGTGTTGTATCAGAAAAATTAATTGAAACCAAAACCAGTGAAATTAACATTAGTAGGAAAAATAGCATCAAGTATGAAATAGCAGAACAGAAATAGTAGTATCAGGTTTTTAGTAGAAGATGAGAATTTGTAGACATTGGTATTTTTATCAGAGTTAGACTTTTGATGACAGTATGAGTGATAGCCTAACTGTGCTTGTATCAGTAAGTTGAAAATTACCAGCATCAGTAAAAATAAAGCGGTAGTGATCATATCGTGCATAACAGTACCGATTTAGCCGAATGAGTAGAATTAAGCGGAAAAATTAGTTGTCCGGAATTAGTTGAATTTGGTCGGGAAGGTTCATATAAACTAGTAGGTAATTTTGGTCCGTTGATTTTGTTGAAAATATGATGAATAAGTGGATTTGTAGGTACAGCTGAGTAAGTTACTTTGTCCCGATTTATGGGCATATTTGAGTTGTACGTGGGATGACCAGTGTTGATTTGATTGTTGCAGTTGATGTATATCTTATGTTGCGATGTTGTTGTTGTTGTTGTTAAGTTGCAGGCCTCTGGCCAATGTTGTTGTTGTTGTTAAGCTGCAGGCCTTTGGCCGATGTTGTTGTTGTTGTTGTAAGTTGCAGGCCTTTGGCCAATGTTGTTGTTGTTGTTGTTGTTAAGTTGCAGGCCTCTGGCCAATGTTGTTGTTGTTGTTAAGTTGCAGGCCTTTGGCTAATGTTGAGTTATTGTTGTCTTATACCATTCATATTAGTCGCATGCATTGCATTTTTCTAAGTTGGAGCTAATGCTCACCCACGTTGGCCTGGATTGGCAAAAAGTTGAAGTTGAAAGCTTATGCCTTGTTGATGCCCGACAAACTGGCACTTTCTAAGTTGGGAGTTCTGCTCCAATGCCTCTATTACTTGGAAATTTCTAAGTTGGGAGTTCTGCTCCATTTTTAAGTTGGGAGTTCTGCTCCGTTTTTAAGTTGGGAGTTCTGCTCCAATGGTACCACATGCATACGCACAGTTGAGTTGCATTTTATGTTGCATTCTTATGTTGACAAAGTGGATGTTGTATTATGTTGATAAAGTTGTTGTAGTATTATGCCGATAAAGTTGTTATTGAGTTGTTGATGATTGTTGTTTGTTGTTGTTGTAAAGTAGTGAAATTGTATGATTATAGTCTAATGTATTGATTATCATACTCCTGATTATATTGTTCGATATCTCACTCCTTCCGTTTGAATGTTACCCCTATGTTGGTAACGTGCAGGTTAGCAAGGATGAAGTTCGTTTATCTTCATTAGTTCGAGTCGGTGTCGATGCTCTGATACATAACACTCGGGGGGATGAACACTCGTTTTCCTTATTGTTGAATTTGATTATGTTGCTGTTGTTTCAAGTTGTTTTGGTTAAAAGACTTGATGCCTTAAAGTTGTTTTAAATTGAACAGGATGTTATACTATATTAAGTTGAAATTTGTGAATCTGCTGCGTGGTTATTTATTAAAGTTGATTTATTTTGAAGACTAAATAGTTGTTATTTTGTTCTCCTTGATTTAGTGTTATGTATCCGTGATGATGAGTTTTTATGTTGTTGGTTTTCAAGTTGAAAATGTGATATCCCATGTTTGGTTGAAATTTTATCCCTCTTATTTTAATATAAATGTCGGGTAAAAATGGGGTGTTACATTAGTGGTATCAGAGCAGGTCGGTCTGTCCGGCCAATATTGTCTAAATGTTGGTTATCCCTTAGTACGCGACAAGTGTGTGGAACACTGTCGGTACTTGTTTGTTTTCCTAATCGATGGTATGCAGGAGTTGGTTTGAAATAAGTGGGGGAGAAGCTTGCTTCCCGAAAATGTTGATGGTATGTGAAGTTGGACCAAGGTGATATTGATTGCAAGAGTGCAAATATTGTTGGAACTGTGTTGCGAACCGACGAGAGTATGGACTCATGATTTTATCTGTCGGTCCAGTTGAGACATTTGAAGGAGGACGAGTCAGTATGATTGATGTTTGCTTTTCGGAGAAGAAAGGGCAACGTGACGAATAGTGATATGCAAGTGGAGTATATCTGGAGTGAAGTCGGATGATTTTTAGAGTTGGGTGAAAAACAAGGATTGTTGGAAGAGTTTGGAAGCAAGAGAAAGAGGTAGAACTCATGTTCACCAATTTCGGTTTTTATTTTCACATTTATGGAACCGTCTTCAGTAAAAGAGGCATAACTTTCTACTCGTAACTCCGATGAAAGCGATTCTGGACTTTTCGGAAAGTTTACGAAATTCCCTACAGTTTACATATAAATTTTGTCTTCGGCATGTTTTTGAGGAGAGAGAAAGACGCGTTTGAATAGTTGGGTTTGATGCTGATTTGGTTTGGTGGAAGTTTGTATACGGGATTTCTTGACCAGTCCCATTGCAAGGATGATAACTTTTTACTCGTAATTCAGATTTGAGCGATTCTTGAAGTTATGGAATCTACACGAAATTCCCTTCATTTTGGAATATAATTTTGTGTCTGGGAGGTCTGTATTGAAGAAGATAATCGTGTTTGAAGTTGGACAATTCTTGCTGGAAATAGTAAGATGAAGTCAAGTATGAAATGTTTAGTAATAAGAAGAAGAATACCGGAGAAGCACATGGAAGTGCGGCGTATGATAGTTGAGAATGATTAAAGTATAGAAATATTTGAGGAATGTTAAATAGTAAAGTGGATTATGTGTTGTTGGCGAGATGTGTCGGCATGAGTTGGAATTTTTTGGAAGTTATATCACCAACCAGGTGATGGGATGGTATTGTTGAGATTGTGATTGGAATGAGAATCAAGTGTGAAACTATATGGATCATCGAAGTTATGAGATTAAAAAGAAAGACAAAGGATTGGTTAGGGTTGTCAAAAGTTTTGGACTTGGATAAATGTTTCGATTGAAGTGGGCCGATTTGGATTGTACTTGATGTATCAGAAGGATATTCGATAATTAGGTTGTGCAACAAGTGTGTATAAGAATATATGTGTTGGATTTTGTGCGTTCTTGGAAATAAAGAAATTAAGAAAAACGTTTGTAAGCCTTAGAGAAATGGTAGAGCAGTATGCTTAGATAACTTTGAGCACGAGGAAGAAGATGCTATTTTAGTTGGATAATGATGATTTATGCCACCATTATGGTTGTCGGCTGTCTATTGACAAATTGAGGAACTGATCACCCTTAATCTCTTGTTGATAGTCTACGGAGTCATGTTGGATGGAGTAGACGTGTCTTGCCAACTAGAATAGTATGCACAGTGAATTGTTTGGGGTTGAGCCAAGTGCTTATGAATTGTTTGAGTTGTCGATGCGGATTCCTATATAGGGAAATGAGGCGGACTTGAGGATGTTAGTATGAGGTTGCGAGTTGATCAGTGAGTAGTTTGGAAACTCACAGTTGTGTTCTGGATAACTTGGGTTTTGGTTTGTGGTGGATCGAGAATTCGACTGACATGAGACTTGAAGAATTGTAGAGATAAACCAAGTAGGAAGTAAATGGTAATGTAAGACTATGATTTGACCAAGGATGTCGGATCGAGAAGGGTAGTGGCTGGTATGCCTTAAAGTGTATATATGGAAATATGAATGGTATTTTCCATACTTGTTTGGATAAGTTAGAACTGGTGTTCGTTGTGGATATTCTGATGTTTTATAAAATCAGAAGAAGAGCGCGTAGAGTATTTGAGAGTTGAGTTGCAAGTATTCAAGTCAACAGCATGTCGGGCAGGTCAAAGGTGATCCTAAAATCTGGGGAGAATCGATAGGAACCTAAGCGAGGCCGAAAAATTGATATTACGTAATCCTTACTGTCCATCTTTATCAACCAACCCCCGGCCCCCCAATAGAATAGAGGATATTTAATGCCTCGTGAAAGTAATTACTGGCAAAGCCATACTCCGTAATATCAGAATAAATATCATATAACATAGATCCACCGGATCCCCAATGAATGACCTGCTCGACTATTTTTGAATATGTCCAATTTTCCGGCAGGGAAAATTATGTGTTGCCGTTAGTTTTTTAACACTTTCGGTGACAGCATTCAAAAGTGTATCAAAAGCGTTTTGCTCAAGGGGATCGTAGTTCAAATTCGTATGGGGAGCGGGGGAGGGTTAGATTAGAGGGAGGGGGACTGCGAACGTCCGTCCCATGAAGCTCCAGGGAACCGTGCATTCCTCCCGGGCTGGGCTCAGGGAATGCAATCAGCCGCTTCCCCTGTAGTCGTCAGCTCGTTCTTGATAGATCCGATTGGGTGTTCATAATCTGGAGTAAAAGGATTCGAACCTTTGCATGCCGGTACCAAAAACCGATGCCTTAACACTTGGCTATACTCCATACGGCTTTTGGACGGTAAAACGAACGGGGAGAAGGGGAAGGGAGAAGCAGGGCTCGAAGAACGAGCCGTGCAAGAACGCAGGTGTCGCTCCCGAAAGATTCGCATCCAACGGTACAAACGCGAGAGTGGCGCAGAAAACACAGAGTCGCCAGCAATTTGTATTTATCTCGAGAGAGGGAAAGGAAACACTGCATAAACCTGAAGAGAAAGGGGGAAAGACATGGTCATCGCAACCATAGTCTGGGTTCGGGAGTCGGGTATGCGAGGGGAAGGTGTTAGCACCCCACGCATCCATCGTACTCGATGGGATCCACGCTTGTTGTCTAAATGGAGGGTGAGCTGTCCTACTATCTATGGCTGAACAAAAGAAAACAGGGATGGGGGTGACTAAGACGGACTCGGTAGGACATATTCGATGCCCTGGGCCTACGTACTCCCTCAGTGCAATGGGAAAGTCAGAGTCAACGTAGTTCGGACGGGAACTGTGAGGGAAGGTTGCTCGCCAAGACAATCACTGTCTTGTGCCTACATATCCTCAATCGGACGAGAGAGAGGAATCAGAGCTAATGTAGTTCGTGGGTACGACCACGGATGGGTAAGTGTTTTTTATGAGGGACATTAGATTCGCGTCCGGCAGTTAGGGTCGATGCCTGTTTGCGATTCAGACGGAAGGTAACGCGCCCTTTTTCGAAAATGGTCAGGAACCAAACAATCCCGAAGGATAAAAATATTTGAATTTGTTTTTGTGTTTTTAGACAGAAGTGTTTTTTAAGTTAGTTCATAACTTGCATTGCACCAAAGTCTAGGGCACAAGGACGAATACTTAACGAATCGTCCCAAGACAGGACGCCCGCTAAGCACTCTAGAAAAATGAGAGGACGCCCCTCATTTCTCATTCCCCAAGCTTAAGGCTCGTGCGTAATACACTTTATCTTTATTAAGTGTTTTCAAGAAGTTTTGAGATGAAAAGAGAAAAGACCCAAAGGTAACTCTAAAGGGAAACTAAGAGTCCTAATGTTATCATGCATGGATGACCTATGGTTAGTGAGGTTTAGGAAGGAAAACTACCTAAAACCTAATACTAATCCTAGTCCAACTTAGAATCCAAGACTTAAACAAGTCTTGAGATCCATGGGAGGAAGATAGTGAAAGAGAAGAAATGAGAAAGAGAAGGAGAAGATGAGATACAATAAAGGGCAGCAAGCACATCACATCATAAATGTCCAACTCAAATCATCAAAAATGTTCCAAAGATCAATGCAAAACAATTCAAGTAAACATGCAAAGATAAACATGAAAGAATGCAAGCATACTTGTATGGAATGCACAATTAAGCATACATGGACTTCATATCAAAATGAAATGAGAAAGGTAAGATGAATATGAAAACAAGTCAGAACCAAAATCATATTATCATCAATAATTCTCATGTTCAAAAGTGATTCATATTATGAAGCATTATGATCCAAAGGAGTCCACAAAAGGAAAGGTAATGATATTCATCATACAATTCAAACCAAATGCATTCAACTATGCTCAAGTGAAATGAAAACCAAGTAAGGGGCTCAAGGGGCAGTAGCATATGCATCAATATCATATCAAAACCAAACTTAAGTCATATAAGTCCAAACATCAAGCAACACCTTCAAGACATGCACCAAAGTAATCCACAAATGGAAACTCAAAGGCCAAACCCTTAAAACATACCTAAACATGATCCACAAATTGCAAAATATGGTCATAAAGGACCTCAACCAGGGGTGAACATCATACCAAAAGCTCATGCAAAGAATCACAAAGGAACTCAATCAATTGGGCATGGCAAATCAACTAGTGTAAGGAGATGTCAAGATATAATCATGCATAAGTCATTTAAGCATAAATAATCAAACATATATCAAATGACATTCAAAAATTGTTAAATTAAAACTTAAATGACCTAAGTCAGAAGCCAATCACATGTCAAAAGATCTCACAAAAAATCACAAGTTAAGCACCTCAAACAAATGAGCAAAGATCACATAGGAACCATGAACCAATATGCAAAGGAGAGGGACTAAAATGCAATATTCAAAGAGTTTAAAAATATGAAAAAAATATTTTTAGGAACCTCAACATGTCCTCTAACAAATTCAAAAAGAATGAGATGCAAATCATGTATAGATGATGAGTACAAAAATCAACAAGGCAGGGTGTGCATAAGTGTAACAATCCAAAAAGAAATTAATTAAACAATTAATTCAGATGCACAAAATAAAATAAAAAAGAAAAATAAAATATTCCAAAATTTTATAAAACCCTAAATATGCTTCTTGAAATTTTTTAGAATTTTTGGATACATTAAACTATTTTTAACAATAAAAAAAGAAAGCAATGCAAAAAAATAAAATAAAAAGGAATAAAATGAACCCAGGGGTGCAATAAGCAACAATAACACGTTAAAAAAAACAAATGGGCTGAACAGGGGGGGTGGGAATATCAAGGACAGGCCCAGTCCAATTTAGCATGGTCAAACCAAAAAAACATGGAACTCAATCAACCAAATTAACTCACCATCAGCCATAAGATCAATCTAACGTTCTACATCAAGTCAACAAACCAACACAGTACGCAAGATGAAGGGCCCTGATCAAAAGCGCATGGTAACAATCATGGGGAAATACACAATAATCATGATCTGACTTAAATTGAAATCCACGTGATATGCACATGTTTATTTTAATGCGTTGGCTGAATAATATCCATCAGATCAAATCAATGTTCCAGATCAGTCAATCAAAACACAAAGCATGCAAGATCAAGGGTTATGATTTGAGGCACACGATAACACACATAGACCAGCACACACACACACATTAAATAAAACACAAGCAAATTAAATGAAGTGTCAAGATCTGAACCATCAGATCAAACCCTTGGACGGCTGTGATTTCATCTTCCTCCTTCAGCTTCCGCTGACCTGAGAAACAAACTAGACGCCGGAGCCCTAGCTCCGGTCGTCTCCTCCGGCGACTATCAACTTAAAATCTTCCAGAAATCAAACATGAGTACATCATATTAACCTGAATTCAACAAGGATCTCAAATATCATGTCCATTTCACCAACAAATCAACATACAAGTCAAATCGAAAGAAATAAGTTTGGATCTAAAACTTTCAATCTCAAAATTCAAGCAATTAACACGTCCAAAATCAAAACCAAACATATCAGCATCATCAGTGAACTTCATAGATCATCATGCACACTTAAAATTCCAGTTATACGACCATGAAAAGACAGCTTACCTGAGATCTGTAGAGCTTGAAATACACCAAGAGCGCCTTCCAAAAGCTGCAGATCTTCCTCTTTTGAGCTCTATTTGCAAAATAAATGCAAATAGAGGCTTGAATCTGGCTAGATCTAGGAGTTTGAACTTGAACCAACTTACGATGGTGGATTCTTACTCTACCAAGTGTGTAGATCAAGAATATGAAAAAAATTCTTCAGAAACCCTTGGGATGAGAGAGTTTCGAAGAGAGAAAGCTTGGATGAGAAAAATGAGATTCTGAGCAAATGAGGGTGCATGACCTAGCTTTGGACGTGTGAGTTAGCTTATATACACATCATTAAACCTTTGATCATGATTAAAGTTTGGTTAATCCCTTGATTAATGACTTTTGAAGTGTTTTGCAAAAATGAAATTTGTGATGTATCCCTTAATCCACACGTGCAAAGGCCATGAGATAAGCATGGATCACTCACATTTCCCTTGCTGATCACCAATGGATTGGAATTGGGCCTTGTGGTGGCTTGGTTTGTAAGTTTTAATCCATCTTACCAATTTACACTTTGTGAAATAAGTGAGGTACATGGCATGAAATGACTTGATTCAAGGGCCAAACTTGTGCCAAATGAAGTGTACTTGGATATTAGAATGTGACTTGAAGTAATAGAACCAATTACAAGTCAATTTGTACCAAAATACAAAAGATGGAAAAAGTGGTACATGTGATAAACCTTAAAAAGCACCTTTCATTGTTTTGACCATAACTTGAGTTCTACAAATGATATGGAAACCATCTAGTACTTTTTGGAAATGGGAGAGAAAGATCTTCAACTTTCATGTTGGAGGAAAATTCATTTGAAGCTTCCTTGATGATGAAAAGTCAAGTTGAATGTGGTGGAAAAACTGCCAAAAATGGAAAGTTCTCATTATAGGTCATTTCCCAAATTTAGTAACTTTTGCACAAACTCTTGATTCTTGATGAGTGATATGAATCTTGAAATTTGAGGACCATATGAGGATGTGAGACCTTAAAAATCATGAAGAGGACCTCAAAATCCCATGGTTGCCTTTCCTCCTTACAGTTGACTTTTGCTTACTTCACAAGTAACTGATCCACTGAACATCTTCCACAATGAACCACTAGCCAAGTCTCAATCCATGAACACTTGTGAGCATGTGGAATACCATAAGAATATGCTTGAATCCACAAAGCCCTTCAAGAAGTCCTTTGGGTCAAAAACCCTAATTTGGTCCCTCTGGTTAGGAGGGAAAGATTCACTTGAAACCCTTTGCCATTCTTGACCTTATGAAGATATGATGAACTCCTCAAACCACCTTGAGGATTGAGACTCGCTTGAGATGAACCAAGTAACTTGATCCCATGCTCAGAACCAATGCTATGCACAAATGCTAATGCAAGAAATGCAAAGAAACATAAGCCAATTAGCTAAAAGTAAGAAGGCAAATTTTGGGGTGCTACAGCTGCCCCTATTCAATCAACTTGGACCTGAAAGGGTGATAACAACGGCTTTCAGACATTCAAGGTAGAAGGTGATTGAATACAAAAAGAACCCAGAAATTTGCAACCTGGTGGTAATGAAAATGAAAACGATCACGACCAAAAGCGGACTCGAAAAGGATAAACGAGTACGACCGAAAGCGGACTCAAAAAGGATAGACGAGTACGACCGAAAGCAGACTCGAAAAGGATAAACGAGTACGACTGAAAGCGGACTCGCTATATAAACGAGCACGACCGAAAGCGGACTCGAAAAGGATAAACGAGTACGACCGAAAGCGGACTCGAAAAGGATAGACGAGTACGGCCGAAAGCGGACTCGCTGTATAAACGAGCACGACCGAAAGCGGACTCGAAAAGGATAAACGAGTACGACCGAAAGCAGACTCGAAAAGGATAAACGAGTACGACCGAAAGTGGACTCAAAAAGGATAAACGAGTACGACCGAAAGCGAACTCAAAAAGGGATAAACGAGTACGACCGAAAGCGGACTCGAAAAGGATAAGCGAGTACGACCGAAAGCGGACTCGAAAAGGATAAACGAGTATGACCGAAAGCGGACTCGAAAAGGATAAACGAGTACGACCGAAAACGAACTCGAAAAGGGATAAACGAGTACGACCGAAAGCGAACTCGAAAAGGATAAACGAGTACGACCGAAAGCGGACTCAAAAAGAAAGACCGACCGAAAGCGGAATTTCAAACAGCAGACGAGTACGACCGAAAGCGGACTCACTGGAGATATGAGAGCAAACGAGTACGACAGAAAGTGGACTCGAAAAGAAAGACCGGCCGAAGACGGAATTTCAAAAAGCAAACGAGTACGACCGAAAGCGAACTCGAAAAGAAAGACCGACCGAAAGCGCTCTTTCGACAACCACATGAGTACGACCGAAAGCGGACTCAGTGGGAATAGAAAGGCAAACGAGTACGACCGAAAGCGGACTCGAAAAGAAAGACCGGTCGAAGACGGAATTTCAAACAGCAAACGAGTACGACCGAAAGCGAACTCGAAAAGAAAGACCGACCGAAGACTAAATTTCCAACAGCAAACGAGTACGACCGAAAGCGGACTCGAAAAGAAAGACCGGCCGAAGACGGAATTTCCAATGGCAAACGAGTACGACTGAAAGCGAACTCGAAAAGAAAGACCGACCGAAAGCAGAATTTCAGAGAAAGGATACCACATGGGATACTTCTACTAGGGATAATGAAATAACAAAGAGTGCGAGGACGGCCGAAGACGAACTCGAAAAGAAAGATCGGCCGAAAACGGACTTTCCAACCCAAGATAAGTAGAATCAACGGATCTACAAAGATAACTTCGATGGGGAATAGAGAAATCTAAACAGACAACTCTGCGGGGAGTGTAGGAAGAACCAACAAGAAGGACGAATCCACTGGTTACTGTGTAGTGTTAAACAACATCTCCTGAATTCGTTACTTTCTGCTAGGGAAAGGAACTGGTAAGGAAATCAAACCTGGCTTATGCTTCGAATGCATATGTTTGAATTTTGCCGTAATGCTCCACACGAAGTGGAAATGCTACGCGTTTGGGAGGATGCCATGCAAGAATGCTTATGCAATGCAAAAGAGGTGCCTCAGCAAAATAAATGCTGAAGGCGAAGGCAAACTCCACCGGGGATGACAAAATAAATTGTCCTTCGAAATAAGAGACCCTGCTGAGAAAGACTTCACTCCACTGAGGAAGACATTGATCACAAATTCTGCTGGAGATGAAAGCTCCGAGAGAAAACCCACTTTGTTGGGGATGGAAAGATTAACAACTATGCTGGAGATGGATGAAACTCTGATAGAATACCCACTCAGTCGGGGAATATCAAGATCAACCATTCTGCTGGAGATGGACGAAACTCTGAGAGAATACCTACTCAGCTGGGGAGGGAGATGAATACTGAAGATGGAAACTCCTCCTCCGGGGATCACCAAATACTTAAGAACTTGGATTTGACGCCTGCCAAAAACGATTGGACTCAAGACCTACTGGGGATACCATTCACCACCAGACTCTGCTTGGGGATGTCGGTGAGCTTAATCTGCTATTAGGGAAATAACTTTACCCTCACCCTGCTGGGGATTAGATCAAACCGTTGTCGGTGAGACTATACTTTCTAACCAACTGAGGAAGGTAGACCCTAGGACTCTGTGGGGATAATAACATCTTTGTCCATGAATCTCCTGCTGGAGATACAACAACATCCACCTTAGAGCAATCAACCTCTGAATGCTTGCTGGAGAATAATAATCCAAACACAACTTCGGCTGGGTATACAATCCTCTGTACTCCTACTGAGGGGGACGATCCTCTTATGTCCTGCTGAGGGGGACGATCCTCATCGACACATCTGCTTGGAAAATAGTAGTTGTCAACATCCACTCTGCTAGGGGATAAACACATGTTTCCTGACTAGCTGAGGAAAAAACGACGGCCCCATACTCTGTGGGGAAACACCATCTTTGATCAAACAAGATGCTCCATCAATCTTTTGCAGAAGAGGCTGTAGAAATGAAAGTTTCTGGCTACCCGCTGAGGAAAGATGAGCCAAATCACAACTCTGACTGGGGGTAAACCTCTTATCTCCTGCTGAGGGGGACGATCCTCAACGGCTCTGCTTGGGGAATCACTTCTTTATACTCTGTTGAGGAAGACGATCCTTGATACTCTGATTGGGAAGAGTAATAAACTACTGAGGACGATCAGACTTTAAAGTTAAGGAGAGCAACTCTACTGGAGAGGTACCAATGAAGATTGGACTTTGAACTACTCGAGATGACTAGATCTGACCGTTGAGGAAGAGAACACTCTGACTTCTCATCGTCTTCTTGACAATATTCTATCGTCTTACCTTGCTGAGAGTGAGGATTCCATCTGTACTGCTAGAGATAAAAAACCTTCATAAAAGCCCTTTTCGAACATAGGACAATTCTCTGCTTGAGGAAGAATAATAATTCCCACACCTTGCTGGAAAAAGATACTCTCTGGCTCTTTGCTGGAGGGAAAAGACTCCAAAAGTCCCACACTGGGAACAACTCAGTACTTCAAGTTTCTGCATATTGATTGTCAAGAGCGAAACACAGTTCCTTTAACTCTCCACCTTGCCCCAGACCACAGGGTCTACTTGAAGCAAACATCTTAAGAGGATTTTACAGAAAACCTGGCGTTCAACAATGCCCCAGGGTTTTCAAACTCTTAGAGATGTATCCGGTCTGGACATAACTGTCCCATACTTCATGATTCATGAAGTAAACCACCTCGAGAGGGTTCGTAATGACCTGACATGTTCTGCCATAGTATTCTGAACCTGACATAGGTGCTATTGATTGGCTGTGTTCTGAAGGGAAAAACTTCTCGCGCCCTTGAAGTGACCTGCCCCAGTATAAGCCTTGCAGTACATTTGTCTCTGATCGACTAGTCTTCGAGAGATTTACCGAATCTCGACGTGATTGCCCTAGTTTACACGCTTGTGGAGAAATTTATCGGATTGCCCCATGGTTGATTGTACTCTGAAAAGACCTTCTGAACTTGAATGCCCCAACTTGGCTACATTTTGAAGAGATTTCCCAGTGTGATTGTCCCAGATTGGTTACATCTCAACACAAATGGCTGGGAACGCCTTTTTCCCACATAATCCTTCAGAACCATGTCCTCTGGAGTCCAGGCACCTCAACTTGGTCAGTTTAAGCTTCTCGACTGATGTTCATCGTGTAAGCTTCTTTGATGTCAAACAAATGTATGCAAGCAGAAAATATTTATTCTGAGAATGATTATTCAAATGCAACACATATGTTAATCTTGAAGTCCTTATTGAAAATATGTCACACAACCGAGTTACGACACTTATTTTTTAAAGGAAAGCAATACGCACATGCAACACCAACAAAAATCTTATTAGTACAACTCATGGGAGTCAGGAACGCTATCTCGTTGAAGTACGCCTTCAGACTAAACCCTGTTTCAATTAGGACTTTTAAGGGTTGTAGCGTGGTCTGGTTCACGATTTTGAGAAAAAAGAAAGATTTAAGGCTCAAAGTTTATTGGTACCCACCCACTCTTCATGATATTCTCCAGTCCTATGTTCAGCTAATTTGACACAAGCACCCATCTCTAAAAAAGATTTCATGATCTTTAAGGAATCCATGCACTGATGGTTTGAGACCTAATGAGGTTTTGGAGCGACAGTCCCCCTCTTTTTGTCTTTTGTGTCTATATTCACACGACTTTGTTCTTATCGAGGATTTTCTTTGTAATCCTTTTGGCTTTTCACTTTCTCATTCTTTTGCTTTTTTGCCTGGACTGACTCTTTTGAGTTTTCAATTTTGAAGTCCAGCGGGATGCCTTAACTTTTGCCTAAGTCACTTGCTTTCAAGTTTTTCGACTTAGCAGGCTTTTTCTTTTTCTCCTTTTTTCTCTTTTTTTTTAACAAGTCGTGTGACACCGTTTTGCCTGCCTTGTTTGAAAGGGCTGTGACTGTTTCACTCTTCGGTTGGTGAGGAGTAACCATTGTGGTTCTACACCTCTTAACCTCTTGATAGTGGAATGGAAGGTAATGGATCCTCATATGTACACTCCTTTTGAAAGTTGAACACTTGGTCAAACTAACTAACGCCTACCCTGCCCCTGGGTTAAAATTGAGGGTTTTTCGCTTTCAGAAAGAACTCCTACTACTAGGCTCAAAGGGGTTAACAAAGGTTTATCTCCTTATCTCTCCAGTGTTTGTGAATTGGAAACAATGCCTGTACATCCTTAACAGGGTTTTATCCAAAAGCGTATCATTAGAAATTTACGTTCTTATTTCGTCATCCTCCCTCCAAGAGTCTAGACAAGAAAGGTTGGTATTGCAGTGCATATAAACATGACATGAGTGCATAAAAGTAAGATACTTCAGGAACAACACATCATTGCATTAAAATCAACATTCAAACACAAACAAGTTTTTACATGCAGACAATGTTTAAACAAACAAAGGAAAGCTACATATGAAAATGCAGTAAAGGAAGCTGATGATTGCCATTGTTGAGGAGACTTGACTCCGTCTGGACTTATTGCTTCTGATGATGTCTTGCAATCTGGTGCTTACTCTGACAAAGAAGCTTCAATCCAAAGGGGTACCATCTGGGGTGATGACCTTTGAGTCGATCAAATCTTGCACCTGGTGTTGGAATGCATTACAATTATCAATTGTATGCCTAAACGTTCCCAAATGGAACTCACAGCTAGCGTTCATGTCAAAGTCCGGAGGAATAGGGTATGGCACTGGCGTGGTACTCCTCAGCTGGATCAGCGAGCTCTTGAGCAGACGAGTAAACAACTGACTATAAGGAATAGGAATAGGATCAAATATCCTCTCAGGCCTTCTTGGTCTCGGTTGCCCCTGCTGCTGATAATTCTGCTGTCGATGCTGATTTGGGAACCTCACCTGTGCTTGCACTTTCCTTTCCACATTTGGCTGAGGCACAAACAAAGGTTGCTGACGTAGAGCTTCTGCAGCAAAAGGTTGTGGAGAAAGTCCATGACAAGAGGTGGATCCTGCAAAGAGGGGGGAAGTCTCCACTTCTGATGAGAACTTGATTGCCCCTGAATCAATGAGTTCTTGGACCTTATGATTGAACCTTGTACAATTCTCAATATTGTGACCAGGTACCCCAGAATGGAAGTCACACCTAGCATTCATATTGGAACCCAAAGAAAACCCTGTCGGAGTTGGTCCTAGAGTGACACGCTCGACCAGTTTGAGCTCGAGCAGATAAGAAAGCAACTGCGCATACGACATTGGAATGGGATCAAACTTCCTCTTAGGCCCCTCTGACTTGGGATCCTCTTGAGGAGCAGGAAATGATTGCTGACGAGAAAGCTCTAAAACTTCAATTTGTGGAAGAGATTCACGAGGCAATCCACGATCTAGAGCAAATCCCACAGAGATGGGAGAAGTAAGGACCTCTGTTGTGGAAGTGAGCACATGATCATTTTCCTTCTTTAACACCTTATTCAAGATTTTCATGACCAGGCCCATCTGAGTCCTCATCTGATTGACTTCATCTCTTAGCAATTTCTGTTCTTGAGACATGACCAGCATATCTTCCCCAAATTGCCTCATCTGAATCTTCATTTCAGTCACCTCTGCATGGAGTTGTTCCATGGCTATCCCCTGGTTATCATAGGCTGAGTAGAATACCGATGAATACGTTGGTCGGCAATCCTGTCTGAAGAAAGGAGAACATAAGAAGTCCAGAGATAAACCTGCTATGCAAAATGAGATGATTATGCAAATGCAAACATGTATGAACATTATCAAGGCGATCTATCCCTTGATTCCAGTTTTAACAACAGAAGAGAACTGAATTCCTGATCATATAAAGAGAATAAGCATCTGTTACATCATAAGTCTGAATAAGCATAAACAAAGACCTCGACCAACAAGCCTGGCGGTGATCCCAGAAATACAAAGAAAACTGCAGCAGGGAAACTAAGGCATATCATCAAGACTCAGCCGTGCTAGAATTCCCCATTCGTCATTCTTTTTGCACCAATTCTGCACTTCCTTGAGAAGCTTCTTGGTATTAGGATGTTCTGGTGTCTGAATCAACTCCTGAATCAAAAGATCCCTCCTGTACAAGATTCCTATTAAATAACGACTATGCAATTCCCAATCATCTTCTCCAGAAGCTCCACCTGAACTTGGACCTTCGCTCCTGGCTCTTTTCACTTCAGCTTGGATCTTCAGCTGTTCCATATCTGCCATGGTTTCCTTGAGCTTTTCTTCAATTGCTCTCCTCTCAAAGATCCCTGATAAAATCTCCTTATCCTTTTTCTGAAGCTCTGTCTTCAAACCTTCAATCTGTTCCAGATACTTGTCCTCTTTCAACCTGTTGGCAGTAATTGCTGTATTCTGACGGTCATTGAACCTGTAAATTCTTGACATAGCATAAGCTAACTCTTTCTTTTTGGATGAAAGGACCTTGCTAACGCTCTTCAACGCTTGAGCCACTTTCTCTCTGGCTGTGGCTTCTTTAGACAATTCTTTCTCCTTCACAGCCAAAAGCTCTGATTTCAACCTGGCAGCATGGATAGCTTCACCTTTTTCGTGCTTCAACTGACCAACCTCTCTGCCCAGTTCACGATTCTCCTATCAGAGTTTCTCCTTCTCAGCCCATAACTTATCATACTTCTCTGCATCAACAGTCGCGGGAGCCTCGATCATCAAAGGATACAAAGGTGGTTCCACCGGGAAGGGAAGAAGCTCCTCTTCTGCTCTTTTCTTAATCCACTCTTCATAGGAAGGAAAGGCCCGGTTGTTACATTTCCCGAATGAAGTTTTTCCCTTCTTGGTCACCTGCTTCCAAGCATTCACAATCTTCCTTATCATCTCTTGATCCCCAGTACCATTGAAGAATAAGGACTCTCTGACATCTCGCTCTTCAGGTGGACCTCTCAAAGGATAACCAAACTACCTGATGACAAGGGAAAGATTATAGTTAATTCCACCTTTTCTCCCTATCAAGGGTACATTAGGGAATTCTTCGCACTTGCAAACAATCTCCATCCCTAGCAAGTCATGGTTGAACCAAACAATGTTGTCAGCAGTCAAGCCCATTAACCTCTTTGACCACTTCAGAGAATCTCTCGTATCAATGAAAGCGCCAGCTTCGGGGAGATGACTCAGAAACCAAGTAGATAAGAGTGGTGCACAATAACTCACAGTTTTTCCACGCCTATTTTCATTCTTGTAGTGGACTGAGTGATACACATCACCTAGCAAGGTAGGTATAGGATTCTTTGAAATAAAGATCCTGAAAGCATGCATATCCACCAGATCAGGAACATTGGGAAACAGGACAATCCCATAGATGCACATAGCCAGAATAGCTTGGAAAGCAGTCCAATTCTTCTCCTTAACATGTGTGCAAGCTTGATCAAACAAGAACTTCAATAAGAAACCCTTAGCTCCTTGTTTCTCCACAATATTACTGCTCAGAACGGATTCACCAATATGAAGAACAATGGCCATTTCTTTTATCCCAGGGCGATCTTCAGAAAATAATACTATGTCATGCCTGATGGGGATTCCCAAAATAAATGAGAACTCCTCCAACGTTGGAGCCAAGATATAGTCTGGAAAAGTGAAACAACGTAAAGACGGATCATAGAACTGAAGAAGTGTATGAATGGCATCCTTCTCATACTTGGAGATACTGTAGACAAACTTCAGAAGTCTCCCATACTCTCCACCGAACTCTGTACGAACTCCGGGACCAGCCATATTAATCAGCTTGTGAATCAACATCAAGGTCGGGTCTGGGAACGAATAAGCAACAGTCTTATTTCTCTGGACATCCATGTTAAGGCAACCTCAAAAAACCGAAATCAAGAGTAAGATGCAAGCCCTGAAAAATGTCAAGCATGTTAGAATGCAAGAAAAATGATATGCACATGCAAGCATGGGATCAAGGCATCACTGCTGGACGTGCTGTGCTGCTAACTGAACGAGAACCACAACCCAGAAAACCAGAATTCTAGAATACCGAACCACTGAGATAACCAGAAACCCAGATAATCAAACACAGCTGAGAAATCCAGAAAACCGGGTAGGTTGAAGGTTTCGGTTACCTGCAGACCTGCAAACACCCATCCCTTCTCACATGTGGGTTCTAGAAAGGCGAGGATCCTCAATATCCCGGGCTCTCAGGTCGAGAAATGATGATACGTTCATCATTTCTGGTTTAGCATCATCATCAATCGAGGAGGCCTCAACTGATTCCCCTAAAAAATAAGGTCATCCTATGCGAGTCCCTCAGCATTGGATCCTCGGATCGAGAATGTGCAATGGGTTTGCCACGAAATGTGGTCTGCCACTGTCACATCTAGGGAGGAGAGGCGCAACTGAGGTATCGGAGAAGCGGTCACCAGAGTCGACAGCTATCTAGATCAACACCCTAACATGCACAAGACACACACGTCAGGATGCGTCCCAAGATAGCCTCGTCTGGTTGTGAATTTCGTGAATACACAAACGTACCAAGCGGGCACATAGGTCCCACTACTCTCCACTCTAGTCCTAAGGTGTACTCAAGCCTGGGTATTGGGCTTATCTCTTAGAACAACCCAATCTGCCAAATAGAAGCCAGCCAGCACAACACAGCAATATCCAGTATGACAGTAATAAAATGAAATGCAATGCAGTAAAAGCTGTAAAATAGTAATATACAACATAATAAAGCTCAACAAATAAACACCCAACGAAAACAACAAACAAGCGCTAGGATCGACTCGCTAAAAGGGATGGACCAGCAAGAGGTCAACCAGAGTCCCCAGTAGAGTCGCCAGCTGTCGCTCCCGAAAGATTCGCATCCAACGGTACAAACGCAAAAGTGGCGCAGAAAACACAGAGTCGCCAGCAATGTGTATTTATCCCGAGAGAGGGAAAGGAAACACTGCATAAACCTGAAGAGAAAGGGGGAAAGACATGGTCATCGCAACCATAGTCTGGGTTCGGAAGTCGGTTATGCGAGGGGAAGGTGTTAGCACCACATGCATCCATCGTACTCGATGGGATCCACGCTTATTGTCTAAACGGAGGGTGAGCTGTCCTACTATCTATGGCTGAACAAAAGAAAACGGGGATGGGGATGACTAAGACGGACTCGGTAGGACATATTCGATGCCCTAGGCCTACGTACTCCCTCAGTGCAATGGGAAAGTCAGAGTCAACGTAGTTCGGACGGGAACTGTGGGGGAAGGTTGCTCACCAAGACAATCGCTGTCTTGTGCCTACATATCCTCAATCAGATGAGAGAGAGGAATCAGAGCTAATTTAGTTCGTGGGTACGACCACGGATGGGTAAGTGTTTTTTATGAGCGACGTTAGATTCGCGTCTGGCAGTTAGGGTCGATGCCTGTTTGCGACTCAGACGGAAGGTAACGTGCCCTTTTCTAAAAATGGTCTGGAACCATACAATCCCAAAGGATAAAAAGATTTGAATTTGTTTTTGTGTTTTTTAGACAGAAGTGTTTTTTAAGTTAGTTCATAACTTGCATTGCACCAAAGTCTAGGGCATAGGGACGAATACTTAACGAACCGTCCCAAGACAAGACGCCCGCTAAGCACTCTAGAAAAATGAGAGGACACCCCTCATTTCTCATTCCCCATGCTTAAGGCTCGTGCGCAATACACTTTATCTTTATTAAGTGTTTTCAAGAAGTTTTGAGATGAGAAGAGAGAAGACCTAAAGGTAACTCTAAAGGGAAACTAAGAGTCCTAATGTTATCATGCATGGATGACCTATGGTTAGTGAGGTTTAGGAAGGACAACTACCTAAAACCTAATGCTAATCCTACTCCAAGCTTAATAAAAAATTAAGTTGGACTAGGTAGCTCTAAAGGGAGAGAATCCAAGACTTAAACAAGTCTTGAGATCCATGGGAGGAAGAGAGTGAAAGAGAAGAAATGAGAAAGAGAAGGAGAAGATGAGATACAATAAAGGGCAGCAAGCACATCACATCATAAATGTCCAACTCAAATCATCAAAAATGTTCCAAAGATCAATGCAAAACAATTCAAGTAAACATGCAAAGATAAACATGAAAGAATGCAAGCATACTTGTATGGAATGCACAATTAAGCATACATGGACTTCATATCAAAATGAAATGAGAAAGGTAAGATGAAGATGAAAACAAGTCAGAACCAAAATCATATTATCATCAATAATTCTCATGTTCAAAAGTGATTCATATTATGAAGCATTATGATCCAAAGGAGTCCACAAAAGGAAAGGTAATGATATTCATCATACAATTCAAACCAAATGCATTCAACTATGCTCAAGTGAAATGAAAACCAATTAAGGGGCTCAAGGGGCAGTAGCATATGCATCAGTATCATATCAAAACCAAACTTAAGTCATATAAGTCCAAACATCAAGCAACACCTTCAAGACATGCACCAAAGTAATCGACAAATGGAAACTCAAAGTCCAAACCCTTAAAACATACCCAAACATGATCCACAAATTGCAAAATTTGGTCACAAAGGACCTCAACCAGGGGTGAACATCATATCAAAAGCTCATGCAAAGAATCACAAAGGAACTAAATCAATTAGGCATGGCAAATCAACTAGTGTAAAGAGATGTCAAGATATAATCATGCATAAGTCATTTAAGCACAAATAATCAAACATATATCAAATGACATTCAAAAATTGTGAAATTAAAACTCAAATGACCTAAGTCAGAAGCCAATCACATGTCAAAAGATCTCACAAAAAATCACAAGTTAAGCACCTCAAACAAATGAGCAAAGATCACATAGGAACCATGAACCAATATACAAAGGAGAGGGATTAAAATGCAATATGAAAAGAGTTTAAAAATATGAGAAAAATATTTTTAGGAACCTCAACATGTCCTCTAACAAATACAAAAAGAATGAGATGCAAATCATGTATAGATGATGAGAACAAAAATCAACAAGGCAGGGTGTGCATAAGTGAAACAATCCAAAAAGAAATTAATTAAACAATTAATTCAGATGCACAAAATAAAATAAAAATGAAAAATAAAATTTTCAAAATTTTTATAAAACCCTAAATATGCTTCATGAAATTTTTTAGAATTTTTGGATGCATTAAACTATTTTTAACAATAAAAAAGAAAGCAATGCAAGAAAATAAAATAAAAAGGAATAAAATGAACCCAGGGGTGCAATAAGCAACAATAACACGTTAAAAAAACAAATGGGCTGAACAGGGGGGTGGGAATATCAAGGACAGGCCCAGTCCAATTCAGTGTGGTCAAACCAAAAAAACATGGAACTCAGTCAACCAAATTGACTCACCATCAGCCATAAGATCAATCTAACTTTTTACATCAAGTCAACAAACCAACACAGTACTCAAGATGAAGGGCCCTGATCAAAAGCGCATGGTAACAATCATAGGGAAACACACAATAGTCATGATCTGACTTAAATAGAAATCCACGTGATATGCACATGTTTATTTTGATGCGTTGGCTGAATAATATCCATCAGATCAAATCAATGTTCTAGATCAGTCAATCAAAACACAAAGCATGCAAGATCAAGGGTTATGATTTGAGGCACACGATAACACACATAGACCAGCACACACACATTAAATAAAACACAAGCAAATTAAATGAAGTGTCAAGATCTGAACCATCAGATCAAACCCTTGGACGACTGTGATTTCATATTCCTCCTTCAGCTTTCGGTGACCTGAGAAACAAACCAGACACCGGAGCCCTAGCTCCGGTCGTCTCCTCCGGCGACTATCAACTTAAAATCTTCTAGAAATCAAACATGAGTACATCATCTTAACCAGAATTCAACAAGGATCTCAAATATCATGTCCATTTCACCAACATATCAACATATAAGTCAAATAGAAAGAAATAAGTTTGGATCTAAAACTTTCAATCTCAAAATTCAAGCCATTCACACTTCCAAAATCAAAACCAAACATATCAGCATCATCAGTGAACTTCATAGATCATCATGCACACTTAAAATTCTAGTTATACGACCATGAAAAGCAAGCTTACCTGAGATCTGTAGAGCTTGAAATACACCAAGAGCGCCTTCCAAAAGCTGCAGATCTTCCTCTTTTGAGCTCTATTTGCAAAATAAATGCAAATAGAGGCTTGAATCTGGCTAGATCTAGGAGTTTGAACTTGAACCAACTTGAGATGCACTTGCTGAAAACCTTGCTCTTAGCTCAAAACGATGGTGGATTCTTACTCTACCAAGTGTGTAGATCAAGAATATGAAAAAAGTTCTTCAGAAACCCTTGGGATGAGAGAGTTTCGAAGAGAGAAAGCTTGGATGAGAAAAATGAGATTCTGAGCAAATGAGGGTGCATGACCTAGCTTTGGACGTGTGAGTTAGCTTATATACACCTCATTAGACCTCTGATCATGATTAAAGTTTGGTTAATCCCTTGATTAATGACTTTTGAAGTGTTTTGCAAAAATGCAATTTGTGATGTATCCCTTAATCCACACGTGCAAAGGCCATGAGATAAGCATGGATCACTCACATTTCCCTTGCTGGTCACCAATGGATTGGAATTGGGCCTTGTGGTGGCTTGGTTTGTAAGTTTTAATCCATCTTACCAATTTACACTTTGTGAAATAAGTGAGGTACATGGCATGAAATGACTTGATTCAAGGGCCAAACTTGTGCCAAATGAAGTGTACTTGGATATTAGAATGTGACTTGAAGCAATAGAACCAATTACAAGTCAATTTGTACCAAAATGCAAAAGGTGGAAAAAGTGGTACATGTGATAAACCTTAAAAAGCACCTTACATTGTTTTGACCATAACTTGAGTTCTACAAATGATATGGAAACCATCTAGTACTTTTTGGAAATGGGAGAGAAAGATCTTCAACTTTCATGTTGGAGGAAAATTCATTTGAAGCTTCATTGATGATGAAAAGTAAAGTTGAATGTGGTGGAAAAACTGCCAAAAATGGAAAGTTCTCATTATAGGTCATTTCCCAAATTTAGTAACTTTTGCACAAACTCTTGATTCTTGATGAGTGATATGAATCTTGATATTTGAGCACCATATGAGGATGTGAGACCTTAAAAATCATGAAGAGGACCTCAAAATCCCATGGTTGACTTTCCTCCTTACAGTTGACTTTTGCTTACTTCACAAGTAACTGATCCACTAAACATCTTCCACAATGAACCACTAGCCAAGTCTCAATCCATGAACACTTGTGAGCATGTGGAATACCATAAGAACATGCTTGAATCCACAAAGCCCTTCAAGAAGTCCTTTGGGTCAAAAACCCTAATTTGGCCCCTCTGGTTAGGAGGGAAAGATTCACTTGAAACCCTTTGCCATTCTTGACCTTATGAAGATATGATGAACTCCTCAAACCACCTTGAGGCTTGAGACTCCATTGAGATGAACCAAGTACCTTGATCCCATGCTAAGAACCAATGCTATGCACAAATGCTAATGCAAGAAATGCAAAGAAACATAAGCCAATTAGCTAAAAGTAAGAAGGCAAATTTTGGGGTGCTACAGCGGGGATATAGCAAGTAAGCAGCAAGTTATCCCTTCACAGACCGACTACAACAAGCTCGTGACTCTAATAGAAATAGACGGTAAGCTCTCTGCTCTATTTGCTTGCAAATCGTTTACCTATCAAAGTTGGCGAACGCTTCTGTAACCTTAGACTCGTTATGCTTAACGCCCACTTACTTAAAGACTCGTTGGCTCCGCGTCCACCGACCGAAAGTCGGTAACCTTCGTCAGCATTTGGTACTCTTTCAATAGCTTCAATAGTTCACTAAAAGCCTTTGGTTTAATGAACCGCAAGCCCTTCAGAAAGACATAATCAAAAGGCTTGCGGGAACCGACGGTAACGAAGGTTACCGGGCCGATGCGGCCGGTTACCGGGAACCGCAAGGTTGCAAGGTTCCCGGGAAACGACCTTCCCTTTATTTGTAAAGTAGGCCTTTTGATAACTAATTAGAGTTGACATGAAATGGATCACGGAAGAAGACGTATCTGATGAATGAATGATTCAATCCCCTCTCACCCACACGGGTTCTTCTATGGAAGGGGTTCCCCTTATTCTATGTGAGGTGGGGCGTACGTAAGAGCGAAACCTAGATAGAACGTGGAGCGCCGGCCGCCGATACAGTGACCATACTTACTAGCTCTGACCATTGCCGCCTATAGATATAGATGGAAGGTAGCTTGCTTCTCTTCTCCTAGGCGGCTCCCTGCACATGTTATTCGCGAAGAAAAGGAAGCGAGGGTTTCTTCGCTTAGTAGAGCTACCGGCCGCCGGTTACTTTCTGAGGGGCTCCGCTGGAGAAAAAGAAGGTCCCCCTTCCTCTTCTCTCTTAAAGCTTTATAAAGCTCGGTGAGCGAGAAATGGTTGGTTAAGAACTATTGACTGTAAACCATAGCATTTACAGTCACTCAATTGAAATGTTTTCCTTTGGAATAAAGATGGATGAGCAGAGGTTTGAAGCCGCTCGACCCAAACAAGCAATGGCATTCGAGCCCCTATCAGAGAAAGATAAGTGAAGCTATATGCTGAGTTAGCAAGGTGTGAATTGTGATTTGTAAAGATGAAGTTGAGTGGTTGTGTTAATTCGGATGAGGGATTTTAGAGAATTGTGCTAGTATGAGTAGGACTTGATGAATTAGTTTGTTTGATTGGTTTGGTTAATATGCCATGTTAAGTGTAGGTTATTGAGGCTAAATCTATGGTTATTGGGTGTTAAGCTCTGTTTGGAAGATGATTTTTCTTGTTGAGATTAATTGGACACATGTATCCTTATGCTGTGGTAATGTTGTTATGCGTTGAGATGAATTTTGATGATGTGTTAATACAAGGTGGTGAAGTTGTAGCTTATGTTGACGATAATTGGGAATTCTTGAAAGTATATATCCTATTCAAGATTTGGAATTGGCTGCAATTGTAGTTGTGTTGGATATTCGGAGGTATTATTTACGGATCTAAGTTCGAAGTGGTCAGTCATCAAAGTGTAGAATGCCTGTTTGGTTTGAATTTCCGATGAGTTAAGTCGAAAGTCTTTTCTTATGTCTGCTTTGATGGTCGGAAGTTGATGTGAACTTGGTAGATTTGATGGTTACAATTAATCAGAGTGCGCAGCGAAAGCGCGGTGCAGAGCGGTTGGTTCTTATGTGGGTAACCACGATGTCGGTAGTTTGATTATGTTGATGTTGTGCTTTGGGCTTTTGTGCTCTTATCCTTGTTGTTGCCTCGTTACCTAGGGTGATGGTTCGAGTGCGAGTAGCTAATTCCTATGATGGAGGATTAGGGGAGTGTTGCCCACGGTGATGGTAACGATCGTGTTGTGTTCTGACCCGTAGTGAACTGGTGTGTTCTTAACTTGGTTATTCTTTGTGTCTTGAGTTAGTTGTTGGGTGAGTTGCGTGAGCATTGTTTCGTGTTGTCATTGTCGTTGATGTGATGTATTGTTGTTTGGTGTTAGACGTGGGGTTTTCCTTTTTAGGGCAGGGAAGTTGATTTGTTAGCTGAGATAACGTAATTGGAGTGTGGTGCATCGAGTAAATTTTCGGGGATGAAAATATTCTAAGTGGGGGAGAGTTGTAACGCCCGTATTTAATTAAATATTTTAATTAAATAGTATTGAGTGTTTCCGTATATTTGTTGAATATGTTGGTTGAGTTGGTGGAACATGGCTTAATAATTACTTATGTTAAGAATGTCCGTGAAGTCAACCGTTTAATGAGAAAGAGGTAGGTTCAGTTGTTAGTTACAATTGGATGAAGAGAAACGGTTATACTATTGGCTTGTAGATAGTGAAGTATTGTGATTAGCTTACTTTTGAGATGAAATATCTATGTGTATAAAAATGTAACTTTATGGAGTTAATCATGAATTGAAAAGTCGAGGCACATGCCAGCAACTAGTGGTAGTTAACTTATGGTGAAAATATGATGCAGATAGGATGCATTGTATGATGATGGTTAATAACAGTTGATGGAATTAGTCATTGAACAAGATATGAGAAATGAGTTTGTACAAGGATGTGGATTTGAATGTATTGCTATTGGAATGTAAGTTCGTGGTGACGAGTAGTCGGGTGAGGGAGTGTTATCCGAGCCATTCGATTGAGGTAATTTTCGAGGGCGAAAATTCTTTTAACTGGGGGAGAGTTGTAACACCCCAAATTTTAGATTAATTATTTATTTAATTAATTTATCGGGAATATATGACTTATTGTGGAATATCCGATATATATGATGTTTTGGGGATTTTCTTTTGTGAAGTGGTTGGATATAAATGATGTTTTAGTGATTTTGAGAATTATGTGACAATTTGGAATGATTTAAAATAATTAAAATAATTAAGTTGGAATTATTCTAATTAGAAAAATAGGAGTTATTGGTAGTAGAGACAAGAAGGGCATTTTGGTCAATTATGAAGTGTTAGTAAGGATAATAATGGGAAGACCATATTAAGGAGTTCTAGGGTTACGGAAGAGTAACTGTTTTCCTTTCGTGCATGCATTTGGAGAAGAGGCAGAGAGAATAGGAGAGCTGCTAGGGCCGGGAGGAAAATAGAAAAGGGATATCGGAATTCAGTAGAACGCGAAGAGAACGACGGATTCGACGACGAATTAAGGTAAGGGGAGTTTTATCATTTTTATTATAATCGATTTAAGGTCTGGATAATTGTGGGAATTATTGGGGTTTTGGTGGAGTTTTGATAAATGATAACTGTGACGTAATTGATGATGGTTTGATGTAAAGATTGCTTCCAATTGATGTGTAGTATTGTATATCAAAATTGAGTTGTTAATTGAGCGTGGTAAATATGAGGACTTTGATGGTTTCGTAATCTGTTGAATTGCTAATTGAAATTCTACGGAGTACTACTGATGGATTGAATAAGTAAGGAAAGAAAAAAAAGAGATTTGGGGGGGGGGGGGGGGGTGGCGCAAGCCACCAGAACTTAGTGGCGCCAGCCATATGCTACAAAGGGTGGCGCAAGCCACCAAGGAGAAAAGGCAGGGGTGGCGCAAGCCACCCATTAGATAGGGGGAATTGTATTATTTTTTTTTAGTTCTTCTTTTAAAAAACTGAAACTTCTGTTTTATAAGTCCAATTTTGATGCCGTTTGATGCTACGGAAGGGTAATGAAATAATCTATAACATGGCAGAATAAAATAAATCATATAGTGTGATCCTCTAATGAAATTGATATGCGAAAGTGATGAATGTTCTGTATTGATAAACCTGTAAATATGCCTGTCTGTGTGAAAACTCATGAATTTAATTAGCAGGAATTATTTAGTATTGGTGATAATGAAATAATGCAGACATGATGTTTATGTTGTTGTATTGATGATATTTATAATGTGATTATCTATGGATTGTGCCATACTTTATGAATGATGTGTGTGCTGAAATAACAGAAAGTATGATGTATGTGTGAAATTCCTGAGTTGTGTCTGGAAATGAATTGTCTAGTATTGGTTGTAATAATTTGATAATGGTTTGATTTTAAAGTATGTGTTATGATGTTTGTGAATGGAACATGAAGATTTTAATGATGATGGTACTACTGAGGTTTTGGTGTGGTTAGGATGGAGATAATACTGTCATGAAGTAAGGTGATATTGTAATGATGATGTTGATATGATATGCATAATCAATCACTAAATATGCTATATGATGAATTGATAAATGATTACATGTTGACTGTGATGTGATGATATATCCTTGGTAAATGATTTGTGTTGGATTGATGCTATTATGAGTTATAATGATGTAATGATATTAACACGATGTAAATGATGCTGTGAGATACCTTATGATGCTGTAAGAATAATGGTGATATTGTTTGATAAAATGATGATGTTTGATAAATGATGCTGATATGATGATTAAGATGCTATTGTGACATTTATGATGATTGTGGTGTTGTTATGAGATTTAGGATGCTGTTATGGTGCGATGTTAATTATGTGTTGATGAATATGTGATGGTGACTAAGTATTGATGATTATGTGAAGAGAATATAATGATGCTGTTTTGATGAATATGATGTATGTGATGAAGTATGATGAATATGATGAATGATGATGCGTTTGACTAGCCGTGGTCGTATTTTATATGTTGTTGCTCATCATGCATACATAGCATTTAAAGGACTGTTGTCCAGTGAAGTTTGTAGGATGCTTTGGTCCAGTGAAGTTTGTAGGACGCCTTGGTCCAGTGATTTTTTTGTGATGTGCTCTGGTTCCAAGCGGGAACCGATCCTATTGGTGGGGATCTTTGGAGAATGAAGATGACTAAGTCATCAGTGAAGTTTTGGTACCACATGCATGTGTCTTATAAGGTTGCATTCATTATTTGTGGCATTGCACAATAATTGTACTATGTGATGTGTTTGATGTGATTCTGATTTTGGTGATGTTCTGACATGAGAATTTGGTGTTTTGTTGTTATGAGGTATATGTGTTAAATGATGCTATGTTGTTGTGATTTCCTGGATATGACTACTATATCTATTCCTTATGTCTTTTATAATGGCTATGGTTGTACTCACCCTTTCTGCTGATATTTCCCCTACCATGGGAAATGGGAAGGTACTCAAGGATATCAGTAGAAGTTCGAGATAGCTTATGGAGTTATTAGTTATCTTTCCGCAGTGAAGAGGGTCTTGCTCTGATAGATGTAACATCGGGTCTTTGGGAATCGTTTGAATTAATTGTTGATAATGATGTATTGAAGTGTTTCATCTTGTTTTAAAAATGTTCTAACAAGTTTTGTGAGTTATGACTTCTGACGATGAATTTTTAATTGAAGTATTTTATTTTAGTAAAACAATGTTTTGAGAACCCGTGTTACGGAACAGGATGTTTTTAATTAAGAAGTTTTATGAAGAAATGTTTCACCCTTTTAATGAATTACTCTGATTTAATTAATTAATGTTAGTTCTTGAATTGGCTGGAATTTTGGTAAAACAAAGTATGTTCAATGTTGATGTCAAGGTGGTGATGTTGCAACATTGAGTCTTAACACTGGGCCGTGTTAAGTATTTAAATTGCTGAAGTTGGATGTATGATGTCACATGCGATGTTGTGACATTAGATCTGTAGAATTAATAACATCAGGATGTGATGTTGTTAGGGTTTGCGTGTTAGCTGGAATTGTGGAGAGCAAGCTGTCTCATTGGATGCGAATATCTTGGGATAGATATTTCCTGTTGCATAGGAGATCTGGTGCAGATTTGTAGGAGATTTAAAAGGTTGAAGATTTAAAAAGATTTTAGGAGAAAATCTGTTTTGAATATTCAGTTTTAAATAACAAATCAAGTCAGATACTGTAGCAAGTCCAAGTCCAATTCAAGGAGCTATATAAAGCGCACCAGTTCTAAAGAAAATCAACGAAGAAAGAGATCTAAAGACTGAGTGTCGTTTTTGTCTTCGTGTATGATTTGTAAACCATTCTAGTGTGAATTGGTATTATTGTTTTGAGTTGTTCTTGATCAAAGCTGTGAAGCAGAATCAAGTAGTGCTATTCAAAGTGTGTGATCTTTGAAGGGTTTTAGGGATTGAGTAGCGTTCTCATATCTAAGTGGTTTCTTAGGTAGAAAGTCACTAGTAGGAATTAAGTTTAGGAGATTGTCAATTGGGTTGTTGAGTCTGTTAATTAATTCTACAAGTAGTGAATTTCATCCTGGCTTGGTAGCCCCCAGACGTAGGTAGTTAGACCGAACTGGGTGAACAATTCTTTGTGTTGTTTTGTTACTGTTATTGCTGTCCATTTGCAGAGTGTGTTGTTGTGACATCGCACCTTAACATCACACATCTGATACCATAATTTTAATTGGTATCAGAGCAGGCATCCTGTCTGTCTCTGGGTGAGATCTAGGGAAGTTACTTTCTGGTGTAAAGATGGACAAAGAAGTTGGAGGATTCGTCAACAGACCCCCTATTTTGGATGGATCCAATTATGACTATTGGAAGCCAAGGATGACTACCTTCTTAAAATCCTTGGACAGCAGGGCATGGAAGGCTATTATTAATGAGTGGAAAGCACCTGTTGTGTGTGAGAAAGATGATGCTGGAGGCACCTAAAGCCAAAGCCTGAAGAAGAATGGACCAAGGAAGAAGATGAGCTTGCCCTTGGAAATTCCAAAGCTCTAAATGCAATTTTCAATGGAGTGGATAAGAATATCTTCAGGTTAATCAATACCTATGAAGTTGCTAAGGAAGCGTGGGATATTTTGAAGGCTACACATGAAGGAACATCTAGAGTAAAGATGTCTAGACTTCAGCTTCTAACATCAAAGTTTGAAAGTCTGAAGATGAAGGAATATGAGACTATTCATGACTTCCACATGAGTGTTCTTGAGCTGGCCAATGCATCTAGTGCTCTTGGAGAGAAAATGTCAGAAGAAAAGCTTGTAAGGAAGATTCTTAGGTCCCTTCCTAAGAAGTACAAGATGAAGGTGACTGCTATTGAAGAAGCTCAAGACATCAGCAAGATGAGAGTTGATGAGCTCATTGGATCTCTTCAAACTTTTGAGCTTGGTTTGAATGAAGAAGAACCAGAAAAGAAGCCCAAGGGTATTGCTTTAGTCTCCACTCCTGTAGAAGCTAAGGAAGTCAAAGATGATGATTCTCAGGAAGATTTGTCTCAAGCCATTGCTATGTTGGGAAAGCAGTTCAACAAAGTGTTAAAAAGGTGGAACAATAACTATAAGCCTAGTGTCAAGAACATCTCTTCTGACATCAGCAAGCCAAAAGAGAAAGATGAAGAGAAGACTGCCCAGGATAAAGGTGTTCAGTGCTCTGAATGTGAAGGGTATGGACATGTCAAGAAGAACCAGAAGAAGGGCATGGCAGTTTCCTAGTCTGAATCTGATAGTGAAAGTGAAGGTGAGTCAGCAAGGCATGTTAGAGCCTTAGCAGGAACTGTTGTGTCTGATGATGATAGTGATGGAGAAATAACTTATGAGGAGTTAGCATCTACTTATCAAGAGCCATGTTTAAAAAGTGCTGAGATTTGTCAAGAAAACAAGTGTCACAAGCAACAGATTGCTCAGCTTGAAAATGAAAAAGCTGATCTGGAGAATGAAGTTGTACTAGTTAAGTCTCAGCTGAATCAGATGACAAAATCCGTTAGGATGATGAACAGTGGTACAGTTACTCTTGATAAGATTCTTCAGTCAGAAAAAGCTGCTGGAGATAAATCGGGTATAGGATATGTGGCAAGCACTTCAGGAACAAAGAAGGAGATGTCTCAACCATTGTCTCAACATCAACCTGAGAGACAGGGTCCTACACCAAAGAAGGTTGTTCAGCCCCAGAATGCTGAGAAGAAGAATGGTCCTCATCAGAGGAAGACGCAGCCCCAAGGAGTCAGTCAGTATATGCCTCCCCAATATCACAAGAGCATGAAGGCTGTTGGGTCCAATCAGAACAGGTTTCATCATCAGGGTAACTGGCATGGAAATGAATACAACAATGCTGTGCCTCATTACTATGGAAGAAGGAAGCCTCATCACCATAGGAGACAGCCTAAGAGACAACATCCTCAGTACAGAAGAGGACAATCCAACTATGGAATAAGGAGACAACATTATGGGTGGCAGCCACAACATTATCATCAAAGTGGAAGAAGATTTAACCACTTTAGAAATGAAAGAGTCAGATGCTTCTATTGTGGCAGGTTTGGACATATGCAGTCCTCTTGCTTCAAGCTTCATGGTTATCCAAATTCTGCTCCTCTACCCAGACAGAAAGAGGTCAGGCCTAAGGTGGTGAAGCAATGGATTCCTAAAGTTACCAGCTTGATAGCTCACACTTCCTTAAGGGTTTCTACCAAAGAAGACTGGTATTTTGACAGTGGGTGTTCAAGACACATGATTGGAGTAAAGAATCTGCTGGTAGATGTGAAACTTCAGTCTTCTGGCTATGTTACATTTGGTGATGGGATCAAAGGAGAAATCAAGGGGATTGGTAAACTGAACTGTGCTAGTGCTCCCAGACTAGAGAATGTTCTTCTTGTTAAAGGACTAACAACAAATTTGATTAGTAGTAGTCAACTTTGTGATCAAGGATTCAAAGTAGACTTCACAAAGTCTGAATGTATGGTAAAAAATGATAAAGGAGAAATCATTATGAAGGGAGCCAGGTCTAAGGACAATTGTTATCTTTGGGTGCCTCAAAACTCAAATTCTTCCACGTGTGTGCTTGCTAAAGAAGATGATGTCAAAATCTGGCATCAGAAGTTGGGACATCTTCACCTAAAGGGAATGAAGAGAATTATCTCCTCAGAAGCAGTCAGAGGGATTCCCAGACTTAGTATTGAGGAAGGAAAGGTGTGTGGAGACTGTAAAAAAGGAAAGCAGACAAAGATGTCTCATCCGAAGCTTCAACATGACACCACCTCCAAGGTATTGGAACTTCTTCATATGGACCTGATGGGACCTATGCAAGTTGAAAGTCTGGGTGGAAAGAAATATGCTTATGTAGTTGTGGATGACTATTCAAGATACACTTGGGTGAACTTCATCAAAGACAAATCAGAGGTGTTTGATGTGTTTAAAGAGCTCTGTCAAAGACTCCAAAGAGAAAAGGAGAGTAAGGTTATCAGAATAAGAAGTGATCATGGAAGGGAGTTTGAGAATAGCAAGTTTGAAGAATTTTGCTCTGCTGAAGGTATAAGTCATGAGTTTTCATCGCCTATCACTCCTCAGCAAAATGGAGTTGTTGAGAGGAAGAACAGAACTATCCAAGAGTCTGCTAGAGCAATGATTCATGCCAAGAAACTTCCTTATCATTTATGGGCTGAATCCATGAACACTGCCTGCTACATTCACAACAGGGTTACCCTGAGAAGAGGCACTTCATCTACTCTATATGAACTATGGAAGGGAAGAAAACCTAATGTTAAATACTTCCATGTTTTTGGAAGTAGATGCTATATACTGGCTGATAGAGAGCAGAGAAGAAAATTGGATTCCAAAAGTGTGAAGGCATATTTTTGGGATACTCTACTAACAGCAGAGCATATAGGGTGTTCAACTCTAGAACCAAGGTGATGATGAAGTCAATTAATGTGGTGATTGATGACAGTGACAAGCTGGAAGATGATGATGTCCCAGATGCTGTTGAGACATCAGTTGGTGAAGTTGCACCAGAAACTGAAGACAGAAGCCAAACTCCTAGTGTTGTTGCTACTGAGCCTGAAGCTGAGCAACCTCATAAGGATCCCTCCATCAAAGTGCAGAAGGACCACCCAAAGGAGCTCATTATAGGTGATCCAAACTCTGGAGTAAGAACTAGGTCAAGAGATGTTATAGCAAGTTCATGCTTTGTCTCCAAAATTGAGCCAAAAAATGTCAAGGAATCATTGACTGATGAGTTTTGGATAAATGCAATGCATGAAGAACTGGAGCAGTTCAGAAGAAATGATGTCTGGGATCTTGTGCCAAGACCAGAAGGGGTGAATGTTATTGTAACAAAGTGGATCTACAAAAACAAGTCTGACGAGCTTGGAGTAGTTACAAGAAACAAAGCTAGACTTGTTGCACAAGGCTATACTCAAGTTAAGGGAGTTGACTTTGATGAGACTTTTGCTCCAGTGGCTAGATTAGAATCCATCAGACTACTCTTGGGTGTGGCTTGTAACCTAAGATTTAAGCTGTTCCAAATGGATGTGAAGAGTGCGTTTCTGAATGGTTATCTGAATGAAGAAGTCTATGTAGACCAACCTAAAGGATTCACTGATCCAAACTTCCCCAATCATGTGTTCAAACTGAGGAAAGCTCTGTATGGCTTGAAACAAGCTCCAAGGGTCTGGTATGAAAGGCTGACAGAATTCTTAGCAGCAAATGGATATAGAAAAGGAGGGATTGACAAAACTTTGTTTGTCAAGGAAGAAGGCGGAAAATTAATGATAGCCCAAATTTATGTGGATGACATTGTATTTGGGGGAATGTCAGATGCTATGGTGAAACAGTTTATTCAACAAATGCAATCTGAATTTGAAATGAGTTTGGTTGGAGAACTTAACTACTTTCTTGGACTACAAGTCAGACAAATGGAGGATTCCATCTTTATTTCTCAAAGCAAATATGCTAAGAGCATAGTAAAGAAATTTAGCCTGGATAATGCCAATCACAAAAGGACACCTGCTCCTACTCATTTGAAGCTATCCAAGGATGAAAATGGAGTGAGTGTGGACCCAAGCCTGTACAGAAGTATGATTGGGAGTCTACTGTATCTCACAGCAAGCAGACCTAACATTTCCTTTGCTGTTGGAGTGTGTGCCAGATATCAATCGGATCCTAAGGTGAGTCACTTGAATCAAGTGAAGAGGATTATGAAATATGTGAATGGCACAAGTGACTATGGGATGCTATATAGTCATGATTCTGGGACTGATTTAAGAGGATACTATGATGCTGATTGGGCTGGAAGTGCAGATGATAGGAAAAGCACTTCAGGAGGCTGTTTCTTTCTAGGGAATAATCTGATTTCCTGGTTCAGTAAGAAGCAGAATTGTGTATCTCTCTCAACTGCTGAAGCTGAGTATATAGCAGCAGGAAGTAGTTGCTCTCAGCTGGTTTGGATGAAGCAAATGTTGAGTGAATACAATGTCAAATAAGATGTTATGACATTATACTGTGATAATTTGAGTGCCATTAATATATCTAAAAATCCTATACAGCATAGTAGGACAAAGCACATAGACATAAGGCATCACTTCATAAGGGAATTGGTTGAAGACAAAATTGTTACTTTGGAGCATGTAGCCACAGATAAACAGCTGGCTGATATTTTCACTAAAGCCTTAGATGCAAACCAATTTGAAAGATTAAGGAGTAAATTGGGAATTTTCATTTATGAAGATTAAAGGTAATGGAGAGTGTATTGTGCAGTTGTGTACTTTATTGAATATTGATTCAACTGCTGAAAGCATACAAGATTGGAGTTCATAAAAAGCTACAAACAAAGAGTCTACAGATTGTCCCAACCCCCTGAATCTAGAAAAGTTTTCCAGTCTTCATCCCATTCATCATCAGAAGCATGTCGTTGCACTGGAAGTTTCTTGCTGGTCCTCATTTTTGTTTCTGAGGTCCTGACAGCCCTTGTTGTTCCTGAAGAAGCTCCAGCTGGTGTTTGTGTTTTGCTCTTCCTCTTCAGTGGATCTAGTCTCTTGTCCTCCTACTTGAGGGTCTTAGTTGCATCGTTGGAGTGTGTCTGGCTCATTCTTGGTTGCTAAGTGGTACTGCTACAAGAAAGGCTTGTGTTTATATTGAAAAATAAGGAGCATCGTTTGTATCGACTGGGTCTATGTGTTGGAACTTGTGATATTTCACCATGACTTTATGTCAGGACATTGTGTTTGGTGTTTGTCCAATTGTGGCTAAAAAGGGGGAGAGTTAGCCTAGGTATGTGAAGTGCACAGTCCAAAAAGTGTTGTGCAGATATTAAGGGGGAGTAATTGCTGAACAGCTGCTATGCTGGTTGTTAGAGGGGGAGTGCTTATTGCTGGTAATGTTGAAATATGTGCAGCTGCTGCAGCAGAGTTTTGTGAAGTCTTTATTGAAGATGCTGCTGCTTGAAGTTTTAAAAATCATTGTTTGATGTTTTTTCCGCTGCCGAAGTCTCTGAAGGTGCAGAGATTATTTTAGCCAAAATTAGCCAAAGGGGGAGATTGTTAGTTCTTGGATTGGCTGGAATTTTGGTAAAACAAAGTATGTTCAATGTTGATGTTAAGGTGGTGATGTTGCAACATTGAGTCTTAACACTGGGCTGTGTTAAGTATTTAAATTGTTGAAGTTGGATGTCTGATGTCACATGCGATGTTGTGACATTAGATCTGCAGAATTAATAACATCAGGATGTGATGTTGTTAGGGTTTGCGTGTTAGCTGGAATTATGGAGAGCAAGCTGTCTCATTGAATGTGAATATCTTGGGATAGATATTTCCTGCTGCATAGGAGATCTGGTGCAGATTTGTAGGAGATTTAAAAGGTTGAAGATTTAAAAAGATTTTAGGAGAAAATCTATTTTGAATATTCAGTTTTAAATAACAAATCAAGTCAGATATTGTAGCAAGTCTAAGTCCAATTCAAGGAGCTATATAAAGCGCACCAGTTCTAAAGAAAATCAACGAAGAAAGAAAGCTAAAGACTGAGTGTCGTTTGTGTCTTCGTGTATGATTTGTAAACCATTCTAGTGTGAATTGGTATTATTGTTTTGAGTTGTTCTTGATCAAAGCTGTGAAGCAGAATCAAGTAATGCTATTCAAAGTGTGTGATCTTTGAAGGGTTTTAGGGATTGAGTAGCGTTCTCATATCTAAGTGGTTTCTTAGGTAGAAAGTCACTAGTAGGAATTAAGTTTAGGAGATTGTCAACTGGGTTGTTGAGTCTTTAAATTTATTCTACAAGTAGTGAATTTCATCCTTGGCTTGGTAGCCCCCAGACGTAGGTAGTTATACCGAACTGGGTGAACAATTCTTTGTGTTGTTTTGTTACTGTTATTGCTGTCCATTTGCAAAGTGTGTTGTTGTGACATCGCACCTTAACATCACACGTCTGATACCAGAATTTCAATTAACATTACATGAATATTCGTGGGGCTTAGAAGGGTGTTACAAGGGGCAGACGTACCCAAAGCGAGGACGATTGGGGAACTGCCTAATCAAATCTCGTTTGTTATCTATTTCCTTAACTCCTTTAAATTTCAGTTTGTTCGAATTTGTAAAGTCGCAAGTTATTGAAATTTCTGTCGTAGAGTAATTGTAAGCTGATAAACTGTTTTGTTAAATTGATACAATTCCTTGAATTGTATCTTGGAGCAGCTTTACATTACCCTCCATAGAAATTCTGCATTTAGTGTGTTTACATACACACACCAGGTGTTTGATTATTTGTCTCAAAGCAAAAATCGAACGCAATTGTTGTTAAGTGTTATCATTTTACCTCATTGGTTTGGATTAAACATCAAGCAAGCGATATTTTGTTGATTGCGTTATAAGTGTAGTAATTGGACTGAATTTTTCTCTTCCGTACTCATTCTTAATATATTCGTGCATATCCGATCCTTTTAGTAGAAGGTTCGTTGTAGACGTTTTATCCAGTGGTTGCTTCCGTTAAACATTTTTTTAGAATAAATTTTTGGAAACCATTTGCGTGTAAAACTCAAGGGATCTATTCAACCCCATTCTAGATCCATAGCCATCGTCTAACAAGTGGTATCATGAGCTCCGGTTTATTATGGTGCTTTGGGAAAACTTCTTGGATCATGGCGAACGAACCTAAAGGGGCTTATAATAGAGCTCCAGTTTTTACTGGTGAAAATTACAGCTACTGGAAGGATTGTATGCGCGTCCATATTAATTCCATAGATCAGAAGGTTTGGTACGTTATTTTAAATGGTCCCATGGAAATTACTATGACTAACGCGGCAGGCGTTATCGTTCCTAAACCCGAAGCTCAATGGACTGAGGAGGACGAGAAAAAGTACAACTATGATTGGAAGGCTCGTAATATGATCATCTCCTCCTTGGGAGTTGACGAGTATTATCGAGTCTCCCTTTGTGAAATAGCCAAAGCCATGTGGGATGCTTTACAAGTAGCCCACGAAAGCACTAATGATGTTAAGATGACTCGTATTAATACACTAACACAAGAGTTTGATTTGTTTTACATGAAGCAAGGGGAAACCATTGCAGATATGCAAAAATGATTCACTCACATTATCAACAAATTCCATGTTCTTGGTAAACCAATTCCAAATGAGGTTGCTACTAACAAAATTTTGAGGTGTTTAAACAGGGAATGGAAACCGAAGGTCACCGCTATCAAGGAGGCCAACAATCTTGCTACACTAGACCTCACAACACTTTTTGGCAAAGTCGATGAGCATGAGCAAGTGCTCATTGGCTTGGATAAACCTGAAAAGAGCATAAAGAAGGAGAAGACAAAAGATACGGAGAAGAAGTCGATTGCTCTTAAGACCTCTTGTTCTAAGTCCACACACCAAGAGCTTAGTGATAGTGAAACCAACAATGATGAATCCGGTGAAGACATGGGCCTATTTGTGAAGAGATACAATAGGTATATACGGAAAAATGAGATCCAACACTCGGATAAGAATCTAGTCAAGTTTAGAAAGCAATCTAGAAACTAAGGAAACAAGAGTAGCAAAGCCAAAGGATCGTACTTCAATTGTGGGAAATCCGGGCACTACAAGCCGGACTGTCCATTGCTTAAGAAGGACAAAGACAAGGACAAGGGTCGTCAAAATAAGAAGTCAAATAAGTCAAGACGAGTTTACATCGCTTGGGAAAGCGATAGTGAGTCCGAAAAAGGGGACAACTCAAGTGACGAAAGCGAGTCCGTAAATCTATGTCTTATGGCTCAACGAAGCAAGAAAAAGGAGGTAAAGCACTCTAAATATGAAAATTATCATAATATGTCTCATGCTGAATTAATAAGAGCTTTTGATACATTGCACCATGAGGCTAAGGAAGCTTTTCAATGCTTAGCCTCAAACAAAAAGATTTTTAGACACTTGGAGAAAAAGGTTGCCGATTCCGAAAGGAAATTGGAGGATCTTAAAAACTCCATGGTGGATGTATCAAAAACTAAGATTGATGAGAATAAGTCTCCATGGTTCAAGTTTTGGGGCTGTGATACTTGTCGTATTTGGCAAGAAGAGGTGAGAACCCTCAAAACCAAGTTAGACAAGGCTCTTAAGCCTAAAATTAAATTTGCTATTGATCGATCACATTATCGAGAAAGTATGAATAATCCGTATCAAAAGTATACGTATGTGATCCGAGATAGTGATAGCAAAGGTAAGTTCCAAATGAACCATGATTGCTTATATTGTTGCAAGCCTGGTCATACTATTGCTAAATGTCGTTTTAGAAGATTTCTTGTTCCAAAAGGCATTTATCAATGGTAACCCAAGTGCGGTCTTGGTTTCACTCACCTTAAAGGACCCAATGAGAATTGGGTACCTACTCTCCCTTGATTGTTTTTGTAGGTACAAAGTTTTGAGACCACCGAAAGAAGATGGGTTCTGGATAGTGGATGCTCGAGACATATGACCAGCGACATTTCTATTTTCATCGACTTTGTGGCGAAGAAAAAGGGTTTTGTCACCTACGGAGATAACAACAAGGGACAGATTCTCGGCAAAGGTAATGTAGGTAACCCCTCATCTATTACTATCTCTGATGTGCTGCTTGTGGAAGGCCTTAAACACAACCTTTTATGCATTAGTCAACTATGTGACAAGAATTATAAAGTATATTTTTCAAAGGATTGTTGCATAGTTGAAGATAGTGACAAAAAGAATGTGTTTAAGGGCTTGAGGGTGAACAACGTCTATATGCTAGACTTAAATGAGGCATCGTTGAATGGAGACAAGTGTCTAGTCGCTATGCACGAAGATTCATGGTTGTGGCATAGACGGTTGGCTCACATCAACTTTGATTTGCTTAACAAAATTGTCTCTAAAGACCTAGTCATCGGTTTGCCCAAAATTAAATTCACAAAGGATCACCTTTGTGATGTGTGTCAAATGGGGAAGCAAACAAGGATCTCATTAAAATCTAAAAACATCGTTTCAACTATGAGACCCCTTGAGCTCCTCCATATAGACCTCTTTGGACCATCTAGGGTTAAAAGCCTAGGCGGTAACTATTATGGGTTTGTAATAGTCGATGATTTTTCTAGGTTTTGCTGGACCATTTTCTTAGCAAATAATAGTGATACATTTTCGGCCTTTGAACGATTTGCTAAGTTATCTCAGAACAAGTTAAACACAAACATTGGGTCAATTAAAAGTGACCATGGGGTGAGTTTGAAAATCATTTGTTTGAAGCATTTTGTGACTTCAACGGAATTGATCATAATTTTTCCGCACCACGTACCCCTCAACAAAATGGGGTAGTGGAACGTAAAAATAGAGTTTTGGAGGAACTTGGAAGGACTATGATCAATGATAGTGGATTACCAAAATACTTTTGGGCGGGCGCCATATGTACGGCTTGTTATGTTTTGAATAGGGTGCTCATCCGACCTATTCTAAACAAGACACCGTATGAGCTTTTAAAAGGGCGTAAGCCAAATATCTCTCACCATCATGTATTCAGTTGCAAATGCTTTGTGTTAAACAATGGGAAAGAGACTCTTGGTAAGTTTTATGCCAAGGCCGACGAGGGTATTTTTCTTGGATACTCTAAGTCAAGTATAGCGTATAGAATTTATAATAAAAGGTTACATGTAGTTGAAGAGTCAGTTCATGTTACCTTTGACGAGTCTTATCCGAGAAATGTCGGAGAAGGTAGTTCTTTTCATGGTGCAGGTGTGCCTACTGAAGACATACTCAAGGACACTGATAAGGGAACTGATCAGCCTGAAGCAGTGCGTATTGAGGAGGAACAGGATCACCAACTAGTGAAAAGTGAGGATGATCATCATGCTGATAAAGATGAACTTCCTCCAGCTTGGAAGTCTTCAAAAGACCATCCAATTGACAACATTCTCGGTGATATCTCTAAGGGAGTAACCACTCACTCTAAACTTAGTAATTTTTGCTATTACTCTACTTTTGTCTCCCAAGTTGAACCTAAAAACACTAAGGAGGCATTACTCGATGAGCATTGGTTTTTGTCAATGCAAGATGAACTAAACCAATTCAGGAGAAATGAGGTTTGGGACCTTGTCCCCCCTCTGCGAGATCATCGAGTAATCGGCACCCGATGGGTGTTTAGGAATAAACTTGATGAAAATGGAGTAATAACACGTAATAAAGCGCGGCTTGTAGCGTAAGACTATAACCAAGAGGAAGGAATCGATTATGAGGAAACTTATGCGCCGGTTGCCCGACTCGAGGCTATACGCCTTTTACTTGCTTATGCTTGCACTAAGAACTTCAAATTATTCCAAATGGACGTTAAAAGTGCATTCCTTAATAGATATATAAATGAAGAGGTTTATGTTGCCCAACCTCCGGGTTTTGAATCTCATGAATATCCTGATCATGTCTACAAACTTAAATGTGCTCTGTACGGACTTAAACAAGCCCCTAGGGCTTGATATGAGCGTCTAAGCAAATTTATACTTGATCAAGGGTATTCAAGAGGGAAGGTTGACACAACTCTCTTTATTAAACGTCAAGGAAAACATTTAATTTTGGTACAAATTTATGTTGACGATATTATTTTTGGGTCTACTAACATGACCTTGGTCAAGGAGTTTTCTAGTTTGATGCTGGGGGAGTTTGAAATGAGCATGATGGGGGAGCTCAACTATTTCTTCGAATTGCAAATCAAACAACTCGAAGAGGGCACATTCATGAGTCAAACAAAATATTGTCTTGAGCTTCTAAAATGTTTCGACATGCTAAACTGCAAAGCAATAGATACTCCAATGCCGACTAGTGTGAACCTTGATCGTGACGAGAATGGTAAAGACGTAGAGATAAAAAGGAACATCCCAAGGAATCCCACCTAAAGGCAGTTAAGCGCATACTTCGATACCTCTCTGGTACTCCAAAGTATGGGCTGTGGTATTCCAAAGGTAGTGTTTGTTCCTTAGTTGGCTACTCCGATTCCGACTTTGCTGGGTACAAGTTGGATAGGAAAAGTACTAGTGGCACGTGTCACTTTTTCGCAAATTCCTTGGTGAGTTGGCATAGCAAGAAACAGGTTTCCGTTGCTTTGTCAATAGCCGAGGCGGAATACGTTGTCGCCGGTAGTTGTTGTGCTCAAGTCCTATGGCTTAAACAACAATTGCTTGATTTCAATTTAAAACTTGAGCGTATTCCAATTTTGTGCGATAACACTAGTGAGATTAATCTAACTAAGAACCCCGTATTGCATTCACGCACCAAGCATATCGAAATACGCCATCATTTTCTTAGGGATCATGTAGAGAAAGGTGATGTGATTTTTTAGCACGTTGACACTAAAAATCAACTTGCTGATATTTTTACAAAACCATTAGCCACAGAGCCTTTCTTTCACATCCGTAGGGAACTTGGCATTCTCGATATCTCGGATCGTGCTTAATAATCTCTTAAGATGGTGATATATATATATATATATACGTGCTTGTTTATTCTTTTAACTAACAATGCAAAGAGATATTTAGCTATATGTGAGGGCTCTTATCGTCATGGTGATCAAGGTAATATCGTTCCGATTTATAGATGTTTATCATATTTTGTGCCATATTAAGTGTCGTAATCTTGATGTTCATTGTATTTTGTGCACATATCGTTCATGTGGATGTTTTGTTCTATATGTGTGCATGTCTATTTATCTGTTTGGAACTTAAAATTGCAAAAATTTCATTCTGGTTCATTTTTATACTATCATGCGTCGACTCATGCTATGTGCGCCGACCTGGTAAAAAATTCGGGTCAACGCATCATTGGTTTTTGAAATTTTTTAAGCAGCCTCAGTAATCATGCGCCGACGCACAAGGTACATAAGTCGATGCATAAACGCAGCGTTCAGAATTCCTGATTTAGTGGGACGCGTGCGCTAACCTAGTGCTACCTAGTTTCACTACATATCTTCATTACACATTGATATATGTTCATTGCATGTCATCTCATTAGATTTAGTGGTCTCTCTCTCTATTTCTTCCATTAAACCTCATCAATCCTCATTATTCTCCATCAAATCCTCATCAATAACCCTAAAAATCAAAAACCCACAAAGAGTGATTTCTCTATATTACAAATACAAGGGTTTCTAAGGGCTGAACATCTCTCCTCTCCACTTTCTGCGAAAATCATTATTCATCATTATCTTTCAACTCTTCATCAACCATGGCCTCAAGAAGCAACACTGGTAAAAGGACAACAAGAGCTTTATCTTCACAACCAGCAACCAGGACAACCAAATCATCATCTTCACAACCGGTAACCGTTAATTCTTTAGTTTCTGATGCATTATCTAGTCCTTATTAGGCATTGTTGAGTACTCGTGATGTTATACCACAACATGGTTTCTACGTATTGATGGGTGAAGATTATCACATTCCTGAGATAACCGAAATACTCAAGGTTCAGAATCTTGGTGAGTTCCTGGAATGTGATGATAAATACAATAGTGATCTGATTCGAATATTCTATTGTGGAATCAAGGGTAAATTTAAGGGGGATGAGTTTAAGTTTTCTATGAATAATGTTGTTCATGACGTGAACAATGATTTATGGGCTACTTTGTTTAGTTTGGACACAAATGAAGATCTACCCAGAGTAAATGATAAAACATTTGTTAACAACTTTAATTTTAACACTGCTCTAAACTCTATGCTACGGGAACCATATCCTGACAATGATGTAGCAAGTGACATCTTTCCGAAAAATGTCACTACCGGTCATCTGAAATTTGAAGACCGCATTTTACAATGGATTGTCGCTCGTATCTTAAGACCTAAGAAAGGTGGTTACTCACGGGTTGAAAAGGCTGAAGTTCATCTCATGTATATTCTGAAAAATCAGATTAAAATCAACTGGCCATACTATTTTACATATCGGATGTTCGTCACCGGCAGCTCCCACAAATATCAAGCTCTAGGTTATGCATCATGTATTCAGAACATCTTGAACAAAGCTGGGATTTCAGTTCTGAATATTCCTTACATTGAGATTTCTTCTGAACAACAATTCCAACCAAAAACCCTCACCATGATGCGCTATCATTGGGATAAGGTTAATAAGAGATTCAATTACCGACACAGATCGACTCATCCTTTTCAACCTGAAGAACCTATTCATTATGCAGGAAATGTTAATGAGGACGTACCTGAGGGTCATCATCAAGATGTTAATGAAGCTGATGTGGTTATGCAAGAGAACGACAGTGATGCATGGTTGGGCGATCAACATGAGGACGATTCTGAAAATCAGGGCTGGGGAGAGTGGCAAACCAACTGCTGGACTGCTCTTGGTAATGCCTATGTTCTTCCCACCTATGGCGAGGAGTATGGTTGGCAGCAACCTGATTACTCGGCACCTCCAACTCCACAACCTCAATATGATTACCAAGCATCTGAAGAGATTCTGGAACGGTTAAATGAGATGAACCTTCAATAGCAAGAATATCAAGCACTGCAAGAAAGTCGCTACAATGCTCAGGAAGAACGGCTCACAAACTTATCCGATCAACTCTCGGCTCACATCACAAACTTCAACAGGTTTGCTGACGCGTCTATGACCCGCTTCAACCAAATGGACGAGAACTTGACTCAACAGAATCGGAATCTTGCCAACAGTCTTGGTACTCTAAATCGCACTCTGATTAAACTCAACCTGCACCTAGAAGATTTGCCACCACCAGGCCAGTATGAGGAAGAGGCCATTCATATAGGGGGAGGAGGCCATAGAATTTAGGGCATCATAATTCATTTGTGTGTTGCAAATATGTGATGATTCCTTACGTCTTATAGTGTTTTATTTTGACCACCTTCTCTTCTTCTTTTTGATGTTGTAAAAGGGGGAGAAGAATAACAACAACAAGCAGAAATTTTAACAGAGATTAACCAAGTGTTAAAGACAGGGGGAGCTTGTTCGCTCAAATTACAAATCACGTGACAGCTAAAACAGTGTTGCCATCATCAAAAAGGGGGATTACGTAAGGGCTATGGTCTCTCATCTACTTTGTTTTAATGATGTCAACAAATATGTAAGTTTTAGATTGTAATTTGAGCGGTATCACTTCACGTGTCGGGCATATTGCGTCTAATCATTATTGTTCATGTGTCTAGATGTATAGGACCTTGTCTTTCCCATAAACAAATGTTCATTACCATTTTAGTAGTGTCTAGTATGTTTTTTTCTAGACTTGGTCAGTTGAAAACGCGCAGAAAAATTGTATTTCCAAAAAATTGCAGTTCATGCGCTAACCCTCCCAGCTCATGCGCTAACCTCCCAGTTTGTGCGCTAACCTAGAGAAACCTGCGGGAAAACGCATGATTTTGAATAACACAAAATTTTCATCTGTGCGTCGACGCATGGTTGTTGTGGGTCGACGCATGATTTCCTGAACTGATATTTTTCACTTAAATTTTTCTTCTGTTATTTCTGTTATTTTTGTGTGGGTCATTTCATTCCCTATAACTAGTTTTGGTCATCTCATTATTAAATTAAAAAAACAAGAAACGTGAAAATATATACCATTTTCTCTCTTCATCTTCATCTTCTTCATTGAGTAAACAAACAATCACACATAATCATCTTTGTTTGTGTCGCCCATTGTTCGAAGTGATAACGTTCAGAATTTAGGAAGTGTGATCTTCATTTTCTGGGTTGAGAGCTTGGTAGGTGTTTCTTGAATAAAACCAGTTGGTTTTGTCCTCCAAGAATCGAGTAGATTTTAGGGGTTTTTGCACAAACCGTTTCGTTCTACAGGGATTCAGCCGGGCGAAGGTAACCGAAGATTGGAGCAATTATTCGGTTTAATAGCTGTAATCGGAGGATCGTATAAGAGAGGTTTGGGTTCGAATTTTTGGTAGATCGCAATTGATCGAGTGAAGGTAACCGAAGAACGGCGGGTTCTTTCGGTTTAGTAGCATGGGACGGTAATTGGATCAACCATATTCGAAGGACTTGATTCATCTTGAATCAAGGGGAGAGAAGACTCTGCATCAACGATCAAAGACGTTCGAGGGTTTGGATGTTCATTGTTCTTCTCTTGTAATAAACAATTTGCAACAACTACACACATATATATATATATATATATATATATATATATATATATATATATATATATATATATGTCTCAATTCCAATTATGGAGTTGGGGGCAGACGTACCCAAAGCGAGGACGATTAGGGAACTGCCTAATCAAATCTCGTTTGTTCTCTCTTTCCTTAACGCCTTTACATTTCAGTTTGTTCGAATTTGTGAAGTCGCAAGTTATTGAAATTTATGTCGTAGAGTAATTGTAAGCTAATAAACTGTTTTGTTAAATTGATACAATTCCTTGAATTGTATCTTGGAGCAGCTTTACATTACCCTCCATAGAAATTTTGCATTTAGTGTGTTTACACACACCAGGTGTTTGATAATTTGTCTCAAAGCAAAAATCGAACGCAATTGCTGTTAAGTGTTATCATTTTACCTCATTGGTTTGGATTAAACATCAAGCAAGCGATATTTTGTTGATTGCATTATAAGTGTAGTAATTGGACTGAATTTTTCTCTTCCGTACTCATTCTCAATATATTCGTGCATACCGATCCTTTTAGTAGAAGGTTCGTCGTAGACGTTCTATCCAGTGGTTGCTTCCATTAAACATTTTTTTTAAAACAAATTTTTGGAAACCATATGCGTGTAAAACTCAAGGGATCTATTCAACCCCCCTTCTAGATCCATAGCCATCGTCTAAAAATTTCATCATCCAACATTGGGGGATTTTGAGTTACAACATGTTATTTTTAGAATCTCTGGAATCTAAACGGAATGTCGTGTCAACAAGGTACTGGATGAAGTTACTAGTCTTTATAAGTCTAATATATTTCAGTTCTCTAATGTAGGTGTCATACCCCAAAGTTTGACCATCAAGATTTTCCAACCTTGTGCAAATCATCATCACAATATGGATGTACCATCATACCTCATCAATCTTCTCAAGGATTGTTGAGCATTTACTACAACCAAGGATAGGGTTTTTGAGCCCTATTAGAGCATTCAGGCAAAGGATCAATAAAAAATTGACTTGATCTTTAACTTTTCAAGATTCTCAAACATCTATGAAGGATCAAGAGGTCTCCCACATCAAGAATCAAGCACAAGGTTGTAACATTCCAAGTGAATCAAGCCTCAAGATCGCCAGTGTCACCAAATTAGGGTTTTGGATCATCATTCATCAAGAAAAATCAAGAAAAATAGGGTCACTTGAAAAAGGGGCAACCATAAGAAACTTAAAATTTTCTAAGTTATGGAGGAAAAGTGATTTGGTACCAACTTTGCAAAGTCATAACTTCCAAACCACAAGGCCTTTTTCTTCCATCCAAAGCTTAAATGAAAGCTCTCATTACATACTTCAAAATTGTCAACTACACCAGATTTCAAATCCTCATGGATTTTGAGTTATGGATTGATCAAAATCACAAAAACATGAAAATAAACACTTTTTCCAACACTTAGTGAAAATTTTGGATAGAATCTGTCTTGGATTTTCACTAACTTTGAGGCCATTTTTCACCATGATACAAGTTGATTCAAGACCAATGTTGGACATCAAAGTTAAATTAGGACATACAAGCTTTCCAAAGAGTACAAGAACTCATCCTAATTCAACTTGAGTAGGGAGTTACAAGCATGGAAACATGACACCTCCAAGACTGGTTTTACAAGACAGTCTTGTACATCCCACACGATTTTGTCATTTCCATGACTTGGCAAGCCTTGTCACCATACAAGACAAGTTTTTAAAGTCCAATGAACATGATCTCTGTAGAGCTACAACACCATAGAGCCTTGCAAGTCAAAAACCTCATCATTTGGCATGTGACATTCAAAGTTCAAAATCCAAAAACTCCAATTTTGTCATGAGGAATTTAAGGGATGCATGGAGCTGGCATGTATCAGTCCATGATCAACCAAATGAGTCAAGCCTTATCCCTGCAACAGAAGACTCATAGCCTGCAAGATTGACTCAAGTCAATGGCTAGAGGAGACTTTGGCTACATGACAAAGTTCAATGGATATTGGAGTAATCCAGCCTCCAATCACTTGCTCCCAAAATAAATTTGCTCTACTATAAATAAAGCTTCTTTCTGATCAATTCAAGCACACCAAAGCATAGTAATACATGTTTTCCTCCAAATTTCACAAAAAAAAATAGATTTTTGCTTCTCTTTCAAGCCACCATCGAATTTTCATTTTGAGAGCAATTCAATCAAAATAAATCATGCCAACACCTCAAATGCATCATATATGAGTGATACATAACCTTAAAACACATTTGGAACATCAGAATCACAAAGTCACCCTCATTTGCTCAAGCTTTTTGGCCTATTTACAGTTGAGGTGCCACAACAAGTTCCAAGTTGTTTCAATCCATTCCAAGCTTCCAAACACCTTGTATTAGGTCCATTGAAGTTGTCCAGATCATTACACAACATCTGTAACACCTCCAACATAGAATTCTTCTTGCAAGAGGTAAGCCTGACACTCTCAAACTCTATAATCCATGCATCATAAATGTGTTTTCAAGTTACAAACATGTTTATGCACTTATGTAGAGTGATTCCCCTCAATCAATTGCTGTGTAGCTTTCGTGTATGAGATTTCATAGTGTTCTTGCAGAAATTAAGGTTCTTGAGTTCGTCATTTGATTTCTCACTCCACACTTAATATAAATGCAATTAATTTATATGACTGGAATCCTTGTTCAAAAACACACAAATTTCATGTTTACAAAAGTCATTTTCATTGAGTAATCAGAGAGATATGAGAGGTTTTGCAAATTGGCCACGACGGGTAGTCGTGAGGAAGAAGAAGATGGCCTTGGCGCCATTTTCAAAATTTTGAATTTTTCAATATTTGATATTTTTACTAAATGATTTTAAAAATTAATTTCTCTCTCATTTTTTATCATTTTTTATTGGTTCTTTTTTTAAAAAGTCACAAAAATGTTTAAATATTTTATTCTACAAAAACATCACATTTATATTATTTATTTAATATAGTTTGATTTTTTAAATTTAATTTAATTTTATTTGTTTTTAAACATTTTTAAATGAAATTCTCACCTTGATTATTCAAAACCAATTGGATTTCAAGCTTTCATGTGATTAAACATGATTTTTCAAAATATTTTTTAAAGTTGACAACTTGTTTTTGAATATATTTGATATTTTGTATCATTTTATATTTAATTTTCTTTAAAATATATATATTTTAATTAAAATTAGGGTTTCCCTTAATTTTAATTTTTCAAACACTTTTCAAATCATTTTGGGCCTCTTTGTAGAGTGTAAGTCCCATCTCTTTGTACATAAATAATTTTGGGCCTCAGTCATTGTATAAGTCCTGATACGATTTTAAAAATCTCTGCATGATCGCCATTTTCAAAACAATTTTCATTTGGGCCTCTCCTTGACTTGTAAGTCCCATCTTTCTTATTTTTTAAACAATTTTGGGCCTCTAATAGAGTGTAAGACCCATCCTTTGTCACACATAAACTTTTTTTGGGCCTCAGTCATTGTATAAGTCCCTATGTGGTTTTCAAAATCACGGCGCGATCGTTGCCTTTTCAAATAAATCATCTGGGCCTCTCCTTGAGTATAAGCCCCATTTTTCTCTTTTCACAAACACTTTTGGGCCTCTAATAGAGTGTAAGACCCAACCCTTTTTGTACAAAAACATTTTTGTGCCTCTGCTGTAGTATAAGTCCCACAATGTCTGTCGGTATCGCAGTGCGATCAATGTTATCAAATAAATCATTTGGGCCTCTCCTTGAGCTATAAGCCCCAAACAAATCTTTTTTTAACAACTTTCTTCTAATTCAAATTCAAATTCAATGTGTTTTCAAAACTTTCTTCAATTTCTTGAAACCCTAAAAAAGGGAGTGCAGTTGTAGTAAATACAACATATCACATTATGCTTAGGCTTCTTCTCAGAAGGTAAGTCCTCGTATCTTTTTCAATGCACATTTCTTATATATGTATCTGTCAATATAATTGTCTGTATATATATACTTGTGCATATCTTGCTTAGAGTTTTCCCCAGCAGTTAGGTCTAGGTTTAGATCAAACCAGAGGTTACACTCAACATAGTCAAAACTAGTACCCCATAGGAAATTCCTGATACAGTCTTGCCCCCTCTTGGGCTTATACAATATGGAACAGAGAAAGGCATTATTCCCGGTGAAACTTTTCTCAAGACTGTCCAAACTTAGAAATTATATGTGTACAACAAATTCATTTCTCTAAAGAGGATTAATTCTCGGTGAAACCTCTTTTGAATTTATTCAAACCTTAGAACTGTTCAAACAAGAGAGTGAGGAAAGATCTTTATACAAAGCCTAAGAGGAGGCTGAAAGTGATTGAATCAACAAGAGAGTGAGGAAAAATCTTTATACAAAGCCTAAGAGGAGGCTAACTTCTGCTGAGGATTATTGAGATCCAGAGACAGGCCCAAAGTGGGGAATAAACTCTTGCCGAGGATTACAGAAGAGTGGAAATATCAGAGACCATGAGGTTCTGATAAAGGTTTATTGATAGTGATTTGACCCTAGTTGGGGAAATTTGGAAGAAAGTTTAAACTCTGTTGGTGATTGATGAAATGATCAGGGTTTATCCTGTGCTTTTGGGAAACTTGAGGGTTTCTTGAGATACAAAAGGGGATGAGACTGTCCAAGTCTACTGTGAGAAGGATTATCCTTGTATGATGCCCAAGAGGAGGCTGATGTTTTAAGGGATGAGAATCAAACCTATAACTGGTCTGATGTTTTGACTCTGACTCTCTGGAGGATTGAACTATCAAAGGATGACTAAGTTCTGTCCTATACCCGTAGGGGGTCATTGGGTCCTTGTACTAAGCCCAAGAGAAGGCATGAGAACTTCTAAGAATCCTGAGGGTCCTTGTACAAAGCCCAAGAGGAGGCCGGGATGCTTTTAGGAAGCCCGTGGGTCCTAACCTAAGAAAAGTTCAAGAAAAGTTTCACCGAGAATAATCTTTTCTTTATTGAACAGTTCTAGGGTTTGAAGAAATTCAAGAGAAGTTTCACCGGAAATTAATCCTCTCTGGGGGAAATGAATTTCTTTCACAATTTTCTAATAGTGACAGTCTAAGAAAAGTTTCACCGGGAATAATGCCTTTCTCTTTGTTCCATATTGTATATGCCCAAGACGAGGTAAGACAGGATCTGGAAATTCCTATGGGGAACTAGTTTTGATTGTGTTGAAAGAGTGACCACTGGCTTTATCTAATCCTAGACCTAATTGTCGGGGAAAACTCTAAGTAGGAAATACAGGCATATATATACAGATGAAATATATAGTGTATGTAAAAGAGGGTAGGAGGACTTACAAGTGAGCAAACTTCTAGCACAAACAAAAAAAAAAAAATATATATATATATATATATATATATATATATATATATATATATATATGCAAGTATGTAAAAGGAAGTTGTTTAAAACTTACAGGTGAGCAAGTTCCATTGTTACAGCTGTATGGTTAGTTGTTCAAGAAATTAAAGAAAGTTTTGATAACAACTATGAATTTGAACCTAAATCAAAAGGAAAGTTGTTTTGAAAAGAAGATTGGGGCTTATACTCAAGGAGAGGCCCAGATGAAAAACAGTGGTCGTACCGTTGATCTGAAAATTGTATCGGGACTTATACAACGACTGAGGCCCAAAAAGGTTTTCTGTACAAAGAGATTGGATCTTACACTCTATTAGAGGCCCAAAAGTTTATTTTTTACAAGAGACGGGGCTTACAATTCAAGGAGAGGCCCAAAGAAAAATAACGATCGCACCGTTATTTTGAGAATCGTATCGAGACTTATACAATGACTGAGGCCCAAAATTATTTATGTATAAAGTGGGTTGGGTCTTACACTCAATTAGAGGCCCAAAGTGTTTTGAAAAAGATTTGTGAGGGTGAAAATAAGCAAAAAACCCTAATTTGATTTAAAAATGTATTTTAATTGAATAAAAATTTAATTAAAATGATCAAAATTATTAAACATGTGTGAAAAACAAGTTGTGATCTTTGATTAATGTTTGAAAAAACATGTTTCATTCATAGAATGTTTTGAAAATCATTTGAATTTGCAAAATCAAGAGAAAGAAATATTTTAAATGTTAAAAAAACAAATAAAACATAATTCTTTACAAAAATACCAAATATGTGAAATAAATAATATTTTTGTGAAATTTTTGTAGAATAAAATATTTTAATATTTTTGTGAATTTTCAAAAAAAGAACCATTAAAAAATAATTAAAATTGAAAGAGAAATTAATTAATAAAAACCATAAAATATGTGAAAAATAGAAAAATTTGAAAAAATGGCAAAATGGTCTGGGTGGGTCTTGAACCCACGACCTCCCAACCAAACACACATGCGCGCTACCATTGGGGTGGTGATATATCCGTGTATCAAAACCACCCCATTAATACATAAGAGTGACTTGGTTTTTAGGCCAGGTGAAGGCAAAAAACAAAGTTTTGGTGGATTTGCATGAAGGCTCTAACTTCTTCAATTCTCCATGGATTTGGACAAAATTTAGGTGCATCCTGCCTAGAATTTTATGAGGAATCCAATAGTGCTTTTAGACTTTTCTAAAGAGGTCCCTATTTTAAAATCCGATAGTGATTTCAAAATAGGCCTAGATTTGCATGTTCTATGCTATCTCATTATACAGGCAATAATAGCATGGAAAATTGGTTGAAACACAACATATATGACATGTATGAGATGTCCATAATCAATGGACATCAAAGCAATGCATGATTTAAAGAGTTCAAGTTGTGATGCACTTACCTCTTGAAGCTCCTTGTGCTATCTGTCAAGACCCTTGTGCCAGAAGTAATCCAATGCTTTAGACACTCTTGATTGATCCCTTAGAAGCTTTTAGGAATATCAAAACCAACTGGAAACCTCAGGAACAAGAACTGGCTCTTTCTTGCAAAAGTGGCAAAAATGACCAAAATGACAACTCACTCAAATGATGTTCCAGATGAGGGGAACCAATTGGGACAGTTTGAGGATGATATTTGGAGTGTGTTTGAGGCTTTGTTTGGTTTTGGAAGTGACTGAATCAAGACATGTCTTGAAAAATGCAGAAAAGTCAAAATTTGAGGTTTTAGAGGTTGACTTTCTGATTTTGGTGTTTCAGATCATGGGTGAGTGTTTGAACAGCTTATATATGATACATTGGATGTGTTTGGATCATGAGTTGTGGTGGAATTGCTCTCTTACTCAAAAACTCTGAGATGACTTGCAAAAGAAGGCATTTTGGCCTAATGAGAGAGATTTTGAGGAAAGCAAGTGTTGTAGTGATTTGGTGTACTCAAACTGACCATAAATGAGCTCTATTTATAGTGTGTCAAGTTTGTTTTGGCAGCTGGTACAGGCCTTTGGCCAATGTTGATAAAAAGGAATCTTAAGTCTCCTCTAGCCATTAACTTGAGGTTAGGGTACATGCATATGGTCCTTTGATTCAGAGTGGAATCTTGACTCATTCAGTTAGATTTGCTTCAATCCATGCCACCTTGATGTATCCATTGAATGCATTGAAACAAAATTTGAGTCTTTGAGATTTTTAGCCTTTTTAGGGCACTTATGGCTATATGTAGTTCCTTGGACTTGGGAGGTTCATGGATCAAATCATTCCTCTTTGATTTTATCCCTTGAGGTGTCCAAATGGATGACAAGACAAAATTATCTGATCTGGCTAAATCGAGAAAATGGCCTATAATCTGCCTTGAACAAAATCAGTCCATGATGCCATGTTCCAAGGGTTGGAACTCCCTACTCAAATTGAATTGGGAGATGATCTGGTACTTGTTGGAAAGCCCTCATGGCATACTTCAACTTTGATATCCAACATTGGTCCTGGTTTAGCTTGGATCAAAGTGAAAAATGCCTCTACATTTTGGAAAAAGTAAGACAGATTCTGACTTAGTGAAAATTTCACTAAGTGTTGGAAAAATAGTAATTTTCATGTTTTTGTGATTTTGATCAATCCATAACTCAATATCCACGAGGATTTGTAATCTCTTGTAGTTGACATATTTGAAGTATGTCAGATGGGCTTTCATTTGAGCTTTGAATGGGGGAAAAAGGCCTTGTGGTTTAGGAGTTAAGACCTTGCAAAGTTGGGTAAAAACCACTTTTGTTCCATAACTTAGAAAAAAATTGGTTTCTCAAGGTTGTCCCTTTTGCAAGAAACCTCACTTTTCTTGATTTTTCTTGATGGATGATGATCAATACCATACATTAACATTGTTTTTTACTTATGGGAACCATATTTTTAGAAAATTCCAAAAAGTCAAACTTGATTTTGTGCACAGTTGACTTTTTATCAGATGAAATCCAAACTGTGTGATTCTTTGTGCAATCAAGTTCTTGAACCAATTCAAACCTAATGGATGGATTCCATAGGTATTTTAGGGTGTATTGAATCATGTCCCAAGGTTTGGGAGCATGTCTTAGTCAAAAGTCAAAGATACAGTTGACTTTTTCTTCAAAACCCTAATTGTGGTCCAGATAAATTTGAAACTTGTGAATCAAGCTTCTTGGATCAATCCATTGTTGTAAATGGATCAATGTGGTGTATTTGAGGTCCTCAAATCATGTCTTGAGGTCTTGGCTCATGTTTTTCTCCAAAAGTCAACTTAAGGGTGAATTAGGTCAAGAAACCCTAATTCCTGATTTTTTATGAATGCATCCCCTGAGGCTAAATTGACTTGATGATTGGGTCCATGAGGTCCCTTGGAGCATTTTGGATCATGTTTTGAAGTATTGGCTTATGCCCAGAGGAAAATTTTCATCTGGAGGCCTTGGTCGACCAAAACCCTAATTTGGTGACACTGTCGACCTTGAGGCTCGATCCACTTGGAAAGTTGCAATCTTGTGCTTGATTCTTGATGTGGGAGTCCTCTTGATCCTTTATGGGTGTTTGAGAGTTAGGATAAGTTGAATATCATGTCATTTCTTGATTGATCCTTTGCCTAAATGCTCAGAGAGGGCCTAAACCCTAATTCTTGGTAGTAGTGAAAGTTCAACAATCCTTGAGGAAATTGATGAGGCATGATGGCACATGCATATTGTGGAAATGATTTGCACAATGATGGGAAATCTTGGTGGTCAAAATTTGGGGTATGACAGTTACAAACTTCAGGTCACTGAAGCGCCAAGAGTTACCGCAATAATGACTATACCACAGCAAGTGGTACACACTGTCCCAGAAGGACGGATTCCGCAAGCAATGTCTGGTGGAAACGAATATGTGTATGAAAGGATGAATGAGTTCCATGAACAATTCTTCGAAATACAGAAGGAACTGCATGCGATTCGCGGTCAAGACTTATTCAGAAAGGACGCCGCCAACCTCTGTTTGGTCCCTAATGTAAAGATACCGCACAAATTCAGGGTGCCCGACTTTGAAAAATACAAAGGCAACTCTTGCCCTCAAAGTCATTTGGTGATGTACGCTCGAAAAATATCTACCCAGACAGATAACCAACAGCTACTAATCCATTACTTCCAAGACAGTTTAACCGGTGCCGCTCTCAAATGGTACATGGGTTTAAACCGCACCAAGATTAGTACTTTCAGAGATCTCGGTGTAGCCGTTGTTCAACAATATAAATACAACTTAGACATGGCACCAGATAGGGACCAGCTCAGAGCAATGTCATAAAAGGAGAAAGAAACTTTCAAAGAATATGCTCAAAGATGGCGTGAGATCGCCACCCAGATCTATCTTCCTCTCGAGGAAAAGGAAATGACAAAGATCTTACTAAGTTTTATTACGACCGAATGGTCGCCAGCGCGCCTAGTGACTTCACTGAAATGGTGAACATGGGAGTACACCTTGAAGAAGCAGTCCGAGAAGGACGATTGGTCAAAGACGCAGAACCATCCAGAAGTACCAAAAGATACGGTAGTGCTTTACAAAAGAAGAAAGAGCAAGGTATCAGTAATATCTCTCTAGGAAAGCAAAGGCGAAGGTATAAACCGATAGCAGCGGTAACTACCACTATCAACCCAGCGCCAACTTCGACTTATCAACCTCAGGTTGCTTAGAGCCAACCAAATCAACAACAGTATCAACAAAGGCTGTAATAGCCTCTTCAGCAGGCTCACCTGCAGTACAATAACAATAATCGTACTACACGACCAACAGGGTTCGACCCTATACTGATGTTGTACGCAGAGTTATTTCCACTTCTACTGGCCAAGGGGCATGTTCAAACCAGGACGCCTCTCGTGGTACCAGAAAATCCACCTTTTTGGTTCAAAGCAGATCAAAATTGTCCTTACCATCAAGGAGGAACAGGACATAACATTAAGAATTGTCTCAGCTTCAAGTCTGATGTATAGAAGCTTGTCAGGAACGGGGTTTTATCTTTCAAAGATACTAATCCAAATGTTTAGATGAACCCATTACTGCAACATGAGAAGACTACAGTGAATTTGATAGCTTACTGGGAACCAACCTGGTAAAGATGCATTGCAAACAGAGCGGGTATGACCATGTGCCATCTCACAACTATCATCAGTACGATATCTGCTCCAAGGACAATCAAGGGTGTGCTATAATACAAACAGCTTGTAAGAACAAATGGATCTGTGCTAGATTCAGGATCACAGGATTCATGAAGTAAACATGGCCCATGCACATCCAAACATTGTTCAGAACCACGACATCCATGCAATGAACGTCAATCTAGTGGCATTGCATTTAAGACAAAGTCGGTATTACAATTTGCCAGAGCACGATTACAGCGCTTATCTGATCTGCTCAAAAGACAACCAGGGATGTTCTTTTGTACAAGAGGCTCTCCAACGTCAAATGGATCTCAGGTGGATCCAAGACTACCATGAAAGAAGTAACTATCAAGTCAATATGGTTCAAATCTTTGACATACGCCTGATGAATACCAGTCTGGTGGAATTACATGCTAAGCAGGTCAGACTTGGTTTTCTAGCTTCACATAATTATCAAGACTGCAAAGAATGCTGCGAAAACGACCAAGGGTGTGCGCTTATGCAGAGGACTCTTCAACATCTGTTGGACCACTGGTGGCTTTCGATCTATTTGGATGAAGCCACACAACAAATTAACATGACTGATAGGGATCCTGGTAGACATCAAAGTCGTGATATCCGCTTAATAGAAACAGATCTAGTAAGGATGCACTGCATACAAAGTGGGTACAGTCGGATACCTCATCACAATTATGAACGCTGTAGAGTATGCTTGGAAAATAACCAAGGATGCTATCTAGTGTGAGCAGCCCTCCAACAACAGTTAGACCGGAAGGAGATTCAACCATGTTCGAATTCTAAATCAATCAACATGATACAAGATTACCTCCCTGGTCAAAACAAAAGCTCTTTCATAATCTCCAATCACGGGAAAACCAAGGATGTTCGTGCCGTAATTCCTCTACTTGATGAATCAAAGGTCCCTCTTGATAGTAGAAAAGTTCCCAACAAGGAACTGATTGAGGTGGCCTACGACGGTCAAAAATCCCGAAAAGCCCCTGTGGTTGTTTACTTTCCAGGTCCAATACCGTATAAGTTAGAAAAGGCTATCCCATACAAGTACGGTGCAACAACCATAGAAAATGGAAAAAAATCTCCATTACCTTCCGTTGTGAACATTTCCGACATCAGTCGAGTCATCCGGAGCGGTCGGATCTTCAACAGAGGAGTTGGAGAACCTACCAAAGAAAAGGAACCTCAAACGGAAGTTCTTAACCAACAAGTCGGTCAATCCATTAATCCAAAACCTATAAAGAACAACGATGAGATGCTGAAGCTCATCCAGAAAAGCGAGTACAACATTGTGGATCAATTGTTGCAAACTCCGTCTTGAATATCTGTATTATCTCTCCTGCTTAATTCAGAAGCTCACAGGGAAGCTCTACAGAGAGTCTTAGAGCAAGCCTTTGTGGAACAAGATGTGACGGTAGGACAATTTGACAACATCATCTCTAACATCACTTCCTGCAACAACTTGGGATTCAGTGATGAAGAACTGCTGGAGGAAGGCAAGAACCATAACATGGCACTCAATATCACAGTCAACTGCCAAGACGATGCTTTAGTCAGCGTACTAGTAGACACAGGATCATCCTTAAATGTCATGCCAAGGTCAACTTTGGTTCGACTATCTTTTTAAGGAACTCCCATGAGAGGCAGTGAGATCATCGCCAAAGCCTTTGACGGATCTAGAAAAACAGTTATCGGTGAAGTCGATCTTCCCATAACCATCGGTCCTCAAACTTTCCAAGTCACTTTCCAGGTGTAGCGAGCGATTTTTGTTGGTGACGCGACCACCTTACCGCTGAAATTGGGTTTTCTCCTCACAATGAAGAGGGGGTGCTACTTTCTGATTTCTTATTTATCCCATGAAGATGGAAGGGAAAGGGAAGCTATCTAAAACTAACCTTGCACGCGAATGTTTAACTGAACAAACGCTTTAAAGAGATTGGGGGGTCCAGGATCAGGTTATACAATGGGGAGTTGTCAATTTTCCATCCTATATGTGGTTATCGACAGGTTGTTAGCTTTAGGTCTCGCTTTGTACTTGATGGTGTTTATCTGGTAATGGTGGGAAAGTTTCTTGGGAAAGTATGATAGGGAGAGTGAGTTTTTGTTGTTGTTCGGGTTTTCCCGATGTTTTTTGTAAGGTACTGGACCTAAGGTATTTGATTGATATGAAGGTACTGGACCTAGAGTTTTTGATTAGTATGCTCGCTAAGATTTCATAATCTTATGCCTACGTATTCCCATTTAAACAAAACAGGGAAATCAGAGCAATCATAGTTTCTCCTATTCTAAGGGAGGAAAAAGATGTTTGGTGTCTTGTTCAAAGCCCAAGATTGAAACTAAAAGGTTTTGATTGAGAGAGAATTTGTCATTTTTAAGGAGGGATTGGACTTCTTCTGAGGGGATTGTTGATTTTTGTGTGCCTTGATCAAAGCCCAAGGTTGAAGCTAAGAGGTTGATTGACTCCACTAGGGAAGTCCTTATACAAAGCCTAAGAGGAGGCTGGGAAAAACTGACTCAACAAGAGAGTGTTTATATGGGTGTCTTGTACAAAGCCCAAGATTGAGGCAAAAAAGAGACTGACTCTTTGGGGATATCATTATACAAATCCTAAGAGGAGGCTAAAAGTTTGACTTTTCCGGGGAAAAGGTTCTATCTGTCTTGTACGAAGCCCAAGATTGAGGCTAAAAAGGGATTTTGACTCCGCGGGGGAGTTTTGTATGTGTCTTGTACAAAGCCCAAGATTGAGGCTGAAATGGGAAATTTAACTGACTGGAGGTTAAAAGGATTTGACTCTGCGGGAGAGTATTATCTGTCTTGTACAAAGCCCAAGATGGAGGCGAAAAAGAGTTCGACTCTGCTTGGGAGTTATTTCCCAAAGCCTAGATGAAGGCTCAAAGGAATTGACTCTGCTGGAAAAAATATTTGTCCCGAGCTTAAAAGAGGGTTTATGAAAATTTATGTCTTGTACAAAGCCCAAGATAGAGGCTAAAAGGGTTTGACTCAAAAAGAGAGTGCTTTTATCTTTCCTGTACAAAGCCCAGGATTGTGGCTGAACAAGCTGGAGAAATCATCATACACAGCTTGAGAGGAGGCTAACTCCTGCTAGGGGAAATCATTATACGAAGCCTAAGAGGAGGCTGAAAGGATTGACTCAACAAGAGAGTAATTTTTATCTGTCTCGTACAAAGCCCGAGATTGAGGCTAAAAGGGTTGACTCAACAAGAGAGTGCTAAAGGGTGATTGACTCAACAAGAGAGTCTGTAAGAGTGATTGACTCAACAAGAGAGTCTGAAAATTGATTGACTCAACAAGAGAGTCTGAAAAGGTTAGCTCCGTTGGGGAGAATCATTGTACAAAGCCCAAGAAGAGGCTAATTATGCTGAGGAAAGGATCATTATACAAAGCCTAAGAGGAGGCTAGCTTCTGCCGGAGATTATTGAGATCCCGAGGCAGGTCCAAATTGGGAATCAACTCTTGCTGAGGGTTACAGTAGAGTTGAGATGTCAGATACCTTGAGGTTTCGATACTGGGATATTGTCATACTGATGGTAAACTGACCATGGCTAGGGAATTTTAGGAGAGAGAATGGGTTTTAGAACCCATGGGTTTTACCTCTACTGGAGATTGATCAGGTGATCAGGTTTTCTTCCTATGTTTTGTATGGAACTTGAGAATGTCTTTGAGACTCAAGAGGATTTAGACTGTCCAAGTCTACTGGTATGGAAGAGTTTTATCTTTTGTATGATGCCTCTCATAGGAGGCTGACTCTTTTAAGGGATGAGTATCAACCCTAAATTTGAGATTTGACGCTGGAAAGACTGCTCTAGCAAAGGATGACTAAGTTCTATCTTATACCTTTAAGAGGTTGTCAGGGTCCTTGTATTAAGCCCAAGAGAAGGTATGAGAACTTCTAAGAAGCCGGAGGGTCCTTGTACAAAGCCCAAGAGGAGGCGGGGATGCTTTTAGGAAGCTTGTGGGTCCCAAACCAAGAAAATTTCAAGAAATTCTATTCACCGAGAATAGATCATTTAGTGAAAGTTCTAAGGTTTGAAGAAACTCAAGAGATGCTATTCACCGAGAATAGATCAACTCCGGGGAGAAGAATTTCTTTGACAATTTCTAAGGTGACAGTTTGAGAAAAGGTTCACGAAGAATACTTCCTTTCTCTTTGTTCCATATTGTTTAAGCCCAATAGAAGGCAAGACTGTATTTGGAAATCCTATGGGGATCTAGTTTTGACTGTATTTAAGAGCGACCAAACTGGCTTTACCTAGTTCTAGACCTAGTTGTCGGGGAAAACCCTAAATAACTATACTGGTATATATACAGTTGATATATGACAAGTATTTTAAAAGGGTATGAAAGAACGACTTACAGTGCGCAACTTCCCACAATACAGTTATATATATTAAAGCGGGTAAATGAAAGCTGTTAAAACTTACAGGTGAGCAAGCTTCCATGCTGTATTATTAGTTGTTCAAAGAATTTAAAGAAAGTGTTGATAACAACATGTATATTTGAATCTAAATCAAAAGGGAAGTTGTTTTGAAAAGTTTGTTGGGGCTTACACTCAAGGAGAGGCCCAAGGTTTAACAGTGATCACACCGTTATTTTGAATATCACATCGGGACTTATACAGCGACTGAGGCCCAAGATGGTTTATTCACAAAGGGATGGGTCTTACAACTCAAGGAGAGGCACAAAGATTTATTTTTGTACAAGTGATGGGGCTTACAACTTAAGGAGAGGCCCAGATGAAGAACAATGATCGCACCGTCGTTTTAAGAATCGCAGAGGGACTTATACAATGACTGAGGCCCAAAAGGTTTTCTGTACAACAAAGGATGGGACTTACACTCTATTAGAGGCCCAAAAAGTGTTTTGAAAAAGAAATATGAGACTTATAACACGAGGGGAGGCCCAGATGATTTTTGTTTTGAAATGGCGATCGCGCCGAGATTTTTTTAACGTAGAGGGACTTATACAATATCTGAGGCCCAAAATGATTTTGGTTAAAGGGGGTTGGGTCTTACACTCTATTAGAGGCCCAAAAAGTGTTTGAAAAAGATTTGTTAGAGTGAAAAATCAAAGAAACCCTAATTTCACTTTCTTTTAAAAGTAATCCTTTTAATAAAATGAATAAAATAGACAAAAATACCAAATAAGTCTAAATAAACTACTTGTGATTTTTTATTAAGCTTTGAAAAATGAGGTTTTAATCATAAGATGATTTAGGACTCATTTGATTTTGATTTTCAAGATGAATATTCATTTTTTGAAATTTTTAAAAACAATAAAAATGAATTTATTTACAAAAATATCAACTATATTAAATATCTAATATAAATTGGATTTTTTTTGTGGAATAAAATATTTTAACATTTTTGTGATTTTTAGCAAAAAGAACCAATAAAAATAGTTAAAATTGAGAGAGAAATTAATTTTCCAAATAATATGACAAATATTAAAAAAAAAGTGGGAAAAATGGTAAAAAAAGGGTCTGGGCCGAGGGGGATTCGAACCCCAGACCCATAGGTTGCAGCGCGCGCCTTCTACCACTGGGGTGGTGATACATCCGTGTATCAAAACCACCCCATGAATACTTAAGGGGTGCCTTGTTTTAGGCCTGGCCAAGGCAAGGCAAGGCAAGGTTTTGGTCCAAAACGTAAAGGCTGTTACTTTCTCATTTCTCCGTGGATTGGGACAAAATTTAGGTCTATCCTGCCTAAAATTTCACAAGGAATCCAATGGTGCCCTTGGTTTTTTCATATAAGGTTCCAATTTTAAAACCCGATAGTGGTTTTGAAATAGGCCTATAATTGCATTTTCTATGCTCCCTTATGGTACATGCATGAATTACATGGAAAATTGGTTCAAACACAACATATACAACATGTATGAGATGTTTATGATTAGTGGACTTCAAAGCAATGCATATTTCAAAGAGTTCAAGTTGTGATGCTTACATCTTTAGGAGCTTTTTGTGCTATCTGCCAAGTTTCTTGTGCCAGAAGTAATTTGATGCTTTAGACACTCTCAATTGATCTCTTAGGAGCTTTTAGAATGATCACCACCAGCTGGAATCCTCAGGAACAAGTTTGAGCTCTTTCTTGCAAAAGGGGCAAAAGTGACCAATATGTCTCTCAAATGGTGTTCCAGATGGGGGTAACCAATTGAGACAGTTCAAGGATGATATTTGAAGTGTGTGTTGAGGTCTTATCTGGTTTTAAAAGTGACTGAATCAAGACATGGCTTGAAAAATGCAAAAAAGTCCAATTTTGAGGTTTTGGAGGTGGACTTTGAGATTTTGGTGTCACAGGTCACATATGAGATTTTGGACAGCTTAGATATGACATATTGGATGCGTTTGGATCATGAACTATGATGGAAATGCTCTCTAACTCAAAAACTCTGAGATACCTTACAAAAGAAGGCATTTTGGCCTAAAGAGAGGGATTTTGAGGAAAGGATCAGTTTGGGTGCTTTGGTGTAGTCAAACTGATCACAATTGATGCCTATTTATAGTGTGTCAAGTTTGTTTTGGCATCAATAGTGAATGGAGGCTGCAGCAGGCCTTTGGCCAATGTTATGCAAAACGAATCTCAAGTTTCCTCTAGCCATTGACTTGAGATTAGAGCACAGGCTTTGTAGCTTTAGTTCAGAGATAAACTTGGACTAAATTCAGTTGGAATAGGCTCAGTTCATGTCACCTTGGTGCATCCATTGAAGGCTTGGAAACAAAATTGGAGTCTTGGCACTTTTTTGCTCTTTTAGGTTTGGCATGTTACTTGTAGATTCTTGGACTTCACTACAAGAAAAGTTGTATATACCCACGGATCATTACCCACGGCCATGTAGTCGTCAGTAATTTTCTTGGTATAGACGGTTTATCCGTCGGTAATTCGTGAGTACCTGAGACAATATTAAATATATTTTTTTTGAAACAATACCCACGGCTTAGCCATGGAAAACATCCACGGTTTTGCACCGTCGGTAATTACCCATGGTTGAACCCTCGGTAAAGTTTTATATACTTATAAAAAAAACTGTCACAAATTTATATTAAAATGAATACTAAAATTATTAATTTAAAAAACTAAAAGAAAAAAATCAAAATTATTAATTTAAAAAACTATTTTTATGGATAAGAAATTTAAACACTTATTTTGAAACCACTTAAAATATATACTATTAACCAATAATTTTTTTTTAATATAAATTAAAAAAACTAATGATATTTTTAAAAGGTACAAAAAATTACTTAAAACCAATAAGTTTGGATATTCTAATAATATAATTTTTTATTCTAATTATAAAAACAGTTTCTATTATAAAGTTTAGATAAATTATTAGTGTTACATATTACAAATAGGTCTGGATATACTAATAGTCTTTATTATAATTAGTATATACTAATACTGTTTATTATTATTAATATATTATTGGTTAGAGTGTTCTATTTTAATTGGAAATAATTACTATATATATGAATAGTTTTAATTCTCTACAATCAACCACCTAATAAAGTGGTTTACGGTCAAATTTTCCAATCTATTAATAATATAAATGAAACAAATGGAGGATACTATGAGTAAATATATAACTTAACTAAAAATTAGACATATATACAAAGTACCAAAAATTAGAGTCAAAACAGTATTAGAACTTCAAACCCTCATTCTCCAAACTTCTCTCTCAGCTTCCGTTCTTCAAACTTCTTTCTTCAAGTCGACAGTGCTGCCGATTTTCCTAATTCTTGTGAAAGATTCAAGCGGGATTCAAGCACAAGGAGAAGTGGATGAACTGCTAACAAGCTCGTACCGACACCGCTGAAACCGAATTTCAATCGCACGACGCTAGGTAATCATTTTTGTTTTGATTTCGTTTTTACGTCACGGTTATACTTGATTTATCAATTGTATTGGTTATTGTTGTGTTGATTTTTTTTGGTACTGAACTAATTCATACATGTGTGTGCGCGTGCGATATTTGTGAATCGAATCGAAATTTGTTTTTATGCGGTTTTGGTTAGTGTGAATTTGAAAGATAAACTGAGTGAAGTGAGATGAGAAATGGGTTTTAAGTTTCCTTTGATGTTACAGTTTGAGAAATCTTGTTGATGTATAGATTAATAAGCTGCTATTGTGTGATTCAACTTATGTTATGACTTTGTGATGCTGTTTTTATGAAGAAGTTATTTGATTCAATCTCATGGAAATGTAAGTGATTCTTGGTATGGTTTCCGCCGTTATCGATTTCAATTTTATGCGTTTCAAGATTGATAAATGCATCTGTTAACCTGAGCTGTGAATGCCTACTGCATATTCGGTTGCGTTCTTGACAGCTTTGCAAGCCTTTTGTGTGATAAGTTCTACTACGGAAATTTGTCGTTCGAACCCGAGATCGTTTGCGCATAACTGCTTGATATTATGCTATGACACTTTGCTGCTATTGATACATTCAGCATTTTACAAATAACTTACAAATAACTGCTTTAATCTTTCAATGTTAATGTATAAAAACTTTTGCCATATTGTGTACATCTTTCAGAATATTCATTATATTGTCAATGTCAAATTGGTTCACGTGATGTTGTTTTGTTTTTACACTCTAAGTCAAAATTATTAATAATCTTTTTGTTTAGTTTAGTTTTTTTTAGCACATCTATAATTCTTAATTTTGTTTACGTAGTAATTGTGAATGTTGAGATTTCATTACTCTATAATACCACAAGAGAAAATGTTGATAGTAGTGGAATAATTCCTATGGAAACTGATGATAAGTTTTATGAGGCACCCGAAACTTTGGCAGAAAGTGCTGATTATTCATCTTTGGAACCCCCAAAATTCAGTCGCACTACTGGACTTCTACCTAGTGATGCTCCTTCTACTAGTACTAAGGAACTTAGTGACACATTGGAGAGTTTTGTTAAAGCACAAATTGTCATCTATGATCAGAACTCTATTCTATATAATAATACAGATAAGCAGGTGAGTGTCTATTATAATAGTTATAACAGTAAATTATGATGACTTAGTAGACGAGTTTCCTGTGTTATAGGAGGAAAACTTTTTTGTAAAGTAGTTAGAAAAATTAAGTTATGAAAATATATTATTAATTTAAAAAAATTAGGCCTATTTATTAAATTAGGACAGGGCCTCCGGGTTGATTGGGCCGGCCCTGATTATACATATCATTAGAAATGTATCATTCAGCAAACACGCTAATGAAAATTTGCTTTATATTATACATATCATTAGAAATGTATCATTCAGCAAACAAGCTAATGAAAATTTGCTGCTATTGAACATTCATCAAATAGAATTTTCTAATGATACATTCAGCATTTTCTATAATAACTAAATGAGAAATATTTTTGTTAATGCAGTACTACAAGCGATACTTGGACTTTCTAACGGTGCCTATAACTTTCATTGGCTTTTGAATTCCTCAGGTAATTTTAATCCTTATATATTTTGCGTTGTTAGGATTTAGTTGGATAAATGACATCTCTGCCATGCATTCTGAGAGCTTATGACATCTTTAAAATATAGTTATAGATAAGATTGCTAATTTTTTAATTTATTTCTTCCGTCTTGATAGCTTCAAGTCATCGATAAAGTAAGCAATTGTATATGGATCGTTACCCTCCAGAACGTAGTTGGGTATATGATAGACATTATCCTCATAGGGGGGGTTTGAAACTAACCTTTGTAAACGGGGTTGATGAGTTCATAAAAAAGGCTAAAATGCAGCTTAATGTTGAACGCGATGGTGGAATTAGATGTCCTTGTAACAAGTGCATGTGCGTGCCGGTATTGTCCGAAGGTGACGTTAGATTTCACTTGTATAAACATGGATTCCAACCAAATTATTGGTATTGGACAGATCACGGTGAAAAAGCCCCACGTATTGACTCAACAAATGTATCAAGTAGTAGTAGACATGTGGATAATGAAGACCATTTTGAATTAATGCAACATATGGTCGAGGATGCATTGGGGCCTGATTATGATTTTCGAAGTATGGGCAACAAAGGTGATAAGGATGTTGATAACGAATATAATGTTAATGAGGATGTGCGGAATGAGAATGAGGTTGGCGAGGAAGGGGGAATTAATGAAGATAATGTCGATGAATATGAGGTTGATAGAGAACATATTAATTTGGAAGACAATCATGAAGAGCCACCAAATAAGGAAGCTGAAGAATTTTATGATCTGCTAACTTCTGCAAACCAACCGTTATATGAGGGTGCTTCTGAATCTAAACTTTCAGTATGTGTGAAGCTTATGGCTTGCAAAACAAATTGGAATGTACCTCAAAAATGTATTGATTTCTTTACAAGCATGCTTCTAGAAGTGTGTCCTTCAAAGGATTCATTGCCAAAAAATTTCTACCAAGTAAAAAAATTGGTGTCCATGCTTGGTTTGAAGTCTCAAAAAATTGATTGTTGTGTGAATGGGTGCATGTTGTACTACAAAGATACGATTACAGATCGAGAGTGTAGGTTTTGTCATGAACCACGATATGTTCCTCGTAAGACTGGGATGGGTAATTACAATGACGTTCCAGTTAAGAGAATGTACTACTTGCCAATCACTCCAAGGTTGAAAAGATTGTATGCCTCAATAGAAACTGCAAAAGATATGAGATGGCATCATCATAACAATTCAAGTTCATATGTTTTACGTCATCCATCTGATGGTAAATCTTGGAAGAATTTTGATGCGATGCATCCAGACTTTGCAAATGAACCAAGAAATGTGAGGCTAGGTTTATGTTCTGATGGTTTTACACCATACATTCAGGCATCTTCATCCCCATATTCTTGTTGGCCTGTGATTGTGACACCATATAATCTCCCCCCTGAATTGTGCATGACTAAACCATTTTTGTTTTTAACATGCCTCATACCAGGACCACATAATCCAAAAGCTCACATTGATGTGTACTTACAACCATTAATAGACGAGCTTCAGAACTTGTGGAATCAAGGGGATTTGACTTATGATATCTCCACTAAACAAAACTTTGTAATGAAGGCAGCATTAATGTGGACAATTAATGACTTTCCAGCTTACGGTATGTTATCAGGGTGGAGTACTCAAGGAAAGTTGGCATGTCCAGTGTGTATGGATGGAAATAAGGCTTTTACGCTGGAATATGGTGGAAAAAATTCGTGGTTTGATTGTCACCGTAGGTTCTTACCACGTAATCATGCATTTCGAAGAAGTAAGAAAAGGTTCACCAAAAATAAAGTTGTGAGGGAAGAGCCACCTCCTATATTGACAGGAGAAGAAATATATTGTTGGGTTCGTGATCTATGGGAACTTGTAGATAATCGAGTTTCTAAATTAAAAGGATATGGAGAAAGCCATAATTGGTCTAAACGAAGCATATTTTGGGATCTTCCATATTGGAAAGACAATTTATTAAGGCACAATCTAGACGTGATGCACATTGAGAAAAATTTCTTCGATAATGTGTTTAATACAGTCATGAATATTAAGAACAAGACAAAGGACAATGAAAAAGCTAGAATGGACTTGGCCATCATTTGTCAACGTAGTGACTTAGAGTTGATTAAACACGACAATGGAAAGATGACAAAACCTAAGGCAAATTACTGTCTTTCTTCTGATGAGGCAAAAAAAGTTTGTAAATGGATAAAGGAGCTTAAGATGCCTGATGGATATGCTTCAAACTTGGCTAGATGTGTGGATGTCAACAAATGGAAATTGCATGGAATGAAAAGTCATGATTGTCATGTGTTTATGGAGTGTTTACTTCCATTTGCATTTAGTTCATTGCCTGATCTTGTATGGAAACCACTCACAGAGTTAAGTCAATTCTTTAAGGGATTATGCAGCAGTACCTTAAGAAAAGATGAATTGATTAAATTAGGTGATAACATTCCAGTCATCATATGCAAACTTGAAAGAATATTTCCACCAGGATTCTTTGATTCAATGGAGCATCTTCCAATTCACCTTCCATATGAGGCACAACTTGGTGGTCCTGTACAATATCGATGGATGTATCCATTTGAAAGGTATTTTGCATACATTCCTAATTATTAATATATTCATTTTATTTAAATCTTTCACATTTCATAGAAGATCTGACACTCATTTTTTTAAGAATGATGGGAGATTTTAAGCGGTCAGTGAAGAATAAGGCTAGAGTGGAAGGCTCAATATGTATGTCGTATTTACACCGAGAGACAACATATTTTTGTTCCCACTATTTCAAAACGGTTACCTTATCTGCCACAAGTCAACGTAATGAAGCGTTAGGATTGAATGATGATGTAACGCCAACATTGTCAATAAGCAACTCTCTTGGACGTCCTAGTGGTAAACCTCAAATACATTGGTTGACTGATGCTGAATGGAGATCTGCTCATGTACACATACTCATTAATTGCAATGAGGTTAAGCCATATATTAAGTAAGTAACGAAACAAATTTAAACACAAAATAAACATTTACAGTACATATATCACAACAATTCTCTCTTTATTTCCAGTATTTTTTTGCAAAATAAGTCCACCAATGAAGAAGATCCTTTAGCTTCAAGTCTTATACATGGAGAATTCCCAGAATGGTTTCGAGAGTATGTAAGTGTTAGTCATTCAAACTTGTTAAAAAAAGTTTAATCACTTTATCTTTATTGTGAATTTCATGTTTGTATAGGCCACTAATGAGGGAAATGGTGTGACGGACAAAAAACTAATATCATTAGCTTGGGGTCCTGAATCAAATGCCATGAGTTGGCACAAGTACTTCATTAATGGGTACAAATTCCACACACAAGCATGGAGTCAAGGTAAAAAGACCATAAATAGTGGGGTTTATGTGAAGGGGATTACAGAAGGTGGGGAAGATGATTTCTATGGAGTCATTAAACATATCTTTGAGTTGGAATATCATGAATTATCTCACAAAGTAGCCTTGTTTTACTGTCAATGGTTTGATCCAAAACGAGGTAGAGGAACAAAAGTTCATCCTCATTATGATATTGTAGATATCAAGATGAACAAAAAATATGATCGTTATGATCCATTCATAATTGCACAAAAGGCCAAACAAGTGTATTATGTACCTTACCCAGAAATGCGTGTAGACAAACGTGGTTGGTGTGCAGTGATAAAGACAAAGCCCAGAGGTCATATAGAGGTTGTTGACATTGATGATGATATACCCTATCAAGATGAAGAGATGGCTCATGTTGAACAGATAACTGAAATTGAAGATATAGCCGGCTTGCACGATGAAACACATAGTGATGAAGAAGTTGATGTTACATTAATTACTGGCATGCAAATTGATGCTAGTGCTGATAATGATTATAGGGAAGATAATAATATCGATGATGAAGTTACTAACACCATATTCTCCATATCTTCAACACCGTCCAAAAGTGAGTTGAAGAAAATAGCTAGAGAAACTTTTTTCATTATAATTGCATATATTTTTCAACATAATTTCATATATATTTTAGTTCTTTGTTATTTTAGTATATAAAAATTAATATGCATTATTTTTTTTCTAAAGATGTCTCCAAAAGGAAAAGGTAGGGTGATTCCACCAAACAAGATGCCTCCAAAAGGAAAAGGTAGAGTGATTCCGCCAAACAAGAAGAGGAAGATGGTTTTGCCACATAAGGTGACTCAAGCAGCCAAGAATGCACATGTTTCAAGACAGCTAGAACTAGAACAACATGATGTGGAGCAAATGGATGTGGAGCAGCAAGATGCAAGAGAAGTGGAAATGGAACAACGTGATGCTGGACAAGTGGATACAGAGATACAAGACAAAGAAAATCCAAAAGATCCACCTATAACTATGGTGCCAACTCCAGGTTTTAGGCCACATGAGGCAATAGAAACATCTTTCCATGTCAGAGATCCTTCCTCGTCAGCTCAAGGTTCACGACACACGTCGGATCCAAACACTCAATCAGCTTCACTACATGTGCACACCAGTGATGATCTGGCGCAAGAATCGAGACACTCTCGTCATGAGATTTATAAGACAACTGATGGGAGGCCCTATATTTTTCCAGATGGGAGAGGGTACATATTTGTTTTATGTTAATTTATCACTTATGTTGACGCGTGTATAATGTATTTTAATATTTTGTTTATAATTTGCATGTAGGTGGAACCCGTGTAGGGTGGCCTCGAGGGCCCTTACCAAAGTAATTGAGTCACAATTCCGTAAGGCATGGATTAGTTGGGGGGAGATACCAGATAAAAGGGTGAATCGGATGTTCATGAAATTTGGGGTAAGTTTGTTAATTTGTTCAGTTTTTCAAAACTTCAAAGTTTATAACTATTGCTGTCATTTTTCTGTTTTAGAAGCAAATTTGGTGTGATTTAGTTTATTTGTATTCTTGCATATAAGAGGTTTATTAGTTTATTTGTATTCTTGCATATAAGAGGTTTATTTGTATTCTTAGTGTGATTTAACTGAACTTCAGAATTTCATGTAAAAGGAATGTAAATGACCTTAACTGTCAAAAGACAAACAAGCAATATTATTTGTAGCATAATTATGTCTTGGACTTAATAATTTTATTTATTTTCTTTTGGTACATTATGTAGCTAATTCACCAGATAGTTGTACAGTGTTTTGCATTTTGAGTGCCATATGATTTTACACAAGTAATAGTACACACGTTGACAGATTCGAGAGTGGCTCAGCCTCCTGTAGAAAAACCAGAATGTAGCAATAAAAATCAGAAAACACAATGTTTTTTTTATTAGAGGTTATCTCTAACACCAATCTTCGTAAAAGAGACACAAAAGTTATTTTTCTCATATGTAAAATAATAGAGATTTTTATAAGAAAATAATTAAAATAATGAGCGATTTTAAAAACGCAATTTTGAAGATTCTGGATTAAAACGTGATTTTGGGATGTTTGGCTAGCCACAATAATTTATGTTACTTTTGAAATCTTAGTTGATACCACGTCAATAATCAATTATTTGTCCCTTTGGCTTTAACTATTTTAAGCAGTCAAAAAGTTTTCTAATCAGTGCAACTGATAAAAGAAGAAAAAGTAACAAAATGCTAACTAAGTATACGTTAAAGGTGAGTTGGTACACAACACGTAAGTCAAATTCTTATTCATTAAGTTATTGCTTTTTTGTTCTAATAAGCTTTTAAACAATTAAGTCAATTTTTTATTTGAATTGTGTTATTTTATTATTTATATTATAGTCTAATATATATAATATTTTATATGAATATTCCATAAACAACTTTTGTTTATAAATTATTTTAAATGAGAATCTTTGAAAGTTAATATATCGGTGAAGATTTGCAAAATAATCCGCTGCTTCTTAATTTGTCTATTATTAAAATATTGCAGAAAAAAGTTGCCTGGCGGCCTGAGGATGAGTATGAGCTCAAGAGTATCTTTAAGAGCAAGGGCTCAAAGCGCCTCTCAGAGATTCTGATGGAGGCAAGGAAGAAACAAGAACGTCCATCTTGGATGGGAGAGGGTGCTTGGAAAGGGCTCAAAATTAAATGGGAAAAACCAGAGTATAAGGTTAAAGCTGCCAGGAATAAGCAAAATCGGGCATCTGCTAAGGGTGGATCTGTCCATACGGGTGGCTCCATATCCACAAATGAGCACATCATACGAATGGTATGTCATTTATTTTAAACACTTGATTTCTTAAACTTTAGCTCATAATTTATTTTTTCCTAACATTTGACATCAATTTTTTATTATGCATAAGCGTCGGGAATTGGGTAGAGAGCCCACATTAGATGAGGTCTTCTTAAGGACTCATACAAAAAAGAAGGACTCCTCATGGGTGGATGACAGATCAAAGAAGACATATGTAAGTGTAATTACTAAATTTTGATGTGCTATATTTTCCATTTTCTGCACTTGTTTCCATTTTCTGCACTTGGATTATGATGTGCTATATTTTCCCATTTACAAATATCAATTGTGGTAACCAATTAGTTGTCATGCTTTTCTTATTCACATAGTGAAATTCTCCTTTATGAACAAATCTTTATGTTTAGAATGGTAGGAAAATTCAAGATTATGGTCCTTGGTTTGCTGTGTAGATGAGTTTCCTGTGTTATAGGAGGAAAACTTTTTTGTAAAGTAGTTAGAAAAATTAAGTTGTATGAAAATATATTTTTAATTTAAAAAAATTAGGCCTATTTATTAAATTAGGACAGGGCCTCCGGGTTGATCGGGCCGGCCCTGTTTAAGACATGGGGGTAAAGTGAATAATTTTAACTGGTATAAACTGAATGTTAATGTTGTCTAGTCACTCTTTGTTATTGATATGACGTGGTGTACTTTCTGTTTTTGTATAACAGAAAGGAATGACACAAATTTGCTCTCATTTGTCCAATATCTGTCAACTTACCATTTTCACTCGGAACATATTTTTATTTGTGGGACCTATATGAATTTCACCCATTTAGAGAGTGAATGTTAAGTAGGGTGTTATAAGTGAGTGTTGCTATTATTAAATTACTCTATATGTACTATATAGAGTGAGTGTTGCTATTTCACCCGTGTTATAAGTGAGTGTTGCTATTTGTGGGACCTATATGAATTTCACCCATTTGTCTATTATTAAATTACTCTATATGTACTTGTACACATACTCATCACATTTCTGCAAAATATGATGAAAACCAACATTCTGTACTCATATTTCATTACTCCTTGTGTAATTTTGTGTCTATACCATAAATGTTCTTTTATCAATTTTATGTGTGTTGATGGAGTTTATTGTTTGGAAATGAAGAAGTTTTTGGTGTGATAAAATGATATGAATATAAAGAATGGTTATTTGTTAAATGTTAAGGTGTAGTATAAGAAAGTGGGTTACTGTAAGTGGTTTCTTGTTAATCTTGTTTCTTCTATTTTCTTGTTAATCCTGTTTCTTCTATTTTGTTAAGGTGTAATATATTTTTGTATATTTTTATATTGTATTGTATATAATTTATATTTTTTTTTTTGAGCAGGAAATATTTCAAGAGAAGCTAAAACATGCCTCTCAAGTAGGAGAGACATCAGACAGTGGCCCTAAAGAAGTTGATTCTGCAACTCGGCTAAATTTTTGGGCTGAAGCTGCCGGTGGCAAGACTAGAGGACGTCTTTATGGTGCTGGGGACTTGTCTAAGTATTACAAGCCAGGTGTTTCCTCATTAACCCAACAGTCACGTATATCTCCATATAGCGGTCAAGTTTCTGCTGAGATTGCTGCACAAATGGCAACAATTGAAGAGAGAGCAAATGCTGCAGAGGAAGATGCTCGAGCTGCACGAGAGGAATGTCGCAAGGCAAATAAACGCACACAAGATTTAGAGAGACAATTGAGGGAATTAGCGGAAAGTGTTGCTTCTATCAAGGGTGACAAACGTCGTCGTCGTCGTCATTCAGACTATGATGATGACTCCGACAATATTGATGACTCCGACAGTGATGATGACTCTATTGGAAGCATATAAGATCATATTATGCTTTAATTTTACTCATGAGAATACTTTGACAATAACATTATATTTTAATTGAACTTGTTTTATGTTTTGTTTGAGCTTGTTTACATCAAACTTGTTGAATTGAATGTTTTTTGAGATCTGATTGATATTAAGGTTTGACTTTTGGTTTGAGATTTGTTTGTTGAATGGTTATACATGTTGTTCTTGTAGTAACTTTGCTAGAGCACTATAGTATATAATATAGTCTTCTGGAATTTAAATGAGATACTATTTGCAAATTTAAAGAATTGTTTTTCTGGAATTTAAATGAGATACTATTTGGGAAAAAATATTCACAAATTTTGTTGAATGGTTATACATACCCGAGCAAACAAGAAAAATATTAAAAAAAAAAAAAGATCTATCGATCAAATATTGGTATATTTGTTTTTAAAAAATTACAATACTACAGACGGCTTAACCGTCAGTAAATTTATACTAAAAATTGAGTTACTTATCGAAGGCTGAGCCCTCGGTAAATTTACTGACGGCTTAGTCGTGGATAATATAAGACAAAAAACTTGATGTTTAATCACCTATTACCCGCAAACTATTCATGGTTTAGCCGTGGATAACATCGTGGGTTTATATAGCCGTCGGTAGACGTTACCGAGGAGCGAATTACCGAGGGCCCCGTAGTCGTTGGTAAGCCCTCGGTAATTTACTTTTACCCACGGCTTTTTCTTGTTACCGAGGGTTTTTGGCCCTGGGTACTGACAAATTTTCTTGTAGTGCTTGTGAGGCTTGGAGATCAGATCATCCCCCTTGGATTTGATCCTCAGATGTGTCCAAAATGATGACAAGGCTTGGATTTATCAGATTTGGACAAATCGAGCAAAATGCACAAATTCTGCCTTGTGAAAATCAGTTCAGGATGCCATGTTCCAAGGGTTGTATCTCCTTGCTCAAATGGAATTTGGAGATGAACTGGTACTTGTTGGAAAACCCTCATGGCATACTTCAACTTTGATGTCCACCCCTAGACCTGGTTTGACTTGGATCAAGGTGAAAAATGTCCCTACATTTTGGAAAAAGTAAGGCAGATTCTGACTTAGTGAAAATTTCACTAGGTGTTGGAAAAATGTGATTTTCATGTTTTTAGCCATTTTGATCATTCTCTAACTAAAAATCCATGAGGAATTGGAATGAGATGTAGTTGAAGCTTTTGTAGAGTGTAATGAGAGCTATAAATCCAGCTTTGGACCATTCAAAATGGTTGCTTGGATCTCAAGTTATGATCCTTGGAAGTTGGTACCCTAGCCACTTTGTTCCATAACATAGAAAAATTCTAAGTTTTTTTATGGTTACCCCTTTTACAAGTTAACTCACTTTCTTTGATTTCTCTTGATGAATGATGATTCAAATCACATATTCACATTGTTTTAGGGTTAAGGAACCTTGGTTGACCAAAAAAATCAAAAAGTCAAACTTTGACTTTTTGTACAGTTGACTTTTTCAGCAGATGAAATTTAAACTGTGCGATCCTTTGTGAAATCAAGTCTTTGACCTAAATCAAACCTAATGGATGGATTCCATCAGTGTTATAGGGTGTATTGAATCATGTCCCAAGGTTTGGGAGCATGTCTTGGTCAAAATTCAAAGGTACAGTTGACTTTTTCCTCGAAACCCTAATTATGGTCCTGATGAAATTGAAACTTGTAGATCAAGCTTCTTGGATCAATCCATTGTTACAAATGGATCAATGTGGTGTATTGGAGACCCTCAAATCATGTCCTAAGGTCTTGGCTCATGTTTTGTCCCAAAAGTCAACTTAGGGGTGAATTTGGTCAAGAAACCCTAATTCCTGATTTTTTGGTAAATGCATCCCCTGAGGTTAAATTAACTTGATGATTGTGTCCATGATGTCCCTTGGAGTATCTTGGGTTATATTTTGAAGCATTGGCTCATGCCCAGATGAAAATTTCCATCTGGAGGCCTCAGTCGATCAAAATCCTAATTTGGTGACACTGGTGATCTTGAGGCTTAATCAACTTGGAATGTTGCAACCTTGTGCTTGATTCTTGATGTGGGAGTCCTCTTGATCCTTTATAGGTGTTTGAGAGACTAGACAAGTTGAAGATCATGTCATTCCTTGATTGATCCTTTGTCTAAGTGCTCTAAGAAGGCTAAAAACCCTAATTCTTGATTGTAGTAAATGCTTAATCCTCTTTGAGGAGATTGATGAGGCATAAAAGTACATCCATATTGTGATAATGATTTGCACAATGATGGGAAATCTTGGTGGTCAAAATTTGGGGTACGACAGATGCCCCTATTTGGTCTTCTTGGACCTGAAGGTGTGAATGGCGAAAGTATTCGGGCATTTGGGGTGCAAGAGGATTAAATATCAGAATACCCGGAATTTTGATGGTGGTTACGGATGACAGTTTGCTCATCCATCTTCTTTTGCTAAGAAATGATACTTAGAAAAAGGGAGAAACTTCCCCTCGATCCTGGTATTCAGCCACAGAACTGGTCTTAGTTTCTTTTGTAAACTTCCCCTCGATCCTGGTTTCCTACCGAGGAACTGGTATAAGTTTCTGAAATAAACTTCCCTCGATTCTGGTTTTTACCCACGGAATTGGTCTCAGTTTCTTTTGTCAATAAACCTTCTTGACAAGGGATGCTATTTTTAGCGGTCTTTCCTCAAACTTCTTGCCAAATTTTCTGGGGAGATGCCATTTGACGGAAAAAGTTTTTGATGTCAGACTTGCTGAAGAACCCATTCGTCTGAGTTGCAGAGCTATACAAACTTCTCTGTTGGAGACGCCATTTGTCGACTCTACTGGGGAAAACGAGTCTCTTGAGAGGTCGTTTCCTGCTTAGGGGTATTACATCATACTTTTCCTTGAGATCTTGTCAGAGAAATGCCGTGTGATGTAACCCAATTTTGAGGCGTTGATGACCTCATTATCATTGATCTCTTGGAGAGAAAAATCAATATGTTGCTGAGAGTCTTTGGTTGTGAGGCTTTGTCTGGGGATTTTCCTTAATCCGGGAAAGCGAAGATATCATCTTCAATGGTGAAGAGTGACATTTGTCGAATGCCTTCTTACCTTTCAGAGGTTCAAGTTATCAAAGTGGTCGAGGACCGTCTCTAATCCAGAGATAAACTGGGAGAGACTACTTAGATGATTCACTTCCTGACGAGGAAAAAACCGAAAACTTGATTGAAAAGAGGACTTTTATCCCTAGGGGATAAGACCAACTAGCATGATAGTGATGCAAGATGAATATGTATGTGAATCAATAATGCATGATGTATGTATGTATATGCTGACAAAACTGACACGATATACAGACTAATAGATGAACACGAATCGATACTCGGCCACTACAAGGGATGAAAAGTATCACGGGTTCAAGATAGCAATTCTGCCTTGCTTAGGAAAGATAGTCCCCGTGGGGAACAACCTTGGTCGGGCTTAGGAGATAAAAACTCTGCTTGGGATGTCAGATAAAAAAAATGGTTTCTGACACAGTTGATCCTCCATTCAGGCGTACTGGTTTAGAAGGAGTACCTTGATTCTGCACCTCGAAGCTTAATCGCCTTTGAAATAGCGATCAATGTTCTTTCGATGTTCAACAATCAAAAGAAATTGCCATCTTTATTTTAAAAGCAGAAAATATTTGACAAGTAAATTCTTTTTTGTTTTATTTCAAGAATTGTAAATCATGTTAAAATGTCGTCATGTAAAGCTAAAACAAATAAGAATTACAAACAAAAGCACTAGGGCTCAAATTTTATTGATAGGATGGAGATCAGCCAAGCGCGTGATTCCATAGAGTATTTACAAAGTTAGAAAATGGCAATTTAAGGGAAAAGGGCTACATTGAAACATAACGACCGCTATCCTTCTACCAACTTGGAATTCTAGATATCCTGAGCTTCCGTCGAAGATGACCCTAATTGGAGTTTTCCTGAGATGGTATGACTGTTGAGGGATTTTCCCCTTTGTTGGGCGTAGTTACTTGCCATTAATCCCTAACTTTTGCCTGGATTGTACTTTGAGATTTCCAATCCATCGGGGTGATTTTTGATTATGTCTCTAATTTTTTCCTGGACCGCCCTTTTGGGTTTTCAATCCACCGAGACGTTTTTTTTATTATTATTTTTATTTAGGCGAAGAATTTCTTAACTACGTCAACATTTGTGGGATAGGCAAATTCCTCTCCATCCATGGTTGCGAGTCTCAAGGCGCCGCCTGAGAAAGCTTTCTTGACCACATAGGGGCCGTCATAATTCGGAGTCCGTTTGCCCCGGGAATCAGTGAGGAACGATTGTATCTTCTTGAGCACAAGGTCTCCTTTTCTGAAGACGCGAAGTCGGACCTTTTTGTCGAACACCTTCTTCATTCTTTGTTGATACAACTGACCGTGGCATAGAGCCATTATTCGCTTTTCTTCGATCAGATTCAGTTCGCCATGTCGACTTTGACACCATTCTGCTTCTGTTAATTTAGCCTTCATCAATACCCGGATTGATGGGATCTCTACTTTATGGGAAGGACTTCTTTCATGCCATATACAAGAGAGAAAGGGGTTGCCCCTGTTGAAGTACAGGCAGATGTGCGATAACCGTGAAGAGCAAAGGGTAGCATCTCGTGCCAATCTTTGTAGGTTACAACCATCTTTTGAACTATCTTTTTGATATTCGTGTTAGCCGCTTCTACCGCTCCGTTCATCTTGGGTCGGTAGGGAGATGAGTTACGGTGTTCGATCTTGAACTCAACGCACAACTCTTTCATTATCTTATTGTTCAAGTTAGATCCATTATCATTAATGATCTGGCTAGGAATACCATAACGGCAGATGAGATTGTTTTTGATAAATCAGACCACCACTTGTCGGGTTACATTAGCGTACGATGCTGCTTCGACCCACTTGGTGAAGTTGTCAATGGCTACTAGGATGAACTGATGTCCGTTTGAAGCTTCGGGTTCGATCATGCCAATCATGTCGATTCCCCATAAGGAAAAAGGCCATGGGGAAGAAAAAACTTTGATATGTGTTGGCGATACATGGATTTTGTCTGAGTATATCTGAAACTTGTGACATATCCTCATGTACTTGTAGCAATCGGATTCCATGGTCAATCAGTAGTACCTTGCTCTTAGAATTTTTCTCGCCATTGTGTGTCCGTTGGCATGTGTGCCAAAGGATCCTTCGTGAGTTTCTTATAGAGTGTGTCACCGCTCAGAAAAAAGCTGCCTGCTAGCTTTCTGAGGGTCTTTCTGTCTTTTCTGGATGCCCCGTTTGGGTATTCTTGTTTCTGAAGGAAGCACTTGATATCGTGATACCAAGGTTTATCGTATATGACTGCTTCAATCGTGAAGATGTAGGCGGGCATTTCAAGGCGCATTATGTCAATCTTAGGTATATCATTCCATTGACCTACACTAATCATGGAAGAGAGAGTGGCCAATGCATCAGCCATGTGATTCTCTTCACGAGGGATATGATGAAACTCGATTATGTTGAAGAAGGGTAACAACCTTCTCGCGTAATCTTTGTAAGGAATTAGTCCTGATTGTTATGTGTTCCAATCTCCTTTGATCTGATTGAGGACCAGGGCTGAGTCACCATATACATCCAAGTTCTTAATCCTTAAGTCAATTGCTTCTTCGAGACCCATGATGCAAGCTTCGTATTCGGCCTCATTGTTTGTACACTTGAATGCCAGTCGGCTAGTGAAAGGAATGTGGGTACCTTGAGGTGTTATGATGATTGCCCCAATTCCGTTTCCATAATGATTGACAACTCCGTCAAAGATTCGTCCCCATTGGGAACCCGGTTCTGGCCCTTCAATGGGTAGTGGTTCATCGCAATCTTTCATTTTCAAGTACATGACATCTTCGTCTGGGAAGTCAAACCCGATTGATCCCTGATCGTCAATCGGTTGATGAGCCAAATGATCGGCTATAACACTTCCTTTGATGGCTTTCTGGGCGTGGTACTCAATGTCGTATTCTGATAACAACATATGCCAACGGGCAATCCTTCCCGTGAGAGAAGGCTTTTCAAATATGTACTTGATTGATCCATTTCGGAGATTAACCAAGTAGTGTGACAAATCATGTACTGGCGAAGACATTTGCCTGCCCAAGCCAGAGCACAGCAAGTTTTCTCAAGCATAGTGTACCAAGTCTCACAGTCGGTAAATTTCTTGCTTAAATAGTAGATGGCAGACTCTTTCCTTTTCATTTCGTCTGGTTGGCCAAGTACACAACCCATTGAGTCTTCCAAGACTGTTAGGTAGATAATCAACGGTCTTCCCTCCACTTGAGGTGATAAAATCGGTGGGTTCAACAGGTATTCCTTGATACTGTCGAAGGCATTTTGGCAGTCTTCTATCCAAACGCAATCCTGATTCTTTTTGAGTAATTTGAAGATCGACGCGCATGTCGCGGTCATGAGGAATATAGAATTGGAAATATAATTCAAACGTCCCAGGAATCCCCTGACTTGTTTTCCAGTCTTTGGAGAAGGCATTTCTTGAATGGCCTTGACCTTGTCAGGATCAACCTCAATTCCTTTCTGGCTGACGATGAACCCTAAAAGTTTCCCCGAACGGACACCAAACGTGCATTTTTTGGGATTCAAGTGGAGTTTGTACTTCCTCAAATGCTCGAATAACTTTGACAGGTGGGTCACATGCTCCTCTTCTGTTTTAGATGTGGCAATCATATCGTCGACATACACTTCAATTTCTTTGTGTATCATGTCATGAAACAGAGTTGTCATGGCCCTTTGATAGGTTGCCCCAGCGTTCTTCAGACCGAATGGCATTACCTTGTAACAAAAAGTGCCCCATGGGGTGATGAATGAAGTTTTCTTCATGTCTTTCGGCGCCATTTTTATCTGATTATAGCCCGAGAATCCATCCATGAAGGAGAAAACCTTGAACTTTGTTGTACTATCTACCAACATGTCAATGTGTGGTAAGGGAAAGTCATCCTTTGCACTGGATTTGTTCATATCCCTGTAGTCTACGCACATTCTGACCTTTTCGTCCTATTTTGGAACTGGTACTATGTTGTCTAACCATTGAGGATATTCTTATGTGGCGAGGAAACCCGCGTCAATCTGCTTTTGCACTTCCTCTTTGATTTTGATGGCCATGCCTGGATGAGTCCGTCTCAACCTTTGTTTTACTAGTGGACATTCTGATCTTAACGGTAGATGATGTTCCACGATGCTGGTATCTAACCCTGGCATATCCTGATAGGACCAAGCGAATACATCAGAAAACTCTTTGAGAAGCTTTATCAAACCTTCTTTGACAGTCGGATTGAGCAGTGCCCCAATCTTGACTTCTTTTCTCTCTTCTTCTGAACCCAAGTTGACCGTTTCCAACGACTCTTTGTGAGGTTCTATGGACCTTTCCTCTTGTCTGAGTAATCGGGAGATCTCTTCTGGAATTTCTTCGTTATTCTCTTCTTGAGCCTCAAATACCGGGAATTCAAATTTGGGAGAAGGCATTGGATCGTATGTTTCAACGGGGTTTAAAACAAGCAATCTGCATGACGAGATGATTTGTTTTTAGAAGAGATAGAGAGAATGCAAGAGTGTGTATAATGTATTTTCTGAAAAATGCTCGTTTTTATTATTTGAGTTGTTTTTTATAGGATTACCATTTTCTGAAAAGGAGAAAAGAGAAAACAGCAGTAAATACGGAAATTACAGAACGGCGTTATTTTATTTATGATTTGGTCGAATCTTGAAACTATAGCCCTATAAAACAAAACTCTACCGCTTTGGGCAAAGCGAAGAGGTACATTTACAGAAAGTGAGCCCTATCAAAACATCTGTTTCACCTGGGCAGGGTGAAAGGTCAAGATAAAGATGGCAATTACTTAGACTTATGGACGACTTTCGCGACATTGACAGCAACCAATTGACGGCGAACTCCTCGGTGAATCACAAAGTCTGGTACCTTCTTTTTAGGTTTGTCTTCAGAAATAACGCTGATTTCTGGTGGAGCAGGATCATTGGAATCTGTTTCCCAGGCAGAGTTGTCGTAGACGAACTCTTTTGTTGCATCTTGCAGAGTGTTTGTACTCTCAGGTAAAACTTCGCATCCAGTCGGCTGGATGTCTTCAAGCCTGATACGAGAGCTTTAAGGAGCAGTGTACTTGACCAAGTAGTCATACTTGCCACTTGGTTGTCCTAAGGTGTCCCACACTTCTTTGGAACTGGAGGAGTCATCCCTCTCGATGACATTGACCTCGGGAAAAGCATAGTTGATGAACTCTAGTCCTGCAATCTTTGCAAATTCATCGTCGTGCTGGGTATTTTCTGAATGCCCTGAGTGTTGATCCCATGACATGGTGGGGACACAGGTATTCTTTTCAATGATGCTCAGCTGATATACGTCGTTGGGCAGACTCTTTTGCCCCAAGTCTCCTGGGTACGGCTGTCAGATAGGCAGGCCATCCATTGGGCCATAATAGTCATGATCAAAGTAGTCTTTCATCAGAGTGTCTTCCTCTAATGAGTTTAGTGGAGCACGACATCCTTCTGGATCACAACCTCCGTATATCATCTTAACATCTGACCTTGGTATATATCTCGGACTCTGTGTGGGATAGCAAAATGGCATAGGCACCTCTTCCTGAGACTTATAACCATCCTCGTTGAGATATGACTTCTATTCTTCATCTGTATCAGAGGAGTCACCCTCGTTGATGGTATGTACTTCTTGAGACACTGGGTGAAGGAAACCTCCACTATGGAAGAAATCTTGAATGGGATGAAGCTTTCATTGTTAGTGGCAGTCTGGGTACAGGTTGAGGAAAATCCAAGGCCTTTCTTTGTCTTGTTATCAGTAGGAATGACAAGTTGTCCCCATCCTTTTGCATTGTTACTTTTGATCACTTCGAGAGCATCTTTGTATGAGGAAATTGACATTCCTTTTTCTGATTGGTTGTCATTGCTCACTGAAAGTGCCTGGAACTGGGTTCCAACAACTTCCTCTGGTTCTACACAAGTGGATGATGATAAGCTACTCACGATCAAGGCTTGCTCTCCACAGACTGTAACTAGTTGGTCGTTCTTAACAAACTTCAGCTTTTGGTGAAGTGTTGAAGTGACTTCCCCAGCCTCGTGTATCCAAGGTCTTCCTAACAAACAGTTGTATGCTGCCTGGATGTCCATGACCTGGAAAGTGACTTGGAAAGTGTGAGGACCGATAATTATGGGAAGGTCGACTTCGCCGATAACCGTATTTCGGGATCCATCAAATGCTTTGACGATGACCTCGCTGCCTCTCATCGGAGATCCTTTAAATGATAGTCGCATTAAAGTGGACTTCGGCATAACATTTAGAGCCGATCCGGTGTCTACCAGTATGCTGTCTAAAGCATCGTCCTGGCAGTTAATTGTAATATTGAGCGCCATGTTGTAACTTTTGCCTTCTTCCGACAGTTCCTCATCACTGAACTCCAAGTTGTTGCAGGAAGTGATGTTGGAGATGATGCTATCGAATTGTCTTATTATTACATCTTGTTCCACAAGGCCTGCTTTAAGACTTTCTGTAGAGCTTCCCTGTGAGCTTCGGAACTGAGTAAAAGAGATAGTATAGAAATTTTTGAAGGAGTCTGTAACAGCTGATCAACGATGTTGTACTCACTCCTTTGGATGAGCCTCAGCATCTCCTCATTGTTTTTTGAAAGGTTGGGATCACTAGTCTGCCCGATTGCTTGAATGGGAACTCCGGTTTGAGGTTCCCCTTCTTTGTTAGGTTCTCCAACTCCTCGGTTGAAGATTCGACCGCTCCGTGTTACTCGACTGATGTCTGCAATATTCACGACGGAGGGTAATAGAGTTTACTTTCCATTCTCAATTATTGTTGTACCGTATTTGTAAGGGATCGCCTTATTGGATTTGTACGGTACTGGTCCCGGCAGATAGATAACTACAGGAGCCTTCTGATTTTTCTGACCATCATAGCCGGCCTCAATTGGTCCGAGGTTGAGAATCCTTCCACTATTGAGAGGAACTCTTGATTCATGGAGTAAAGGGATTATGGCGCAAACATCTTTGGCCATTTCTCGTTTAGGGATCAAGACAACTTCTTTGCCTCGATTAGGATAATAGTCTGATATTGAACCAGAGCTTGACCATGGTTGAATCTCCTTATGGTCCAACTGAATTTGAAGGGCTGCTCGCACGAGGTAGCATCCTTGATTATCCTTTGAGAAGACTTTACAACGCTCATAGTTGTGGGGTGGTACCCGTCCACGTCTGATCTGTATGCAGTGTAACCTCACTAGATCTATTTCCATTGATCGAACATCCTAACTTTGATGCCTAGTAGGGTTCCTGTTAATCATACTGACTTGTTGTGTGTCTTCATCTAGATAGATAGGAAGCCACCAGTGGTTTAACAAGTGTTGCAGTGTTCTTTGAACGAGTACACATCCTTGGTCACTCTCACGACACACTTTACAGTTCTGATACTCATACGAAGTCAGAAAACCAAGCTAGACTTGCTTAGCGTGTAATTCCACCAAGCTGGTATTCATCAAGCGAACATAGAAGATTTGGATCATATTGACTTGATAATGACTTCTATCACGGTAATCCTGAATTCATCCAAGATCTATCTGACGCTGGAGGGCCTCTTGTATAAAAGAGCATCCCTGATTGTTTATAGAGCAGATAAGATAGGAATCGTAATTATGCAGCGACAGATTATGATGTTGGCTTTTCCTTGAGTGTATCGCCACCAAGTTGACATTCATTACACGGATGTCGTAGTTTTGAATGATGTTGGAATTTGTATAAGTCATGTTGACCTCACGAATTCGGTGGTCTTGGACCCATCCGAGATCCATCTGTTCCTGTAGAGCGGATTGCACCACATAACATCCTTGATTGTCTTTAGAGAAGATATCACACTAGTGATAGTTATGAGATGGTATATTGTCGCTCCCTGGATTTTCATCCTAGTACAAACACGAAAGTGGCACGAAACAGAGTCGCCAGTAATGTGTATTTATCCCAAGAGAGGGAAAGGAAACACCGCATAAACCTGAGGGAAGAAAAGAGCATGGTCTTGCGACCAAGAGAACTGGGTTCAGGAGTCGGTTACGCGAGAGGAAGGTATTAGCACCCCCTCGCGTCCATCGTACCCGATGGGATCCACACTTGCTTGTCTCGATCAAAGGGTGATAGAAAAGGATACTGGAAAAGGAACTGAAAGAAAGAAAGGAGAAAGAATGGAAGAGGAACGAGAAACAAATGTAGGGAAAATAAAAGAAGTGCTCGCATGGGCCCTACCCCACTGCCTACGTATCTCATCGGGAACATGAGAATCAGAGCGACGTAGTTCCCCTCACTAGGGATGGATTGTTTGTGTTTTTTTAAGGAACGACTAACGTTCTAGCTCAGGTGTTGCAGGTCCGAGTGCGTTACCATCTTGCAAGAGAACGAGAAGAAGCGCGTTCGTACGTTGCGAATGAGTGAGATGAGAAAAGAATTCCCGAAGGAAAGACGTCATTGTTTGTTTTTGTCTTTTAGAAGTTTTTTCCATTTGTTTGCATATGATAGTGTATCTAAATCTTAGTCATTGGAATGTGTACATTCTCACATTCCAAGATGGAAGGGGTAAGAAAGCACACTAAGGGTGAAGAAGACCCTCACACTTAGTTCCAATTATTAAGGTTCAAACACACTAGCATACTAGTATTTATTAAGTGTTTTTGTTGATTAAGAAATGAAGAAGTGTTTTTTATTATTTGTACCTTCAACAAGTATTGCATTTAAGTCCCTCATACAAGATCAAATGTCTAACACATTGACCCAAGATGGGCTATATGCTACACATTCTAAGATTATAAGAGAAGACCCCTTATAATCTTTTCTTTAAATGAAAGGCCTAAATGCAATAAATGCTTGCCTTTATTAGATATTTTGAATTTTCTTTGAGATGAGAAGATGAAAGACTCAAGAGAGGATAAAGGTAAAATCTATGTGAACTAAGACTCAATCCTAATCAATTAATTAAGGGAGTGATCCTAAGGGTTTGTGAGGTTTAAACCTAAAGTCTAAAGAAAGAATGAATTAAACAATTCACTTCTAAATTAGAAGATGAATTGTAATTCAAAAAAGGAAAGTGATGAGTTATTAAGAAAAAGCACATTAGTGCTTAACAAAACACAAGATGGAATTGTAAAAGAGAAAGGATAGAAGTTTGAATGTGGATTCCTTATCCACACTCAATTGCAACTTACCAAAGCCCCTACATGGTTAGTAAACATGTATAAAAAGTATAAGAAGCAAAAGAACACTTAATGCACCATAAAGATCAAAAGAATAAGATGAAAGATCAAATCCTATTAGTCCCAACCAGAATGTGCATCATATGGAAAACAAATGATTATCATCAAGCAATTTCAAGTGAACAACCAACAATCATCATCCATGGCATTAGAACATGCTATCATAAGAAAAGGGAGATGAAAGATGAAAAGAAATGAGAAGAAACATGCATAAATGAAACATGTAATCCAAGGATCAAAATTGAAATGAAATGAAAATGATTCACAAACATCTCACAAGTATTCATGAAGCAACTAAGACATGCAAGAAGTAATAGGAGAAGTAGAATTGAAATGGAAGTTCAAAAGAAAGGAAATGCAAGCACAACATGTTAAGGATGCACCAAGTTCACATGACAATGAATATGCAATGATGACATATAATGTGTACCAATGACCTATAATGTCACATGAATAGCTCATTGAAATAGACAAATGATCATGCAAGTATGCACAAAAGAAAACATGTAAACATGCACAAATATTACAAGGGTATGACATGTCATTATGCTTCAAATGTAATGCCTTAAACAAAAATTAAATGAACTCATGGAAATTAAGCAAATAGGTTTTAAAGATACTCAAATCAGAAGTGAATCATATACCAAAATAGCATGCAAGAAATCAAGGCAAAAAGGCTTTATACAATGCACTTAAGTCAAGTTGGATACACATGCAAAGTAATGCAAAGATGGACATCCAAACATGTCATAAAATGATCTAAAAAATTAAAATAAAAATCATAGGACATACGTCAAGATGTTAGTGACTCAATGCAAAAAGAAACAAATCAAAACTATTTTTAATGATCAAGAACAAAAATGCACAAAATCATGTACCACATTAAGAATGCACACAAAAGAAAATCAAAGAAAATTGTGGAACAGGGGCAAAAAGGTCATAAAATCAGAAACTAAAATCATCAAAAATTTTATAAATGTTTTAATGATGTTCATGAATTTTTGTAGAATTTTATAATGATATTTAGTATTTTTATAAATTGAAAAGCAAACGTGTATGAAAAATGGAAAAATAAAATGAAATGGAAAATGGAATGGGGGTGCAAGCATAGCAAAATATGAGTTCAAATTAATTGGGCTTTTAAAAGAGGGGTGTGGATAGAAATGATCCAGTCCACATTCAGAGCGCAATCCACACTATCAACCATGTACACTCAGTCAACAAAATGTCAAAGCAATAATCACCATTGGATTAAGTCTAGTCAACCAGCCAGTCAAAGTAAGCAAGATCAATGCACATGCGTGAGGGAACATACTAACTACCCTGCACCGCACCACAAAACATTTAAAATGAAAATCAGAAAACACACGTGACATGCACACTTGTTTTAATGTGTTGGCATGCTTTTATCCACACGATCACGCACATCCAACGGTCCACATTAAGGCTGCATATAAAACCCTAAAATGAGATCACCGCCCGGAGAGGGACCTCCGGTCACCTTCTCCGGCGAGAACCATCACCTGCAACTCTCACATGCTCATAGAAATGTACAATACGCATACCAAAATGAAGCTGAGCTTATGTAGATTAAGAATTCACTCACAAAAACAACATATCATGCACACATAGCATGAACAGAGGAAATGAATTTGTGCCCTAAGTTTCGTAACTACGCCTTTAGAAGGCCTATCAACTAGCCGGAGTTAGGAATGCTTCTATTAAGCTCATATCAACATGAAAACAACAAATTAAACCATAAAATGCCATAGCAAAGTTTGAGAGTTTGAAACCTGAACTTGATGAGGCTTTGAATACACAAGAATACCAGAGGAAAATGCTTCTTCCTTGAGCTTCACTTGGCCAAATAAAGGCTTAACTGAAGTGGTTGATGATGATTCAATGGAAAGAAACTGAATCCAAGCTTCCAAAATAGTTGCTCTTTGGTGAAATTGAGAGAGAATCAAAGAAGATTTAGAAGGAGGATGAACAATGTGAGCTCGAGAATCCTTTGCAATGGTGAGATTGAGAGTAAAGCAGAGAGAGTTTTGGAGAGAATGTGGAAAAATGAAGTTAGAACTGAAGTTAGAGAGTGAGGTTTTGTTTTATAGTGTGAGCTAACCATAGTTTAGTGAGTGAGTTAGAGTGAGTCAAGGTGGTTAAACTGAGTCATCCCTAACTAACTGAGTCAAGTTAGTTAGGGAGAGCAATGATATGATGCAGCTAGCTCATGGTATGTTATGGTGGAATGGAGAAATGGGAAGTGGTAATGATGTGTTCTAGTGTGGCAGCTTGAGAAACTTGCTTCACAAGTTTTATTCTTCCTCTTTAGTGTATGGAAACGGCATGGCAAGGCACGTGCAACTTAGGTTTGTATGGGGATGTTGGTTTAAATGAGGAAAAAAATGAAGAGTGTACATGTGAATTCTGAAACAGCAACAACAACCATGTTCATTTTCTAATTTCATGACAGCTTGAAACCAATGGAAATGTGGTTGTTTGAGGGTGAATTTCTCCATGTATTGTGAATGATTTGGTAGGGTTTTGGAGTCATTAGAAAGATGGAATATCATAGAGCAATTTTGGTGTTGGACTTGAGTTGAAATGATACCTCAAACATGTCTAAAAATAACCCTAAACAGATGGAAAAGGAACTGATGCATGGGCACGCAAACTTGTGGCATGGCATGGCATGCTGGGCGGTTGATTTTCAGCATGATCACCATGACTTTGAACCCTTAAAACTATCCCATAACTTGATCAAACCAAAATTTGTCCAACATCAACATTGAAGAGGGCATTACAATGAACAACTTTCATGTTGAAAAGTTTTTCATTTGGAACTTCCTTCTTGAGTAATTGAGCTTGACATTTCGCCCACCAGGTGTTTGAGAAAATGACTGTGCATAGGCCTGGGAATCCTTGGTCATGACCTGGTTTTTGACCTACCTTCCTCCAACTTTGATCAATCATATCTCACTCAATTTTTATCCAATGGAGATGTTCTACACATGGATTTGAAGCTTAAAGCAAGATCTTTTGTTGTGGCCGAGTGGAATTTTCATTTGATGCTCCAATTTTAAATGGCCTTGGTTCAAACTCTGATGCAAGATGGCCAAAACTTGCCTTATTTAGTAACCCTACTTCACCCAAAAATGGCAACTTTCCACATCTTGATTTTTCATGATTCCTTTGGAGTTTCTTGACCAAATTTTGTACATTGGACACATGTAACATGAATTTCATGAATTTGGCCTCAAAAAGTCAAGAGTTGACTTTCTCCTTTGATAATTTGACTTGGCCCCAAATTTCCTGATTTTTTATCTTTTCTCCAATTGAACCACTTCTAAAACCAATTGAGAGGCAATTTTCTACACACATACACTTAAGGACATATGGAATACCATGACATCAAGTTTTGCCCAAAAAAATCAAAGATACCCTGATTTAATTAGAAACCCTAATTTTGACCCCCTTTGGTTAGGAGGAAAAAATGCAATCTTCAATTTCAAATTCCTCAGAGTATGTTGTGTATCCTCTTAAAGGATGATGAGATATGCCATTTGAGGGTGACTTTGGATCAATGAGCTATCTCTTTTGAGGGTTTTCCTTCATTTTTTGGATCCCTTGCATAGTGAAGTATGTATTGCTCCAATCTCCTATTGAATCTCACTTTCTTGAGGTGTTGGATGGTCAATTGAGATAATATGAGACATGAAAGACTTCTTGGCTTGCCTTGAGGCAAATTGACTGGCCTTTTTGTGCTTTGAATGATCCCTTGATTGTCCACCTTCCACCTGATCACATGCCTTGATGGTAAGAGGGATGCTATGCTTCATTTTTCTATGTTAAATGCAATGCAATGCTAATGAGGTGGATATGATATGATAAATGATAATGCTATGCTAAGATGACAAAAAGGGAGAGCAAATTTTGGGGTATTACAGCTGTCCCTATTCAAACGCTATAGACCTGAATGCCTGAAAGCGGTTGCCTTCAGACTTTCAAGGTATATAGTGATTGAATACCAAATATAACCAAAAATTTGCTCTAGGTGATGAAGAAGAAAAGGGATATAAACCCAACGAGACTGCTGGATTGAATCTTCAAATGAACGTCGATGGAGAGATCTGTCTTTTGAACGATGCCAGGCGACTACTGGCTCGCCATACTGTTGATGGACTTAAAAAATGTCTTTTTGAATGACGCCAGACGACTACTGGCTTGCCACACTGCTGGTGGACTTTAATACTGTCTTTTGAACGACACCAGATGACTACTGGCTTGCCACACCGCTGGTGGACTTTAATAATGTCTTTTGAACGACGCCAGACGACTACTGGCTTGCCACACCGCTGGTGGACTTTAGCTGCTCTGCCATTCTAAATAATGGACTTTTACCAGTTCGTGCTGGATTTTTGCCAATCTGTCGTTGGACTTCAATGATTACCAAACAGGCTTTGGAATCTCAAAATTGCCATCCTCAGATGGACTTTTGCAGCTTTGCCAAATTAAACTTGGACTTTGATGCTTACCAAACCGGCTTTGGAAGCTTTGCCAGATGATCATCCCACCTGCTGGAACAACCACCTGCAATATTATCCCACATGCTGGAATAATATGAAAAAACTGTATATAATGATCATCCCACTGGCTGGAACAACCATCTGCCATACTATCCCACCGGCTGGAATAATATGAACAAACTGTATATAATGATCATCCCACTGGCTGGAACAACCATCTGCCATACTATTCCACCGGCTGGAATAATATGAACAAACTGTATATAATGATCATCCCACTGGCTGGAACAACCATCTGCCATACTATTCCACCTGTTGGAATAATATGAACAAACTGTATATAATGATCATCCCACTGGCTGGAACAACCATCTGCCATACTATCCCACCGGCTGGAATAATATGAACAAACTGTATATAATGATCATCCCACTGCTGGAACAACCATCTGCCATACTATTCCACCGGCTGGAATAATATGAACAAACTGTATATAATGATCATCCCACTGGCTGGAACAACCATCTGCCATACTATTCCACCTGCTGGAATAATATGAACAAACTGTCTGTATGCCAAAAATAAATTGGACTTTGGATTGTAAATGAGTAATGCTGAGAATTACACCACCTGCTGGGTAATATCATATGCTGACACTTTACTGAAGAAGAGATTCTGCCGATCTCTTTAGACCTTGCTGGGGAAATTACTGCGACTCGGCTGGGGAGTATAACAGACAAGATTCAATGTTGAACTCTATGGGGGTACCATTACCAGAGATACAATCTTACTAGGGATCAGGGCTGCTCTGCCGGGACATGCAAATCTTGGTTGAAAGACAATCCACTGCAACACGCTGAGAAAGAGTCCCTATAGATCTGTTAGGGAAACCCAAAGCAATTCCACGGTAATCTGCTGAGGAAGAAAACTGTCGAGCTTAGGATAAATGTCACAGTGCCCCCTATTGGGCAAACTTTCCCTTTGACGACTCCGCTGGGGATAATGAGTTTACAACACACTCTGCTAGAGAAAACTGCTTTAAAGCGTCTCGTGCTGGGGAATGCCCTTTGAGAGGATTTTACAGAAGACCAAGCGTCTTTAAACTCTACTGGGGATAACAGATCGGGAGTATCCTTTGCTGGGGAGATAACATGCCCCATGTTTAGGATGGTCAATAACTCCGCTGGGGATTATTCTTTGACAAATTTCGCATGCTGAAACCCGAGGGAGAGATGATACCACCACTTGTTGATACATCCTACCAAGAGTAAACCCCACAAGGGATGTTAGTACTAAAGTTTCATCTCTTAAGAGGATTTTATAGAAAACCAAGCGTTTTCAAACTCTTATACGAACACTCTGCCTTGAATCACCCTTCACATCGTCTGCAAGGTACCGGAGGGTTGGCACTTGTTATTGACCAGGAGCATTTACTGCATTAATAACCGTTATCAACACAGAAGAATTCCATCTTCGACCGCCGTTGCCGTCACAAAACTCGGTGGGAACTCTTGAATGGAAGAATCGACTTAATAAGATACAACAGTATCAAGTCAAAGTAAATATCTGTCAATTATGCTGAGAGATAACTTTCGTGCTGCTTGGGTCGATCGTACTCATTTCCTGCAACAGAAAAAGAATATGCGCATGCCCCAGGATGTTGTGTGGTCTTTTGAGTCCACCATCCAAGGTTGTCCAACAAGCAAAGTAATTTTAATTATCTTTGTGCGTGTTTTTGCAAGGCAAAGATATTTTCAAAGTAATGTTTTATTATAAAAAATCAGACGTTTTTGCAAACAAAATAGTAAAATGAAAGTAAAAGCTCGTGCCTGAATATTCAATTTTATTGATGAAATGCCAAAATTGGCGGATTTACAATCGAAAGCAAACCCCTGAAAGAGGCGATTGCCATAAAATTGAGAAAAGAAATCTATCCTAATGATAATGCGGAAATTGGATTCCAACTGATTTCTGATTCTGTTATAGCCAGTCTGTATTCCAACTCTCTTGATTATCTTCGCCTTCGGAAGCTCGTGGTCGGACCAATTCCTCCTTTGGAATTTTGCCAGTTCGTTGAAGAGTAGAAAACGTACAGATTAATTCAGACTGCAGTCATTCACTTTAATCCCTCTTTTGCGTGAATCGCCTTTTCAGGTTTTCAATCCACCGGGATACCCATTTTTGCCTAAGTTGCCTTTTCGGGTTTTCAACTTACCGGGTGTACAATTCTTTTCAATTATATCCCTAATTTTTGCCCGAACCTTTATTCTGTTTTTGGTTCGCCGGGATGCCCTTTTTTGCCTGGATTCCATTTTTATTTTATCCAACGGGTCTCTTTATACGAAGTACTTTTTAACTGCATCTGAATTAACAGGGGATGAAAAGTCTTCACCATCCATGGTTGTCAGCAATAAGGCTCCACCTGAGAAAACCTTTTTAACCACGAATGGACCTTCATAATTAGGAGTCCATTTGCCCCTGTGATCTGTACTCGGAGGAAATATTCTCTTGATTACCACATCCCCGACTTTGTAAACTTGAGGTTGAACTTTTTGATCGAATGCCCTCTTCATTCTGCGCTGGTATAGCTGGCCATGACATACTGCGGCTAGTCGCTTCTCCTCAATAAGGCTCAGCTGATCAAATCTAGCTCGTACCCATTCAGCTTCATTCAGTTTAACGTCCATCAATACTCGGAGAGATGGGATCTCAACTTCTACCGGCAGAACTGCCTCCATACCGTATACAAGCGAATACGGTGTTGCCCTAGTGGACGTGCGGACTGATGTTCGATACCCATGCAAAGCCAATGGTAACATCTCATGCCAATCTTTGTACGTGACAATCATCTTTTGCACAATCTTCTTGATATTTTTGTTGGCCGCTTCGACCGCGCCATTCATCTTCGGGCGGTACGGAGAAGAATTATGATGCTCGATTTTGAAGTCCCGGCATAGTTCAGCCATCATCTTATTATTCAAATTAGAACCATTATCAGTAATGATTCTTTCGGGAACTCCATATCGACAAATGATATCTCGTTTCAAGAAACGAGCTACTACTTGTTTAGTGACATTGGCATAAGACGCTGCTTCAACCCATTTAGTGAAGTAATCAATGGCGACCAAGATGAAACAATGGTCGTTTGAAGCAGTAGGCTCAATTTTCCCGATCATGTCAATGCCCCACATCGCAAATGGCCACGAAGAAGACATGATACTCAACGGATTGGGAGGAACGTGCACTTTATCTGCATAGATCTGGCATTTTTGACACTTGCGAGCATACTTGCAGCAATCTGACTCCATGGTTAGCCAATAATACCCCAATCTCAACAATTTCTTAGCCATCGCATGTCCTCCAGCATGGGTACCGAAAGAGCCTTCGTGCACTTCAATCATCAACAGGTCTGCCTCGTGTCTATCCACACATCTGAGCAGGACCGTGTCAAAATTTCTCTTATACAGCACGCCATCTTTGTTCAAGAAGAAACTACCAGCTAGCCTTCTTAAGGTCTTCTTGTCATTGGAAGATGCCCCAGGCGGGTATTCTTGATTTTTCAAGAAGCATTTGATGTCATGGTACCAAGGCTTATCGTCAGACACTACATCAACCTCAAACACAAAAGCAGGCCTATCAAGATGAGATACATCAATCCTGGGTACAAAGTTCCAACCGTGCACTTTGATCATCGAAGATATAGTGGCCAAGGCGTCTGCAAACCTATTTTCATCTCTAGGAACATGGTACAACTTGACAGTTGTAAAGAATGTCAGCAATCTCCTCGTATAATCTCTATACGGAATCAAATTCTGCTGATGTGTGTGCCAAGTTCCCTTTACTTGATTGATTACCAGTGCTGAATCACCAAAGACATCGAGGGTCTTGATTCGTAAATCAATAGCTTCCTCGATCCCTAATATGCAAGCTTCGTATTCTGCTTCATTGTTGGTGCACCCGAAGGTTACTCGGGCAGTGAAAGGCATGTGAATACCTTCTGGCGTAATGAGGACTGCACCAACTCTGCACCCATTCATATTAACCGCCCCATCAAACATCAAACTCCATTTGGATTCAGGGTCAGGCCCCTCCTCCAGAAGTGGTTCCTCGCAGTCTTTCGCTTTAAGAAACATGATGTCCTCATCAGGGAAATCAAATCTCATGGGCTGGTAATCATCAAGAGGCTATTGCGCCAGATAATCTGACAGTATACTTCCTTTGATTGCTTTTTGCGAAGTAAATTGAATGTCGTACTCTGTCAGCACCATCTGCCACCTTGCAACTCTGCCTGTAAGCGCTGGTTTCTCAAAAATATACTTGACCGGATCCATTTTTAAGATCAACAAGGTTGTGTGTGTGAGCATGTATTGCCTCAATCGCTTGGCGGCCCATGCGAGTGCACAACATGTCTTCTCAAGCATTGAATATCGCGATTCATAATCTGTAAACTTCTTGCTCAGGTAGTAAATAGCATGCTCTTTCCTACCTGTCTCGTCGTGTTGACCGAGAACACAACCCATGGATCCTTCGAGCACTGTCAAATACATAATCAGTGGTCTCCCTTGAACTGGAGGTATTAGAATCGGAGGTTCCTGCAAATATCTTTTTATTTTATCGAATGCATTTTGACAATCATCATTCCACCTGACCGTTTGATCTTTTCTTAGCATTTTGAATATCGGTTCGCAAGTGGCAGTTAGGTGGGATATGAACCTAGAAATGTAGTCCAATCTCCCTAGAAAGCCGCGAACTTCTTTCTCAGTTCTCGGTACAAGCATATCTTGTATAGCTTTCACCCTAGCAGGATCAACCTCTATTCCCTTTTCACTGACAATGAAACCAAGCAATTTTCCGGATCGCACGCCGAAAGTACATTTGTTAGGATTGAGTCTCAACCTGAATTTCCTTAACCTCTCAAACAACTTCTTCAAGTTAATCAGATGTTCCTCTTCTGTCTTTGATTTAGCAATCATGTCATCCACATAGCATTCGATCTCTTTATGAATTAGATCGTGGAATAACGTCACCATTGCTCTTTGATAAGTTGCCCCTGCATTTTTCAACCCAAAAGGCATTACTTTGTAACAGAAGGTACCCCACGGGGTAATGAATGTCGTCTTCTCCATGTCTTCAGGCACCATCTTTATCTGATTGTACCCGGAGAATCCATCCATAAATGAGAACACTGAAAACTGAGCGGTATTATCAACCAGCACGTCAATATGAGGGAGTGGAAAGTCATCTTTAGGGCTCGCCCTGTTGAGATCTCTGTAATCCACACACATTCTGACCTTGCCATCTTTTTTCGGCACCAGTACTATATTGGCCACCCAAGGAGGATAGTCGGTTACTGCCAGAAAACCTGCATCCAACTGTTTCTGTACCTCTTCCTTGATCTTCAAAGCCATTTCTGGTTTTGTTTTGCGCAGCTTCTGCTTGACCGGTGGATAGTCCTCTTTCAATGGTAGTCTATGCACAACTATGTCTGTATCTAAACCTGGCATATCTTGATATGACCAAGCAAAGATGTCAACGTATTCACGTAGCATGACTATCAGCTCTTGCTTTACATCAGCCCGCAGACTCGCACCTATCTTGATCTCTTTCTTGCTTTCCTCTGACCCAATATTGATAACCTCAAGAGTTTCCTGATGAGGCTGAATGGTCTTTTCTTCCTATTTCAACACACATACAAGATGGAAGGGGTAAGAAAGCACACTAAGGGTGAAGAAGACCCTCACACTTAGTTCCAATTATTAAGGTTCAAACACACTAGCATACTAGTATTTATTAAGTGTTTTTGTTGATTAAGAAATGAATAAGTGTTTTTTATTATTTGTACCTTCAAAAAGTATTGCATTTAAGTCCCTCATACAAGATCAAATGTCTAACACATTGACCCAAGATGGGCTATATGCTACACATTCTAAGATTATAAGAGAAGACCCCTATAATCTTTTCTTTGTATGAAAGGCCTAAATGCAATAAATGCTTGCCTTTATTAGATATTTTGAATTTTCTTTGAGATGAGAAGATGAAAGACTCAAGAGAGGATAAAGGTAAAATCTATGTGAACTAAGACTCAATCCTAATCAATTAATTAAGGGAGTGATCCTAAGGGTTTGTGAGGTTTAAACCTAAAGTCTAAAGAAAGAATGAATTAAACAATTCACTTCTAAATTAGAAGATGAATTGTAATTCAAAAAAGGAAAGTGATGAGTTATTAAGAAAAAGCACATAAGTGCTTAACAAAACACAAGATGGAATTGTAAAAGAGAAAGGATAGAAGTTTGAATGTGGATTCCTTATCCACACTCAATTGCAACTTACCAAAGCCCCTACATGGTTAGTAAACATGTATAAAAAGTATAAGAAGCAAAAGAACACTTAATGCACCATAAAGATCAAAAGAATAAGATGAAAGATCAAATCCTATTAGTCCCAACCAGAATGTGCATCATATGGAAAACAAATGATTATCATCAAGCAATTTCAAGTGAACAACCAACAATCATCATCCATGGCATTAGAACATGCTATCATAAGAAAAGGGAGATGAAAGATGAAAAGAAATGAGAAGAAACATGCATAAATGAAACATGTAATCCAAGGATCAAAATTGAAATGAAATGAAAATGATTCACAAACATCTCACAAGTATTCATGAAGCAACTAAGACATGCAAGAAGTAATAGGAGAAGTAGAATTGAAATGGAAGTTCAAAAGAAAGGAAATGCAAGCACAACATGTTAAGGATGCACCAAGTTCACATGACAATGAATATGCAATGATGACATATAATGTGTACCAATGACCTATAATGTCACATGAATAGCTCATTGAAATAGGCAAATGATCATGCAAGTATGCACAAAAGAAAACATGTAAACATGCACAAATATTACAAGGATATGACATGTCATTATGCTTCAAATGTAATGCCTTAAACAAAAATTAAATGAACTCATGGAAATTAAGCAAATAGGTTTTAAAGATACTCAAATCAGAAGTGAATCATATACCAAAATAGCATGCAAGAAATCAAGGCAAAAAGGCTTTATACAATGCACTTAAGTCAAGTTGGATACACATGCAAAGTAATGCAAAGATGGACATCCAAACATGTCATAAAATGATCTAAAAAATTAAAATAAAAATCATAGGACATACGTCAAGATGTTAGTGACTTAATGCAAAAAGAAACAAATCAAAACTATTTTTAATGATCAAGAACAAAAATGCACAAAATCATGTACCACATTAAGAATGCACACAAAAGAAAATCAAAGAAAATTGTGGAACAGGGGCAAAAAGGTCATAAAATCAGAAACTAAAATCATCAAAAATTTTATAAATGTTTTAATGATGTTCATGAATTTTTGTAGAATTTTATAATGATATTTAGTATTTTTATAAATTGAAAAGCAAACGTGTATGAAAAATGGAAAAATAAAATGAAATGGAAAATGGAATGGGGGTGCAAGCATAGCAAAATATGAGTTCAAATTAATTGGGCTTTTAAAAGAGGGGTGTGGATAGCAATGATCCAGTCCACATTCAGAGCGCAATTCACACTATCAACCATGTACACTCAGTCAACAAAATGTCAAAGCAATAATCACCATTGGATTAAGTCTAGTCAACCAGCCAGTCAAAGTAAGCAAGATCAATGCACATGCGTGAGGGAACATACTAACTACCCTGCACCGCACCACAAAACATTTAAAATGAAAATCAGAAAACACACGTGACATGCACACTTGTTTTAATGTGTTGGCATGCTTTTATCCACACGATCACGCACATCCAACGGTCCACATTAAGGCTGCATATAAAACCCTAAAATGAGATCACCGGCCGGAGAGGGACCTCCGGTCACCTTCTCCGGCGAGAACCATCACCTGCAACTCTCACATGCTCACAGAAATGTACAATACGCATACCAAAATGAAGCTGAGCTTATGTAGATTAAGAATTCACTCACAAAAACAACATATCATGCACATATAGCAAGAATAGAGGAAATGAATTTGTGCCCTAAGTTTCGCAACTACGCCTTTAGAAGGCCTATCAACTAGCCGGAGTTAGGAATGCTTCTATTAAGCTCATATCAACATGAAAACAACAAATTAAACCATAAAACGCCAGAGCAAAGTTTGAGAGTTTGAAACCTGAACTTGATGAGGCTTTGAATACACAAGAATACCAGAGGAAAATGCTTCTTCCTTGAGCTTCACTTGGCCAAATAAAGGCTTAACTAAAGTGGTTGATGATGATTCAATGGAAAGAAACTGGATCCAAGCTTCCAAAATAGTTGCTCTTTGGTGAAATTGAGAGAGAATCAAAGAAGATTTAGAAGAAGGATGAACAATGTGAGCTCGAGAATCCTTTGCAATGGTGAGATTGAGAGTAAAACAGAGAGAGTTTTGGAGAGAATGTGGAAAAATGAAGTTAGAACTGAAGTTAGAGAGTGAGGTTTTGTTTTATAGTGTGAGCTAACCATAGTTTAGTGAGTGAGTTAGAGTGAGTCAAGGTGGTTAAACTGAGTCATCCCTAACTAACTGAGTCAAGTTAGTTAGGGAGAGCAATGATATAATGCAGCTAGCTCATGGTATGTTATGGTGGAATGGAGAAATGAGAAGTGGTAATGATGTGTTCTAGTGTGGAAGCTTGAGAAACTTGCTTCGCAAGTTTTATTCTTCCTCTTTAGTGTATGGAAACGGCATGGCAAGGCACGTGCAACTTAAGTTTGTAAGGGGATGTTGGTTTAAATGAGGAAAAGAATGAAGAGTGTACATGTGAATTCTGAAACAGCAACAATAACCATGTTCATTTTCTAATTTCATGACAGCTTGAAACCAATGGAAATGTGGTTGTTTGAGGGTGAATTTCTCCATGTATTGTGAATGATTTGGTAGGGTTTTGGAGTCATTAGAAAGATGGAATATCATAGAGAAATTTTGGTGTTGGACTTGAGTTGAAATGATACCACAAACATGTCTAAAAATAACCCTAAACAGATGGAAAAGGAACTGATGCATGGGCACGCAAACTTGTGGCATGGCATGGCAAGCTGGCAGGTTGATTTTCAGCATGATCACCATGACTTTGAACCCTTAAAACTATCCCATAACTTGATCAAACCAAAATTTGTCCAACATCAACATTGAAGAGGGCATTACAATGAACAACTTTCATGTTGAAAAGTTTTTCATTTGGAACTTCCTTCTTGAGTAATTGAGCTTGGCATTTGGCCCACCAGGTGTTTGAGAAAATGACTGCGCATAGGCCTAGGAATCCTTGGTCATGACCTGGTTTTTGACCTACCTTCCTCCAACTTTGATCAATCATATCTCACTAAATTTTTATCCAATGGAGATGTTCTACACATGGATTTGAAGCTTAAAGCAAGATCTTTTGTTGTGGCCGAGTGGAATTTTCATTTGATGCTCTAATTTTAAATGGCCTTGGTTCAAACTCTGATGCAAGATGGCCAAAACTTGCCTTATTTAGTAACCCTACTTCACCCAAAAATGGCAACTTTCCACATCTTGATTTTTCATGATTCCTTTGGAGTTTCTTGACCAAATTTTGTACATTGGACACATGTAACATGAATTTCATGAATTTGGCCTCAAAAAGTCAAGAGTTGACTTTCTCCTTTGATTATTTGACTTGGCCCCAAATTTCCTGATTTTTTATCTTTTCTCCAATTGAACCACTTCTAAAACCAATTGAGAGGCAATTTTCTACACACATACACTTAAGGACATATGGAATACCATGACATCAAGTTTTGCCCAAAAAAGCAAAGATACCCTGATTTAATTAGAAACCCTAATTTTGACCCCCTCTGGTTAGGAGAAAAAAGTGCAGTCTTCAATTTCAAATTCCTCAGAGTATGTTGTGTATCCTCTTAAAGGATGATGAGATATGCCATTTGAGGGTGACTTTGGATCAATGAGCTATCTCTTTTGAGGGTTTTCCTTCATTTTTTGGATCCCTTGCATAGTGAAGTATGTATTGCTCCAATCTCCTATTGAATCTCACTTTCTTGAGGTGTTGGATGGTCAATTGAGATAATATGAGACATGAAAGACTTCTTGGCTTGCCTTGAGGCAACTTGACTGACCTTTTTGTGCTTTGAATGATCCCTTGATTGTCCACCTTCCACCTGATCACATGCCTTGATGGTAAGAGGGATGTTATGCTTCATTTTTCTATGTTAAATGCAATGCAATGCTAATGAGGTGGATATGATATGATAAATGATAATGCTATGCTAAGATGACAAAAAGGGAGAGCAAATTTTGGGGTATTACATATATGACCGTATTCGCTCTGTCTGCAATGCATCTTGACCAGGTTGGTTCCCAATAAGAGTACATCATGTATTTGATAGCTGTGGTTAGATCCTTCCTCTATTAAATTGACTGCAGCTTTCTCATGTTGAGGTAACGGGTTCGTCTGAACATTAGGAGTTGTATCCTTGAAGGATAGGACCCCACTCCTAACAAGATTCTGTACGTCAGATTTGAAGCTGAGACAGTTTTCTATGTTGTGCCCTGGTCCTCCTTGATGGTAAGGGGCAAGTCTGATCCGCTTAGAACCAAAAAGGCGGATTTTTCGGTATTGTAAGAGGAACCCTGGTTTGGACGTGCCCCTTGACCAGTAGTAGTTGAAACAGTTTTGCGTATAACATTGGTATAGGGTCGAACCCTGGCGGTCGCGTTGTATGGGTGTTGTTGTACTAAGAACGAGCCTGCTGAAGAGGTTGTTGTGTCCTTTGCTGATATTGTTGTTGATTTGGTTGGCTCTAAGCAACCTGAGGTTGGTACATCAGAACCGGCGTAGGGTTGATAGCAGGAGTTACAGCTGCTACTAGTTGGTACCGTTGCCTTTGCTTTCCGAGAGAGATATTACCAGTATCTTGTTCTTTTTTCTTAGGGAAAGCACTACCGTATCTTTTGGTACTGCTTGATGGTCCGGCATCTTGGACCAGACGTCCTTCTCAGACTGCTTCTTCGAGACGAACTCCTATGCCCACCATTTCAATGAATTCGCTGGGCGCACTGGTGACCATTCTGTCGTAGTAAAATGAGCTCAAAGTTTTCAAGAAGATCTTTGTCATCTCTTTTTCCTCAAGAGGTGGAAAAATCTGGGCAGAAATTTCACGCCATCTCTGAGCATATTCCTTAAAGGTTTCCTTATCCTTCCGCGACATGGCTCTGAGTTGATCTCTGTCCGGTGTCATGTCCAGGTTATACTTATACTGCTGAACGAAGGCACCACCAAGATCTCTGAAAGTGACGATCTTAGTGCGGTTTAATCCCATGTACCATTTAAGTGCGGCACCGGTTAAACTATCCTGGAAGTAGTGGATCAGTAGCTGTTGGTTCTCTGTCTGAGTTGACATCCTTCGAGCGTACATCACCAAAAGACTCTGAGGGCAAGAGTTACCCTTGTATTTTTCAAATTCGGGCACCTTGAATTTGTGCAGAACTTTCACATTGGGGACCAAACAAAGGTCTGCGGTGTCCTTTCCGAATAGATCCTGACCGCGAATGGCATGCAGTTCCTTCTGCATCTCCAGGAATTGTTCCTGGAACTCATTCAATCTGTTGTACATACTTTTATTTCCACCAGAAGGTATATGGGGAATCTGTCCTTCCGAGACAGTGTGTACCACGGGTGGTGGTATAGTCATTACGGAAGTGACTCTTGGTGCTCCCCTCTCCCGAAATTTGTAACCTTCAGGAGTTGCTGTCATGCCCCTTGCATCTTCGCTTTCCCGAAGTTTGTAACCTTCAGGCCCAACGGTTCCTGCTGCAGTTTTCGGATCTTCCATGATCGGCGAAATATATCCTTCCGGGATATAGTTGAGTGGCATGCCCTAGGGACGATCTTTAGGCATGTTGTATCGAGGATCATACTTTTCCACTATGGGCGTAGATGTGATCTCTGAGATCACAGTCATTTGTTGTTGCATCTGGGCTGCTGCCAGAGATTGCATGTCATTGTGAAGTTTTCTCAGATCTTCCTTCAGAGCGTCGAGTTCTTCTCTCAACTCTCTGTTCTCTTCCTCGAGATTATCCATTTTCTTTTCTCGATTGGCCCGAGTATTATACGAATGAGACAGCTTGACTCTAGAATCGAGACACAAACGTGAGATTCGTAGGATAGAAGAATGCATTATGTGAGAATGACGAATGATATGCAATAATTATATAGATTTTTTTTTGTTTAATAAAAAGAAACTTCAACAATTAGATTGCAAATATCATACAGTGAGGAAACCCCGTTTTATTGAATTCCAAGATTATGGAATGGAAATATAGTAATTTACAAAGTGTTGTAAAAGGAAATGTATAAACTTATGGATCCTGAGTCCTCTCTGAGGAGAGCTCAGGTGCTGGGTCTGGCATTTTCCTTTTCTTTGACCGGGGCTCTTGAGCCGTTGTCGGGTTTTCATTCCTTTGCCAAGTGAAAGGAGCGAGCAAATTCCTTTGGTCTTCTTGATTTTCTATAGCATGTTGCTCTAAAATCTCGATCAGAGCATCTTTTTCTTTTAATAGTTGCTGTATTTTGTTACACTCTACGTTGAGAATGCGGTACTTGTTCTTCCAAGATTTCTTCTCCTGTTGAACTTTGTTGAGGGTGACCTGGAGTTTTTCCGTATCAGCCATAAAATAAAGGACATATTCCTTAAACGGAAGAATTTCTTGATGAGGGTAAGGCATTCTCAGTTTGAGAGCTCTAGTTTGTACCCAGTGGAGATAAGGTTCCACAGAGACACAGTCTGGTTTTCCTAAAGACTCTCTTCCTTTCCTGTGAATATGTTTCCAAGCATGCACTATTTCTATCTTTAGTGCCCTGTCATTTTCTCCTTCCTTGAAGAAAAGACCTTCCAGATGAGCATTACGCGGAACATGCCTCATCGGATATCCGAATTGACGACGAACTAAAACTAGATGATAATTGATTCCTTCTTTAGTTCCTATGAGGGGTACATTAGGGAAGTTTCCATAATGGTCAATGATCCTTATCCCGTCATAAATCCGATTGTACCAATCGATGTCAGAGTTGGTAAGAGACATGATTCTATGTGACCAACGTTAAGTACTCTTATGATCCCAAAAAGCAGCAGACTTTGGTAAATGGGAAGTGAACCATTTGTATAGCAGGGGTACACAACATGTGATCATTCCTCCGCTATACAAATTCCTTAAGTGTACAGAATGATAAGCATCTGCGAGCAAGGTCGGTACAGGGTTTCCAATCAAAAATATCTTAATGGCATTGATATCAACGAAGTTATCAATGTTGGGAAACAGAAATAACCCGTAGGTGAGCAAAACAAAGATGCTCTCGAAAGAAGTCACGTTCCCTATACTAGCAAAGTACAGAGCTTTCTTTACTAGAAACTGAGCTGGTAAACCCTGGATTCCACCCTTAATGGTCATGTGAGTCCTGACTTCTGACCCGTCCAAATAAATAGCTCTTGCAATGTGTAGTGCGGTTTTTGTGGTTTTGAATCACTATCGCTTTGTTACTACAGTTTAATTCATTTTTTATCCTATTGAAGCTGATGAAGGAAGGGAAATAGATGTCTCCAACTAACCCTGCTTGCAAACTGAGTTTAAATAGTCAAAACTGTTGGTTTATAGATGCGGTCAAAAGTGTGGGTCTCTCTTAGGTTATTTTGTTAAGAATAGAATGTCTGGAGGTATGGGACTTTGGGTTTTTTTTTATTAGTGTGCTCGCTAAGATTCTTTTTCAATCTTATGCCTACGTATTCTCGGGATAGGGAAATCAGAGCGATCGTAGTTCCTCCTATTCTATGGGAGGAAATGGTGTTTTAGTGTCTTGTTCAAAGCCCTAGACATGAAGCTAAAGGTGGTTTATATCTTGTTCAAAGCCCAAGATGTGAAGCTGAAGGGTCTATTTGTATCTTGTTCGAAGCCCAAGATGTGAAGCTAAAAGTGTGTTGACTTTAGAGAGAATTTGTCATCTCTAAAGGGGGTATTTGGTCTGTTTGTCACAACTATTGGGTGACTGATTATAAAGGAGAATTACTTTAACTGGGATATGCGAATCCAGCAATGCCATAATTTCCTTTATAGGGGATTTTCAACTTGAAGAAGAAGACTTTAACTCAGTTTAGAGCAATGCCATCTTTCCTTAGGAATTTCTCATGCTAAAAGAGGGATAGTGGCGTGGATGTAAATAATCCAGAGGCTTGCCGCTTACAGCAATTAGACGAGGGAAAAGGAGTTGTTGATGTTTGTATACTGTGACCAAAGCATGATTTGATGCTAAAAGGTTGATTGAATCAAACGAGGATTTCTTTATACAAAGCCTAAGAGGAGGCTATTGACCCAACAAGAGGATGCTTTTGTGTCTCGTACGAAGCCCGAGATAGAGGCTAAAAGGGTTGACTCAACAAGAGAGTGTTTTTATATGTGTCTTGTACGAAGCCCAAGACGGAGGCTAAAAGGGTTTGACTCAACAAGAGAGTCTTTTATACTCACCAAGAGAGTGATTTGTATCTCGTCGAAGCCCGAGATGGAGGTTAAAAGAGGATTGACTCAACAAGAAAGTCTTTTATACTCAACAAGGGAGTGTTCTGTATCTCATACGAAGGCCGAGATGGAGGCTAAAAGATGTTTAACTCTGCTGGTGAGAATCATTGTACAAAGCCCAAGAGGAGGCTATGGTTACTGTTTCAGTTGAGTGACAGGTCCAGTATGTTGGTTAAAAGAGAAAATCAGTTCTTATATGGGTACTGTTGTACTCATGGATTTGATCTGAGGACCGAGATTATTTCCTATTCTTTAAGGAAACGGGGAATCCGAAGGGTATTGAGACTGCCCAAGTCTACGGGTGGTTTTTTCCTATTTTTGACAGGAACTTGAGAATGTCTTCGAGACTCAAGGAGACTAGACTATCCAAGTCTAAAGTTTTATCTTTTGTACTATCCTAAAGAGAGATCAAGAGACAGTACGTTCGCGGTAGAAAGATCTAGACTCTTTGAAAGACTGTCATATTAAGATGACTAATTTCTGTTCCTATACCTTTAAGAGGTCGCCGGGACAATTTGTACGAAGCCCAAGAGGAGGCGAGAAAAACTTTTAAGAAGCCGAAGGGACAATTTGTACGAAGCCCAAGAGGAGGCTATCTTCCCGGAGGAAGAATCATTATACGAAGCCTAAGAGGAGGTTGTGAAAACTTCTAAGAAGGCGAAGGGTCCTTGTACAACGCCCAAGAGGAGGCGGGGATGCTTTTAGGAAGCCTGTGGGTCCTTGCGCTAAGCCCAAGAGGAGGCTGATGAACAGTTCCAGAAGGGGTTTCGCTTGGAACATTGGCCTTCTGTATATGAGCTGTTCAAGGGGGAGATTTCTTAGATCTAGTTATCTAAAATTGTTGTAAAATAAAATTCTCATGGTTTAGGTTATGTTTGAAATATCCGGGAGAACGTCGAATGTAAGGAGACGAGGTTTTGTCTTAGTTCTAGACGTAGTTGCCGGGGAAACTCTAAATATCTATACTAGTATTACACAGTCGATATGAGTTTATGAAAGAAGACTTACAGTGAGACAGCCCCACAATATAGTTATATACATATGAAAGCGGTAAATGAAAGCGGGTAAACACTTACTCGGTTGTAGAGCTTCCATGTTGTTTGGTTAGTTTGTTCAACAAAGAAAACTTTGATAACAATATTATATTCAAAATCAAAGGAGAAAGTGCTTTGAAAAGATTGTTGGGGCTTACAGCTCAAGGAGAGGCCCAAGGTTTTATCAGTGATCGCACTGTTGTTTTGTACAGGGACTTATACAAGTGACTGAGGCCCAAAAGGTTTTCTGTACGAAGTGATGGGTCTTACACTCTCTCAAGAGGCCCAAAAATGATTGAAAGAAAAAGAATGGGGCTTATAACACGAGGGTAGGCCCATATGATCTATTTTTTGAACTGGCGATCGTGCCGAGATTTTCTATTAATGCAGAGGAACTTATACATGTCTGAGGCCCAAAGATTGTTTTGGTTAAAAGGGGATTGGGTCTTACACTCTATTAGAGGCCCAAAGATTTTGAATGGGTCTTATAGCTCGAGGAGAGGCCCAGATGGTTTGTCTTAAATGGGCGATGATCGCGCCGAAGTTTTGAAATACAACGGGACTTATACAATATTTGAGGCCCAAAATAGGTTTGTATTTACAAAGGATTGGGTCTTACACTCTATTAGAGGCCCAAAGGTGTTTAAAGAAAAAGAATGGGGCTTATAACACGAGGGTAGGCCCAGATGAAAATGTTTTTGAAAAGCGACGATCGCGCCGAGATTTTGAAAACACAGTGGGACTTATACAACAACTGAGGCCCAAATTATTTTTGTTTTTCTAAAAGGGTTGGGTCTTACACTCTACTAGAGGCCCAAAAGGTTTGAAAAAGTTTGATGATGGTTGAATTAATCAAAAACCCTAGTTTGTTTTCAAAATGTATTTTAATTGAATAAAAATTCAATCAAAATGATCAAAATTGTTTAACATGTGGAAAACAAATTGTGATCTTGGATTAATGTTTCAAAAATCAAGTTTTGACCTACAAAATGATTGGAAATCATTAAAACTTGCAAAATCAAGAAGGAAAAAAAAATGTCAAAAACAATTAAAATATTAATTCTTGGCAAAAATATCAATTATATGAAATAAATAATATTTTTGGGATTTTTTGGTAAAATAAAATATTTTAACATTTTTGTGAATTAATTTAAGCTGGAACTTGATTTGGCACCTCAACTGCAAATCTGTCAAAGGCTTGAGCAGTTGGCTGGTGATTTTGTGATTTTGGTGTTCCAGATATTATGTGAGTGTTTGGATCACTTCTATATGATGTATGTGAGGTGTGTGTGTGATTGGTTTGATTGGAATTGCTCTTGTAACGCCCCGATTTGTTTAATGGTATTTATTTATTTCATTTATGTGAATTTTGTAAAATGTGTGAATTTATTGTATTTTACCTGCTAATTGAGTTAATTGGTTAATTTATCTGATAGGTAAAATATTTGCAATAAATTATAATTTCTTTTCAACTTTTATTTCCCGAAATATATTTCATCGCTGATTTTGTTTTATCGCGTTTTGAGAGCGTTTGGGAGATATTTGGGCGTAAGGGTAAAATGGTCATTTGGTTAGTTAGATATTTTAGAAAATATAAGTTATTTTGTTATAAAAAGAGAAAGAGAGAAAAAGAGAGAGTTTATGAGAAATAGAGAAGAGAAAAAGAGAAAGAAGGAGAAAAGAAGAGAAAACTTGAGAAAAGAAGAAAATCATCAAATCAAAAGCTTGATCTTCGATTAATCGGGTAAAGGTGAGAAGTTTCGATTATATTGCGATTGTATATGTATATGTGTGTGATTGTGTGAATGTTTTCTTGTTTTTCCATAGTTTTCATTTCTAGGTTGAAAATGATCAATATGAATAGAAATCGATGTTTTCACGGTCGAAAGTCGGAATAAGTCGCGTAGTGGAGTTGAGTGATGTTAGGTCGTGATTTAGTATGATCGTTTGATTGAATTGGGTTGAATTTGTAACGTTTACGTTTTTGATATATATCGATGTTTTTGTGCAAATTGATGTTGTGATCGAGTAAAAGTGTTTGGATATGTCTGGTAACATTGGTATAGGTTGATATTTAATCGAGAATGATTATTTGTGTATTATCGAGTGGTTTGATCGAGTTTGGAATTGGGTTAAATTGATAAAACTATGTTTCAAAATATTTCAACAATGGAAAATGTGTTGGATGGCTTTTTAATGGTGAAAATATTGTAGTACGTTGAATTCTGAGATCGCAGCTTTTTACGGAATCAAAAACAGATGTCCGGAAGTCTTCCAATGGTGTTTTTAAGGCCAAATCATGCTGAGAGTACGCAGGTAGCGCGCTTAGCGCGGGTGTCTGCGCGCTCAGCGCGGTCTGGGCAAAAATGAAAAATTTTCGAAACTTCAAAAATTCATAACTTTCAAACCGTAAGTCCGTTTTGACCCCCGTTCGAAGCGTTGGAAAGCTAATGAAATATTATTTCTATTAAAAATGGTTTGGAGGGCAGTAGATGAATTATTTAACTAGTGGTTTTGTAAAAGTGTTGGGTTGTCGGGTTTTTATCGCGTTAAATGCGTGTGGTAGGTGTTTTACCGTGTGTTGTGCTATTGTTATATAACGTGGAGCTTTTATGTGGTTTGTATGATGTTGATGCATGTGATAATGATGTTGTTGTGTGGTAAAATACATTGTTTGATTGAATATCAATGTATGTTGTTATGAGGTTTTGTGGGATTGTTGTGGTTTATATGATGTTGAAGCATGTGATAAGTTGTTGTAATTGTTGTGGTTTGTGGATTATGATGGAATGCATTGTTCATGTGAAATTCAATGTTGTGATGATGGTTTGTGGCCTTATGGAAAATAAATGCGTTGTGATGTGTTTGATTGTATATGCATGATTATGGATGTTGAAATGGTTCACATTGTTGTATATGTGTATGCATTTGATTGTCATGAGTCATTGTATGCCAAGCATCATGATATGCATTCTTGTGATGTCGTGTGCCCTAGTGGGTGTGAGCGACGAAACGATTCCAGAGGGAATCTGTTATAGACGATCGTGTGTCTTATACAAAGAGGACCTAAAGCAATCGGATCGTGTGCCTTATACAAAGAGGACCTAAAGCGATCGAATTGTGTGCCTTATACAAAGAGGACCTAAAGCGATCCATAAACGTCGTGTGCCTTATACAAAGAGGACCTAAAGCGACGGGGAACATCGTTTGCCCGACGGGGAGTTACACTAAGTAACAAGTGATGATTCCAATAATTCCCGAGTGAATTAATGATGATGAGAATGATGGATGGATGGTACCGCATTGCATTTGCATAGAGTCATTGTGTCGGTCTCTCTGCATTTGCATAAATCATGAATGGATTGATTATGTGTGGAAAATCATGAATGGATTGATTATGTGTGGAAAATCATGAATGGATTGATTATGTGTGGGAAATTGTGAATTGATTGATTATGTGTTGAGCTCGTGATAGCATTGGTGATTTGATATGTATTCGTGATAAATGCATTGGTGGTGGATAATATGCTTTATGAATAGACATATGCTACGTGATGTGGTGGTGTGTTTCCATATGCCATAAATTTGGTATGCATTATGTGTGAATATGTTATTATGTTGGTATAATTGATATATGCTATATGTATTAGTATGTGATGCTTGTGGTGAGAATAACTATGCATGTGAATTTTTATGTGTTTGCATATTATTATGCAATCTTGATTTAGTTGTTATTTCTCACCCTTCTACTGTGGTTTGTTGCTCTATGAGGCAATTGCAGATTTGTGTCTTGGAGGCTTTTGTGAAGCTTAGTTCTCCATCCTTTTGTCGGTCTGTCTGCTCTGATACGTAACACGGGAGTCGGGGAGCGCTATTGTTATATATGTATACATTTGTTGGATACATTTTGTATTAACTTCGTATGAATATCTTGATGTTACAAAATGATTTATTTTGTAAAATGAGGCAGTTATGGATCTTTCCGCTTTATTCCATAATTGAACTTTCCTTTTGTATGGAAAAAGTTTCCCTTTGAGGTTATTTCACTTTGTGTTATGTATCAAATTTATGAGCAGGGATTGTGTTTTCTTTTTTTAAATGTGGCATCCTCGTTTCTGTCAGAAAAATAAATTTTTATTTACTCTGATTTAATTATGTATTATTTATTCGCGATGGGAATTGGGGTGTTACAGCTCTCAAACTCAAAACCCGATGGTGACTTGCCTTAGAAGGAAAAATTGGAGTGAAGAAGGAGATTTTGAGGAAAGCATCTGTTTGATGGCTTTGGTGTACTCAAACTGAGCACAAATGAGCTCTATTTAGAGTAGAGCAAGTTTGTTTTGCAAGCAATAGTGAATGGCAACTGCTGCAGAGGTTTGGCCAATGGTTACACTTTGGAATCTCAAGTCTCCTCTAGCCATTGACTAGAGGTTAGAGCACAGAGCTGTAGTTCCCTAGTTGTTGGATCATTCTTGACTGAATTCAGTTGCAAATGTGTCAGTCCATGCCACCTTAGTGCATCCATTAAATGCTCCAATCCAAAATTGGAGTCTTGTCCCTCTTTTAGGGATTTCTAGGTTTGGCATGCTACTTCTTGTTCCAAAGACTTTGGAGGCTTGGATCAGTGTTTGTCCCCTTTAGATTTGATCCTCAGATGTGTCCAAAGTGATGACAAGGCTTGGAATTATTTGATTTTGCCAAATCGAGCAAAAGTACAAAATTCTGCCTAGCCTTGGCAGTTTTCAGCAAGACATATTGCCATTGTCATATCTCATGGCTCAAGTGGAATTTGATGGAGTTCTTGGCCATTTTGGAAAGCCCTCATATGATACAACAACTGTTTGATCATAATTGGTTTTGATACTTTTTGGATCCAAGTGAAAAATGCCCCTACATTTGGAAAAAAGTGAAGGAAGATTCTGACTTAGTGAAAATTTCACTAAGTGTTGGAAAAAGTGACATTTCATGTTTTTAGCCACTTTGATCATTCCATAACTCAAAATCCATAATGAATTGGAATGAGGTGTAGTTGAAGCTTTTGTAGAAGGCCATGAAGGCTACAAATCCAGCTTTAGATGGGAGAAAATGGCCTTGTGGTTTAGGAGTTATGGTCCTACAAAGTTGGTACCCTAGCCACTTTGTTCCATAACTTAGAAAATTTTTTATGGTTACCCCTTTTACAAGTTATCCCACATTCCTTGATTTTTCTTGATGAATGATGATTCAAATCACACATTAACATCATTTTAGGGTTAAAAAACCATAATTGTGAAAAATCTCAAAAAGTCAAAGTTTGACTTTTGTGCACACTTGACTTTTTGTCAGATGAACTCCAAACTGTGCGAAGGTTTGGGAGCATGTCCTGGTCAAAAGTCAAAGGCACATTTGACTTTTCTCGCGAAACCCTAACTGTGGTTCAGATGAAATTGAAACTTGTTGCTCAAGCTTCTTGGCTCAATCCATTGTTACAAATGGACCAATGTGGTGTGTTAGGGACCCTCAAATCATCTCTGGAGGTCTTGGCTCATGATTTGTCCCAAAAGTCAACTTAGGGGTGAATTAGGTCAAGAAACCCTAATTCCTGATTTTTTTATGAATGCATCTCCTAAGGCTAAATTGACTTGATGATTGGGTTCATGAGATCCCTTGGAGCATCATAGGTTATGCTTTGAAGCATTGGCTCATGCCCAGAGGAAAATTTCCATCTGGAGGCCCTGGTCGACTAAAACCCTAATTTGGTGACACTGGCGATCTTAAGGCTTGATCCACCTAGAAGGGAGAAGCTTTGTGCTTAATCCTTGAAGTGGGAGTCCTCTTGATCCTTTGTGGATGTTTGAGAGGCTAGACAAGTTGAAGATCATGTCATTTCTTAATTGATCCTTTGTCTAAGAGCTCTGAGAGGGCTTGAAACCCTAAGCCTGATTGTAGTGGATGCTCACCCATCTTTGGGGAGACTAATGGTTCATCCATATGATGATGATGATTTGCAAAATGATGGGAAATCTTAGTGGTCAAAATTTGGGGTATGACAGATGCCCCTATTTAATCTTCTTGGACCCGAAGGTGTGAATGTCGAAGGTATTCGGGCATTCGGGGTGCAAGAGGATTAAATATCGGAATACCCGAAATTTTGATGGTCTGTTGTGAACGGTAGTTTGCTCGTCCAACTTCTTTAGCTAATTAATGATGCTTAAAAAAGGTAGAAAACTTCCCCTCGATCCTGGTTCCCTACCAAGGAACTGGTCTCAGTTTCTGATTTAAACTTCCCCTCGATCCTGGTTTCCCACCAAGGAACTGGTCTCAATTTCTGAAATAAACTTCCCCTCGATCCTGGTTTCCTACCAAGGAACTGGTCTCAGTTGCTGATGTGAACTTCCCCTCGATCCTGGTTTCCAACCAAGGAACTGGTCTAAGTTTCTGATATAAACTTCCCCTCGATCCTGGTTTTCAACCAAGGAACTGGTCTAAGTTTCTGATATAAACTTCCCCTCGATCCTAGTTTCCAACCAAGGAACTGGTCTAAGTTTCTTTTGTCAATAAACTTTATTGACAAGGGACGCTATGTGTAGCGGTTTTCCTCAAACTTCTCGCCGAATTTTCCTGGGGAGATGCCATTTGATGGAAAAAGTGGTGGGGAAAACAAGTCTCTTGAGAGACTGCTTTCGCTTGGGGTTACCACATCATACTTTTCTCGGGATCTTCTTGGAGAAATGCCATATGACGTGATCTAATTTTGAGGTGCTGATAACCTTTTCATCAGCGGATTTTTGGAGAAAAACGGTTGCATTGCCGAATCTTTGATTAAGAGGCTTTCTCTGGGGATTTTCCTTAATCCGGGAAAGCGAAGATATCATCTTCCATGGTGAAGAGTGATGCTGGCTGAGGGTTCTCTGGTTTTTCAGAGGTTCAAGTTGTCAAAGTGGTCAAGGGCCGACTTCAATCCAGAAATAAACTGGAGGAGAGATTGCTTAGATGACTCATTTCCTGAAGAGGAATGAACTGACGACTCGATTGAGAGGACTCTTATCACTAGGAAACAAGACCGACTAGAGTGATAGTGATGCAATATAAATATGAATGTAAATCAATAATGCATGATGCATGTATGTATATGCTGACAAAAATGGCGCGACATACAAACTAATAGATGAACACGACTGGATACTTGGTTACAGTGGGAGATAAAAAGTATCGCTGGTTCAAGATAGCAATTCTTCATTGCTTAGGAGAAGTAGTCCCTGTGGGGGAAACAACCGTTGGTCGGGCTTAAGAGATGAGAACTCGGCCGAGGGTGTCAGATGAAGCAATGGTCTCTGACACAGTTGATCCTTCATTCAGGTGCACTGGTTTAGAAGGAATACTTTGATTCTGCACTTTGAGGCTCGCTTACTTCTGGAGAAGCGATCGATGTTTTTTCGATGTTCAACAGTCAAAAGAAATTGCCATCTTTATTTTAAGCAGAAAAATTTTACAAGTAAATTCATTTTTGTTTTATTTCAAGAACCGTTGATCATGTTAAAATGTCGTTCTATAAAGCTAAAACAAATAAGAATTGCAAACAAAAGCACAAGGGCTCGAATTGTATTGATAGGATGGAAATCAGCCAAACGCGTGATTCCATAGAGTATTTACAAAGTTTAGAAAATGGTAATTTAAGGGAAAAAGGGCTATATTGAAACATAACAACCACTATCTTTCTACCAACTTTGACTTCGGGGCATCCTGAGCTTCTGTCGAAGATGACCTTGACTGGAGTTTTCCTGACGGATGACATTACTGCTGCTGAGGGATTTTCCCCATTGTTGAGCATAGTTACTTGACATTATCCCTAATTTTTTCTTGGATTGTACTGTGATGTTTCCAATCCACCGGGATGATTTTTTATCATGTCTCTAATTTTTGCTTGGACCGCCTTTCGGGTTTTCAATCCACCGAGACGTTTTTTTATTTATTTAGGCGAAGTATTTCTTGACTATGTCAATATTTGTGGGGTAGGAAAATTCCTCTCCGTCCATGGTTGCAAGTCTCAAGGCGCCGCCTGAGAATGCTTTCTTGACCACATAGGGGCTGTCATAATTCAGAGTCCACTTGCCCCGAGAATCAGTGAGAAATGATTGTATCTTCTTGAGCACAAGGTCTCCTTTCCTGAAGACCCGTGGTCGGACCATTTTGTCAAACGCCCTCTTCATTCTTTGTTGATACAACTGACCATGGCATAGTGCCGTTATTCTCTTTTCTTCTATCAGATTCAGTTCGTCGTGTCGACTTTGACACCATTCAGCTTCTGTAAGCTTAGCTTCCATCAATACCCGGATTGATGGGATCTCTACTTCAATGGGGAGCACTGCTTCCATGCCATATACTAGAGAGAAAGGGGTTGCCCCTGTTGAAGTGCGGACAGATGTTCGATAACCGTGAAGAGCAAAGGGTAGCACCTCGTGCCAGTTTTTGTAGGTTACCACCATCATTTGAACGATCTTCTTGATGTTCTTGTTAGCCGCTTCTACCGCCCCGTTCATCTTGGGTCGGTAGGGAGATGAGTTATGGTGTTCGATCTTGAACTCAGCACACAACTCTTTCATCATCTTATTGTTCAAGTTAGATCCATTATCAGTAATGCTCTGGCTCGGAACACCATAAAGGCAGATGAGATTGTTTTTGATAAATCGGACCACGACTTGTCGGGTTACATTGGAGTATGACGTTGCTTCAACCCACTTGGTGAAGTAATCAATGGCGACCAGAATGAACCGATGTCCGTTCGAAGCCTTGGGTTCGATCATGCCAATCATGTCGATTCCCCATATGGAAAAAGGCCATGGGGAGGAGAGAACTTTGAGATGCGTTGGCGGTACATGGATTTTGTCGGAGTATATCTGACACTTGTGACATCTCCTCATGTACTTGTAGCAATCAGATTCCATTGTCAACCAATAGTACCCTGCTCTTAGAATTTTTCTCGCCATTGTGTGTCCGTTGGCATGAGTGCCAAAGGATCCTTCATGAATTTCTTTTATCAGCATGTCTGCTTTTGGTCTGTCGACGCATCGAAGCAAGACCATGTCAAAATTTCTCTTATAGAGAGTATCACCGCTCAGGAAGAAACTGCCTGCCATCCTTCTGAGGGTTTTCTTGTCCTTCCTTAGTGCCTCAGGTGGGTACTCTTGTTTCTGAAGGAAGTATTTGATATCGTGATACCAAGGTTTGTCGTATATGACTGCTTCAATCGTGAAGATGTAAGCGTGTCGTTCAAGGCGCATTATGTCGATCTTAGGTAAGTCATTCCATTGACCTACACTAATCATGGAAGAGAGAGTGGCTAATGCATCAGCCATGTGATTCTCTTCACGAGGGATATGATGAAACTCGATTCTGTTGAAGAAGGGTAGCAACCTTCTTGCGTAATCTTTGTAAGGAATCAATCCTGATTGGTATATATTCCAATCTCGTTTGATCTGATTGATGACCAAAGTTGAGTCGCCATATACATCCAAGTTTTTGATCCTTAAGTCGATCGCTTCTTCGAGACCCATAATACAAGCTTCGTATTCGGCCTCATTGTTTGTGCACTTGAACGTAAGTCTGGCGGTGAAAGGAATGTGGGTACCCTGAGGTATTATGATGATTGCCCCAATCCCGTTTCCATAATGATTGACAGCTCCATCAAAGATAAGTCCCCATTGGGAATCTGGTTCTGGCCCTTCACTGGGTAGCAGTTCATTATAGTCTTTTATTTTTAGATAAATGACATCTTCGTCTAGGAAGTCAAATCCGACTGATTCCTGATCGTCAATCGGTTGATGAGCCAAATGATCGGCTAAAACACTTCCTTTAATGGATTTCTGAGCGTGGTACTCTATGTCATATTCTGATAACAACATCTACCAACGGGTAATCCTTCCCGTGAGAGCAGGCTTTTCAAAGACATACTTGATTGGATCCATTTCAAAGATTAACCAAGTAGTGTGACGAATCATGTACTGGCGAAGACGTTTGGCTGCCCAAGCCAGAGCGCAGCAAGTTTTCTCGAGCATAGTGTACCGAGTCTCACAGTCTGTGAATTTCTTGCTCAAATAGTAGATGACAGACTCTTTCCGTTTGGTTTCATCTTGTTGGCCAAGTACACAACTCATGGAGTCCTCCAAGACTGTTAAGTATATGATCAGTGGTCTTCCTTCCACTGGAGGTGACAAAATTGACGGATTCAACAGGTATTCCTTAATACTGCCGAAGGCAGTTTGACAGTCTTCTGTCCAAACGCAGTCCTGGTTCTTTTTGAGTAATTTGAAAATCGGCGCACATGTCGCGGTCATGAGGAATATGAATCTGGAGATGTAGTTCAAACGTCCCAGGAATCCCCTGACTTGTTTTTCAGTTTTTGGAGAAGGCATTTCTTGAATGGCCTTGACCTTGTCAGGATCAACCTCAATTCTGGCTGACGATGAACCCTAAGAGCTTCCCTGAACGGACACCAAATGTGCACTTATTGGGATTTAAGTGGAGTTTGTACTTTCTCAACCGCTCGAATAGTTTTGACAGGTGGGTCACATGCTCCTCCTCTGTTTTAGATTTGACAATCATATCATCGACATATACTTCAATTTCTTTGTGCATCATGTCGTGAAACAGAGTAGTCATGGTCCTTTGATAGGTTGCCTCGGTGTTCTTCAAACCGAACAGAATTACCTTGTAACAAAAGGTACCCCGTGGGGTAATGAATGAAGTTTTCTCCATGTCTTTTGGCGCCATTTTGATCTGGTTATAGCCCGAGAATCCATCCATGAAGGAGAAGACTTTGAACTTTGCTGTACTGTCTACCAGCATGTCTATGTGTGGCAAGGGAAAGTCGTCCTTCGGACTTGCCTTGTTTAGATCTCGGTAGTCGACACACATTCTGACTTTTTCGTGCTTTTTCGAAACTGGTACGATGTTGGCTAACCATTGAGGATATTCTGACGTAGCGAGGAAACCCGCGTCAATTTGTTTTTGTACCTCCTCTTTGATTTTGACAGCCATATCTGGATGAGTCCGTCTCAACCTTTGTTTTACCGGCGGACATTCTGATCTCAACGGTAGATGGTGTTCCACGATGCTGGTATCTAACCCTGGCATGTCCTGATAGGACCAAGCAAACACATCGGGAATTTCTCTGAGAAGCTTTGTCAAACTCTCTTTGATAGTTGGACCGAGCAGTGCCCCAATCATGACTTCTTTTCTCTCTTCTTCCGATCCTAAGTTGACTGTTTCCAGCAACTCTTTGTGAGGCTCAATGGACCTTTCCTCTTGTCTGAGTAGTCGAGAGATCTCCTCTAGAATTTCGTCGTCATTTTCTTCTTCAGCCTCAAATACCGGGAACTCAAAGTTGGGAGAAGGCATTGGATCGTATGTTTCAACGGGGTTTAAAACAAGCAATCTGCATGACGTGATGATTTATGTTTAGAAGAGATAGAGAGAATGCAAGAGTGTGTGCAGTGTATTTTCTTTGGAAAACTGCTTGTTTTTTTTATTGAGTTGTTTTTTTAGGATTACCATTTTCTGAAAAAGCAAAAAGAGAAACAGCAAATAATGCAGAAATTATAGAACGACGTTATTTTATTAATGAACAAGTCGATTCTTGAAACTACAGCCCTATAAAACAAAACTCTGTCGCTTTGGGCAAAACGAAGAGGGATATTTACAGAAAACGAGCCCTATCAAAACATCCGTTTCACCTGGGCAGGGTGAAAGGTTAAAGTAAAGATGGCAATTACTTTGACTTATGAATAATCTTCGGAACATCGACAGCGACCCATTGGCGGCGAACTCCTCGGTGAATCACAAAGTCTGGTACCTTCCTTGATTTGTCTTCAGAAATGACGCTAATTTCTGGCGGAGCAGGATCATTGGAATCTGTCTCCCAGGCAGAGTTGTCGTAGGAGGATTCCTTAGTTGTATTTGGCGTAGTATTTGTACTCTCAGCAGCATCTCCCCATCCAGTTGGCTGGATGTTTTCGATCCTGATACGAGAGCTTTCAGGAGCAGTGTATTTGACCTTGAAGTCGTATTTTCCACTCGGTTGTCCCAAGGTGTCCCACACTTCTTTGGATCTGGAGGAGTCATCCCTCTCGATGACGTTGACCTCCGGAAAAGCATAGTTGATGAATTCTTGTCCGGTGAGCTTTTCCAATTCATCATCGTACCAGATAAGTTCGGAATGACCTGAGTGTTGATCCCATGACATGGCGGGGACACAGGTATTCTGTTCAATGATGCTCAGCTGATTTTCATTGTGCGACTGATTTTCTTGCCCCAAGTCTCCGGGATACAGCTGCCAGATAGGCAAGCCATCCATTGGGCCATAATAGTCGTGGTCAAAGTTGTATTTCATCGGAGTGTCTTCCTCTAATGAATTTGGTGGAGCACGACATCCTTCAGGATCACAATCTCTGTATATCATTTCGACATCTGACCTTGGTATAAATCTCGGACTCTGTGCGAGATAGCAAAATGGCATAGGCACCTCTTCCTGAGACATATAACCGTCCTCGTTAAGATAGGACTTCCATTCCTCATCTGTATTGGAGGAATCTCCCTCGTTGATAGTATGCACTTCTTGAGTCACTGGTTGAAGGAAGCCTCCATTGTGGAAGAAGTTCTGGATGGGATGAAGACTTTCATCGTTAGCAGCTGTCTGGGTGCAGGTTGCAGAAAAACCAAGACCCTTCTTTGTTTTGTTATCAGTGGGAATGACAAGCTGCCCTCATCCGGTTGTATTGGTATTCTCGACCGCTTTGAAAGCATCTTTGTATGAGGAAATCGAGGTTCCTTTCTCTGATTGATTCTCATTGCTCACCGTAAGCACTTGGAACTGAGTCTCAACAACCTCCTTGGGTTCTACACAAGTAGATAATGACAAGTTGCTCACGAGCAAGGCCTGTTCTCCACAAACTGTGACGAGTTGATCGTTCTTGACGAACTTCAGTTTCTGGTGCAGCGTCGAAGTGACCGCCCCAGCTTGATGTATCCAAGGTCTTCCTAATAAACAACTGTATGTTGCTGGGATGTCCATGACCTGGAAAGTGACTTGGAAAGTGTGAGGACTGATAGTTATGGGAAGGTCAACTTCGCCGATAACTGTTTTTCTGGATCCGTCAAATGCTTTGATGACGACCTCGCTGGTTCTCATCCGAGGTCCTTTGAATGATAATTGCATCAAAGTGGACTTCGGCATAACATTCAGGGCTGACCTTGTGTCTACCAGTACGTTGGCTAAAGCATCGTCCTGGCAGTTGACTATAATGTTGAGCGCCATGTTATGACGGCGACCTTCTTCAGGTAATTCTTCATCACTAAATCCCAAGTTATTGCAGGAAGTGATGTTAGAGACAATGCTATCGAACTGTCTGATTGTTACATCCTATTTTACAAAGGCTTGCTCCAAGACTTTCTGTAGAGCCTCCCTGTGCGCTTCTGAACTAAGTAACTGTGATAATACTGTGATCTTTGAAGGAGTTTGTAACAGCTGATCAACAATGTTGTATTCACTCCTTTGGATGTGCTTTAGCATCTCATCTTCATTTTTTGAAAGGTCGGGATTACTGGATTGACCGACTGGTGGATTGGGAACTTCTGTCCGAGGTTCCTTTTCTTTGCTGGGTTCTCTAACTTCTCTGTTGAAGATTCTACCACTCTGTGTTACTCGACTGATGTCTGCAATATTCACGACGGAGGGTAATGGAATTTACTTTCCATTCTCAATTGTTTTTGCACCGTATTTGTAAGGGATAACCTTAGTTGATTCATATGGTAGCGGTCCCGGTAGATAGATGATTATAGGAGCCTTCTGATTTTTCTGACCATCGTAAGTAATTTCGATCCGTTCCCGGTTGGGAACTCTCGATTCGTCAAGTAGAGGGATAATGGTACAAACATCCCTAGTCCTCTAATGCTCAGAGATTACGACAACGTCCTCGATTTGATCAGCGAAGTAATTGACTGATCCAGAACTTGTCCATGGTTGAATCTCTTTGCGGTCCAACTGACTTTGAAGGGCTGCTCCCACGAGGTAGCATCCTTGATTATCCACTGAGCAAACTCCACACCGCTCATAGTTGTGTAGTGGCACCTGGCCACGTCCGCTTTGAATACAATGTAATCTTACTAGGTCTGTTTCTATCGACCGAACATCCTGACTTTGATATCTAGTAGGATTCCCGTCAACCACATGGATTTGTTGCGTGTCTTCATCCATATAGATTGGAAGTCACCAGTGGTTCAACAAATGCTGAAGTGTTTCCTGGACAAAGGCACAACCCTGATCGTTTTCACAGCCCACTTTACAGCTCTGATAATCATGTGATACCAGGAACCTGAGCTGGACCTGTTTAGCATGTAACTCCACCAGGCTGGTATTTATCAAGCGAATATCAAAAATTTGAACCATGTTGATCTGATAGGGATTCCTATCATGGTAGTCCTGAATCTATCCAAGATCCATCTAACGCTGGAGGGCCTCTTGTACAAAAGAGCATCCCTGTTTGTTTATCGAGCAAGTCAGACAGGAATTGTAATCATGCCGTGGCAGATTATGATACTGGCTTTGCCTTGAGTGCATTGCCACCAAGTTGACATTCATCGCACTGATATCGTGGTTTTGTATGATGTTGGAATTCGTATAAACCATATTAACTCCACGGACTCGGTGCTCTTGGATCCATCCGAGATCCATCTATTCCTGTAGAGCTGATTGCACCACAGAACATCCTTGATTGCTTTTAGAGCAGATATCACACTGGTGATAATTATGAGGTGGCACATGGCCGTATCCACTATGTCTACAATGCATCTTGACCAAGTTGGCCCTCAATAAGAGTACATCGCGAATTTGATAGGTGTTATTAGACTCTCCCTCTATCAAATTGACTGTAGCCTTCTCGTGTTGAGGCAGCGGGTTTGTGAGAACATTCAGATTCGTATCTTTGAAAGATAAGACCCTGCTCCTAACAAGCTTTTGCACGTCGGATTTGAAACTGAGACAGTTTTCTATGTTATGCCTTGGTCCTCCTTGATGGTAAGGGCAAGTCTGATCCACCTTAAACCAAAAAGGCAGATTTTTCGGTACCGTAAAAGGAGACTTAGTCTGGACATGCCCCTTGGCCAGTAGTAACGAAAATAGTTCTGCGTATGATACGGGTATAGGATCAAATCCTAGTGGCCGCGTTGTACGATTGTTGTTGTATTGAGGACGAGCCTGCTGAAGAGGCTGTTGTGTCCTTTGCTGAAATTGCTGCGACTGCGGTTGGCTTTGAGCAACCTGAGGTTAATATGTAGAAATAGGCGCAGGGTTGTGTTGCACCCTAATTTTTGACCCTAAGATCACCGCTTCGCTCTTTGCATAACATCTTAGGCCAATCATTCGTGCATAACTAACTGCTTTATCTAGTTTTTGGCTGTTTGTTTCATTTTTGGAGACAGGTACTGTTGCAGAAGATTCAAGGTCTTAAAGGCGGTATTGTGACTGTTTTTGTGGAGGTTCTCTGGTCTTTACAAGATGTGGGAGAATTTGGGTTCTGATAGTTTGCGAACCATATGCTTCAGAATGATAAGTTAGGAAAGAAAACTTGGAATTGAGTTTAGTCCTCAAGATTTAAGGTTTCTTCACAGAATTCAAATTGAAAGTCAAACCCAAGCGAGAATCCAAATTCAAGATTAAAAAGCTTCAAATCCATTTCATATCATACCAAAGTTGGATTCATTATCGTCGCCCAAAACTACAAATTCATCCAAGCTATGAGAAGATTTATCCAGGCTACAAGTTCTAATTAAGTTGAATTTTAGCAAGAAATTATTCACACGAGTTAAATCCAGATTACCAATTGAGAGCAGGGTGCGAGCTAATGATATATAGTTATTTTTGTAAAGTCTTGGCATAATGAGCCTTAATTTCATAGCTGGTCAGATTTTCTTTTGCTAATAGCTTGTGACAAGTGAGCGTCGTCTGTTGGAAGATCCCCTATGGATAGCTTTTACAGTAGCTTTTGGAATATGCTTATTCCTGGGTTTTTGTGGGCTATGCTATTAAAGTTGGCGGTGGTTGCCCGCTTGGCCATTTAATGGCAGCTAGATCTATTGTTTTGCAAATCTCCAAGATGACACCCCATCCTTTCAAGACTATATTGGTGCTCCTGTCTACATGAAAGTATATTTCTAAAATTCAATCCAAAGTATCAAGTTCAAGAATATGTAAGGTATAAGATAAGTTACATAAATCTACAAATCCTCATGAATTAAGGTCTGAATTCCAAGTTTTACATTGATTACATGAAGAAAAACTACATGAAAAACAAGCTCAAGCTCAAAGTCGTGAAAAACTTTATCCTCAACCAAAGCTCTCGCGCCAATCATAGTGACAGAACTTATCAAAAGAGAAGAAGCCGTCATCACGACTAATATTGAGACCGGTTCAGAGGATAAGCTGAAACAACCTGCAGGAGAATAATGTCCAAGAATAAGATCATACTACCCAAAATCAAGCTCCATAGAAGCATCAACATACCACTTTAAGAGCAGTGCAAACGGTCTCAAAGACAGCCTACAACTTAACCAGGTTGTGCGTCAAGAATCGAGAACATTAAGATATGGAAATTGAAGCAGAAATTAATATTATAGATCAACCAAGAGAAGTAAATTGCAGAGACAAGCAGTTAGTACATAATAATACCGTAAATGTTGAAGGTTTGGATCGCCAGGTACATGCCACGCCCCATGGATGTTTGGTATCATAACTGAATCTTGTTATCCCAATTCAACCCTGTTGGTAGAAGTTACATACCGCAATTCCTATTTTGTCAAGAAACTCAAATGACTTCATTTTCAAAAGTCATGCTCATGAACCGTAGCATGTCATCAGGCATTTTATTTGGAGTAGATATGGTCAAAGCCTGACTCCGCACTTGGCCACTGTAACAGTTGAAATGGAAACAAAACACGGTTAGAGCGATGCTAACAAAGGCTAAGCAGCATAATCGCGCGAAATCAGCAAGAGTAAAATTCATTTACCACTGCACACCATAACTAAACCTTCATCAACCTTTAATCATTACACAAATTCTAAACGTAGACCAAGGCCATATGGCAAGCTAAAAATTAATTAAGAAGGAAAGAATGGGGCCTCGGCTGATACAGTTGAAATGAGCGCTGAAGCCACAAGCTAAGGGTTCACGACACCTTGATCTTCGTGGAGGTGACCCAACTTTTTGAAATTCCTGCAAATTCAAAAGCATCTAGATCAAATAATATTAAAACGCAGCTTCTTCCTCTGACTGGAATTGAAGAAAGATCATATGAATAAGGGACTTACTTGATTGATGCTTTTGACGGTCGAGGAAATGGACGGGAGTATTGTACCTTAACGACCAAAATTTCTTCGGGAAAACCTGAAAGAGAGTAAATTCTAAAAGGTGTTAACCTGCTGCAAATTACAAATAGAAATCAAACATACTTTATGACAAAGACAACCTTGATTTCAAGTTGTGTAGCTAAAATCATTTTCCGCACATGCTTGCACCTGGACTCAACACGTCATCTGCACCGTCCAATGACGGCACAATATCACTTACGTATTTATGAAAATCACAACCTGGCCTTGTAAAAGAATCTCGAAGTTATGATAGGATCCATATCTGTCAATCAGAGCAAATGACATGAGTAAGATCATAAAAGAAGCAGAGAAGTGAAAACAAGGTTGAAAACATTAATATGCAAAGGATGTCTTCTCGAGATCTAAGTCAAATTGTCGAAGATGTATCCAATGCTGCTGCTGATATTGATGAGTGCCATAATTCATCCTCGAAACCTTCATCAGGGTTTGAATTCGTCGAGAAACTGGTTGATAAAGACTGTCCTGCTCCCGAAGATTCTTAGCTTGCCTAAGTTAATCGCTTATGTTAAAAAGACCGCATTGGAATATATGTCAAGGTGAGACCTGCAGATGAAGAGCATACCGGCTGTCAAACAGAAAAGAAGTCGAGCCCGTGAATGCTCTTGGTAACTTAGAATTAGACATTTGAAATGGGATACAAAAAGAGAAAATTCACCAATTCACGATTCACTAAAAATAGTTCGATTATTGACCCAAACAATTCACAAACTTGTTAAAACAAAAATGGAAATAGCAGCTATCACGATCCAACATGACAATTCGAAATGGAATTAAAATCAGTATCATAAAATCAGTGTTTCTACAAGTTCTTCCCAACAATCAATGTGAAATCATCATCAATTAATCCTTCAAGGAGAAATCCAAACAGTCTTGGAAATTTTCGTAAGAAATAAAGAGGCATTCACGACATATATTGAGTTCCAAGATTTGAGATGTCAAAAGAGCAAATTGAATCAGAGAGTTTATGGCCTAAATCAAGAGCAATTATTAACCTCCAAACTCAATCAACTCATTGAATTGGACATAAAACAAGAATCAGACACATTTTGAATTATTCCCAAAACTATATCCAAACATGCTCTTCTGAAAATGGAAACCATCATCAAAACGGTATTTGACACAATTAATCGGATTGGAAATCAGTTGAAGCTATAAAAAGGACTCACACGATTCATCAGGGATCTCATGGAGAACCCATAAAAAAAAACACCCAAACCATTCATCGGTTCCAAAATCCACACCGACCAACTTATCAAAATCTAAACACCAGTCATCAAACTTCACAAACCTCACAAACAAAACAAGATCTGAATCATCACATACACAATTTCATCAAATCTATCTCAGAAAAACCAAGTCATCCAACTTCAGAACCATACGTCTATCAAACCTTATACCCAATTCATTCAAACTTAATACGACCAGAAACCGGAAAATTTAAACTCAACAAGTGATAACAACAACCATTTCAAATCATCAAACACACACAAATTACAAACACAGAGATCAAGGAGGAAGGTTGTTGGACTTATCCGAAAGGGATAATCTTGGAAACTTGGACGCGCCGCATCTCCTCGCTCGCCTCCCCTCGTTTTTTTGCCGTTGTTTTTCTTTCTTTACCATTGCAAATCCCTTGTAAATTGTAATCTTCAATTTTAGTGGATTGGGGTAAGGGATTGTGGGGGTTAGGGTTATTTTTGTTTTATTGTTGATGACGCTTGAATTAGGGCTAGTAGACGAGAGAGATTGAAAAAAAACGAGAGTTCGGGAGAGATTCACAGCGAAATTAGGGTTGTTGTTTGGGATTTTGGGGGCGGAAGCTTTGAGGAGAACGAGAGAGAAGAGAGTGAGAGTGATAGTCCGTGTGTGGCTCCCTTTTTTTTCTTTCTTTTGTTTGGTAATTATCATGTACACGCACACACACGTCATCACCGTGCACCCTCCCATCGTGAGCGTGGGATCGTACCCTGGTTTGCATCGTGCGACTTGATCTGAGGGTCTATGATAAATCCTCTCCCTTGCGTAACATATAACCCTTCCGTGTTATTTATTAATCAACCCTTTTTTTTTATTAAAGGAACATTGTTATTAACTTTCATAAGAAAATATAACCTTTTTTTTTAAAATAGAACCTTTTTCTATATATTAATATAACCTTTTAATAAAAAATATAATATTTCTTTTAATGAAAATAAGTTTTAGATAAAAAAAAAATAGTACCTTTTTTAAATAAATAATAAACTTTTTATAACTTTAGAATAATATAAATTTTATAACAAAATAAAACTCCTTTTTAATAACCCTTTTTTAATAGATTTTATTTTATAATAAAAAAGATAAGACCTTTTTTAAAAAGAGATAAACCTTTTAAAATAATGAAGACTTTTTACTAAATAATAATTAAAATCTTTTTAATTAATGAAAACTTTATTAACTTTTTAATATAACATTAAAATTAAATAACAATAAAAACTTTATTTATAAAATACTAAAATTAAAACTTTTTCTAATTAATAGGAAAACTCTTTAATAACATTTTTTTCTCTAATTAACTTTTTCTTAAACATAACTCTAAAACCAAAATAATAATCAAAACTTTTAAAATAATTAAGCGTAAAAAAAAAGGGAGAAAACTTTTTTATCAATTTTCTTAATACAACTTTAAAACTAAAATAATAAAGAATCCCCTTTATAATTAGAATTTTATGAAATTACTCTAATTTAAAATAATTTCTAGCTTAATTCCTGAACAAAATAAAACCTTAATCAAAACTCTCTAGATAGATCCCTCGTGTTTGAGTGTACGCTTGTCTTATCTCTTTTTATCATTACGCTTTATTGTTACTTGTTGAATGTTCTAAACCTTTTCAAAAATATAAAAATTTCTCGATCCAACGTCGAGCCAATTTTCTACCCATATAAGTCGATCGCCTTAGGGCATCGCATTCGACCTACCGATCACTGGACACAAGTATAGCATCACTTTGCTAGCACCCTCGCCTAAATAATAATAATTTAATCGCATTAATATCCAAGGGAAAATCCCATGCATAATAACCACGTTATTGTGCATGGTGCATATCATTTGCATTTCATAATCGATACCTTAGGATAAGTCAATTAGATAACTTAGGATAGATTTCCTAGGTTAGTCCCCCCTCAATTTTGATTTTTGAATCAAAAACTTTAGCCCACCTAATTCTCCACACAAGAGAATTAGATGTTAATCATCTCAAAGAAAGGGACATACAATCCCATACCCCACAAAATTCAAACATTTTCAAAAGTGTGGTGGTCTTTCTTAAGATGATGACTCATCTTCTTTTCCTAAACCTTTAAACATTTAGTATCCTTAATAAGGAACTACAAGTGCTCTGATTCCCTCCTGACAGGATATGTAGGCACAAGATGCGATATCTTGTCGAGCACACTTAGGATTAAAAATAATAAATTGCCCACCCTTAAACCCTTAGCAAATAGATAACAAATAACATAAAATCAAGAGGTTCCTGTAGAGTACTACAGATATCTAGGATGCTAACACCTTCCCTAGGTATAACCAACCCCCGAACTTAGAATCTTAGTGCATTTGCATTGCATTGTGGGAATTCGGTTTTTCTCCCTTCCCTTGGATAAAATCAAAGACTGGTGGTGACATTAAAAGAAATGTGATCCTAGTTAATCAATAACTATGGTATCCAATTTTCACCGCGACAGGTTGATAGTAGGAGTTACAGCTGCTACTGGTTGGTACCGTCGCCTTTACTTTCCGAGAGAGATATTCCCAATATCCTGCTCTTTTTTCTTAGGGAGAGCCCTACCATATCGTTTTGTACTACTTGACGATCCAGCGTCTTTAACTAAACGTCCTTCTTGGACGGCTTCCTCAAGACGAACTCCCATGCCCACCATCTCGGTGAAGTCACTGGGCGCACTGGCGACCATTCTGTCGTAGTAAAATGAGCTCAAGGTTTTTAAGAAGATCTTTTTCATCTCTTTTTCCTCAAGAGGTGGACAAATCTGGGCGCCAATTTCACGCCATCTCTGCGCGTACTCCTTAAAGGTTTCCTTGTCCTTTTGTGACATTGATCTGAGTTGATCTCTGTCTGGTGCCATGTCCAAATTGTATTTATATTGTTGGACGAAGGCAGTGCCAAGATCTCTGAAAGTGCTAATCGTAGTGCGGTTTAAACCCATGTACCATTTTAATGCGGCACCGGTTAAACTATCCTGAAAGTAGTGAATCAGTAGATCCTGGTTCTCTGTCTGAGCTGACATTCACCGAGCGTACATCACCAAATGGCTTTGAGGGCAAGAGTTACCCTTGTACTTTTCAAAATCGGGTACTTGGAATTTGTGCGGGACTTTCACATTGGGGACCAAGCAAAGGTCTGCGGCGTCCTTTCCAAATAAATCCTGACCGCGAATAGCCTGCAGTTCCTTCTGCAATTCTAGGAACTGCTCCTGGAATTCATCCATTCTATCGAACATACTTTCCTTTCTACCATAAGGTATCTGTGGAATCTGTCCTTCCGGGACGGTGTGCACCACAGGGGGTGGTACTGATACTACGACAGTGAATCTTGGTGCTTCCCGAAGTTTGTAACCTTCAGGAGTCCTCATTATGCCTCTGGAATCCTCGCTTTCCCGAAGTTTGTAACCTTTAGGCCCATCAGCTTCTGCTATAATTTCCTGATCTTCAATGATCGGCTGAACATATCCTTCCAGGATATAGTTAACAGGCATGCCCCAGGGATGATCTTTCGGCATTTGATACCTAGGATCATACTTCTCCACTATGGGCGTTGAGATGATCTCTGAGATCACAGTTCTTTGTAGCTGAGCTTCTGCCATGGCTTGCATGTCGTTACGAAGCTTTCTCATATCCTCTCTCAGAGCGTCAATCTCTTCTTTCAACTCTCTATTCTCTTCCTCGAGATCATCCATATTTTTCTGACGATTGGCCCGAGTATTGTACGATTGAGACAGTTTGACTCTAGAACCGAGATACAAACGTGAGATTCGTAGGTAAGAAGAATACGTGACGTGAGAATGATGAATGCAATGATTTATATTAATTGTTTTTTTTTTGTTTAATCAAAATAAACTTCGACAATTAGATTGCAAATATCAAACAGTGGGGAAACCCCCATTTTATTGAATTCAAAGGATTGCGGAAATGGAAATACAGTAAATTACAAGGTGCGGAAACAGAAACCTAAGCTAATGGGTCCCGGGTCCTCTTTGAGGAGAACTCGGGTGCTGATTCTGGTACTTTTCTTTTCTTGGACCCGGGCTCTTGGGCCGTTGTCGGGTTGTCATTCCTTTGCCGAGTGAAAGGAGCGAACAAATTCCTTTGGTCATCCTGATTTTCTACAGCATGTTGCTCCAAAATCTCAATTAGAGCATCCTTATCTTTCAGCAGTTGCTGTATTTTGGTACACTCCACATTGAGAATGTGGTACTTGTTCTTCCAAGACCTCCTCTCCTGTTGAACTTTGTTGAGCGTAACCTGAAGTTTTTATGTTTCAGTCATGAAGTACATGACAGATTCCCTTGGCGGAAGAACTCCGTGACGAGGATAAGGCATCTTTAGCTTGAGAGCTCTAGTTTGTACCCAGTGGAGATAAGGCTCCACCGAGATACAATCCGGTTTCCCTAGAGACTCCCATCCTTTCTTATGAACATGTTTCCAAGCGTGCACTATTTCCATCTTTAGTGCCCTGTCATTTTCTCCTTCCTTGAAGAAAAGACCTTCCAGATGAGCATTACGTGGGACATGCCTCATCGGGTATCCAAATTGACGACGAACTAAAACTGGATGATAATTGATTCCTCACTTAGTTCCTATGAGGGGTACGTTGGGGAAGTTTCCACAATGGTTAATGATTCTAATCCCGTCATAAATCCTATTGTACCAATCTATATCAGAGTTGGTAAGAGACATGATTTTGTGCGACCAACGTAAGGCACTCTTATGATCCCAAAAAGTAGCAGACTTAGGCAAATGGGAAATAAACCATTTGTATAGCAGGGGTATACAACACATGATCATTCCTCCACTGTATAAATTCCTTAAGTTTACAGAATGATACGCATCTGCGAGCAAGGTTGGTACGCCGTTTCCAATGAGAAAAACCTTAATGGCGTTGATATCGACGAAGTTATCAATGTTGGGAAACAAAAATAACCCGTAGGTGAGCAAAACAAAGATGCTCTCGAAAGCAGTCACGTTCCCTATACTAGCAAAGTACAGAGCCTTATTTACCAGAAACTTGGTTGGTAAACCTGGGATTCCTCCCTTGGTGGTCATGTGCGTCTTGACTTCCGACTCATCCAAATAGACTGCTCTTGCAATGGTCTGATCCTTTGGAATTTCTTCCACTCCAGAAAAGGGAGCTTGATCAGTAATGGGTAGATCAATCAGATGAGAATACTCCTTCAGCGTTGGTGCGAGCTGGTAATCCGGGAAGGTGAAACAGTGATAGACCGGATCGTAAAACTGAATGAGTGCCTCCAGGATTCCTTCAATTACATGAGCCCTTAACAGAGGTAGCAGACCTCCATACTTGGCTCTGAAAGCGTCAGGGTTAGTGATCATCCTTGTTAATCCTCTCAAATCCCCTAGTTTTGGAACCTTGAAGGTATACTTGTGAATTTTTCTTCTACAGAAATCCATGAGCGCAATCCTTTTCTCTCTGACATTTGCAATCATTGTCTTAGTTTAATTTGAAAAAGAGAGACTAGAAGAGAAATTTTTTCTTGTTTTAATGTTTTTTAAATGAATGCATGAATGCAGCACACAAAAACATAGAAAAAACATGGGGTCAAAGGGTCGGTGTCATGAAGTCAAGGCTCTACCCGTCCCAAAAGTTTATACTAGTGATTTTTGTACCTGTCTCTCAAAATCATTGATTCTTGTCGAGATAACATCAGCGGGTCGGGAACCGTGCTAGGTGATGTATTTCGAAGAATCTCAAAAGAGGGTAGTATCGCGTGACAACTATTTATGATAGCTTCCGCACTACTGAAAGAGGTTTTTCCTAGGTGTATACGCAATCTTTCCACATGCGGCATCACACGTATTCCCATTAGCAGAAAAATAAACACAGATATCAATTAGGAAAAGCAGTATATATATTTATCCTAATGTCCTAGACTTTTTAAGAGCTATGAATTCTATGATCCTAACAGAAAATGGCTCCCCGACGGAGTCACCATTCTGTGGTACCTGCCCAACTTAAAGGCTTCTAACATTCCACAATGGAACCATCATTCGGTGATACCTTGTGAACCCAAGGACTCGTCCCAAGAGAAGGTTTCAACCAGAGAGATAAGAGAGACAAGATTCCTTTGTTTGGCCCCACGGTGGGCGCCATTTTTCTTGTGAAATTGTCTAAACTTAAGCTTTCCTCCTAAGAGACGAGAGAAGAACAAGTCTCTCCCACTGTGGTCGCAATTTTTCTGTGGAAAATGGGGACGACGATAACTAGATCTTTCTAGAGCTCCCACTGTGGTGGCCATTTTTCTGTGGAAAATGGGGACGCCGATAACTAGATCTTTCTAGAGCTCCCACTGTGGTCGCCATTCTTCTCTAGCGCAGTTTTTGTGGTTTCGAATCACTATCGCTTTGTTACTATAGTTCGATTCATTTTTTATCCTATTGAAGCTGATGAAGGAAGGGAAATAGATGTCTCCAACTAACCCTGCTTGCAAACTGAGTTTAAACAGTCAAAACTGTTGGTTTACAGATGCGGTCAAAAGTGTGGGTCTCTCTTAGGTTATTTTGTTAAGAATAGAATGTCCGGAGGTAGGGGACTTTGGGTTTTTTTGATTAGTGTGCTCGCTAAGATTCTTTTTCAATCTTATGCCTACGTATTCCCGGGATAGGGAAATCAGAGTGATCGTAGTTCCTCCTATTCTATGGGAGGAAATGGTGTTTTGGTGTCTTATTCAAATCCTGAGACATGAAGCTAAAGGTGGTTTATATCTTGTTCAAAGCCCAAGATGTGAAGCTGAAGGGTCTTTTTGTATCTTGTTCGAAGCCCAAGATGTGAAGCGAAAAGGGTGTTGACTTTAGAGAGAATTTATCATCTCTAAAGGGTGGTATTTGGTCTGTTTGTCACAACTATTGGGTGACTGATTATAAAGGAGAATTACTTTAAATGGGATATACTAATCCAGCAATGCCATAATTTCCTTTATAGGGGATTTTCAACCTGAAGGAGAAGACTTTAACTCAGTTTAGAGCAATTCCATCTTTCCTTAGGAATTTCTCATGCTAAAAGAGGGACAGTGGCGTGGATGTAAATAATCCAGAGGCTTGCCGCTTACAGCAATTAGACGAGGGAAAAGGAGTTGTTGATGTTTGTATGCTATTACCAAAGCATGATTTGATGCTAAAAGGTTAATTGAATCAAACGGGGATTTCTTTATACAAAGCCTAAGAGGAGGCTATTGACCCAACAAGAGGATGCTTTTGTGTCTCGTATGAAGCCCGAGATAGAGGCTAAAAGGGTTGACTCAACAAGAGAGTGTTTTTATATGTGTCTTGTACGAAGCCCAAGACGGAGGCTAAAAGGGTTTGACTCAACAAGAGAGTCTTTTATACTCACCAAGAGAGTGATTTGTATCTCGTACGAAGCCCGAGATGGAGGTTAAAAGAGGATTGACTCAACAAGAGAGTCTTTTATACTCAACAAGAGAGTGTTCTGTATCTCATACGAAGGCCGAGATGGAGGCTAAAAGATGTTTAACTCTGCTGGGGAGAATCATTGGACAAAGCTCAAGAGGGGGCTATGGTTACTGTTTCAGTTGAGTGACAGGTCCAGTATGTTGGTTAAAAGAGAAAATAATTTTTTATATGGGTACTGTTGTACTCATGGATTTGATCTGAGGACCGGGATTATTTCCTGTTCTTTAAGGAAATGGGGAATCCGAAGAGTATTGAGACTGCCCAAGTCTACGGGTGTTTTTTCCTATTTTTGACAGGAACTTGAGAATGTCTTCGAGACTCAAGGAGATTAGACTATCCAAGTCTAAAGTTTTATCTTTTGTACTATCCTTAAGAGAGATCAAGAGATAGTACGTTCGCGGTAGAAAGATCTAGACTCTTTGAAAGACTGTTCTATTAAGATGACTAATTTCTGTTCCTATACCTTTAAGAGGTCGTAGGGATAATTTGTACGAAGCCCAAGAGGACGCGAGAAAAACTTTTAAGAAGCCGAAGGGACAATTTGTACGAAGCCCAAGAGGAGGCTATCTTCCTGGAGGAAGAATCATTATACGAAGCCTAAGAGAAGGATGTGAAAACTTCTAAGAAGCCGACGGGTCCTTGTACAACGCCCAAGAGGAGGCGGGGATGCTTTTAGAAAGCCTGTGGGTCCTTGCACTAAGCCCAAAAGGAGGCTGATGAACAGTTCCAGAAGGGGTTTCACTTGGAACATTGGCCTTCTGTATATGAACTGTTCAAGGGGGAGATTTCTTAGATCTAGTTATCTAAAATTGTTGTAAAAGAAAATTCTCATGGTTTAGGTTATGTTTGAAATATCTGGGAGAACGTCGGATGTAAGGAGATGAGGTTTTGTCTTAGTTCTAGACGTAGTTGCCGGGGAAACTCTAAATATCTATACTAGTATTACACAGTCGATATGAGTTTATGAAAGAAGACTTACAGTGAGACAGCCCCACAATATGGTTATATACATATGAAAGCGGTAAATGAAAGTGGGTAAACACTTACTCGGTTGTAGAGCTTCCATGCTGTTTGGTTAGTTTGTTCCACAAAGAAAACTTTGATAACAATATTATATTCAAAATCAAAGGAGAAAGTGCTTTGAAAAGATTGTTGGGGCTTACAGCTCAAGGAGAGGCCCAAGGTTTTATCAGTGATCGCACTGTCGTTTTGTACAGGGACTTATATAAGTGACTGAGGCCCAAAAGGTTTTCTGTACGAATGGATGGGTCTTACACTCTCTCAAGAGGCCCAAAAATGATTGAAAGAAAAAGAATGGGGCTTATAACACGAGGGTAAGCCCATATGATCTGTTTTTTGAACTGGCGATCGCGCCGAGATTTTCTTTTAAGGCAGAGGGACTTATACATGTCTGAGGCCCAAAGATTGTTTTGGTTAAATGGGGATTGGGTCTTACACTCTATTAGAGGCCCAAAGATTTTGAATGGGTCTTATAGCTCGAGGAGAGGCCCAGATGGTTTGTCTTAAACGGGCGATGATCGCGCCGAACTTTTGAAATACAATGGGACTTATACAATATTTGAGGCCCAAAATAGGTTTGTATTTAAAAAGGATTGGGTCTTACACTCTATTAGAGGCCCAAAGGTGTTTATAGAAGAAGAATGAGGCTTATAACACGAGGGTAGGCCCAGATGAAAATGTTTTTGAAAAGCGACGATCGCGCCGAGATTTTGAAAACACAGTGGGACTTATACAACAACTGAGGCCCAAATTATTTTGGTTTTTCTAAAAGGTTTGGGTCTTACACTCTACTAGAGGCCCAAAAGGTTTAAAAAAGTTTGATGATGGTTGAATTAATCAAAAACCCTAGTTTGTTTTCAAAATGTATTATAATTGAATAAAAATTCAATCAAAATGATCAAAATTGTTTAACATGTGGAAAACAAATTGTGATCTTGGATTAATGTTTCAAAAATCAAGTTTTGACCTACAAAATGATTGGAAATAATTAAAACTTGCAAAATCAAGAAGGAAAAAAAATTTTTAAATGTCAAAAACAATTAAAATATTAATTCTTGGCAAAAATATCAATTATATGAAATAAATAATATTTTTGGGATTTTTTGGTAAAATAAAATATTTTAAAATTTTTGTGAATTATTAAAAAAAGAATCAACTCAAAATCATTAAAACTCAGAGAGAAATTAATTTTTGAATCAATTAAATAAAATCACAAATTCAAATATTCAAATATTTGAAAAAGGGCGCCAAGAACATGGCAAGAACACGCGCCCATCCTCTGTTTCTGCAGATTTGCGTTTTCTATCCAATCTGACTGAATACTTGATTATATCATGCAATCTACATATCAATCTACTGGTTTCAACCTCACGATCGTATCTATGGTCTTTAATTTCATTTATTTTAAGCATGGAATAAGAAATCAAAGAGAAACCTCAAGAACCCTAAATTCTGCATGAAGGTTCAGAAATTCCATACACGATTCATACAAAGCAATTGATTGAGGGTAAACACTCTATGCATGATTATGAACATATGGCCAAATTATTGTGCAGCAAAAATTGCATGGATCATAGAGTTAGAAGAGCTCATGATTACCACTTGCAGCTGATGATCGTGTTTTGGGTTAGAGGTGTTACAGCTAGGTTCCAATGATCTGGATAGCTTCCCTAGGTGCCATGGAGTGTGTCTGGATGCTTGGAGTGGATTAATTTGAGCTGGAACTTGATTTGGCACCTCAACTACAAATCTGTCAAAGGCTTGAGCAGTTGGCTGGTGATTTTGTGATTTTGGTGTTCCAGATGTTATGTGAGTGTTTGGATCACTTCTATATGATGTATGTGAGGTGTGTGTGTGATTAGATTGATTGGAATTGCTCTCAAACTTAAAACCCGATGGTGACTTGCCTTAGAAGGTAAAATTGGAGTGAAGAAGGAGATTTTGAGGAAAGCATCTGTTTGATGGCTTTGGTGTACTCAAACTGAGCACAAATGAGCTCTATTTATAGTAGAGCAAGTTTGTTCTGCAAGCAATAGTGAATGGCAACTGCTGCAGATGTTTGGCCAATGGTTGCACTTTGGAATCTTAAGTCTCCTCTAGCCATTGACTAGAGGTTAGAGCACAGAGTTGTGGTTCCCTAGTTGTTGGATCATTCTTGACTAAATTTAGTTGCAAATGTGTCAGTCCATGCCACCTTAGTGCATCCATTAAATGCTCCAATCCAAAATTGGAGTCTTGTCCCTCTTTTAGGGATTTCTAGGTTTGGCATGCTACTTCTTGTTCCAAAGACTTTGGAGGCTTGGATCAGTGTTTGTCCCCTTTAGATTTGATCCTCAGATGTGTCCAAAGTGATGACAAGGCTTGGAATTATCTGATTTTGCCAAATCAAGCAAAAGTGCAAAATTATGCCTAGCCTTGGCAGTTTTCAGCAAGGCATATTGCCATTGTCATATCTCATGGCTCAAGTGGAATTTGAAGGAGTTCTTGGCTATTTTGGAAAGCCCTCATATGATACAACAACTGTTTGATCATAATTGGTTTTGATAATTTTTGGATCCAAGTGAAAAATGCCCCTACATTTGGAAAAAAGTGAAGGCAGATTATGACTTAGTGAAAATTTCACTAAGTGTTGGAAAAAGTGGCATTTCATGTTTTCAGCCACTTTGATCATTCCATAACTCAAAATCCATAATGAATTGGAATGAGGTGTAGTTGAAGCTTTTGTAGAGGGCCATGAGGGCTACAAATCCAGCTTTGGATGGGAGAAAATGGCCTTGTGGTTTAGGAGTTATGGTCCTCCAAAGTTGGTACCCTAGCCACTTTGTTCCATAACTTAGAAAATTTTCTAAGTTTTTATGGTTACCCCTTTTACAAGTTATCCCACTTTCCTTGATTTTTCTTAATGAATGATGATTCAAATCACACATTAACATCATTTTAGGGTTAAAATACCATAATAGTGAAAAAACTCAAAAAGTCAAAGTTGGCTATTGTGCACAGTTGACTTTTTGTCAGATGAACTCCAAACTGTGTGATCCTCTATGAAATCAAGTCCTTGACCTAAATCAAACTTGATGGACATGTTCCGTAGGTGTTATAGGGTGTATTGAATCATGTCCCAAGGTTTGGGAGCATGTCCTGGTCAAAAGTCAAAGGCACAGTTGACTTTTCTCGCGAAACCCTAACTGTGGTTCAGATGAAATTGAAACTTGTTGCTCATGCTTCTTGGCTCAATCCATTGTTACAAATGGACCAATGTGGTGTGTTAGGGACCCTTAAATCATCTCTTGAGGTCTTGGTTCATGATTTGTCCCAAAATTCAACTTAGGGGTGAATTAGGTCAAGAAACCCTAATTCCTGATTTTTTGATGAATGCATCTTCTGAGGCTAAATTGAGTTGATGATTGGGTTCATGAGATCCCTTGGAGCATCATAGGTTATGATTTGAAGCATTGGCTCATGCCCAGAGGAAAATTTCCATCTGGAGGCCCTGGTCTACCAAAACCCTAATTTCGTGACACTGGCGATCTTAAGGCTTGATCCACCTAGAAGGGAGAAGCCTTGTGCTTAATCCTTGAAGTGGGAGTCCTCTTGATTCTTTGTGGATGTTTGAGAGGCTAGACAAGTTGAAGATCATGTCATTTCTTGATTGATCCTTTATCTAAGAGCTCTGAGAGGGATTGAAACCCTAAGCCTGATTGTAGTGGATGCTCACCCATCTTTGGGGAGACTAATGGTTCATCCATATGGTGATGATGATTTGCACAATGATGGGAAATCTTAGTGGTCAAAATTTGGGGTATGACACAATGGTTTGATCTTTTGGAATTTCTTCCAGTCCAGAAAAGGGAGTTTGGTCAGTGATGGGTAAATCAGTCAGGTGAAAGTACTCCTCCAGAGTTGGTGCTAGTTGATAATCTGGGAATGTGAAACAGTGATAGACCGGATCATAGAACTGGATTAGCATAGATAGGATTCCTTTAATTACATGGACCCTTAACAGAGACAGCAGTCCTCCGTACTTAGCTCTGAAAACATCAGGGTTGGTGATCATCCTTGCCAACCCTCTTAAATCCTCTAGTTTTGGAACCTTGAAGGTGTACTTGTGCGTCTTCCTTCTACCGAAATCCATAACGCAATCTTTCTCTCTGATATTTGCAATCATTGTCTTAGTTTAATTTGAAAAAGAGAGACTAGAAGAGAAAATTTTCCTTTGTTTAAAGTTTTTTAGATGAAATGAATGTATGAATGCAGCACACAAAAACATAGAAAAAACATGGGGTCAAAGGTTCGGTGTCATAAAGTCATGGCTCTACCCATCCCCAAAGGTTATACTGGTGATTTTTTGTACCTATCCTCAAAATCATTGACCCCTCTTGGGATAACAACAGCAGGCTGGTTCACCCGAGCGAGCTGATGTATCTTAGAGTAATCTCAAATGAGGGTAGTATCGCGTGACAACTATTTCCGATAGCTTCTGCACTACAAAATAGTAACATGGTCTCAACCTACTAAATCCTCAGTTTCAGGGACACCACAATCGAACAATCTTCTTTCAACAACCGAAGTCGTATAGGCATTGAATCCGGAAATGGTATCTCCACTGATTCGATGGTCCACCGGGATCTCTTATTTGGGAGTCACTCCCTGTAAGATTATCCGTCTAATGCCATCACTTATCTTAGGTGTCACTCAAACTTTCCAGATGCGGCATCACTCGCAGTCCCATTAGCACAAAAATAAACACGGATATCAAGTAGGAAAAGCGATATATATATATATATATATATATATATATATATATATATATATATATATTTATTCCTAAAACTAACATCCTAGACCTCTTAAGAGCTATAATCCTAGTCCTATACAGACAATGACTCCCCAGGAGAGTCACCATTTTTCTGTTGGAAAATGGGGACGATGCCCCATAGATTATTATAAAGACTCCCCAGCAGAGTCGCCATTTTACTGTCGGAAAATGGGGATGATGCCCCAAAGATTATTCTAAAGACTCCCTAGCAGAGTCACCATTTTACTGTAGCGAACGATTTTTTTCGGTGACGCGACCACCTTATAGCTGAAATTGGTTTTTCTCCTCACAATGAGGAGGGGGTGCTACTTTCTGATTTCTTATTTATCCCATGAAGCTGGAAGGGAAAGGGAAGCTATCTAAAACTAACCTTGCATGCGAATGTTTAACTGAACAAACGATTTAAAGAGATTTGGGGTCCGGGGTCAGGTTATACAATGGGGAGTTGTCAATTTCCCATCCTATATGTGGTTATCCACAGGTTGTTGGCTTTAGGTCTCGCTTTGTACTTGATGGTGTTTATCTGGTAATGGGTTGGGAAAGTTTCTTTGGAAAGTATGACAGGGAGAGTGAGTTTTTGTTGATGTTCAGGTTTTCCCGATGCTTTTGGTAAGGTAATGGACCTAAGGTTTTTGATTGATATAAATGTACTAGACCTAGAGTTTTTGATTAGTATGCTCTCTAAGATTTCGCAATCTTATGCCTACGTATTCCCGTTTAAATGAAATAGGGAAATCAGAGCAATCGTTGTTCCTCCTATTCTAAGGGAGGAAAAATATGTTTGGTGTCTTGTTCAAAGCCCAAGATTGAAGCTAAAAGATTTTGACTTAGAGAGAATTTGTCATTTCTAAGAAGGGATTGGACTTCCTCTGAGGGGATTGTTGATTTATTTGTGCCTTGATTAAAGCCCAAGGTTGAAGCTAAGAGGTTGATTGACTCCACTTGGGAAGTCCTTATACAAAGCCTAAGAGGAGGCTGGGAACGACCGACTCAACAAGAGAGTGTTTATATATGTCTTGTACAAAGCCCAAGATTGAGGCTAAAAAAGAATGACTCTTTTGGGGATATCATTAAACAAAGCCTAAGAGGAGGCTAAAAGTTTGACTTTTTCGGGGAAAAGGTTCTATCTGTCTTCTACGAAGCCCAAGGTTGAGGCTAAAAAGGGATTTTGACTCCGCCGGGGAGTTTTGTATGTGTATTGTACAAATCCCAATATTGAGGCTGAAATGGGCAATTTAACTGACTCGGATGAGGATTTTTTAGGTGTCTTGTACAAAGACCAAGACGTAGGCTAAAAGGATTTGACTCTGGGGGAGAGTATTATCTGTCTTGTACATAGCCCAAGATGGAGGAGGAAAATAGTTCGACTCTGCTTGGGAGTTTATTTCCCAAAGCCTAGATGAAGGCCTAAAGGAATTGACTCTGCTGGAAAAAATGTTTGTCCCGAGCTGAAGAGAGGGTTTATGAAAATTTATGTCTTGTATAAAGCCCAAGATAGAGGCTAAAAGGGTTTGACTCAACAAGAGAGTGCTTTTATCTATCCTGTACAAAGCCCAGGATTATGGCTGAACAAACTGGAGAAATCATCATACACAGCTTGAGAGGAGGCTAGCTCCTACTAGGGGAAATCATTATACGAAGCCTAAGAGGAGGCTGAAAGTATTGACTCAACAAGAGAGTACTTTTTATCTGTCTCGTACAAAGCCCGAGATTGAGGCTAAAAGGGTTGACTTAACAAGAGAGTGCTAAAGGGTGATTGACTCAATAAGAGAGTCTGTAAGAGTGATTGACTCAACAAGAGAGTCTGAAAATTGATTGACTCAACAAGAGAGTCTGAAAAGGTTAGCGCCGCTGGGGAGAATCATTGTACAAAGCCCAAGAGGAGGCTAATTATGCTGAGGAAAGGATCATTATACAAAGCCTAAGAGGAGGTTAGCTTCTGCCGGAGATTATTGAGATCCCGAGGCAGGTCCAAATTGGGAATCAACTCTTGCTGAGGGTTACAGTAGAGTTGAGATGTCAGATACCTTAAGGTTCCGATACTGGGATAGTGTTATACTGATGGTAAACTGACCCTGGCTAGGGAATTTTAGGAGAGAGACGGGGTTTTAGAACCCATGGGTTTTATCTCTACTTGAGATTGATCAGGTGATCAGGTTTTCTTCCTATGTTTTGTAGGGAACTTGAGAATGTTTTGAGACTCAAGGGGATTTAGACTGTCCAAGTCTACTGGTATGGAAGAGTTTTATCTTTTGTATGATGCCTCCTATAGAAAGCTGACTCTTTTAAGGGATGAGTATCAACCCTAAATTCGAGATTTGATGCTGGAAAGACTGCTCTAGCAAAGGATGACTAAGTTCTATCTTATACCTTTAAGAGGTTGCCAGGGTCCTTGTATTAAGCCCAAGAGAAGGTATAAGAACTTCTAAGAAGCCGGAGGGTCCTTGTACAAAGCCCAAGAGGAGGTGGGGATGCTTTTAGGAAGCCTGTGGGTCCCAAACCAAGAAAAGTTCAAGAAATGCTATTCACCGAGAATAGATCATTTAGTGAAAGTTCTAAGGTTTGAAGAAACTCAAGAGATGCTATTCACCGAGAATAGATCAACTCTGGGGAGTAGAATTTCTTTGACAATTTCTAAGGTGACAGTCTGAGAAAAGGTTCATGAAGAATACTGCCTTTCTCTTTGTTCCATATTGTTTAAGCCCAAGAGAAGGCAAGACTGTATCTGGAAATCTTATGGGTATCTAGTTTTGACTGTATTTAAGAGCGACCAAACTGGCTTTACCTAATTCTATACCTAGTTGCCGGGGAAAACTCTAAATAACTATACTGGTATATATACAGTTGATATATGACAAGTATTTTAAAAGGGTATGAAAGAAGGAATTACAGTGTGCAGCTTCCCACAATACAGTTATATATATTAAAGCGGGTAAATGAAAGCTGTTAAAACTTATAGGTGAGCAAGCTTCCATGTTGTATTGTTAGTTGTTCAAAGAAATTAATAAAGTTTTGATAACATGTATATTTGAATCTAAATCAAAAGGGAAGTTGTTTTGAGAAGTTTGTTGGGGCTTACACTCAAGTAGAGGCCCAAAGTTTAACAGTGATCACACCGTTATTTTGAAAATCGCATCGGGACTTATACAACGACTGAGGCCCAAGATGGTTTATTCACAAAGGGATGGGTCTTACAATTCAAGGAGAGGCCCAAATATTTATTTTTGTACAAGTGATGGGGCTTACAACTTAAGGAGAGGCCCAGATGAAGAACAATGATCGCACAGTCGTTTTAAGAATCGCTGAGGGACTTATACAATTACTGAGGCCCAAAAGGTTTTCTGTACAACAAGGGATGGGACTTACACTCTATTAAAGGCCCAAAAAGTGTTTTGAAAAAGGAAGATGAGACTTACAACATGAGGGGAGGCCCAGATGATTTTTGTTTTGAAATGGCGATCGCGCCGAGATTTTTTTAACGTAGAGGGACTTATATAATATCTGATGCCCAAATTGATTTTGGTTAAAGGGGGTTGGATCTTACACTCTATTAGAGGCCCAAAAAGTGTTTGAAAAAGATTTGTTAGGGTGAAAATCAAAGAAACCCTAATTTCACTTTCTTTTAAAAGTAATCTTTTTAATAAAATGAATAAAAATGACAAAAATACCAAATAAGTCTAAATAAACTACTTGTGATTTTTGATTAAGGTTTGAAAAATGAGGTTTTAATCACAAGATGATTTAGGACTCATTTGATTTTGATTTTCAAGATGAATATTCATTTTTTGAAATGTTTAAAAACAATAAAAATGAATTTATTTACAAAAATATCAACTATATTAAATATCTAATATAAATTTGATTTTTTTGTGGAATAAAATATTTTAACATTTTTGTGATTTTTTTCAAAAAGAACCAATAAAAAATAATAAAAATTGAGAGAGAAATTAATTTTCCAAATAATATGACAAATATTAAAAAAAAAGTGGGAAAATGGTAAAAAAAAAGGGTCTGGGGCGAGGGGGATTCGAACCCCAGACCCTTAGGTTGCAGCGCGTGCCTTCTACCACTGGGGTGGTGATACATTCGTGTATCAAAACCACCCCATGAATACTAAAGGGGTGCCTTGTTTTAGGCCTAGCCAAGGCAAGGCAAGGCAAGGTTTTGGTCCAAAACGTAAAGGCTGTAACTTTCTCATTTCTCCATGGATTGGGACAAAATGTAGGTCTATCCTGCCTAGAATTTCACAAGGAATCCAATGGTGCCCTTGGTTTTTTCAGATGAGGTCCCTATTTTAAAACACGGCAATGGTTTTGAAATAGGCCTATAATTGTATTTTCTATGCTCCCTTATGGTACAAGCATGAATTACATGGAAAATTGGTTCAAACATAACATATACAACATGTATGAGATGTTTATGATCAGTGGACTTCAAAGCAATGCATATTTCAAAGAGTTCAAGTTGTGATGCTTACCTCTTTAGGAGCTTTTTGTGCTATCTGCCGAGTTTCTTGTGCCAGAAGTAATTTGATGCTTTAGACACTCTCAATTGATCCCTTAGGAGCTTTTAGAATGATCACCACCAGTTGGAATCCTCAGGAACAAGTTTGAGCTCTTTCTTGCAAAAGGGGCAAAAGTGACCAATATGGCAAATCTCTCAAATGGTGTTCCAGATAGGGGGAACCAATTGAGACAATTCAAGGATGATATTTGAAGTGTGTTTGAGGTCTTATCTGGTTTTGAAAGTGACTGAATCAAGACATGGCTTGAAAAATGCAAAAAAGTTCAATTTTGAGGTTTTGGAGGTGGACTTTGAGATTTTGGTGTTACAGGTCACATATGAGAGTTTGGACAGCTTAGATATGACATATTGGATGTGTTTGGATCATGAGCTATGATGGAAATGCTCTCTAACTCAAAAACTCAGAGATACCTTGCAAAAGAAGGCATTTTGGCCTAAAGAGAGGGATTTTGAGGAAATCATCAGTTTGGGTGCTTTGGTGTACTCAAACTGATCACAATTGATGCCTATTTATAGTGTGTCAAGTTTTTTTTGGCATCAATAGTGAATGGAGGCTGCAGCAGGCCTTTGGCCAATGTTATGCAAAAGGAATCTCAAGTCTCCTCTAGCCATTGACTTGAGATTAGAGGACAGGCTTTGTAGCTTTGGTTCAGAGATAAACTTGGACTGAACTCAGTTGGAATAGGCTCAGTTCATGCCACCTTGGTGCATCCACTGAATGCTTGGAAACAAAATTGGAGTCTTGACACTTTTTAACTCTTTTAGGTTTGACATGCTACTTGTAGTTTCTTGGACTTGTGAGGCTTGAAGATCAGATCATCCCTCTTGGATTTGATCCTCAGATGTGTCCAAAATGATGACAAGGCTTGGATTTATTTGATTTGGACAAATCAAGCAAAATGCACAAATTCTGCCTTGTGAAAATCAGTTCAGGATGTCATGTTCCAAGGGTTGTATCTCCTTGCTCAAATGGAATTTGGAGATGATCTAGTACTTGTTGGAAAGACCTCATGGCATACTTCAACTTTGATGTCCACCCCTAGACATGGTTTGACTTGGATCAAGGTGAAAAATGTCCCTATATTTTGGAAAAAGTAAGGCAGATTTTGACTTAGTGAAAATTTCACTAAGTGTTGGAAAAATGTGATTTTCATGTTTTTAGCCATTTTGATCACTCTCTAACTAAAAATCCACGAGGAATTGGAATGAGATGTAGTTGAAGCTTTTGTAGAGTGTAATGAGAGCTACAAATCCAGTTTTGGACCATCCAAAATGGTTGCTTGGATCTCAAGTTATGATCCTTGGAAGTTGGTTCCCTAGCCACTTTGTTCCATAACTTAGAAAAATTCTAAGTTTTTTTATGGTTACCCCTTTTACAAGTTAACTCACTTTCTTTGATTTTTCTTGATGAATGATGATTCAAATCACATATTAACATTGTTTTAGGGTTAAGGAACCTTGGTTGACCAAAAAAATCAAAAAGTCAAACTTTGACTTTTTGTACAGTTGACTTTTTCAGCAGATGAAATTTAAATTATGTGATCCTTTGTGAAATCAAGTCTTTGACCCAAATCAAACCTAATGGATAGATTCCATAGGTGTTATAGGGTGTATTGAATCATGTCCCAAGGTTTGGGAGCATGTCTTGGTCAAAAGTCAAAGGTACAATTGACTTTTTCCTCGAAACCCTAATTATGGTCCTGATGAAATTGAAACTTGTAGATCAAGCTTCTTGGATCAATCCATTGTTACAAATGGATCAATGTGGTGTATTAGAGACCCTTAAATCATGTCTTGAGGTCTTGGCTCATGTTTTGTCCCAAAAGTCAACTTAGGGGTGAATTAGGTCAAGAAACCCTATTTCCTGATTTTTTGGTAAATGCATCCCCTGAGGTTAAATTAACTTGATGATTAGGTCCATGAGGTCCCTTGGAGTATCTTGGGTTATATTTTGAAGCATTGGCTCATGCCGAGGTGAAAATTTCCATCTGGAGGCCTCAGTCGATCAAAACCCTAATTTGGTGACACTGGTGATCTTGAGGCTTAATCCACTTGGAATGTTGCAACCTTGTGGTTGATTCTTGATGTGGGAGTACTCTTAATCCTTTATAGGTGTTTGAGAGACTAGACAAGTTAAAGATCATGTCATTCCTTGATTGATCCTTTGTCTAAGTGCCCTAAGAGGGCTAAAAACCCTAATTCTTGATTGCTCAATCCTCTTTGAGGAGATTAATGAGGCATGAAAGTAGATCCATATTGTGTTGATGATTTGCACAATGATGTGAAATCTTGGTGGTCAAAATTTGGGGTATGACACCAGGTCATGGACATCCGAGCAACATACAGTTGTTTATTTGGAAGACCTTGGATACACGAAGCTGGGGCAGTCACTTCGACACTTCACCAGAAGCTGAAGTTCGTCAAGAATGACAAATTAGTCACAGTATATGGAGAGCAAGCCTTAATCGTGAGCAACTTATCATCATTCTTCTGTGTAGAACTAGAGGAGGTTGTTGAAACCCAGTTCCAAGCACTCTCGGTGAGCAATGAGGAATCAACAAGAGAGAGGGACGTCAATTTCCTCATACAATGACGCTCTCAAAGTGATCGGGAGTAATGACATAAAAGGATGGGGACAGATTATAACTCCTACTGATAACATGACAAGAAAAGGTCTTGGTTTCTCTCCGCCTGTACCCAGACTACAAAAAAGGACGAAAGTTTTCGTCCCATTCAGGATTTCTTCCACAGCGGAGGCTTCCTCCACCCAGTATCTCAAGTAGTACACACCATCAATGGGAACGACTCCTCCGATACACATAAGGAGTGGAAGTCTTATCTCAATGATGACAGTTATATATCTCAGGGAGAAACGCACATACCATTCTGTTTTCCAAAGCAGAGCCTAAGATATATACAAAGATCAGACGTCAGAATGATCTATGGAGATTGTGATCCTGAAGGATGCCGCGCTCCACCCAACTCATTAGAGGAAGACACTCTGATGAAAGACAACTTTGACTACGATTATTATGATCCCCTGGATGACTTGCCTATCTGGAATCCATAGAGGGAAGACTTGGGGCAAAAGAGTCAGCTGGACAATGCCTATCAGCTGAGTAATCTTGAAAAGAATACCCATGTTCCCACAGAGTCATGGGATCATTACTCAGGACATTCCGAAAATGTCTGACACCATGGTGATGAATTTGCAAAGATTGCAAGACAAGAATTCATTAACTATGCATTTCCCGAGGTTGACGTCATTGAGGAAGATGACGCATCTAAGCCCACAGAAACCTGGGATACCTTGGGACAGCCAAGCGGCAAGTACGACTTTCTAGTCAAATACACAGCTCCCGAAAGCTCTTGCATCAGATACGAGGACATCCATCCAACTGGATGGGGAGATCCTCTTGAAAGTGAAAACACTATAGAAGATGCGACATAAGAGTTCTCCTATGACAACTTTGCATGGGAGGAAGACTCCAATGATCTTACTCCACCAGAAATCAGCGTCATTTCTGAAGACAAACCAAGAAGGAAAGTACCAGACTTCGTGATTCACCGAGGAGTTCTTCACCATTGGGTTGCAGTCGATGTCCCGAAAGTCGTCCATAAGTCAAAGTAATTACCATCTTTGTTTTAACCTTTCACCTTTCCTGGGTGAAATAGATGTTTTATAGGGCTCACTTTTCTGTAAATGTCTCTCTCCGCTTTGCTCAAAACGGTGGAGTTTTGTTTTATAGGGTTGTGTTTCAAGAATAAAAAAATCGTGAATAAATAATGTCATTCTGAATTCCCGCATTTATTGTTGTTTTGACTTTTCGTTTTTTCAAAAAATGGTAATCCTAAAAACAACCCAAAAATAAAAACAAGCATTTTTCAGAAAATACACTGCACACACTCTTGCATTCTCTCTATCTCTTCTAAAAAATGAATCATCACGTCATGCAGATTGCTTGTTTTAAACCCCCATTAAAACATACGATCCAATGCCTTCTCCCAACTTTGAATTCTCGGTATTTAAAGCTGAAGAAGAAGAGGACGAAGAAATTCCACAAGAGATCTCCCGACTACTCAGGCAAGAGGAAAGGTTCATTGAGCCTCACAAAGAGCCATTGGAAACGGTCAATTTGGGTTTAGAAGAAGAAAAGAAAGAAGTTAATATTGGAGCGCTGCTCAGTCAAACTGTCAGAGAAGGCTTGATAAAATTTCTCAAAGAGTTTCCAGATGTATTTGCTTGGTCCTATCAGGACATGTCAGGGTTAGATACCAGCATCGTGGAACATCAATTACCACTAAAAATAGAATGTCCTATGGTAAAAGAAAGACTGAGAAGGACTCATCTAGATATGGCCATCAAAATTAAGGAGGAAGTGCAGAAGCAGATCGACGCCTGTTTCCTCGCCACCTTAGAATATCCTCAATGGTTAGCCAACATAGTGCCGGTTTTGAAAAAGGATGGAAAAGTCAGAACATGTGTAGACTACAGGGATCTGAACAGAGCAAAGCAAGTCCAAAGGATGACTTCCCCCTACCCCACATTGACATGCTGGTAGATAGCACATCAAAATTCAAAGTCTTCTCCTTCATGGATGGATTCTAGGGCTATAATCAAATCAAAATAGCGCCAGAAGATATGGAGAAAACTTCATTCATCACCCCATAGAGCACCTTTTGTTACAAGGTAATGCCGTTCAGTCTAAAGAACACAGGGGCAACCTATCAAAGGGCTATGACAACTATGTTTCACGACATGTTGCACAAAGAGATTGAAGTGTAAGTCGATGACATGATCGCCAAATCTAAAACAGAAGGAGAGCATGTGGAACACCTATCAAAGCTATTCGAGCTTATGAGAAAATACAAACTCAACTTGAATCCCAATAAATGCACGTTCGGTGTTCGCTCGGGAAAACTCTTAGGATTTATCTTCAGCCAAAAAGGAATTGAGGTTGATCATGACAAGGTCAAGGCCATTCAAGAAATGCCTTCGCCAAAGACTGAAAAATTGGTCATAGGATTTTTGGGACGTCTGAATTACATCTCCAGATTCATATCCCTCATGATCGCGACATACATGCCGATCTTCAAACTACTCAAAGAATCAAAGCTGTGTATAGACAGAAGATTGCCAAAAGGCTTTTGATAAATTGAAGAATATCTGTTGAATCCACCTATTATGTCTCCTCTAGTGGAAGGAAGACCACTGATCATCAAACTTAACAGTCTTGGAAGACTCCATGGGTTGTGTGCTTGGCCAACAAGATGAGACAAAAAGAAAAGAGTCTGCCATTTACTACTTGATCAAGAAGTTCACAGACTGTGAAACTCGATACACCATGCTCGATAAAACTTGATACGCTCTAGCTTGGGCAGCCAAACGTCTTCGCCAGTACATGATTTGTCACACTACTTGGTTAATCTCTGAAATGGATCCGATCAAGTATGTCTTTGAAAAGCCTGCTCTCACGGGAAGGATTGCCCGTTGGCAGATGTTGTTATCGGAATATCACATCGAGTATCATGCTCAAAAAGTCATCAAAGGAAGTATTTTAGCCGATCATTTGGCTCATCAACCGATTGATGATCAGGAATCAGTCAAATTTGACTTCCCAGACGAAGATGTCATGTACTTGAAAATGAAAGATTGCGATGAACCACTATCCAGCGAAGGGCCAGAAACAGGTTCCCAATGGGGACTAATTTTTGATGGAGCCATCAATACTTAGGGAAGCGGAATTGGGGCAATCATCGTAACACCTCAGGGTACCCAAATTCCTTTCACTGCCAGATTGACGTTCAAATGCACAAACAATGAGGCCGTATACGAAGCTTGTATCATGGGTCTCGAAGAAGCTATCGACTTAAGGATAAAGAACTTGGATGTGTATGGAGACTCAGCCCTGGTTGTAAATCAGATCAAAAGAGAGTGGAACACATACCAATCATGATTGATTCCTTACAAAGATTACGCGAGAAGGTTGTTACCATTCTTCGACAGAATCGAGTTTCATCATATCCCTCGTGAAGAAAATCATATAGCTGATGCATTGGCGACCCTATCCTCCATGATTAGTGTAAGTCAATGGAATGACGTACCTAAGATTGACATAATGCGCCTCAAAAGGTCCGCTTATATCTTCGCAGTTGAAGCAGTCATAGATGACAAACCATGGTATCATGATATCAGGTGCTTCCTTCAAAGACAAGAGTACCCACCTGGGGCATCAAGAAAAGATAGGAAGACTCTCAGAAGACTGGCTGGCAACTTCTTCCTGAACGGTGATACACTATATAAGAGAAAATTCGACATGGTTTTGCTCAGATGCGTAGACAGACAAGAAATAAACATGTTGATGAAAGAGATTCATGAAGGATCCTTTGGCACTCATGCCAACGGACACACAATGGCGAGAAAGAAATGGTTGTAACCTACAAAGACTGACACGAGATGCTACCCTTTGCTCTTCACAGTTATCGCACATCTGTCCGCACTTCAACAGGGGCAACCCCTTTCTCTCTAGTATATGGATGGAAGCAGTGCTCCCCATAGAAGTAGAGATACCATCAATAAGGGTATTGATGGAAGCCGAGTTAATAGAAGTTGAATGGTGTCAAAGCCAATACGATGAACTGAACCTGATCGAAGAAAAGAAAATGACAGCTTTATGCCATGGTCAGTTATATCAATAATGGATGAAGAAAGTGTTCGACAAAAAGGTCCGACCCCGTGTCTTCAGAAAAGGAGACCTCGTGCTCAAGAAGATACAATCATTCCTCACTGATTCCAGAGGCAAATGGACTCTAAATTACGATGTCCCTTACGTTGTTAAGAAAGCCTTCTCCGGCGGTGCCTTGAGACTCGCAACCATGGATGGAGAGGAGTTTACCTACCCCACAAATGTTGATGTAGTCAAGAAATACTTCGCCTAAAATAAAAATAAAAAACGTCTTGGTGGATTGAAAACCCGAAAGGGCGGTCCAGGAAAAAATTAGAGACATGAGCAAAAGTCATCCCGATGGATTGAAAACCTCGAAAGACAGTCCAAGCAAAAGTTAGGGATACATGGCAAGTAACTACGTCCGGCAAGATTAGATCCCCAGTGGTAACGTCATCTATCGGGAAAACTTCAGTTCAGGTCACCTTCAACAGAAGCTCAGAATGTCCAGAATTCAAAGTTGATGGAAGGATAGCGGTCGTTATGTTTCAATGTAGCCCCTTTCCTTTTAAATTACCATTTTCTAAACTTTGTAATGCTCTATGGGATCACGCGCTTGGCTGATTACCATTCTATCAATAAAATTTGAGCCTGTGTGCCTTTTGTTTACAATTCTTATTTATTTTGCTTTACAAAATGACATTTTATATGAATAACATTCTTGAAACAAAAACGAACTTACTTTTGTTTTCAAAACTAAATTTTCAAATTTTCTTCTGCTTTTAAAATAAAGATGGAAATTCCTTTTGACTACTGAACACAAGAAGGAACATCGATGGCTTCTCCGAAAGTGATTAAACCTCAAAATGCAGAACCAAAGTACTCCTTTTAACCAGTACACCCTAAATGAAGGACCACCTGTTTCAGATGTAATGTCCCATATGACATCTCCGGTAGATGTGTTACCTCCGGGAAGCGGTAATTGGTCTGTTTTCCCCAGAAGGGTCTACCCCTCCTAAAAAGAAAAGGATTACTATCTGGAACCAATGATACTTTTTATCCCCCGCAGTGGCCGAGTATCCAGTTGTATTCCTTGCCAGTCTGTATGTCACGTCTGTTTTGTCAGTATAAACATACATACATCATGCATGATTAATTCATATTCATACATATGTGTAACACCTCAAAATTTGCCCTCATGTTTTAGCTCTAACTGGCTTATGTTTCATTTCATCTGTGCATAATCATCTTTGCATATCATTTGGTTTATAGCATGGGATCAAGGTAGATGAGAAGTCTCAAGTGGATCACATTCTCCTAACCAGTGCAAAATTAGGGTTTTGGGGAAAAGTTAGTGCAAATGGTTTTTGAGCCAAAGTTTGATTTCAAGGTCTTTCATATGCTCTCAATTGTCCAAGGATGAAGTATTGCCCATTGGTTCATTTCAGAAGATCTTCAATTGAACAATTTGGTGAGAATCAGGAGAATTAGGGAAAAGTCAACTATGCAGAGGAAAAAGTCAACTCTTGAATTTTTAAGGTCAATTTCATGTTCCTCATCTCAAATATGTTCATTCGTGAAGATTTGATCAAGAAATGTCAAGGGATTCACCAAAAATCAAGAAATGTGCAAAGTTGTCAAAAATAGAAATTAGGGTTTCCATTTGTGGCAAGTTTTGGCTAGGTGAGAACCCAACTTTAGGGCATTCTTTCTCCATGTTCCAAGCTCCAAATTGAAATTTTATGGAGGCCTATCAAAAGTTCACATTCCATGCTTCAAAACCATGCCAAGAACATGTCCATTGGATCAAAATTGAGAGAGATATGATTAATTAAAGTTGAGACAAATCAAGGCAAATTGGCAAGTCATGACCAGCTAGCACGCAGTTATTTTCATAAACACCTTGTGTGCATGACATATCCAAGTTCAAGGGAAAACTTCTCCATGATGGATACTCCAAATGAAAAAATGTTCAACATGAGTTTTGTTCCTCTCAATCCCCTCTACAACTTTGATGTTGGGGAATTTTTCATATAATAAACCATTTGGGAGATATGGTGGGGCAAAGTAGGGTGCATCAAAGGTTCATCCCATGCACATAAGAGCTAGGCACGACCAAGGCAAGTTGGTCAGCCAACTCAGTCATGATCAAACACTTTCATGGTCATTGTTAAGCATGTTAAAGGATCCTTATGCAATTATTTTCAACACCAACATTGTTCTCTTTCATCCCCTCTTTCCAAAGAGCTAAAGAACTTGTCATTATATCCATTATTCATAGAGATTCAATGCTCCAAAGTGAGGTTCATGCAACTGGTTTACTTTTATGTCAAGAAAGCAAAATTCATTCAAAAAAACTTTGCCTTTGTTGTAGCATGCGCATCGTGTACTTCATGCCATGTTCATGTTGTCAAACATTTCCATTTCAAGCTAAACCAACTCTTATCCACATACATGCTCATGTAATCTCTTTGCCTTAATTGTCCAAACCAAAAAAAGGAAGCTTGTAGGATAAGCATCTGCATTGTACAAGCTGCAGCGTCATTACATCACCACCTTTCATCACGAGTTACACCATATTTTCATACTCCCTCTCCTCACCATAGCAAACAACCATAACTCGATCCATAACTAACTTGACTCACTCTCAACTCAGTTAACCACACTTCTAACTATTAACCAATGTGGTTAACGTCTAACCCAGCATATAAATAGAATCTCTAACAGAATTTGCAAAACTTGGATCATTCTTCATTTTCTTTGAAATTTTCAATCTCTCTCTCTCTCAATTTGGTTTATCTCTCTCTCGAGGCTCTGAGATCTTCATTCTCTCTGCATTCTTCTCCATCATTCTTCATCAAGAATCATCAATGGAATGAAGGCTTTGAAGCTTAGCATTGCACTGTGATTTTCTTCATCTATATCAACTGAATTTCAAACATTTCCAAGCTCATTCCATAGCCTTTATTTGGCTGATTTGAAGCTCAAGCAAGCTAGGAACCTCACCTCTGGTTTTCTTTGATCCAAAGCTTCATTCTATACAGGTTTTTCTTCTCAAATTCATTGCATTGGTATTGTGAATTTTAAGTTGTTTTTTTCTGTTTTGAAGCTCAATAGGAGCAATGTAACCTCCGGCTAGTTGATAGGCACCTTAGGTGCTTAGTTGAAATTTCTAGGGCAAAATGTTTCTCTTCGATTCTCTCTGCATGTGAATTGTTTGTGAATTCTAAGCCTGGATCTGTGAACTACGTAGTGAGAGGATCATTTTGGTATAAGATTTGCTTGTTTCTGGTGACATGTGAGGCTGAGCACGGTGGTTGCTCGTCTTCTCCGGCCACCTGAAAACTCATCTGAGCAAGAACCCTAACTCACTTGCCAGGTTATAACGTGACCGTCGATGGTTTTTAATCCAACGCCCCTAAGCGTGCCAGCGCATTAATGAAGCATCATCCCTGGCATGTGCTCATTTTTATGAGTTTATTTGAATTATGTGATCACATACACGCATCTCATCATAATTGGCATGTGCACGCATTCTGAACCATTAGATTGTCATTCTTAAATTGTTTGATGCACCTATGGCCTGAATTTTCACATGATCATTGATACATACTTTCATGACATCTTGAGGTACCTTATGCATTTTTTGTGGATTTTTAAAAGCATTTTTGGTTAATGTTTGAATGCCATGTTTGTGCCTAATCCTTGTGTCACTTATGTGAGCTTGTGAAGCATGTTTGAACATGATCCCTAATGAGTTTTAATCCATTCTTTTGAGACATGTTTACTTGCTGTTTTCACTTTAATTCACTTGCTTTCTTCCAATTTTCATGGTCTCCTAACATGTTCTTTATGAATTGATAAATGCACCTTTGTTGTGTGAATGTTAGGGATCATATGCTAGGGTTTTGATGTGCATGGTATACAATCCTTTTTGACAATTGTTGAGACCTCTTGATACATGTTTTGTGAACATTATAGGTCATGTTTCTCATGTTATAGGTCATTGCTTATCCATCTTTAATTGACTTATGTGCACTTGTTTAAACTTAAAATGTTTTGTGCACTTGTGTTTCTTTTCTTGCATGATTTTGTTGACTTGTTTTCACTAATTCTTGCATGATCTTAAACATCCATTTAAACATGATTTCACTTCTATTTGTGATTATTCTCAACCATATGACATGAACTATAATATCATCTTGCATGTTTCTAAGTTCATAAACCTTTGCATGTTTGTTTGACCTAATTTGCACATGTTTGCTTCTAATCTTCAGTGTGCTTTAACATGACACTTATGTGGACTTTATATGATCATTCTTGACTTCTAAATGTCATTTAAAATGTCATATGCTACTGACTTGCATTCATTTACATGTATGTTCATCTTGCATCTCCATTCCTTGCTTGCATTACAAGTATGCTTCATTGTTGAACTTAAATGATGTTTGTTCTCACTTCTTCTTGCTTAATCAATGCTTGCATTCATGAATCACATGCTATCTTAATTACATCTCCATGCCTTATTAAATGTCATTCACTTCTGACTTTGATGTTTACATATGCATTTATTCATGTTCATGATTCATTTGCATTCATCTTGCATAGTTAATGCATAACTTGCATTTGTGTGAACTTTTGATGCATAGTTTGACATTATGTGCTTTCATTTTGCATGCTTACTCTAGTAGGATACATTGACATGTACCTACTGACCTTGGATGTTCCTTAACCCTTAGGACCCCTCCCCTTTGGTTTAACACTTGTTTACTTCTTAAGTTGCCTTCTTTAAGCAACTAGTATTGTTTGATTTATCTTCTTTCACTTGTATTCATTACTTGTGATCATGTGATACTAACCTTTTATGTAGGGGCAAAGGTAAGGCATTTGAACATGTGGATGCTTATCCATGTTCATCCCTTCTTTGATCTCTCATCTATCTTACTTCTCTGTCTCTTTTATGGATTACATGATATAATGCTTGCTTGTGTAGAAATTCTTCACATCCCTTTGGGATCCTAACTCATCCTTAATTTTTTATTAAGGTGAGGTAGGATAAGCATTAGGTAGTGCTATCCCTCTCTCTTATTTAGACTTAGGTTGTTCTTAAACCTCCCCTTAGGGCCACCTTTGCATGATAACATTAGGAACAATTTAGTTTCCCCTTAGTGTTTTCATCTTTGAGTCTTCTCTTCTCATCTCATAACCTTTCTAAAACACTTAATAAAGGTTAACGTGTATTGCGTATGAGCCTTATATATGGGAAGTGAGGTATGGGGGATCTCCCTTCATTCTTCTAGGGTACTTAGTGTACGTCCAGTTGGGGACGATATGCGACGTAATCGTTCCTATGTTGTAGACTTGGGTGCAATGCAAGTTACAAACTAACTTCAATCCATTTCTGTCTAAAAAGCACAAAACAAACTCAAAGCTTTTTATCCTTCGGGATTGTTAAGTTTCAAACTTTTTTTAGAAAAGAGCACGTTATTTTCTGTTTTGTCGCAAACAGGCATCGACCCTAACTGCCGGACGCGAACTTAACGTCGCTCATAAAAAACACTAAGACCTTGTTAGGTCAAACTACGAATGCTCTGACTTCCTCTCTCTGGTTAGATTGAGGATACATAGGCACAAGACGACGATGTCTTGGCGAGAAACCTCCCCCTTAGTTCGTGTCCGAACTACGTTGACTCTGACTTTCCCATTGCACGAAGGAATACGTAGGCGTAGGACGAGTGATGTCCTATCAAGTCACTTCTTTTTATTTTCTCCCCCATTTCTTCGTTCTTTTCCTTTCCCGTTCCTTTTCCATTCAAGTAGTAGTGGAGCTCCAGAAGACGACACCCTTTGATCGAGACAACAAGCGTGGATCCCATCGAGTACGATGGACGCGTGGGGGTGCTAACACCTTCCCCTCACGTAACCGACTCCCTTACCCGTTTCTCTTGGTCGCGAGACCATGCTTTTCCTTCCCTCAGGTTTACGCAGTGTTTCCTTTCCCTCTCTTGGGATAAATACACATTGTTGGCGACTCTGTTTCCGCGCCAGTTTCACGTTTTTACCTGTATGAAAATCCTGGGAGCGACAGCTGGCGACTCTGCTGGGGACAGGCTGACCTCTTGCTGGTCCATCCCTTTTACGAGTCAATCCTAGCGCTTGTTTGTTTTTATTTTATTGGGTGTTTATTGTGGTGCTTTATTTTGTTGTATATTACTGTATTACTGTTTTACTGTTTTACTGTATTTACCGTATTTATTGCATTTGCATTTCATTATTATGCTGGACTGTGCTGTGCTGTACTGGATTTTCTGTTTGGTAGGTTGGTATTTCTGAGAGATAAGCCCACTACCCAGGCTTGAGCATACGCATAGGTATTAGCGTGGGCAGGCGTGACGTTCCCTTGGTGTTGGCCACGTGCGGGTGTTCACGAGACCTACAACCAGACGAGGTTCTATCGGGAGATATCTGCTACTGTATGTTGATACATGCCAGTAGTTATTCTCTTGAGGAACTGTCGACTCTGGAGACCATTCCCGAGGACTCAGTAACGGCACTCCTCCCGAGAGGTGATAATGGCAGACCAGAAATGGCAAACCCATTACATTTCTCGATCCGAGGACCTAATGCTGGGAACTTGCTATAGGATATCCTTTTTGAGGGGAATCAGTTGAGGCCTCCTCGATTGATGATGATGCCAAACCAGAAATGGTGAACATATCATCATTTCTCGACCTGAGAGTCTGTGATATTGAGGATCCTCGCCTTTCTAGTACCCACATGTGAGAGGGGCAGGCTGTTTACAGGTTTACAGGTAACCTTGACTTTCAGCATACCCGATACTTTGGATTTCTTATCAGGATTTCTTATCAGTTTGAATTTATCAGTGTGGTTACTCTGGTGTTCTGGGTATTTGGTGCAATGCCTTGAGGCTATCCAGTCAGTTCAGTGCAGCCAGCTTGTGTGGATACCTTGATCCCATGCTTTGCATTGCATTTCATTTTTCTGACATTCATATTTTTGCATTTCCAGGTAGTATCTGGTCTTTTGATTCCAGTCAATAGGCAGTCATCGGGACGGACACTCAGAAGAGTAAGAAGAATATCATTGTTTACAAGTTCCCGAAGATCACTCTTGGTCAGATTGGCAGTTTACAGAATATGGTTAGTCCTGAAGTGTTGGGAATGTTCAAAGAGAAATATGGTTAGATCTTATCCTTTGTTCGTAACATTAGTGAGCATGAATACAATGGCTTGCACACCTTGATGTCGTTCTATGATCCTTCCCTGAGATGCTTCGTGTTGCCAGACTATGTATTGGTCCCTACTCTGGAGGAGTACTCAAACATCCTGGGGATTTTCGTTAAAGAAGGTGCTCCATTCTGTGCTTCCAAGGCAGACCTTAACTTCAAAGCTGTGGCTGAGGCTCTTTATTTGAGCAAATCAACTTTGGAGGCTGACATTTCCAATAAGGGAAAGTCCCATGGCTATCACTTGGCATACTTGGTAAAGAAGGCTTAAGAAGCGGCTAAGGAGAAGAGGTGGACAACTTTCAATGCAATACTGGCTCTCTGTGTATATGGCATCGTCCTTTTTCCTAATGAATCTGATTTTGTTGATACAGATGCTATCCGGATCTTTACAACTCAGAATCCAGTGCCGACCTTGTTAGGGGATCTTCATTATGCCTTGTACAACAGGAATGAGAAGAGATGAGGCGGGATAGTTCATTGTTGTGCATCTCTGTTCTATAAGTGGTTTGCAAACTGTCTACCCCGGTCAGGTGCTTTTGTGGATACTAGGACTTCTCTGGATTGGAGTAAACGTCCGATGGGTCTATTTGCTAAGGATATTGTTTGGGTGGATCAAGGATTGCTGGGCAAAGACATTCTGTACAGCTGTGGTGAGTACCCTAACGTACCATTGATAGGGAGAAAATGGGGTATTAATTACAATCCTTCTTTGGCTATCAGGAAATTTGGATATGCTCTGAAAGATCCTTCGGTTGAAAAAGATTTGAAAGAGCCTTTGTATTTTCATGTAGCCGATGGTTTAGCTGTGGCGCAGAAGGCTTCCGAAGCTTGGCTCAGTAGACAAAAGAAAGGAAAAGCCGCTTTGGGCAAACCCAATAATCAAGCTTTCTCTCCGTATGTAGACTGGGTAAAGAAGAGAGTGAAAGAGTTCTACTTGCCTTTTGATTGGGTGCCTCCCTTGTATCCTGAGACTGTGGAGGAGAGGCTCACTGTACCCATTGAAGAATTGGATAAGCAGCGGGAATTGGTGCATGATTTGAGGATGGAGAATGCTGGTATGAGTAGTCAGACGCAAGGTGCTTTACATGACAACCGAGAGTTGAAATGGAAAGTTCAAGATGTGACAGAGCGCCTGGAAGAGAAGGAGAAGGATCTCACTGACAGAGCTCAACACTTCAGAAAAGTCAGCATGGCTGCTGAATCCTCTGGCAAGGCCTACAGGAAAAACAAGAAGCTCTTGACCGAGACTGAAGCCAAGCTTGCCACGTATCAGGATATGTGGGAAAAGGTCAAGATTGAGAATGGGGAGTTGAAAGAAGAACTTCAAAGGATGAAAGCAAGAAAAAAGCATTTCTCTGGCAAGTGGAGAGAGGCTCGGAAGGAAATTGAGGAGTTCAAGTTGCAAGCCGAAGTTAAGAAATCGAGGCGCGAAGGCAATGTCGAAGAACAGATTGTCAGGTTGAATCAAGATATTGAAAAGAGAAACAGACTGATCAAAAGGGCTAATAGAGCGACCTACACATCCAGACACTGTGGATCTACTTGAGGAAGTTGAAGCCAGCTTGTTTGGAATTAATTTGTAGTGATCCTGTTGTTGTATTTTGTTGTGATTACCATCAGGATTGTTGATGGAATCGCCTTTCATTGTATCAGACCCGTCAGTACGAATTCTTATGACATGATATAAAATGCTTGGTTTAATCATGTATGTATCAACATCTCTCAGTTTTTGAAAGGATGTGTTCCTTTATGTTGATTCTACAGTATTTCTGGGTTTGGATTTATTTTTCGATGATGTGTCTAATCCCTTGCCCGGTTTCAGAGACTGGAATCAAAGCAGATACATCCTGGGAATGTTTAAATATGATGTTTGCATTTGCATTTGCATAACCATAATCATTTTGCATTTTGCATAGCAGGTACTCGTCTCTGGTTTTCTTATCGTGTTCTTTGTACAGACAGGATTGCTGACCAGCAAATTCATCAGTATTCTACCAGACTCAATCAAAAGAGAGCTATGGAACAGATGCAGGCTGAGATGGCTGCCATGCAGACTCGCATGACCCAGTTCATGGAATTAATGCAAGGCGTTGCACAAGGGAAAGAACAGCTGAGGACCCTTGTCCAACCATTGGTGGCAAGAGTTGACGAGGACGACGTTCTTCATGGCGGCCTTCATAATGATGTCATTCCTCCGGGCGGAGGTGTTGGGGGTAATGGTATTCCTATTGGTCCTCCGGGCGGGGGTGTTCATGTCCCTTCTGTTGTCATCCCTCCGGGCGGAGGAGAGCAGGTTGTAATTCCTTCTATTATAGGAGGAGGAAATAGTGTATGTACTGTTCATGGCTGTCGATATGATGACCAACGGGATGACATATTTTTTTAGCAAGGCGGGGATGTTGGTGTTCCCCCGATTGTTGATAATCAAAGGATCAGGTTGATTGAAAAATAGCTGAAAGGGGATGTGAATCAGAACTCTGTGGGCATATATTTGGATGATTTAGGGCTGGTCCCCGGTGTCGAGATTCCGCACAAGTCCAGGTTCCCACCTTTGAGAAGTACAATGGTACCACTTGCCCAAAGACTCACGTCCGGGCATACGCAAGGAAAATGGCTGCGTACTCTAGTGACGAGAAATTACTGATGCATTTCTTCCAGGATAGCCTGTCTGGGGCATCTTTGGAGTGGTATATGCAATTGAAGAGATGTCATCTCCATAATTGGAGAGAGCTGGTAGAGGCTTTTGTCAAGCACTACCAATATAACACTGATATGGCTCCCAATAGGACTCAGCTGCAGAGTATGTCTCAGAAGAACAGTGAAAGCTTCAAGGAATACGCCCAGAGGTGGCGTGAACTGGCAGTGAGGGTACAGCCTCCCATGTTGGAGAAGGAGATGGTGAATATATTCATGGCCACCTTTCCGGGTCATTATTACGAGAAGCTATTGCCTTGCATTTCAGGAAAGTTTGCTGATCTGATCTTGGTTGGGGAAATGTTGGAAAATGGAATTAAAACTGGAAAGGTGTCGGGCAGTGATGGGTATTCTTCTAGTGGAGGGAAGAAACCTTATGTGAATTACAAGAAAAAAGAGGAAGCGAATTCTGTTTCGTCCTACCGCGATAAGAGAAAGCAGCGTCAGAATTATAATCAGCAGTTGGCCTCAGTAACTATTCCTGCAGCACTTCCACCACAAGCAGCACAACAACAAAATACTGCTCCCCGTTAGTACCCAGCTAGACAGAGAATGGATGATAGGCATTTTGCAACACCACCCATGCCTTACTCTCAACTGTTCCAGCATTTGCTACAACTACAATTTGTCCAGAAGAGGACTCTGGCCCCTCTTACCGGTAATCCACCTCCCGGTTATGACGCCAATGCTCATTGCGACTACCATGCTGGAGCGCCGGGACATCACATTGATAATTGTAAAGCATTTAAACACAAGGTTCAGGATCTGTTGGACTCGAAGGCCATCAATTTTTCCAATGAGACACCAAATGTCATTCAAAACCCAATGCCGAACCACGGTGGGCCGAGGGTTAATGCTGTTATAGAAGATGGTGAATCTTTGAATTTGGTTCGAGACGTGAATGAATTGAGGACTCCTTTGTTGGTAGTGAAGGAGAGATTACTGAAGGGTGAGGTGTACCCTGGTTGTGATAAAAGTTGTTCAGAGTGTATGTTGCAAACAAATGGATGTGATCTGTTAAAATCAGGTATTCAGAAGCTGATTAATGAAGGTCGGTTACAGTTCGATAGGTGCGATCAGAGGAAGGAAGTTACCGGTAGAAGGAATGATATTGCCACTGTTACTATCCCTTTTAAAACGATAACTATATCAGCGCCGGTGAGACCAGCGCCGGTCATTATCACCACTCATGGGCCCGTTCCGTATGAGAGCACAAAAGCTATCCCCTGGAATTACGGTGCCGAAGTGTTTATTAACGGGCAGAAGCAAGAGTTGATGGGAACGTCGGTGATGAACTCCAGTGTTGAAAGTAATGATGAAGCAGGAGCTATTACTCAGAGTGGTAGAGTCTTTATCCCATCTGATGATCAGGCTGGCGGTGCTAGGCAGGACAAAGGAAAGCAGGTTATGGATAATTTTGTGCAGATGCCGGTAGTGAATGATTCCACAGCAAAGCCAGTTGATAATTCTTTTTCAGAGAATGTAGAAGAGTTTATGAGGCTGATTCAGAAAAGTGACTACAAAATCGTTGACCAGCTGCACCAAACACCGTCTAAGATATCCATTTTATCTCTGTTATTGTTCTTTGAGGCGCATCGAAACGCGTTGTTGAAGGTATTGAATGCTGCGTATGTACCCCAGGAGATCTTAGTTAATCAATTGTAGGGGGTCGTGGCTCATGTAAATGCAGGAAATGGCTTGGGATTTATTGATGTTGATTTGACTCCAGCTGGGAGAAATCATAATAATGCTTTGCACATTTCAGTTGAGTGTCGAGGGTCGTTAATGTCGCATGTGCTTGTTGACACTGGGTTATCTTTGAATGTTTTACCGAAGAAAGCACTGATGAAGTTGGACACTCGTGGGTTAATCTGCACGCCAAACGATTTGGTGATGCACGCTTTCGACGGTTCCAAGAGATCCGTCTTCGGGGAAATTGTGCTGCCAATCAAGGTTGGTCCAGAGGTTTTTGAAGCCACTTTCTATATCATGGACATCCAACCTGCTTACAACTGTCTAATGGGCCATCCATGGATTCATAGTGTTGGGGCTGTGACGTCCACACTGCATCAAAAGATGAAGTACATGGTAGAAGGGCGTGTCGTGATGGTTTGCGGAGAAGAAGATATCATGATAAGTCATTTATCTACTTTCAAGTATGTGGAGGTAGATGGCGAAATACATGAAACTTTATGTCAGGCTTTCGAAGCAGTGAAGATCCCTAAGGAATCTCTCAAGGAAGTCAGCAAATCTGAAGTGGTAAAGCAGCCTATAGTGGTATATCAGCCAGAGGTCTCCATGTCTTCCTTCAAGGATGCACGAGCTGTGGTTGAAGCTGTCAGTTCACAGAAATGGGGTCAAGTTATTGAGGTCTAGAAAAGGTAGAATACTTACGGGCTGGGATATAAGCCACCCAGGCGTCCTGAGGATCCTCCCAAGTTTTATGGTCCGGTTCGTTTCACCAGTGCTGGTGTGTTCTTTGACAGAGTTAATGCTATAGATGAGGAAGGGGATAGCGATTGCGATATGGATACTTGGATCCGCCCCTGTATTCCAGGTCAAAGTCTGTGCAACTGGTCATCAGAGGAAGCCATTCAAGTGACCGGCCCAGTGTAATTGCCTTTTTTTTTCTGTTATGACAATCCTACGTTTTGCCCAAGACGTAGTGATTTTTGTTTGTAGGGCTTGAATATTTTGTGTGTTTTCTTTATCATTAATAAAGGACTTTTTCACATTCAAATATTTTGATCCCTGTTTTTCTGTTTTTACTTTGTGCATTAAATCACATCAAAATGGCAATGTGTTTTTGTTTGTTGCATACATAATAAACATAAATCATCAATCATGCAGGTTTCCTTGTTCAGATACCACCAATCATGATTCAGCTATGGCTCGATATGATTTCGACAATCCCATTTATCAGGCTAAAGTAGAGACTGATGAAGATTGTGACTTACCCGAGGAATTGGCCATACTGTTGAAACAGGAGGAAAGGGTCATTGTACCTCATCAGGAAGAGATTGAGATTGTTAACTTGGGGACCGAAGACGCAAAGAAAGATGTAAAGATTGGGGCTGCTTTGGAAGAGAGTGTAAAAGGAAGATTGATTGAAATGCTTCTAAAGTATGTTGATATCTTCGCCTGGTCTTACCAAGACATGCCCGGGCTTGACACTGACATTGTGGTACACCGGCTGCCGCTCAAAGAAGGATGTACTCCGGTTAAGTAGAAGTTGAGAAGGGAGAAACCGGAAATGTCTGTCAAGATAAAAGAAAAGGGTCAGAAATAGATAGATGCTGGATTTCTGGTTGTGATAAGTTATCCTCTGTGGGTTGCTAACATTGTGCCTGTACCTAAGAAGGATGGAAAGGTCAGGATTGTGTTGACTACAGAGATCTGAATAGAGCAAGCCCGAAAGATGATTTTCCGCTTCCTCACATTGACGTGTTAGTGGACAACACCGCTCAGTACTCTGTATTTTCCTTCATGGATGGCTTCTCTAGGTATAACCAAATCAAAATGGCCCCAGAGGACATGGAGAAGACGACGTTCATAACACCATGGGGAACATTCTGTTACAAGGTAATGCCCTTTGGATTGAAAAATCCTGGGGAAACCTATCATCGGGAAATGGTGACTCTCTTTCATGATATGATTCACAAAGAGATCGAGGTCTATGTTGATGACATGATTGCGAAGTCACAAATGGAGGAAGAGCATCTGGTGAATCTTCAGAAGCTGTTTGAAAGGTTGATAAAGTTCAGACTGAGTTTGAATCCAAACAAGTGCACCTTCGGGGTGAGATCTGGAAAATTACTGAGGTTTATTGTTAGCGAAAAAGGTATCGAGGTTGATCCTGCTAAAGTAAAAGCCATACAAGAAATGCCTGAACCGAGAACAGAAAAAGAGGTTCGTGGTTTCTTAGGGAGGTTGAACTACATTGCTAGATTCATCTCTCATCTTACAGCCACGTGTGAACCAATATTCAAATTATTAAGAAAAGATCAAGAGGTCAGGTGGAACGAAAATTGTTAAAAGGCGTTTGAAATGATAAAAGAATATTTGCAGGAACCTCCGGTCCTTATGCCGCCAGTGCCAAGAAGGCCATTGATTATGTATCTTACGGTTCTTGAGAATTCAATGGGGTGTGTGCTCGGTCAACACGACGAGTCAGGTAGAAAAGAGTATGCCATCTACTACATGAGTAAAAAGTTCACTAATTTTGAGTCAAGGTACTCAATGCTGGAAAAAACATGTTGTGCACTCGCTTGGGCAACTAAGCGTTTGAGGCAATATATGTTAAACCACACAACCCTCTTGATTTCGATGATGGATCCGATCAAGTATGTGTTTGAAAAGCAGGCGCTTTCTAGAAGAATAGCCCGTTGGCAAATGGTTTTGACAGAATACGATATTCAATATGTTTCCCAAAAGGCCATTAAGGGAAGTGTTTTGTCAGAATATCTTACGGAACAACCAATTGAGGATTATCAACCGTTGAAGTTTGAATTTCCAGATGAACATATCATGTTTCTGAAGAAGAAAGACTGTGAAGAACCGCTACCTGACGAAGGACCTGAAATTGGATCCGAATGGAAGCTGGTCTTTGATGGGGCTGTTAACTCATACGGTAACGGAATTGGGGCAATCATTACGACTCCAAAGGGTTCTCATATACCCTTCACTGCCTGATTAGCGTTCGTATGCACCAACAACGAGGCGGAGTATGAAGCATGCATCACAGGGTTAGAAGAAGCAATTGATTTGAGAATCAAAAACCTCGATGTCTATGGTGATTCTGCGTTGGTGGTTAATCAGATTACAGGAGAGTGAGAAACTCGTCAAGCAAATTTGGTGCCTTATAACAACTATGCCAGAAGGTTGTTACCTTTCTTTGACAGAATTGATTTCCATCATATACCCCGATTAGAGAATCAGATGGCAGATGCGTTGGCAACGTTATCTTCAATGTATCAGGTGAACCGTTGGAATGAAACTCCCGCAATCAGAATCATGCGTCTAGATAGACCAGCTTTTGTGTTTGTGGTTGAAGGTGTATCAGATGGCAGACCTTGGTATTATGATATTGAGGTTTTTCTGAAGAGTCAAGAGTATCCAGAGGGGGTGTCTGCCAAGGATAATAAAACTCTGAGGAGGTTGGCGAGGAATTTCATTTTGAATGAAGATGATGTTCTGTACAAGAGGAACTTTGACATGGTCTTGCTACGTTGTGTTGATGAACACGAGGCAAGCCTGTTAATGGAAGAAGTTCATGAGGGATCTTTTGGTACCCATGCCAATGGGCATGCTATGGCTAGAAAGCTGTTGAGAGCGGGGTATTACTGGATGACTATGGAGTCTGACTGTTTCAAATACACCAAAAAATGTCACGAATTCCAGATTTATGCAGATAAGGTGCACGTGCCGCCTACTCCTCTGAATGTGTTGTCATCACCTTGGCCCTTTGCCATGTGGGGCATTGATATGATCGGAAAGATTGAGCCAGCTGCTTCCAATGGGCATCGTTTCATTTTGGTTGCCATTTATTACTTCACGAAGTGGGTGGAAGTAGCCTCGTGTGCCAATGTCACCAGACAAGTGGTAGCCCGGTTTATCAAGAAGGACATCATCTGCCGGTATGGAGTCCCGGAGAGAATCATTACTGATAATGGTTTAAATTTGAACAACAATATGATGAAGGAGCTATGTCAGAGCTTTAAGATTGAACATCACAATTCTTCTCCCTATCGTCCGAAGATGAATGGGGGTCTTGAAGCAGCAAATAAGAATATCAAGAAGATTGTGCAGAAGATGGTGGTAACGTATAAAGACTGGCATGAGATGTTGCCTTATACTTTACACGGTTATCGTACTTCAGTAGGCACGTCAACTGAGGCAACTCCTTTCTCACTGGTATATGGTATGGAAGCAGTTCTACCAGTAGAGGTTGAGTTTCCTTCTTTGAGAATTCAGGCAGATGTTAACCTTGATGAAGCTGAATGGGTGTGTTCTAGATTGAATCAGCTGAACCTTATCGAGGAAAAGAGATTGACAGCCATTGCACATGGTCGGTTGTGTCAGAGTAGGATGAAGAAAGCCTTTGATCAGAAAGTGCGTCCTCGGTGTTTTTAGGCCGACGAATTGGTTTTGAAAAGGATCCTTCCTCCTCAAACAGATCACAGGGGCAAATGGACTCCAAACTACGAAGGGCCATATGTAGTAAGACAAGTTTTCTCTGGTGGAGCCTTATTACTCTCAACTATGGATGGCGAAGATTTTACGTCCCCTGTGAACGCAGACGTAGCCAAAAAATACTTTGCATAAAAGAGATCCACTGGACATAAAAAGAAAGTCCAGGCAAAAAGGGGCATCCTGGCGAACCATAAAAAGAAAGGGTTCGGGCAAAAATTAGGGATAAAAAGAAAAGAAAAGAATAAACCCGCAAAGTTGAAAACCTGGAAAGGCAACTTTGGCAAAAATGGGTATCTCGGTGGATTGAAAACCTGAAAAGGGCGATCCAGGCAAAAGTTAGGGATTTGAAAGCAAGAGGCTACGATCTGCGTTCGATCTGTGAACACTCTTGATACTTGGAAATTTCGAAGGAAAGGAATCAGTCCAGTCAGTCTCTTCGAAGGTCAAAGCATCTGCGGATAAACGAGCCATATCGGGTCATAGCTGAATTGAATCATGGTGGATATCTGTTCCCCCACATTGCCGACATGTGTATTTTCTTTTACTTTTTGTGCAATTACCTCTTTTCAGGAATTGCTTCCGGATGTAAATGCCTATTTACAGGCCAATTCATTCAATAAAATTTTCATTTTTTATTCAAAGAGCTGTCCATTTGTGTTTTTACTTTAACTGTTTTTGTTTGTGAAAACGTCCGATATTTTTGATAAACATTGCATGCGAAAATGTTAAGCTTTGCGAAGCATATCGAAAAATAGTGGAAATTGCTCAGGTAACAGTCATTGTGATGGTAATCGAGATAGCCATTTTGCATATACTGCTGATTTTGTTTGCAAGGCAGAAGGATTTCTCCCCAGTAGAGCTATTCTCCTCAGCATTGAAATTTCATCCTCCTCAGCAGGTTGTTACTATCCTCAGCCAGAGTACAAAGGATTATTTTCCCAGTTAGAGTTGCGGTTGATTTATTACTCTCTTAGCAAGCAGTCAGAACTTGATACTTCTGCATCCCCAATAAGAGACTGATGGAATATCTTCTTTGGACAAAGATGTTATTTCCCCACAGAGTCTTGGCACCCATTTTCCTCTGCTAGTCAGGAAATGTTTTCTCACCAGCAACGGTATGGTCTGATCCCCAACAGATGAGTAAGCGTGAAGTTATCCTCTAGCAGAGTTGATGTCGTCAATCACCAAGCAGGTTTGCTAATAGTGTCTAATATTCCCCAGCAGGGTGAAGGTACAGATATCTCCCAGCAGCAGGTTAAGTTTAGTAATATCCCCAAGCAGGTTCGGTATTATTGACTAGTTCCCCAAGAAGAGTTTGGTGGTGATCTTCACAGTGGTTTGTTCAACGGCGGTTGACATCCCTAGCAAGTTTAAGTCCAATTGTTAATGGCATCTTTCAAATCCGTGTTTTGAGTTCCGTCTTCGGTAGAAGCCATGGGTAATCTCAAGCGGAGAGAATTTTCTTGGGTTCCATCTTCAATATTCATCTTTATCCATTTCCACCAGAGTGGAAGTTCTCTCAGAGTTTTCATCTCCAGCAGAGTTGGTGGTCAGGAAGTCGTTCAGTGAAATCTTCCTCAGCAGGATCTTTTAATTCAGAGGACAATTTAGTTTGTCATCCCCATGGAGTTGCCTTCGTCTTCAGCATTTATTTTGTTGAGACACTCCTTTTGCATTGCAAAAGCATTCTTGCATGGCATCCTCCTAAATGCGGAGCATTTCCATTTCGTATGGAGCATTACGCCATAGAGAAATTCAAACATATGCATTCGAAGCATAAGTCAGGTTTGATATCCGTTACCAGTTTTTGTCCCCAGCAGAAAGAGATGTAATTCAGGAGATGTTGTTTGACATTACACTGCAACCAGTGGATTCGTCCTCCTTACTGTTGTTCCTTCCTATACTCCCCTACAGAGTAATGATCCCATGAAGTGGTGGGGACGCAGGTATTCTTTTCAATGATGCTCAGCTGATATGCGTCATTGGGCTGATTCTTTTGCTCCAAGTCTCCCAGGTACGGCTGCCAGATAGGCAGGCCATTCATTGGGCCATAATAGTCATGGTCAAAGTTGTCGTTCATTGGAGTGTCTTCCTCTAATGAGTTTGGTGGAGCACGTCATCCCTCAGGATCACAATCTCCGTATATCATTTTGACGTCTGATCTTGGTATATATCTCAGACTCTGCGTGGGATAGCAAAATAGCGTAGGCACCTCTTCCTGAGACATATAACCGTCCTCGTTAAGATATGACTTCCATTCTTTATCTATGTCGGAGGAATCACCCTCATTGATGGTATGTACTTCTTGAGACACTGGGTGAAGGAAACCTCCACTATGGAAGAAGTATTGAATGGCATGAAGACTTTCATCATTAGTAGCAGTCTGGGTACAGGTTGAGGAAAAACCAAGACCTTTCTTTGGCTTGTTATCAATAGGAATGAAAAGCTGTCCCCATCCTTTTGCATTGTTACTTTTGATCACTTCGAGAGCATCTTTGTGCGAGGAAATCAATGTTCCTCTTTCTGATTGGTTGTCATTGCTCACCGAAAGTGCTTGGAACTGGGTTCCTACAACCTCCTCTAGTTCTACACAAGTGGACGTTGATAAGTTGCTTACGATCAAGGCTTGTTCTCCACAGATTGTAACTAGTTGGTCATTCTTAACAAACTTCAGCTTTTGGTGAAGTGTTGAAGTGACTGCCCCTGCCTCGTGTATCCAAGGTCTTCCTAACAAACAGTTGTATGCTGCTCGGATGTCCATGACCTAGAAAGTGAATTGGAAAGTGCGAGGATCAATACTTATGGGAAGGTCGACTTCGCCGATAACCGTTTTTCGGGATCCATCAAATGCTTTGACAATGACCTCACTGCCTCTCATTGGAGATCCTTTAAATGATAGTCGCATTAAAGTGGACTTCGATATAACATTTAGAGCCGATCTGGCGTCTACCAGTACGCTGGCTAAAGCATCATCCTGGCAGTTAACTGTAATATTGAGCTCCATGTTGTGACTTTTGCCTTCTTCCGGAAGTTCCTCATCACTAAACCCCAAGTTGTTGCAGGAAGTGATGTTGGAGATGATCCTGTCGAATTGTCTTATTGTTACATCTTGTTCCACAAAGGCTTGCTCTAAGAATTTATGTAGAGCCTCCCTGTGAGCTTCGAAACTGAGTAAAAGAGACAGCACAGAGATTTTTGAAGGAGTTTGCAACAGCTGATCCATAATGTTGTACTCACTTTTCTGGATGAGCTTTAGCATCTCATCGTTGTTCTTTGAAAGGTCGGGATCACTGGATTGCCCGATTGGTTGAATAGGAACTCCGGTTTGAGGTTCCCTTTCTTTGTTAGGTTCTCCAACTCCTCGGTTGAAGATTCGACAGCTCCGTGTTGCTCGACTGATGTCTGCAATATTCACGACGGAGGGTAATGGAGTTTCCTTTCCATTCTCAATCGTTGTTGCACCATATTTGTAAGGGATAGCCTTATTGGATTTATACGGTACTGGTCCCGATAGGCAGATAACTACAGGAGCCTTTTGATTTTTCTGACTATTATAGCCGGCCTCAATTGGTTCGAGGTTGAGAATCTTTCCACTATCAAGAAGGACTCTTGATTCATGAAGCAGAGGGATTATGGAACAAACGTCTTTGGCCACTTCTCATTTAGGGATTAAGACAACTTCTTTATCTTCATTGCGAAGATAGTCTGACATTATGTTAATCGAACCAGAGCTTGAGCATGGTTGAACCTCTTTGTGGTCCAACTGACTTTGAAGGGCTGGTCGCACGAGGCAGCATCCTTCGTTATCCTCCGAGAAAACTCTACAGCGCTCATAGTTGTGTGGTGGAACCCGACCACGTCCGTTCTGTATGCAGTGTAACCTTACTAGATCTGTTTCCATTAATCGAACATCCTGACTTTGATGCCTAGTAGGGTTCCCGTTAATCATACTGACTTGTTGTGTGTCTTCATCTAGATAAATCGGAAGCCACAAGTGGTTCAACAAGTGTTGAAGCGTTCTTTGAACGAGGGCGCATCCTTTGTCACTCTCACGACATACTCTACAGTTCTGATGCTCATGCAAAGTCAGAAAACCGAGCTGGACTTCCTTACCGTGTAACTCCACCAAGCTGGTATTCATCAGGTGAATATCAAAGATTTGGATCATGTTAACCTGATAATGACTTCTATCATGATAGTCCTGAATCCATCCAAGATCCATTTGACGCTGGAGGGCCTCTTGTACAAAAGAGCATCCCTAATTGTTTACCAAGCAAATCAGACAGGAATCATAATCGTGCCGTGGCAGATTATGGTGCTGGCTTTGCCTTGAGTGAATCGCCACCAAGTTGACATTCATCGCACGGATGTCATGGTTTTGAATGATGTTGGAATTTGTATAAGTCATGTTGACCTCACGAATTTGGTGATCCTGGATCCATCCGAGATCCATATGTTCCTGTAGAGTGGATTGCACCACAAAACATCCTTGATTGTTTTTAGAGCAGACATCACACTGATAATAATTATGAGACGGTACATGACCGTATCCACTTTGTCAGTAATGCATCTTGACCAGGTTGGTTCCCAATAAGAGTACATCGTGAATTTGATAGCTATGGTTAGACTCTTTTTCTATCAAATTTACCGCAGCTTTCTCGTGTTGAGGTAACGGGTTCGTCTGAACATTTACATTTGTATCCTTGAAGTAAAAGACCCCGCTCCTGACAAGCTTTTGCACATCGGATTTGAAGCTGAGACAATTTTCTATGTTATGCCCTGGTCCTCCTTGATGGTAAGGGCAAGTCTGATCTGCTTTGAACCAAAAAGACAGATTCTCTGGTATTGTAAGAGGGGACCTAGTTTGGACGTGCCCCTTGACCAGTAAGAGTGGAAATAGTTATGCGTACTACATCGGTATAGGGTACAACCCTGGCAGTCGCGTTGTACGGGTGTTGTTGTATTAAGGACGAGCCTGCTGAAGAGGTTGTTGTGTCCTTTGCTGATATTGTTGTTGATTCGGTTGGTTCTGAGCAACCTAAGGTTGATACGTTGTAACAGGTGCAGGGTTGATAGCAGGAGTTACAGCTGCTACTGGTTGGTACCGTCGCCTTTGCTTTTCGAGAGAGATATTACTAATATCTTGCTCTTTTTTTCTTAGGGAAACCATTACCTTATCTTTTGGTACTGCTTGATGGTTCTGTACCTTTGACCAGACGTCCTTCTCGGATTGCTTCTTCAAGACATATTCCCATATTCACCATCTCAGTAAAGTCACTGGGTGCACTGGCGACCATTTGGTCGTAGTAGAAGGAACTCAAGGTTTTCAAGAAGATCTTTGTAATCTCTTTTTCCTAAAGAGGTGGACAAATCTAGGCGGCAATTTCACGCCATCTCTGAGCATACTCCTTAAAGGTTTCCTTGTCCTTCTGTGACATGGCTTTGAGTTGATCTCGTCCGGTCCCATGTCCAGGTTATACTTGTACTGCTGAACGAAGGCAGCGCCAAGATCTCTGAAAGTAACGATCTTAGTACGGTTCAAACCCATGTACCATTTGAGTGCGACACCGGTTAAACTATCTTGGAAATAGTGGATCAGTAGTTGTTGGTTCTCTGTCTGAGTTGACATATTTCTAGCGTACATCACCAAATGACTTTGAGGGCAAGAGTTACCCTTGTATTTCTCAAATTCGGGCACCTTAAGCTTGTGCGGAATTTTCACGTTGGGGACCAAACAAAGGTCTGCGGCGTCCTTTCTGAATAAATCCTGACCGCAAATAGCATGCAGTTCCTTCTGCATCTCCAGGAATTGTTCCTGGAACTCATTCAATCTGTCGTACATACTTTGGTTTCCACCAGAAGGTATCTGGGGAATCTGTCCTTCCGGGACAGTGTGTACCACGGGTGGTAGTATAGTCATTACGGCAGTGACTCTTGGTGCTTCCCTCTCCTGAAGTTTGTAACCTTCAGGAGTTGCTGTCATGCCCCTTGCATCTTCGGTTTCCCGAAGTTTGTAACCTTCAGGCCCAGCGGCTCCTGCTGCAATTTCCGGATCTTCCGTGATCGACGGAATATATCCTTCCGGGATATAGTTGAGTGGCATGCCCCAGGGACGATCTTTAGGCATGTTATACTGAGGATCATTCATCTCCACTATGGGCATAGATGTGATCTCTGAGATCACAGTCCGTTGTTGTTGCCTCTGAACTGTTGCCAGAGATTGCATGTCATTGTGAAGTTTCCTGAGATCTTCTTTCAGAGTGTCGATTTCTTCTCTCAACTCTCTATTCTCTTCCTAGAGATCATCCATTTTCTTTTGTCGATTGGCCTAAGTTTTGTACGAATGAGACAACTTGACGCTAGAATCGGGACACAGACGTGAGATTCGTAGGGAAGAAGAATGTATTATGTGAGAATGATGAATGATATACAATGATTATATAAATTTTTTTTTGTTTAATCAAAAGAAACTTCAACAATTGGATTGCAAATATCATACAGTGGGGGAAACCCCGTTTTATTAAATTCAAAGATTGCGGAAATGGAAATACAGTAATTTACAAAGTGCTGTAAAAGGAAATGTCTAAGCTTATAGATCCTGGGTCCTTTCTGAGGAGGGCTCAAGTGCTGGTTCTGATATTTTCCTTTTCTTTGATCGGGGCTCTTGAGCCATTGTCGGGTTGTCATTCCTTTGCCAAGTGAAAGGAGCGAGCAAGTTCCTTCGGTCTTCTTGACTCTCTACAGCATGTTGCTCTAAAATCTCGATCAGAGCATCTTTTTCTTTTAACAGTTGCTATATTTGGGTACACTCCACATTGAGAATGCAGTACTTGTTCTTCCAAGATTTCTTTTCCCGCTGAACTTTGTTGAGGGTGACCTGGAGTTTTTCCGTATCAGACATAAAATAAAGGACATATTCCTTTAACGGAAGAACTTCATGATGAGGGTATGACATCCTCAGTTTGAGAGCTCTAGCTTGTACCCAGTGGAGATAAGGTTCCACAGAGACACAGTCTAGTTTTCCTAGAGACTCTCTTCCTTTCCTGTGAACATGTTTCCAGGCGTGCACTATTTCTGTCTTTAGTGCCCTGTCATTTTCTTCTTCCTTGAAGAAAAGACCTTCCAGATGAGCATTACGCGGAACATGCCTCATCGGGTATCCGAATTGACGACGAACTAAAACTGGATGATAATTGATTCCTCCTTTAACTCCTATGAGGGGTACGTTAGGGAAGTTTCCACAGCGGTCAATGATTCTTATCCCATCATAGATCTGATTGTACCAATCGATGTCAGAGTTGGTAAGAGACATGATTTTTTGTGACCAACGTAAAGTACTCTTATGATCCCAAAAAGCAGCAGACTTTGGCAAATGGGAAGTGAATCATTTGTATAGTAGGGGTATACAGCATGTGATCATTCCTCCGCCATACAAATTTCTTAAGTGTATAGAATAATAAGCATCTGCGAGTAAGGTCGGTACAGGATTTCCAATCAGAAATATCTTAATGGCATTGATATCAACGAAGTTATCGATGTTGGGAAACATAAATAACCCGTAGGTGAGCAACACAAAGATGCTTTCGAAAGCAGTCACGTTCCCTACACTAGCAAAGTACAGAGCTTTCTTTACCAGAAACTGAGCTGGTAAACCTTGGATTCCACCCTTAATGGTCATGTGAGTCCTGACTTCTGACTCGTCCAAATAGATAGCTCTTGAAATGGTTTGATCCTTTGGAATTTCTTCCAGTCCAGAAAAGGGAGCTTGGTCAGTGATAGGTAAATCAGTCAGGTGAGAGTACTCCTCCGGTGTTGGTGCTAGTTGATAATCAGAGAATGTGAAACAGTGATAGTCCGGATCGTAGAACTGAATCAGTGTAGAAAGGATTCCTTCAATTACATGGACCCTTAACAGAGACAGTAGTCCTCCATACTTAGCTCTGAAAGCATAAGGGTTGGTGATCATCCTTGCCAACCCTCTTAAATCCTCTAGTTTTGGAACCTTGAAGGTGTACTTGTGAGTCTTCCATCTACCGAAATCCATAACGCAATCTTTCTCTCTGACATTTGCAATCATTGTCTTAGTTTAATTTTAAAAAGAGAGACTAGAAGAGAAGTTTGAAAGTTTTTTTAGATGAAATGAATGCATGGATGCATCACACAAAAACATAGAAAAAACATGGGGTCAAAGGTTCGGTGTCATGAAGTCATGGCTCTACCCCTCCCCAAAGGTTATACTGGTGATTTTTTGTACTTGTCCTCAAAATCATTGACCCCTCTTGGGATAACAACAGCAGGCTGGTTCACCCGAGTGAGCTAATGTATCTTAGAGTAATCTCAAATGAGGATAGTATCGCGTGACAACTATTTCTGATAGCTTCCACACTACAAAATAGTAACATGGCCTCAGTCTACTAAATCCTTAGTTTCATGGATACCACAATCGAATAATCTTCTTTCAAAAACCGAAGTCGTATAGGCATTGAATCCGCAAAGGGTATCTCCACTAATTCGATGGTCTACTGGGGTCTCTTATTTGGGAGTCACTCCCTGTAAGATTACCCGTCTAGTACCATCACTTATCTTAGGTGTCACTCAAAATTTCCAGATGCGGCATCACCCGCAGTCCTATTAGCAGAAAAATAAACACGGATATCAATTAGGAAAAGCGATATATATATATATATATATATATATATATATATATATATATATATATATATATATTTATTCCTAAAACTAACATCCTAGACCTCTTAAAGCTATAATCCTAGTCCTATATAGACAATGACTCCCTAGCAGAGTCGCATTTCACTGTAGCGAGCGATTTTTGTCGGTGACGCGACCACCTTATCGCTGAAATTGGGTTTTCTCCTCACAATGAGGAAGGGGTGCTACTTTCTAAATTCTTATTTATCCCATGAAGCTGGAAGGGAAAGGGAAGCTATCTAAGACTAACCTTGCACGTGAATGTTTAACTGAACAAACACTTTAAAGAGATTGGAGGGTCCAGGGTCAGGTTATACAATGGGGAGTTGTCAATTTCCTATCCTATATGTGGTTATCCACAGGTTGTTAGCTTTAGGTCTCGCTTTGTACTTGATGGTGTTTATCTAGAAATGGGTTGGGAAAGTTTCTTGGGAAATATGAGTGAGTGAGTTTTTGTTTTCTGTGGAAAATGGGGATGAATGATGACTAAGGTATGAAACCTAAAGTTTTTTACTGATGTTCGGATTCTTCCCGATGTTTTTGGTAAGGTACTGGACCTAAGTTTTGATTGATGTGTGAAGGTATTGAACCTAGAATTTTTATTAGTATGCTCACTAAGATTTTGCAATCTTATGCCTACGTATTCCCGTTTAAATGAAACAAGGAAATCAGAGCAATCGTAGTTCCTCCTATTCTAAGGGAGGAAAAAGATATTTGGTGTCTTGTTCAAAGCCCAAGATTGAAGCTAAAAGGTTTATTTGTGTCTTGTTCAAAGCCCAAGATTGAAGCTAAAAGGTTGATTTATTCCACTTGGGAAGTCCTTATACAAAGCCTAAGAGGAGGCTGGGAATGACCGACTCAACAAGAGAGTGTTTATGTCTGTGTCTTATACAAAGCCCAAGATTGAGGCTAAAAAGAGACTAACTCTTTGGGGAAAGAAATCTTTATCTGTCTTGTACAAAGCCCAAGATTGAGGCTAAAAGAGACTTTACTGTCTCGAATGAGGATATTTTATGTGTCTTGTACAAAGCCCAATCCGGAGGCTAAAAGGATTTGACTCTGCTGGAGAGTATTATCTGTCTTGTACAAAGCCCAAGATGGAGGCGGAAAGGAGTTTGACTCTACTTAGGAATTCATTTCTCAAAGCCTAAATGAAGGTTCAGAGGAATTGACTCCGCTGTGGAAGATATTGTCCCGAGCTTAAGAGAAGTTATGAAGATTTATGTCTTGTATAAAGCCCAAGATTTAGGCTAAAAAGGTTTTGACTCAATAAGAGAGTGCTTTTTATCTGTCTGGTACAAAGCCCAGGATTGTGGCTGAACAAGCTGGAGAAATCATTATACACAGCTTGAGAGGAGGATAACTCCTGCTAGGGGAAATCATTATACAAAGCCTAAGAGGAGGCTGAAAGGATTGACTCAACAAGAGAGTGTTTGTTTATCTGTCTCGTACAAAGCCCGAGATTAAGGCTAAAGGGGTTGACTCAACAAGAGAGTACTGAAAGGTGATTAACTCAATAAGAGAGTCTGAAAAGTGGTTGACTCAACAAGAGAGTCTGGAAAGTGATTGACACAACAAGAGAGTCTGAAAAGGTTAGCTCCGCTGGGGAGAATCATCGTAAAAAGCCCAAGAGGAGGCTAACTATGCTGAGGAAAGGAAGGATCATTTTACAAAGCCTAAGAGGAGGCTAGCTTTCTGCTGGGGATTATTGAGATCCCGAGGCAGGTCCAAGTGGGGAATTAACTCTTGCTGAGGGTTTTAGAAGAGTTGATATGTCAGATATCTTGAGGTTCTGATTAAGGATAGTGTTATACTGATGAGAAACTGACCCTAGCTAGGGAATTTTAGGAGAGAGACTGGGTTTTAGAACCCATGGGTTTTATCTCTACTGGAGATTGATCAGGTGATCAGGGTTTCTTCCAATGTTCTATAGGGAACTTGAGAATGTCTTTGATACTCAAGGGTATTTAGACTGTCTAAGTCTACTGGTATGGAAGAGTTTTATCTTTTGTATGATGCCTCCCATAAGAGGCTAACTCTTTTAAGGGATGAGTATCAACCCTAAGTTCGAGATTTGACGCAGGAAAGACTGCTCTAGCAAAGGTGACTAAGTTCTATCTTATACCTTTAAGAGGTCTTCAAGGTCCTTGTATTAAGCCCAAGAGAAGGCATGAGAACTTCTAAGAAGCCGAAGGGTCCTTGTACAAAGCCCAAGATGAGGCGGGGATGCTTTTAGGAAGCCTGTGGGTCCTAAACCAAGAAAAGTTCAAGAAATGCTATTCACCGAGAATAGATCATTTAGTAGAAGTTCAAAGGTTTGAAGAAACTCAAGAGAAGCTATTCACCGAGAATAGATCAACTCTAGGGAGTAGAATTCCTTTGACAATTTCTAAGATAACAGTCTGAGAAAAGGTTCACGAAGAATATTGCCTTTCTTTTTGTTCCATACTGTTTAAGCCCAAGAGAAGGTAAGACTATATCTGGAAGTCCTATGGGGATCTAGTTTTGATTATATTTAAAGAGCGACCAAACTGGCTTTACCTAGTTCTAGACCTAGTTGCTGGGGAAAACTCTAAATAAATATACTAGTATATATACAGTTGATATATGACAAGTATTTAAAAGGATATGAAAGAAGGACTTACAGTGTGCAACTTCCCACAATACAGTTTATATACATTAAAGCATGTAAATGAAAGCAGATAAAAACTTACAGGAGAGCAAGCTTCCATGCTGTTTTGTTATTTGTTCAAAAAAATTAAAGGAAGTTTTGATAACAACATGTATATTTGAATCTAAATCAAAAGAGAAGTTCTTTTTGAAAAGATTGTTGGGGCTTATACTCAAGGAGTGACCCAAGGTTTAACAGTGATCGCACCGTTGTTTTGAAGATCGCATCGGGACTTATACAACGACTGAGATACAAGATGGTTTATTTACAAAGGGATGGGTCTTACAACTCAAGGAAATGCCCAAAGATTTATTTTTGTACAAGTGATGGGGCTTACAACTCAATGAGAGGCCCAAATGAAAAATATTGATCGCACCATTATTTTGAAAATCGTGTCGGGACTTATATAATGACTGAGGCCCAAAAAAGGTTTTTGTACAAGGGATGTGTCTTACACTCTATTAGAGGCCCATTCGTTCTCTGTTTGAAAATGGCGATCGCGCGGGGGGTTTTGAAAACACAGTGGGACTTATACAATATCTGAGGCCCAAAATGGTTTTGGTTAAAAGGGGATTGGGTCTTACACTCTATTAGAGGCCCAAAGTTTATTTTTGTACAAGAGATGGGGCTTACAACTCAAGGAGAGACCCAAGGTGAAAAACAACGATCGCACCGTTATTTTGAAAATTGTGTCGGGACTTATACAATGTATGAGGCCCAAAATTATTTATGTACAAAAAGGGGTTTGGGTCTTACACTCTATTAAAGGCCCAGATGATTTTTTTTTGAAATGGCGATCGCCCCAAGATTTCTTTAACGCAGAGGGACTTATACAATATCTGAGGCCCAAAATGGTTTTAAAAGGTTTGATAAAGATCAAAAACCAAAGAAATCCTAATTTCATTTCCTTTTAAAAGTAATCCTTTTAATTAAAATGAAAAAATGATAAAAATACAAAATAAGTCTAAATAAACTACTTGTGATTTTTTATTAGGGTTTGAAAAATGAGGTTTTAATCACAAGATAATTTAGGACTCATTTGCTTTTGATTTTCAAGATGAATATTCATTTTTGAAATGTTTAAAAACAATAAAAATGAATTAATTTACAAAAATATCAACTATATTAAATAAATAATATAAATTTTATTTTTCTACGAAATAAAACATTTCAACATTTTTGTGATTTTTTGCAAAAAGAATCAATAAAAAATAATTAAAATTGAGAGAGACATTAATTTTCCAAATCATTTAAAATAATATGACAAATATTAAAAAATGGAAAAAAAATGGTAAAAAGAGGGTCTGGCCAAGGCAAGGCAAGGCAAGTTCTTGGGCCAAACACGTAAAGGCTATAACTTTCTCATTTCTCCATGGATTGGGACAAAATTTAGGTCTATCCTGCCTAGAATTTCACAAGGAATCCAATGGTGCCCTTGGTTTTTTTCAGATGATGTCCCTATATTAAAAGCCGATAGTGGTTTTGAAATAGGCCACCATTTGCATTTTCTGTGCTACCTCATGGTACAGGCAAGAATTGTATGATGAATTGATTCAAACACAACATATACAACATGTATGAGATGTTTATGACCAATGGACTTCAAAGCAATGCATAATTCAAAGAGTTCAAGTTGTGATACATACCTCTTTAAGAGCTTTTTGTGCTATGTACCAAGTTTCTTGTGCCAGAAGCAATTTGATGCTTTGGACACTCTCAATTGATCCCTTAGAGGCTTTTAGGATGATCACCACCAACTGGAATCTTCAGGAACAAGTTTGAGATCTTTCTTGCAAAAGGGGCAAAAGTGATCAATATGGAAACTCTCTCAAATTGTGTTCCAGATGTTGGGAACCATTTGGGATAGTTCAAGGATGATATTTGAAGTGTATTTGAGGTCTTATCTAGTTTTGAAAGTGACTGAATCAAGACATGGCTTGAAAAATGCAAAAAAGTCCAATTTAGAGGTTTTGGAGGTGGACTTTGAGATTTTGGTGTTACAGGTCACATGTTAGTGTTTGAACAGCTTAGATACAACATATTAGAGGTGTTTAGATCATGAGCTGTGATGGAAATGCTCTCTAACTCAAAAACTCAGAGATACCTTACAAAAGAAGGCATTTTGGCCTAAAGAGAGGGATTTTGAGGAAATCATCAGTTTGGGTGCTTTGGTGTACTTAAAATGATCACAATTGATGTCTATTTATAGTGTATCAAGTTTGTTTTGGCATCAATAGTGAATGGAGGTTGCAGTAGGCCTTTGGCCAATGTTATGCAAAAGGAATCTCAAGTCTCCTCTAGCCATTGACTTGAGATTAGAGCACAAGCTTTATAGATTTGGTTCAGATATAAACATGGACTGAATTCAGTTGGAATAGGCTCAGTTCATGCCACCTTTGTGCATCCATTGAATGCTTGGAAACAAAATTAAAGTCTTGGCACTTTAGCTCTTTTTGGTTTGGCATGGCAACGTGTAGATTCTTGGACTTGTGAGGCTTGGAGATCAGATCATCCCTCTTGGATTTGATCCTCAGATGTGTCCAAATTAATGACAAGGCTTGGATTTATCAGATTTGGACAAATCGAGCAAAATGCACAAATTCTGCCTTGTAAAACCAGTTCATGATGCCATGTTTCAAGGGTTGTATCTCCTTGTTCAAATGGAATTTGGAGATGATCTGGTGCTTGTTGGAAAGCCCTCATGGCATACTTCAACTTTGATGTTCACCCCTAGACCTGGTTTGACTTGGATCAAGGTGAAAAATGTCCCTACATTTTGGAAAAAGTAAGACAGATTCTGACTTAGTGAAAATTTCACTAAGTGTTGAAAAAAAAATGTAATTTTCATGTTTTCAGCCATTTTGATCACTCCATAACTAAAAATCCATGAGGAATTGGAGTTTGATGTAGTTGAAGCTTTTGTAGAGTGTAGAAAGACCTACAAATCCAGCTTTGGATCACCCAAAATGGTTGCTTGGATCTCAAGTTATGATCCTTAGAAGTTGGTACCCTAGCCACTTTGTTTCATAACTTAGAAAAATTGTAAGTTTTTTATATGGTTACCCCTTTTACAAGTTAACTCACTGTCTTTGGTTTTTCTTGATGAATGATGATTCAAATCACATATTAACATTGATTTAAAGTTAAGGAACCTTGTTTGACCAAAAATCCAAAAAGTCAAACTTTGGATTTTTGTACAGTTTACTTTTTCATTAGATGAAATTTAAACTGTGCGATCCTTTGTGAAATCAAGTCCTTGACCAAAATCAAACCTAATGGATGGATTCCATAAGTGTTAAAGGGTGTATTGAATCATGTCCCAAGGCTTGGGAGCATGTCTTGGTCAAAAGTCAAGGGTACAGTTGACTTTTTCTTCAAACCATTAATGCAAATGGATATATGTAGTGTATTGGAGACCCTCAAATCATGTCATGAGGTCTTGGCTCATGCTTTGTCCCAAAAGTCAACTTAGGGGTGAATTAGTTCAAGAAACCCTAATTCCTGATTTTTGGGTAAATACATCCCCTGAGGTTAAATTGACTTGATTATTGGGTCCATGAGGTCCCTTAGAGTATCTTGGGTTGTGCTTTGAAGCATTGGCTCATGCCCAGAGGAAAATCTTCATCTGGAGGCCTTGGTCGACCAAAACCCTAATTTGGTGACACTGGCGATCCTGAGGCTTGATCCACTTAGAATGTTGCAACCTTGTGCTTGATCCTTGATGTGGGAGTCCTCTTGATTCTCTTGTGGATGTTTTAAGAGGTTAGACAAGTTGAAGATCATGTCATTTCTTGATTGATCCTTTGTCTAAGTGCCCTGAGAGGGTTCAAAACCCTAATTCTTGATTATAGTGAATGGTCAACAATCCTTGAGGAGATTGATTAGGCATGATGGTTCATCCACACTGTGATGATGATTTGCACAATGACGGGAAATCTTGGTGGCCAAAATTTGGGGTATGACACATCCCCAAGTGATAAATGTCCTCTCACCGATAAAGTTGTCAGTTCTTTCCTCGTCCGGAAATGTATCGTCTGAGCAATCTCTCCCCAGTTTATTTCTGGATTAGAGACTGTCCTCGACCACTTTGATAACTTGAACCTCTGAAAGGCAAGAAGACATTCGATAGAGACCTTTGGAACATCACACTTCACCATTGAAGATGATATTTTTGCTTTCCAGGATTTAAGAAAATCCTCAAGGAAAACCTCTCAACCGAAGACTCTTGGCAATATGGCGGTTTCTTCCCGAAAAAATTATTTTCAATGAAGTCATTAGCGCCTCAAAATTGGATTACATCAAATGGCATTTCTCTGAAAAGGTCTCGAAGGAAAGTATGATGTAACCTCACCAAACAAAAAGCGGTCTCTCAAGAAACTCATTTCCCCCAGTAGGTCGACAAAATGGCATCTCCCACAGAGAAGTTTGCACACCTCTACATTTCAGACAAATTGGTTTCCCCAGCAAGTCTGACATCAAATTTTTCCATCAAATGGCTTCTCCCCAATAAAACTCTGCGAGAAGTTTGATGAAGACCACTACAAATAGCGTTCCTTGTCAAGGAAGGAACTCGACAAGAAGAAACTTAGACCAGTTCTGTGGCTGAAGACCAAAATCGAGGGGAAGTTTATTTCAAAAAAAGAAACTGAGACCAGTTCCGTGGCTGAAGACCAGGATCGAGGGGAAGTTTATTCCAAAAAACTAAACTGAGACTAGTTCCGTGGCTAAAGACCAGGATCTAGGGGAAGTTTATTTCAAAAAAAGAAACTGAGACCAGTTCCGTGGCTAAAGACCAGGATCGAGGGGAAGTTTATTTCAAAAAAGAAACTGAGACCAGTTCCGTGGCTGAAGACTAGGATCGAGGGGAAGTTTACTTCCTCAAGAAACCAAGACCAGTTCCGTGACTGAAGACCAGGATCGAGAGGAAGTTTATCCCTTTTCTAAGTAACATTACTTACCAAAAGAGGATGGAAGAGCAAATCAGCTACCATTCGCAACCATAATCAAAATTTCGGGTATTCCGATATTTAATCCTCTTGTACCCTAAATATCTGAATATCTTCGCCATTCACACCTTCGGGTCCAAGAAGATTAAATAGAGGCATCTGTCATACCCAAAATTTTGACCACCAAGATTTCCCATCGTTGTGCAAATCATTATCACAATATGGATGTACCATCATACCTCATCAATCTTCTCAAGGATTATTTAGCATTCACTACAACCAAGGATTAGGGTTTTTGAGCCCTCTCAGAGCATTCAGGCAAAGGATCAATCAAAAATTGACATGATCTTTAACTTTTGAAGCCTCTTAAACATCCATGAAGGATCAAGAGGTCTCCTACATCAAGAATCAAGCACAAGGTTGCAACATTCCAAGTGGATCAATCCTAAAGATCACAAGTGTCACCAAATTAGGGTATTGGTCGACCAAGGCCTCCATATGAAAATTTTCATCTGGGCATGAGTCAATAAGTCAAAACATGACCTAAAAAGGTCAAAGGGACCTCATGGACCCAATCATAGAGTCAAAATAGCCTCAGGGGATGCATTAATAAAAAATCAGGAATTAGGGTTTCTTGACCTAATTCACCCCTAAGTTTACTTTTGGAGCAAGGCATGAGCCAAGACCTCATGAAGTATTTTGAAGACCTCCAATACATCATATTGATCCATTTACAAGATTTGATTAATTCCAAGAACTTGGTTCACAAGCAGTACAAAGATTCAAATTCATCTGGGCCAACTAGAGTTTCCTGATGAAAAGTCAACTGTGTCTTTAACTTTTGACCAAGACATGCTCCCAAATCTTGGGACATGATTCAATACACTCTAAACCACCTATGGAATCTGTAGCGAGCGATTTTTGTCGGTGACGCGACCACCTTATCGCTGAAGTTTGGGTTTTCTTCCTCGAGGAGAAAGAGTGCTCCTTTATGATTTCTTATTTATCCCATGAAGCTGGAAGGGAAATATAAGCTATCTAAAACTAACCTTGCACGCGAATATTTACCTGAACAAACGCTTTAAAGAGATTAGGGGGTCCGGGGTTAGGTTATTCAATGGGTAGTTGTCAATTACCCATCCTATATGTGGTTATCTAGAGGATATTAGCTTTAGGGTTTCGCTTTGTAATTGATGGTGTTTATCTGGTAATGGGTTGGGAAAGTTTCTTGGGAAAATATGACAGGGAGAGTGAGTTTTTGTTGATGTTCCAGTTTTTCTCGATGTTTTTGGTACTGGACCTAAGTTTTAATTGATATGAAGGTACTGTACCTAGAGTTTTTGATTAGTATGAAGGTACTGGACCTAGAGTTTTTGATTAGTATGCTCTCTAAGATTTTGAAATCTTATGCCTACGTATTCCTGTTTAAATGAAACAGGGAAATCAGAGCAATCGTAGTTCCTCCTATTCTAAGGGAGGAAAGAGATGTTTTGGTGTCTCGTTCAAAGCCCAAGACAGAGGCTAAAGGGTTTATTTGTGTCTTGTTCAAAGCCCAAGATTGAAGCTAAAAGGTTTGACTGAGAGAAAATTTGTCATCTCTAAGGAGGGATTGTAGATTTTTGTGTGCCTTGATCAAAGCCCAAGGTTCAAGCTAAGAGGTTGATTGACTTCACTGAGGACATCCTTATACAAAGCCTAATAGGAGGCTGGGAATGACTGACTCAACAAGAGAGTATTTTTTATCTATCTCGTACAAAGCCCGAGATTGAGGCAAAAAAGAGACTAACTCTTTGGGGATATCATTATACAAAGCCTAAGAGGAGGCTAAAAGTTGTTTTGACTCCGCCGGGGAGTATTATCTATCCTGTACAATGCCCAAGATAGAGGCGGAAAAGAGTTTGACTCGGATTTGGAGTTTATTCCTCAAAGTCTAATGAAGGCTCTGAGAAATTGACTTCGCTGGGGGAAATGTTTATCCCAAACTTATGAAGGTTTATATCTCGTACAAAGCCCAAGATAGAGGCTAAAAGGGTTTGACTCAACAAGAGAGTGCTTGACTCAAAAAGAGAGTCTGAAAAGTGCTTGACTCAATGAGAGAGTCTAAAAAGTGATTGACTCAACAAGAGAGTCTGAAAAGTGATTGACTCAACAAGAGAGTCTGAAAAGGTTAGCTCCGCTGGGGAGAATCACTTGTACAAAGCCCAAGAGGAGGATGAAAGCTGAGGAAAGGATCATTATACAAAGCCTAAAAGGAGGCTAGCTTCTACGGGGGGGGGGGGGGGGGGGGGGGTCATTGAAATCCCGAGGCAGGTCCAAATGGGGAAATCAACTCTTTCACGGGAATGCAAAAGAATTAATAGATCAAAAACCTTGAGGTTTTGATAGTGTTATCCTGATGTTAAACTGACCCTGGTCAGGGATTTTAGGAGAGAGACGGGGTTTTAGAACCAACAAATTCCAGCTCTTGTCGGAGATTAATCCAGAATCCGGGGTTTCTCCTATGTTTTGTAGGGAACTTGTGAATGTCTTTGAGACTCAAGGGTTTATAGAATGTCCAAGTCTACTGGCGTGGAAGAGTTTTATCTTTTGTATGATGCCCAAGAGGAGGCAGACTCTTTTAAGATGAGTATCAACCCTAAAGTTGGTCTGAGGGTTTTGACTCCATTTTAGAAAGACAGCTTTAACGACGGATGACTAAGTTCTATCCTATGCCTTTAAAAGGTCTTCAGGGTCCTTGTATTAAGCCCAAGAGAAGGCATGAGAACTTCTAAGAAGCCGGAGGGTCCTTGTACAAAGCCCAAGAGGAGGCGGGGATGCTTTTAGGAAGCCTGTGGGTCTCAAACCAATAGAGATTCAAGAAATTCTATTCACCGAGAATAGATCATTTAGTGAAAATTCTACGGTTTGAAGAAACTCAAGAGATGCTATTCACCGAGAATAGATCAACTCTGGGGAGTAGAATTTCTTGGACAATTTTTAGGGGTGACAGTCTGAGAAAAGGTTCACGAAGAATACTGCCTTTCTCTTTGTCCCATATTGTTTAAGCCAGAGAGAAGCCAATATTGTATCTGGAAATCCTATGGGGATCTAGTTTTGTTTGTATTTAAGAGTGACCAACAAGCTTTACCTAGTTCTTGACCAAGTTGCCCGGGAAAACTCTAAATAACTATACTAGTATATATACAATTAATATATGACAAGTATTTAAAAGGGTATGAAAGAAGACGAACCATGCGCAGCTTCCCACAATACAGTTATATATATATTTGACATGTATTTAAAAGAGATGAAAGAAGACTAACCATGCACAACTTCCCACAATACAGTTATTTATATATATATATATATATATATATATATATATATATATATATATATATATATATATATATATATATATATGCGCAGCTTCCCACAATACAGTTATATATATATTTGACATGTATTTAAAAGAGATGAAAGAAGACTAACCATGCACAACTTCCCACAATACAGTTATTTATATATATATATATATATATATATATATATATATATATATATATATATATATATATATATTAAACCGAGTAAATGAAAGCTGTTAAAACTTACAGGTGAGTGAGCTTTCGTGCTGTATTGTTAGTTGTTCAGAGAAATTAAAGAAAGTTTTGATAACAAGTGTATATTTGAACCTAAATCAAAAGGGAGTTGTTTGTGAAAAGAAATTGTTGGGGCTTATACTCAATGAGAGGCCCAAGGTTTGAACAGTGATTGTACTGTTGTTTTGAATATCGTATCGGGACTTATACAACGACTGAGGCCCAAAAAGTTTTCTATACAAAGGAATGGGTCTTAAAACTCAAAGAGAAGCCCAAAGATTATTTTAAGAAAATAAATGGGACTTACAACACGAGGGTAGGCCTAGCTGAAAATAGTTTGAAAACGACGATCTCGTCGGAGTTTCTGAAATTGTATCGAGACTTATACAATACACTGAGGCCCAAAAATGGTTTTGGTTAAAAGGGGATTCGGTCTTATACTCTATTAGAGTCCCAAAATTTATTTTTGTACAAGAGATGGGGCTTACAACTCAGGGAGTGGCCTATATGATTTTGAAAAGGCGACGATCGCGCCGTTGTTTTGAAAATGTACAGAGGGACTTATACAATATGTGAGGCCCAAAACGATTTTATATACAAAGGGATGGGACTTACACTCTATTAGAGGCCCATGAGTGTTTGAAAAAATGTTTGTTAGGGTGAAAATCAAAGAAACCCTAATTTCATAATTTTTTAAAAGTAATCCTTTTAATAAAATGAATAAAATGACAAAAATACCAAATAAGTCTAAATAAACTACTTGTGATTTTTGGTTAAGGTTTGAAAAATGAAGTTTTAATCACAAGATGATTTAGAACTCATTTGGTTTTGTTTTTTCAAGGTGAATATTCATTTTTAAAAGGTTTAAAAACAATAAAAATGAATTTATTTACAAAAATATGAACTATATTAAATAATTAATATAAATCTGATTTTTTTGTGGAATAAAATATTTTAACATTTTTGTAATTTTTTTCAAAAAGAACCAATCAAAAATCATTAAAATTGAAGGAGACATTTATTTTCTAAATCATTTAAAATATAACAAAATATATAAAAAAAAAGTGGAAAAAAGTGGTAAAAAGAGGATCTGGGGCGAGGGGGATTCGAACCTCAAACCTCTAGAGTGCAGCGCGCGTCTTCTACCAATGGGATGATGATACATCCGTGTATCAAAACCACCCCATGAATACATGAGGCATGCCTTGTTTTTGGCCTGGCCAAGGCAAGGTAAGGCAAGGTTTTGGCCAAAAACGTGAAGCTTGTAACTTTCTCATTTCTCTATGGATCGAGACAAAATTTAGGTCTATCCTGCCTAGAATTTCACAAGGAATCCAATGGTGGTGGTGGTTTTTTCAGATGAGCCTCCTATTTCAAAACCCGATAGTGTTCTTGAAATAGGCCTATAATTGCATTTTCTATGCTACCTCTTGTTACAGGCATGAGTTACATGATGAATTGGTTCAAACACAACATATATAACATGTATGAGATGTGCATGATCAGTGGACTTTAAAGCAATGCATATATCAATGAGTTCAAGTTGTGATGCTTACCTCTTTAGGAGCTTTTTGGGCTATCAGCCAAGTTTCTTGTGCCAGAAGTGATTTGATGCTTTAGACACTCTCAATTGATCCCTTAGAAGCTTTTAGAATGGTTGGAACCAGCTGGAATCCTCAGGAACAAGTTTGATCTCTTTCTTGCAAAAAGGGCAAAAGTGAGCAATATAGCAACTCTCTCAAATGGTGTTCTAGATGTGGGGAACCATTTGGGATAGTTCAAGGATGATATTTGGAGTGTGTTTGAGGTTTTATCTGGTTTTGAAAGTGACTGAATCAAGACATGGCTTGAAAAATGCAAAAAAGTCCAATTTTGAGGTTTTGAGAGAGGACTTTGAGATTTTGGTGTTACAGGTCACATGTTAGAGTTTGAACAACTTAAATATGACATATTGGATGTGTTTAGATCATGAGTTGTGGTGGAAATGCTCTCTAACTCAAAAACTCATAGTTACCTTGTAAAAGAAGGCATTTTGGCCTAGAGAAAGGGATTTTGAGGAAAGCATCAGTTTGGTTGCTTTGGTGTACTTAAACTGAGCACAAATGAGCTCTATTTCTAGTAGAGCAAGTGTGTTTTGCAAGCAATAGTGAATGGTGGTTGCAGCAGGCCTTTGGCCAATTGGATCACTTTGGAATCTCAAGTCTCCTCTAGACAATGACTAGAGGTTAGAGCACAGGCCTATGGTTCTTTGGTTCAGAGCTTATCCTTGACTTATTCAGTTAGGAATATGTCAGTCCATGCCACCTTGGTGTATCCATTAAATGCATTGGAACAAAATTGGAGTCTTGGCACCTTTTTAGCTATTTTAGGTTTGGCATGCTACTTGTAGATTCATGGACTTGTGAGGCTTGGAGATTAGATCATCCCCCTTGGATTTGATCCTCAGATGTGTCCAAAATGATGACAAGGCTTGGATTTGTCAGATTTGAACAAATCGAGCAAAATGCACAAAATATGCCAAATCTGTCTTGAAAAAATCAGTTCATGATGCCATGTTTCAAGGGTTGTATCTCCTTGCTCAAATGGAATTTGAAGATGATCAGGTACTTGTTAGAAAGCCCTCATGAATATGAACGTAAATCAATAATGCATGATGTATGTATGTTTATGCTGACAAAACTGACACAACATACAGACTAGTGGATGAACACAACTGGATACTCAGTCACTGCTGGGGACGAAGAAATACCATTTGGTCCAAAATAGCAATTCTGCCTTGCTTAGGAGAGATAGTCCTTGTGGGGAACAATCGTTGTTCGGGCTTAGGAGATAAGAACTTTGTCGGGGATGTCGGACGAAATATTCGCATCAGACACATCTAATCCTTCATTCAGGTGTACTGGCTTAGAGGGAGTACTTTGATTCTGTACTTTGAAGCTTAACCACCTTTGAAGAAGCGATCGATGTTCTTTCGATGTTCAACAGTCAAAAGAAATTGCCATCTTTATTTTGAAAAGCAGAAAAATTTTGACAAGTAAATTCATTTTTGTTTTATTTCAAGAATCGTTAATCATGTTAAAACATCGTTCTGTAAAGCTAAAATAAATAAGAATTACAAACAAAGAACAAGGGCTCAAATTTTATTGATAGGATGGAAATCAACCAAACGCGTGATTCCATAGAGTATTTACAAAGTTAGAAAATGGTAATTTAAGGGAAAAAGGGATACATTGAAACATTACGACCGTTATCCTTCTACCAACTTTGAATTCTGGGCATCCTGAGCTTCCTTCGAAGATGACCTTGATTGGAGTTTTCCTGATGGATGGTACGACTGCTGCTAGGGGATTTGCCCCTTTACTGGACGTAGTTACTTGCCATTAATCCCTAATTTTTTCCTGGATTGTACTTTGAGATTTCCAATCCATCGGGATGATTTTTGATTATGTCTCTAATTTTTGCCTGGACCGCCCTTTCGGGTTTTCAATCCACCAAGACATTTTTTTTTATTTAGGCGAAGTATTTCTTGACTACGTAAACATTTGTAGGGTAGGAAAATTCTTCTCCATCCATGGTTGCGAGTCTCAAGGCGCCACCTGAGAAAGCTTTCTTGACCACGTAGGGGTCGTCATAATTCGGAGTCCATTTACCCCGGGAATCAACGAAAAATGATTGTATCTTTATGAGCACGCGGCCTCCTTTTCTGAAGACGCGAGGTCAGACCTTGTTGTCAAACGCCTTCTTTATCCTTTGTTGATACAACTGACCATGGCATAGTGTCGTTATTCTCTTTTCTTCGATCAGATTCAGTTCATCGTGTCGACTTTGACACCATTCAACCTCTGTTAGCTTAGCTTCTATCAAAACTCGGATTGATGGGATCTCTACTTCTACGGGCAGGACTACCTCCATGCCATATACTAGAGAGAAAGGGGTTGCCTCTGTTGAAATACGGACAGACGTGCGATAACCGTGCAGAGCAAATGGTAGCATCTCGTGCCAATCTTTGTAGGTTACAACCATCTTCTGAACAATCTTCTTGATGTTCTTGTTAGCCGCTTCTACCGCTCCGTTCATCTTGGGTCGGTAGGGAGATGAGTTATGGTGTTCGATTTTGAACTCGGCACACAATTCTCTCATCATCTTGTTGTTCAAATTAGATCCATCATCAGTAATGATCTAGCTCGGAACACCATAACGACAGATGAGATTGTTTTTGATAAAATGGACCACGACTTGTCGGGTTACACTGGTGTACGATGCTGCTTTGACCCACTTAGTGAAGTAGTCAATGGCTACTAGGATGAACCGATGTTCGTTCGAAGCCTTAGGTTCAATCATGCCAATCATGTCAATCCCCCATATGGAAAAAGGCCATGGAGAAGAAAGAACTTTCAGATGCGTTGGCGGTACATGGATTTTGTATGAGTATATTTGACACTTGTGGTACCTCCTCATGTACTTGTAGCAATCGGATTCCATGGTCAACCAATAGTACCCTACTCTCAGAATTTTTCTCGCCATTGTGTGTCCGTTGGCATGAGTGCCAGGGGATTCTTCGTGAATTTCTTTTATCAGCATGTTTGCTTCTGGTTTGTCTACGCAACGAAGTAGAACCATATCAAAGTTTCTCTTATAGAGTGTATCACTGCTCGGGAAAAAGCTGTCTGCTAACCTTCTGAGGATTTTTCTGTCTTTTCTGGATGCCCCAGGTGGATATTCTTGTTTTTGAAGGAAGCATTTGATATCGTGATACCAAGGTTTGTCATCTATGACTGCTTCAATCGCGAAGATGTAAGCGGGTCGTTCAAGGCGCATTACGTGAATCTTAGGTATGACATTCCATTAACCTACACTGATCATGAAAGAGAGGGTTGCTAGTGCATCAGTCATGTGGTTCTCTTCACGAGGGATATGATGAAACTCGATTCTGTTGAAGAGTGGTAAAAACCTTCTCGCGTAATCTTTGTACGGAATCAATCCTTATTGGTATGTGTTCCAATCTCCTTTGATCTGATTGACAACCAGGGCTGAGTTGCCATATACATCCAAGTTCTTGATCCTTAAGTCGAACGCTTCTTCGAGACCCATAATGCAAACTTCGTATTCGTCCTCGTTATTTGTACACTTGAATGTCAATATGACAGTGAAAGGAATATGGGTACCCTGAGGTGTTATGATGACTGCCACAATTCCATTACCATAATGATTGATAGCTTCGTCAAAGATTAATCCCCATTGGGAATCTGGTTCTGGCCCTTCACTGGGTAGTGGTTCATCGCAATCTTTCATTTTCAAATACATGACATCTTCGTCTGGGAAGTCAAATCCGAGTGATTCCTGATCGTCAATCGGTTGATGAGCCAAATGATCGGCTAAAACACTTCCCTTGATGGCTTTCTGAGCATGGTACTCGATGTCGTACTCTGATAGCAACATCTTCCAACGGGCAATCCTTCTTGTGAGAGCAGGCTTTTTGAAAACATACTTGATTGGATCCATTTCGTAGATTAACCAAGTAGTGTGACGTATCATATACTGGCGAAGACGTTTGGTTGCCTAAGCCAGAGCACAATAAGTTTTCTCAAGCATAGTGTACCAAGTCCCACAGTCAGTCAATTTCTTGCTTAAATAGTAGATTGCAGACTCTTTCCTTTTTGTTTCGTCTTGTTGGCCAAGTACACAACCCATTGAGTCTTCCAAGACTGTTAAGTAGATGATCAGTGGTCTTTCTTCCACTGGAGGTGATAGAATTGGTGGGTTCAACAGGTATTCCTTGATACTGTCGAAGGCGGTTTGGCAGTCTTCTGTCCAAACGCAGTCCTGATTCTTTTTTAATAATTTGAAGATTGGCGCACATGTCGAGGTTATGAGAGATATGAATCTAGAAATATAATTCAATTGTCCCAGGAATCCTCTGACTTGTTTTTTAGTTTTTGGATAAGGCATTTCTTGAATGGCCTTGACCTTGTCATGATCAACCTCAATTCCTTTCTGGCTAACGATGAATCCTAAAAGTTTCCCTGAACAGACACCAGATGTCCACTTGTTGGGATCAAGCGGAGTTTGTACTTTATCAGACGCTCGAATAATTTTGATAGGTGGGTCACATGCTCCCCTTCTGTCCTAGATTTTGCAATCATATCATCGACAAATACCTCGATTTCTTTGTGTATCATGTCATGAAACAGAGTCGTCATGGCCCGTTGATAGGTTGCCCTGGTGTTCTTCAAACCGAACGACATTACCTTGTAACAAAAGGTACCCCATGGGGTGATGAACGAAGTTTTCTCCATGTCTTTCGGCGCCATTTTGATTTGGTTATAGCCCGAGAATCCATCCAAGAAGGAGAACACATTGAACTTTGTTGTAGTGCCTACCAGCATGTCAATGTGCGGTAAGGGAAAGTCATCATTTGGACTTGCTTTGTTCAGATCCCTGTAGTCTACACACATTCTGACCTTTCTGTCCTTTTTCGGAACTGGTACTATATTGGCTAACCATTGAGGATATTCTGATGTGGAGAGGAAACCCGCGTCGATCTGTTTTTGTACCTCCTCTTTGATTTTAATGGCCATGTCTGGATGAGTTCGTCTCAACCTTTGTTTTACTGGCGGGCATTCTGGTCTCAACGATAGATAATGTTCCACGATGCTGGTATCTAAGCCTGGCATATCCTGATAGGACCAAGCGAATACATCGGGAAACTCTTTGAGAAGCTTTGTCAAACTTTCTTTGATAATTGGACTGAGCAGTGCCCCAATCTTGACCTCTTTTCTCTCTTCTTCTGAACCCAAGTTGACCGTTTCCAACGGCTCTTTGTGAGGTTCAATGGACCTTTCCTCTTGTCTGAGTAATCGGGAGATCTCTTCTGGAATTTCTTCGTCATTTTCTTCTTCAGCCTTAAATACCGGGAATTCAAAGTTGGGAGAAGGCATTGGATCGTATGTTTCAATGGGGTTTAAAACAAGCAATCTGCATGACGTGATGATTTGTTTTAGAAGAGATAGAGAGAATGCAAGAGTGTGTGCAGTGTATTTTCTGACAACTGCTTGTTTTTATTATTTGTGTTGTTTTTTAGGATTACCTTTTTCTGAAAAAGCGAAAAGAGAAAACAACAATAAATGCGGAAATTACAGAACGACATTATTTTATTTATGATTTTGTCGATTCTTGAAACTACAGCCCTATAAAACAAAACTTTGTCGCTTTGGGCGAAACAAAAAGGGACATTTACAGAAAGTGAGCCCTATAAAAACATCTGTTTCACCTGGGCAGGGTGAAAGGTTAAAGTAAAGACGACAATTAATTTGACTTATGAACAACTTTCGGAACGTTGACGGTGACCCATTGGCGGCGAACCCCTCGGTGAATCACAAAGTCTGGAACTTTCCTTCTTGGCTTGTCTTCAGAAATAACACTGATTTCTGGTGGAGCAGGATCGTTGGAATCTGTCTCCCAGGCAGAGTTGTCGTAGGAGGACTCCTCTGTTGTATCTTGCATAGTGTTTGCACTCTCAGACAGATCTCCCCATCCAGTTGGTTGGATGTCTTCGAGCCTGATACGAGAGCTTTCTGGAGCGGTGTACTTGACCATGAAGTCGAATTTGCCACTCAGTTGTCCTAAGGTGTCCCATACTTCTTTGGAACTGAAGGAGTCATCTCTCTCGATGACGTTGACCTCAGGAAAAGCATAGTTGATGAATTCTAGTCTTGGAAGTTTTGAAAATTCATCGTCGTGATGGATATTTTCATAATGCCCTGAGTGTTGATCCCGTGACATGGTGGGGACGCAGATATTCTTTTCAATGATGCTTAGCTGATATGCATCGTTCGCTGATTCTCTTGCCCCGAGTTTCCTGGGTACGGCTGCCAGATAGGCAGGCCATCCATTGGGCCATAATAGTCGTGGTCAAAGTTATCCTTCATCAGAGTGTCTTCCTCTAATGAGTTTGGTGGAGCACGATATCCTTCTGGATCACAATCTCCGTATATCATTTTGACATCTGATCTTGGTATAAATCTCGGACTCTGTGCGGGATAGCAAAATGGCGTAGGCACCTCTTCCTGAGATATATAACTGTCCTCATTAAGGTAGGACTTCCACTCTTCATCTATATCGGAGGAACTTCCCTCGTTGATGGTATGTACTTCTTGAGACACTGGGTGGAGGAAACCTCCACTGTGGAAGAAGTCTTGAATGGGATGAAGACTTTCATCTTTACTAGTAGTCTGGGTACAACTTGAAGAGAAACCAAGACCTTTCTTTGTCTTGTTATCAGTAGGAATGATAAGTTGTCCCCATCCTTTTGGATTGTTACTTTTGATCACCTCAAGAGCATCTTTTTACGACGAAATCAGGGTTTCTTTCCCTAATTGATTCTCATTGCTCACCGACAGTGCCTGGAACTGAGTTCCAACAACCTCCCCGGGTTCTACACAAGTGGACTATGATAGGTTACTCACGATTAAGGCTTGTTCTCCACAGTCTGTGACGAGTTGGTCATTCTTGATGAACTTCAGCTTTTGGTGAAGTGTCAAAGTGACTGCCTTAGCCTCGTGTATCCAAGGTCTTCCCAACAAACAGCTGTATGTTACTCGGATGTCCATGACCTGGAAAGTGACTTGGAAAATGTGAGGACCGATAGTTATGGGAAGGTCGACTTCGCCGATAACCATTTTTCGGGATCCATCAAATGCTTTGATGACGACCTCACTGCCTCTCATTGGAGATCCTTTAAATGATAGTCGCATTAAAGTATACTTTGGCATAAAATTCAGAGTCGATCCGGTATCCACCAGTACGCTGGCTAGAGCATCGTCCTGGCAGTTAACTGTAATGTTGAGTGCCATAATGTGACTTTTGCCTTTTTCTGGCAATTCTTCATCACTAAACCCCAAGTTGTTGTAGGAAGTGATGTTGGAGATGATGCTGTCGAATTGTCTTACTGTTACATCCTATTCCACAAAGGCTTGCTCTAGGACTTTCTGTAGAGCCTCTCTGTGAGCTTCGGAACTGAGTAAAAGAGATAGCACTGAGATTTTTGAAGGAGTTTGCAACAGCTAATCAACAATGTTGTACTCACTCTTCTAGATGAGTTTCAGCATCTCATCATTGTTCTTTGAAAGGTCAGGATCACTGGTTTGCTTGATTGGTTGAATGGGAACTCCGGTTTGAGGTTCCCCTTCTTTGTTGGGTTCTCCAACTCCTCGATTGAAGATTCGACCGCTGCGTGTTACCTGATTGATGTCTGCAATATTCATGATAGAGGGTAATGGAACTTCCTTTCCATTCTCAATTGTTGTTGTACCGTACTTGTAAGGGATAGCTTTATCAGACTTGTCCGATACTAGTCCTGGCAGATAGATAACTACAGGAGCCTTCTGATTTTTCTGACCATCATAGTCGGCCTCAATTGGTTCAAGGTTGAGAACCTTTCCACTATCAATAGGGACTCTTGATTCATGGAGTAGAGAGATAATGGCGCATATATCTTTGGCAAGAAAATAAAATTGAGAAGAAAATGAAATTGAGTATCAACATTTCCACTATCTTAAATGGTTCATTTTCAATTGAAAAGAAAATAAAATTGAGTATCAACATTCATTGAATATCAAAATTAACAACTAAGTAATTTTTAAATTGAAATTCAATCATGAGTCATACAAAGAAGATGTTGATAACATAAAAAGTTGTGAACCATTGAAGAAAAAGCATTTCCTACAAAAAAAGAAAAGGTTGAATGCACAATATCAGATCTTGCAATAATCCCAAATGTATGAGGCATTAATGGTTGAATGCATAATATCAGACCTTGTTCCTCTTGGTACGACAGATAGTATTTGTCGAAAATCACAACCAAAAACCACTACTTTGCCTCCGAACAAGGTGGTTGTGAGCAGATTAACTAAATCATCCCATTATACTGTAAGGAATTTAATTAATTTTTAAAACCAAAATCAAAACAGCAATGCAAACATTAATTAATTTACATAGAGACCAAGAATTTATTTTTATTACAAGATATAACAACATAAATTTTACACAATATAGAATATATTTATGTAGTTTTTACATGATAACAACCCAATATTTTTGATATAATATTGATGACATGATAACATATTATAGTATATACATAATATAGAAAACATATTATAGTAAACATGATATAACACTTTAATAATGCGGCAATGCAGTAAAATAGCATACTAAATGAACAGTGAAATAGCAAAGCTCTAAAAGTAGAAAAGTTTAATAATGGGCACGTGAAGTTGCATAGCAAGCAAACTGCAAGGTGTAGTATACGAAAGGTGAAGTAGCATAGCAGTATAACCGCAATGCAAAAGAAGGATAAGGTAGTGCAAAAAAAAGTATATGAAAGCATATCATGACTTAAATATAATTCAAATTCAAGCTTTAGTAATATTTGATATATTGCGTTAAGAATTTGAATATACAATTTTCCTTATAATCACTGAATAGAACTGAATTTTTCTAGTGAACTCATTAAAACCAAATGAATACTATAGTGTAAAGTCTACCAAACACACAACAAATTTATGAATTATGAGCAGGCAACAAATTAGGCAGTCGTAGAGTTTGAGATTTTTAACATAGATGTACATGGGAAGAACCTGAAATGATTTGTGTGTGTAGTATTGTCATCCATTTCTGAAAGTAAATGTCAAGGACCTGGAATATGAATGGGCCACCAACCTTATCAATAATGCAATGTAACAATATAATAATAAGTTGTTATGAAAGCAATTAAGCAGAACTACTATTGTGTTAGTTATTGATGCAAATGGAATGAGAAATAAAATCTTACAATTGAATGTTGGTGGAAGTATAAACATAAGATTGCTTCTATTATGAGGCAAGATGGATGTTCATTCCTATTGGTTGTGATAGAGGGTGATTGAATTTTTTTGCAAGAAAATAGTTAAAAGTCAAAGGGTCTACTTTAAATATATGCTGCAGAAAAAACATTTCATTATAAAAGTGTATATGAAAAGTCTCTAGTTTCAAATATGTGGGAGTCGAATTACAAACGAGCTGAATAACTAAAAAACAAGTTGAGATGGAAGTACAAAATTGACATGAAGTTATTGTTGAGTGACAGGACATGAAATTTAAATTAACATTAGCAAGAAATAGGTAGCTTACATTCAGCATCATTACTCGTTGAGGTGATATAGTTGTTTCACTTTACCTAAACTTGTGAATGTCAACTTAAAATATATAAGATAAGCATTATAAAATAATGTTATATTCAGCAGCAAATGAAACATACTGTACACGGGCATCAAGGAAAAGGAAAAGTTACATGAAGGAGCTGGATATAATGCTTTATGGTACAAAAGTAGTAGACTCTTTACTGTGAACCAGATAGCTACAGTCGTAATAGCAGACCTGCGATGAATGCATGTGCAACAGTAGTCGCATCATATGAACTAGAAAATCTTGAACACAGTGATTGTGTACCTGCAAGTTGTAATATGTTAATTAGATAATTACAAAAGAAACAATATGTAATTATGGAACTAAAGGTATTTTGTATAAATAAAATTGTGCATATTTAAAGATGAATCAAAAACACAAAATACAATATGTTGATACAACAATATTTAAAATGGCAAGACGTGTATAGAAGTGTTTGCTAAGTAGATTTAAAATACAGTATGACTTCAGTGTATTTAAAATGGAAATATTCAAAAACACAAGTAATTTGTCCAATATGAGATCGAAGTGTTTATTTAAAGATGTTGGATATAATGTAAGTTGCTCTACTGACATAGAAAAGCATATTTTGTTACGCCCTTGTTCAAATACGTTTATTTATAGGAAGTAGATTTCAAAAATTAAATTTGGACTGCATTTGAGAATACTATAGATTAAATGGTTCAGAAAGAGTAATGTAAATGATAAATCTAGCTTTTGTATGAGTCAATTAAAAGCAACATAACAACAACATAATTTCGGACAATATTATTTTGACAGCAACACGTAGGAAACATAAATTCCATTTGAAATGTTGATTCAACATAAATTGACAGCAAAATACAAAACAACATTTATAATATTAGCTTTCAAGTTGAATCAAACTAAAATTCTGATTCAAATAACAAATTCAAGAACAGAAACCATGATTTCCATATAGTACGAAAATTCATTATAATACAAGAAGTTAGGCAGAGTACGAATTGAACATAGCACTTAAATAGTTTTTAACAATCAAGATTTTGTTAATGGGAAATAGATATAGAAGTTTATAACATAAAACTCATAAAGAAGCAAATATAAAACATTTTTGATGCACATATGTAACTCTGTAAAAGCATGTATTGAAACAGAAAATGAAGATCGACATAAAAATAGTGAATGTAAAGAAATACAGGGAGAAAAAACCAGAACTCTATATATTGAAGTAGAAGAAACCAGAACAATGTACTAAAATCATAAAGAGAGAAAACCATAACAAACAACGTCGAAGCGAATGTATAACTGTGTAAACATTAAAGAACCGGATCTTGAAAATGAAATCTCATGGGACCTCGACCCATTCTGGACGAGCAAGCTTGAAACAAAAATCGATTAACAGAACCATATAACATGAAACATGAAATGAATGGTGTGGGAAATGAAATGAGCATGCAAGTTTCTACGAAACTCAAAAATACCTGACGGTAATTCCGGAGAAGGTGAAGATAGATGAAAAATAAACTGATGTTGATGGAGAAAGATTTACAAGTGAAGGAAAAATCTTTATACGAAATATAAAGATTGAAACTTCCACATACACGAATGGTGCCGGAAATGAAACGAAAATGAAACTTTAAATAAAACACAACATTACCTGTTGGGGAAATCGAATAAGCTGTAGCTAGAAGAAGGAACAAGGAGGACATGAAAATGGAAAGAGAAAAGCAGTGTAAAGTGAAAGGGATAAGCAATGGGAAGTGGAAAATGTAAAATTGATTTTGTCCATACTTTCGTTTCTTTCCCATAGTTTTCGACGAGATTGGAGGGTTGTTCGGTTTGGTGTGACGAGATTGATGATTGATGAAAGGAAGAAGAAGAAATAGAAGGGAGGGGGTAAGTCTGAAAAAGGAGATAGGATAAAAAGAAGGTTGTGTTGGAGAGAGAAATGTTGGAAGAATAGAGATAGGGTTTTGTTACCCGGGTAAAAAGATGTCCCAAATTTGAAAGAGAAATTCAAAAAACTGATGCCACTTGGCAGTATAAGTTGTTCTAATTGGCTAATGAAATATTATTTTGTGAATTACATAAAAGGACATGAATGAGTGTAAATGTAATTTTAGTTAAAGGATATTTTAGGGTATTTGGTGGTATATTTCATTTATAGGTAGTTAGTTGATGAATAAAATGACAAAAATGCCAAATAAGTCTAAATAAACTACTTGTGATTTTTGGTTAAAGTTTGAAAAATGAAGTTTTAATCACAAGATGATTTAGAACTCATTTGGTTTTGTTTTATTCAAGGTGAATATTCATTTTTAAAAGGTTTAAAAATAATAAAAATGAATTTATTTACAAAAATATCAACTATATTAAATAATTAATATAAATCTGATTTTTTTGTTGAATAAAATATTTTAACATTTTTGTGATTTTTTACAAAAAGAACCAATAAAAAATCATTAAAATTGAAGGAGAAATTAATTTTCCAAATCATTTAAAATATAACAAAATATATAAAAAAAATGGAAAAAAGTGGTAAAAAGAGAATCTAGGGTGAGGGGGATTCGAACCCCAGACCTCTAGGGTGCAGCGCGCGCCTTCTACCACCGGGGTGGTGATACATCCGTGTATCAAAACCACCCCATGAATACATGAGGCGTGCCTTGTTTTTGGTCTGGCCAAGGCAAGGCAAGGTTTTGGCCAAAAATGTGAAGCTTGTAACTTTCTCATTTCTTCATGGATTGGGACAAAATTTAGGTCTATCCTGCCTAGAATTTCACAAGGAATCCAATGGTGGTGGTGGTTTTTTCAGATGAGGCTTCAATTTCAAAACCCGATAGTGTTCTTGAAATAGGCCTATAATTGCATTTTCTATGCTACCTCTTGTTACAGGCATGAATTACATGGTGAATTGGTTCAAACACAACATATATAACATGTATGAGATGTGCATGATTAGTGGACTTCAAAGCAATGCATATTTCAAAGAGTTCAAGTTGTGATGCTTACCTCTTTAGGAGCTTTTTGGGCTATCTGCCAAGTTTCTTGTGCCAGAAGTAATTTGATGCTTTAGACACTCTCAATTGATCCCTTAGAAGCTTTTAGAATGACTGGAACCAGTTGGAATCCTCAGGAACAAGTTTGAGCTCTTTCTTGCAAAAAGGGCAAACGTGACCAATATAGCAACTCTCTCAAATGGTGTTCCAAATGTGGGGAACCATTTGGGACAATTCAAGGATGATATTTAGAGTGTGTTTGAGGTTTTATCTAGTTTTGAAAGTGACTGAATCAAGACATGGCTTGAAAAATGCAAAAAAGTCCAATTTTGAGGTTTTGAGAGAGGACTTTGAGATTTTGGTGTGACAGGTCACATGTTAGAGTTTGAACAGCTTAGATATGACATATTAGACGTGTTTGGATCATGAGCTGTGGTGGAAATGCTCTCTAACTCAAAAACTCAGAGTTATCTTGCAAAAGAAGACATTTTGGCCTAGAGAAAGGGATTTTGAGGAAAGCATCAGTTTGGTTGCTTTGGTGTACTTAAACTCAGCACAAATGAGCTCTAGCCATTGACTAGAGGTTAGAACACATGCCTATGGTTCTTTGGTTCAGAGCTTATCCTTGACTCATTCAGTTAGGAATGTGTCAGGCCATGCCACCTTGGTGTATCCATTAAATGCATTGCAACAAAATTGGAGTCTTGGCACCTTTTCAGCTATTTTAGGTTTGGCATGCTAATTGTAGATTCATGGACTTATGAGGCTTGGAGATTAGATCACCCCCCTTGGATTTGAACAAATCGAGCAAAATGCACAAAATCTGCCAAATCTGTCTTGAAAAAATCAGTTCATGATGCCATGTTTCAAGGGTTGTATCTCCTTGCTCAAATAGAATTTGGAGATGATCTGGTACTTGTTAGAAAGTCCTCATGGCATAATTCAACTTTGATTCCCAACCCAAGACCTGGTTTGACTTGGATCAAGGTGAAAAATGTCCCTACATTTTGGAAAAAGTAAGGCAGATTTTGACTTAGTGAAAATTTCACTAAGTGTTGGAAAAATGTGATTTTCATGTTTTCAACCATTTTGATCACTCCATAACTAAAAATTCATGAGGAAGTGGAATGAGCTGCAGTTGACACTTTTAAAGTATGCCATGAGAGCTACAAATCCATCTTTAGACCATCCAAAATGGTTGCTTGGATCTCATGTTATGATCCTTGGAAGTTGGTACCCTAGCCACTTTGTTTCATAACTTAGAAAAATTCTAAGTTTTTTATGGTTACCCCTTTTACAAGTTAACCCATTTTCTTTGGTTTTTCTTGATGAATGATGATTCCAATCACACATTAACATCATTTTAGGGTTAAGGAACCTTGGTTGATCAAAAAATCAAAAAGTCAAACTTTGACTTTTTGTACTGTTGACTTTTTCAGCAGATGAAATCTAAACTGTGCGATCCTCTATGAAATCAAGTCTTTGACCTAGATCAAACTTAATGGATGGATTTCATAGGTGTTATAGGGTGTATTGAATCATGTCCCAAGGTTTGGGAGCATGTCTTGGTCAAAAGTCAAAGGCACAGTTGACTTTTTCCTCAAAACCCTAATTGTGGTCCTAATGAAATTCAAACTTGTAGATCAAGCTTCTTGGATCAATCCATTGTTTCAAATGGATCAATGTAGGGGTGAATTAGGTCAACTTAGGGGTCAATTAGGTCAAGAAACCCTAATTCTTGATTTTTTTATGAGTGCATCCCCTGAGGCTAAATTGACTTGATGATTGGGTCCCTGAGTTCCCTTGGAGTATCTTGTGTTGTGCTTTGAAGCATTGGCTCATTCCTAGAGTAAAATTTCCATCTAGAGGCCTCTGTCGACCAAAACCCTAATTTGGTGACACTGGCGATCTTGAGGCTTGATCCACCTGGAATGTTGCAACTTTCTACTTGATTCTTGATGTGGGAGTCCTCTTGATCTTTTATGGGTGTTTGAGAGGTTATAAGAGTTGAAGATCATGTCATTCCTTGACTGATCATTTGTCTAAGTGCTCTGAGAGGGCTTGAAACCCTAATCCTTTGATTGTAGTGAATGCTCACCCATCTTTGAGGAGATTGATGAGGCATGAAGTTACATCCATATTGTGATGATGATTTGCACAATGATGGGAAATCTTAGTGGTCAAAATTTGGGGTATGACAGAATCCATCCATTAGGTTTGAATTAGGTCAAGGAATTGATTTCATAGAGGATTACAAAGTTTGAAGTTCATCTCACAAAATGTCAACTGTGCCAAAAATCAAGTTTGGCTTTTTGAATTTCTTGAAAAACATGGCTTCCCTAAGTCAAAAACAATGTTAATCCATGGTTTGGATCATCATTCTTCAAGAAAAATCAAGAAAAATAGGGTTACTTGAAAAAGGGGCAACCATAAGAAACTTAAAATTTTTTAAGTTATGGAGGAAAAGTGATTTGGTACCAACTTTGCAAGGTCATAACTTCCAAACTACAAGGCATTTTTCTTCCATCCAAAGCTAAAATAAAAGCTCTCATTACATACTTCATTGTCAACTACATCAAATTTCAAATCCTCGTGGATTTTGAGTTATGGATTGATCAAAATCACAAAAACATGAAAATGGACACTTTTTCCAACACTTAGTGAAAATTTTGGACATAATCTGTCTTGGATTTTCACTAACTTTGAGGCCATTTTTCACCATGATCCAAGTTAATTCAAGACCAATGTTGGACATCAAAGTTAATGTAGGATATACAAGCTTTCTAAAGAGTACAAGAACTCATCCTAATTCAACTTGAGTAGGGAGTTACAAGCATGGAAACATGACACCTCCAAGACTGGTTTTACAAGACAGTCTTGTACATCCCACACGATTTTGTCATTTCCATGACTTGGCAAGCCTTGTCACCATACAAGTCAAGTTTCTAAAGTGTAATGAATATGATCTCTGCAGAGCAACAACACCATAGAGCCTTGCAAGTCAAAAACCTCATCATTTGGCATGTGACATTCAAAGTTCAAAATCCAAAAACTCCAATTTTGTCATGAGGCATTTAAGGGATGCATGGAGCTGACATGTATCAGTCCATGATCAATCAAATGATTCAAGCCTTATCCCTGCAACAGAAGACTCATAGCCTGCAAGATTGACTCAAGTCAATGGCTAGAGGAGACTTTGGCTACATGACAAAGTTCAATGGATATTGGAGTGATCCAACCTCCAATCACTATTGCTCCCAAAACAAACTTGATCTACTATAAATAGAGCTTCTTTCTGATCAATTCAAGCACACCAAACACATCTGGAACATCAGAATCACAAAATCACCCCCATTTGCTCAAGCTTTTTGGCCTATTTGCAGCTGAGGTGCCACAACAAGTTCCAAGCTGTTTCAATCCATTTCAAGCTTCCAAACACCTTGTATTAGGTCCATTGAAGCTGTCCAGATCATTACACAACATCTGTAACACCTCCAACATAGAATTCAAATTCTTCTTGCAAGAGGTAAGCTTGACACTCTCAAACTCTATAATCCATGCATCAAAAATGTGTTTTCAAGTTACAAACATGTTTCTGCACTTATGTAGAGTGATTCCTCTCAATCAATTACTTTGTAGCTTTCGTGTATGAGATTTCATAGTGTTCTTGCAGAAATTAGGGTTCTTGAGTTCATCACTTGATTTCTCACTACACACTTAATATAAATGCAATTAATTTATATGACTGAAATCCTTGTTCAAAAACACACAACTTTCATGTTTACAAAAGTCATTTTCATTGAGTAATCAGAGAGATATGAGAGGTTTTACAAATTTGCCATGGCGGGTAGTCGTGAGGAAGAAGAAGATGGCTTTGGCGCCATTTTCAAATTTTTGAATTTTTGAATATTTGATATTTTTATTAAATGATTTCAAAAATTAATTTCTCTCTCATTTTTATCATTTTTTATTGGTTCTTTTTTTAAAAAGTCACAAAAATGTTTAAATATTTAATTCTACAAAAAACCCACATTTATATTATTTATTTAATATAGTTTGCTTTTTTGAATTTAATTTAATTTAATTTGTTTTAAAAAAATTTTAAATGAAATTCTCACCTTGATTTTTCAAAACCAATTGGATTTCAAGCTTTCATGTGATTAAACATGATTTTTCAAAATATTTTTTTAAAGTTGACAACTTGTTTTTGAATATATTTGATATTTTGTATCATTTTATATTTAATTTCCTTTAAAATTTATATATTTTAATTAAAATTAGGGTTTCCCTTAATTTTAATTTTTCAAACACTTTTCAAACCATTTTCAGGCCTCTTTGTAGAGTGTAAGTCCCATCCCTTGGTACATAAATAATTTTGGGCCTCAGTCATTGTATAAGTCCCGATACAATTTTAAAAATCTCGGCGCGATCGCCATTTTCAAAACAATTTTTATTTGGGCCTCTCCTTGAGTTATAAGTCTCATCTTTCTTCTTTTTTAAACAATTTTGGGCCTCTAATAGAGTGTAAGACCCATCTTTTGTCACACACAAACTTTCTTGGGCCTCAATCATTGTATAAGTCTGTAGCGTGCGATTTTTGTCGGTGACGCGACCACCTTATCGCCATTGGTTGGAATTGGGTGCTACTTTCTGATTTCTTATTTATCCTATGAAGCTGGAAAGGAAAGGGAAGTTATCTAAAACTAACCTTGCACACAAAAGTTTTCTTTAACAAATGCTAAGAGATTGGGGGGGGGGGGGGGTCCGGGGTCAGGTTATACAATGGGGAGTTGTCAATTACCCATCCTATATATGGTTATTGTTTAAGCGGTAAAGTGCCAAGCAACAAAAAGATTTGGAAGTATTTTACCGGGAATTATCGTGTCCACAGAGATTAGGATTGAACTGCCATTCGACGGTTTAATTGTTAATGAGTTTGGTTTTAGAATGGTTTTAAAGTATAAAAACAGAAAAGTAAAATATTAACACAAGAAAATTCATTCATCAGAGAGAAAAGACTTATCAAGCATGTATATATTCTACTCGTCACAAACTTAAACTTACCGACCAGTTATACGCAACTTACAATACTCCTCAATATCACCCGATATCGCTCACAACACATGTCCATCTCTGGCACACTCAACCATGCTACCCTCATCGGCACTCTCGCACCCGACTCAAGACACGGAGGCATTAAGTTTCGACACCCATACGGATTGTTAGCCCTAAATCTATCTCTAGCATCCAGAAACTAACATATAATCATCCTTAATCGAAGTTTGTGAAGTTTATCTCTAACACGACCCAAACCCCGCACATTTAAGCAAAAATCAAGATTAATCACCAATAGAGATTTGTAAAGCAAATTAAATATAACTCCATGGGCGAAAAATGTACATAAGATCAAAGTAAAAACATATACAACCCCTACAAAGAAGAAATACATGAAGAAAATCAGAAATGAACCAAACACTTCCCGGGTTGTCTGAGCCGATCGATGAGAAATCCACCCGGATCATCCAAATGCAAGCTTCCATGATGTTTTCTAAGCTAATCCACTAAAGAATGAGGTTGATGAAGTTGGGAGAGCAAAAATCACCCCCAAACAACATAACCTAACAAAAATGAAGTAAAATGAATTAAATACAAAATTCTGGTTCAGACAAATTCGCCCGACGAAATGAAAATTCGCTCGGCGGATTCCCCCTTTTCTCTTACACCAGCTGCACAGTAAAACAGCCTGTCAAAAATATCTACATTTGCCCGGCGAAAGGAAAATTTTCCCGACGAAAGTCTAAAAACTTGCCCGACGAACAAGACGCGAGCACAAGACAGCAGCTCATGGAATTTTCAACTTTTCTCTCGCCTCAGCCTCGCCACAGCCTCGCCCGGCAAAATTCTCAAACTCGCCCGGCGAAAGGAAAATTATTTTGGCGAATTTGACAAAACAGCGTTTTTCTACTGCACTTCTTTATTTGCTTTCTTCCATTTATTGATCCAATTGGCACATCTTGGAGCTTTTATTCCTCATTGCTCCAACAATGCTTAATTACCTATAAAATGAATGGAAAACTATTACTCATTACATAATTGAATTAAAAACACAAGTATACACTAACTAATGTATTTATACACAAAATTGGAGAATTATTCACTGAGATTACACTAAAACTCGATAAGTGTCACAAAACTATATACACAAAAACACTACAAAATGACACTTATCAGTTATCCATAGATTCTTTAGCAAACTCTACTATTATCTACTTACTGGTGTTTATCTGTCATGGGTTGGGAAAGTTTCTCCTTTGGGACTGTTTGAGAGAGAGAGAGATTTTTGTTATTTTTTGGGGTTTTCCGATGTTTTTGGTAAGGTACTGGACCTAAAGTTTTTGTTATATGTGCTCGCTAAGATTTCGCAATCTTATGCCTATGTATTCCAGTTAAAGAAAATAGGGAAATCAGAGCAATCGTAGTTCCTCCTATTCTATGGGAGGAAAAAGATGTTTTGGTATCTTGTTTAAAGCCCAAGATTGAAGCTAAAGGGTATTTGTGTCTTGTTCAAAGCCCAAGATTGAAGCTAAAGGTTTTGACTGAGAGAGAACTTGTCATCTCTAAAGGGAGATATCTCGCCTGTTCATCATAGTTGTTGGGTAACTGATTATAAAGGAGAATTACTTTAACTGGAATGTGTGGAATCCATCAATGCCATAATTTCTTTTATAAGGGATTTGTCCTGAAGGAGAAAACTTTAACTCAGTGTAGAGCAATGCCATTTTTCCTTAGGAGTTTTTCATACTAAGAGAGGGACATTGGCTTGGATGTAAATAATCCAGAGGCTTGCCACTTACAGCAATTAGATGAAAGAAGGTTTACCAGGATAAGAGATGGACTACACCTTGGATATTTGAATCAACAAGTGTGTCACTTATAGCAGTTATCTGGGATTAGGGTTTGTTTTGATTGTTTGTTTTGATATGTGATTGTGCAGAGAAATGTCTTCCTACAGAGAGATTTTGATTTCCTCTGAGGGGGTGTTTGGTTTTATGTGCCTTGATCAAAGCCCAAGGTTGAAGCTAAAAGGTTGACTCTGTTTAGGGAGTTTTATATCTGTCTTGTACAAAGCCCAAGATTGAGGCTGAAAAGAGACTGAATCTTTTGAGGATATCATTATACAAAGCCTAAGAGGAGGCTGGAAGGAATTGATTCTTCTGGGGAAATATTTTGTCTGTCTTGTACAAAGCCCAAGATTCAGGCTAAAAGGGATTGACTCTACTGGGGAGAGGTTTTATCTGTCTTGTACAAAGCCCAATATTGAGGCTAAAAAAGGAATTGACTCCACTGAGGAGGTTTTATATGTGTCTTGTACAAAGCCCAAGATTGAGGGTAAAAAGGGTTAACTGACTCAGCTGGAGAATGTTTATATGTGTCTTGTATAAAGCCCAAGATTGAGGCTAAAACTGCTGAGGGATGATAATTATACAAAGCCTAAGAGGAGGCTGGTTGGGGAATTTCTTATATAAATCCTAAGTGGAGGCTAACTACTGCTGAGGATTATTGAGATCTAAAGACAGGTCCAAATCGGGGAATCAACTCTTGCTGAGGATTGCAGAAGAGTTGAAATATCAGATTCCTTGAGGTTCTGAGTTTTTTGAGGGTTTACTGGTAGCAACTTGACCCTAGCTGGGGAAATTTGAAGTGAGAGTTTAAAGATTGAGTTTTGAAACCTATGGAGGTTTTAACTCTGTTGGTGATTGATGAAATGATCAGGGTTTATCCCGTGTTTTTAGGAAACTTGAGGGTTTCTGGAGATCCAAAAAGAGGTGAGACTGCCCAAGTCTAACGGTATGAAAAGGTTTATCTTTGTATGATGCCCAAGAGGAGGCTGGTGTTTTAAGGGATGAGAATCAACCCTAAATTGTTCTGATGTTTTGAGATTCTGACTCTCTGGAGGATTGAACTATCAAAGGATGGCTAAGTTCTGTCCTATACATGTAGGAGGTCTTTGGGTCCTTGTACTAAGCCCAAGAGGAGGCATGAGAACTTCTAAGAAGCCTGAGGGTCCTTGTACAAAGCCCAAGAGGAGGCTGGGGATACTTTTAGGAAGCCTGTGGGCCCAAACTTAAGAAAAGTTCAAGAAAGGTTTCACCGGGAATAATCCTTTCTTTAGTGAACAGTTCTAGGGTTTGAAGATATTCAAGAGAAGTTTCACCGAGAATTAATCCTCTCTGGGGGAAATGAATTTCTTAGACAAATTTCTAGATAGTGACAGTCTTGAGAAAAGTTTCACCGGGAATAGTGTCTTTCTCTGTTCCATATTGTATAAGCCCAAGAGGAGGCAAGATTGTATCTGGAATTTCCTATGGGGAACTAGTTTTGACTGTGTTGAAAGAGTGACCACTGGTTTGACCTAATCCTAGACCTAATTGTTGGGGACTTATACAATAACTGAGGCCCAAAAAGGTTTTTATTTACAAGGGATGGGTCTTACACTCTATTAGAGGCCCAAAGTGTTTTGAAAAAGATTTGTGAGGGTGTGTAATAATCAAAACATTAATTTGATTAAAAAGGTATTTTAATTGAATACAATTCATTTAAAATGATCAAAATGTGTGAAAAACAATTTGTGATCTTGGATTAATGTTTAAAAAATCATGTTTTATCCCTAGAATGATTTAAAAATCATTTGGGTTTGAAAAATCAAGAGAAAGAAACATTTTTAAATGCTTAGAAAACAAATAAAAATAAATTCTTTATAAAAATATTAAATATACAAAATAAATAAAATTTTTGTGAAATTTTTGTAGAATAAAATATTTTGACATTTTTATGAATTTTGAAAAAAAGAATCAATTCAAAAACATTAAAATTCAGAGAGAAATTAATTTTTGAATCAATTAAATAAAATAACTAAAATTTAAAAATTCAAAAGTTTGAAAAAGGGAGCCAAGAACACTTGGTTCTTGCCCGCGTGCCCTGTTTCGCTCCAATTTGCATTTTCTCACTTTTCTCTCTAATTACTCAATGGTTTTGCACGATTCAAACACCAATCTCACTCATTTTTGAACAAGGATCACAACCATATAAATTAATTGCATTTATATTAAGTGTGGAGTGAGAAATCAAATGATAACCTCAAAAACCCTAATTTCAGAATGAACACAATGAAATTCCATACACGATTGATTCATGGCAATTGAATGAGGGTACACTCTATATACATGCAGAAACAAGATGGTAACTCAAAAATTCATTTATGATGCATGGAATATAGAGTTTGAGAGTGTCAAGCTTACCTTTTGCAGCTGGTGATCGAGCTTGATGATGGAGATGTTACAGATGTGTTGTAAGGACCTGGACATCTTCACTATACCCTATAGAGTGTGTTGAGATGCTTAGCCTTGATTGGAGATGCTTGGATCACCTTGTGGTACCTCAGCTGCAACCTTGTCAAAAGCTTGAGCAACTGACTGGTGATTTTGTGATTCAGGTATTTCAGATGTGTTTCAAGGCCATGGATCACTCATATATGATGTATATGAGGTGTTGGCATGATTGGTTTGGTTTGAATCACTTCCAATTTCAAAATCTGATAGTGACTTGAAATGGAAGGAAAATTTGGAGTGAAAGAGAGACTTTGAGTAAAGTATTAGTTTAGGTGCTTTGGTGTATTCAAACTGATCATAATTGATGTCAATTTATAGTGCAACAAGTTTGTTTTGTCATCAATAGTGAATGGAGGCTTGGATCAGATTGCATTGAACGCTTTTGTCCTTTGGTCCAAGTCTCCTCTAGCCATTGACTTGAGCTAAGCTTTGTAGGTTTAGGTCCTCTGTTGTTTGGATATGTCTTGACTCATTTGGACTGGTTTGTGGCTCATTCATGCCACCTCAATGCATCACTTTAATACTTGATGCCAAATTTGAATTTCAAGGTTCCATTCATGATGGTTTTGCACATGGAAGGCTAGGTTCTTGGCAACTTGTGTTATGGATCAGATCCCTCATTCATTTATGTTGTAATTGGACAGAATTTGAATGATCAAAGTGCCCAAAATTAGTCTAAGGAATCGTGGGATGCAAGTTTGTACCAAATGCTGTAAAAAAACAGTTTGTTTTTAGGCAACTTGTGAGCTCCATAACTCCTAACTCAAATGGAGTTTGAGTTCTTGGACATTTTGGAAAGCCCTCATGACATACTTTAAGTTTTATGTCCACCAATGAACTTGGTTCAGCTTGTATCAAGGTGAAAAATGACCTCAAGATTTGGAAAAAGTGAAACGGATTCTGACTTTTTTGAATTTTCACTAAGTGTTGGAAAAAGTGGCCATTTCCCATTTTTGTGATTTTGATCAATCCATAACTCAAAATCCACGAGGATTTGAAATCTCTTGTAGTTGAAATATTAGAAGTATGTCATGTGAACTTTCATTTGAGCTTTGAATGGGAGAAAAAGGCCTTATGGTTTAGGAGTTATGACCTTGCAAAGTTGGTACAAAATCACTTTTGTTCCATAACTTAGAAAAATTTTGGTTTCTTATGGTTGCCCCTTTTGCAAGAAACCTCACTTTTCTTGATTTTTATTGATGAATGATGATCAATACCATACATTAACATTGTTTTTGACTTAGGGGAACCATATTTGTGAAAAATTCCAAAAAGTCAAACTTGATTTTGGGCACAGTTGACTTTTTGTCAGATGAAATCCAAACTGTGTGATTCTTTGTGAAATCAAGTTCTTGACCCAATTCAAACCTAATGGATGGATTCCATAGGTGTTTTAGGGTGTCTTGAATCATGTCCCAAGGTTTGGGAGCATGCCTTGGTCAAAAGTCAAAGATACATTTGACTTTTTCTTCGAAACCCTAATTGTGGTCCATATGAGATTGAAACTTGTGAATCAAGCTTCTTGGATTAATCTATTATTGCAAATGGATTAATGTAGTGTATTTGAGGCCCTCAAATCATGTCTTGAGGTCTTGGTTCATGTCTTTCCTCAAAAGTCAAGTTAGGGGTGAATTAGGTCAAGAAACCCTAATTCCTGATTTTTTATGAATGCATCCCCTGAGGCTATTTTGACTTGATGAGTGGATCCATGAGGTCCCTTGGAGCATTTTGGATTATTCTTTGAAGTATTGGCTCATGGCCATATGAAAATTTTCATCTGGAGGCCTTGGTCGATCAAAACCCTAATTTGGTGACACTGGTGATATTGAGGCTTGATCCACTTGGAATGTTGCAACTTTGTGCTTGATTCTTGATGTGAGAGTCCTCTTGATCCCTTATGGGTGTTTGAGAGGTTATACAAGTTGAATATTATGTCATTTCTTGATTGATCCTTTGTCTAAGTGCTCGGGGAGGGCTTAAAACCCTAATTCATGATTGTGGTGAATGCTCAACCATCTTTGAGGAGATTGATGAGGCATGAAGGTACATCCATATTGTGGTGATGATTTGCACAATGATGGGAAATCTTGTGGTCAAAATTTGGGGTATGCCAAAGTCCCTCTGTGGTTTTCAAAATCATGGCGCGATCGTTGCCTTTTCATATAAATCATTTGTGTCTCTCCTTGAGTATAAGCCCCATAGTTCTCCTTTCACAAACACTTTTGGGCCTCTAATAGAGTGTAAGACTCAAACCTTTTTGTACAAAAACATTTTTGGGCCTCTGCTGTAGTATAAGTGTGAGGTCAAGTTGTCTCTATACTCGGTTTTCTCAGTTTTAATGATGTCAAAACGTTTATGCATAGAATGGTATATCATGTCAAGCATATATAGAATACACATGCCGGTTCATATAGAAGTGCATACTATGTGATTTTAAATGTGTTTGATCAAGGTGATAATGATGTATGTGCATTTGGTGTTGTTAGGAACCTTTAGAAATGTCAAATGTTGAGTTTTGTAAGTTTCAAGGGTTTGAGTCGACTCACAACCCTGTTCTGGTTGACTCAAAGAAGTTGCATCTCTAAGAATTAGCAGCTGGAGGGCTCGCGTTGACCCTCCGGTCGACTCATACTGAGTGCATTTCAGATTATCAAAAACTTGGAGGTATACGTCGACGCATGTCCTGCTCCGGTCGACGCAAACATGCTTTTTTTTGCATAGTTGTGTTAACGGGTTAGCTCAAGTCGACCCCCCATCTGTATCGGTCGACCGTTCGCTCGTTATGCTCTATTTTTCTGCTGTGTTTTGATTTCAAATGTTTGTTATTCTTGTTACTTAGTTCTAGCATTGTATATATATTGTGTTTGGCTCATTTTTTATAACAAGAACAAGAAAAGTGAAATAGGCACTGATTTTTCTCTTTATCTTCATCTTCAATTTTGTATTCTCTAACAACTACACATAACCATTTTTGTTAGTGTTGTGCATTTTGTGAAGTGATAATGTTCAGACTTATGTGTGTTGTATCCTTTGTGTTGGGTTGAGAATCAGTGGGTTTTTCTTGAAAAAAACCCTAGGGTTTTGTCCTCCAAGAATCTTGGTGATTTTGGGGGTTTTTGCACAAATTGTTTCTCTACAAGGATTCAGCTGTGCAAAGGGGATTGAAGAACAGAGTGTTCAGTCAGTCGAGTAGCAATAATCGGAGGATCATAGGAGAAAGATTTGGGATCGAATTGTGGAAGATCGAAATCGACCGAGTGAAGGAGATTGAAGAGCTGCGGGTTCTTGCAATCGAGTAGCGTGAGATGGTGATTTGTTCGACAAAAATCGAGGCACTTGATACATCTTGAATAAAGGGAAGAGAAGACTTTGCATCGACATCAAAGACATTTGAGGGTTTGGTGTATCTGTTTTCTCTTAAATAAACAATTTGCAACCGTAATATATACATATCTCAATTCCATTTTCGGAATTGGGGGCAGAGGTACCCTTAGCGAGGACGAAAGGGGAACTGCCTAAACAAATTGTGTTTGTTCTCTCTTTCCCTATCCTTTTACATTTTTGATATTGATTGAACTTGTGAATTATCAATTGATTGGAAATTTTTGGTGTAGTGTAGTATAGAGCTGAATAATTGATTTGTAAAAACACTACAATCCTTTGGATTGTATTTAGATTAGCTCTACACTTACATTGCTTTGAAATTTACACTTGGAGTACCTCGCACGCCAAGTGTTTGATAAATTGATTAAGCACAAGTTTCTAAAGCGCTTTGTGAATTAAGTTTGTTGTATTCACCCGTTGGTGATTGGATAATATCAAGTGCATATATTTGAGTTGATTCAGTTTTACTTTTTTCCTCCGCCACATCATTCTTATTGGCTTTACGCATATCTGATTTTTCTAGTAGCGGTTCATTGTAGACGAATTGATTCAGTGGCTGCTTCCGCATTAAACTTTTCAGAACCAATTTTTTGGAACGCCATAAGCGTGTATTAAATTGTAGGATCCATTCAAACCCCCTTCTAGATCCAAGCCATCGTCTAACAAGTGGTGTCAAGAGCTCCGGTTTATCTGGTGCTTCGATATAATTTCTTAGAAAATGGCGAACGAACCTAAAGGGACTTATAATAGAGTTCCAGTTTTTACAAGCGAGAATTATAGCTACTGGAAAGATTGTATGTGCTTGCATATAAATTCCATTGACCGGAAGGTTTGGAATGTTATTTTAAACGGTCCTATGGAAATAACCATGACCGATGAAAATAATGTTGTTCTGCCCAAGTCGGAAGCACAATGAAATGATGAGGATGAGAAAAAGTACAGCTATGACTGGAATGCTAGAAATATTTTGATCTCCTCTTTGGGAGTTGACGAATATTATCGAGTCTCTCACTGTACAATGGCCAAAGCCATGTGGAATGCTTTACAAGTAACCCACGAGGGCACTAACGATGTGAAATTGGCCCGAATCAACACATTAACGCAAGAGTTCGATCTCTTTTACATGAAGTAAGGGGAAACCATTGCCGACATGCAAAAGAGATTCACTCATATAATCAACCAATTAATTACACTTGGTAAGCCAGTTCCCAATGAGGTTGCTACTAATAAAATCTTGAGGTGTCTTAACAGAGAATGGCAACCAAAGGTCACCGCGATCAAGGAGGTCAATGATCTAACTACTCTAGACCTCACGACATTATTTGGCAAACTCGATGAACATGAGCAAGTGCTCATCAACTTGGAAAAACATGAGAAGAGTGTAAAGAAAGAGAAAACAAAGGAAACGGAAAAGAAGTCGATTTCTCTTAAGGCTTCTTGTTCAAAGTCCACATCTCAAGAGCAAAGTGAAAGTGAAACCAACAATGATGAAGATGATGAATCGAGTGATGATATGGGGTTGTTTGTGAAAAGGTACAATAGGTATATTCGAAAGAATGAAATTTAGCACTCAGATAAAAATCTCATCAAATTTGGAAGGCAATCAAGAAATGAAGGCAACAAGAGTGGCAAGTCGAGAGGGTCTTGTTTCAACTGTGGAAAGTCTGGGCATTACAAGCCGGATTGTCCATCTCTTAAGAAAGAAAAGGATAAGGATAAGAGTCGTTAAAACAAAAAGTCAAATAAATCTAGACGAGCATACATTGCTTGGGAGAGCGATAGCAAGTCGGAAAAACATGACAACTCAAGTGACGAAAGTGAATCCGTCAATCTTTGTCTTATGGCACATCGAAACAAGAAGAAAGAGGTAAAACACTCTAAATACGATCACTCTAATAATATGTCTCATTTAGAATTACAAAAAGCTTTTGATATGTTACACCATAAGGCTAAGGTGGATACATCAAAAGCTGAGATTAAAGAGGACAAGTCTCCTTAGTTCAATTGGGGTTGTGATACTTGTCACAGTTGGCAAAAAGAGGTGAGAACCCTTAAGGCCAAATTAGACAAGGCTCTAAAGCCTAAAGTTACTTTTTCTATTGATCGATCACATTATCGAGAAAGTATGAATAATCCGTATCAAAGGTATATGTATGTGATTTGAGATAGAGATAGCAAAGGTAAATCTCAAGTGAACCGAAATTTCCTATATTGTTGCAAGAGAGGTCATACCATTGCTAAATGTCATTTTAGAAGATTTCTTGTTCCAAAAGGCATTTATCAATGGTTGCCCAAATGCAATCCTGGTTTCACTTACAACCGAGGACCCAATAAGAATTGGGTACCTATTTCCCTTGATTGACTATGTAGGTACAACGTCTTGAGACCACGGAAAGAAGATGGGTTCTGGATAGTGGCTGCTCAAGACATATGACAGGAGACAGATCTCTTTTCATCGACTTTGAGGCGAAGAAAAAGGGGTTTGTTACATATGGAGACAACAACAAGGGATAAATACTTGGCAAAGGTAGTGTAGGTAACCCCTCATCTACTACTATCTCTGATGTGTTTCTTGTTGAAGGCCTTAAACATAACCTTTTAAGCATTAGTCAACTATGTGACAAGAATGATAAAGTATCTTTTTCAAAGGATTGTTGCATAATTGAGAATAGTGACAAAAAGGATGTGTTTAAGGGCTTGAGGGTGAATAACGTCTATATGCTAGACTTAAATGAGGTATCGTTGAATTGCGACAAGTGTCTAATCACCATGAGTGAAGATTCATGGTTACGACATAGACGGTTGGCCCATATCAATTTTGATTTGCTTAATAAAATAGTCTCTAAAGACCTAGTGATCGGCTTGCCCAAAATCAAATTCACCAAGGATCACTTATGTGATGCATGGCAAATGGGGAAGCAAACAAGGATCTCATTCAAATCTAAAAACATTGTTTCAACTATGAGACCCCTTGAGCTCCTCCATATGGACCTCTTTGGACCATCTAGGATCAAAAGCCTAGGTGGTAACTATTATGGTTTTGTGATAGTCGATGACTTTTCTCGGTTTTTCTGGACTATTTTCGTAGCAAACAAGAGCGATACTTTTTCGGCCTTTGAAAGATTTGCCAAGTTATCCCAAAACAAATTAAACACGAACATTATATCAATTAGAATTGATTATGGGGGTGAGTTCGAAAATCATCTTTTTGAAGCATTTTGTGAAAGCCATAGAATTGATCATAATTTTTCCATGCCACGTACCCCTCTACAAAACAGGGTTGTGGAACGTAAAAATAGAGGTTTGGAAGAATTAGGAAGGACTATGATCAATGAGAGTGGACTTCCAAAATACTTTGGGGCCGACGCCATAAGTATGGCTTGTTACGTTTTGAATAGGGTGCTCATCCGGCCTATTCTAAACAAGACACCGTATAAACTTTTAAAAGGGAGAAAACCCAATGTCTCTCACAGTAATACCCTAATTTTTACCTTTAATATACCACATGTCTTTTTGCATTTCATACCACAAACAAGATCGCAAGCTTTGGTTCTTTTACCCTCCTCTGAAGGTTTGTTCTTGAGTGAGATCGCCAGGAACCCTTGTTCTCTTGTTTGTTTGATGTTTATATTTGTTTATGTTTACTAACCATTAATTAAAATCCAAAAATATGTTTGTTTTTCCTTTACTAACTTTTTCAAGAAGAATTTGGACCAAGGATATCAAAATCAGTCCCACAGCTCGAATGAATTTCATCTGAACAAAGTCAAAGTTAATCTGCAAGTCATTCAAAAAACATCTGATCAAGAGTTTCCAAGATTAAATTGATTATTATTCAAGAGACTCCAAGGTTCATGTGTTTATTTCCATGCCTTCTTTGACAAACAAGAAAAATCGAGCCAGAGCCAAGACAACACATCAAAAAGCCAATTTTCTCATTTTTTCACTGTGTTAATCGATTAACACATTTTGCACTGAAAATGGTTAATCGATTAACACGTGCAATTTTTGGAAAAAATGTGCCAAATTCAAATTCTGCAGCAATTGGCACCAATTTTCATCATTTTGATCACATGTGGAATATTCTAGACCATCTAATTTTAATTCACCTACATCATCATAATTAATTCCCACCATGTACCTCCACTAATCACCACTCTTTTTATAATTTCCCACCAAAATTCAAATTCCAAGCCTAATTTTCATTTCCAAACCAAATTCCAAACCACCAAATTTCCAAGCCTAAACTCTATAAATAGAGACCTCATTTCATTCATTTTATAAGCTTTTAAGAGCCAACAAATCTTTTGCAAATTCTCTTCCCAACCACAAAATTTCACTAAAGCTCACTTTTCTTCTTTTGAAAGTTAACAAGAATTCACATTGAATCTTGTTCAACTTTGAGCTAAACCTTCATCCAAGCTTGTTTTCTTAATCAATTCTCATAGATCAAGGCTTTGGTGTTTGGATCTTGAAGCAATTTGAAGGAATTTTCATATTTGAAGTGGTAATTCATCTCTCACCATTGTTGAAGCTTCAATTTCATCTTCCATAATGTAGATCCTTGGTGGATTCTTGTTACTTGATCCTTTGGATCTTGTAATTTTGTTTGATTACTGGGTTTTGTTGTTGTTTTACTCAAAATTTCTTGCACAATTGCATCCTTGATGATGAGGTGTTTGATTAAATGATTGATCAAGGATTTTGCAATTTTCAAACTGATTTTGCGCCCAGAATTGCATTTTTCCACTAGTTAATTGATTAACACTTTTACACATGAAATGGTTAATCGATTAACCAGTGTTCAGGATGTGATATTTGCTTGCTTTTGGGACTGTTTTGGATTTTCTTCCTCTTTCTTCCCCTTTCTTCTTGTTTTGGCCTTGAATTGCATTGTTGAGATTAATTTCTCTTCAATTTCAATGGACTTTGGATATGGTTAGAGTAATTAAACATTCATTAGTTCAAATCTATATTTAAATGAATTGTTGAATTCATTTGAGGTGCTTTGAATTAGTGATATGTTTTCACACTTAAACCTATCAATTAAAGGTGATTGAACTTGAAGATGAAAGGTTCTTGAAAGTGTAATTCAATTTGGTTTTCTCTTCGTCTATTTCCTTTTTTATTTTGATCGATGAAAGTCTTATGGATCTTAGAATTTCTTTGTTGAATTCTTCATCAAGATTAGATCGCTACCTATTTTCTTTTCGTGCGGTATTGCTTTCGGATGACGATTTACATATCGTTCATCTAGCATGCATTAGCACAAATAGCACTATTGATCGGCCTCGCGTAGGGTGACTTTTACATAAGTTACTTGGCGATTGCTTAACGTAGCGCTACATTTGTCCTTTCCTCCAAATCGGAACTTGATCTTTCATGGCCCAAACCTTTTGGTTGTTTAAGCCCAAGGATGGTTAATCTTTTGTATTAGGTTCAAAATCTTTGAAGCTTGTTGCATAGAGGTTTTGATTCTATCAATCTTCTAACAAGTCTTCATTAACCTTGACCTAAGTACATTGTTTAATCATTATAGTTCAAGACGCGAAGCGGAATAATTGGTGTTACCTGTTTTAAGGCTTATGGCACTAGAGCCTTTGTGCTACTAATTACTAACTTCTAACCTTACCTTTATGTTTCCTTCTCGCTCCCTATTTCTCTTTATTTGTATATGCTTCATGTCATTATATCATATCATGTTTATGTTTATGGCATTTTTTATTTTGTCCACTTGGACCATATTATCTTGTGCTTTTGTTTTTCTTTTGTCCATTTGGACTCAAAAAACATTAACACTGGATTAAACCACTAAAAGACTTGTGCTCTTAATGTTGGACTATGGGCACTATCCCTTGCATTGGAGGATCTCTACTCTTGATTATGGACGTATGGACTTAGACTTAGGATTCTCTCCCTTGTGCTTTGGACCATTAGGGAGTTTGATATTCTAGCCTTTATTTGGCTTGCTTATTGGCTCAAGAAGATGGAATTTTTTTTCTTATTATGCCTTGAAGAGTGCCTCCATGTGGTTAGATCTTTCTTACCTTAGCTTTTATTTTTTGCACTAGGATAGTCACTTCTTCTCCACCCCTTCTTCAATTTTCAAAATCTCCTCTCTTTTTCAAAATCTTCTTATTTTCAAACTCAAAACCGCTTTCATAATAAAACCTTGACTTTGGTCAAGTGATTTTTTTAACTTTTTTTCTTTAATAAATGTCAATCAATGTTAATCATATTTTGACCATTTCAAAAAGACATAAAAAAATACCAAAACTCATTCAAACTTTTTGTGCTTTGTGCACCTTTTTCTTTTAAACTTTTCAAAAAGAATTAGACATGAGTCATTTTTTTGGTTGAGATGTAAAGCTCCAAACCATGGTATTTTGTGCAAAGTATGGTCATTTTCCACTTTGATGTTGAAGTGATAGTCTTGTTGATTGTAATCCAAGCAAATCCTCCATATTAAGGTGATGCAAATGCCTCTTTCCCATACTTTTAGGTAATTAGTCGAGTATTCTCTCTTGAGAATGACGGGTTATCTTTTCAAGATAAAATGAATCATAACCAATAATTTTTGTCATTTGTACCATGAACTACGAGGTTTTGATCCTACATTGCACTTTGTGGGTACGTAGGCATGAGGTGATAAGTCTATCCAAACACAAAATATTAAAAAATATTTCTCTCCTCATCTCTCCCAATCTCTTTCAAGCAAACCATTTTCAAACCAAAAGCGATAGATATTTCAAAGGGCTCCTATAGAGTACTATATACGTTTTGGGTGCTAACACCTTCCCATTGCGTAACTAACCCCCCATTATCCATTCTCTGTTTGTTCTTCTTGTTTTAGAACTCCTTAGGTTTTGTTTGCTCTTTTTCCTTTCCTTTTTTCGGATAAAATAAAAGTGCGGTGGCGACTCTTGCTTTATGAGTTAAGTTAATCAATAGCTTACACTCACGATTTTTACCGCTACAGAAAAATGCGACTCTGTTGGGGATCTGGTCCCTTGAGGGGTTTAGCCTACTTTGATTTATTTACTGCTTTTTGTTTGATTTGCTTGTTACTTGTTTGTTCTGTTTGGGAGTTCCTCTGTGTGTGTGAGATAGGACCTATACCCGGACCATAGTGTACTTTGAGATAGGAGGATGGTATAGTCAAGGGAGCTTTGAGGGAGTCGAATCCCGAAAAAGCAGAACTTGAGAATCTATCCACTCGGTGGTTGCCTCTTTGGAATTATTGATGTCGATCGAGCGATCGTTGAAGGCATTACTTTTTCCATAGAAGCCTATAACACTGAGAACCGTAGTAACACTTAACCTATCTTAGCCTTTGTCGACATCAACACTATTCAGATCTTCTTGATCGGGAATCCAGTTCCTAATTTGCTTGCCGATGCTTACCATTCTGTTCACCTCAGGAATTTCCATGGTGAAGGGATGATTATCTGTTGTGTGCCTTTGCTCTACAAGTGGTTTATTTCTCACTTGCCAGAGTCTGCAGCTTTCTGGAATCTCAAGGTTAGTTTATATTGGTCGCCGAAGATTATGTCTCTCACTTATTCCGATATTTATTGGTGTAGCCGTGTTCCTGTTGGAGCAATGATTATTGATAGTTGTGGTGATTTTCCCAACGTGCCTCTTCTTGGTACAAAGGGAGGAATCAACTACAATCCGGTGTTGGCTCGTCGTCAGTTGGGATATCCTTTGCGAGAGGTACCGAAGAGCATTCATTTGTCTGGTCTCTTTTTCAAGGAAGATGAATATTAGATTGCTCTCAAGGGAGAGATCGTGGAAGCTTGGGGCAACATTCGTAGAAAAGGAAAGGAAAGTTAGGGAAATCCGAATTGTGACTCTTTGGAATCTTACTTCCAGTGGGTTAAAAATAGAGCTATTACTTTGAAGATGCGTTATGCGCGTCAGGAGCCTTTGTCTCTAACTGCTAAGAAGCATATCCTCTACTTTATGGAAGACACAGAGAAGCTTCAGATCGCTTTGGCCGATATGCAACAACAGAGAGATGTTTGGAAGAACAAGTATCCGATTGTTGAGTTAGAGAATGCAAGAATTCAAGAGCACTTCAATAAGAGGAATGAAGACAAAGTCGCCAACAAAAAGAGGAAGGCACAAGAGGATTTATTTTCCTCTGGTATTCAGCCAGTTTTTGATATTCCGAAGAGTTCAGAATCTCCATGGAAGTTGATCGTTGATAAGTTGCTGATTGAGAAGACTTAGATGGAGGGTCGCATCAAGAAGCTGCAAGAGAGAACTGGAACTTCTTCTCATGAGATTCTCTAGGATTCTAGTTTTCTTTATTCTCTATCGTTTTAGGATTCTTGAATCCGTACTTCCAAGATGTAATCTTTTCCATCGTCAATGAATGAGGTTTTAGTATTTCAAATTGCAATGTTCTTTTATAATGTTTGCGATATGCCTTATAATTCCTTGAAAAATTTGCATTTGCATATTGCACGTCAAGCATCATTCTGCATTGTTTCTTGCCTTTTCCAGGTGTCTTATGTTTACCTTTGGTCTTCATCCAGTTTAAGCTGTCGCACCAGTATAATACTCGGGCTAATCTGAAGAAGGAGATGGATCAGTTGAAACAAGAGAACCGTGAGCTTCGTGAGGAAGTGACAAATTTGAAGGATAGTTTAGAGAGACTCACTGCTATGATGGAAGCATTGGTTGCTACTCAGAATCAATCACCTACTCCTCCACTTTCAACTCCTGTGCAAAGGACAATCATTTCTGAGATTGTCTCTACGCCCATCTCTACGGCGCCTGCTAGTGTTCCTCAACACTCCATGCCTCCTGGCTTCCCCTGGGGCATGCCTCTTAACTTTGTTCCTGAGGGTTATCAACCACCACCACCATCGCCTGAAGTTCCAGCTGTTCCTACTGTCCAGCCTGTGATGTCTGTACCGCAGCCTGTGGTTCATATTGTTCCTTTTGTTGAAGAGCCAATTTTCCACATTGCTCCAAGTGAAAATGTCAGTGCTTATGATAAAATGGAAGAGATTCAAGACCAGTTTGCTGAGATGCAGAAAGAAATCAAAGCTTTGAGGGGTAAAGAGTTATTTGGAAAGAATGCTCATGAGTTATGCTTAGTTCCTAATGTGAAGATCCCGCATAAGTTCAAGGTCGCTGACTTTGAAATGTATAAGGGTAGTTCTTGTCTGTTGAGTCACTTGACTATGTATGCTCGTAAGATGTCGACTCAAACTGATAATAATCAGCTTCTCATTCACTACTTTCAAGACAGTTTGTTTGGTGCAGCCTTGAAATGGTATATGGGACTTGACAGTACTCGAATTCGTACTTTCGAAGATTTGGGTGAGGCTTTTGTAAAGCAGTATAAGTATAATGTGGATATGGCTCCCGATTATGACCAGCTTCGAGCAATGGCTCAGAAAGATAAGGAGACATTCAAAGAATACGCGCAGAGGTGGCGCGAGATTGCTGCTCAGATTAATCCTCCTTTGGAAGAGAAAGAAATGACCAAGATTTTTTTGAAAACTCTGAGTCCTTTCTATTATGAGCGTATGATTGCTAGTGCCCCGAGCGACTTCACTGAGATGGTTAATATAGGGATGAGATTAGAAGAAGGTGTCCGTGAGGGACGTTTGTCAAAAGATGGTAATTCTACTGGTAATTCCAAGAAATATGGGGAAGGACTTGCCAAGAAGAAAGAGGGTGAGACCAATGATATTTCCCATAGAGGACCCAAAAAGAGTTATAGTAAGAATAATCAATGTCAGTAACATGTTGCATCTGTTACTCCTGTTATCAATTCAACTCCTGTTGTTCAAGCCGCTCCTGCTCAGCAACAACGTTCCAATCAACAGAACAATCAACGGGGCCATTTTCAGAAGGATTTTGATCCAATCCTGATGACCTACACAAAATTGCTTCCTTGTTTAATTCAAAAGAATCTTGTTCAGACTCGTGCACCACCTGCTGCTCCAAAAGATTTGCCATGGTGGTATAAG